>CM062850.1:33781609-35093004 GCA_031772225.1 Eubasilissa splendida
TGAGAATGGTAAACGTTATATTTATGTAAAGTGATCACTTAAGCCAGCCGAAGACAGGCTGTAAGCCCTATAATTACCCATACTTCCATATATTTCCCTTAAATATTATAAAAAATAGCTTTGTTACACTGAGTAATACTGCTTTTTATTAAAGTTGGTAGCTTTCCACTAGGTATTCATTATTTCGCTCTATCCCAACCGTCTTTTGCTGACATTTTTGTTGTTTTCTGACCTTTGCAATCAGAGACCGAATCCTTTTTCAGTTTGTGGTTCAAGGTTTTCTTTGGCTTTCCTCAACATCTGTTCGGCAGCTGTGAGCTTTCGTCTAAATGACCTAAGACTAAATCTAAAACCTTCTTCTTTCTATTTTTTCACTACGCCAATTTCAATTTGTATCCTGTGACACCCAGCAATCACACACAAATTGACACATCACTTCAATTAAATTTTAATATAATTGTTTATAGACAAATTCTAGGTACCCAGTTATTAATAAGCAATTTCATATCATTTACAGTATTACATGATGGCATCTGCCTGATAAAAGAAATGTTCCTACCAGGACGCAGAAGTAACTCCCTGTTAAGCTTGTTACATTTTTTTTTTCAAAAATTATTAATATTAAATTCTAAACAATTTATTTCGAGAATGTTATTTTCTCTTTTATGCCTCAAGATGACGACTTTTCTCATAAACCTACCACGTGGATTATTTACTAAATTTCAGAAAATATATTTCTATTGCAAACATGTTACCCGACTCTGCTTTCAATTTAATATTTCTAAGAACTTGAACGTTTTAAAGAATATTTTTCTGTGATATTTATGCATATTTGATATTTTTAAAGATCTCATATTCTCAGAAATGATAGGAATTCATGTGAACATAAAATTATCATATGAATTGCTCGTTCCATATTTAATTTGGCTCAGGGTTGCCAAGCGAATGTCGCCATAGTAAAGTGTTTATATTATCTGTACACATATTATACATTTATACAGTTTGTGTAGTTCAGGGGTGAAGACATTCAGATGTTGAAGAAGGAATTTTTATTTTAGTTTTTCTACTAAATCTTGTTGTTGAAAGGGCGATGATTGCAATATCTCTGAGAGAAGCTAACGTTAACGTAGCCAGAAAACCAAGGTAAATCTTGTTGCCTAAAATATCTGCATTCTCAAGTGACAACAGGCTGGACATATTTGTCAAAGAGGTGACGTACGTTGGGGAATGAAGGTTTTCGAATGGAGGTCTCGCACTGGTAGAAAAAATGTTGGCCAGCAAAGTGGCTAACAAAAGATGGATAAGAAGGACTGAAGATAGCGAGAATTTTCCATTCTAGACGCAAATATATATCCAGCAATGGAGAAACTATTCCATTCAGAATGTGATTGACATCCAAAAAATCTAAAATATAATTTTGAAGGTGTAGAGGCCTGAACGCGCCGCATAATTCCTGGCCGTTTATTTAAGCGCTCTACAACCATTTAATGCAGAACCGTTCAGACCAAATGCAGATGACAATAACATCGAGGCGGACGCAGTCCGAGAAGCCAGCGAAAGCGATCACTTCTTCTCGGCCTATCCTTTCTGAAACACCTCAAGCGAGCATCTCCAGTTACAAACTTTATTTGTGCAAATTAACTTACTAATCGTTGTACTTTCAATTGTGAATCGACCCGCAAGAAATGACAATTTTCGTAAGTCTTGTTTAAATTAAATACCTTGCTCTAGTTAAGTTCTACATACATCATCAGAATGGTGAGATCTGAGAAGCCTTCAGTCTCACCATTCACAAAATCTTCTGATCCAAATTACATAACCTTCAAACATCAGCCACTCAATTCGAGTGACTCGATAAATTAAAGCGCACATATTTCGACTCATCGAGATAAACATCATCCCTATAAAAGTTATTGCGTATAATGCGTATTTAAACGGATCGGATCAGAAGAATTTAGTATATGAATGTTAATTCACCCCCAAATCGGCTCATCATTTGTGTATTCATATTTAGGTATTCACCTTGGTCCACTCGCATGTAATAAGAATTTAGTATGTGAATGTTAATTCACTCCCAAGTCGGCTCATCACTCGTGTACTCATATTTCGGTATTCACCTCAGTTCACTTGCATTAAAGATTAAATTATTAAATTTAGATGTTCAGACAGTGACAAAGCAATTAAAAGAAACGATACATGAAAAAGCACTGAATTTATTTGATTACATTTTAATTTTAATATTTTGAAACAAGAAATAAGTGTTAAACAACGTCTGTCTTCCACAAAACAAATACAATATTTTGTGCATATCACAAGCCGTACGAAAGCAATAGAGAAACTCGTGGTATAAGGCAGAGTCGAGGAATCCAGCTTCCACGAAAGATCGCTGACTAGGTGAATGGATCTGATATGACGTCTGTAATCAATGGCTCATTCCGGGAAGTCATTTACATTAAATTTTTAATGCATTCCTGTTATTTGGGAGCTATTCAATATTTATATATAGCTATCAAATTTGGCAAATGCAATGAGCTAAATACACTGCTAAAACGAAACACTTACTGAATATGGTAAGGTAAAAATCCCAGCCCTGATGTAATCCATAACAAATTTACGTCAAGATTGTCATTTAAAATGGCCGACTTTTATACGAACGAAACAAACATGAAAATGGTTTAACGATAACATACATACAGAACAAAATATTACAATTTTAAATCTGCAATTTACATATTTATAAAGGTAAAGGCTTGCCCATAATTCCAGCAGATTTATGGCCTCGCTGATCGATAACTTTATTTGGAATGTTGTTTTTTTACTGTGCAAGTGAATGTTTTGCAGTCAAAACTCGTAAATAACCTTTTCTAACCAAATATGTCCCAGTTTCATCGTAAATTATGTTATGAAATATATAACATGCATTATCAAACAATAATACGTTTTTTACATGTCTGTGATTAGACCAAACAATTATTTGCGGTCAAATATTGCATCCAAAGAAATCTGAATTATGTTTTGAAACAATCATTTATAGAAATTTTATTGCGTTACGATTATATTTGGCCTGAGTGTTGTTATTTTTATTCATTTATTTATACATATCAAATTTCCATTTTACTACACAGCGTGTTCATAAAAATACACACGTTATACATATATAATATTTTGTTAATAAGAAGAAAAATTTAAAAAAATACAACTAAATTAAATTTTTATTTTAAAACAGAACGGCTTAAATAACTTAATCAATTGCCATTGTATCAGTATAATACCATTGTATCAATATAATAATAATACGTTTATTCCAGCGTCATCGGGTTTTTTTTTATAAAGACCCGATTCGCCATAAAGATAATACATTTAAGTTACGAAATATTATTTATATTATACACTTAAAGAAAACCAAAAAAAAAAACTATGTAACTATTCTGTAGTCGTTGCCATTCTCTAGTCAGGGAACCAGCTTTCCATGAGAACGCCGCTTGCACTAGAGAGTTGGTGCTGAGCTCCAGCCGCAGCTTTACGCCAGCAACTCGATGTCTCAGAAGCGGAACAAATATGGCCTTCGACAATCATTATAGACGCGCTGCAATAACGCGCCAATTCTAACAGTATTCTGTATAAGTTGTTGTACTGAATTCAGAGACGGTTGTACGTCACTTGCTTGTATTTCGAGCAGAGCTCGCAGGTATACCTGCTGGTGAAGAACGATTTAAACAGGATCCTCTTAACTTTCTAACTGCATCAGTAGACAGTATATTTGCACGAACGCTCAACTGTCTCCTCTGTCGTTCTATGTCATCATCGTCTTGTCCATCTTAGTCCCATCCAGCCACACGGAAGGGATATTATCTGACCCTTTTTCTTATTTAAACGCCATTATGATCGATTTGCTGGCATCAATACAGCATCAAAAAACATTTACGTTTAAACACTCATATTTAAGCATTGAACGGAATTTATTGACAAGACTGAATTCTTATCCTTTGAAATCTTTGTACAAATGAAATATTTACAGTACATTTTTGAAACAGCGCCTACGACTTTGAGTTGGAAAATGGTACGAAATCATTCAGTCAAGTCAAGGACAAATTAGTGTAGGTAGTTTAAAGATAATAAATCTTGTTGATAAAAAAATATGTTCCAGTCATATGATGATAATAACTGCGTTTGTCCAATGATTGCTCACTGCTAGTACCCGAGTAGAATCAAGAAAGTCCTAAAACTCACTGGATTGAAGAAATGATAATAATAAAATTTCAATTAGTACATTTTTAGGTTAGGTCAGTTTAGGTCAGATGAGGTTTGATTATTATTACATGGGAACTGATATTTCATTATAAATCATGTATTTAAAATACTGATTAAAATATTACTGACCTAGTATTTTTTTTCTGGTATATTATAATAATGATTGTTTCGTGTATAAGGTCGTTTGCATTTAATGTATTATATAAATATGAATATAATATATATACAATGCAAACGATTTCCATTTCTGAATATAAATGAATTTTGTTACTTACAGAAAGGTCACGACAATTGAATTGTATAATTTTGCATTAATTTATCATATTTGTTAAAAAAAATATAATAATTTTAAAAATAATATACTTATAACATATATAGATATAAAATAGTTTCTCAATTTTCCAAAGGCCTGAAGAAGACAGACAGGTGAATTTCGTTCAATAATGTTTTTAATGTTAAATTTATTCTCGAATTTTATGTAGGACAAAATTTATTTTTGTGTAGTAATACACTATTATTTAAAAATCCTCAAAGACCCACTGAATTAAAATTAATCAATTAGAAAGATATACAATAAAACTATATCTCTTGAAATACAGGTCGATTTTTTCTGTCTTCTTTTCTTTCTAATTGATTAATTTAATTTGTTTTAATATCACAGAACTACGTTCGGAAATTGCAACATTACAATACAATGTATTTTTATTTGAATCATTTATGTTTTTGGAGTGAGACTACTATTTATTTATACAATCGTATGCATTGTGCACGCAAGATGCTGGCCGTGTAAGTGATGGCTGATGGCCTGATTCCCAAATCCTCCTCGATGACAAGGTCTTCCCCTGTGGCGGAACACGACTGGTCTTCAGACCAGATTTATTGCTGAGACGATCCACATTTCATCGACAAGTTCACTGTCGGTTGACAAAAATCTAACGTGAAGAACAAGAATTTAGGATTGCTTTTCTAGGCAATTTAATATTTTACACTTTAAGAATATATTATCTAAAAGTAATTGACTGAATGCGAATGATCAGATGCCATGCGTTATCGATATTATTTAATAGAATGGAAACGTGAACGCTTATCGAACAAATGATAGGGCGACTTGAAGTACAACTACAAACCAATGAATCTACAAAAAAATGCTCAAAATAAGCTGAATGAAGATGTTATGGTTCGGATATACATAGAAAAGTAAGTATTTAAAACAATCTTAAAAGTTCAATATCTCGGAAATGTGATGAGACATCCAGAAAAATAAAACATCTTGCACCTTATAATACAGAGAAAGATTGTTGAAAGTCGGAGTCATGGAAAAGGAAGAATATCACGGCTGAAGAACCAAGACAATGGTTTGGCCAGTCTACTGTAAAGATTTTTCAGGCCGCATTGAACAAAGTGATGATAGCCAACGTCTTTTGATCGGATAGGGTACAAGATGAAGAAGAAAAGTAATGATTACTAATTACCTTTATTACAGATAGTGCTAATATTATATAAGTAGTTAAATAATATTGTTGTTGAGGGTTTTGGCAGCACGGCGTCAGACCCATTATTTATTCTCTATCATGCTTCCACAGCGTTAACGAATTGCTTGTCTCCACTCTTCGCGATCTTGGGTCTTGTTTAGTGCGACGCTTAGTCCATCGACCTCTCGCCCTCCGTTCTAGTACGTTCCCTGTCTCTATTTCTTCTAGCAATAGAGCCTTTTTTAGTGCGAAGTTCCTAAATAAATGAGACATTTATTTGTTTTGCTGTCTACGGTATATTTAATGGATAAGCCTGATATTTGAAGATTTCCTGGGGTATCTTTCCTTGTCATCATTAAATCTTAGTCGTTGATTTTGATATTATTCTCTGTGCAATATTTGAGTTATTGTGAGAAAATCATTTATTCTAATGTAATAATAACAATACTGAATGAAAAATGGATGGGCGAATTTGCTCGCGCTACTGTGTGCAGTTAGGGTTGTGAATTTGGTCGGGCTACTGAATCCAGCTAGGGTTGTGAAATTGATCAAGTTACTGAATGCAGCTTTGATTATGAATTAAGTTAAGCTAATGGATGTGGTCTTGCTAGTGATTAGAAGTTCTAGACCGATGAACCAGGATGAAGTGAGTTTTTTCCACTGGTTTATATGCTAAGAGAAAACATTATTTTTGATAGTTCGTATTAAAGTTTACAGATTAATGTTTAAATTGTCGATCTATGCAATAGCCGCACAGCACGTGAGGAGACGTTAAATCACGAGGTTAACAAACTAGCATAGTCTCTGGTCACGCCACCTGTTCAAAGAGTTCCCCCACACGTCATATTGTACACACCGAATTAAAAAAAGTATTTACAATTTTCACAACTCCAACGAAATCTAGTATGTGACGTATAAAAACTTTATCATTATTAATTGCAGCGAGATATTTCATAAACTAATATCTACGTGATAATGTTTAAATACATAATAATATATTTTTATTTATGATCTTTGTTTTATTAACCACTAAAATGAGTTTAAATACATCTAAAACGGGTAGAAATTTTAATATAAGAGTAAGGGAGCATTTGAGATGTTTGAACAATAGTGTGTTTTCAGAATTTGCTAATCATTTGATAGAAAATGGTCATGATTTTGATAAAAAATTGGGATTGTCAATTTTGGATGGTGTTGGTCACAAATTAAATAATTTGGAATCGTTGGAGATAAATAAAGCGTGTAAAACTAATCAAAAAATTATAAACAACCAACTAAATTTAACTACGAGTCCCATTCTAAAATTTTTTCCTAAAAATTATTCGAGTAAATTTGTATTAAGTAATGATTTGAGTTAGGTACTAAAAAAAAAAAATATTTTTTTTTAAAAATAGATTTTTTTTAAATAAATTCTGTCAAAGAAACAATATATGTTTTAGTTAGTTATGACATCCTGAAGAAGAAAATGGTATTTTTTGAAACCGGTAGATGAATTTAAACTCATTTTAGTGGGTATTGCTGATTTTAAAAGTACATAATAATATAACATTAGTATGTTTTTAAATAAGATTAATAATGAATAGTGCTCGATTGTATTGTACTTGTTATATTCTAATCCTTTGTTTGAAATGCAGCATTCATATTGATAAAGCATTAATCGATATGTTAACGATTTAAAAAAAAAAAACTACTTCAATTTAAATGAATATTTCGTGGTCCATCCACCCGCCGTTACTGGCCGAGGGGTAGTAATTGACAAAAGAGCGAATCACCGTGCGCACCGCGGGGCCTAACCATTTTGCCCGCTGACCCGTGTCGTCCCAACCCCCAATACTATTAAATTTTCCGCCTACCCATTGTACCTCGCTCCTGCTGACACGTTTTTCTACAAAGGAAAAATTATTAAGCTTTTAAAAAATGTAAAATGTTCGTTTTCACTATGATTTCTAATAATTATAAAAACCCCTTTATCTGAACACATTTTTTCAATGCATATACAACTCTACAACTAGAAAATAATATTTTAATATTAGAATAATAGTATTTTTATCACTTATTTCTAAAAAATGTCCATGTTCAGTTGTGTTTTCTACTGTGGAAAGTCTTTAAGTATGCAGACTTTATAACGTAAATAGATTATTCTGATAATATAAAATTAATAATTAAAACTTGGATTCGTAACATGGTCAGATCTGGTTTTGATGTAGGTAATCACCCAAACAAATAAGTTGTTAAATTTCACATATACATAATTATTTTTATGTTGTTAAATTACTTCCTAATATTTGCTTTTTATATAGTAGGAGATTCTAAGGTTCCATTTTAATCGTTCTCAGGGATCTGGCAAAAACGATAAACGATCAACCCATATTCAAACATATGGAAGGTTTCTGATATTTTAAAGTATCTATAGTATACTAACACTCAAAAAGTGATATCTAAATTTCAATACTTTATAATATGTATATTAAACGAATGCCTCAGAAACAGCATTTTGAAAAAAAACTATTTACAATTCTATTCTAATTCTAATAATTCTAGAATCTAGATGATACCACAAATTGGAGAGATAGGTAGAGAGACTGATATAAAAAACGAGCTGTACAAATAGTCGCGAGACAATAATACGTGAGTGTTGTTCTACTGGTCGAACCAATGAATTGACCCACTTAAAGATCCAATATAAATGGATTGCGGTTTACTAGTGAAAGCGCATTTTTGTAATTCGCGTTCGCAATTTATAAAACATTCACAAGGACTTCTCTTCCTCTTCGTCCTTCGACGTGACCCACGGCAAATGATTGAGTGTCTGTCCTTGATGTTCAGCTCCAGCAGAATGGAGACATTTGTGCGTCTCACTGTCCATGGTATGCGCAACATGTGTATCCAGCACCACAGCTCAAAGACATGAAATTCGTCTTCTCTCTCTTATCTTTAGGTTCCATGATTCCACATGATATAAAAATATATTAATCATAAATGAGACAATATTTATCTGTGATATCATGAATCATAAAGAGCATATTTGATCTGTAAGTGTTTTAAATAAAAAATTATACTTCTCGTTGTCACTGTTTAATGATTAAATAAAGCATTCAGTTGGGATATTTGTTATTAATCATATAATATTACATTTTTCTCGGTTATTGTCATAAATTCATCTCAAACACCTTTCAACTCAAAAAAATGTACAATTTATTTCAAAAAAATAAGGTTGATGTGCTCTCTTCCATACAAAGACTACCCTCATAGACTACAATGGGGCATCTTCACTCCCGCGGGAACAGCCCTCTGCGGAGACTACCCCAATATCTCGGGTCCCATCACACTTAAATGTCCGGTGTTTTGCCGGCCACCTGTGGCGCCCCACCCCACTGGCCCACCCTCGGGGGCGGCGGCAGGACAGGGGCGGGAAGGACAGGGACGGGGAGGACAAGTGCACCCTCCCGGGGCGAGATCGCGCCAAATCTCGGGTCAATTTTAAATTGGATCATTCACAGTTTGTTGCTGAATTCGGGGGGGATGTAAAGGCTTTTTTACTTAGTTAGTACTCTTTTTTTAACATTGATTATTTATATGATGTTCTTTACATGTTTATTGATCATTGACTCAGTTCGAAATTTAGAAAAAAAAAACACTTACGTAGTTTGGTATATAGTTTGGTAAATATCAAATAATATCCGTAATTGGAACAGCCATAATCTTATAGTAAGCTCATAAATTGCCATCATCAGTCTCTCTATCTCCTTTTATTAGTTGGAAAGCTGATATAAGGATCATTCTTTATATAGTAAAGCACCCGTAAAGTTTTAATAGGCACGCATAATAACTGTATGTACTCGTAATATACAATGCCTAATTATATAAGAACTGTTACTTTGTTCCAACAGTTACTTAAAAGAAATACAAGAACAATTTTGAGACTGGTTACTTATGTGCGACAATTACAATTTTACTGTGAATTATATAAAATATATTTTAGTGAAATCACATTTTTATAGTGTAGTTGAAATTTTAGAATATAGCTCGTTGATATTAAAACAAATTAAACAATAATTACATCACAGTAATAAATGCCTAAGTAACGAATAAAAGAGTAGGTATATCTAAAATATTTTTGTAATGCCATTAAGTAGTATTAACATAGTATAATGTTACCCTTTAAACGTCCAACCATATAAACCAGTTTTAGTTACAACTGTATATATCTTACTTCAACTATTATAATGTACCTAATAGTGTGGAAAAATAAAAAATAAATTATAAAATAATTTTCTAATGTTTATTTATATTTCCGATCAAAAATAAAAATGTGTCCTTTGGGGTGGGAGTGGGGATGGTGTATATGTTTGACTGAGACCCGGTAATTTGTTGCTGCATCATTGATTTCTTTATCATGGATGATGATTAATTATTTTTAATAATATAATGTATTTTTAAATAATATTAATAAAACTCGAACGATTGTGTTTATTTCGAGTACTAGTATTAGTGTGGTTCTGCGTTTTTATACGTTTAAAAGCAAGCCCAAGCGAGGTGTTTAGTGTTTAGCGTCATATGGTCATGTAGTCATATCATCGTGCGGTCATGCGGTCATGCGGTCATGCGGTCATGCGGTCATGCGGTCATGCGGTCATGCGGTCATGCGGTCATGCGGTCATGCGGTCATGCGGTCATGCGGTCATGCGGTCATGCGGTCATGCGGTCATGCGGTCATGCGGTCATGCGGTCATGCGGTCATGCGGTTATCCGATCATGCGGTCATGCGGTCATGCGATCATGCTGTTATGCAGTCATGTAGTCATGCGATCATGTGGACGGAACCCGCGCTGGTGCAGACACTCGGTAGGCAGACGCCAGCTCGTGAACCCCATCAACTTATTGGACGTACCGTATAACAAATCATCACGTAATTAGATCACCCGGCTTCTGCAATATAGTTTTGATTGTCTCAGTCGCAAAAACTACTTGACTAAAGGCAGTGTCCAATCCATCACGAGTAGTAAGTAACCCTAAAAAACATGGACTATATTAGTTTAATCCATCTCAGTGATAAGTATTGTAAAGATTTTAGATTAATCATATGTTTACTTGTTTTTACATACAAGATTTACAAAAATACATAAATTATCATTTTAAAGGTATTTTTATAGATTAAGATGCCTAGTCCAAGTTGAGAGATGTCAAAAGCGTAAATTGCAATGGGTGTTAGCTGTGAGGGCGACACAGGACCGAGACTTGCGGAAGTGCATTATTCATCTGACTGTGGCCACTGTATGTCAGCACTGACATGAAGTAGGAAAGAAGAATAGAAAAGGACCATATTTCAAGATGCACAGGTAATCAATGGACAAAGAATATCCTTGAAAGATATTCACGAGACAGAAGAAGTTATCGGAACAATGGGAGTGACATGGCAAAATTGACGAAGAACCGAAAGGAGTGGCATAGTCTTGGAGAAGTGGATTATCAGAGGTTTATTTGAGATATATATATATAGTGATTTTATAAATTACAAAGTTTTAAATTTATGTTTACTTTAAGAAATTAATATAATTATCAGAAAAAGAACTAAGTATATTCATATGCAACATTTTGTTAAAGAGTTTAAGACCACAGTTTTGCCGACTAGGTACACATGTTGCTATATCAATATTATTATCAATACAGATATATTTTTCGTAGAGATGAATATTTATTTAATATTTGATCTTATCTCACTCAATTGTTTCTCTTAGTATTATCCAAATGAAGGCTTTACGTCGATTGAATCAATTTGTCTTTAACCAGGCCACCGCGTCCTGAATCGGCTGACAGGGATGCGACCGCCGCCCGTCAGCAGGGCGGGCCGGGGTTAATGGGCGGGTTAATTCACCAGCCCCCGCTGACGCTCGCCGACTTGTCCGAATATTCACGGCGCGGTAGAACAGTGCTTGAAAATAATATCCATAAAACTTGATCCATTTTTTCTCATACAAATATTCATAATTTAACACAATATGCACGAATATACCACGTATATATATATCCGTATTTTCATGGGGATGTGCCAAAAAAGAAGACCTATGGCTAATGTAGCTTTAATATCTCGTAATCACGATAACTTTATCTACTATTGTTTGAATAATTGCGTTGGATTAATTGACAATTCAACCTAAAGTTTTACCTTATTTTTCAGTTATTTTCCCGGAAGTACCAGTCCTATCTATCGTTTTAATATTTAATATTGTTTGGCAACACTGAATACAAAAATAAAATGCTTCTATGGCTTATGACCCGTGGCCACGGGGATTTCTCAATGAGATTTTGATCTCATTGAGAAATCTGTAAATGTATGTGTGTAGATTATAATCCGTGAGTAATAATTAATAATTACCTCATATGTTCAGACGCGTCCAATACAAAGTCTCATTGAGAGATTATCGTGGACATCTGTATAAAGATCCTGCATTAGTGCAAGGACCTATATCTATCGCTTTTTAGAGTAATTTATACCTTTCAAAAATTTTATACCTAATCATAGAAATTTCTGACCTGATTTCAAAAGTATTTTTAACTTGGCACAAGTTTTAAAGTGCTCTTTCACTACTATAAAATACAATTTAATAACTTAAGTGAGAGACCTGCCTCTGATTCTTAAATCCAAGAGAAAAACTACTGTTTAACCTTTCCTTTATGTTGCTAAAATAAAACGAACGACACCATAAGACATGTCTAACTTGGCCAGCGCGTCCTCTGCCACTATGTAACGATCGGCATCTGGCACCCCGCGTCTCGCGCACTGCGTCGTCCGCACCACTCAGCACATACACATACACGTATTGACAAATTCACGTCAGGTTCTTCGAGGAAACATTTTTTATTGTTGCGTATGGTAAATACTAATATATTGTTATTACTTTATCCAATACATAAATATATTACGGGGGCATACCTAAAATATGAACTCTGTTTTTATTATATTTACATATTCACATTATTAGAAGCAATGTATAGTCAGTTTACATCATCGGAGAGGAAAGGTTAATGTAGATCAAAAATAATATTGGTCCTTATGTACTACCTTGTGTTACGCAATTTCCATCATTTTTTCCTTTTCTATGGGAAATTTAATGTATTTTATGAAGAGAAATATAAATATATTTGCTGTGGAATAATTTTTAAATAAGAAGCATACCACTAACTACCAATGATTGCCCACTGTACTCGTTTGTTGGAGGATCTGCAAGATCTTTAAAGCAACGTTAAATGAAAAATATAAAGTAGATTGCTCGCAAATAATGGAATAATTGATGTATCAATTTGAAAGTGCAGTATATATGTTCGAAAATTTGTCTTTAACTTACAATGTTGACGTGGTGTAATAGGTCAGCGCACTTTCCCGGATAGGAAGGGTTCCTGACTCGAGTCTGGTGGCAAAAAAAATATGTTTTTATCTCTATATCTTTCATATTAAATACATTTAATTTGTATTAAAATATCACAAAACTTTTCTGAAAAACTGCAACTTCACAATAATAATGTATTCTCTTTAATAATAGGTATATAAGTGGTATTAATGTTTCCAAAATTTAATATAAATTAATTCATTCGTCTCCTATCGAATTTTACTCAAAGGTGTTTGAGATTTTCCGTAAATATAAAGTAGATTACTTGCAAATAGTGTAATAACAGTTGTATCAATTTGAAAGTGCAACATATTAATTTGAAAATTTGTCGTTAAAAATATAGACTTGAAAATCCTATACGAAAAAGAAAGGGAAGAATTATTTTTGTCCAGTTAAGTTAACGGAACTACGCGAAAAAATGCGTCGATCAACTTAATAAACTAAACAGTACATTGTTTTTAAAATTTTAAGTTTTTTATAAAAACAAAATTATTTTGTGTTATAAATTTATTGTCAAATAGGTATTCATTATCTTCCCTGCAACTACTACCTACCGGCAAGGGCGAGTTGGGGTTAATAGGCGAGTTAATTCGCCAACCCCAGCTTAAACCACTAACATCTGCCGACTATTCGGATGGTTACGACTGCAGCTTAAGGGCGTTAAAGAAACGTCTATATTTTTCTACAAAATGGGTTGTTTATTTTTTGTACGGGTACTAAAACATCAGGTCTGGAAGCGCTTATAATAATTTTCAATCACAATATTATTTATTGATGTGAAGCTTGTACGAAGAAGATTTGAACCGTTAGTCATGTCGAATAAATTAATT
Organism: Eubasilissa splendida; assembly: GCA_031772225.1. Classification (NCBI taxonomy): domain Eukaryota; kingdom Metazoa; phylum Arthropoda; class Insecta; order Trichoptera; family Phryganeidae; genus Eubasilissa; species Eubasilissa splendida. The sequence continues at coordinate 33,795,551 of CM062850.1, forward strand.
AAAGTCAAATAACTTTATTAGATACAAAATCTGTACGTTCTCTTCCTCAGGATGAGTTGTATACTTAAGTTAAAAATTGGCATTGGGAGAGGATTAGGAAGAAGGAAAGGGCGGGAGGGTAAACAAATATAGGAGTTGGAGATATTTAAAAAAGTGATGTAAACAAAGTTATTTGATATATTCACAATATTTTGAGTAGGTATGTCCAAATTATTGTAAGAATACAATTACCAAAAAAGGGTGGTGGGTGGTGAAGGGATGGAATCGGAAGGATGGGTTAGATAGGAAGTAGGGAATCGGACGAGGGAGTGGACGATGAGATAATGGGTACCATCGATAGCGGACCAGGATGGACTCACGGAACCAAAGGACAGCTCGACTCGCCTGGTTGGTGACGCCGTCACGTTACACTTCCGGAAGTTCACCCAATGTAGTGAATGACACAGCACAAAAAAACTGTGTCACGTACGCCATGACAAAATTCGCGGCGGTATGCGAATAGAGATTCAACACGAAGAATCACACAATACACTTTTTCTCCTCGACCTCCAAAAGGACAACCAGTCGAAACCAATGGAGCACTACTATACTGATACTGGGGAGAATAGGCTATGGAGGTATGAATAAACTAAAAACTGGTGACAATATACTACTAGTGAGAATATTACAACTGAATGAATAAGTGTGGAAATATACGTGTTCACCTACAAAATAATAATTAATTTTATTCATTACGAATATGGAACATTGGATTTTATACCACACCTATAAAACAATATTGATATGTTGGCAGTTGACCATGGATAGAATTGGTGAACGTTACATTGTGTAAAGTGGTCAGCCAGCCAGGCCGTAATCCCTGTAATATCCATGACTTACATACTTCGCATATAAAAAAATAATAGCTTCGTCTCTATGAGACATCTATTAAAAATATTCATTAATTATGTCAGCACAAAGTAAAAACCTACATACAGAAGAATTATTCTTTGAAAAATCAAATAAATGTTTTTATCGCGTTACCTCGGTTTTTTAAAAATCAAATTTTAAACAATAATAGGTAGAAGTTATTAATTTATTTATTTTTTGGAAATATTTTTTCCAAACATAAACATATGTTCACAGTAGCTGTTCAAGATACACTGATAGAAACCCGGCAGATGTTCTGCAACAACTATACACGGGTTGTACTCGACGGAACTACGGGACATGGGAGAACGCGATGGACCGCAATCAACGAAAGAATTTTGCGACGGCCGTATGCTCTAATTAAGGAAGGCAATTTAATAGCTTTCTTATATTTCTGGCTTCATTGGAGTGAAAATTCAAATTCACCTAATATATGAACGAAACATCAATGGTCAATGGTGTGATATCCTTCAAATGAACTTTTCAAAGAATGTCACGCCTTAGACATATATGTTATTTAATTTCATCTTGCTTTACTCTACATATATTATATCTTATACATTGAACAATGCATTTACGTTAAGTTTTACAAAGTATTTGCCTAATCTAATGACATCTTGTTTAACTCTATATATATATAATTTTGTACATTGATCGTTGCACACTGTTTGCTACTATACCAGAAGAACACTGTCTGTCAGTAAAATACTAGTGTAGCAGGCAGGGTACCGAAATATACATTTGTACGAAATATACATACTTTGCTGAAATGTTTATACGATTATATTATAATATAACACACTGCACTAAGAATCAAATAAATAAAATATTTTTATTACTATTATTTAACGTTTGACAAGGCATCGAATCTTGAGTACGATATAGGTACACGATGGAACCGAAAGTTGTCTCCGAAGAATCATCTCATGGAAGAATAACCTCTATCTCAGAGATTGTCTCGAGTCAAAATTTTCGGTGGGTCATTAGATTTGGTGAGGTTAAATAAAGAAAATATATGCAAAAATTATTTTATATACATATTCCTATGCACTAATTTAAAATAACGCTTCGATATTGTCGGGAAATTAATGATTTTTATATAATATTTGTATTAATATAACATTAAACATTGTATTATACTTAAAAAATCAACGAAAGTACAATATAAAAATAATTTATTTGATGTGATATATACATAATTTCGCGTGATAGAATTGATAGCAAATCTTGTTTTTTTATATTTCCATGCGACTCAATATATACCTTATTGTTGCTATGCAAAAAGGATGTCAAGGTAATTATATATGTGTAGAATGCATTTTAAATGTATTCATAAATATGCACCCAATTTAACACAAAATATTTTCACTATTTTTAAAAAATACTTTTTTAAGTTCAAAAATGTATTTATTCTATTTTCAGTATTTGAAAAAGTTGTTAAAATATGGAATCGGGTTTTAGTGCGCATTACGTTAATTAACGAAAACTTTACTGACAAATTTCAATACCTAAAGGCATTAATCAATAAAACTACCCCCTTTTTGCGGTAGGTATACATGCATCTGCGTAGTGTTTGATGACGTCATGCCACCCCGATAGTTTTCCATTAAAAATATTAGTCCTCTCGATGGTAAGTCCCTTCGCGTCATACCCTTAATTGGTACTCCACTAGTCCACTGAAACCTCTCACATATTCCGATATGGTTTCAATATTGCCAGGGTAAAAGGGAACATTATCGAATCAATGTTTGTAAACCACCTACCCTACGACTCGTTATATGTTGCTGCTACAAATTTTTTTGACGGAAAAATCTCACGGATACGAAAATAATTAGATAAGATAAACCTTTTTTGACATAATTTTTTTTATACACCAAAAGTGAACGTTTTAACTATCTTATAAATGAAGGAATAAATCAAAATTGTATATTCTTTAGAAAGTCTTTGATACTTTTTCTTTTTTAGCTACCTCGTGGGACCCGAAAGTACATAATCGCAGTCACAGTGGAGGACTTTATGCATGTTACGAGATGATCTCGATCTCGCTACATATCCAGCCCGTTGCAGCCTCCATGCTTTCACCATCGTAATATCTATATAGAGAGTCTTCACGTCATATCCTGCGCTTTTGACTTGATATCTGAACAAGAAGTCTTCCGGGCGAGAAGTCGCCGCCAAATATATAGCCCTCCAACTGCCCCCTCTTCAGTCGAAACCTACTGGCCAATAAGGCGTCTTACCGCCAATCTGCCGAGCGAATTTAGACGCGACCGACTTCCGACCCGCTCTGTCGTGCCATCATTAAGAATGGGAAAAAATGGGTGAGTTGTCGTTTGCGTGGAATAATTATATCGTGTTAAATGTAATTATGTATTCAAATTTCAGTTAATTAGTTGATACATTTAATACATGCACACGCAAGTTCCAGATTCTTTAATCTCATCAATTCGATTGCGCAAGACTTTGTTTTCGAATTTGATTTCTTGCGCTAAAGTGAAAGATTAAACTTCACACCCGTATAGATTAATCGGTTGTATGTGTGTCGTATACAGTATAATGTTTAAATTTTGCGACAACAACCTCAATGACAGTCATTTCCTTAAAGCAAAATAACAAGCGTTTTCTGATTTTATCCTGCTATTTATTTCTTGTTGGATATCATTTATCTTTGTCATATTTGTTCCGAAATATTTAAACTGTTTATTCGATTCAAAGCGATGGTTCCTTATGATAAATTTACATTTTAGATGATTTTTTAAAAATAAATTAAGGTTATAAATACGATTTTTCGTCATTATTGACGGGTTCTCGTATTATTGAAAAAATCACCCAATTTTTAAGTAGAATAAATATAATGACTGTTTTAGTCATCACCAATTTCAGTCACATAGAAAAGTATTTTATTTCATGGTAGAAGATTAAATCTGAGATTAATCATAAAAATAAAGGAAAAATATTGACTTTTCAATAATTGCAGAATTATAATTATATTAATAACTAGCTGAAGTACCGGTGTTGCCCGGGCTTTACGCGCAGTGATGAGGCTTCATTTAGAGGGATAGGGGTAGTTTTTTTTTCGAAATCAGATGTAGACAGTGATCTTCTTCTTATTTATTTAAGTTAAGGACTCATAATTACTCCTAAGTTTAGGATGCTACACAAAACATACTCACCAAGTCCACACTCCCCTCCCACTTCCCTTTCACCCTCTCCCACGCTCCTCCCACTCTCCTACCCTCCCCTTCCACCGTCCACCCACTCCAACTCTCCGTTGAACAGGAACTTCATTCAAAATTAGATGTAAACAGTGATTTTCATCTTATTTTGAACGTCAAGTGTGCAAAATTTTATCACGAAGTACCAAAATTCTTCTTTATGCGGTGGAAAAGGGGGATGGGGTGATTTTTAGAAATCTCATGTAGACAGTATTTTTACTCTTATTTTGAACGTCAAGTATGCAAAAATTCTTCAAAAAGTACTAAAATTCTGCTACAAGGGGCGGAAAAGGGTTATGGAGGTATTTTTTCGAAATCTCACGTAGATTTTCACGTAGTAGTAAATTTTCCTCATATTTTGAACGTTAAGTGTGCAAAATTTCATCAAGTATAAAAATTTTGCTTTAAGGGATGGGGATATTTTTTAAAAATCTCATGTAGACAATGACATTCCTCTTGTTTTTAAGATCAAGTGTGCAGAGTTTCATCAAGCTCGGAATAAAACTGTAGATTTTTATAAAAAACAAACACACCCACCCACCCACAGACACTATTTATATATATAGAGATAATAATAAAACACTTTATTTATAGTACTGTTTATTGATAAATCAACATGCTTCAAGACTAATGATCAAAGTAGAAATTTTAGAAATAATAAATAGTATTAATAACAAATTTAACATCATAAATAACCAAATTCATTTTGCAAATAGTCGCATTAAAATTTTTTTTTCACTTTACTTCCTAATTAGTTACGCAGCATTTATATTTATATATTTGTTTTTTGTCTACGTTTGCATTTTTTATTTTAGTATACATTGTATCCGGAAGAAAGGACCATTGGTCTTAAAACACGTTGATTTATTAATAAACAGTGGCATAAACAAAGTTTTATTATTATTATTAAAAAATATTGATTTCGATGGTACTAAAATATCCATTGTCAAACATCCATTTGTCATATACACCAATTGAATTTTCTAGCGTTGATATCAAGACCACCACCTTTACCTGAGTTTCTTGAAAAATTTTTCAATCCTGTGCCATAAAGTTATGCTTCCTTAACCCCAGCGGCGAGCTCATCGATTCTATATTTACTCCCTGCGGGGATGCGCATGTTTCAAAGAGTTCAACCCTTCCGCATTGCAATTTACATTCTGCACCCTCTGGATAATTTAAACTCTTGATTTTACATTTTGATTGATTTACTTGGTTTGTGAATAGCTTTGCGTTTTTATTGACTTTTTACATATGTTTAGGGATTTTAATCTGATAATAATTAATAATAGACCAATATAAATATTGATCTTGAATTTCGCGTAATGGACCCTACAGAATTAAGTAATTCATTATCAATTGTGTGTATATGTTGGGTACGAACTACGGACTAACCAATCGATGAGCAATAATTACATGCCTAGCGCGTCTCTTTCATCTCTCTTCTGTTTGGTCCATGCATGTGAATCCAACACCCATCCAAAATTGCAATCTCGGGATTTCGGGTTTCGATTTTGATGATCCTAAAATACCAGGATCAGTTCCGGGATTATAAAATACTGATTAATGTTATATTTATAAAAAAGGCAGAAGTATCGAATACAATTTTGAAAAATTTTTCGATAAATAAGGAATTTTTTAACAAAAAAAAAACTTAAATAATAATGCAAGATGACAAATAAATATTTGACAGTTTAATAGTTGTATCACTGCGCAATAGCAAAGCATGAGTGTCCCATCATTTGGTACCTATAAATTAATCGAAAATATTAATACAAATTAAATTATTCAGCTAGATAGATATACAGAAGAAATGTATCTATTTATCTATAAATTTTATTTATTTACAAATTTATCTTATTCATAAATATATCGAAAAAATATTTTGTCGCTACCAGGATTCGAACCTAGAACTCATCCAATTCGTAAAATCGAGTTTCCCATCTTTCTATAGCAATCAATTTTATTTTTGCTAAATTTATATATTTATAACTTATATTTTGTAATCGTTCCAATCTACTATAGGTCGATTTTTCGGTCATGGTACTTCAAGAACGTGTTCAAGAGTAATTATTATTATTATTAAGATGTGATTAATATTATTTGATTCCCTATAATAAAATAAGTCAATATTAAATAAATCCATGTACTATTATATTATTAATGAATAAAACAATATTAATAATAATAATGACACTTGAATACATTTTTAAAGCGCCATGATCAAAAAATCGACCTGTATAACATTTTTAAAAAAATTCAGAAATGCAGCTTCCCAACAAAAATGTGTTCTTTAAAAAAATTAAAATATTAATCCCTAAAGATTTTGAGTTATAGTGTTAATATCATGGGATTAATAAATACCGTCAACTGGTCCGGAATCCTGAAATTGGATTCCCTAATCACGACTAAGGACTTCCACCGTCTTGACTGTATTAATCCACATTTCTTGGCGTTCGGTAGATCTAAGAGCTGACACCGGGGATTGGTGAATCTGTGCATCTTGATGTCTATAATACCCATAACACGTACATTACATCTCAATACCATCAAACCGTTTTTTACACTTGCCTTAAAAATCCACGGTTCTGTGCCATAAAGTAAAATTGTATGGACCAGGCTGCACGAGCCTAATATCATTTATTTTATGTAATATGTGTATACACCGCAGTCTTTCCAATAGTGATGAGTTAACCATGATTGTAACTGTGATTGTGTGGTTAGTAGTCAGTTGAAACGATGATTGGTTACAGTATTATTTGTATTGCGGCACCAGAAACTAAATCTCTAATCCTTGAATCACAATTATCAATAATCGTTTCAATTGAACACCAATTACAATTTATCTTATCAATTCGTAGACCACATTACAAAAATAGTTTAATACATTAAAAACCATTATAATGTTATTTGCACAACCGGCAAGCATTTAAAAATAAAGTATTACATTTCTCATTTTTTACTATTTTACTAAAAACATGAAAATGGAGACAGAGAAACTAATTTATTCGCATTTTCGACTTTAAATATTTGTATCAGTATAAATCATAAAGAGCACCTATATGATTAAAATACGATATTTTCGATTTTAAAACATTACAATATTAAATAGTCAATCATGGCACTAGATGCGAGAGGTCATTTTAATCTGGAAATAATTCCGAGATAACTGTATGTCATTTCGTAGGACAAGATATATTTCACAGGCGATTTCCATTGAAATCTCTTTCAGGTCCATCACTTTCACACTGCTTCAGTTTGACGTTTGACATTATATAACGTTTCATTCCATTTTTATTTTCATAATACAAAAAAATGATTATAAAGTATGAAAATAACTTTAAATAAATTTATTTCCATTATCAAACAATACAATATTGCATAGTGTAATACCATATAAATAATAAAATTTTAAAATTATGTATCCGCATAAAAAAATCTCTCACAGCTTGGTTCTATTTTAACTTCCAGGAAGCTTCCAGATATCTTTACTACTGGGAGATGGCTTATCATTATATTTACGATCAGAAGTTGAGCTCTAAAGATCAAAAACGTTTTTATTCGCGACTTCTCCTTCACACTTTAGATATTATATTTTTTCCTGTCATTATTGACAGGTTTTCACTAAATATCGATATAAATTTCGTGATATTATGTTTAAATAAATATTGTTAATTTCAAGTGCTTTGAAATTACTCGATTGTTATCATTCTCAAGCACCAGCCGATACCAAGTACTACATATACGCGAACACGAAGCAATCTACTCTCTATTTTCACATATGTAGCTACGTAAATACAAAAGAAACAGCTTCATGTTATTATAAAGGGTAGTTCACCCTTCCTCCTTCTCTTTCTAGGATTCTAATTCTGTTTGCCATCTTATTTTTCAAAGTACGGTTTATTTGTTCAGGGAGGGTGGGTGGGGGTTGTTAAGAGCGATGGAGGTCTCTGGAGTAATATAATCTGACGTATTTCCATTATAAATTGGTCGTAATTATGCATGGTTGTGTATTTCGTTTACGTTGGGAATAAATTACAAAAGGTTTTGTATGAGATCAATCAAAATTGAAAGATAAACGCGAGATTCAAAAATGGTTGACTAATGAAATAATATTTGCTCGCTTGGTAATATTGCGGTAACAAGAAAATCAGTATATAATAATGATGACTTATAATTTATAATATAAAATAATTTTAAACTCAGATTACGGATGCGAATCGTCAGATGCTATGCCATCTTAGTATTATTTTATGGAATGGAAGCATGGATACTTACCAAAGAAATGATATTAAAATTATCTAGATGAAAACAGCCACACATAAAGATGTTATGGTTCAGACGAATAATGAAAATGTAGTATTTAAAAATTAAAGTAATAAAAATCAGAAAACTTTAATATCTCGGACATGTAATGAGACATCTAGGGAAGTATCGGAAATGTATATTACCTTACTATGCAGGAAAATTTCGCAATTCGCGTGTCTATTTCGTTCTGAAAATGTTTTTCGTTGTATTTTTGAACGTCTATTTATTAAGTTTTCATAAAATCTCGTAACATTCTAAATATAATTTATAAAAGTTTTGGTTGAACGTCTCCCAGTAGATGATGCCAGCAACATAATGTGACACGTGTTTTTACGAATAGTATTGGTAATATGTTATAGAAGATTTATTACTCACGATGTATGTTATTTTGGTAGGTGCCTACTATTATTTTTTCCGATTTTAATAAACTAAAATATTAGGTTGTTCTGAAAATAATATATTTTTTGCAAGAAAATTTATAAATATGAATTAAATATATTAATTATAAAGATATACATGTAAAATCAATTTTATCGAAAAATATTGTTGTTGCGCCACCGGGATTCGAACCTGGATCTCTTTCCTAACCGGGGAAGGTGCTTTATCCAACTAAGCTACAGCAACATTACTTTTAGCGACAATTTTCGACCCTATATGTTACGTTTTTGATATTAATACATTTAATCGTTCCATCATTTGACAGAGCCATCTACCTTATTTTTACAGAATCTCAAATACCTTTGAGTAAACTGATAGCAGACGCCAGAATTATCAATTCATTTTTATTAAATTTTGGACACATTGATAAAACTTTATTATTTAGGAGAACACATTCTTATACTTTTAAAATCAGCAATGTTATTAACACATTCTTATTGTGAAGTTGTAATTATTTATCCCGGTGGCGCAACAACAATATTTTTCGATAAAATTGATTTTATATATATATCTTTATAATTAATATATTTAATTCATATTTAAAATATCACAGATCTATGTTCTGAATAATTACAACTTCACAATAAGAATGTGTTATCCTAAATAAGAAAATTTATGTTAATTTGTATTTGTTTAATAGTTACGTATCTGTTATATTTATTTATTGAGTCGGGCATTTAATTTGTGTAGATTTAATCCGCCATAAATGGTATTGAAATTAAAATATTTTTGTGTATTTTTTTAACATTACGCCCATGTTTGAATTAGCAGTGCAGCATGGTTAAAAATTTGTATTAATGAATGTGTAAGTCTTAAATACGAAATAGGTCGACGACGGTCTGCTTCTTGTGGAATTAACAAAATGAAAGCTTTAGTGGAAGAAATCAACGAAAATAACTCACCTTGCTTCACCTTCTTAATTTATTTATTTAAGCGTGTAATTCGTTGGTAAAATGGCTCTTACTTTGATTAATAATGTTAATTACTCTACAGTAAGGTTAACCTGAATTTGATGATTAAAATTGGCCTTTATTTTCGAAGAAAAACTTAATCTTACCTATTATACAAGTGAAACTAGCGTGCTGTTGAGATACAATTATTTACAAAATATGATTGTTGAACGAACCAACAAATCAATGCAGTGTTTACGTTTGGTTGGCAAACCCGATATTGTCGGATAAATAATGCTTCAGACGTAAATAATTCATCAAACAATTAGCGGATTCTGCGCTGATTGATTGATACACATACAGTAATCAGTAATGTATAATTAATTATTTGATGGTCAGTGACTGTGCAACATAGCGGATATTTTTTATAAAAAGCAATATTTCCAATTTTTTAAATAATGATGCCTATTAGTGGTTCGAGCAATTTTTTATTACCACATTTTGGCTATTTATTAAAATGTACCTAGATATTTTCTATGCAGATTTATATTGTTTTCTAAAATACAAATTAAGTATATTAACTAGAAAAATATACATATAAAACCAATTTTATAGAAAAATATTGTTGTTTTTGTTCACATTGAGAATGTGTTCTCCTTAATAAGATTTATATTGCACTACATCATTCATGGTTGCTACTCGGGGTTCCGCCAGCTAGAATAAATTGTACTATCGTTTAAAATTTAAATTAAACTTTAAGTATATTAAGCGCGTTTATGAACCTGCAGCCAACCATCTAGAAATAAGCTCTTAATATCATGCTAAAAATATAATTATCTTTTTAAAATTAATTAATGTTTTCGATTAATTTCTTCTTCCTCTTAAAGATAATATCTCTTTAAAGGATTTTTGGTGCAACAATACTCACCCTACATCTCTATCCCGCACACCATTGAGAAGTTGTCTCAATTTCATTTTTGAAGTATTATGGGTGTTTAATGGACCATGTCAACGGACGAGATTTCAGTACAGAAGATCGGGTAAAGGTCAGTACAAAATTCATCACGAAGCGTTCTACGAATCATCATCGCATGTGTTTCGCTTCCAGATTAGAATGACGTATCCAGCACATACATACCTTTACCGACTCTTAGAGTTCAAAGTCTCATTGATTTTTGACGATCTCTCTTTCCCTGCACTCTCGTAAGAACACCCTCCAGCTCATTCATTCCATCCTACTCTAGCACCACTACTCGAAAGCTTCCAACCTATTTTTCTCTCTATTATTTAATCATCCAGATTTTACTTCCGTCTGATTATTTGTGATTTGAATATTTGTTACTTATAATAAAATTGATATATCGAATATAAAAAACGCGTGTTTATCTGCTTCATTTCTATTCAGTATCATGACATTACACAGTGGAGTCACCATTAATTAGAAATCGCAAATCTCTAACTGTCGTACTAAGGTGTTTGATCTAGTAATAAATGACATATTTCTGCGAAAATTAAAATAAAAATGTAATTTAAATCTTTTAACAGGATTTAATACTAATATTTTTTTTTTAACCGACGTTTCAAGTAATTTCAATTGCGCGATCAATTCAATATTTATTTAAACTTAATTGCTACAAATATTTGGAGCCATTCAACATGAAGCCTGTAGAGAGGGCGGTTTATTTAAAATATTATGAGTAGCAAGGATACAAAAGGAAAGCAAACATTCATTTGGTTTAGTACTTAGGGTAAACATTTCTTGGAAGCTTCGCTAGGGGATGGAAGTGAAGGGTAATCTACCCCAAATAAGGGAAGAGGGAGGGCCGCTCCAACTTCCTCGGGTTATTACTACAACCATACACATACACGCACATTACACCTATACATGTCAAGATGCAATCAGGAGATGGATCAACTCTCAGCATATTATTTTTATGTAAAACAAACAACAAACGTATATTTATTACATTACGTATAATACGTACATTACGTATAAAACGTAACAATATTTGCGGAAATATTGGACTAAAAATGGTAATGTTGTAATAGATTTGATTGTTACTGAATTTGGAATTGAATGTTTTAAATTCAGTCATTCGGTTTCATTTCCATTAACACAATGTGACGTTTGTTTCTTTTGAGCAGATTTTTAAACCACAAATTATTTAATTTTAATCGATTAGAAAGATGTACAGGAAAAATATATCTGTTGAAATAATATTCGGTTGTTATTGGTACTTGAACCTGGTTATTTTCCTATTCGGGTTTTTTTTAAATTCCACTATTGATTATTTATAAATGTGTATTTTTTACAATTTTAATAAATAAATATCGACTACTCTAATACAGACCAAAGTCTACCAAAGTAGCCAGAACAAGGATGAATCTATATCAGAGGTGATATCTACTGTATTACACTAAAAAACAACTTTTTTCTAATATGAATTGTAAATTTCTTTGTAATGTATTAAAATAATTATTCTCTTGAATTATTACACTTGAAAAAATTACACATCATAATCAATAAATTTATCTTATTAATTACGGAGATTCATTTTTAAATACTTTTAATTTATTTTATGTAAATAGTAATTATTTCTAGATTTATAATTTCAATGGGCAACTTATTAAATCATTTTAATTGAACCTCGGTATCACCGATTTTTGTACGTACGTGTTAAAGTAACACATATTTGAAATGGTCAAAACAAAGCATCTGTCAAATAACGTAATGCGTCTAACGTTAAAATGATGACAAGACTGCTGGGTATGAAATTTTCATTAACTTTGACTTAAAAATAACAGTGGTTATTACATGTAATCTTTATCAAATTCAGCTGAAATTTGAGAATTGCAAAGCATAGTGACTAATTCAATTATATTATTATTATAATGTGATGATTAAAAAAATTTCAATCGCAAATAATCCAGAATTGTTTAATAAAGTTTGTAAACGGTGTGACATATAACGAATCACATTGCTGACTGATGTTCATAGCATTCAAATGTCATAAAATAATTATATCACATTGTTGACATGTATTCAATTGTCAATAAATGTATGTATCTACTCAGTTCTCAGAGCTATGTATTAATAGTTAAGGCATTATATTATTATGTACCTAAGAATCAAATGATATATTATTTATCAATGAGAAAAACTTAGAATGGCAAATATTTTCTGTGCAAGGAACATTAAACTTTGATGAAAACAAACACATTAAACTTCCCAAACTGTTTTCCATCAAAGTTTGTGAGGTTATTGCGAATTGCTTTCTTCTCTTTCCAACTCGGGGAAATGTTCACAGCTCTGTCTCTCTCATCCGCCATGTTTATTCTACAGTATAGTATGTAAATATGAATTCATCACCCCCTCGCCTGGGGGGGGATAGTCGTGAAATGGGTGGGGATCGTCTATCGGCTCTGAGTTGAGAGGGATGGGTGGGGGTTGGAGGTAGCGGGGGTCTTATGCCCGTATGACAAAATGGCCAAGATTAGGATGTGTTGGTGATTTGGACATACGAGGGGGATATGATGTGTAATTAAGATGTGTAGGATATTGGTGTTATCTTAGTGCAAGAGCAGTTGCTTGGAGGTGTCTGGACACGAAAATTGTCTTGTGACTGGAACACGCAGGTTTTACTCTATAGTGTGACGTGCGGCGCAGGGGGGGGGGGAGTGTAGTATGGTAAGGTGTTGGCGTATTTAGGGGGGGTTAACGTACCGTACAGGCTGGCGCTAGTTGGATTGGTCAATGAGAGTAGGTGTGTATGGGGGGGCGTGGGGAGGTATAGTAGACAGCGCTGTGTTGGGGATATGGTGGTGATCATGGCACGTGGGGTTTGGTATGTGTTAGTGTTAGGGGGGGGGGGGGGGCTGGTGGGTGTATGCTGTGAGGTGAGTTGCGAGTTAGAGAGGGTGTGCGCGTGGTGGATCTGCGTTCGTGTGTCTGATTTCTTGATGTATTCGGGCGTGACATGTGTCGGTGCGGTGTATGGGGGATGGTCGGGTGTTGGGGGGGAGGGGGGTCGCTGGCGGGTATCACCTGTTTTTGTATGGTTGGGGAGGTATGGGTAGGTTGGTTGTTGTGTGGGTGGGTAGTTATGGTGTGTAGTTATAGGGGGTGGGGGGGAGGGGTGGGTGGGTGAGGGTGGTTGGAAGGGTGAGGGTGGGGTGGTTATGGTTGGGGGTGTGTGTGGGGGGTGTTATGTGGGTGTGTGTTTGTTTAATTTTTAGGGGTAGATGTTTAGTGGGGTGTTTGATGGAGAGTTTTGGATATAGTTTGGGGGGGGGATTGTGGATGTAGGTTCGGGTAGTGAGTTAAGTAATTGTGGTAGAATGGTAGAAGGAGGGGGTTGGGGGTGTGTTGTTTGTTATAGAATATATGTGGAGTGAAGGTATATATTGGAGAGAAGATGAATAGTTGATGTATGTATGAGATGTGTTAGAGAAGAAGTTTGGTGGTAGGAGTTATGTAATGGAGGATGGTGAGGGATATGGGATGGGGATTGGATTGACGGGGGGAGGGGGTAGGGAGTGTATGAGGGGGGGAATGATTATTATGGAGGACATGTTGAGGATATGTAATGAAGAAGAAGATGGAAAAAGGGGAGTGTAATTTGTAGGGTGGTTTGTGTTTTATGTATTTTTTGGTGTGAGAGGTGGTAAATGGTGGTATTTGTGATTATTTGAGTGAGGGGGTGTGGGTTTGATGGGGGGGGGGAGGGGGGGTTTTGTAGTTGTGAGGGGGGGGATATGTGAGGTTTGGTAGATTTGTTATGTATGTGTATGGGTTAATAGGGTGTAAGGGTTGTGTTGGGTAAGTGGGTTTTTTATTTGTTGGAGTGTTTTGGTATTTTTGTATGTGGGGTGTATGTTTGGGGGTTTTATGTATGTGAGATTTTTGTGTTAAGTTGGATTATGGGTTTTTGGGTTGTGGTGGGTATTTGAATTTGTTTTTGTGTTTTAATGGATATTTATTTTTTTGTTTTTAGTTGAGTGGGGTGTGGTATGTGGTAAGAGGGGTTGGATGATATGAATTAGGAGAGAGGGATAGTTGGGAGGAGATAGGGGTATGGAAGTGTTGTGTTTGATGAGGGTTGGGATGTTGGTGTGAGTAGTTGGTGGGGGAGGTTGGGTTTATGGTTGGAGGTGTTTTGGTGTATGTTGGTTTAGTTGGGTGGGGGGGTGGGGGTTGGTAGGTTAGGAGGGTAGGGTTTTGTTTAGTGTATAGGTAGGATTTTTAGTGGTGGATTGGTTAGTTGAGTGAGGTGTGGGATAGGGTGTAATGTTGTATGGTTTGGGGGGGAGTGTTTGGTGGAAGTTGATTTTTGGGGAGGAGGATGAGGGTTTTGGGGGGTGTTGGGGTTTTGGGGGTTGGTTTGGGGGTTTTATGTTTTTTTTTTAGGTTATGGTGTTTTGTGTAGTAGGGTGAAGTTTGGGGGTATAGTATAAGGGGTTTTGTATTGGGGGAGGGGGTGGGGAAGATGTTAGTGGTTTAGTGGTGGAGGGGGGGGGGTAAGTAGTAAGTGTTTGTTGTTTGGTGTAGTTGGGGGGTAAGTAGGGGTATGGGAGGTGATATGGAGGAGGTATTGAGTTAATTAAATAGGTGATGATTACGTCATGAAACAAAAATAATTAACTCTCCATGGGAAATCATAATGTGTACAGTTTTCATTAAAGTTTAATATTCGTCATTAAATTAAATTATATCTACCTGGGTAAGTCTATTTCGTTATTTTATAGATGTGTTATTTTTTAATTAAAAGTATAAAAAAAACAAATTAAATTAATCATTTAGAAAAGATGTACAAAAAAATCTATCTATCCGAAAAATAATTTGATTGCTACCGGCATACGAACCTGGAATATTTCCTATCCGGGGAAACGCTTTACCATAACTTTCGGCAAATTTTGAAATTAAATTTTGTAGTCTTTTTAAAACTAAACATCTGTTATTACATTTTTAAAAGCAGTCAACTTTAAATTTCAGTGAATCCTATATACCTTTGAATAATACACAATAACGCCAGGATTAAATCAATCCATTTATTCAATTTGGATAAGTTATATATTTTTAATGAAAACACATTTTTGTTGTGAAGTTGCAATTTCAGAACATGCTTCTGTGGTATGTTCAATACAAATATATCCTGTACAATATATGTTTAAGACCGAACTATTTTCTGAAATTACTTCACCACAAAATATGTTTTCTTTTAATAAAATAAAAAATTCTGGAAGGTTACAAAAAATATTATTTACGTTATGATTGAAAAGATAAAATAAGTTTTGCAGTTTACTTGTGTCTATTACGTTTGTGCACGTCTAAGTATTCTTGTCACTTCCGTATTAAAACTATTAATATTTTGTATAAAACAAGATGAATATTATGTTCCAGGCCGATGTTGATTCATTTAACAAAGTTTCAAGCGTAGCTTGGGCTGTGTGTGAGGTGGCACCGTCCTGTTGAAACCACATGTGTTGCAGGCCCAATCGACCCGATCAGGATACCAAGAAGTTTTTACAGCATTGACTCTTGCATCTTGAAAGAAATATGGCCAAACGATTCCGCTGGCTCAAATGGCGCACCATACAGTAATAAATTAAGTACAAGTATAGTCTCTCGGATACATGTAAACATTATCTTCTTATTATATTATGTGTACAGTTCACTGAGAAAGAAAGAAGTAATAAAAAATTACTTTTAATATTATAAAATTTCATTTCTTAGAAAATGGTTGCGTAACATTGTATTTAGTACATATAGGTATGTATTATTTATTTTATTGAAATTTTCAGATGGATACATACAGTGAATTCACATAGCAGTTGTTTACATATATACCATTATGTGAAAGAACATATTTTAATGTTCGAACACGATAATTTTGACGTTTGACGTTTATAGTACTAAACAACGATTTTTTTCAGGTGTTCGAGATTTAAGATTATCTACACATTAAACACGGTGCATATGGATTAAATTAACGTTCGTAATGAAACTTCGTTGCGTTTTCTCAATTTGAGTTTTTATTCTCATTACAATTTTATTTTGATTTTGATTGTATGGAAGACTTTTGTGAGCACTTTCTTTTATTTCATTTATTTGCATTTCTTGTTCAATTCAGCAAAATAAAAATATTTGAAAACCATCTAAGTAAAACTAAAATATAGCACTTGATACTTTAACGCATCGTGCACTCCAAATAGACTAAAGCGATACATTTGGTGAAATGAGTAACTTCCATGATTCTCGTCACTAAGAACAAGTTTTAGTAGTGTAGTAGAATTTTATTTCAGTGCTTACAAAAATGATTCGTTTGGCTGTTTTGTTTATTAACAAAACCCGCCAAGTCGAAATGAACTTCGTCGCTCATGATAAATTTTTTTCCCAAAAGTAGGGCTTATGTTTGTTTTAATGTTTTATAACTTCAACACGTTATTGAAGCAATATAATATTCACCCTGTACATGTACGGGTACAATGTTATTGTAAAATGAAAATATTTATATTAATATACTTTTTTTAAATGAATCGTGATAGCTCTATTTGTGTTGTGGCCGAATTTAAATGGCAGTTCTGAGATTTTCGTGTATTATATTTTTCATGTGTAATATAACTCGAACGTTTTTGTCTTTTATCTCTCCATTAGTAATCTCGTGTACAAGTTTTGGTTAAAGTTAGTGTTTAGTTATTAATATTAAGTTGTTGTGTTGTTCTGTAGCCTGTTTCAGTTGATGTCAGATAGTTCAAGTTGTAAACTATGTTCATATAATTGAATCATCTTTGATGTCTCTTTTAATTAAATAAATTTAATATATACAAGCACACATAATGAAGACAAGAATCATATTCTTCTTCTAGTGCTTGTCCAGTTATCGAACGTTAGCGACCATGTTTGTGATCATTATTTTGTTTATTTATTGGGCTAACTTTTACTTTATATTTTTCAGCCATGATGTTCTTCACCTTCCAGAGCCTCTTTTGCTGGCAATTTCAGCTTGAATTATAAGATGCAGGATCTGGTACTTTTCCGGGGATCTCATGGTATTGTCAAAATATTGCGATATTCTGATTTTTATTGTTTTAAGGATTTCTTTGTCTTTCGCATTCGGATTTATGACATTATCATTAGTAATCCTATCGATCCAGCTTATTTTTAGAAGCCACATCTCAAGTTATTTATTATTATATACAAATATGTAAATTATGATAATTTGTTGTTAATATTGGTTCCTTATAAACTACAAAGACAAAGTCGACCCGTTAGATCAATCCGGTACATATAAACTGAAGTGTAATGACTGTCCGGCATTTTATATAGATAAAACGGCACAGAGTTTTAATACTAGGATAAAATAACACTTAAGGTGCCTTAATAATAATAACTTCTCAGAATTTATCAACCACCTTTTAGAGAGATGCCACAATTTTATAAAAGAATTACGGCATTTTACATATTAATAAATTTAAAATTTTAGAAATCACTCAACGCTAAGTCCAATATAATTAATAACCAATTTCAATACAAACCTTACAAAAAACCAGTAAGTTAATATATTCCCGTTTACAATGTCCCTCTGTCAATCACCCACTCTTACCAAGACTCCGCCTACACCCCGTAATGGATGTCGTTTAAATTTTATGGAATAGTTTGGTTCTACGCCAGTCCTGACGAAGATACATTAGTATCGAATTCGCTTGACATATAAATAATTCACAGTAATCTAAACAAATTTTTTATTATAATTTTGATATAAAAAAAGGGTTATGCTGTTAATTTTTATATATTCACGTAAAACTGGTTAAAATAAAAATTCAATAAATAACACACTAAAATATATTACCCAGTGCCGAGTAATTTTAAAACATTGAAATGAAATAAATAAATACATCCAACGAAATGAATTATCGATTATACAATTTAATTACCTCGTGGGAAATTAGTTGGTAGTCATAATTCATAGCGACTTGTCTTATTTGACAGGCCGAGGATGATAGATGACACGGGGACCTGTGCTTATTGTTTCATTGGACTCGAGTTGAAATGATGGTTCAACTTTGCAAATAATTATAATGCCACTTACAATGCATAACGTGCAAAGTGTTCAGCCGAACCGGCCAGAATACACCGGCCGGCGGTTCGGTAAATTACTAATGATTAATTAATCATTTCAAAAGTTTTGCTTGTAAAAGGTAACTAATTAAGCCGACGTAGTTTTTAATCAAAAATTGATTGCGTGCTCTCTATTGTTGAACAAAACAAACACACATTTTTTAATTTTCAACCAACGTTCCCTAGAGTACGAATTGCAGAATTTTCCGAGCATCATGCTGACAAAATAAATAAACAATATTTGAATATGTCCAAGAACACATAATTACCGGATTTTCACCTACAAAGACACTGTTATTAAACAAATAATAGATATCTCATAGAGACGAAGTCATTTTATTTAAATTTTAAATTTTAATGTAAAGTATATGGAAGTATGGGTAATTACAAGATTTACGACCTGTCTTCAGCTCATATATTTTCCATTAAAAATTATTATATATATATATATATATATATTTTTAAATATCTTCGTCTCTATGTAAATCTATTATTTGTTAAATAAATAAACATTAAAATATTGAAATACAATTTTTTTCCTAAAATTTTAAGTACAAGTATCTTGACCCAGGGGAGTAATGCATCCATGTGTTTGTGACTGTTTCAGAATATTTTAGGGGTTCGGCACCTAATATGTCACGTTGTTTATTTAATTAGTAATCTGAAAACCACCCTCAAAATATTCAGTTTATTTTAGACCGGCAAGAAAAATAGATGGTTAAAACTTCATTGCACAGAAATATTTTTATCATTGTTACTCAGCCGTTAACTAATAAGTTCACAGATGTGACGTGGCGATCATTTTTTTTCAAAATTACCTTTGATGACACTGTTCCTGATCACTGGCCCTGATCATGAACTATTTAACTGCCAGTCCACTATCAATAAAATTAAAACTAAAAAATACACATTTTCCATGCAAGTGTATGCAGAGAACATAGATGCTGACACGCGTACCGTTCACTTTCAGATATATTTTCAATAACGCTTTAATTTACCTGATAGTGCCAGTTCTTTCGTGGATGTTTGCTGTAATTGTATTGTGGCTAACAAATATTTTCATTAGCCACCCTTTTTTCGATCCCCAATTAGAAATGTTCATGTTCCAATATGTCGTATACAGGTTTTCAACACGAATTTGTTGCCTGAGAGACGGCATTTTCGCTGTACTCTAATTTATTTACGCTGCATAAAACCATACTGTACCAAAAAAGAAAATCGTAGGTGCTTTAAATATTAACAATATTTTTTATTTCGTATACAACTGCAAAATAAATGAAAATTATCTTGCCGTGTAAACGTTCGATGGCATTAATATTAATATGCATAAATTCGAAGTCGCAATCAAATAAATATAATAACAGTTGAACGTTATACAAATTGCGCACAAAGAAGTGCTTACGTAGAAGTCATTAAAAAGTCAAAACATACTGTAACACTCGGGCTAACTAACCCCGGGCCCGGGAGCAGAGTGACGTTGAATCTCGAGAGCTTTCAGACAAAATTGAGTTAATTTTCCATCACAACTTTTCAACGCTAAAGTACATTATCGCGTGAACAATTGCGAGCACTTGGCGAGTTTTGATGGCGCAGACGATAGCTGTTACACGTGTCTGGGGCGGGGGGGTGGGGGCCGGCACGCAACAAAGTCGTTACTAAAATCCATAATTTTAACTTTCCGTAATTATTGTGTTGTTGATGTGTAATTACGGGGTGTTTTGTTTAATCTAAATGCCCTCGGGCCGGATGCGGACCTGTTCAATTTTTCGATTAAGAGTAAAAAGCAATTAATTTCGAAAGATTTCGTAAAATTATGTTTAAAGTCAAGATTTAAGATATTTTATACAAAAAGTGGTGTTCGTTTATGAGAAATTCTTTTATGGGATGTATTTTGTTTCTTGAGGTGTTGGCTATAAACACTTGAAGCGTATAAATAATTGATTCTATCACGGAACACGATGTACAGGGTGCACTTAAATGTACAGCTGCACCACGTTTTACAAAATGATTTTCCAGTTAAATATCCTTTTTTTATTTTTTATTTCAACTTTATTAATTATATATACAATATAATTTTATTTTTTGCCAAACTGCAGAACAATTTTACGGCAAATTGTAAATATAGAAATTTGATAGACATCATCGTCATTATTTATTTACGGTACAAAGACCTTTCACACATAACTTTTTAGTACATACTGTAATAAGATGAAATAAACAAAAAAAGATATCAAATAAACATTGCTAACAAATCAAAATTAAAATGTCATATGTTCAAGCGGAAAACATATTTTAATATTTTTCACTATCATATAATGATTTTTTATTAAAATTGAGCTGGAAAAATAATGGAACACAGTATTTAATTAGTTGATTAATTAATTAATTAATTTTTCACAAATTGAGGTCCAAAAGAGATTGGTACATATGTAATGTGTAATGATAAATTTTAACGATAGATAGATATCTAGTGGCGGAGCACGTGTTCTTTGATAACTCAGAAATTAGTGAACGTTGGCGTGTCGCCCAAAATGCTGTGGCGTGTCACCTTTGACGCGCGTATCGTAGATTCGCCATCATTGTCCTATATTATTGTATGTTCCCCATGATGTTCAAAGTATGAAAGAATTATTTCCCTGCGCAGTTCCTTGAAGAATGGAGACCTTTGTTCATTTCGCATTCCACTGTATCCGCAGCATGCGACGCTGACACCGCATCTCGAAGACGTCTAGCGAGTTCCTTCCTTTCTTTCTTTCATATGGTCCATGTTTCGACTTTAGTACTTACGCATTCTTAATGTTCGCGAATTGAAAATAATCTACGTAAAAACAAGTCTCACGATAGCGAAAGACGCTTGCGTTGGCTAATAGAAACATCCTGAGAAAGTTATGTGATTGCGTTTCTATTTTTCATGCATTATAGATTTTAATTTCAAATATTACCATCGAAAATTTACATCATAGTGAAAATGTACTGAATAAATCTTCCTGCAATAACTTGAAAAAGCATATTTATATTGCGGGGGAGGAGGACGACGCTGCACCCGCAGGGCTGCGCGAGCGAGACGCCCTGCAGGTACACCCCCCGGTTACAGGAAGGAGGAATCATTTGAAATTCAAAAGAAACCTCGAGAATTTTCTATTCAACTTTAACATTTTGTGCTTTGGAATAGTAATGGGGCAAAGGCCAAAACTGTAATTGCGGAAACACCCACAATGCTGATAAAGCCGCTTGTACTCTTGTTAACAGTTAATACTGAAATATAATGTTTAGTTTAATAGTTTATGGTTGTGTTTACGCTAATAAATGATACTATTTAGTGGTATAATGTGCAGTAAAAATACTTTATTATTTCGCTTCTTAAAACTCTGATAAAAAATTCAATATACTTGATTTAGTAGTAGTTATAAAATATTCTTATGTGATATCTAATAATTATTAATTAACGACTAACAAACACTCTGCTTACGTTATTAATAAAACTAGCAGGAATTAAATAAAAGCTTGTTAGTGTCATTCAATCGAATTGTTTTATCCGTCATGCAAGCCAAAATAAGCTTCAATTTACAATTTTATAAGATAATGTGTGACTACAACACCCAGACCGAGACTGCTATTAAGTGCTTAATGAATTTAATTGTAAAAAACTTAATAACAATTTTTTTTGTGCAAATATCATTACAGTCTGACTGAGGATGAAGACGATATTAAGGTGTTGAGCGTGTTATTTGTTTTTTTTAGTTATGGAGAATAAAAAGACTTTAACAAGTAGGACTTATTGTTAATACTTATGAAATTAGCAAAATTAACTTTGTGGTTAAAATTAATTTAATTTAATTAATTATATTAACTTTGTGGTTTGTTTCCTAATATAGCAATTCTTCCAAAATTTAAACTTAGCCATACCAATTTTTTTTTGGACTCCAGCGTCGCACCTCTATTTCTTAAAAAGACACCTCCCAGATAGAAAAAATCACTGACCTCTTCATCATTTGAGAACTAGTCAAATAAAGAAAAAAAAAATACAAATTTTAATGAACTATGCTGTTTTATCTAAATAACATGTTTAAAATACTCATTTTAATGAAATCACATTTTTAAAACTCAAATGAAACATGACATTTTATCTGAATAAATGAATTTGGTTAATTTGTCTTGAAAAAATACCACCAACGGAAGAATAACAAAAGCCAGCCGATGAGAGTGGCGATCTGCGGGCCAGATGAAAACATTTTTTGCAGTTTATTTTTTCTATAACATTGATTTAAAAATAATCTTGTTTCGCGAAAGTGAATAATTGTTTTATTATTGTTTTCGAATTTACGAAGCGTCACGATAGAACACCAATGTTTATTTTTATTTCAAGCGTAAATGTAAAAGGGGAGTTTAAGTGGTGGGGCGAAGAAGGTGGCAAGTTCAGGAAGATGGTGATAAACGAATTCGGTAATTTTTATAAAAATATTAAAATGAAAAACAAGTCGCGATCAAAAATATGTATTTTCTAATAAAATAGCTGAATGAAAAGAAAACTAAAATGATGGTTTGTGTAGTTTGAAGCGAGATTAAAATTATTTTTGTATGGCGTATTATAAAATCAGATTTATTTTATTTTCTCACTGTTTTATAATGATGAATCATAAATTAAAAATTGACAAATTTAGTATGTCTTAGGGGACAGGAATCAGGAATGGAAAAACGCTTTCTAAAAATTATAAATTTTACAATAAGAATTTTTTTTTATTCTAGAGAACTGCATAGATGTGTATGGGATCAAAAAATGTAGCCTGAAAAGAAAATGCTCAACGTATTCAAGATGTGGTGCTGGTTTACCATGGACTACCAAAAGAACAAATGTCTCCATTCTTCATGAGCTTTGCACTAAAGAAGGACTCTGTATAATATGTATTCTTCAGAAAAGAATTCTTTCACACTATGTTGCTAGAAAAAATGGGGGAGAAAGAAGGAAGAAGAGAAGGAGAAGAAGAGGAGAAGAAATTGGTGATCACGAGCAATGTACAAGAATAGAGGTCAAGAGGTCGATTTCCAATAAGTGGACAGTGAATAGTGGCCCACCGTTTACCCAAGACCGATTTATGAGCAAAATCTCCCATATCGATACTTCACATTCACCGCCAGGTTGACATTTTTGAACACTACTTGACAACCATGCTATGCCGCAATGCCGCGTTGCGGCAATGTAACACGGTATAGCTGCTAACCAAAGACCATCTACTGTTCGTAGAGAAGTCAATAAAATAACATAAATACACATAGATAAAATAGAGGCACTGAGGGGGGTACCTAATAGCGGTTCCTAAGTTCCTCACACACCCTTTAAAGGGAAAAGAAAATAAGACAATACATAAAAACAAAAAAGGTTCCTTCCGACAAACGGAAGCCAAGCAGATATTTAACCTAAGCTTTTTTTCGAGCAAGATGCTCACGCTCTTCCTGAATACCTGACCGTCTCAAAATCTCCCAGCGAGACATCCACACACCCACAAACATCCAGAAAAGTCAGAAGTTCCTTTCATTTCTCATCAGGTCAATAAGTGGATAGACCAAGTCCGAGAATTGACCAGAGCCTTTTGCTATACGTCGCGCTAAATAAGGCCCAAGATCGCAAAGAGTGGAGGCAAGCAGTGGAAGCAGAATGATACAACGATGCTCGGTCATATATATATCGGCAGTTTATTATTTCCAACTTTCTACTTACTATTTTCAAACTAAACTAAATATTATCACTTGATATGAGTTTAGGTATCGCCCCACACACAGAATACAAACACGAGGGTTTTTCCGGAGGTCCATTCACAGCGAAACTTACAACCGTAGCTCCAAGTACATTACAATAAAGATTACAATTATTTCCAAGTCAATTTTGTAAATGTAAACAATATTTTGAATCAATATTATCCTGTGCCGCTCTATTGCTAGATATAAACCGCCTGCAAAAATCTCAAATCCTCTATGTCTTCAACTCTTTTCATCCATCTATGGCTCACCACTTTTCTCATGAGTTTGCTTCGTGGAACTTGAGGATGTCCAACATTTCTTCTAGTACGAAGCCTGCAATCTGGTATGTACATTTCCCATCGACAGATATGTCCAGCTTACTGCCACTTGATCATGAATATTTTTTTGGAATACATTTCAACATTTTGGTTTTCTTGCAGATTTATACGTTTGATACTTTATCCTGCAATTCATAACTTAGAATCCACAATCGTATATAAGTACATACTTGGAACATGCACTGGTTCTAGGCTGTTTAGACGTAGTGATTTTGTTTTTATGGTTTTTTACAAAAACACAGTTCTTCCTGTTGAGA
This sequence comes from Eubasilissa splendida, assembly GCA_031772225.1. Lineage (NCBI taxonomy): Eukaryota > Metazoa > Arthropoda > Insecta > Trichoptera > Phryganeidae > Eubasilissa > Eubasilissa splendida. Next base: position 33,820,760 of record CM062850.1, read on the forward strand.
GCGTATATTTACTTCGCCCTTTTTTAAATTCAATATGATTTGTTTAGACAGTTTCTTCAAATAATCGTTTTTATTATTACATTACTTCTCAAATGATAAAATTAAATAGACTGAAATATAGATATAATTCTATTTAAAATTTGCCGCCTCTGTGATAGTGCAACCCTTAGGCGTTGTCCTACTTATTCAACACTCAGCGACGGGCCTGGTTAGTTCACCAAGAACATACGAAAATAATAATGACCACTGGCAAAATTTTATTTGAATTTCGTGGGTCAGGTAAACACGGTCGAATTAGATTACTTTTCATGAAAAAATATATTTTTGAATCATATAAAAAATATTGTTAAATGCTTCCCTCCAAAAAGCTGACACGAACCTAATGTAAACATTTTTTTTTTTAAATAAATTCTTAGCAAGCTTTTTGAAAAGTCTGAAATATTTTTGTATTCAGGGCGCTCTCGTAAATAAATGAAAGCAGTTTAGAAATCGGGTGGAATATTGTGAAAACAAATGAGCTCAAAAAAGCCGTTAAATTCACGACGGAGGGCCTTGAAATCTGACTACGCCAGGGGTCGGCTCGGAGGGTTGTTGAGATTTCTATAAATATTTTATATAATATCCACATCTCGTATAAAAATAAACATTTATATTGTGTGAGAATTAGTAACCTGCTTGCTCGTCAGTTAAAAACATTGTTATGTGACATTGTTTATTTTATTTATATACTAATATATTATATTATATACGGTGAAATTATTTGCCGTTTTGTATTTTTGCTATGAATAATATTAACATGATTATTCGCGTAATCTGGCTGTAATCTAAAAGTTATAATATGCAATACTTTAAACCCTTAAATATTTTAAATGTATAATAATTTTAATGTTACACGAGTCTCAGGTCTACTATATTATCACCGTTATCATCCTCTTTTTGGTCACGAGTTCTCTAGGTCGTATATACAACACATAATGTTTTTTTATCAGAGATACCACGTACAGTATGCGTCAAGAAACTGCGTTAAAAATACAGTAATACCCCGACTTACGCTACCTCGACTTACGCGAACTCAGAGTTACGCGGTTCGTTTGGCGACACTGCCGCTAGACGTTGACCGTTGACAACACTGCCGCTAGACTGCCGCCCGCTATATTCAGTGTTTGTCTTACTGTGATTGCTAGAAACTGATATCGCTCATGTGGTAGAAGAAGTTGTTAATCTTGGCAGGCAATTAGATTTGAAAGTCAATTAAAAATCGATGAGCTAGAGATGCGTAAGCAAAACGACAATGAAGACACTTCAGACCCAATTCCACCAGAAAAGCACATGACAATTGCAAGCTTGACAGAAGGTCTCAGCTCAAATGAAAATGGCTTAAAACTTTTAGAAAACATAGACACCAACGAAGAACGCGTTATAGCTACAAAGCAAGGAATAAAAAAAATATTAGCTTGCTACGAAAAAATGCTTAGTAATTTGTTAGATTTTACGAAGCCATCGACATCGAAATGACTTTTTTACGTAAATCGTTTATTTTTATAATATTTTGTATTAATATGTATAAAGAACTGCAATTATATTAAATATTTTTCTTCTAAACTAGTGTTTTTGTTAGTCTTTGGTCCCTATTAAACAAAATTGTATGTATTTATATGCAAAGTTGTAATTAAGCAACTTTCGTTGGTCCCACCAATCGCGTAACTTCGGGGTATTACTGCATAACATTTTTACAGGACGTTGCGGATGGGGTGTAATATATTAGAACGTTTTGTATGATGCACGTGTCTGAGACATGGCACGCATTTTTTTTTTTGTCTTTTGGATTCCAGCCACGAATATTCTCTGTCCATCGAATACTATTAATAATGGCATTCTTTACCTTGGTCTGCACTTTTACTGTCTCTTCTAGTGGTTGCCACCAGACAGTTCTCCACACTAAGCTATGTTGCTATTGAATTTTTGAGTTAACTTGGTATTCAGACTTCATATTTCATTACTACTTTCTTGCTATTCTCTCATTCATTTATTACATGACCAAACCACCAATAGTTTATTCGTGTAACTGTCTTAATACCGCTAGTGAACAATTAAATAAGATTTAGGAGAACACATTCTTATTGTGAAGTTGTAATTATTCAGAACATAGGTCTGTGATATTTTAAATATGAATTAAATACTAATTAAACATATTTAAAATATCACAGACCTATGTTCTGAATAATTACAACTTCACAATAAGAATGTGTTCTCCTAAATAATAAAGTTGTATCAATGTGTCCAAAATTTAATAAAAATGAATTGATAATTCTGGCGTCTGCTATCAGTTTACTCAAAGGTATTTGAGATTCTGTAAAAATAAGGTAGATGGCTCTGTCAAATGATGGAACGATTAAATGTATTAATATCAAAAAGGTAACATATAGGGTCGAAAAATTGTCGCTAAAAATAATGTCGCTGTAGCTTAGTTGGATAAAGCACCTTCCCCGGTTAGAAAAGAGATCCAGGTTCGAATCCCGGTGGCGCAACAACAATATTTTTCGATAAAGTTGATTTTATATGTATATCTTTATAATTAATATATTTAATTCATATTTACAATTAATTTTTTACAATTTACATAAAAAGGGAAACATTTACAAAACAATTTTTAAAAGGTGGACTTGTTTATTTGCGTTTGCTATGACTGTGCGCGACTTAGTACGCTTTTTACATATTTTCTGTTGTGGCTCTACCATTGTGCCATTACATAATTTTACTCCGTTACAATTGTGTCCATCCACGGGGGGTATAAATCATCTTTGCATAAGTTAGAAATCACTTAAATTGTTTGCCAACTGCGCGCATCCCGGCTACGGCTCAACTCCCCTCCATCCCCACCCCTTTCCCGTCAGACGTTTAATAAAAATAAATATTTATACAAAGAGTTTAAGAAGAAGTTTTTCGTGCGCCAACGGAGTGGAATATGAGCGAGAGGAGAGCCGGATTCGGCCGCGCGAGTGAGGAGGACGAAAGCATATTTGTTCTCTGGGTAACAAACGAACTTTTATTGCTTTCCTAAACTAAAGAACAAGTTTCTAAAGAGAACAATATCTCAAGTCTTCTGGCGTCCTCTGTATATACACATACAGCGTATCGAGGCTTAAGAATCAGACTGACGCATCCTATATATTTGCCAGATTATCAATTATATATCAGAACATTCATTTAGACTCCCAGCTAAATCGGATTTATTGCACGATTATTAGAATTGCCAGAAAAATAATAACTAAAGTAAAACGGATACATTATTGATGAAAAAATTAGCCAGAGCGACTGAAACCAGTAAAAAACGGGTTAGTTGGCAATGTAAGAAAGATGATGCTGTGAAGAGTACTTAAAGAAAGAAAACATCACAGATTACCTAATATAGTGTCCAGCGGAAAAATTTCAAGATTGAATTGTAATTGCTCGTAAACCATCAGGGTGAGGTAAGTGGGAGGGGTATTGTTCGACGCGCGTGATTTGCTGATTTTCCCGTTATAATGAGTCACTGGTTGGGAACGCACCGCGCGTTCGCAGTTGAGCAATATTTAAAGAGCGGTGATTGGTTCGTGCGCGTCGCGCTTTTTGTACTCACTTTAATATTCGACGAGTAAGTGATGGCCCGAGCACGCAATTTATCTGGTGTTAGGTTCAAAAGTTCAGACAAGAAGGGACAATAGTTAACTAAACTCCTCTGGGACCGTCAACGTCAGCAACGACACCAGAACATGTGGCTCAAGTTCGACGAAAAATTATGCGCAATCCGCGTAAATCGATAAGAAAGAATGCAGCCTTCACTGGAATAAAAAAATCAACAGTGCACGTTATTTTGAAAAAGAACGCCATCAAAAACGTTTGCATTGTCCAAAAACGATAGTGTGGTGTGCAATTTTTGCCTGAGGCATATAGGCCATTATATTTTTAACCAGCGAGAGACGACGGTCACTGCTGACGTGTATTCCCGAATGATCGACGAGTTTTTGGTACCGCAACTGCAGCTGTTTCCCGGGTTCAACAACAGAACACAATTTCAGCAAGATGGGTTACTCCACATACAACTAGAGTTTCAATGGAGAAGCTGAAGGAAATTATTCTCAATAAATTTATCAGTAAATACGGAAACATACCCTGAGCAATTTTTTTTTTTCAATTCCTTAGAGTCTACGATACTCTGAGTACTCTACATGCAGCTAGACCGCCAAATTTACTACTACAAGTGCATCAGCGCTAATCGCTTTGACACTTTTACTAACTACCTTATTGTAATAAAAATAAGCTAATAAGCTGTGTCGGATATATGTTGATTCCATATAAGATCTTGTGATGATATGATGATAATCTTGTGAGGGTGTGTATGCCTCGAAATTCACCCAAATTCCCTCGTGTTCTTTAGTATCGCGGAGTGATGTATGTTCTTGAACTACCGTTCTCTTGACTATACTACTCCGCTCTTCTCGGCATCCTGCGGTTCTCAGGGCTGTCACCAGAAATGTACCTGTTGCCTTTTCCACTTGGTCGGTCCAACGACTCGGGAATCTTCCTCTTGAGTCTGTCCTTGATGTTCAGTTCCTGCAGAATAGAGACGTCCGTGCGTCTCACCGTCCATATATATATACATGTGTCTCCAGCATCACATCACAAATACAATATGTAACAAAGGGCAAGTTATAAGAATATAAACTATTTATTAAAGGTAGTAGTTAATACTGTGACGTCAATAGATAGAGTGGCTCGGCCCGTCATTGTTGCACGTAGTCGGTACCCTACGCCTATGAGTCTAGATGAGTTCATCTCTATAAATAAACCAAAGGTAGAGGATGTTGGTGAAAAACATGGCGTGGTCCTATTAGCAGTCGTAAGTCATTTAATGTTATGTGTTATATAAATATTCAAAAATAGACTTTCATGTTTGTAGCATGAGTTGTTTCATTTCCCACCGTATATGACCAACCTGTCAATGGTCATGTCATAATAGAAGACTTATAGGCTCGCTGAACAGCTTCGGATACAGATATTTTTTATATCATTGAAAGGCAGTTTGAGAATAATCTCATGATTCTAATTTCCTTTTCATATACATTTTTTATCCACGTGTTTGTAATATTTTTCGGTAATAAATTCCAACACTATTAGATCAGAGTACGTCATAATTGACATAAAGTTAATTGGCTAGTTAAAAATAGCAAACCGACATAATTTTTTAGATAATGTAAGGTGGTATCAGAGAATACAAGAAGAAGTACAACCGAATTCCGTTAAGCTCATAATAACACTCGGGAGTTGTCATATTAGCTACAACTATGAATTATACAATGAAGAAATGTCATGACAACGGATGAACTAGAATAAGAAAACATGTCATTAAGATAACAGATCTCTCATCTTTCCAAATTATCTCCAAGGCGCTTTGTACTATATAAGAGTACACAGATAAATTTTTTTTATTGAAACATTCGGAATGTAGCAGTAAAGTCCAGTTGTAATTTATACAAAAATGCTATTGAGTTAACTGATATATAACGAGCTCTAGAAGTGTGCTACTGGCGATAGATGTGAGGCATAGTAGACTGAATTTAAAACACATATTTGTAAACTTTTTAATTAATTAAATTTTTGATTAATTTTAATATAATATTTTATAAAATAAAGCCTTCGGCTACCGGGATTTCTCTCTCCGGGCCTATTCGCCATTGGTAGGTTAGCAGAATATTAAACATAAAACAGTTTAATGGGGGGTCAACGAAAAGAATCATATTTAGAAACTTCAGATTATACCTACGTGGTAGAAACCAGAGCCAGGGATAGCTAGTCTTTGCCCTGACAATTTAGCAGGATTTTAAATAGGGTGGCTTAATGAGAGATGAGCGTCAGTGGAATGAGTAGATATAGAAAGGAATGACGTTTGTCATCTTGAGGTGAGATAGAAGTGAGGTGTGCAATTTGACTTGATAAATGTGAGCTATCAAGTTGTAGCAGTGGCGTTAGTTGTATGGTCTGCTGCATAGTCGATATTCGCGCAATTGAAAAAAAGATGGGAGGCTCAAACAGCAGGTCCATAATGATATAGTTTGAGTCGATGTAGTGTGACGAGCGTAAATAGCGTATGTTACTATGATAGAAGGGATAGCTCGATGGGGTGAACCGCGAATTAGCTCTCATGGTAAAGGCTAGCTTGTGCAGTAATATATCTGAGTCACATTCAGGCAAGGAGTGGCGCAGGGCGTCTCCTAAAGATTAGAAATATAAGGGTCATGACAGATGAGACACAGGTTGGATTAGTACACTTCTTACGATGCTCCGCAACACAAATGATTATAGAGTGCTAGAGCTCCTGAGAGCTGGCAAAGTATATCGACGCAGTAGAAGAAGTTGAGAGATATAGGACTTGGAGTATCAATTATCCTGGATACACACACTACAGAGCGTGAGTATCGAGACACAGACATATTCTGCAACACCGAGACTTGCGTAATCGCTGACACACTATAATCTATAGAGAGTACGAGAGTGATTTCATTGAAACTAACACAACCACAGCACTTCACAACATACAGGGTATCTAAACTATTAATACTATCCATCATGATCAAGACGTGATGGAATAGGAGCTGCTATATCTCTGAGATAGACTTTATGTCTAATTCTACACAGTCTACATACACGAAGACGTTAGTTCAACATTTGTATACACACAATACACTAAGATCATTCTTATAAGCTCACAGTTCTATCTTCTGCTATCTAGCATATTTACTTTCGACAGCAAGCGCCGCTCGCAGACTGCGACCTAAGAATTAGTCTCCAACATGTATCTTATTCCAGTCTATACACTCTCTACATACTCTACTCATCTGAGATCTTCTCTGAGAGATCTGCTGGAAGTATGTATTTCTTTCTGTGAGGTGAGATATTGATTTGTAGGGTTTGTAATATAATGGTTAGTGTGTTGAGAGGGTGAGGAAATTGGATTTCAATGATGATTTATCTCTATTAGAAGAGGGTGAGAGACTCACTCTCACACTCACATATCTACACCTACTCATCTGTGGACGGGGCGGGGTGAACGTTTTTTAGAATGAGAAACCCTTAGAAGGAAGGGATAATAGTATTGGGAGTTAATTATTAAGTATGAGAATAGAGTGTGTGAGTAATTGGGTCCGTTAGTACTCACTCATATGGTATCTCTATAGGGGAAGACTGAGTCAGCTCACATATGTCTAGAATGGGAGAATGTCTTGTCTGTGCTCAACAGTCTATCAGAGAGACGTGTGCAATGTGTCTACTGACACTATGAGCACATCACATGAGCTTAGTGGCACGCGATACACACTCATATATATCTAGTGTGATTACTGAGTGTAAGCTGAGTGATGATATATCTATCAGGAGATGAGATGGGATACACGCGTGATTTTATATGTGGTACTAATGGAGCACTCTCTCTTTGAATATAGATCTCGTTACGGATTGATCTAAATTTTTTTGTGGGAGGTCTGCGTAAAAGGGAGGCTGTATGACAAGGACACAAGTTACACACATTACTACACGTTGAAGTGGTATAATCTTATTACGAGGCTTAGAGAGTGCTGGTAAGTGGCCGGGTGATGAGGGGCCATGGCTCTTAATGTACATTTTCTCGGGGGGCTAGTCTACTGAGCGATGTCAATTGCGTGAGTGTGCGCACCGTTCGGCTCATATGAGTTATCTGAGTGTGGGCGGATGATGTCTATTGGATTTTCTTCTGTCGGGAGATGATGAGGTTCTCTGCTTTAGATACATTCTTTTTCATTGTGAAGAGAGGGTTTTATGATTCGTGGTTGTTCTTGTTATTATTTTCTTGCTTGTTGACGAACTGCTTTAGTAACTATATTCGAGTGATCAAGAACTTATGACTCTTATCGTACTGTCACTTTAGCTCACATTGTGCGGTAGTGGAGCGCGCGTGAGAGTTTGGAGGGGGGGGATGGTTTCTGACACTCTGTACAGTACACATGGATACAGAGTTTCTAGCATACTGTCTCTTTGGGTATTGCTGACATATGTAGCAAAGAGGTACGAGGTACTATTTTATATTGATGTGAAGTAGTCTTTTGTGCAGTGAGTGAGAGAGATACAAAAAGATAGAGTGTATGAGTCTAAAGTTGAGATACATAGAGATCTTATTGGATCTATGACACTTGAAGAGGCAGTACTGGAGTTATGTGCGTATTTATATCTTAAATAGTCACATTACACATGAGTGATTATGACACGACGAGGTCATTGTCAACAGAGGCAGGCGTGAGTGGCAGTGGTGGTTGAGTGATCTATGGACTAGAGCTACGAGCGATGTTGCGATGCGTGCATTGGGTCAGGACATATTATAGGAGATTACTTTGTTATATATCTCACAGGCAATCCTTGGAATGTGGGATTATTGTGAGTTGATTGATGATTGAGGATTTGGTGTTGAGTGGGGTGTTTTGATTGATGATGGGAAGGGGGGGGGGTTTGGGGGTTGGTTGATGTGATTAGGGGAAGGGTTTGTAGGATTGTGTGGAAGTGTTTGTTTGTGTTTTGTGTGTGGGTAGGTGGTGTATAGGAGTGGGATGAAGTTTGATTAATTTTTTGTGGGGGTTTGTAGTGTTGTATAGGGATTTAGTTGTGTAGAGGAATTGAAGGTTTATTAGAATTGGGGTGGGGAATGTGGAGAATATTGTGTTGTGTGTGGAGTTGTGAGGTGTGTTAAGGGTTGGGGGTTAAATTTGGGGGTTGTGTGTGAGGATTAAGAAGGATTGGTGATGGTAAATTTGGAGGAGGAGTGGTGTGTTGGGAGTGGTTTGGGGATTGGATGTGATTTATTGGTTATTTGGAGGTGTGGTGATATGAAATTGTTGTTTTAAGTAATTTGTAAGGGTTTGTTGTTTTGTTTTTGTGTTATTTATTTTGAAGTTGTGATTAATGATGAGGGGTTGTGATGGGTGGGGGGGGATGGTGTGTTGTGGGTGTAGGTTGGTTTTAGGAGTTTTTTAGTAGTATTATTGTGTTTTTGTGTGGGGTATTGGTTTTTTTTGATGTTTTTGGGTGTGGTTGTTTTTTAGTTAATATTTTGGTTTGTTGGTTGGGGGTAGATGAAGGTTTATTTGGGGGTAAGTTTTTGTGGTTATAGATGGTTTAGGGTTGGGGGTGTGGGAGTGGATGGTGATGGTGATGTAATTTGTGGTGGTAGTTATGTGGAAGGGTTTTGGTGTGTTGCTTGTGTGTGGTTTGGATGGGGGGTTGTTGAAGGGGTATGGGATATTATGGGAATTTGGTTTGATTATTAAGTTTTTATATGATGGTGTGGAGAATGAGAAGTTTTTTGGGATTATATAGTGGTTTTGGGGGATTGAGGGGTGGGGGTTAGTGGATTTAGTGGTTGATAGGAGAGTGGGTGTGGGTGGATTGAGGGGTTTTGAGTAGGTGTTGTGGGGTGGGGTTATATAAGATGTATGGGAGAGTAATATATTAGGTAAGTAGAAATGTTATGGGATTAGGTTTTTTTGTGGTGTATGGGTTGTGGGTGGGGATTGTATGTGTGTGTGTGGGGGAATATGTGTGAAGTTATGGTAAAAGGTATGAATTGGAGTATATTAGATTGAAAGGATTGGGATGAAGTGGGGGTGTTTAAATTAATGGGTTATATAAGAGGTTGTTGGGTTTGGATTGTTGTGGGGGGTTTTTTTGGTTTTTGGTGATATAATAGATGGGTTATGTTAATTGGGTTGTAGGGTTGTTGGTTTGGGTTTGATTGTAGTATGGAAAGGGGGGGTTTGTTTTGTTTATTGTTAGTGTTTATTATTGATGAGGGATTAATGGAGGATGGAGAAATGTTTAATATTTTTTTGGGGGGGTTGTAGATTAGGGAGGAGGTGGGAGTGTGTGTTGGGGGGGGGGTGGTTATGGAGGGTGTTTTAGATGGTGGTTGTGGTTTTTGGGTGTGTGGGTATGTTGTGGGTAGGGTTGAGGTAGGTTTTAAAGTTAATTATTGTTTATATAAAATAATGTTTGGTGATAAGGTGGGTTGGGGTGGGAGGATGAATATTGTAAATGGGGGAGGGGAGGATTTTAGAGGTAGTTAGTAAAGGGTTGGGTAGATGTAGGGTGGTGAGGGGGGGAATAGTTGTGATGAATATGAGGGTTATAGGGAAGGTTAGATTGGGTGGGTTTTATTTTGGTTTTTTTTTTATTTGTAGGAGTTGTGTTGAAATTTGTGTAAGTTATTTTTTAATATCGGTAAATGTTAAGAGGGGGGTGATTAAGAAGGTGGGATTAATGGAGGGTACGGTGTATATGTGTTGATTTCTCTAGGGTAGTGTGGTAGGATAGTTTAAGGATTATTAGTTGGGATAAAATTTTGGTTTGATGATTAAAGTTATTAGATCTTTTAACTGTAAAGAAAGGGATGAATTTATGTTGGATTTTTTTGAGGGGTAATGAAAGTAACAGGGTATACGGATTAGAGAAAGTGGGATAGGGCTCTCGAAGTAGTTAAGTATTCTGTGGGGTATCTGATTAATATATTATGCCATTAATGTGAGATCGGTGTTTTAGGAGTAGAAAAAGTCCTGTAAGATGTATGTGTTGAATGGGATTCTAAATCGTGCACTACTTAAAAACCTTACTAATACTTCACAATGCATGCAAGTGTGCTTACATCGTTTGATTTGCAAACTTTGACTTGACAAACGTTTGACTTGAAAACTTAAATAGAAATAGAAAAACAAATAGTGTAATAATTTTTTAAATATTTTTAGGCTACTAATATATTTTTTTAAGTATTTTAAAAATTATTTTATTTTAAAATTTCTAATTTCCTCATACATTTTGACATACGTAACGATTTATCTGTGAATATGATGAATTCACTCAAATCAGAGACGTGATAAACAAATACTAAATTTTGAGGTTTTGTGTTTGATTTAAACTTAGGTTAGTTCGGTTTGGTTAGGTTATGTTAGGTTAGATTAGGTTAGGTTAGTTAGTATACGTTTGGTTAGTTTAATCTTCATAATACGATGATGCTTACACATATTATGTTTTTTTTTTATAAAATATTTTTGACATAATATTTTTATATTTTTGCTTATTTTGAAAAACGATAGTGTATTTTATTGGAAACCATGCATTTTCAGAAATCTAAGAAGTTATCTCGTAACCATAGATAAAGTATGTCAAATTATTGTGGTGAAATTTCGAAACTTTAAAGTGTAATAACTTAATAAATATTTGCAACCCGATATAATTTTTTACCGACTTAATGGTACTGTACCTTTACAAGTAAACTTATAATATATTATTTTTTTAGTTTAGATTTTACAGTTCGTAGTTTTAAGTTAATTAAATTCTTTGACGGTGTAGGTAGGTAATACTTACACAATTACATAGTTTATTTGCATTTGTTAAATAAATTCTTTCAAAATATTAGTTCTTTCTAGAGTAGAGAGGGGCCGTGATGAGATAAAATATTTCTATACAAAATTACTTTCATCGTTTTCATCACGTGTCCCACTTCGCCTTTATGAGCAGAATTGCATGTATGAATAATAAAAATTGATAAATCCAAAGAAAAAGGAAATTTTGCAATGAAAGCCTCCGACTGCGAGTCGGTTTAAATTGATTCAATAAAAACAGCCCCCTCCCCTAAAAATAAAACCCACCCTGCTACACCCCTGCTCACCTGTGAGGGATAAGTGGCGTTCTAACTTGGTGTATTCTGTTTCAACCGACCGTATTCAACAAACTTAGTCTAATAAATCAACTGTCTAAATAAATTTAAATTGAATTTTTTTAAACTCTATATATTTTATAAATAATACAAGCAATATAACATCTAAAATCGTTTTAAATTATCTTCTATGCAACGATAAAAATACAAAAATAAAATCTATTTTATATAAATAAATTTAGTTGTTACCGGGATTCCAACCTAGATTTCTTCGTATCCGGGAAATAATATTTTCGATAAAATATTTTTTTTCTATATATCATTCTGTTTGATTCATTTAATTTGTATTAATAAAATACTACATTCTGAAAATGCAACTTCACAACAAAAATGTGTTCTCTTTAAAAATAAATAGGGACCTAGACTACGTCGGCGAATGCTTCAATACGATATAATTTCAACCGTTCTCTTTTTCTGTAGTGCAGAAGTATTGACATTAACTTAAAAAACTTGAAAGCATTTGAAATTTTGGTCAGCTGAAAAAGTATCCGGATTTTCCAGATTAATCGAGTAACCAATATCGAAGTGTAAAAAGACTAGTGGTTCTGTGTGGCAATCCGGGAATAAATTCCCGGGAAGACTCTGATTTTTCTTGATATTACACATTTATTTTAAACAAGTTAACTTCCCCATCTGTTCCATCTGACCATTGTCACACAGCGGGTAATCCAGATAGTAAGTAATAAACCAGCGGAGAGTATATTTAAAAACTGTAAAGTTTCCAATTATTGTCTAACAATACGAAGTCAGTTATAAAAAAATGCATCAGGAATAAATTAGTCCTCAGATTTTTAATATTAACAAAAAAAAATTGTCGATCTGGTTATGTTGGTTTGTTCAAACAGGGAATTATGTTTCCTTTAAAATATGATGTAAATCTTTAAAATTAAATCGTGACATCTTTTAATGAAAAATAATATTTGGATAAGATGAAATCATTTGAAAACGGTTTTTGGGACGAATTATACGTCGAACTTAATCTAATTTTAGATATTAAAATAAGGTGGAATTTCGTAATTTTGATTATTGATAGATTTTTAAAATTGCGTAATTGCATATTAGAAGCTTTGATCTCGGATCTTGGAATAATACGAACATTCGCGTTTTGGTAAATATTTTGGAAGTACTCATTTCCCTAAAAGTAGCGGTTGACACACTAAATCGCCGAGATGCAACATTATCGACGTCGAAAATTATTATTAATTTTTTATTAAGCAAGCTAGATGAACTTTGTTGTTAAAAATGTTCTCAGAGTTGAAAATAAAACTTGAAGAAAGGAGAAATAATCGTCTCGTTGGTTTTATCATTTTTTTACGAAATCCGAACTATATAGAAAATAAAAATTATTTTACAAGTAATACAAAAAACCAGTATAAAGAATAAGGCGAAGAATTTTTCTATATTTTATTGTAAATTGTTTATGTTTTGTAATTTGTTTTTTGTAATATTATGACTCAATAACTATTTCATCAAACAGTTTTATTTATTTTAATAAATTAATATTAAAGTATGTTTTTCACACAGATAATAGCCCTGTATTGTACATATATGAAGATGAATTAAAATATATTTTCTTATTAATTAAATATAATTCATGGTCTAGATTCACTTGAAAATTTTGAGTCCCGAGTCCCGGGAATTGAAAACAGTCAGGAACACAGAATCCTTAATGAGAAGACATAACAAAAGTTAAAACAATTATTTGGAACCTTAAATCCTTCAAATATATTTATATAATAGAATCCTTCGGACATATTAGTGCCTGTTGACCCCCCATATATTACACCCAGCGCTCACATGTTATTTTGAATATAATAACGGAGATAGAGTATGTGAGTGTATGTATGTATATGTGTGTGACCAGAGCATGTTGAACAAAAACACAGTTGACAGTTTATTGATGCTTGAGCATTAATTAAATTTGCATTAAGCTCAAACCAAGGATCGTTTGATATAATTCTTGTCGGGAAGCGGGAAGTGCGGGCGAATTGTATCGACATATTTTTACGGCTAATGAGAGCCTAGTTTTACACTCAGATATCTGCAAGGCGCGTTCGGCGTTCAGGTGCCGTCGGCGGTGATGCTGATTATAGAGGCGATTGACCTTCACAGTGGTATTTGAAAAACTTTTAACAGTGGTTCAATAAGAGTACAACTATTAATAACATTAAATACTAATTAAATGTATTAATTAGACAGATACACACATAAAAACAATGTTATCGAAAAATATTGTTGTTGCTACCGGGATTCGAATCTGGATCTATTTCCAACCCAGGGAAAGTGCATTAACACTAATTAGTATTTAAAATATCACCGACCTATGTTCTGAATAATTATAACTTCACAATAAGAATGTGTTCTCCTTAATTATATTAATAGCATTACTATGATGTCTATGGTTGACGTATGTGGGAGCTCGTAAAATGTTGGTATTGACTCCGATCCGCGATCCGGGATAAATCTGTTTATTAACTTGTATCGTATCGTAAATATAAAAAAGTATCGTGAATAAACTGTTTCATAATCTGAGCACACTTCTTTGTTATTCTGACGACACGAAACCCGAGAAACATTTACAAGAACAGCGGTATATTGCTGGTCACGAAGAAATACTGCATTAATATTGTAATACATTACAATTGGCGCAGCCGGCTCCAACTGCGTTTGTAGTAATACACTACAATTATTATAGACAGAATGTTTGCAGAACTTTGATAGAAAATGGCATAATCAGAAGAACAAAAAGAAGAATTATATGTATATTTTCTGGAAAGAAACATTCTCGACACCTTCAAGATGTGCTGCGTGCACATCATGGGATCATAAACTGCGAGATGAACGAATATTTGTCTTTCAAGAATGTTTGTCTTATTTATTAAAATACTGACACTTGTCAATATTTTAATGAATAATTTATTTAAATCTATCATAAACACCTTTAATAAAACAGTTCGGTTGAATCACTGCTGATGAACTCCCCGGCCAGGGGTGGAGTGGGAACCTGCAATAGGGGCGCTTTGTATTATTTATATTTCAATTTTCGAAGATTTCTTTGCCCCCACCCCTTTACACATCCGAACACTCCCCAAGTCCCTAAACACCCGTCTCCCCTTTCTCGCCAACTTTTCATGAAAATGAAAAACATTTGAAAAATATTACACATTAAATTACTATGAAGCGGTTCTTATTTTTCACGATGCTGTTTGGAAATTATACGATACAAGTCAAGAAACAGATTGTGCAGGTAAATAAAATATATGTATATTTTAGAAATTTAATCTGTCAACCTTTTGGACTTGAACAGTTATCTTTTATGTATGTTTTGTCCAACATGTAAATTAGTTCACAAGTACCTCTGGATAAAGTATCAAACAACTATCAGCTGGATATACTGATTCAATAGTTAAGCCATTCACATTGTTCAAATACTGGCATCCCGTTAGGCAAATGCGTTATATTTGTTGTTCCATCAATCAAATCCGACATTTTACACGATTTTTTGCTGTAATTAGTATATAAAGGGTGAAATGAATGTAAAATATGAAATATTTTACAAAACGATCATTTTTTTTTACAATTATTAAACACATTCAATGTACGGGTTTTTAATATACGATTCCGATATATCCGGATGTTTGATTCTGTCAATACATATCATTGATTGATTTGGCAGATTCTTCGTGGTGTAACATTTTAACTATTTTTAAATATATAAATATTATTTTGACTTTGTTCTACACACACACAATTTTTTGAGTTAATATCACTACTAGTTTCGGAAAGAGCAGTCCTTCCCATCTTCTCGTGTAACTATATTAAATCGCCAACTGTATTTTATTTATAAATTTAAAAGACTTGTTTTTTAAAATACTGCAATGGGCTTGATTTATTAACTGTTTGGTGTAAGTGTAACTAATAACCGTTGCAAAAATAACCATAATTTATAAAACGTTAACATTAAGTAATTGCAATTATCGAAATTAAGCTGGATGGATAGAGTTACGAATGAAGATGTTATGGTTCGGATGAATAAAGAAATGTATTATTTAATCAATAAAAATCTGAAAACGTCAATATTTCAGACATGTGATGAGACATCCGGAGAAGTATGAGATCTTCCACCCCATAATGCAGGGAAATATTACTGGAAGTGAGGTCCTTGGAAGAAGGATACATCATGACTGAAGAACCTAAGACAATGGTTTGACCAGTCTGCTGTTGACTTTTTCGGGCCGCAGGAAACGTAGTGAAGATAGCCAACATGATAGCCAACGTATGTTATACATGCTTTATTATATAATATTCTTGCATCTAAACTTATATACTACATATTTTTCACTTAATCTAGTGTACTGTTTCCTGGATAATATCTGCAGGCAGTGGTGCTCGGGTAGAGAATCAACTTGTCTTGTTTCCCGTGAGGGAGTGTTTAGTGTACTCCCTTAGTTTCCCCACTGTATTATTACTGTTTATTTGTTATATTATTATTTCGTGTATTGTATATTTTACACAATAAATATTTATATAACTGGTCACAGGAGTAATGAGGGATGTTTTGGTTGGCGGCCGTGGGTCGTTGAAAAATGCAAACCTGGTGGTGAATGAGTAGTACCGATATAGGAACTTTTGCTTATAAACGGTCCTGGGCTAGCGGTGAGTCCCCCTCATTACCCAACGTCCGTTAGCACAAGAAGAAGAAGAAGAATTTATCGGATGACCTGGATACCTACACCAAAGTTAAACCTTTTGCAAGACTGATATAGTATTTTTATTTACTCATCAAATAAAGTAGTGTTTGTACATTCATGGTGCATAAAAAAAACTATTAGTTTTGGATTGAATAAATCTCCCTGTAAACTAAAATTTCTAGAAATTTTGCCAAAAAACTTCCAATACTTGATACTAACTAAATTGATGTTTTGGCTACAAAAACGCTTTGGATACCAAAAAATAAAAGATTTACGCAGTAAATCCACTTTTGTATATAAAATGGTTTGAAATATGGCTGAAAATGTTAAACTGTGTATATTATCGTTGAGACTACTCCTTAGCGGTATTTTTGTATTGTATTGATTGTACACTGTATGTTAAAAACATGTTCGGGTAAGTTAGTAGAGTGGTCAATTTAATTTAGGCGATGCTAAATACTGCATTTAAAATTACATTCAACGGCGTTCGTTTGACATAAAAAAAATATAGAAATGACTTTATCATAGTTTTATTACATCATCTGATTCTTAATAGTTTTCTTTAAAAACATATCATAAGTAATAATTCAAAATGGACACAAACCTTGTATACAAACACAAATAATTGGAGCGTAATGGAGAAAAATTAATGGCGGCCGTGGAGCAAAATAAAATTATGTTTCGTTGTCTAATGCGATGATACCAACGGAATAAAGAAAATAGTGTTGTCAAGTATAGTTCAGTACTCTGTTAAAAAAAACAAAATCAAAATACATTATACAAATACATACATTAGATTGAATGACTGAACGGCATACTCTTCTGTCCTGTCGTACCATTCTTCATTTTCAGGTACGTGATTGTCATTGTTAAAGCTTTAGCAAGGCCGTTAACTAATATCTGGTCTACCTGATTATACCAAATGTTTTGTGGATATCCTTTCATAAATGACGGTTGGCCTCGTATATTTGGTAGCGAAATTTTAGTATCTTTGATTATATTATTTAATTTGCATATTTTATATTTTTACGTATTAAAGTATATTGAAGCTAAATGTGTGTTTATTTAATTCAATTTATATTACATGCTTCCTAAATATAAGTGTATTTTCAAAATTTGTATTAAAATTTATTTTAACTTTTACCGCGCCGAAATGTTAGATAACATAAAACAAAAATATATTTTTATATGTAATTAACGTAAATGTACAATTTATACAAACAGTATAGAAGATTGTTGGTGAGTTTTTTTATGTAATAATTTTTAGATTAGATGACCACATTATTATTATAAGATTGTATAAAAATTAACCCTCACTGAAGCAGTCTTGAAAATGCTTGAAGAGTGGGTCTACAGACGCAAGCTAAAGATAAGCTGGAGTATGTGAAAAAAATTTCCATGCTTATAACTCACTTAAATTAGCGCTCACTAATAATTTTGTATTTAAGGGAACGCTGAGTGAAAGTATATTACATAAAAATGTTACGAATATTTCTAACGCACGTTTTATGACAAGTTTATCTGGGGTGTCATGGGAAATAAATATGGTAAGTATATTAAAACTTTATTTGTTTAAACGCACAAATAAAAAAAACCAAAATCTTTCAATTTTCATCTAAACTGCCTCTGTTTCTGTTACGTTAATTTCCGTGGATCAACTTAAAATTTAAAGCAATTTGAGTGGGAGTTTGTTCAGTCAATTGGCTGCGCGAGTGCCTCCTGTTTGCCTTCAGCCCTGGCGGTGTTTAGTGTAGCCAGTGTTTGACGATCGAGTATAACGAGCAACAACAAAAATCCATTTATTACAACTGACTCCCTCCGCGCCCCCGCCCCGCCCCGGCCATGCGACAAACGTACAACAAATAATAAAAACACAACACACATTTATTGCTTTCATAACATCTTATACAAAAGACCCGCGATTGTATTGAACTTCGCAATAATTCCGCCTCGCGGGGGGAGCGCTCTAAACACGTTCGTCCCACTCTCGCGCGCGCCAAATGTAAATTTGAGAAAGGGACGAGAGTCGCTCCGGCCTCAGATTGGCCCATTTCAGGGCGTTATGAAAAATGTAAATTTGCGCCAGTGTGTGCGTCACATGTTTATTTCATATTGAAATTCAATTTCAGATAAAAAAAATGCGAGCTTTTCGCGTAGGTGTGTGCGCGCGCGTGCGTGCGTATGCGTTCCGGCACTACTTGCCACGTGTGGGTTTGCACACGAACACACACGCACACTTGTACATACACAATCAGCTTATGTAAATTTGTAACTTGGAAAGCCTCATTTCTTTTACAGTGGCGCTTCTTTTGAACGAAATATTATTTAGGCTCTCTCCGAAGCTTCGTTCCTTCAAGGCCACGTGAGCTTGATTAAATATTGTAATAATTCTCGCCAGTCACATCCGCATTACTTGCTCGTAAAACTTGTACAATTTATATAAAAATAAATTTAAATTAAACTAATGTACATATTTAATGTTAAACATTACAATAAATTCTTCTGAACTATTACAAAATTTGAATACAAATAACAAAAATTTCGAGCTAGCATTAAAAATTACATAACAAACTCTTCTCCGATTTCAAAGTATCAAAAATAATAGACATGTATAAAAAATGCAATAATCTAAATTATCAAAATTAAAAATCAATTAAATTTTGGAAGCGAATTCCGATCTACAAGATTTAAAGACCAAATTGATATTCCAAAATTAAATATACCGCAACCCAAAATCACTATATTTATCAAGACATCAACAATCTCCCCATCACAATTAGAAAAAATACAGACTACTATAATTTTGTATCTGAAGTCAAAAAATATACACACACACTAACTGAAACATAAATTATGCACTCTCGTATATACTATTTCTCTATACACGAGTCTTACTCTCATAGAAAAGAAATAAATGTTAAAAGAAATATATATATTCTTATCATGCGTAATATTCGCTAACTAAGTGGTCTTCTGAAATTACAATGAATTAAAAAATAATTATTGGTCTCAGTGTCTTCTTTTATTTAAAGTTTAACCCTGTTTCTTGTCGAAACATAATCTATTTCATATATTTTTTAAATATTATAGTATTGCGTACGCGGAAGAAATGATACAATATTTATTAAAATTTTATTTTAAATTATATTAAGTAAATAATATTTTGCAGTTACTGTCCCGATAAAGGAGGAAAGTGTGTGTAACATGTCAATCGTAATTTAAAAATAAAGCAAAGAATCATAAAACAAATTATAGATTTCTCATAGAGACGAAGCTAATTTTATTAATGGAAAATATTGAAGTATGGGTAATAACAAAGCTTACGACTTGTCGTCGGCTGGCTTAAGTGATCACTTTACACAATGTGTAAAGTTTACCATTTCACCCAACCAACCTCTATATCTATCAAATTTTTGATAGTTGTATATATGTTAATATGTGGAATCACTTCGAATACCACTACACTATCGCCTTCTATGGATTAAATTAGATAATTTATTTCCTTGAAACAGTATATGTATATGTCACAATGAGAATCTAATTATTTTTTGTAATTATTTAAAGCAATATTCTTTATCAGTAATTTTTTTTTATACATTATATATACTAGAATACGCCTGAAAAATCAATATTTTCAATTTTATATGTTTTGACCAGTATATTAGTAGCAATTTTTGAATATGTCCAAAAACAATTACTGGATTTTTACTAGTTTAATAACAGAGCCTTAGTAGGTGAAAATCCAATAATTGTATATATACATTGGATATATACAAATATTTTAAAGAATCATATGTTCAGTATTACACAATGGCGTTAAAATACGGACTCCAAAGGTTAACCCTAAACCTCTTTTAATAGATCACTAAATCCGAAATATTAAGAAGAGATAATACAAATAGGGAGTTAATTCATATCCAAAGTCAAATAGCGTAAAAATGTTGAGAGCCCCGAAATATCTATTTTTACTACTTATATTAAAGGGTAAGATTATCGGATGTAGGAAAATTGATAGGAATTGACTGAGAAACATCTGAAACTAAACGGAAATCAAAAGAGTGGAGGAGCTCTTCCGGCTGCAGTCCTCCTTATCCAGCACAGGATAGGGAGTACTACAGCCGTGCTACGCCAGGGTCATCGGGGGAACCTGGCTTGGCACACTGAGAAAAAGTTGTCACAAAATCTTTGCAATGAAGAGCGAACTGATGAGATCCTGCGGTATAAAAAAATGTACGTAATTTATTAATGAAGGAATTCATTTTGATTTTAAATAATATAGTGGCCTCAAAATTAAATTTAAGTTCACTATTGGTAAGGGATATTATAGAAAATTACTTTTTTTATTTTAAATTTTATTTAATATTAAAATATAATACATTTAATAATAATAATCAGTACGATATATATATTTCTTTTAACATTTGTTTCTTCTCTATGAGAATAGACTCGTGTATAAAGAAGGGGTATATATAAGATAATTTATGTTTCAGTTAGTCTGTGTACTTGTGTTATTACTATGTTATTATATTATATTACGTGTATTTCTACTAAAGGTATATTTTTTACAATAATCTAATAAGCGGAACAGCAGCTTCAGAATAATGTTGAGTAAAGGAAAATCTGATGGAAAACAATGAGTAGGTAATACAAAATAAGTTAATCAATTAGAAAGATATACAAAAGAAATCTATACATCGAAAATGTATTTAGTTGCTATCGGGAATCGAATCTGGACATTTTGCTATCTGGGGAAATACATTAACTATTTTCGCTGTATCAACCGATTACGTTTTCAACAAACTTTAAACTTATATTCTGTAGACTATTCTAATTGATACGTCTATTATTCTGTTAGGTTTTTCTTTCCAATATTAGGGACTAATTGAGCATTTGATTAATTTATATATATTTATAAGTTTACATATATTATCTTCCAGACATTAATAGTGTAAATTATGTTTTATTCCATTTCAATATAATTCAATATAAAGATAGCAATTATAATCATAAAGAATAATTATCAAACCATATTTCAGAGACGTATGATAGCTCTAAAACTAAAATTTTAAAAAAAGTCCAAATTTAATACATTTTTGGCTTTATCCTCACATTAAAAAAAATACAAAACATTTTCATCTCAAAAATGAATATTTATCTCAAAAATGTGCATATTTATTTTGTAAAATTTATTTTTCAAGAGTTGCTACAATCAGATTCTAGCCACACTGCTTTTGACAGTAGATAATTTTTAATTACGCAGTTAATTAGCATTTGTTGTGTGGAACTGATCAAGGAGTGCAAAATCTTATAACTGTTCTGGGAAAGGTTGGGTCCTTGTGTAATCTTACTTAAGTTTTAAAATACAGGTGTAAGAAGACGATGTGAAATATTAAAAAAAAAAAAAAAAATACACTATGGTGTACCGGTGCTTACCTTACACGTGCGTCAAAAACCTGGACTCTTGACATAGATAGACGATTCAGCATTGTTTATATTTAAAATAAGAATCCTCAGATGCATATTGAGAGCTATTAGCACAATTTGTATGATGAGACAAAATTCATAAAATTAAGATGGCATAAATAATGTGCAACCCCTGAAGTAGATGCTCAATAGTAAACCTGGATAATGACGAAAAATATGTAGATCCAAATTGAGGTGGAAAAAAAAAAATATAAAGCCCTATCCGTTTATGGTGTCAGCAAATGAACAACAGATATCTCATAGAAACAAAGCTATTTTATTTATTATATTTAATGGAAAATATATGGAAAATATATGGAAATATGGGGTAATTACAGTCTTCGGCTGGCTTAAGTGATCACTTAATGTTTATTTATATATATATATATATATAATATAACGTTCACCAATTCACACCACTCAATCTCCCCATTTATTAAATTTTTGAAAGTTGTATATATGTTAGTATGTGAACTCCCTTCGAGTACCACTACACCATAGCCATCTATGGGCTAAAATAGATAATTAATTTTCCCTTTTTTTAAACAGCATATATGTTATCACTTTGAGAATCTGATGTATGATGATTATATATATTAAGTGATCACTTAAGCCAGCCGAAGACAGGTCGTAAGCTCTGTAATTAACCCATACTTACATATATTTTCCATTAAATATAATAAAAAAATAGATTTGTCTCTATGATATCTCATATTTGTTTAATAAAGATGCCTTTGTAGGTAAAAATCCAGTATTTGTATGTTCTTGGACATATTCAAATATTGCTATACTGTGGTTAGGTCCTGCGTATATTCGAAGTGTATTGCTGGAGAAGGGTGTTACGGATCACATGGACAGTACAACATACCATACAACAAATCTAACCGCAGTAGTGAACAAAATATTCTTCTAATTTTTCGGCGACATGCGTCAAAGTGACATAGAAAAGGAGTTTATTCTGGGCCCCACTTTAGGCCGAACAAGACCTAGAAGAGTACCATAACGGTAGATAGATCTGGCTGGAGAGTTACTAGAGTCAACTGTGAGGGAGAATTAAGACCGGAACCTGCGGAGATGCATTACGAGCCGAGTCTCATATGATTGAAGCCAATATATGCCAATACTAAATGAAGGAAGAAAAAAGAAAATAAGACATTACGGAAAATAATTGCAGTTATTAATTTAAAGATGGGTTATGTGGCTCTAGAGCCAGAAAATGAACCATTTATTTATATAAAACCGACATACACAAACACAAACCCGTAATAACACGTCCAACACAGCGAAACAATCTTGCCTGATAAATGCCAATATCGTATTACTTCGCTCGGTTTAAAACAGTCTACGAATTTAATAGACGGGGTGCAGGGGTGCGCCTCCCCTCCACCCTGCAAGAGTACCGGGGAGGCTCGCGCGGAGGCGAGGAGGCACACCCCCGTTGCCATGACGACGGCTCAAATGACGTATCGATCCCACGTGGGTGCCTCTCTCTCTGTTCGTCTGATGCTTCTTTATCGCACTCTATGACGATATCATTTCCGGCGTTTCTTGTCTTCGGTGCATGGCGGTGCAGGCCCGTTCCGGGATAGGATGTCCCGCGGGGTCATGGGACACCGGATCGGGCGCTGATGGGACACCGCCGGGTCAGAGACTGGATGGGACACCGGCGGGGTCGAGTGTCGAACGGGTCAGGAGGGCTTGTAAGAAGGGTCAGCATGGGTTCGTGAGGCAAATAATCATAAGGAGCTGTTCTTTATAAGATTTAAATACATAGCGTCGATGTCTGAGTAGTAGAAAAGCGTTCAGTTTAGAAATGTTGTTAAGTACGTATTTATGTTTTTATCGACAATAGCCAACAATTTGCATAACATTATTGCACATCGGTAGAAGAAAAATACTTAAAAAATAAAAATATTCATTATAAATACACAATAATATAAGTGTTGTAGCTTGTAAATCAAGATAAGATTGGTCAAATACTACAGAGAAAGCTAAATAAAAAGGTGAACGAAGATTCAGATCAGCATTATTGTCATCTATAATTATTGCTGGATGAAGGCCTCCCCAAGTGTCTCCCAGACTAAAAATGTTTTGTCACTATTAACAGACATTTTAGTCAGACATATAATGCTTATATCATATTATTAAAATAGTCGCTCAGTACTTGTAAAAATACACACATAACTTTCCGTTCACAGTACTTCACACAAAGATATAATAATAATCATATATTCTGTTATAAAACCCAGAATGAAATTCTTACTTTTAAATTTCTGACAGTAAAAACGAAAACGTTTTTAACGTTTGTTAAAAATATACCTTTAGAACTAAAGGTCACATAACCTAATTTGTAATTCAAAGTAAATTGTCGCTTCACCATAACGTAAATTATCAGTTTCATTTCAAATTTACTGTGACGAAAAAAGCATTAGATGCAAATTAAAACTTTTATGTGTGCCAGAATATTATATTCTGGCTTGTTAAATCTTTCGCCTTTTCAATTTTTTCCTTTGGTTTTTATAATGCAAATAAAATTATTATTAATTTATTCCAAAAGACAACATGCACAATATAGGAGCCAAAAGACCCTACAATACTTTTGTTATTGGATACTTAGTCTCAGCTTTAACATGGACTAATAATTACTACAGGAAATTTTAATTTATCAAAAAATATATATATTGCAACCGCGATTCGAACCTGGATCCATTTCTATCCGGGGAAATGTATTAACTGATAACACCACACCAACACAGTAAAATGACGACAAATTTTCGAACTTATTCCAAATTTAAAAGCTATCACCTTTTATTAAAATACCACAGATCTATATTCTGAAAAAACGGCAACTTCACAATAATAATATGTTCTTCTGATAAAAAAATTAATTAAACATCTTGGTGGGATAAGATGCTGTGGACTGTATCGATTAAAATGATGTTTTAGCTAACGCAACCCGAATTGGATTCAGAAAGGAATAATGGCAGATGCATCTGGCCTACCTTGATCTAAGTCCTGAGTTGAACGTCAATTTTCACATCCACTTGACTCGCACTTTTGTAGTGAAGAATGGAGATATCACTGCACTTCCGGTTGGTGTAGGACACCGCTTCTTTGTAGTCTGGATCTGTATACACGGCGACAATTTCGATCGTTGACAACAAGAAATGTTTCTAAGTGATTAGTTGGTCAGAGCGGAAAAGGTATATTATTGTTTATTATTTATGTAACATTATTTATGTATATATTAGTGTCCAGGTAATATGTTAAGGATAGTGAAAATCACTGTCAAGTGAAGCAAGAATTTTTTTCATTTGCATATATAAATGCCTAAAATAATCCATTTTATTCATGAAAGTGTGTATATTAAAACAGACAAAAGGCAATTTTATTCTTAATATTTTATGAACAAACCTCATTATACTTAACATTATTATAGCTTAGGTACATTATAATAATACATATATAGAGGGCTTTTTTCTATTTTGCATTTTTTTAAGTTACGCCACTGCAATCATCAAATTAAAATTGATCATATTTCAAGATGTTGATCGCATCTTAAGGTACGAGGATACCATTACAAGACTGGCGAATTATGGTAGTGTAGAAACATTCCGGTCACGTGACAGATGTGGTGAAATTGATATTTTTATGGTTCATTCCAAGAGCGTGCCATAAATGCAATGGAGAGAGTCAAATGGCGGCACTTCACGTACAAAGAAGAAGAATTGTGTATTTCAGTTCATTGTTGGTCGTTTAGTTTTCATAGTCTTCTCAATAACTATCGAAGGAGGTTTCACTGCATTTCTTATTATATAGACAGGCGTTAAACCGAGAAAGAAATATTATAAGTTCAGAACCAAAGGGTACGTGTCAATTTATTGCGTATCTCAAAAAAAAAGTAAACCCCATTTCATTGTAATGTATCAGTTTTTTTTTAAATTTGTGTACAAAATAATTTTGCTTTATTAAATTTAATAAATAATTTTAAAAATTCAATTCAAAAAATAGATTTTTTTTAACATTTAAAATTCTGTTGTAAATTTGTGACATTTATTTTGTTCATCAAAATATTTTAGTTTTTGTCAAGTGTTAATGCGTACATGAATATTAATTCTTGAACTATGAAAAATGACTAATTTGCTGGTCTCCAGGACGAGAATCAAACCCCTGACTGCTTGATCACTGTATTACACTGCCTGCCCAACGAGCATTGCATTATTAAATTTGTTATTTCATTATGGTAAAAATATATTTGTAAGATCGCAAATATATTACATCATTTTTTTATTGAGAATACATTCTTATTGCGAAGTTGAAATTTTTCAGAACACAGTTCTGTGATATTTTTAAGATAAATTAAATGTATCAATTAGAAAGATGTACAGATAAAATCAATATCTTTCTAATTGATATATTTAATTTGTATTAAAAACATTAGATGATTTTATTCATTCAAGACCAATTACTAAAATTAATTGTAAGGGATTTTATGTTTTTAATTATCAATCTGCCATAATTTTTATGCATCAGATAAAACTTTAAATTATACACAAAATAACAGACATGATGGCTGCGATGAGTCAGTAAAAGTAATTATGATAAGATTATTTTGCGGCATGAAATGAAGTTTTATCTGATGACTATGGAGAGTAGAATCTGGTGAATTGACGAACTTTGCAGCCTTTACAAAGCGCCCAGACTCACAATCTAGAAGGATCTGCGGCTGGGAGTGGGGCACTTGTAACGGATGCCATGGTTCATGAATCTCAAAAAGGATCCAAGGCTCCGCTGGTGAAACAGTTTTAATGATGCGAAGAACCTGCTGCTGGTGAATTATCGAATACTGTGGACGCGGAAGTTTGAGGATGGCAAGGCTCGATTTGGCGGTGATTCCCCTAAAAACGAGGAAAAATACTTTATAGCCCCTGTTAACGGGACAATATATGAGATACGAATTTAACACCAATGAGATTGTTTGGAGACGACTCTCGGCTTCGTAGTCCCCGCGTACATAGAGAGATTCGTTGTCTCGTACTCGATGTACTTCAAACATCAAATATCATCACTTTGCCAAATGTGTGTTATTCAACGCCTTATACTGATGTTTATGCATGATTTATTTATAATTTTTAATACAGATTTGTGTGCACGTGTCGAATCTCGCAGTCAGATTGAGCGCCGTGCACACTAGTTTGAGTTTTTGATTATTTCTATCAATTTCAAGCTGATCTTTGAATTTATATCCAGATCAAAATCTCATCACATGTACATAGTATTGAGATCTCAACTAAATCTCTGATACTGTCTCATCGTGTCTCCTTCCGTGGACACGGGTCTTTAAACCTGTTTTCAAATCTTCAGTTTGAAATACTCTTCGTGTAATATAATAGTCTCAAAAGAGGTATAACCATCTTATGCAAAATAATCTGTTGAAATCACAGGCATAGGCTTTATGAAGTGATGATGTTCGTGGTCTAATTAATTATTTATTTATCGATTTGTTTCATTTTATATCGTGACTGTTTCATGTTTCTGTTCCTTCCAATCCTTTCCTTTCTCACACACATACTTGTGTCGTAATGCAGTCCTTGTAACATTAACGTAACGTCCCTCATCTTCGATCTTCGTCCCTCATTGAGGTTGATCGTCGGCAACAATTGTTTATTATCAAATTGTTGAGACCCATAAATATACAGCAGACACAAAAAAATGTTTCGTAACTGATTCTGATTCTTTTCTATTTTTGGCCGATTTCAATACGGTGTTTTGATACATGCGCATAAATTAAAACATCGCTCGAAACACACTCTTCTAACATGACTCGCCTCATTCATATTTATAAATTTGCCACTCCGCACTCATTTGAAATTATAATTTGATAAAATTAAGATTATCTGAGTTTAATTATGAATAGGTTTTTATTAATTATTACATTAACTTAGACAGTCTTTCGACCGGTATAAGTGATGACAGATAGCACGATGTTGGTTATATTATGGGCGCATGTGGTACATACGAGGACGGTTTGAAAAGTTTTGAGCCTCAACCTGAGGATGGCTTTACTCGTCAAAACTATTCCAGTACTACAAATGGACATGCTTTGAAAGACACCTCTGAAAATTTCAACCATTTTGGACATCTCATTTATTTGACAGTCTCTGTAATCAGTTCGTATATTTATAGTTACTTTTTTAAAATATTCAATGTTGGCTGGTTTCAGGATTTATGATAGTTTTTCGTGTAGTTTTAAATAAAATCAATTAATATCTATGTAAGATTGTTTTTTATCATTCACTGTTAACCGGTGTATGAAATAACGTTACTTGATAAAGCTTATATTTTAAATGTCTTTGTAGCCACTTTTGATACCTAGAACTACGGATCTTAAAGAACACCTATTAACAATACAATATATAAATAATATATGTACAATTTATGCAACTAAATAAGCCACTATAAATAACAACCTGTCTTATGTCAGACTTTATAAATAATATTTATTTCGTTGTCCAAGGAAAGTCAGAGTTATCAATTTAAAAACAATATTATTTTCAGTTTCCAGGAAAAACCACAAGGAACCAAATATTCAAAAGGCTGGCAAAAGGTGTATGATAAATTATTACCCTTTAATAAGAGTAATAATGTAAATCTATTAAATAATTTTAATAAATTTATATTTATATAATTAAATCGTATGATTTTCATAGGTTCTGTAGAAGTATACATTTAGGCTGTGATACTGCGATGTGGAAGGCAAAGCGAAACCACATTATACCGTCTAATCAAGTAATAAAATCCTTTGTTTAGTTGATAGTGGTCCATTATTTAATTGATAGTATTCCTATATTTAGTTAAGAGTAATTCTATGTTTAGTTGATAGTAATTCATTGTTAATTTTTTTTTTAATTAGAAATGCATACATTGAATACGTATCACATCAATATTCTTATCATTTTCAAACTAAACTAAACGCTTGTAATTTGAAAATAAGTTTTTATTTGTTAACTTTGTATTGAGTTTAAATACATCTACCGGTTTCGAAAAATACCATTTTCATCTTCAGGATGTCAATACTAACTAAAAACATATATTATTGTTATTTACCAGAATCTATTTTTAAAAAAACCGGTATATGTATTTCAACTCAATGTGGTCAATAAAACAAAGTTAACAAATAAAAATTTGAATTTTATCCACAAATTTAATTTTGCTAATTTCGAAAGTATGAAAATAAGATTAACTTAATGATCTCCTGAAACCTTCAGGTTTGAACCCCCGATC
Organism: Eubasilissa splendida; assembly: GCA_031772225.1. NCBI lineage: Eukaryota > Metazoa > Arthropoda > Insecta > Trichoptera > Phryganeidae > Eubasilissa > Eubasilissa splendida. Next base: position 33,849,968 of record CM062850.1, read on the forward strand.
ACTAGGCGAGTGTTTTAACCGCTAGATCAACAAACACATCAGTTAATAGTATGTTAAATATTTTTTAACGACTTTCAATCATGCCAGAGTTTTCAAGCACCATCTTGAGGTCCATTCTTAACGGCACAAAAAAAATAGAATGCTAACTAAAAATTAAAAAATAACGATGGCTGATACGGATACTCAAAATTCACGAGTCTGCTCAGCCTAGAGCCGGCAGGCGAGGTATTGCAGTGCACTCCCGTCTGGGTACTGCTCGCTACTCCGTCTATTGGCGGTACACAATGTTGAAGTACAACTGCGACATGTGCACATTATTCCGTGCATGTACGAAGACAAGTCTGTAATTGGAGCCAGTTCAGAATATGTAAAACAGAATGTATGACAGTTTCGCGTAGGGTTGATGTGTATGCGAATTTTTTGTGCTACGTGCCAAATAGAAATGTGTGTAGAAATTGCTCGAATAATTTGTATATTATTATGTTCCTAGCAATATGTTTAATAAAGGCATTAAATGTAATTTCTAGAAATATGCGTGAGGCTTAAAGTTTATTTAGGCAAACGTTCATTTTATTTTGTAATTCGTGCATTGCAAACACACTCGGTCCTCTTTTTGCAAAGCAGCATGGCCTAGATGTGTTTACAGTCAGTGATATCATTAAAACATCGGCATTATTCGCTCATAAAATTGTGTAGAAAGTTTTGATACCGTTAACCAAAATGATGATGATTTTATTGATATAAATATATAAGAACCTGAAAACGATGGTGAAGCAGAAAAAATCCAATCCTTTTTACTGCATATATAATTCGAAAAAGTCTTCCACTTTGCAGTAAATTATATAATCATTTTCTTCTTAATGACACCAATTCTGAACGAGTCTTTTAATTTTTAACGTGAGCTTAATAATTATATATCTGGACATTACGAACTAGGTAAAAAATAAATTATCATCCCAAAGAAAATCATTTTAATAAATCATTGAAAATACAATGGCAATATTTAACTTGATGTCAATTTTAAATATAAATTAAATATCATAGACCTACGTTCTGAATAATTACAACTTCACAATAAGAATATGTTCTCCTAATAATAAAGTTGTATCAATGTGTCCAAAATTTAATAAAAATGAATTGATAATTCTGGCGTCTAAAGGTATTTGAGATTCTGTAAAAATAAGGTAGATGGCTCTATCAAATGATGGAACGATTAAATGTATTGATTTCAAAAAAAGGTAACATATAAGGTCGAAAAATTGTCGCTAAAAATAATGCCGCTGTAGCTTAGTTGGATAAAGCACCTCCCCCGGTTAGGAAAGAGATCCAATCCCGGTAGCGCAACAACAATATTTTTCGATAAAATTGATTTTATATGTGTATCTTTATAATTAATATATTTAATTCATATTTAATTTATTATAATTCACATATACATTTCCAAAAGTTCATAAATAAGATATTGTACGAATGACACATTTCATCTGTTGTCATTAATAAACTTCTCAAAAAATATTAACATACTTTCCGCATTGAAACTTCTACAGGAGAAAGTGATGATGTTGATGAACGTTGCTTTGAAAATTTTCTGAATTATTATTTTTAAGAAACTGCATTATATGAAGTATTTCTAAAGATAAGTTTGATTAGAAAAGAGAGGAAAAAAATTCAGCCTTAATGTATCTCTCAATAGACTATTCACTTATTCATTGGCAGACATTTTTGTGTGTATTTTTTAAATAACCTATAAACTATATCATTACGAGTGTAACCCAGGAAGTCAAATTTTGAAAGAAGAATGAATTAGTTAAATAGGCTAGCTAGCGTACTTAAATGTATATTTAAATAAATAGATTAATAATGAATTTTGTGATTAATAAAATATATTTTTTTAATTTAAATGTTAAAAAGTTTTTACTTTCTGAATTACCTTCGCAGGTATATACGCGATGAGTTATAAAATATACATGAAAAAATGCAAACACCTGTTTATCACGGGTTAGAAAAAACTTATTTTTGATATGTCTCAACAGATGAGAATCAAAACTTAATAATCAAATTTTAGTTCAAAACAATTTTACTTGAGAAAGCTCTGCGAGCAATATAAAAACTTCTGCATTTTGTCACTTTGCAGTCTAAAAGAGTTTTCAATCTTACCCCAGAGCTTCATCAAAATGATTCAGTGGAACGATATTTCCAATGTTTAATATAATCAGATTTATCCGGTGCACAGTGCAAGCTGCACCGCGAGGCTGCGAAACGAAACGGCTTCAGTCAGTCGCCGCGTATTGATTCTGCAGGAAATTGTATTTAGATATTATTTACTGTGGAAGTCCCCTTACCGCGAGACCCACCCCGATCCGCTGCCCCTCCCGCCGCCCTGGTGGGGAGGGGAGCCCGAGGGGTGGCGCACAATTCACCCACAGCGAATTGCGCTCAGCCAATCGCGATTCGACTTTTCTCTTATCAAGCGGCCTTTGATTCACCAAAATTTTGATTATTCGCAATTAACAAGTTGAAATGCACTTTAGTTGAATAATTATTTTATTCTACAATTTTAAATAAAGTTATTAAATCCATCATAGGATGGGCGCGGAAGACGTACCGTTTTGTAAATGTCAGAGATAATGATAAAATAAGATGAAAAATATATACGGTAATCTGGGGTGAATAGGACAAGTTTCAGTAATTCAATCTACACATGTAAGAAATATTAATATAAAACTAATGTTTTTTATTTAGTCAACGGTTTCTCTATGTGTTCGCATTCACCTAAATCTGATTCGATCATGAACTACAGAGAAAATTCCATAAATGAGCTCTGTCCCTATTAACCTTACGACTAAGGTCAATAGGGACAGTATAATTATTCTTTGTATTTACTACTGTTTCATGGAGTTAAATAAAACTAATTAATTACTAAACCAGTTACGATACTTATTGTACAATATATTCAATTTCATTTTTATGAGATAAAAATAAATAGTAAAGTAAAAATATCACATAGAATCAAAATAAAATAAAGAAGAAAAAAAAAAATTTTTAATCGCCGTTTAACCATGGCAGGCATACATAAAGAGATTATAATTTTAATTGCACGACCCAGAAATACACTTTTTTAAATGACTCGGGAGTCTGGGAAAATATGTAAAAGCCATTACCTGTATTGGTGTATTACTTTATTTCAATTTTGGCTAATATTTCTTTATTAAAGATAGGTAGATACTATTAGGAATGGTAGCTTCTTCTCTGCCTTCATTATTTTTCCATCAACTTTCTTAATATCTTCTTTCTCGTATTTCAAATACCTCTATCACCTTGGATCATATGTGTAAGTTCTTGGCTCAGTCTACTTGTCTACCGGAAAAATAATGATTTATCTGAAAGTACAATGACATAATTCCAGTACAGTGTAACTTATACTGTGTCTCTATTCATCTCATTACATGTCCCTATTCACTCCACAACTTGTCCCTATTCTCCCCGTAAATACATAGGTCATAAGCGACACTTGACAGTAAAACCAGTGTAAAATATTTATAAATGGAAAATTTTACTTGCAAACAAAGCATCAACCTTCGGCATAAAATTCTTCTTTGTGTAATATTAAGATTAACCGAAAAACATAATTGTTTAATTATTTTACAAGCAAAGTTATGCGGTGTAAAATTTAGTCCGTTAACCTGCAAAAAATTTGAAATTTAGTAATTCAAAATGTTATTATTAGGTAAAAAAAAAGGGTAACTATACATAAAATATTTGAAGTCCAAAACTTGACCCAAAGTAGCGTAATAAGACTTTAAACTTTTGTCCTATTCCCTTATTATAATTATTATTATTGTCCCCTTTTCCCCCAAAATATTCACCCCAATTTAAGGTAATTATGATAATAGAAATGTACTTGACTGTTGTCCATTGGAAATTTTTTATTTAAAACAGTACATATTCACTTCAATCCAACATAACTGTTAAATTTTCTTTCAAATTCTCCTACGTATAATAGAAGTGTATTTTTGAAAGAAAAATTCAGCTATTAATTACTATTATATAATATTAATGATAACAAAGAAATAAAAAAATACTTAATTGCAATATAATTGTATCTTATGTTTATCATGTAATATTCACCTCTGTTACAACAAAAACATGTATGCCAATAAAATCTAATAAATTTATGAGACACTAAGTATGTAATTTTATACTTCATTTAGACTATTTATTATTTTCTTCTTTAGTGACCTCAATTAGACGATGAAAGGCTCGCAATGCACCTCCATAAGTCTCGGTCTTGAGCCGCCCTCACAGCTGACTTCCAGTGGACTCTCCAAGGAGATGCGACGCATCCATCTACTGTTGTGATACACTCTTTTAGTTTTAATAGGTACTCGGAATACATGTCATATCAATATTCATTTCAAACTAAGCTAAACGCTTATACTGTGAAAATTGGATTAACTTGCTAATATCGTGATCGACAACTAGATCACTAAGGTAACGTCTTAATTACTACACCAACAAGCTACTCAAATCGTTCTAGTACATTGCTAGACTCTCATGTGTGTTTTGTTTCATTATGACACAGATTATATTTTTCTTCATCAAAAATTGGCGACCAAGTTGCAGTATGCTGATTTATCCTGTACAAGGTGTATATGATCAAGAGCAATTTAGACATTGAACCATATTCAAAGGTTATGCAGCCAATACAATATGTTTTTACCTACACCTCTATTGCTTTGTGTTTTCCCATGCATGGTTAGTTATGAGAGATCATATTTCTCATTGCGTATGTATCTTTCTTTAGTGTGAGAACTGTCACTTTAGACATGTATGTGTATATGTGTGTGTGTGTGTGTGTGTGTCAGGAGAGTGAGTAAATGAGTGGTGAGGTATAATGATTATAAGAGGCCGTCTCTGGGGAAACGGGTCTCTTTTCATCTTTCCATCGCCACTTCTCCATAATTACTAGTCTATCTCTGAATTGTATAATTATACATTGCTTTAAATACTTTGTGTAATAAACGTGTAATTGTTACCTGGACACTGAGTTATTATTACAAGGAACTGAACCCAAGTAACTCGACAGTAAAGAGAGGATAGAACACCGAGGGAATCTGGTGGTACTACGAAAGTTACCACATTTAGATTGACAGTTGTTATTAGCAGTAGTATTAATTTGAGTATGTAAGCCATAGTAAACACATTACTAGTTTCCTAAAAAATGTCATATGTCTATTTAAATCATTCAAGAGTTCAAATTATTATAGAAAGTTAATAGTTTATATACACAATGTTTTCACGATTTTCACAAGTTTCACACAACCAACAAATGAGCTAACTACCCTTTTCAGTTTATCCTAAGTACGTGTTGAAAGCGTTAATAAAGGTAATACATGCATTCCTTCCGAGTCAAACTATAATAGGTTTCACCCAATGCTATTCCAATTCAAAGGCAGCGCTGAAATGCATACACAAATTTCCACAAATGTTTCATTCATCACTCGCACTTTAGCAGTAATTCCAGTTCAACTTTCTTTAAGGGCTGTTTTGTATGTAACCGCTTCCTGCTGCGGGCCGAGAAAAGTGCTAGTTTATTTGCAATGTATGTAAGCACTTACCAGCGCAGCACCTCCGGTTGTCTACGCCGTAGCGAGCTCCACAATATGGCTGGCTCTACGCCGCAATTTCTTTTTGAATATTTTTTAAGAAATGTCATTTTCTAAAGTGGAGTTAACTGTTGTGTTTCACCGTGAATGAAAATGTTTGGCGTCAATTCTTTAAGGAAAAATATAAAAAACACCGCGTCGTTAAGTGAGAACAGAGTCTGTTAATACAAACTTATGTATGTGCATGTATAGGGTGATACATTTTCTAATTTTGAGTCAAAAATTTTCAAGCCAAGTGTACAAAATCTCAAATATTACAAAGATTTATCACATTCATGGTTACACAAGTGTTTTGATTGATTTCAAAGACGTTAGTGATGGGCAGAGGTTATTAATGTGCTTTATTTATCAGATTATTTAATCATAGTGGAATAGTTTAAGTGAGAGATATTAATATAAACCATATTGATTATCAACACAACGGATTTTAAAATACAACTTGATTTTTTTCTGCATTGACGCTGTCTGTTTTGGACCTCAAAATTAAATATGCACAATGTTATTTTATTAATATTTAAATTTCATTTATTGAAATGGCGGTAACTTATAATTTTTTTTTTTTTATTAAAACAAACTTGGCGCAGCTCTTCTCGTTCCTTGATTGTATATATCTGTCCGTCCATGTCGCATAGCAATATAAAACAGACAATATCTACTATCAATTATATGACGTAAAGATGTGCGGCTAATTGAATATAAATAACTAACATTGTTTACGCTCCTTGTTATTTCAATTGGCACCACCGGATTTCTTGGTATACAAAAATAAACATGTGTGTGTATGAGTATTGCCGCCTTTTATCGAAAAGCTAAGAAGACGGTAACCTACAGACGTCAATCAATTACATCCCGTGCTGCGACCTGTCCAGCGGTCCAAATAAACCACCAGTGCGCGCTTCGATCGGTCGAAATCTAAAGAAGACAACCCAGCTAAAAGAAAAACAACTTTGGACCAGAAAGACAGCAAAAATAAAAAGGTTAGTGCAGTTTACATATCATATGTGTGCTTATTATTAATCTGAAATCTGGGAACCAGCTATCGAAAGCATAAACAAACATTGTTCCAAAATATGGTGTCAAATCGAAGGGTTATTCAAATATAAACAAAAAAACTTCTAACTATATAAAAAGCATTCAAGCTTTTCAAATACGGTATAATCTAATATGAGGAATTCCAGTGCAAAACCAACTTCATCACCATTTTTTCAAAATCAAAATATCGATATTTAGTTTGAAAGCCACTCGATAAATTGATAAAGACGTGCAAAACCAACTTTATCTCTTTACAATATGGGATCGAAATGTGCAAAACAAATCATAAACAATTGTATCCACTAGCGAGCTAGTGCAAAATCAGTTAACTCCATTCAGCCAATCGCATCACTCCGTTACTTGTTTTGACTCTAGTTTTTGCGGAAAACTGGGAGTAATAAGATGAAGATTTTTTTGAATGGTACCTTATTCAGACAGAGCTATGGCAAGAAAGCGATGATAATCAAATTTTTGAATGTTTTGATGAAAATTCTTTTAATTGATCATTTTTTCCTTTAATAAAGTTTTATTCCATGACGTTTGTATTTAATTTTTGGTATTGGTTTTATTATACTGTTCTTTAAAAATGTGACTGAAAGCGATATTGTCCCAAGTAAACTGTGCAAAACCAACTTTATCCAGTCAAATCTGAACAAAATCAACTTTGCTTCATGCAAACATGTGAATTTTTTCACAATTTAATTTTTTATTTGTGCGGCCCATTTAATCTCATTCGTGCAAAAATAAACAGTACGTTAAAAAATATACAATAAAAATAATTTGAAAACAAAAATTGTTTGAATACCAAAATTTTGATTTTTGTGAAAAAGATTGTTTTGCATTATGCGTCCTCATATATAAATGTTCACTCCGTTTGACAATTTTTTGTATTAATTGAGGCGATGCAATCATGACAAAAGAAAAAGCTAGTTTTTATTGCAGACTGGACCACAACTGGGATGTCAATGTGGATGATGGATGACATTTTTAGAGGCTTTTTACTGGTTTTGTACTTTTGAAAAAAATAATTGTATTAACCATTCGTCGAGTGATACCATGTTAACAAAATTTATTTGGTTATGTTTATTAATTAGATTCTGTTTTTATAAAAAAAAAAAAAACGAACACATTACCATATACCTACTACTAAACAACATTTTTCAACAAATCATCACCGTATTCGGTCACATATATAAAAAAAAATTCTCAAAAATTCTAGTTATGCACAATCTTTTAATGTTTGGAGTACACGCCGCTGGTGTGATTGTTCTCCCTCCACGAAAATGTCTGAAATAACAGACCGTGAACAAGAAAATGTAAAACCAGTAAAATGTCCGTAAAAGGCTTCGAACACTTGTAGACATAATAAACAGATGTGCTTAAAATATAATCAGATGTTAAATACGACCGACGAAACTCGATTCAGATGTTTAGGCGAGGATTGGAGGAATATTTTGAGATTTCTCGCGTAAAACTGAAATATTCTCCTCGAGGGATGTTTTCTTTCCAATTTTCCCACCGAGCAGACATCCCTCCCTCTCTCCTGACCCGCTCTACCCCCACTTAACGGATACCAATCTGTTTCACTGTACCCGTCTTCATCAATTTTTAAATTTTCACTTTATCCGAATGTCTTCTCCTTAACCTGCCAGGTAGCGTGTTGTTACCGAGAAAGCCTTTTTTTAATCAAAAACAGTTCTATTAAATGAATTTTTAACCCCAAATAATGGTTGCATCTCCTCCTTTCAAAATGTTAACAAAAACCCAAAAAACAACAGGAATTCCATGAATATAGTAATACAGTAATATGTATAATGTTTTTTTGCTCACCCCGTTCGTGAGGTACGTATTAAAGTTGAATAGGTTTTGGGGTCCCTTAAATATTTTAAAATATTACGCTTTTGAATCGTGGTTCTGGAAGGGATTGTTATAGGATATAGTAGAGAGACAAACAGAAAAATGTAATATCATATTTTTCTACTTATAATAGATATTTGGCGACTGCGTGTACAGCTAGAACGGGTAGTGATAATGATGTGACTACTAAATTAAGGCACGATTAAATTTAAAACTTGGTGTGTTTCAATACACAAAGTTCAAATTAAACGTAGTTCACTGAAGGCGGTGCCGAGGTGCGTGCGAAAAGATGTGTCCGAGAAGGTGGCCAGAAGAAAAGGTTACTCAGACTGGTTCGATCGCTTTGTATTGTTACCTGCAATTTGGCGGGTACCAGGCAGTTTGAATGGCAGTTGAGTGTTTATTTATGCAGATCTGTGAGGCGCGATCAGGGCCACCACAGATCTGAGGCTTTGTCTTTTCATGGAAGATCTCACCCGGCGGAGACTGACTGCCAGCCGCTTGTCTCTCGTATGCCACGATGTGCGCCATCCAGTACTCCGTTAACTCATTTATGTGGTATCTCCAGTGTTGTATTGTGCTTCTGTTCCGTCTCAAAATAGCCTCCACGTCGCAAGATGTTAAATTATTTATTTATTTTCTTAAAAAAAAATGTCTTTTTAATAAGTTTTTTACGTCTTCTTAATTAATATTTTAAGGATTTGAGAATTGACACTGTAGAGATAAATGTTGGTGTTCCAGTTACGAATGGTTGAATTAATATGTGTGTTAACGGATGAATGTGTGTCGATTTATAAGTATGTTGACTCGAATCAGAAAGATTTTGTAGGTTATGTTATAAATAATGTGATTAGTGTGAGAGTAGTCGATGCCCCAATATTTCACCCACCACTCACGTATTCGTTTGATATCGCGGGGAATATTTTATATATGTGAGATCAGATTATGAGATAGAAACTATGTACTGTTTGCACTGAATTTATTATAGTTCAATTTTACAAATATATAAGTTAATCCGTACTGCGCGATATGTTATCTGAGACGGTTTTCGAAGCTGTTGTCTAGAAGGTATCGATATGAAGACTAGAGCTCACGCCTTCCCAAGCTCTGCTGGACTGCATTGGTGTTATTAAAGATAAGGCTGATGGGAGTGGCATTTCACACATCAGTACACACATTAGTATGATTATGAGAGTGGAGGATATTTAAATATATGTCAATATCTGACATATATTTAAATACGCCGACCCAAGAAAAATCATTTACAAAGAAACCACTACCGCTTGATTTTTGACATATTTATTAATTAATGCTTTCACGAAAATCCAATTTTTTAAACAGACACATATTTTGAATTGTAATGTAGATATTAAAGTAACATATTAATAAATAATAATAATTTAGTATTCATTAAGAATAACTTTCCGGATCTATCTATACAAAAAAGATCTCCATTCTAAGGGTGTAGGTAAAATAAACATTTTGAGTTTAATCAATACAATATTTGATTCGTTTAATTTTTGTGAAAGCTCTGCTAATGAGGCCTTTAATGAAGTTACTTAGAGAAGGAAACAAACTGAAAAGGCAAATGGTGCTTTTATCTAAAGTGTATTAAGCTTTCATGTAAAATGAACAGATTCGATTAACTTTGATGTACGACAGACGGTTAATTTACTACGAAACACTTGAATCTGACTACAGTTAATTGTCCTTTATAAAATGACATTTTATGAAATTATTTATAATCTCATTTTTTATATTTTGAATCGTCATTAAGTTAATTAGTGTATTTGGCCGTAATATTAACAAACAGTGATAAATAATAGATCGAGAATTATCGACAAGATTTCCAACATTTCAATGAAAATATTATCTCGAGTCTAGCTAAATATTAAAAAAAAAATTAATTAGAAAATCATATCGGTCGACGTCAAAGTAATTAAAATTATGTAAAGTTGTTCGGTATTCATATTATTAGTTAATTAATAAATAATTTTCAACGGGAAAAAATAGACGGATGACTAATTTATTATAAAGGCAACATAACTAGATGAAATTCGACTATAATCTACCACACTCACTGTGGCGTATTTGGTGAAGCAGTCTACTGAAAATAGCAAATACCGTATACGTGTCCCAATGGCGACTATATCAAATCGATAGGTAGATTTATCTAATTTGTTTACTAATACATTAACTAAATAAATAAAAATAAAATATTTTTTAGGAGAACACATTCTTATTGTGAAGTTGTAATTATTCAGAACATAGGTCTGTGATATTTTAAATATGAATTAAATATATTAATTATAAAGATATACATATAAAATCAATTCTATCGAAAAATATTGTTGTTGCGCCACCGGTGGCGTATTTAATATATTAATATATATTAAATACGCCACTGTACGTAATATTTTTCGATAGAATTGATTTTATATGTATATCTTTATAATTAATATATTTAATTCATATTTAAAAATAAAATAATTGGTGATCAAAAAAAATTTATATTTAAGACATTGATTACAGTATTACATTAACAGATATTTTACCAAATATTTACCAGATATTTTACCGCTGAGCAATGTTTACAAAGTACATTTTTGATGACTTTCGCATAAAAATGTAATTTTTTTCGTTTTATAAGCTGAGATTTCTTATTATAACTTCTAAATTGGATACGGAAATCAGTTTTTACCCTCGCAAATCTTATTAATTTCATGAAGCATCTACTAGATGAGAAAAACTTCTTTATGTATCCATTGAGAGAACGAAAATTAATCTTCGTACCACATAAAAAAATACTTTTTTATTAAATGTTCGTTTATTTTTATCAGATCTCCTCACTTCTGTGTATATATATTACCAGTTGGAAACAGGCGCATGACAATTGCTATCCAAGTCGATCATGCTCCCCTTGATTCTAGACCGATTTTGAATAACCATTTTACAATTCCAATTAATAATTCAATTGTCTTCTCATTTAGTTTTTACCAATTGAACAGTCAAATTTAACTCTTTTTATGTAAACTGTTCATTCAAAATCGGCGTTAGTTTCAAAATCAGTCGTTTTTACCCGCTGCCATCTATATTAGAATTTAACTAATAGCAAACTTCGCTACTCTGAAATTGAAATGGCCGCCAGTACGGAAACTAACTTGTTTTTGGAAGGCGTTGTGTATATTTTGTATTTCAAACAAGTTTACAAGGATATTATTCATAATAACAAGTGCATTAATAAATATATTGTTGAAAAACATTAGAACAGTTTGATATATATAGTTTAAGTTAGTTTATTTGACATCCTGATGAAGGAAATGGTTTTATTTCGAAACTGGTTGGTGTATTAAATTTAACTAAAAAAGTGATTAAAAACATAGTATTAAATAATTTATATTAAAAAAATATTATACTTCAAGCTCCCATCAAGTTTTTCTCTAATTTACTACTAGTATCCTCTTATGCCCGTCGACTTCCAAAGCCTCTACTGCTAACAATTTTGAGTCTTTGAATGATGAGATACAGGCTCTGATTTTTTTTTTTGATTATGTGTTTTAAATATTTCAATTATCGTTTATTTTTTCCATTCACATCAAAAATTGTTATTAATAACCCTATCATCCAATTTTTTTAGATGTCGTTTGTAACTTTAGCATTGTTTCAATTAATGTTATTGATTCCATTCCATATGAAAGTACAGGGACTAATCAGGCCTACGGAAATCAATCCCGGGACTCCGGATCTCGGGATAAGCACCAGTTATCCTAAAACTTTCGGGATTTGATATTTTTGTCAATTACATCTGACATTTGAGAATACAATACTTCGAATATCTAGATGATTGTGTATAATTTTGGAATGTAAAAAATTAAAGTCAACTTTGAAATTTTCGAAACACTAGCGCACGCCACGTATTGGCCGCCTCCCTTTTCGGGCCGGTTCTTCCGAAAATATGAAACAGATACAAGTAAATATAGTCTGATCATTAAATTGATTAAAAACTGTTCACACTAACTTTCAAAAACTGTTTTTTTTTTGTTTTTATTGGTTATTTTTCCGAATTCAGTCCGCAAAAAAAAATACACAATAGACCAGATAAAAATATTTTTTAATATAAAATTATTGTGTTTTTGATACAAAACTCTTTTTTTTTTAAAATCATTTTTTTATAATAATAGGAAGCGTCTTCAAACCATCAAAAAATGAAATAATGTCATGCAAATTTAACAATTTATAACTCAATGTTAATTTCAACATTTTGATAAATTCATAAGTACATTTTCAAACCCCTTGGCTTCGGGCTTATTAGAAAATATTTTGTTCTGATATATACTTTTCTGTAGATACACTGAAAACAAATTTACTGGTGGCAGAATTTCAATTAATGCCTATATTCTTTTAATTATACATAATATTGAGTTTCTTAAATTTACATTAGTACAAAGGTCTTATCTAAATAATAGTTATAAAAAAAGATATTCTTGTGTATAACTTCTCACATATTTGCAAAAAATGCAAATAGCTAAATTAGTTTTGAAAGTAGAGCCGTAAGTTCGACGACAAGAAAATAATGCTGTTTAGTTTTTTCAAAATCGATTCCATAGAGCATGTAGATATTGCTAGTGACGCGCTCCAGTCGCTAGCACCCGGACAAGCATCTGCAACAGACTGATACAAACTCAACCAACAGCGTATACAGACTCCGTGACGCATTTTCGCCACTGTTAACGAGTCTTAAATATAAAGGTAAAGGTAAATAAGTTTCATTGAAAAAAAAGTATATTTCCGTTGCATTTTAGCTATGATTCGAACCAAAGTTGGCGAAGTAAATGAAGCTCCATCTACTGCCGGGACTTATTTTCGAACGCGTTTTCTAAAGAATAAAATAATATATGGGTGAAATTTGAATATCAAAGGAGTGTTCTCAAAAGAAATTTATGATATAATTTAACATAACATTTACATATCTAATAAAACCCATTTCAGTTTTAGTTGGTTTTCATTTTTCATGAATGTATACATTTCATTTAAATGTAAGGAATGTATTCATTTGATTTATTATTCAAATTTAAATACGGGCTCACAAAAAATATAGATCTGAAAATATCATTATGAATCAGTATACTAAAAAATATTAATATACGTATGGCAAATTTATTCCGTAACATAACATACAGTAGAAAAAATTAAATTAGATGATATAATTTTAACAAAATTTATTCACGAAATAATATTGAGTTTTATATTATTAGTCTTCATTAAAAAAATACGTGCTTCTAAGTCGTGTAGGCTGGAGAGGTTAAATAATCATTTCGTTTTTTTAATATAAAAAAACACATTAAATGTTATTAATTATAAACTTAAAATGTTGACCACCAACTCAAAATATGACTAAACTAAACCACCATCGACTCCCAACATTATCGAAACCCCGACATTCGCTTCAGTAGGCTTCATAATGGCCCAGGTCCAGGATATGAGACACAATGAGATAAGTCTCAGAGATCAAGTTTGTATAAATTTTAGTACCTTGTACACGTGTTAAGAATTTGATTAACTTATTAATTATGAGAAAAAATGCTATTCACAGGTGTGATTGTAAATGGTATTCGATAATATTAGTGATTGAAAACTGTGACTGTGATCACTGCCTCGTTACTAATGTCCATGCGCATTTTTGGGCTATTCTGCCATATGCCTCTGACCTCTAAAGCCGACATTTCAAATCTCATTGCAGGGTTCCAATGCTTGGGGCAGATGCATTAGCAACATCAACAGAAATCACAAAATAAAATCGAAAAAATATGTAATATTGGAATGAATCAACTCTTTTTGTACAGGAAACATGAACAAGAAATATATTAGGATAAATAACCATACGAAATGTTAACAAAACAAAATTGAGTTACCAGCAAGGTGGTGGCATTTTGGTAGTTTCGAATATAAAAATTAAGGGTTAAAAAAAAAATTACAAATCAATTCACGAATCATAATGTTTTCAGATACTCAGTCATTATTAGTGAGTGTGATTCAAAGATATCAGTGATTAACTCACAGCTCCTGATGTTGTGCTCATCACTAGCTCTTATACATAGTTTGACAGTGAGTTTCGTCACCTAGAATAATGGACACTTACTGTTTATTCTGAGAAGACAAACAGAAGGCTTTAAATTACAAATATTTATTTTCTTATGTTATGAAGGGAAGATTCAAATTCACCCGAAACACGTACGAAATATCAACGGTCAATGTACTAAGATTTGACGTCAAATCATCTCCACGCAGTAAAGTGATACGAGAGACAAGTGACGGTTTTCGAGTATCTGAGACTCGATCTGTTCACGGTAGACTATGAAAGTCGAGAGTTGTCTCCAAAGAAATACATGGGACTATAATCCCAGTATCAGAGATTGTCTGGAGATGAAAATCTCAAAATCCGTTCGAACCACAACAGCCGCACACTTTTTATGGCAGTTTTATCGAAATTTCAAAAAAAAATATATATGTGTCTGACATCTTTCTTCTGTAGAAGAGAAGTAGTTTAAGGTAATCTGAGCCATAAAAAGATATAGACTGTAAAGTCTAACGAAAACAATTTCTTTTTTCAAAAAATCTGCTCATTAACCAATTGTAGATCTAAAGCGTGTACTCTTATGAATTTATAATTTTCCGAAAATATTTTTATTAATCAGATTACTTTTCATTGAAATTTACACTAGTAAAATAAAAACAGTATTTCCATACATTTATAGAATTATGGTCGTTAACACCGACAAATGACTGCCAAATCTATGTCTAGATAATTCTAAAAATATTATAAGAGTTGAGTATTATTAAAGTAAACTATTTTTCATTTAAAAAACAACAATTGTGTTATTGTGTGTAACACCACGTTTCAAAAACATGTAATTAATTTTTTTTTAAATATTAATTTTTGAAATAGAACACACAATGCATATAGAACTCAAATTTTCATATACACGTTTTTTTTGCGATACATCATATACAGTGTGCCCAAAAGTCTTTTTCATTTTGGTTCATTCGCTGCACCAATGCAACGGGCGGGGGGTATGGCGGTAGCTAGCCGCGTCCTTGGGAATTCAGTCGCTATGGTGCGTGTCCTTACCACTTGTTGACAAAAACAAGCTTCCACGTAGCCCCGACTTGACACCAATGGACTTTATCCTGACCAATTAAAAGAAAATATCCGAGAAGAAATGACAGCAATCACGGAGAATGCGTGCCGAGCAGTTCTCAGAAATTTAGCCTCCTGTTTAGAAGAGTGCCAGCGAAATAACGGATTACATTTAAAAAACATAATTTTTGAAAAATAAATTCTCAGGTACTGTACTAAAAGTCAAAATAAACATTTGTTTATTAAACCCATTATTTTATTACAGATTTTGTATTATAAAAAATACTTTTGGTTCGCCTTGTATTTTTTATGTTTTCCTTCGCCGTATATTTATGTGATAAGAAAAAAGTTAATTATATTTATGTACAGAGAAAAAATAGTTTATTGGAACATATAATGCTTTTGAGAATATTTATTTTCAATATAAGGCTTTTATAGTGTAGGTACGTAGTTATCCATTTATAACAATGGAAAAACCAAAAAATGCCTTCTGCTAAGACAAGTGTTGGTAATGATATAAAAAGACAACTAGTACATTAAAAAAATTAACAGACAATATAAACATAAATTTTAACTTAACTAATTTACAAAGTGTTTGACACTGTACATATTTTTTGTGTATACCGTGTTAATAACTAATTTCAAACAACAATCCCGCCCACTGATCCCCCGTATTACTCACACTAATACAATTGTTCTTTCTAAATGAAAAATAGTATACCTGTAGCTCTGTAATAATTTTTTAATGGAATTTTAAAAAATATATCCGTTTTATAAAATTGATCAAGCAAAAGATACTCTCGAAGAAAGCTTTGTACATATTATTCTGAACGTAATAAAAACACTCAAATAGTAGATACATGGATACAAGTGTATGTATGTAGTAGGTACCACTTATGTATTATTTTTCTTTTCGACTATTGCTTCCGCCTTCGTGTACCGTGCAAGAGGTACGGATATTTTCATTCCAATCTCATTTTATATTCCCTTTATTTCCTTTTATCTACCGCCCCACCCTACCGCCCGCCCCCCGCCGGCGCCCCCCGCCACGCCAGCCCCTCGGTTAACCACCCGACCGATATGAGGGGGCGAGGAGACATCGCAGGCTGTTAAATGGCGGACCGCATCATCAACTAGGGTCTCAAATAATTGTTACGAAAAGTCTCGAATTATGTGCAACGGTTGGAGAAATTTTGCTGAAGTTTTATTAATTTGTTTACTTCCGTTTTCAACCATGTTCTATCCTCTGCTGGATGAAGACCTCCCTAAGTATCTCCCACTTTTTTCCTTTTATTTTTGCTGATATATGATTCTCCTTGAGTACCACCGGATGACTGTTTGTCCAACGATTATCAATTTTTTACTATCAAATGTATAATATTATTTTTCTTTTTTCCTTCGTGTCAGTATAGACATATAGTAGTTTCAATCAGATGAGACTCGGCTTGAAATATACCTCAACAAGTCCCGATCCTGGGTCACCCTGACAGCTGACTCCAGCCCCAGGGTCTCTCCAGCTAGATGCAACGCGTCTATCCATCGCTGTGGCACTCTTCCAGCCCAAAGTTGCGCACAGGTATCACTTTGACGCATTAAGTATTAATGGTACGAAAACTATATATATATTTTATATTGTTACTCTACAATATATACATAAAAAATTGGCTTATTTACATAAACATAATTATTAATTATATTATCATGTACCGATAATATGCACCACACAATGTTACGATAACAATATAAACAAAACATAAAATAGATTATTAGGCGAATATATTATATAAATATGAATTAAATATATTAATTATAAAGATATGCATATAAAATCAATTTTATCGAAAAATATTTTTGTTGCGCTACCGGGATTCGAACCTGGATCTCTTCCCTAACTGGGGGAGGTGCTTTATCCAAAAAAAAAAAAAAAAAAAAAATAAAAAAAAAAAATAAAAAACAAAAATAAAAAAAAAGAATATATTCTTATTGTGAAGTTGTAATTATTCAAAACATAGGTCTGTGATATTTTTAAATATGAATTAAATGTATTAGTTAGAAAGATATAGATAGCTCTTGTGAATTTTTATAATGTCAGAGAAAAGAGTGCATATTCGACACTCTTTACTTTTTGAATTCGATAAAGGCCATAATGCAACTGAGGCAACCAAAAACATATGTGAAGTGTACGGCAGAGGTGCTATCGATGTTCGAAGCAGTCAACGATGGTTTTCTATATTCAGATCTGGGAATTTATCAACAGCTGATGAAGAAGGATCGGAACGCCCTTCAACCACCGATGATGATGTACTGAAAGCCATACTTGAAGCTGATACCAGGGACATCGCATTAAAGATGGGTATCGATCAATCTACGGTGGTGAGGCATCTGCGCCGCATTGGAATGGTTTCCATGTACGACGTGTGGGTCCCGCACGTATTGTCACCCGCAAATCTGTTAGACCGAGTTACGATATGTGTTTCCTTGTCTGCGAGACAAGAGCATGAGCCTTTTTTGCATCGATTAGTGATGGTTGTTTATAATAATAAAACAAGGTAGCGACACTGGGTCAAGCCAGGACACGTTCCATTAACCACTCCCAAGGCAGAACTTCATCAAAAAAAAATTATGCTTTGTGTTTGGTGGGATATGAAGGGCATTTATTATTAAGAATTATTGCCACCTAATCAAACAATAAATCCTGAAAGATACTGTGAACAGATTCAAAAATTAAAATCAGCACTCGTAATAAAGCGACCCGAACTTATCAATCGCAAGGGGGTCGTCTTTCACTATGACAATGCGCGGCCACATTCTGCGATGATAACACGACATAAATTAAAGGAGCTAAATTGGGATGTTTTAAAGCATCCACCTTATTCTCCTGATTTAGCTCTTTCTGATTTTCACCTATTTTTATCCTTACAAAATTATTTAAATGGAAAAAAAATTAATACAACGGAGGAGGTGAAAACAGTACTAGACACGTTCTTTGCATCGAAACCTGAAAGTTTCTATTCAAATGGGATTAAAAAGTTGACAGAAAGATGGGAGAAAGTCATTTAAAATAATGGAAACTATGTAATTGACTAAATTAATAAAGTTTATGCGAAAAAGTTAATTTTTGTTTTCTTGAAAAAATACGACATTACTTATATGCATCAACCTAATATATGTTACCTTTTTGATATTAATACATTTAATCGTTCCATTATTTGAAAGAGAATTTTTACGAAATCTCAAATATCCGAGAGCAGACGCCAGAATTATCAATTCATTTTTATTAAATTTTGGACACATTGATACAAATTTATTATTAGGAGAACACATTCTTATTGTGAAGTAAGTTGTGGTTATTCCAAATTTAATAAAAATTAATTGTATCGTATGTATAATGCAATGTATCTTATCACTAGACTAACAAGCACGTCAAAGATACAGAACCCTTATATTTTATTTAAGATTCTATACTTTTTGGAGAATCGTTTTAATGTCCGTATTGAATATCCCTGCCGAACCAATTCAGATGCATTGAAATAGGAATATTATAATTTTTCTCTCTCCCGTATTCTATTTTCTAGTTATTCAAACATATTCTGCTTCATATGAACTCATGCATATACCGGGATATTATGACATCATTACATATCATTTTTAGAAGACTCAGCTGAGATTCACACATGATATGTTCTGGTTTTTTAGAAATAATATCTCTTCTTTTCGATAATGGCGGGTAGGCATTATTATAATGAGTACATATTGTATTATACCTCGTTATTCGTGTATTATATAACACATTACAAAAATAGTAACTTTTCTGATATCGTCAAGAAAATTAGGAAAGGTCTCCATTGGTAGTGTTTACGCGCCTCGTTACTTCGATTGACACCAGTGGATTTCTTGGTTTATAATAATGTACATGTGTATATGTGAGTATTGCCGCCCTTTTTTCGGAAAACTAATAAGACGGTAATCGACAGGCGTCATTATTTTTACATCCCGCGCTTCGACCAGTCCAATGGTCCAAGTAAACCACAGTCGAAATCTAAAGAAGACAACCCAGCTAAAAAAACAATAACGTCGGACCAGAAAGACAGCAAAAATAAAAGGTGAGTGCAGTTCATATATCATATGTTTGCTTATCGTTAATCGGAAACCTGGGAACCAGCTATCGAAGGCATTTACAATAAACAGTTTACATAAACAAAGAGTTGAGTAGCTTGTTGGTGTAGTGATTAAGACGCTGGATGAGTAATCTAGTGGTCGGGGATTCATCAGCAAGTTAGTCCTATTTTCATATTGCAAGCGTTTAGCTTAGTTTTAAAATAGTAAGAATATTGATGTGACATGTATTCCGTGCACGCATCTCTTTTTATAAAAAAATAAAATTGTCTGTGTCATTGAAAGACAATAAAAAGGCAGCAGGTTTATGGGCAACAATTATATTAATAATTGTGAAGTACACAATTAAATTCATGCAACCGACTGCATTTTTGCACTATTAGAATTCTTAGAGGATTCTGAAGGCGATAGATGATAATGCTGATGTCACTAGAAGAAAAAAAAACGTTCATATAAGAACAAAAAATATATTAATCTAGAATAGTGTATACATAGTAAATACAAGGGTAAATATACTATAAATAAACTCAGAATATTAAGTTAATTCGGATAATTAATTTAACCCAGACGAGACAGCATAGTAAAAAGAAGCAAGCTAGGAATCACTACAAGAAACAGAAAAAGAAAGTCTTCAAGGCAGTGGGTGGACCATCTTAATTAGTAATCGATGGATAAAATCTACACTTCTGTCTTCTCAAGTCTGTCTACGTCTCTTCTAAAGTACAAAATAATTATTCTGTATCGATCACAGACAATTGATAATTTTTACTTCCTAGAGAATGGAGCGGTGCGTCTTGTCTTTAATGTTGATTTACAATTTTAGAGTATAAAGTACTTACAAAAGGCGTGAACAATCGAGTTGTCAAGTTGTCAATTTGTCATTTATTGATGTAGGTTGTCAATACTTGGTAGTTGCAAGTATTTACATAATATCTTTGCAAGTCTTGTCATTGCATATTTTGTATAAACTGTTTAATATGACTAACCATAACATACTTGAACCATTAACCACTTGATCATTAGACGAGACATTCTTAACTATTTTTTAAAAACTTTGAACCAAAAATTACTTATATATATCCTTGTACCTTGAAATATAAATACAAAAATGTAAATCATCCCTACTAATACAGCCAAAAACTTTTCTAATTTATATTAGATTTATTTGAAAGATAAGTGTTAAGTCGAGAGAGAGACAAAAAATGTGCAGGAAAACTTATTTTAACGGGTTTGTATCTTTCTCGCTAGGTTGTGGATTTATTGCGTTATTATTATTGAAGAATTTTTTTTCATTTTCCCCTCCCCTTAATCCGTATTTTGCAAACTTTCTCGGAATAGATTGGACGAGTCCGGACCCCCACGCCATCTCTTGTGAAGCGCGGGGCATTTAATCATTTTCATTTCTTTGATCAATTTATTAAAAACATTATCTTGACAGAAAAAGTTTTTTTTTTCATTATTCATTGCCTAATTTAATTTTATTAACGAAGGTATTTCGATTAAAATTATTCAATGTTCCAGAAAAAAATTATCCAAAGTAAAAATAAATGCCTACATCTATGCGTATAATAAAATACAATGTTTGTGTGTTTGATTCACATAATCCGCCAATGATTATAGCTATTTAAACATATGTAAGTACTTTTTTAATGTACCCATGCAAGTAGTTTTGCAATTATATACTAATTTTTCCTCTAATTATCTTAAAATGTTTCTACATTAATATCATACAGCGTTATTAACAACTTATTAATAATCTACATATGAAAAAAAAATTGTAATTGCTAAAAGTTTATACGCATTTAAACTCCTTAAATTACATTCCCATAAAGCACTCATATATCCCAATTACAAAAATAATATATTGTACAAAATTCCATAACGATAATAAAACAACATATTTGCCCCCCTTAAAAATCGTATGTTAAAAATAAAACAAGTTAAATTAACCAACTAGAAAGATATAATAATGAGAAAGATAATATTTTAGTTCCGAAACTGGAACTTTTCCATGTATGTATTCTGTCTCTCTCTTTTGCATATAATTTTATATTATGTCTCCCTCTTTACGTATTATAAGTGCACTCTTTTTGTATTTATGATTAGTTTTAAATACGCCCTGATGAAGCTTAAGATAAGCGAAACCGGTTGATGTATAATAAATTTCGTGGTTTCACACAAAGTGATTGTTATTTTATTTAATATAATATGTCAAACGATATAATATAAAAAAATTGATGTTTTCTCTTCCGGGGATACGCGTTATTCAATTTCGCTATAATTTAACTATAAATTTTTGAACTTATATTTTGTAGCTCTTTAAAATTAATACATCTGTTATTGTTCCATTTTTAACAGCTTACATTGCGGCAAATCACGCTAATACACGCTAGGAGCCGCCAGAAGTAAATCAATTCATTTTTATTATATGTGGATAAACTTTGATACAATTTATATATTTTTAAGAATAAAATATTATTATTGTGAGGTTGTAGTTTTTTCAGAATATAGTTATGCGTTATTTTGAATACAAATTAAATTAATCAACTTGAAAGATATACAGAAAAAATTATTCATTATTTTTACGAAAAAACTGCAACTTCACAATAATAAAGTGTTTTCCTTAAAAATAATATATTATTTATTTATTTTTTATATAAACCACGTTCATTAATCTATCGTTGATCGGTTTCGAAAAACGCTTATTTGAATTTACGTCGATTAGTACTTTGCAACGATGGTCCGATAATTGCGTATAAATAATTAAAAAGGATTTTGTTGCGTACAACCATAAAAAAACAATGATGGTTTGCCGATTTCCGCTTCTCTCGACTGACGATGATGATGACGAGGTCAGAAGAAGTGTAACACAGAAATATGTTCTTTCTAGGGACACTGCGGCGAGAGAACCGAGAATGCGTTCCCGCACGCAGTGAAGGCTTGGCTTGGCAAGACGTATTTTATTCAAAAATGGCAGTCATTGTTTTGATGATTCACCGTAAATATATTTTTAATAACTGCCTCGTGTCGTTATTACATCAATTTATTGGCGTCACTTCGGCGACCTCTCAATCCTGTACGATATAGATTAATTAAATTTTATAACCCATTTCTTGCTGTGGTGGATTTTAAATTTGTTTAGTCCGTGTTAGCGATAAGTATGGATATTCAAAAAAGTATCGCTAGCAAATGTATCGTAGGACGTAGAAACTTTTGAGGCCTTATCTAACGTGGGGCGCAATGCTCCGCATTGGTAGGAATAGCATCGTTACGCTAATGATCTCAATCGTCATAGAGACACTCATAAATTTCCTAGTTAAATGAAATACCTCCACCAATCTTACTACGAATTTACATACGAGCAAGACACCTGATCCGATGTGATAACTCATGCATATAATTATTCTAGAAACATGTCTTCCCCTTAAAGTGTGTACATGAATAAGTTTTGCTTTAGTCTCAGAGATTTTAAGGTAGAGGTCGGTGTATATCAGTTGGTCAATGTATTATTCGGCGTACAAAATACAATGGACGATGAATGGCTTAGTATACTCAGTACTGAGTCGTATTTACGGTCGCTGCTGACCTGAAAATATTTAAAACAATCCAAAATATTAATAATCGTTATATTCTCAATAAACTTGTGTAAATTACTTGAATGGTGCACTAAAACAAGCTTAATCTTAAATGCGGTTATGAGGTTATGAGGTTTTTCAAAATCAGTTTCCGAAATCGATGATCTAGACGTAACTTTTGACACTTAAGTTAGTTTATGCCGCATTTTTAATGAACTTAGTAAACTATGTGAAAGAAGAATTCTTTTTGATCTAGAAATATTGTATGATATAATTGAGAGCCCTGAATTGCACTGCACTTTTGCAGATCTACTTAACATCATCTATCCACCTTCATCTTAATCTTCCCCTTGGTCTGTTAACTTGTGTATGAGAGTTTTGTGCTTAGAACGGGACTCATCAACTCACGCTATATGTCCTACCTACTGCAGTTCCTTTGCTCTAAATTAACAATCTCTATTTCTTGGTCGATTTATTCTCTATTCTGCTTCTGCAGCGCGAACTGCTTGCCTTCACTCTTCGCGATCCTGGGTCTTATTTGATGCGACGTGTAGCATAGTCAACGGTCATGTCTTGGATATGGTATATCCATCTTATTCAAGATTGACCTCCCACCTTTCGGCCGAGATCACTAATTTCTCCAGGTTACAGGTAAAGCACGAAAGAATTATTTTTCTGTATATTATAGAGAGCCTTTCTCTGATAAAACACTAATATAAATTTCCTGAAAAATTTGGATACTCGTTCGTCCTGCAGTTACGATACCACATCTCGACTAACTAAACTACAAGTTTTATTCCATTCATTTGGTCAATGACTCGACCATAATTTTGTATCAAAATTTTGTTGAATTCTTTTACGTAAAAGCTTTGGCATCGAAATAAAAAATACAAAACGATTAATTGTATTTATTTTCTTTACAAAAATAATATTTGAAACCAATAAACAAAAATAAAAAACACAAAAGCATTTTTATTAAAAACTCTTTCATCTTTTTACAAAGAGTGGGTGGTCACCCCCTCCGCAGGTTTTCACCATCCCCTTCCCCGTCCACCCTTCAAAACTCTGAAAGCTATTTTGTTACTAAAGTTTAAACCCTAACTTTTTCAAACACATTTTAAAATGAAAATAAAACAAAGTTTTATTTTTCTGTGCTCCTACCCCCGTTACGTTTGTAATAAATTTTTAACTTTATACAAACTTGCAGTAAAAAGTTAGAAGATTGCTTTTCCAATGTAAAAAAGGCATTAATTTATTTATTTTCTGTTGAACCTCTCACTTCAGGGCCGCTCGTTAAATCATTCCCGGTGATACATTTTCATTGCAAACTATTTTAAAGAAATAAAATAATTTGGGGTATAAGGGTTGTTCTTGAATTGCCCCATTTTGTCACTGGTGTTGTCTCTTTTCGGTATCAGTTACGTGTTCGCCCTTGTGATTACAACCACGAGCTGCACAAAAGCACTGAAGTGCCACAGTATCATGGGTTATACAGCACCTGTTATCTAAAGCACCTCGAAAATCATAAACATTTATTTATTTTATTTATCGTCGCCCTCATGGACATTTAAATTAATCTATTACGTGTCTACATACGCAGGCGTATACATATAAATACCGTTTAAACAGGGGACAGTTTATATTACATTTTTTTAGTAAGGCGAAATAAACAATAAAATAAAGACAAAAAATAAAATGAGATTTGTAGTTAAACACAGAACGGTTTAAATAACTTGATCAATATATAATCCAGGTTCGAATCCCGGTAGTAATTAAATATTTTTTTGATAGATAGATTTTTCTGTATATCTTTCTAATTGATAATTTTAATTTGTATTAAAATACCACAGAACTATGTTCTGAAAATGCAACTTCACAGGAAAAATTTGTTCTCCTTAATTAATTAATTAATGCTAGCGGCCTAGACCTTCGGGCAAAAACACGGTACGTAATCAAATCAGTAAGGTCAAGGACATCTTACTTGTTATTTATTAATTTGAAGTAGTTTAATTAAGAAAAATCTCATTAGAAATTCATATTCACCAATAATTGATAGTGGGAAGCAGTAGAGAAAAATCGTGTTTATAAATAATCATACTTCAAAATCAATTATAAAAAGTATCCCAAATTCTATACAGCCAACATTTTACACTAATAACAAATTAAAGAATTATATATTTAATAACAAGGATAAAGTTCTATTTCTGCAAGGCAAAACTTGCAGAAATTTTGTTTTTATAATTAATGAGCACTTAGAATGCCGAAATAGCAACAACAATTCTACATTTTTTAATTATCTTTCGGAAACAAACTATTTTTTGACATTAACAAGGGTTTAAAAATGATACATACAAATTCTAAATATTATGAATAACAAAAAGTCCTTTTTGCAAATAGTCACATTTTAAATTTGTTTTCATATAAGTTCCTACTTAGTTACCCACCACTTACTTTTATAGTTTTGTTTTTATCTATACTTGTATTTTTAATTTTCGTATACGTACATTGTTTCCTGAAGAAGATACCACAGGTATCGAAACATGTTGATTTATCAATAAATAGTGGTTATCTTATTATTTAGATATTTTACTTGTTCAACGAGTGTAGATAGTTTGAAGTTAATTAACTTTAAAAATGTTTGTTGTGTCTTTTCCAGTTTTAATTTATGAACTTTATTTAATGAAGACTATAAAGCGGGAGAGCGCAAAAAAAATAGAATTTCCTGAAAGAGGTTGTCAAAACATTCACCCTGAAGCACCAACTACGATGGACAGGCATACGTATAAAATAGATAAATACATGACGTATATAACAAGCTATTTTTGCGCAGCTATCTAATGGCAAATTAAGACATGGGTGGACCATGGAAAAGATTCAAATCTACTCCAAAGATGAATAGAAGTATAAGACACAGACCCTGAACACTGGTAAGCCACGGCCCATAATCGAGTGCAAGGAATCTCTCAGAAAAGCTATCGTCTTCTCATTTCTGTGGCAACCTTCCCATAAGGCAATTCTTGAAAAATGTAATAACATCCTGTTTACGTGCCTTGTTGCTTCGATTGGCACTACTGGATTTCTTGGTTTATAAGAATGTACATGTGTGTGTGTGAGTATTGCCGCCCTTTTTTTGAAAAGGTAAGAAGACGGTAACCGACAGGCGTCATTCTTATTATAATACATCCCGTGCTTCGACCAGTCCAGCGGTACAAATAAACCACCAGTGCGCGCTTCGGTCGGTCGAAATCTAAAGAAGATAACCCAGCTAAAAGAACAACAACATTGGACTAGAAAGACAGTTAAATTAAAAAGGCTAGTGCAGTTCATATATCATATGTGTGCTTATTGTTAATCGGAAACTTGGGAACCAGCTATCGAAGGCATTTACATAAACACATACAGTTAAAAAATTAATTATCTTATAAGTCTAGATAAACTGTCGACTATTCGTAATTTCCAATTCATTATTTTTTTTAAAAAAAAACTGGTTTAATCAAACTAAACAATCAAATTAAACATAAAATTTAATATCATAAAAAAAATTGAAAATTCAATATTAGACTCACGTGCCACCCATTTGCCATCGCTGACCCAGAACATTCCTAATTTAAACAAAAAATTCTAGTCATCATTTCCAGGCAGACGTTCTCGAGTGAGATGTTAATAATTGTATTTCTGTAAAGCATTTAGCCTTAAATTAAATAAAGTACGTACTTAAAAATAATTTGTATATACAATTAGTTAAACTACATCTTTCGAGAAATATTTACTGCCAGGATCCAATTTTAATTTCGGAGTTCACTTTGGCTTAATTAAAACAATTGATGTACATTCTGAGAAAAAGCGATTACCCTAATTGGAGCAATTAAAACGATTTAAGCGTTAAATTAGTGTACAGGGGTAGATATTACCAACCCCACCCACCTACCATCACCCGGAGGAAATATTTACCCAATACGTTATTTAGACTTGATAGCCTTTAATATATTATCATTCTCTTCTCGGTAGTATCGATTATTTTAGCCAAGTGTTGGAACCCTCAATATTGAAAATGTTTAGAAAAGGGTGAAGTCCATTTTTATCTTAAATTACCTATGGATAAGAATGGCCAGGGATAGGAGTCGGTGGAGAGCACTTGTGGATACTCCTGTCTTCATTCCAAGCCGAGATGTAGTGCCGTGGAAGAAGAAGAAGAACCTATTATAAAATTTGACTCACTGCATGTGACTGCCGCATTACGATCGCAAAGCAAAAAAACGAGACGACGACAGACCACCATATAAATAGACATGAACTAACGAAAATTCCTTGTCCCGCTATTTTAATTATGATCACTTTTGTGCCACTCACGCAATCAAAGAGCTCCGCGACTTTTTTTAAAAATATGACTCGCTTAGAACGAAAATTTAAACGCTGACATTTACATTAATATGCATTAATGTAAAAAATACATCTTGTTCACACAAATATTTAATTTTCGAAGAGTAAATAGTTTTACTGTGACAGTACCTCTCCTATTTATGTTTTGTTGAATATATGTGTGTAGAATGCGTCTCGACCCGTAAATATTGTTCCAAACCTCTCCTATATATATATATATACTTCATATCATGTTTATTCATTTACTAGTCTGTGGAGGCGACTGATTCACAAGTATAAAATCAACGGTTCGAAAAGAACGAAGAAGAGCAGTGAGCGTGCACCGATGGAATATGTCAAAAGTACGCCAGCACATACATGCTGAAGGTAGCCAGCGGCTGCTAGGCTACAAATGCTTCAAATTATACTGTGCCATTTGAACTCATATTCTAAATAACTTTTGTAACCTTGCTATAATAAATTCAGTGAATCATGTTAGTACACGTTTCTGTTAAATCGCCATTACTGCCATTTCTATCTACCTGCCTACTCTCACACTTAACCAAGTTAGATACCATGATTTAGATAAGCGCGAATGTGAAGCTTACTTTAGGGGCAGCCTTATACTCACGCGGCCTAATTCTTCTGATGGAGCTCAGTCATGTCACGCACAATTCCAACCTCAATAAAACCATTGCATTATGTATTTTCTCTTCCATATATTCGTTTAAATATGAATCGGATGACATAAAATGGCTAACTTTTGCTTCGTGAAGTTTAGAATGTAATCCGTCCAATTATTTGGTTATATTTTGTAAAACACATACATATAATATTATAAAGAGACAAAATATATAGATTTTCAGCCACGTTGGAATCGGTATACTTTACTCATTTTATCTCGATTTCTTGTACCATTAATAAAATGTTCCTTAAGTCATATTAATGGTGGATTTATTTTTAATCACTCTCTGTAATTTGTCAGTGATTATGTAACTAGTGAACTGTGTATGTGAATCACGACTATTTTCATTTGTTTTATAAAATTGTTTATGAAAATTAAATTATTTTGATAATGCAAATTGCCTGCCCTAGGTTCGTAGCGTATTTCAAAGTTAGAATATTTTCGCATCAGATCCAGTGATAGTGTACTTTTTTCCACGGCCGGAATGCGTTCCAGTACGATGCGTTAGCAACAAAACATGTATAAGTGTGTGTTTGCATACATTCCAGTAATAGTGGTGTCACCATGCCGGTTCTCTTTTTACGACATTTTTGCAAGAAAGCTTAAATTCTAAGCTGAACCTGAATACACTTTATACGACAATAAATAACAACAGGTAAATTTCACATTCTATTATGTCGAACCTGAATGAACTAAAATTGAATTGAATTGATTCAGTTGAGTTTGGGAGTTTATTTGTCACCTACGTAGTTTTTTCAGTCTTGTGCATTTTTATGTTTTCAACATTAAAGTTTTTAATTACGTTCTTATGCTACTACTATTTGTTTATTCTACTAAAAGGACTTTTTCGTTATTATTAGTGGACTGATTTTTGCGACAAAAATAGTGTGTTAATTAATATACAAAAAAAATGTCCGAAAAAATAAAACTAACTTTATTTTTATTTAGTAGCGGAAATATCGGAACGCACCCCAATGTAGGGGAGTGACGTACTTATTTTTTATCACTACACCACTGATCAAATTTGCTTATTTCTTGTTTCATTTCGGCGGCTCGCTTCATTTCATTACTACCGAATTATAAATAAGACTATCTGTACCCGGTGTTGCTCGGAATTCAGAATCAGTTATAACTTATTATAGGTTTAGAAGCAGGAGAAGAGGGTGTCTTTGTTTTGCGCAGGCACTAAATAATAATGATGTATGCAATATTTGGCACAAGCAGGAAGAGGGTGTGACGTCCGAGGAGATGGGGTCACAATATTTTATTTTCAGATGATACATTTATATGATCGAATGACACCTTTAGTCAGACAGTTTTATATATATATACAGAATGTAACAGACCTTGTCCACAATATTTTATGGGTGGATACCTGACTAAATTACGAGTCGAAAATGTTCAAGGAATATGTGCCTAATCTTAACCATAACAGTGATATTAGCATTTAAAAAAATTGTTATTGCGCGATTATTTCGATTAATTGATTCAAAATTACATACTGAATACAATAAACTAAACGTATTGGAATTTATAGTGGCCAGATTATATTTTGTTAGATGGTTAAGGGTTTGAAGCAAAGATAAAGATTTAATAAATTTCGTAAATATTTATTTCGAAATACGTAGTCTTAAAGCTTAAAGAATTCAAACAATAATATTTTCCGTAACGGTGCAAAATTAGCACATATTCCTAAAACATTTTCGACTCGTAATTTAGTCAGGTATCCACCCATAAAATATTGTGCTACAGCCTGTAGCCTATCCTTCATATGAAACTAATTGAAATTTTGGTAGCTACCGATAAATGCTACACAATTTGCTTGTTTGCGCGTATCGAATTTGTTTTTCCAATCTTACTGAATTGAATATTTCCCTACTAAAGGTGCCCCTAAAATAACACAGCTATTTTAGGGGCACCTTTGCACCTACCAACTTGCTGCAATTTTCAAGTAATTTTTTCTTAGTATACTCTGTTTTATCGAAATATATTATCTTGACTGAAATGTCGTGCAAAATAGAGCTTTTTTTCATTGTCTATTCC
Source organism: Eubasilissa splendida (assembly GCA_031772225.1). Taxonomy (NCBI): domain Eukaryota; kingdom Metazoa; phylum Arthropoda; class Insecta; order Trichoptera; family Phryganeidae; genus Eubasilissa; species Eubasilissa splendida. The sequence goes on from CM062850.1 coordinate 33,880,439, forward strand.
AACGTCATTTCGTAGTTCGTATAGTTACCATGATAAGGTGTTCATCAATTACCTGTCAAGCGAGCAAGTTTGCATTTTATGAGTTAAATATTACCAATTATATTGAAATATTAAATGTTGAAATACAATTTTGGTAATTTGTACAGATAGTTATTTAAATATAAATTGACCACTGTCTTATTACCGTCGTGAATAGCCGTTTTCTAAAAAAGTCGTATATAATATTCTAAGTAATAATCGAGAGTAGAGAATGGTATGGACCAAATCTTATTCAATTAATGAATTTGCAATTATTTTTAAAATTTTAAATTAAATATTGTTCTCAAATACAGAAAAAAATCGCTTGTTTTTGATACCTAGTTAGCATCGTCGGTAATAATGTAACCTAATTTAATAGGTGCAATAGTACGTTACTGATATATTGCCATATAACTACGTATTTACTATACACCTTTTCTTATTTCTTTACTGTATACAATTATTTGTAAGGTGCATCTTGTTTATTATCATGTATCAATGTATTTACTAGTTTTTTAAATTTTTCCATGTATATATGTCTTTATATGTAGTTTAAATAACATATTGCAAATGAAACAAAATAAAAAATTCTACCCACTTCAATACGGATTCTGATGTAAATAACTTTTAATGAGTTGAATTTCGGATAACCCTATTTGACGCTCAATGGGTTGCCAGGTGTCCCTTAACCGTAGGCTACGTTTGGACTACTGTCTCTGAGACACCCCGTATATAATAATGAATGTATTAAATAAATTATTTCATGTGCCAATTTTTGCACGCTTTTTAAACCGCGGAATAAAAATGAATATGACACCGATAAATATAATCGAAAATGTACAAATAACATTTTTTCACGTAAAGCTGAAATTAATTTAGCGATAACAACTTAGCGAATATTTCCTAATTCTTTGTCGAATTATGTAATTAACATTTCATCTTTGCTCGGCACAGCGTTGCAGGAGTTTAATAATTAATTTCAAGTAAAGAGATTTAAAACAAACATTTATTTAACAATGTCTGAATATTTATCCGTTTTAATCCAAATTATGCCGGCCGTAATTAAATCAGAGCAGAGATACGAAGACAAACATACACTGGCGCAAGTCTTGGAACTGAGAATTAATTTTATTACATTGGCGCACACACACACCGCGGGCCGGCCGGGCGAATGTGGCCCTTGCGGCCCCGCGCCCAGGGAGCACAACGGCCTGGCCCGCGCGGAAGTGTTTCGGAGTATTTTGCTGTAACAAGGTTTAATTAATAAAGTAATCGCAGTGTCGTGTTTGAGTAGAAGATTAGCGCCGCCGGGCCGCCGAGCGGGGGGGCCACGGCGCCCATGCGAATTTGCTAATTTCTCCGAATTTGCGGCAAAAAGTGATTGCTAATCGTCGGGTGACAATTCAACACATTGTTTCAAGTAAAAAAATCTATAAAATCATTAACCCATAACCGTAAGCCAAAGAATAAAAAAAATTAAGGTGCGAGTTACAGTAAAGAATATCGAGATACCGAGGGCCTCAACATATTTTGGTACTGTGGACACGCAAAAAAAAATAGTTTCTGGGGTCTTCGGTAGTAATTGAGTGATACTCGGTCAAGTTAATTATTAATTTAAATTGACTTTGTATTTGTATACGACCACTTGTGACGCCAACCGGTTTCATTAGATTTTTTTCTATTCTGACTAATGGTAATACAGTACTTTGATATGTTGGCATCGTCGGAATATATCTGTGTTAAAATTGTTTACGAGTTGTATGAGTAACTTAAAAAAATTGTGTTTTGTCATCACGTGAAAATTTAACATTTTTACATAACGTTGCACGTGGAAGGATTGTCGGAATTTAAAACTCTGGATTACACTAATCCATGGCTAGATTTTTGCATTGGATAAATGGAAGGTAGGAAGGATGATAGGAATTTAATATAGGAACAGAACAAAAAAGGCTCAAGGACCAACCAAGAAGCACAACTTACCTGGATTTTCTCCGCTATAGTCACAGCTCTCCTGAACTTCAGAAACAACTTCGCCAATCCACACGAAGCACTCTGAATACAATAGTAGATTCGGCGCGCGTCGCGAGAAAACCGAAACACACAATAGCAACACTAACTGTATAATCAGACCAGTGTAAAACACACATAGCAGGACGTAGACAATTATTTACAGATCAAAAATCGTAGACAACATACACAGAAAAGTCGTGCAGATAGGTAAAGTAAACCTAATGGAGCATCCACACGCGTCTGTCTGTCATAAATACTAAACATTTCATTTATATTTATTTCCCAAAATCTTTAGAAATATACAGCTTTTTTGCTTTTGCAATTTAGAGGATATTTTGAACTGCTTTACAAAAAATTGTACATAGTTAATTTTAAAAAAGGGTAAAGTTAATACATAAATAAATGGTGATAAACAAGCTATGCTGTCACAAATTATTTATTTCATCAATGAAATTATTTTATGTGAAATAGGTTATTAGTCCGTCAGTCCGCAGAACATGATATTGGCGCTGATCAATCAATTTTCCAAACAAATGACCCGAACGGTTCACCAGTTCAGTTCTCGCGTGGAGGCTGACTCAGTTTATTTTACGTCAGAGTTCCTAGTATAACTAATTATGGACACTAAACAGAATACGCTGGAGCAGATGGGATAACGAAATCACCAAGTTTATTAATTTGGTTTCAGCAAATGGGGTTTGAAACAAAAGTTACACAAAACATAACACAGATAAATTTAAATTATAACATATGGAGATATAATTTAAATAAACAACTTTTAGATTTAAGGGAACATGTCCACAGATATATAATAGATCGAGATGAGAAGAACTTACGATCGTGGACAAACATGCAGTCATAAACTCCACTAGATTGATATGACCATCAACTCTGTGGAAATACGTGTCAGCTGTTATCAATTGAAAGAAACACTTGAGAAGGCTTTCATCCAGCAATCATGTGGCATGAAAATATATACCTTAGCGGTAATATTCTGGTGAAATTTTTTTAAGATTGACATCGACAAGTATTAAATATCACAGTCGACGGATATAATATAAATATTGAACAGTGCAAATAATTTTAAAGTGAAGTTAATACAAACATAAATTTCCTGATCATTTATTGCCTATTGTGAATTATACAGCAACTGTGTGCATACCTCAACAATACAATTTGTTGTATGTCATATTGTGATATATTTAATATTTTTCCGATTGATAAATATATATTTTTGTACTAAATTTATTAATTGTTTATATTGTTTTTTTTTATATTCACAATATTTTGAGTATGTTCAAATTTTTGAAAGAACACAATTACTGAATTTTATCACCAGGGTGATTGGTCATCAATACATATTATAGATGTCTCATACAGGCGAAGCCATTATTTTTATATGGGAAGAAATACTTGAAAGGTTTCTACATGATAAAAACATATACACAACTTGTATATATGTGGCTGTCGCCCATGGGTAGAATTGGTGAACGTTACACTGTGTAAAGTGATCGCTCAAGCCAGCCGAGGACAGATTGTAGTCACCCCACGGTGGCTTTGTTTCTATGGGAGATCAATAATATGCATTTATATTGATTCAAAAATAACAAACAGGAGCTGTAATTGAAACGGAAAGGATATCATCATATTTGTGAGAATCCCACAAACCGGAGCGATGTTCCGGTTTGTTCCAGTCTACATTACAAGACTTGGAACAAGTTCTGTCTCCTTATGTGTTCGAGCGAATTCAGATAACAAATAACGTGTATGAAGGTTATTTTATTATTTCTCCACGTACTAACAAAATATGAACAATTTTCAAAACGGCCTAATACTATTCTCGACAAACTAAGTAAATATTTTTATACTGTAAAAGCTCCTTAGCAACTTTGACGTGACCTATTTCCACGAACAGGGATCCTATGAACGCTGGATTCACCCAACTGTGAAAAGACTTCAAAGGTTTCGTACATATTTACATAAATTTGGATACTTCCCAGAATTAATAAGTGCTTTGAATAAATTCCGTCGTGTATGTTCAAATCTTTACGAAATTACGCAAAAAAAGTAAATTGCTGTGTTCGTTATATTATATAGGGTGTCCAGCGGAAAAATTTCAAAATTAAATTGTAATTGCTCGTAAGCTATCAGGGTGAGGTAAGTGGGAGGGGTATTGTTCGACGCGCGTGATTTGACAACGAGTCACTGGTCGGGAGTGCACCGCGCGTTTGCGGTTGAGCAATATTTAAAGTGCGGTGACGCATTGGTTCGTGCGCGTCGCGCTTTTTGTACTCGCTTTAATATTGGGCCGAGCACGCAACTTATCTGGTGTTGTGTTCAAAAGTTCAGACAAGAAGGGACAATGACCAAGGGACCAAACTCTTCCGGGATCATCAACGTCAGCAGCGACGTCAGAACATGTGTCTCAAGTTCAGGCTCAATTATTACAGTCTGTACTGGAATAAAAAATCAACAGTGCACATTATTTTAAAAAAGTAACTACAGTTTCACCCATACAAACTGCAAATTATGCAATTTCCCAACAAAAATGACTATTCTTTAGGTGAAACATTAGCGAGAATGATGCTGAAACGTTTTGGAACAGCACGAACGCTTGGAAACATATTCTTTACTAACGAAGCACATTTTCATACCGATGGCTATGTTAATAAACAAAATATGAGATACTGGTGCCCCGACAACCCATGCTGGTTTTTTTGTGAGTATACTTCAAGTCGAGAGTTTACAGCAACAATCCTAGAACAATTCAGGCCCTACAAGACAATATTGTTTATAAAACATTAAATTAGCATCGTTAAATTCCACTTGTATAAATAAAATTGTAGTTTTTTATTTTATTTAATATTAAACTTAAAAAATTTCCGCTGGACACCCTATATATAATATTTCTTTGTGTTATATACTGACATAAACAACTTTTTTCTTGTTAGGTGCAATGCTCGCTATGAGTCTCTGACCTGAACATCATCCAGAAATGGTCAGTAGGTGTCTGCATTCGACTTATTCATTATTTAGTGAATGTATTTTTGTCTTGACCTTTTCTTTCCTCAATTACATTTCTAAGGTTTGCATTGTGTCCAAGAATGAGATCTATCCATTGGCCGGTTATTTGAATTTTCGATGGTATCTTCCTCCCATCAACTACTGCAGCAGCATTTTGTTTTTGTCTAATGAAAGAGAAATGCAACAATTGACAGTGTTGCAAAATAAAACTTTGAGAATATTACTCAGAAAAAATAGATGTACTCGAATCAGTGCAGCATTGAAAGATCCGAATATGATGAACTTTAAGCAGGAAATGTATTTCAATGTAATTGTATTTATTTATAAAATCCTCACTAAGAAAATATCTGCAGAATTTATAAGAAAAATTCAACATAAGCACGATGTTCATATAAGAGGAAAAGATAGATTGAGACTGCCGTTCAGGAAGAAGACTAAATCTCAGAAATCGATGGTGTACAGTGCGATGAAGATTTTTAATGAAATACCAGAAAACATAAGAAAAGAGGAGAAATGACATAGATTCAAAATGAAACTAAGCAAATATGTGAAAGATAAGTTGTCTAGTTTATATTAGAGCATACAAAAAATAATAGAGCATATAAATAAACCTATTACGGACCTCATTTCTTGCACTCTCTTCAAAATTCCCTCATGTTTTATTCTCTCAATCCAATTTATTATTTTCATTCTAAATGGTTCCGACCCATGTTTCTCTTTCTGGTTAATAATCCAGGTTTCACTTTCATATAGTTCTGTGCTCAAGATATATATTTAGATGAATTGCTTTTCCTTTTATTATCGGATATTGTTTAGGGGATGGAAAATTGAAAGGTGTAAAATTAAACACAATTCATCAATGTAGCATTCAGGGCGTGCTTTCATTTTTTCAGTTTGAAATTCGAGAAATTCTACCCGAATTACATATGCTTTCAAGATGAGGTAATAGTTAAATTCTTATAAGTATCACAGACCTATGTTCTGAATAATTACAACTTCACAATAAGAATGTGTTCTTCTAATAATATATAAGTTGTATCAATGTGTCAAATATAATAAAAATCAATTGTTAATTCTGGCGTCTGCTATCGATTTACTCAAAGGTATTTGAGAATCCGTAAAAACAAAGTAGATGACTTTCAAATAATGGAACGATAGATATATTCATTTGAAAAAGTGTAACATATAGGTTCGAAAATTTGTCATCAAAAATAATGTCGCTGTAGTATAGTTGGATAATGCACCTTCCCCGGTTTGGAAAGAGATCCAGGTTCGAATCGAAAATTTATTTTATATGTATACCTTTCTAATTAATATATTTAATTAGTATTTAGAAATTAAATATGTAGGACATAATGTATTATATAAAATAAGCTACTCCACCTAAGGTAGGTAATATTAAAATAATTAAAAAAGGTTTCATAACGCTTGTTTCTCAGCCGCAACTTTTCATCATTTATACTTTGAGGTACCCGAAGCGAAATTTTATTGTTCCTCGACAGTGAGATTTTTGCGTTATATTTCGAAACTTCGAGACTTTTATGAAATGTCATAAAAGTCTTTAATAACCATAATTTGAGCCATTATTTATTCCTGTTGATGTGAAATTCTTTAACACGGCATCGTAACTCGTAACAGATGAAATAGATCAATTCTCGGCTTAAGATCGCGTCCCCGAGTGGGAAAAATATATATTTTAAAAGCTATCGCTCTTCAACGGTATTGTGCCAATTTCTGGCGGTGTATTATTACAAATCACGCAACATTCAATTTACCAGAAATTTGGTTACGAAAATATAATAAATGTGTATCTCGTGAAATATGTCAAAGTTAATACGAATAATAATGGAAAGAGGAGGATAATTTGAAAAATCTATTTCCAAGAAAAATAAACATGGCTTCCACGGCGAAGTATAAGTTAGCGAGTGAAAAATAGCGACGAAACATGTTTGCGAGGAATATTTATTATTCCTCACAAGGTATTCATCTCGTTCGATTTTGCCACGTGTCATTTATCTCCGACATTTTTGCTTTGAATTTTAAATTCGCTTCCATTCTTTTTTTCCACCGGTGATTTATAAATTTGTTCGCTTCGTTGATTTTTTTTAACGGAAACGTTATAAATCTAAAAAATGTTTTGTAGTATTATATCTCACGTTTGAGCCTTCGTGTTCTAAATATAATGTATCAAATTTCTGCTATTAATAAGGCGTTACATTTCATTCTTTCGGCGGTTTGGCTACCGAGCGTGTGTAGCCTTCGAAGGGACTTAACGAGTACAATACATAAAAATATTAAATTATCTACAAATGTTACATATTACTGTCGCGATCTATAACATATCTGCTCTCCGCGGTCTAGGATCATGATAGCGCAGATGAAATTATGTAAATATCTCTTTCGTTGGTTAGTTAGCTATGTTACCAGGCGAACAGCCTTCAAGGAGATTTAAGCGTACAAAATATTAAATTACCTACAAATTTTACGCATTAGTGCTAAAGTCTGTAATATTATATCTGCTACCCACGGTCTACGGTGATAATGATGAGAATATCTCTTACTTTTTGTTTCGGGCGCACAAAGTACGAAGAGATGTAAAATATACAAAAATTTTCAAATATCTACAAATTTTATATATTAGCCCCTCCATCTGGAATACCAATATATCCACGGTCTAAAGAAATGATAAAGTACTATTATGAGTATCTCTTTTGTTGAAAAAAAATGCAATTGTTTGTATATTTTACGTCTATAATATTCGTATGTTTGATATCCGCGGACTACAACGATCTACGTCTACAAGCATCTCTTCTGTTGAATCTACCAGGAGCACAGATTTGTAGGGAGAAAGGTAAAAATAACAATAATTTAGTATACGTCACTTAAAGACGTGAATCAGAAATATCTATTTTATGTAGTTTAGCTACCAGGAACGCAGCTTGTTGCAGTCGCGAAATTAATTTTAATATTATTTATAAACAATTTATATTTTATTTTGTTAATTTCTTAATCTTTATTATAAACCAACATAAATCTATGACGCCCTGGACAAGTATGGTGTGACCGCTGCGTGGCTATCTAATGACCAGACTCTTTAAAATTGATTTGAAATATTTGCAAATAAGATTAGACTTGTACTTGAATACTCTACGAATGCGAGAACCCATCATCATGCTACGTAAGAAATCATCGTCGTAATCATCTTTGTTGCCAGGTTAAAAAAAATGGAATCGGAAATATAATATTTTATATTTTTAACGAAAACACAATTTATTGTGAAGTTGCAATTTCAGAACATTCTTCTGTGATATTTTAAATATAAATTAAATAAATCAATTGTAAGATATAAATAAAAAATCTATGTAATGAAAAAATATTTAGTTCCTAGCGGGATACGAACCAGGAACATTTCCTACCCGAAGATACACGTTGACATATTAACCGATTACTGCTGACAAATTTAATATTTCGGAATGACACATATTTGTAATATTTTTTCGATAAAATAGATTTTTTTCGTATATCTTTCTCACTGATTTATTTAATTTGTATTGTATTATGTTTTATATAACAATATATTATTTTACAAAATGTAGCAAAATATTATTTGTTATCTGTTTATTGACATTGTGAAGGTAGGTACCCACTATTTTGTGAAAATTTGAGAATATGATTTTTTCTTGTCATTATTGATTGATTGACATGTAATAAATATTTTTGACATTGTTGAGCCATTCCCGCCTGTCATATATCTTCGAATAGTTGGACTACTTGGAGCACAGCATGGTTAAGATATCGCTATGTATGTAATGTTCGGCCTATGAATGCCTATGTTTGGTCTTCTGCGTTATCTAACATATGTGCATTGTACATAATTTATAAACAATTTAACGTAACATATTACGTGGCGGCTCCGCCCCTGTCCATTCCTCGTCCAAGCCCTGTAAGTGGTACATGATGTATCTGCTGTATTATTAAGGCCCGAGAGAGACTCCATCATTGTGCAGTTTAGCGACCAGGAGTCCAGCTTGGCAGAGAGATTGAACATGGTGGTAAAACGCCCAGATTGCTTTGAATTAGATGAGATGACTTATGAGAAAAGTATTTCTATGAAAATTGTAGTGAACTACAGATAATTAAATTGTACAGTATTGAATTAAAATAAAAATCAAATATACCATCTGCACGTGTTCAAACAAATAATAAAATTATATTAAAGTTTTTTGCCGATATCCACACAAAATTTTCATAAGACTGAAACTCGTTTACGGGGATGAAAATGCGACCGGAAATTATTCCGTCATTCTCAACCGACTCTAGAGCGTGACGCCTTATAGTCTCCGGTGACATTTTATCTACTCACTATAACACGAAAGTGATTTTGAAATATCAAATTCATTAAAAAAAAAAATTTAATCGAAATAAAAATACAAAATGCAAAGAAGTTTCAGCAAAAATAGTGCACTTATATATACATAAAGAGGGAAATAAAATATAAAATTACATGTAAAAGAGAAACAGAATACATATATACAACATTAAGGGATTAAAATACCAATAATAAATTTCGTGATGTCATACAAAGTTATTGTTATCTTATTTAATATAACGAAAATATAAATCAGATTAATATAACGTTATAAATCTTCTTTGAAAAAAAAAAAAAGCGCCACTGTCTCAGACACATGTGTCATACCAGTCATGCATAGAATTTGTTCATCAAGTTCGAAAAATATTCATAAAAATAACCGATGACGATATCCCGCGTACAGGCGGGGATACTAAACACTGCTCTACCGATAGATACAAATCAGTAGTGAAAATGACGTTTACAAATATATGAATGTCTTTATAAAAAAGGGTTTTAATAACCTTGTAACAAACTATTTGTTAAATAAAAAACGTATTTTTTTTTTCAAAAATGTTTTGAGGGCATATGGTAACGATCCCGCTACCAGTAAAGATACACAAACTAAATGTTAATAGTAAATAAAAATGCTCCGAAATTTTTTAACGCAGTTTTCGTGACAAATTTTACTGTGGTACTATATGTCTACATATTCTAAAATTAATTTACATATATCACTTTTTTTAATATTCTATTCGTGAAATAATATGAAACATGTGCATTATAATAAAACATAATTAATTCTACCCAGAACTATCAAATAGAGTTAAATTGCTGCAGTATACTATTTCAATACGTATAAAACCAAAGAAGCCCCATCGCAACAAACTACTTGAATAAAATTTCATTTCGCATCAAATCGAATTACTCCCCCCCTTCCCTCCTCGCCACCCCTCCCCAACTAAACTTCACCCCCACCACAACTCCCCCACCCAAAACTTATTTCCACTCTTTATTGTAAAGCTGCATGCAAACGTTCCGAATTAAAATAGAATTGAGAATAAAATGAAATTACCCTCCATTTTGAACCGAGTACTATGTAAAGTAGAATAATAATAATAATAACAATAGAAGGTGTGAATTTAATTTCTTCTTCTTCTTCTTCTCGTGTCGTATCCGTTCAATGGACTTTGGCTATCTTCACTTTGTCCACTGCGGTCCGGTAAAGCTCTACAGTAGACTGGTCAAACCATTGCCTCAGGTTCTTTAGCCATGATATTCACCTTCTTCCAAGGCCCCGACTTCCAGCAATCTTTCCCTGCATTATGAGGTGCAAAATGTCGTACTAGTCCAGAAGTCTCATTACATGTTCGAGATATAAAGTTTTCGGATTATTACTGTTTTAAATACTTATTTTTCTTTATTCATCCGAACCATAATATTTTCATTCGTGACTCTATCCATCCATCATATTTTAAGCATTATTTTATAGATCCACATCTCTAATACTTCAAGTCACCTTATCATATCTATGTTTCCATTTTATAAAATATTATCGAGAACACATAGCATCTGATCACTCGCATTCGTAATCTAAGGGCGAGTTCATGTCTGCAAAATATATTTTTCATGAGCATAAAGGTTGCACGAGCTTACTCAATACGACATTTAACTTCTTCCAAAATGGTGCCACCTCACACACAACCCGAGCTACGCATGAAATTTTGGGAGAAATTTTTACCAGCCGCATAATGTCAAAAAGTGGTGAAATCGACTTGAAAGGAAAGATCTACGCCAATAAGCCAACAGCAATTCCGATACTGCAGGACAATATTCGAAATGAAATTGCTGAAATAACACGCAAAGATTTCCAGAATTGAAAGTGAAGAAAGTGCATTTGTGCTGCTGCCAGAGCTACTTGGCTAATGTCACATTTTATACATAAATGTAATATATCAAATAATTGATAAATAAAAATTACATTTAAAAATTGTACTTTATTTTTTAGTTATTTAAAAATAACATCGGCCTGGAACATAATATTCACTCAGTACTTAACAAACTTTATAGTTCTTATAAATCTACGATCGGCCACCGTCTTTCCATACACTTACACAACGAGTTTGTCCTAACTGGTTTGCATATTAACCCAAGCCAAAGGTCCCCATGAAGGACAGGCATAATTCAACAAGTCTACATTCAAACAAATAATCATCTACATGATATCAATGAACAGTGGATGCTGGGCAAGTAATACTGTGACAAGTGACTGTCTTCTTCTTAAGCAGTGAAAACTCACAGAATCATGTGTCTAGAGCAGGCTACAGACGTAGGCCCGACAGTACGTATTTCATTCTTAGCTCAGCGTCACTCCGCATCGTAACCATTTGGATAACTTCAAACAAATTTGCACTTGAGAATTGGAGCTTTGTTACATTATATACACATGTTTGATAACCTGCCCTTTGTTGAGCCGACCTAAACTTGTGACATTTGGTGGCGTAATAAATTTAATAACTCGTCAAAGAATCTATTCTAGTACATATGTATTAGTGATGAATAATTACGAAAAGGGTTAAATCAAAAATGACCGACACACGACACGAACGACATAAGAATGACAAATCGCAAAGAAGGCCGAAAAAGTTTACCCATTGAGTTCGTAAAAAATCTCAGATTAACAAAGTATGAAAATGATGGGTATTTAGAATAGGAATAAATTAATTATTTTTCAATATATTTAATATGTTGGAAATTGCAGGTATCCAGAATAAATAAAACAAAAAAAAATGAGATACTGGGAGCTTTCTCCAGAGGGATACATCGAAAACATTCAGAAGCTGATACACAATTTGAATTGTTTAACTTCCAGTAAATTGTTTAGAGGGTTTTTTATCAGAATTTCTTACCTTTCCAATGATGTTTATTACAATAAGGTAGTTAGTAAAAGTGTTAAAGCGATTAGCGCTGATGCACTTGTAGCAGTAGATTTGGAGGTTTAGCCGCATGTAGAGTACTCAGAGTATCGTAGACTCTAAGGAATTGGAAAATAGGTAGATAGGTGAATAAAAAGAGAACGGTAAGAAAGATATACGATGCGAGTGTTGATGGCACCAGAAATGCAGGTCTATTTCTGACTGAAAGATGATCCCGTGAACAATCGATAAGCCCGCATAAGAGGTTGTATAAATATGGATGAAACGGGAGCTGTGTGTGAAGACGGAAAAGTGTGGCGTTCTATGGCAGAGTGTTGTAAAAGACTCCGCTTGCCCTCGCTAATTGTAAGTTATTTTAAAACGCTGGTAAGCGAAAGATGGCTTGGAGCCCTGACTTCTACATACTGAAAAATCTAAATTAAGGCGGCTTGGACACATCTTTCGAATATCAGAGGAACGATTATCAAGATATGTCTTCTCGGTAAGGCCGTTGGGTCACCTCAGACCATGTTGGAGTGAACAAGAATAAAGACAAATTGGATATTGATTATCATCAAGTTCTGCAGCGCAAACAGCGCAAAACAGGGGTAGGTGGATGTACCTTGCCGAGACATTCCCGACCCTCTGACCCTTATGATGGTAAGCGAATGATTTGATTTATTTCTTGCACACTTTTAAAACTATCACTGAAAATGTATTGAACATTTTTTTCGCTATAATTTTATATTGACAACATACCCCAGATATATTTTTATACTTTCATATTTCTAAAAAAATAAAATTAATCTGTCTGCAGGAGCCATAAGTCAGATCTGGAAATGTCAAACGATACTGCGACAAGCAAGCAACACGAGAAATTGCCTTGAATCATAAAAGGATTAAACAATATGTCTTAATAAAGACAACCTTTTTGATTAAGTGCGCAATACTCGACTCGATCCTCTTATCCGTCTAAACGGAAAGTAAACACTGTCCAGATAAAACAAACAGAAAGGAATTTGAAGTTGTACCTAGAAAGGTCGTTTCTATTTAACCTGACGCTGCAGAGAACGCACCCTTCGTGAATTCCTTTTTATATAATTTCCACAGCTAGCCGGCGTGCTCGAGTACTAGGGGAGTACTAGAATGCGGCCACCACCCCTCACTCCTGTGTGGTAGGTAGATCACCCCATTTTTTATATTATCATTTCAATTTATTCTTACTTACCATCAGATAGAAAATTTCTTTGCTCGCCCCACGCTCCTCCCCACGCCGACCCCCTCCCTGCCGCAGAGCCTTAATTCAGGGTTTACCAAAGAAACCTTTCAGTGGATTTTTGTCTTATCTACTTTATATTCAAATCAAATGTTTATTCAATATTATTATAATTCTGAATAATAAATAACAGTACAAATTTTTTTGTTTTAATTTTCGAGCGAAGAAGAATTTCAATATTATTATTATAATTAGATCGTTAATTATGTTTTTAAATGTTTTGGAGAATATTAGATAAAAACACTCATTTTTGACTTTGGGAAACACTGGTACGACATAATACAGTGTAAGGAGCCAGGATAAATAAATAGTCGAGTGGATGGTACAATACAAGAATTAAGAGAACATTATATCCTAAAATACTTGAATTATCGAAATGTTAAATAAAAGTGATAGAAATAGAGAACGTCCTTGGAAAACTTGGCACAACCAGGTAAACCAGATACTGAAAGATGGTCCCGTTAGAAGCCACAACAACCTGCGAGCTTGTATGATAAGATGTATGTATGTGGATGAAGCGAGAATTGTGAGTCAGGACACGAAAGTGTGACGCTCTATCCTCCCTATTACTCCCGCGAGAAAACGGCGTGATGGTAGGTAAGTAAGTAAATTAGTGATAGTTGTAGCTAATACATACGGAATAAATAAAAATATTTTTACAAGTAAATCGAAATCCTACATGATGCTTAACATGATAAATAGCGTTACGTCTCTTCTACCCGCATCCACGCGAGTCGCACAGCAATGAAACTATACAACAATAATATTTCAATAAATAATTTTAAAAAATAACAATTTTGAATATGAAATACCGTTGATCGACGGAAAAAAGTGTTATAAAGAAATTGATATCATTTAGGAGAACACATTATTATTGTGAAGTTGTAATTATTCAGAACAGACGGTCTGTGATATTTTAAATATGAATTAAATATATTAATTAGAAAGATATACATATAAAATTAATTTTATCGAAAAATATTGTTGTTGCGCCACCGGGATACGAACCTGGATCTCTTTCCTAACCGGGGAAGATGCATTATCCAACTATGCTACAGTGACAATATTTTTAGCGACAATTTTCGAACCTATATTTTACCTTTTTGATATTAATACATTTAATCGTTCCATTATTTGAAAGAGCCATCTACCTTATTTTTACAGAATCTCAAATACTTTTGAGTAAACTGATAGTAGACGCCAGAATTATCAATTCATTTTTATTAAATTTTGGACACATTGATACAACTTTATTATTAGGAGAACACATTCTTATTGTGAAGTTGTAATTATTCAGAACATAGGTCTGTGATATTTAATTCGTATTTAAAATTGATATCAATTTAAATATTGCCATTGTATTTTCAATGATTTATTAAAATAATTTAGCTTGTAAAAGCCATTGATTTCGCGTCATTATTGACGGTATATATCTAGTACCTACATGCATATACACCGTCACGCCATATTCCTTGGGGATAAGCAAAGAAGATCGAACCCCATATGTTCCTACCCTTTAAATGTTTCCAACGCTTTTTTACACAAGCTCGTAGGTTCATCAGACTTCTGACATCACTACCATTCAGATTATTTTTCCATCCTAAATTAGTCTTGGTGATCAACCAAGTTGCGAAGTATTTTTCTAACAAATTACACTGTTTACTTTTTTAAAGCCTTACTGGATACCATATCTTCACCTATTATAATTTATTTGTGAGAGACGATAAGATGAATAGATGATAGAGTGTGCTAGAAACATTTCTATGGTGAGTTATAGTCTAGTATATTGCCTAAATAATATTTTAGTAGCATAACGTATTTATTAATTGGTTTGCATCATAATTCTAACAGCCAAATTACCAACAGTCCAAAATGCACTATATATTTATTTATATATCAATCATTAAATCGATTAAAAGTTATGACTATATTAATGAATCATAATTTAGTTCAATCTCCCAACACTATCTTACATTGAATACAATAGGTATTTTATAATATTATAATATTCTGGTTTGATCATAACAATGGTTAAAGCATAGAACTCTTGCATTATCATAGACTTTATTTAAAAAAAGACTAAAAACGCACATTTTCAAAAAATCATATTGATAAGTTCAAATAACAATTTTAAATAAATATAGGACTAAACAATTATTTGGAAAGCGCTCTTGAGGCGAAATTTTTTAATTATCTAATGTTATTACCATTATAGAACATTTGTTGACAACCATATACCGAACAAAAATAAACTGACAACTTATAAGTCAACCTTGTCAGTATTTTGTTCAGCCCGGATATTGGCGTATCAGGACTTTTCCTTGTAGAGATTTTATTTAACATCCTTAGATAAAATATATATGTATAATCTGTGACTGGATCGACCACGTATATCTACGTTTATTTTATAGTTGCTACCACTTATCGTCTTATATATAACTAATAATGATAATAATACTTCTTCGTGATCCTGGACCTTGTTTAGCGAGGCTCCTCGGACTTCTGAATTTCTTGGACTTGATGTGTCTATTTTATTGGAGATTAAACTCTCACTCTTCGTCCTCGTATATTTCCAGTGACCACATACTTCTAGAAACATTTCCAAAATATCCAAAAATTATTTTCCTGCATGGCTGAATGGGGACATTCGTTCGTCTTCCAGTCCATGTGCCTACGTAGCATACGACGCCAACACCACATCTTTCATGTTTCTTTATTTCTGTCATTAATTTGAGAATAGCAAACATGGCCATGTCAATAATTATAGCCAACCAAAATGAAATTATATAATAGTTCGTCTAGCTGATCAAACGTCGATTGGAATTCTAATCCGCGAAGCCTATAACAATCAATTTCTATATGTAGAATATTTTTAATACATCTAATATGTGATGTACGCTTTTCTTAAATCTTAGTTCAAAATACACCACTACGAACTTAAATGTCTTGGAAAATGAAATATTTAGTTTCTTTCAAAAACATATTACTCAAATACACGGAATAACACCAATGATGTTAATAATTTAAAACCGTATACTCGAACTAAAGAGAAAGATAAAAATATTTTAAATATATTAATTGTTTGAAAATTAAATGTATTAATATCAAAAATGTAACATATAGGTTCAAAAATTGTCGCTAAAAATATTGTCGCTGTAGTATAGTTGGATAATGCACCTTCCCCGGTTAGTAAAGAGATCCAGGGGCGAATCCCGGTGGCGCAACAACAATATTTTTCGATAAAATTGATTTTATATGTATAACTTTCTAATTAATATATTTAATTCATATTTAAAATATCACAGACCTATGTTCTGAATAATTACAACTTCACAATAAGAATGTGCTCTTCTAATAAAAATATTGATGTCTCGCTTTTTAGCAACATTCACTATCTCTTTCAAGGATAAATGGTTTAAAAAGTTTCCAATGTTTTAACGATATTTAATTTATTTATATTATACTGTTTAGAATCATGATCGATGATGTAAATAGATTATGTAAGCCGATAATAGATATGAATACTGGCTCCACCTAGTGAATTTCATTTAAAGTTATTATATTTTTTTATATAAATTTAATTTTACAAAATAAAATTGCAAAAATCAAAATACTTATAACAAAAAATACAAATTAATTAAAAAGGGGTAAAAAAGTCACAAGATGTCTGAAATGTTTAAAGTAATATAAGGTCCAAAAGTCTTTTTCATATTAAAAATTCTGTAATAAAATAATACATGCGTTTAATAAAAGAAGATTTATTTTGCATGTAAGTACAGTCCCTGGAAATTTATTTCTTAAAAATTATGTTTTCTAAATGTGATTCATTATTTCGCTGGCACTCTTCTAAATGGGAGGCAAAAATTCTGAGAACTGCTTGGCACGTATTTTCCGTGATTGCTGCCATTTCTTCTTGGATATTTTATTTTAATTGGTCCAGAGAGGGAGGATTGTTACTGTGTACCTTTGATTTAAGCAGCCCCGTAGGAAAAAAGTCCATTGGTGTCAAGTTGGGGATACGTTGTGGCCAGTTTATGTCACCTCGTCGGGATATCAATTTTCCAGGAAACGCAACTGGTAAGGACACACTCCATAGAGACTAAATTCCCAAGGACGCGGCTAGCGATCAGCATGCTCCCCGCCCCTCTATCGGCTCATTGTGTTGGTGCAGTGAATGAACCAAAATGAAAAATACTTTTGGATCACAGTGTATTATAATAAATTAATAAGGATATGCATATTGTTCTCGCGGAGTATAAGAATCCATATTAATATTACGCTTCCCCATCTACATCTATGACTTTCTGGATGTGGCGGCTTCGATAGTGTTATTTGTGGCTGTAAAGTACTTTCAAAAATGCGGCACGGTTTGTGAGACGTGAGAGTGAGGTGTTTTTAATATTTCTAGATTAAAATTTATATATTCAACAACAATACGTTAATATATATCCGCGAAATCGTATTACGGCTAGTAAATATATTGAGCATCTGTTATCCTGTCATAGATAAGAAAAGTATCCTGTCATTTCATCTATGTCTCATGGTCATATCGCGTCGCATTCTATGGTTGCAGTTTTTTTCCTTGTCTATGATCAAAATGACATTAATGTTTTGTTCGTATTTTTCAAGAATGTCTTTAAGTGTATATATTATATATATATATATATATATAATATATCAAAGTTAATACGTAAGAACACCGTTTTTACGATTCCAAGGAGAGCAATACAGAATGCACTAACAGAATAACAATGGACGATAGCCGATTGCGTTTTGCTGCTAGGACATGCGGGCGGCTATTGTGGCCGCTACGCACCTCATGGTGACTGCTGCGCAGCCAGGATTTTCACAGAATCTATATTTCATATAAAACAATATAATAAGGATACACAATGTACTATTGTTGAAGCGATTATAATAAGGGATTTCCGCATTGAAATATAGATACTACTGAAACTCTATTGATCGCGAAGCGGCCACAAAACCGCCTGCAGGGCCTAGCAGCAAGCAATCGGCCACAGCCGATTGCTTATTTGCTAGTGTTATATTAATATCCAAGTCTGTGAAATATGATTAATGTGATGAAAGACAATAATGGACTATACCACCCTATCTTTTGATTATCATATGTGAAATTAAGATATTATAGAATAAATCAAAATACTCGTATGCATGTATATACCTGCAAAAGTATCAACCATTAAAAATTTGCAAAAAATGTGTTACTAGTTTTTATATTAATTTATTGAGTTTTTTAAAATTAAATTATTTTATACAAATTAAAAAAAATTTGCTGTCACCGGGATTTGAACTAGGATTCCTTCCTATCCAATTAAATATGTATCAATTTGGAACATATATTTAAAATTGATGGAAGATTTTGAATTGAGGCGCGCCTTTCACACATGCGCGGACAGCAGCCATCATCATTACTCATAAGGTCGGGAGCGAAGATAACGTGGAAAGATTGGTGATTCAAGGTTCACTGGAAGGTTGACGGGTCACTCATATGCTGGACAGAACTGTTGAGACCTTACTAATAGTTCACTTGCGATGGATCGTGACTAATGACAACAACCTCTCCGACGAGAGCAAAACGAAGAATGTTTGAAATAGAAATTATCCTTCTTCTAAAATTACCATTTTAACGGTATTACTCCAATCCACCTAGTGAAATCGGTAAGTTTATATACATATTAGCAGAGATTACAAAAACATGTAATGCATACTTCTAATGTATCATCAGCTACATTCCAACTGTCATTTAAATTCTGTCTATCAAATAGCATCTTAAAAAATGGTATTTCTTATAATATATTATATAGGTATAAATATTTACAGGGACGGATTTACATTTAAAGGGGCCCTGTGCTAAGCAAAAACGTAATACTAAAACACTATTATATTCCACTATATTTTATTGTGTTAAACGTTAGAACGTTTTCGAGAACATCTTCCCATTATCAATAATATAATTCAACTAAAATTAAAAACACTTTCAGACAGTAATACATGATGTGTTTGGAGTTAACGGTGGTGGTGGTGGGGGTGGGGGTGGGGTTTTTATTAAATATTTTTTAACTTTCGTCCTTTGGCGTAACTATGTATAAGCTGTAAATTGCTGATCAAGTGAATGTAAAAAAATATAGTGGAATAAAACAGTGTTTTAACTCAATTTACAAAAAAATCATACAATTACACAAAGTATCACCAAAAACCGTTGAACAGTAATACCAAAATTGTGCTCTACTTGCGTCTTTGTTCGCAAAATTTATTATTTTTTAACATTTAACATTGATATTAAAGCAATTTGATTATGATTGTATGGAAAATGACATTTCGTCTCAGTAATTGGTTGCAGGTAATGGCACTGAAAGATTTTCATGGATCACTTAAATTTATTTTTCAGACCAATTTAAGAATCTTGGGCTTCAGACCATTTAGCGGTATGATAAATTCAGCTCTGCGTATAGCACTCATATGACAAGAGCAGGACAGAAAGAAGTGTCATACCGAAGCAAGGCTATAACAAGACGTACACATAAATACCTGCGTCACAAGAATCTTCCAGAAGATTAGCGATGACGAGAAAAATTTGTAGATTCAACCACCCGTGTGCCGAGCACCGAGTGTATATTGTAACGTATATACTTGTGTGTTACGGCCTTAAATCCCCCCTTACCCATTCCAGTGGCGTCTTCGCCATCCCCTCACCCGCGCCCGTTTCATTTCATTTTCATCCCATTTTAGTTTGCTTTTATCTTTTAAAGTAGACTTTTATCATTTCCTCTTTTTATTTATCTTTCTCATCATTTATTTGGGGCGTTATCTCTGTCTGCTGTTGGCAATCTCCCCGTACATCTGTCCCCCTCGCTCCCGCCACAATCACATCAAATAAAAATAAACTGATTTCAAATAATATTTCATTAACGATTTATAGATACTATTTCTCTCTCAGAGTATTATATCAAAGAGGAAAAAATCTTAATGTAACTCTAAATTTAATAAAACCGAAACCACTTTATTTTATTTTCTCAGAAATGGCAGGTAGATAGATAGAAGGCGTTTTTTACCTCACCAAGGCTCATCTCCACTCTAGTAATAAAGTATTTGGTGAGCCGGACACAGAATGACATCTGTGGATGCTGATCAAACTATCACCGCACAAGAGCGTGGCACACATTGAGTGTCGACAGCGGCTCCACTCGTGTCACTTCTCTAGATTCATAGTTGTGTAGAATGTAAGAATGCGGCTGAAGGCATGTCGCCTAGTCCAATATGACGCCAATCAGCGTTCATTTAAATTATTCACCGCTTGGCTTGCAAACACGTCTGACTATGTTTGTTGTATCAGATCGCCTTTTAATATATTCAACCTAATCAGTAGGATGCGTATGGCAAAAATCTCAGCCGCATTCTTACAGTGGACATACTCTGATAATGTGATATTTTATTGAATTAATCAAGTGTTTTCGTGTGAGTATTATTTTGTTCACGTCACGCTTAATGTTCTCTTACACAAGCCAACAAGATTAAGGTCGAAGGAAAGACCGAGACATAGATGGGCGGATAGTGTCAAGGTATACCTGCGGAAGGCGAGCGAATTCGTAGCAGCTGGACCACAACGACGATGACAAGGGATGGGGTGGATGTCATTAACGTCTCGTCCCGTTAGGCCGCTAAGGAGGAATAATTAAATGTGCTATTTTACATATAATTTATTATTGTATTAATTCATAATTTTGGAGGACTATTGACACCTTCTGAAATGATCATTAATGACTACTATTTGAATGTGTTAGATATTAAACACCTTAGCCTACTCATATAAATATA
Organism: Eubasilissa splendida; assembly: GCA_031772225.1. Classification (NCBI taxonomy): domain Eukaryota; kingdom Metazoa; phylum Arthropoda; class Insecta; order Trichoptera; family Phryganeidae; genus Eubasilissa; species Eubasilissa splendida. The sequence goes on from CM062850.1 coordinate 33,901,866, forward strand.
AACATTATTCAATTTAAATAATTTGATACTAGATAAACTATTTTTTCAATTCTGTGACGTCACTAGATCTTCCTTTCAATAAGAGCGAAGAGTAAAAAAAAGTCAAGGCATAAAAATTGAACGCTATTACTATCGAAGCTATTATTTATTATATTTAATATAAATATATTAAAGTATGAGTAATTACAGGGCTTACGGCCTGTCTTTGGCTGGCTTTGAGACCTTTAAGTGATCACTTTATATAAATATAACGTTCACCATTCTCACCCATTAATCGACCTCCATACCTATCAATTTTTTTGAAAGTTGTATATATGTAAATATGATTTCTTATAATAATTTGTTTAATAAGAGTGCCTTTGTAAGTGAAAATCCAGTAATTGTGTGTTCTTTGACATATTTAAATATTGCTATAAATAATATAAATAGTATAATTTTTTAATTTTATAAAACGTTATGAACTGGTGCGTCAACCTAATTAATGTATATTCAGTGACGTGCAGTAGGCACAAAATTAGTTTATGCTGCTTTCGCGAAAAAATGATAAATTACTCAATACCATTGGTAATAATGGACCCAAATGCAAACTCGCTCATTTGACAGATTATTGACGAACACCCTACCATAGAGAAGAGATCATGCACCATGAAAAAATAACGTTCAGTCTGTAGAATTAGCAGAAGGTGCCATTGCACGCAATTTTCGGTAAAGATGTTCCTTCCGATTAAACAGTACAACAGTAAACAGACGTAAAGATGTCCCTAACATAGCACAGCTACAGTAGGGAAATATTTAATTCAGTAAGATTGTTACGCGAATTGAACGAACAAATTTGATACACGTAAACAAGCAAATTATCTCACAGCACAACATGACGTTGCACGCGAAAGACTGTCGGAATTAAAACTCGAAATTAGAATTTTATAAGATCTTTTTAGAAAACAAGGATTATTTCATTTATATTTACTAGCAAATACCGCTGCGCGATAAGAGTCTCAATAGAATCTATCCAAACCATACGTAAATAAAATGTCGATGTAATCAAAATTAATCCATCTTTGTAAGTTGGCTGTCAAAACGAACAAAAGTGACATCTAAATGGCATATAAAAATCGCGGATGGACAATTTCTATGGGTAAGTAAGATTTCTCCCTTACCTTAGACAGAGGAAAAGATGACAGATCGACCCCTCGGAATAACAAGGCTCCATCTGACACTGTTTTGAGATAATAAGCTCGAAAGATTGAATTGATTGTTGATTGAATTTCAACATATATTCATGTATATTTTGTTTTGAGTATGCAAATATGATCTGTTTTAAGGTCTTAACTAATTTTTAATATTATCAATGACTACTGTGAGATGAAGGAAATTTAAAAAAAAAAAAAAATACTGTGAGTTAACAATAATGATCCATAAATTGAAATAAATAACTGATGCAGTCGGAACTTTCAGCTCTTTCTATTTCCTTTAATGTTCATTAAATAGAGTCGGTGTGTATGGAAGAAATAAAGAATAATGTATTTGGAACCCTTTTCACGCAATAACTCAAATCAGCCCAAAATGTTAGTTGGAATATTGTTATTTTAAGGGATCGAGATGTCAATATAATAGCAGAGGGGATAGAGCGCCACACTCTTCTATCCTGACACAAAATTCTCGCCTCATACATGCACGGCGATTATTGAGTAGTGGATGAGAAAAAATGCTACTTTTGACTCACTGGTGTGATTGTGATTGGTATTCGATAATATCAGTGATTGAAAACTGTGACTGTGATCACAGTCTCATTATTAATGCGCATGCGCCGCACGATATCGCAATACACGAAATAAAAAATTGCGTATTTTTTTCTATTATTAAAACTTAATTTGCGTAAAAAACATATTCTAGTATAAATAATTAATATAAATCTAATTTAATATCATCGAAAAGACAATGAAAACGTATTAAAAAATATAAATTTATTTTTCGTTAAAATTCTCACCGCGTAAAACGTTTTGGCAGAATGTACTAGATGGCGCTGATCACGAGTTATAATCCATTTCTTCATGAATATTTTCGTCTCAAATGCGCATGCGTCAAATCACGATTCACATTCAAATGTAAACAAGTAATATTATCACCGATCACTGTTTATTTACGCATGCGCTGAATCACGGTTAAGAATCACTGATATATCAAATATCGTGAGTCGTGATTGTGATCACAATTTACAAAACCGATTTCGATGACGGAAGTCACGGTTAACAATTACTGATGTAATATCTAAATATTAGTGCGGCCGCAGAGCGTGAGTCGTGAGTGTAATCACGATTTACAAAACCGATTTCGATCACAGATAGAATCACTGATATATCAAATATTAATGACAATATATAATACGATTATATATAAATTAATAAATAACTGATATGAAAATATTAATGATTTATAAAAATAAACTTTAAAAAATAACTTATAAAAAAATTATGAAAAACTAGTAAAAAAAAACAGAACAAAAAACTTTTAATTTTTTTTTTTTAAATAACTTATAACAAAAACTTATTAAAAAACTATGAAAAACTTATAACAAATAACCCATAAATTGCTTGCTTAATAATGTATAATTTAATTATTATAATAATTATGTTGTAAAAAATTAAAAACAAAAGAATTTATAAAGTTTTGGGGGTAGAAAATTGCTGCACATACATGCACCTACAAAATGTAAAATGATAATACGAACAAAATAAAATTAAGTTTTCAGCAAGTTAGCAAAAACATTATCTACAACAGATTCCAATAGATGGCGCTGATTCAAGTGATAATCGATTTGGACGGCGGCGTCAGAAAATCAGTTGAATATTTAACAAAAAAAATGAATCACGAATCACGGTATTACCAGATATTCAATCACTGATAGTGAGTGTGACTCTAAAATATCAGTGATTGACTCACAGTTCGTGATTTTGAGCTCATCACTATTATTGAGGCTTCTAACAGGACCATCCTCCGGTATCTAGTTTACCTGGTCGTGCTAAGTTTTCCGCGGACGTCCTCTACTTCTGATGCGAACAACACTTCCGTCTTAGATCTTTCTTATCATTCTCTCCTCATTCGCCCGTTTCATATGACCAAATAGCATAAGTGATTCTTTCTTAATCTTACTTACTATACTAAGATCAGCTTTACGTTCTTTCCTTATTTCTTCATTTGTTAATCTGTCATAAATGAATCTACCACATATACCCCTAAGTGATCTCATTTCCACTACATTCAGTCTATTTTCGTTCTTCTTCTGCCAGTTTCAGGATTCACTTCCATACAACAGTGTCGGTACCAGGTCTTGCCTCAGTTGACAAGTTCCCATTAGCTATAATTTCATTCAAAGCGCCGTTCACTTTATTTTACCACATCCGCATTATCCACATACAATGTACACTTCATTTCAAATTGAATATATATTCACGCACTGCTATTAAATATATAAAAGAGAAAACATTTAAGTAATCTTCCCTGCTCGCGTCTCATAGACCTGGCCGTGTAAGCAAATACTGTACAGCCATAATGACATTATTGAAGCCACATCCAGAAAGTCATAGACCGCTAGACGCGGAATGCACTCCCCTAATGTATTATACGCAGGTCTCAGGTACTTATCCGTATTAAAAGCTTCGAAAACAAAATGATCAACTTTTAATAAATATTTTTCAATTGACTTTGATTTATAAAGATGCTTTTATAAGCATTCCAGTCTTGAATAAATTCCATTTGCAAATAAACCTTTCCCCTTTTGGAAATGAATAATTGAACAGCAGGCAGCTAGGTGGGGTACCCCATCCGCACGAAAATAAGAAAGCAGACAGCAGATGTTTATACAAAGTTCCAAATACCTTTCTGAATTTCATTACAGAATTTAATATTTTTAATGGGTATGAAAGATAACTTTGTAATGAAATTTTATTTGCGGGATTACCAAACTTTCCACATTAAAACGCGGCTTCAATCACGGGGGGAACTCTTTAATCGGACGGTTTTAATCTTCAATATTCTCAGGGCTGACCCAGGCAGACGGATATTCGACTCGGCTCAACAATCCGGACGTGTTGAAATTTCTTGACTTATTTATTTAACAATCGGCGGCCGCCGCTCGGTTCTCCGCGAGACTTTGAATGAAAAGTTTAACGAACCGGAACGGTCGAAAATATCAGAAATTTTATACTTTTTTTTAATCAAAAAGCATACACTTACATTACAATACATAAATATATTGCTTCGCTTTGGCGACTAACTTTTGGCGTTCTTGAAGGAATACATTCTGAAATGAACTCCGAATAATGTTATGATATTCTGCTGCACAAGCACGGACGGTGTTTACGTAGAACTTAGGTTAGAAAGGAATGCAAAACAGACATTTTCTTAAAATTATTTCAATAATAACACAGATTATATTTCCGAGTCTCGCTTGCTTTTAAATAAATACGAAAGGTTTGTGTCTTGAATAAACGTCGATTCAATATCAAATCAACTTAATTATTTTCCGACACATTCAAATACTTGCCAGTGGGAAGATATCTTTGATGATTTTTTTTAAGTACTGGCAATAAATACTACAAGTACAACGTGATGATGGGGTTCTCGTATAGAGGTACGATTTTATTGCGAAACACAAATTTTTTGATTAAGCTTTAGCATTTTTAATCCATCTTATTGAATCCAAAATAATTAACAAGAGTTGTAATTGAAATTGAAATTATATCATGAGCCGAAGCTATGTTTGAGAGAATACCTCGACACGAGCGGCGTTCTAGTTTGCTATGGTTTATTCCGAGTTATCCTTAATAGTTTTACAAATACTTTCTAGTTGTATTGTTTGACCTTAGCAGATGCGTGTAGCCTGTACAAATTTAATGTTGATGTCGGATATCCTTATTAGATCAATGTATTTTAATACTTTTCATATTCTATAAAATGAACGATCTTTGTTCTGATTTATTCTGTTTCAGTTATACATACATAATATTCGAAGTGCGAGAAGACTAAACCTCGGACATGCACGCTGTGTGTGAATACCTTCATAGGCCAGGATAGTTCTAGATAATGTATGTAAATACACTTTGAATTAAAAATAACGTAAACATTAGACTACCTAGCCAACTAAATAAAGTACCTACCCATCATCAGATGGCATTTATAAAAAAACAATATGTGACGAGAGTCGATGTTTATACCTATATTCACTATTTAATCAGTTTATTAAAAAAATATACTGATTGATATGTACATAACATATTTTATGGCAGCATATTTTCTTTTATCATTTACATTGTGGTATTTACGATGTGTTATTTATTACGTAAAACATTACAAAATCTCGTTTTGTGAAGAAAATTATGTTATATACTATTTTTTTAACATTATGTTATGTAATTAATCATTTTGCCACGCCCTACGATAGGGTTTTAAGTTTTTAACAATTAATCAAAAAAGTTTTGCAATAATTTAAAAGATTTTTGAAATTTGTTACGCTATTGAAGATTAGGTTTGTAGATTAGAATATAATTAAGATAGAAAAGGATCTAGAATTTTCTGAATATACTTTATATAATTATGTAAAATTTAATATTTATAGCATGTTATCACTGCGTCGTTTGTTACATTTAGTATGAGTATGGACATCTAACGATTTTTAAATAAACAAAGTTAGTTTTGTGTTGCGTATTTGAAAAAACAGTTCTGTTTAATGCCAATAGATGCCAGTGTACATAACGTAGTAGTGAATTAACAATAATTTACGCGAACTGGTGTTTGCAACGTTGAACTGTCAAAAAAACGACAATTCTGCAATATTTTAAGATTAATAGAAGGTATGTCTCGTAAAAATGTATTAAGTATGATAATCTTTAATATTAATTTATTTTTGTCTGCTATATGTCATTCGTGGTTTCAGTTTTAAAATGTTCTTTCATTTGTGCTTAAAAAATAATGTCAAATTTCCCACAAGTTAACCTATGTTTTCAAAGTATTCATAAGACTCGTAAGGTTATCCTTTCGATTGTTTGCCATGTTAATTTAATTTTCTTCCATTGAATTACTTTAAAGTCAATTTATTCATCTCCATTCTATTATAATGTAAAGAATAAGCTATTTATTTACTCTCTAATATATTTTTTTGTGGATCTAATGGTTTTTAATATACTTTTCAGGTCAATAGCAAGCAATGGCTGGCTCCGCTTTACGTCGTCTGATGGCAGAGTATAAACAGCTCACGCTAAATCCCCCAGAAGGCATCCTCGCAGGCCCTACAAATGAAGAAAACTTTTTTGAATGGGAAGCTCTGATAACGGGTCCCGAAGACACATGCTTCGAAGGGGGAGTCTTCCCAGCAAAATTAGTTCTCCCTCCAGATTATCCTTTAAGTCCACCCAAAATGCAATTTCTCTGTGAAATGTTTCATCCGAACATCTACTCAGATGGCAGAGTTTGCATATCTATTTTACACGCACCCGGTGATGATCCAATGGGCTATGAAAGTAGTGAAGAAAGATGGTCACCCGTACAAAGCATCGAGAAGATCCTTTTATCCGTCGTGAGCATGTTGGCTGAGCCGAATGATGAGAGCAGCGCTAATGTGGATGCAGCCAAGATGTGGAGGGAAGATAGAGAACAGTTTAACAAAAGAGCGCAGATGACTGTGAGGAAAACTCTCGGATTACCCATGGATTAGAGAATAATATGACTAAAATAATTATTATTTGTTTCAGATATTGGTTGGTCCATTCCAAGATCTCTCTGTCATTGTAAAGTAATGCTATTTGTAAAGTATTTTAAATTTTACAAGCTTAGCAAAAATTTTAAACAAGGGAGATAATGCTAACAGCTGCTTCGTAAATCTCTCTTGCAGCTTCTTATTTTAATTATATTAGTATGATTTCCTATTGTACTTTTTTAATATTTGTTACGACTTTGTAATTATAATGTTGTTACATTGAAAAATTCTCTTTTGTTATTTGGTATTGTTAAATTAAATTATGTGGATTTTTAATCAGTTTTTATTTTGTCATCATCATGTTATCTGTATTTATTCGTTCAGTCCCTCATTATTGAGAATTGTTCACTTGTTGACACGGTCAAGGCGTTGCCTCAAAATGTACAACTGTACTTTTTGCAGGAGATATAAATCTTCCACAGTCAAGAAATCTTAAATCAAACATATACACAGGTAAAGCAAAAATAAATGTATTGTTTTGAAGTCAGTTTGATTTCTGCTGCGTATTCTACTGTTTTCACTTCATTTTCACCCATAGTAAAAATGTCGAGGCCAGAAATCAAGAAGAAGCAGTTGCGATGTATTTTGTTGTTTTTATTTAACAAGGGATTAAATGTGACTGCGTCATCAACCAGGTGAGTCGAGCTGTCCTTTGGTTCTGTGAGTCCATCCAAGTTCGCTATCGAACGTCCCCCTCCATCCCCCCGTTCTCTCATCTGTCCACAATTTCCTATCTAGCCCATCCTTCCGATTCCATCACCATCATCCATCCACCACTTTGGTGACCGGCGATTTGCATCGGTCACAAGTATTATTATTTACTTTATATGGTTGTTTAATATACCATTCAATACATTGTTAGGGCATTCATAACTCAGATCGAAATGTACAGCGTTGTTGCAGGGGTGTTTTCAATTGTCCAATTTTAACCAAATGCTTATTCACAGGTGGAGTTGGAACAATATCAAAAAATGATTAACTAATTACCATATTATATAATACATAAAAAAGGAACTGTTAACATTGAACAAACGTTAATGGTTATTTTTGTAAAATTTATTTTGCACCTAAAACAGGAATCATGAAAGAAACAGTGGTTATATAATTGATGCAGTTTGCCAAGGCTTTCATCAGACTACCTGCAATACATACTGGTAAATGGATTAAGTTTACTTTTGAACAGTTATTAAAGACAAAGAAGAGTAATGTAATTACCTAAATTGCTAGATTTCATGTGTCCTAGTTTTTAGAGGTAAGTATGTCATCGTTTGTGCTAGATTAACTGTCCTTGTCACTATCCAAGTTTTTCATTTCAAAATATTATGATCCTACAATAACAGTATTTTGTAAACCATAAGTGATTACTGTGGAGTCATAGACAAATGAGATTTATAAAAATATATAATATCAATAAATTTCAATCTACAACATTCGATTCAACTGTCTATCGTACAGAGTGATGGTAATCATAGAACTTGAACTTGACTCAGCTGATGTATAAGAATTTTTGACTCATATTCTGAGAAATTGACAACTGATGAGTAAATAGATATTGAAGTATATTTATACACATAAAAAGTACAAGAAAAACTTGAAATTTCACATTCCAGAACATTTACAATGAAGAAAATAGCTACAGCTATTACTAGGATTTGAATATGGAGAGATTGCGAAAGTGAAAACAGGCATTTATGTTTAACTGACATGTTATAATGAGATTTTTAATAAAAAAAAGAAACTAACTGCAGTCTTCCATCAAGTCATATTTTAAAATAATGGACTAACCAGCCGCAGCCGTTTCATCGGATGTTCAACCATCAAAGTGACATGCATGTGAAAATAACAAACACTGATAAAAATTTGAACAAATAAAGGTATGTATATAAATAAATTTTGTTTTGTTAATATTTTTAATTAAAATTAACTATCACCATACACATCTTAACTTATTTTACTTTCGTAGCGTATCATTATAATAAAATATACACATTCAAACACATTGAATGTGTATATTGTATTAATACAATGCTTTTCATATGTAAAAATAACCCCTAACTTTTATGATGGCATTGTATGTTCTTGGTATAATTCCTGTTATTACATTTTTTCAAGACTGTTTTGGTAAGCAATTTGGCCAAAGTTCTCTACATCCTTAATGAGCCGGTGTCGGTAGTGACTACCGGCTGAATTTGTTACAAAATGGGGATGTTTTTTGTTCTTTGTCATCTCGGAGACTCAGAATCCTTCTCCAGCAGTAAAATTTAAATATGTTTGTCGTTGATTATCCAACAGCAGGGGTACTCAAATATTTGTTTTGTTTTTTTTAAAATAGAGATGTGTATACAGAAAACATGTCATATGAATATTCTTACTATTTTCAGACTAAGCTTAATTCTTGTGCTATTAAAATAACTTGATGGTTTCCTTAAACTGCAGAAGATATACAAAGAAAATGCTGCAGAGAGTGCAGCAGAAACAATATTAGAAAGACCAGTATTTTCAGTACTTGTCTTAAACAAATTCTGTCCATCAAGATTTTTGTCAAATTATTATACCAATCATGGTCAATTGAATTCATTTTATCTAAAATGAACTTAAATATTATATATTGTCTATTAAATATTGCCTGCACAGGATCAATATTATTCTATTTTGGTTCTCTCTCAGTTGACATGCTTATGACCAAGAATTTATTTTGATTAAATTATATGTAGTGCCAAATTCCAAACCCCCCTAAAACGGATTATGGATAACTTGAGTTAAATATGCAGTTTTGTAGATTTTCTTATCAGCTACATGCAGAACACATTGTTTCTCCGCAAAAGCCACTTAAATCCATTGATATTGCATAAAATGTATAAATTAGAAAGATATATGTACATATAAAGTCAATTTTATCAAAAAATATTGTTGTTGCTACCGGGATTCAAACATGGATCTTTTCTAATCCGGGGAACATGCATTAATACATTTAATTAGTATTTAAAATATCACATACCTATGTTCTGAATAATTAGAACTTCACAATAAGAATGTGTCCTTAACAGAATATAAGTTGCTATTCCTCCTAAAATGAAATCAGCCAATCACAACATTCTTTAAAAAATATTGATGTAAAAACAAACATTTTGTACATATGCTTTCAAAATATACGTTTTCATCCATAACTCAAAAATACATAAAGTCGTTTTAGGGGGTTTTGGAATTAGACGCTACATATGTACTTTTGGATTAGTTTATTTTTAATTAATATTTTTATTAATTGTGTATCTGAAGAGTTCCAAGTAATACATGCTACAAGTTATCCTATATTTAGGTACTCGTCACATAGGCAGCTGGAAATCCATGTTAAAACAAATCTTTGTATTAATATCTCAATGGCCTCTTATTATCATACATACTGACCATCTTAGATCAGCTTCATCTTCTTCTTGTTCCCTAACCATTAAACAAACGTTGGCAATCATCACTTTGTTTACTGTGGCCCAGAAAAGCTTTTACCGTAGGCTGGCCAAACCGTTGTCTCAGGTTCTTCAGCCATGATTTACTCCTTTTTCCAAGGCCCCGACTTCCAACAATCTTTCCCTGCATTATGAGATGCAAGATCTCGTACTTCTCCAGATGTCTCATCACATGTCCAAGATATTGAAATTTTTGGATTTTTATTATTTTAAATTCTTATTTTTCTTTATTCATCCGAACCATAACATCTCCATTCGTAACTCTATCCATCCAGCTTATTTTGAGTATTCTTCTGTAGACTCACATCAGAAATGCTTCAAGTCGACTCCAAGTTGCTTCCATTTCATAAAATAATATCAAAAACACAAAGCATCTGACCATTCGCATTCATAATCTATGGATGAGTTCATGACTGCAGAGCATCTTTTTCATGCGGTTAAAAGTGGCACGAGCTTGCTCAATGCGGCATTTGATCACAACAGAAGTGTCCCATATTTTATTTATATTGCTACCTAGGTTGTATCTTCACCAATTTCATTCCATCAATATAAACATTTTCATTATCACCTGCGTTATGTTTGCTAATGAGCATATACATATTTTGTTTCAGTTACATGTTACATAATGTTTCTTGCTAGAAGTACCGTATCATCTGTATAATGCAGTAATCTGTATAACAAGTCCTTGGGTAGCTTCTTGAAGAGCTTCATTGAATATTTATTCTGAATATAAGTTGAACAGCATGGGTGAGAGAGAGAGAGAGAGAGAGAGAATACATCCCTGTTGCACACCTCTTTTTATTTCTACTTCGTCTGTTAGACATTGTTCTTATACCTTACTATCTTACCCTTACTGTTGCTTTCTGGTTCCAATAAAGATTACCTATTATTCTTGTATTTATCATCAATTCCGAAGGCTTTCATGATTTGAATAATTTTATCATGTCAAACTCTGTCAAATTGCTGATTGTGTGGTGTTCCATCCAATGGGATGATTCCTGTGTTGTATATTGAGTTAAAGAGACTAGTCAATACTATGATGCCTTTATTTCCTGTAAGTTAAAGAATTTCAAACTTCATACATCATCACAATATCTTCTTTGATCTATATATCAATATCTTCCCAATACCAATGAAGTGCAGTCAATTTCTAGGCAGAATTTTATGGTGTATTAAAATATGAATACTGCATATGCTACAAAAGTTATCAGATAAAAGTTTAGTTTCATTTTATTTCCTCTCTTAGATCAATATTTAGAATCAACCATACTCAGTTTTCATCAATGGACAGGATCAAACATTACACCCAAGCTCCATGTATTTTTCAATACTTTTAAACTCACGTTATCGGTTATCAGAATCATGGTATTCAACCATTTGTATTTCTAATTGTGTTGTAGTGAAATAACAAGCAATACAAGTATATCCCAACCTTTTTAGTTACCTAATTCCTTGTGCAGTTCGTGGCAACATGTATCCAATCGTTTTCCTCTAATTCTTGGATTACAAAAGTTGGTCACCACTTTCTATCTTTTACAATTGTAATACCCTACCTTTGATCAAACATATAGCACAGCTGTTCCTAGACATGTTGATTTTTTTATAGTTTGGCACACTCTTCTCAAAGATAACACAGACAGTTTAAATCTATGCATCGCTGTTCAATAACTTTAAATGTTTCATAGTATTGAAAATTGAGTTAATGGACTGTTTACGACTCTAGAAAACAAAATTAAAAGTGGTAGTTTTAATAAAACAATAAAGCTGTTACGTTACAAATACAAAGTTTATAGTAAATTGAGATTAAAGTTTTTCTTTTTGTTTTTTTCATTCATTAAAGAATTGACTCATGTCTGTCACATACACCCTTCATCCACTTTATATTTACTTATTCTATGTAAACTTTATATTACTATTACCTGAGACTCAGAAGATAGGTATTATGAAAGAATATCACGTAATTCCCAAAGGTTTTAATAATAAAATCTAGCCTCTGTGGCGTCCTCGGGCGAAATTTTTCTGGGTGCTCCCATCTCTGATTTAAAAAAAAACTGTGGATCTTTTGAACAATTCACTCAGACTCTCAGATTCCGCAGCTATTACATCCTCCTGCGACCAAACCCTCTTTTTCGTGATTCTATCTTGCACTAATGATAAGGTGGAGAGTGTTGTATTACATATATCTCTCAAGTTTCACTTCACACGGGCAAAATATTAAAGTTTCCGAATCTTCATTGATTTCATAGCTCATTTTCCAGTTATTATTAAGATTACAGGCCAGGTGAGTTTTTCGGTCAGACTTTTTTAACGGCACCCCATGAGCTATAATCATTGTGATACTGGAGAATTAGCTGCCAATCTTCAGGGCAAGACAGTTGCCCCGGCTTACTCGGCACCCCGACTTGCTCAACGCCCCGGTTTGCTTGGCGCCCCGGCTTGCTCGGCGCCCCAGCTTGCTCGGCGCCCAAGCTTGATCGGGGCCCGAGCTCGTCCCCCCAATCAGCCCTGCTCGCATACCTTTAGCAACTCTCAGATATCAATGTCTCATTGAGAGATGACCGTGGACACGGGCCATTAGAATCAAAATCTCTGAGGTCCAATGTGAGCATAATAACCGATGTCTACTGTACATATTTGAAAGTATTTACTGCATGAGCCTGTCCAATACCCATACTCCAAATCCATATTTGGGAAATTATGCTTGAAATACTTACGAACCCTCGTCCACGATTAACGCAGCTGCAAGCTTTTTGAAATAAAGTATGCGAGTGTATATATTGGTAGTGAATAAATAAAATATCAATATTTATTGTTTTCCATAAAAAGATGTTTATTTATCAGATGTATAAAAAAAGGACACTTGATGATATATCCTATCATGTATTTTATTATTTATTTTATTTAAAAGATATATATTTATATGTAATAACTCGTTTACATGGCGTCCCACTTCCCACTGGCTAACTATTAGTTAACTGACTGGCGTTTGTGAAAATTTGACACATTTAATCATTAGGTATTTCTATGTTTGAATCACATTATTATAAGATTGTTTAATCTCACAATGACAACAGAATGTGCGTAATCTTAATAAATGGACAGTGGGTGTGACACTAGATTTACATATTCTAACTTCAACTGCTATTAATTTTGTCACTTGTGCACAAAGAAATGTTAAGATTTTGATATAATAAAAGTTACCAAATAGGTTCATCAGTATGTGTTGAATATAATTATATGTAGTTTCTTTAATATAATATAAATACTACAAGATCTAACTAGAATTATTTTACTTATAGCAAAACTAGACGCTTAAAACTAATTATTTAAATATCCTTCGTAGTGTTGTCGTGCTTCGGATAAAGTTATTGATTTTAAATGTGTGATGACTTTAAAAATCTATTTTTTATTTAACCGTCCAAATGTTCAAGAAGCAGAAATGTCGAATGAACAGAGCGGAACGTATCATTCAAATAACATTGGGAAATTTTGGTAAGAACATATATATAACAATTTTTAGCGGGGGTGCCTTACTTATTTATAGAATGATTTCTGCGAATCAAACGATTTGGACAGCACTCGAACGCACGACGTTTAAGTTGCTTACAATATGTTTTAAAACGATAATTGGCAAATTCACACAACAACGCATCTGAATAATAAACTTAATGTAGAAAATTATAATTTGTTTAATATTACAATTACTTCAACATTAAAATAAAAATAATGACTCTCAGTCAAAGAGAACAAACTTATGATCAGCATTTCAAGAGGTACGATTCGCCTCTCGCCGTGCTATCATGAACAGTTGACTCATCATACAAAATGGTATATTTTATATAATAATGGCCCCATACACATTGTGATGTGATGAAAGATATTACAATTTAAGTACAACTGTATTAGGTATTACTCATCGACTCAAGAATCTGGCAGTTCATCACTTATTCGAAAACTAAATGCAACACAAGTCTGTTGCGAATGTAGGTGTGCATCGTACATAATAGGACAAGTACAAAATTAACTTTCTTCACTTCGCTTGAGGAAGCTTTAAATGCTGCTCGGTTGCATGAAACACCAATTTTCTAATTGTATCTCACACGAGAGGGAAATTTCGCAGTCAGTCGAACTTCGTAAGGGCAGTCACTCGGATAATATTTTTTATCATTATCATTTAAATTAAAACAATTTATAAAAGGACTAAAGCGCACAGGTGGCCCCGTCGAAAAGGACAAGAACTATCGGCGATATACACGAAGCGGTAAGCTAAGGAAGTCTACACCTAGTTGATATACACGAAGCGGTAAGCTAAGGAAGTCTACATCTAGTTGATTTAAAACAAAATCTCCTTGCTACCCTCCGACATAAAATTACAATACACAAAAAAACAATTTTTTCAATGTTTGGCACCCAAGTATCAAAAAACACATAAATAACCATTAATTCAAAATTCATAACTCTGGGTCGAGTCATCTGTCATATTGTTCTGTTTTTTGAGCAATTTATCGCAAAATAAAAAAGCCTACACAACCCAATTGTTTTGAAAGCACAACATTATATCATCTGAAAAATAAATTGATTTTAATTCCTATATACATGTGTATACAAAATATAGATAAGACTCAAAGTGTAATAAAGAAACGCCGGAAGGATCCGTCAGGTGTCGGTCCGTTCAGAGCGTTTATTCACTGCACACAAGTCAGCATATTATTGAACTGTCTCTGAGTTTGTTTTATATCAGACTAAAATTCAATTAATTTTTCTCTTGTGCTCTCGTACAGATATTTTCCTAGTGCTGTACCATCAGCACCCATCTTGTTGTTCTTATTCTCTACTTCTTCCCCACTTCAGCAACAAAACACCACTTTTCTAACATCTTTTATCTTTTTCATTTTCGCACTATTTTTTAACATTGTTTTTTTTTGTCTTTAAAACACACAAGATCACAGTGACAGGATTGTCAGTTGGGCTGGCTGGCCTATTCCTCACCAGCTCACCTTCTTCTTGATGTGGCGGCAACTGCAATCATTTGTCTCAGCATGGGCTCCGGTGTGCATACCTTCGGATCGCATTTCATTTGACCATCCCTACCGCATCTGTAACATTAAAATAGTTCATTTAGAAATATGTCTAACCAATGGCACGGCTCTAAACCATTATCTAATGTGCACTAAATTTCATCAAGGTATTTTGTGTCTATACAAAATGGTTTTCTCTAAATTACATATCTAAATGAATCGAATTGATTTTTAAACATTTAATGATGAGAAATTTTTTTGATTAATATTCTTTGATCTTAAAAGAAAAGCAGTTGCATTTATACAGATTTTATAATAATATAATACAATTGTATAATTACGTATGAATGAAACTTACGTGCAATGCAAGCATGGTCCTGAAGTCTGTTTAATGACTTCTCCGACCTGGTAAGCTTGCCCCTTCACCTGGCAACCCCTTCTTTGGGCTTGTCCCTTATAAGCGTGCGACAGGAAATGAGGTGGTAACGTCGTCGTCGTTGTCGTTGTAGTTGTGGTTACATTCATAACGGTAGCCATCGACACAGGGCACTCGTATCTAGGACAGCAGAAACCTTGAATCGGTTCCTCGTGACAATGCTGAATAGGTGGTGGACAGCTTTGTTGCAAACATATGATATCGCTTCTAAAGCAGAAACAGAAATCACAAGGGTCGTCTCTTGGAATTTGTTGAGCTGATACATAAACCTTTCCTCCATATCTACAAGTTCCAGGGCCAAATGCTTGATCTTCTTCTTCATAATCTTGATCTTCTGACCCATGTGATCCATAGCTCGGTAACTGTGGAATTTGGTGGTCTTCGTCTTCATCAAGATTAGGAATAGATGGTATCTCGGCTTGTCCAAAATCTGGTTCGATGACTGTGTCTGGATATTTATTTGGTGATACTGGATGTTGGTCATGGAAAAGAGCTTCTGTAGTTACATCAACAGTCGGTACTTTAGAAGTTATGTAATCATGAATGGTGATCGTTGGTGTACTAGATGATTCTGTAGATTTATTGTATGAAGACACCACATCTGAATAAGGTGTTGTTTCTGGTAGTTTGTCAATAGACTGTTCATCGTCATGATGACCATCAGGTTTATGTTCAGGTACTTGTGGTGTTTTTTCTGAGCCTATGGGAGTTTCACTAGTTTCTGAGCTAACTTCAAATGCAGGTTTTGTGACAAACACATCCTCAACATGTTTCTCAGTCTCTTTTTCGAGACTTTCGGGTATCAAAGTAATGTCTGGCTTTTGAGTTTTATGCAATATTTCTTCATCTTCTTTTTCTGTAGAATGTATAAGTTGTGCTTCCTCAGTGGTTGTACTGTGAATTGCTACATCACCATGTTCTGACATCACTGTTGTGCTTGAAATTTTCTCGTCAGCTACTTGTTGAGTTGTCTTGAGTTCTTCCCCAGCACTAATTGTTGTTTGTCCTACTTCTTCTCCGGACTGATCAGTTGGCTTCTTAACCTCAGTACTTTCTGCGCTGATCGTTGTATGTACTATGTCTTCTTCATATTGATTGATTGGCTTCTTAACATCATCTGTCTCAACTCTGACCGTAGTTTGTGCAAAATCTTCTGCAAGATGATGTTCAATGGGACTCTTGAATGTTACTCTTTCTTCACTAAATGTGGTATGTACAATGTCATCTTCAGACTCTCCTGTTGGTTTACTAATATTATCTCCCTCTGCACTTACTGTTGTGTGTGAAACATCTTCATGATGTGATTCAACAGGAATCTTGGATGTGTCTTTGTCTGTACTGAATGTGGTGTGCCCAGTATCTTCCTCAGACTGATCAATTGCTTCTGTCACATCATCTCCCTTGGTGCTAACAGTAGTATGTGCTACTTCCAGTTCAGACTGATCGACTGGTTTAGTGACATCATCTCTCTCTGCGCTAATAGTGGTATGTGCTATTTCTTGTTCAGAATGGTCAATTGGTTTGGTGACATCATCTCTCTCTGCGCTAACTGTGATATGTTTTACGTCTTGTTCAGACTGGTCGACCGGTTTGTTGACATCATCTCTCTCTGCGCTAACAGTGGTATGTACTACATCTTGTTGAGACTGGTCGACTGGTTTCGTGACATCATCTATCTCTGCACCAATAGTGGTATGTGTTATATCCTGTTCAGAATGGTCAATTGGTTTGGTGACATCATCCCTTTCTGCGCTAACAGTGGTATGTCCTATATCTTGTTCAGAATGGTCAATTGGTTTCATGACATCTTCTCTTTCGCCGCTAACCGTGATATGTTTAACGTCTTCTTCAGACTGGTCGACTGGTTTGGTAACATCATCTCTCTCTGTGCTAACAGTGGTATGTGCTACGTTTTGTTCAGAATGGTCAATTTGTTCAGTGGCATCATCTCTCTCTGCACTAACTGTTGTGTGTGCTATATCTTGTTCAAATTGGTCAATTGGTTTCGTGACATAATCTCCCTCTGCGCTATCTGTGATGTGTTTTATGCTTTGTTCAGACTGGTCGACTGGTTTGGTAATATCGTCTCTCACTGCGCTAACTGTGGTGTGTACTACGTCTTCTTCAGATTGGTCGACTGGTTTAGTGACATCATCTCTTTCTGTACTGACTGTGGTATGTGCAACATCTTGTTCTTGGTCGACTATTTTCGTGACATCATCTTCTGCTCCAACAGTTGTATGATCTATGTGTTGTTCAGAATGATCAATTGGTTTGGGGACATCATCTCTCTCTGTGGTGTGAACTACATCCTGTTCAGAATGATCAATTGGTTTGGAAACATCATCTCTCTCTGCACTAACAGTAGTATGTGATACATCTTCTTCAGAATCGTCAATTGGTTTGGAAACATCATCTCTCTCTGCACTAACAGTAGTATGTGATACATCTTCTTCAGAATGATCAAATGGTTTCAAGACATCTTCTTTATCTCCGCTAACTGTGATGTGTTTTACGTCTTGTTCAGACTGGTCGATTGGTTTGGCAACATCGTCTTTCTCTGCGCTAACAGTAGTATATGATATATCTTCAGAATGGTCAATTGGTTTCGAGACATCTTCTTTCTCTCCGCCAACAGTGATGTGTTTTACGTCTTGTTCAGACTGGTCGACTGGTTTGGCAACATCGTCTCTCTCTGCGCTAACTGTAGTATGTGATACATCTTCAGAATGGTCAATTGGTTTCGAGACATCTTCTTTCTCTCCGCTAACAGTGATGTGTTTTACGTCTTGTTCAGACTGGTCGACTGGTTTAGTGACTTCACCTCTTTCTGCACTGGGTGTGGTGTGTGCAACATCTTGTTCCTGGTCGACTATTTTCGTGACATCATCTTCTGCTCCAACAGTTGTATGATCTATGTGTTGTTCAGAATGATCAATTGGTTTGGGGACATCATCTCTCTCTGTGGTGTGAACTACATCCTGTTCAGAATGATCAATTGGTTTGGAAACATCATCTCTCTCTGCACTAACAGTAGTATGTGATACATCTTCTTCAGAACCGTCAATTGGTTTCAAGACATCTTCTTTATCTCCGCTAACTGTGATGTGTTTTACGTCTTGTTCAGACTGGTCAACTGGTTTGGCAACATCGTCTCTATCTGCACTAACAGTAGTATGTGATACATCTTCAGAATGGTCAATTGGTTTCGAGACATCTTCTTTCTCTCCGCCAACAGTGATGTGTTTTACATCTTGTTCAGACTGGTCAATTGGTTTGGTAATATCGTCTCTCTCTGCGCTTACAGTAGTATGTGTTACGTCCTGTTCAAACTGATCGACTGTTTTGGTGACGTCATCTCTTTCTGCGCTGACAGTGGTATGTGCTACATCTTCTTCAGACAGGTCGACTGGTTTGCTAACATCGTCTCCCTCTGTGCTAACAGTGATATGTTTCACGTCTTGTTCAAACTGGTCGGCTGGTTTGGTAAAATCATCTCTTTCCGTACTAACAGTGGTATGCACTACACCTTGTTCAGAAGTGTCAATTGGTTTAGTGACATCTTCTTTCTCTGCGCTAACTGTGGTGTGTTCTACATCTTGTTCAGCCTGGTCGACTGGTGCATGTTGTTCGGACTGATCGATTGGTTTTGTAACATCATCTCTTACTGCACTGATAGTGGTGTGAGCTACGTCTTGTTCAGACTGGTCGACTGGTTTACTAACATCGTCTCCCTCTGCGCTAACTGTGATGTGTTTTATGTCTTGTTCAAACTGGTCGGCTGGTTTGGTAAAATCATCTCTTTCCGCACTAACAGTTGTATGCGCTACATCTTGTTCATAATAGTGAGTTGGTTTTGTGGCATCTTCTTCCTCTGTGCTAACTATTGTGTGTGCTACATCCTGTTCGGCCTGATCGACTGGTTTCGTAACATCATCTCTCTCCGCGCTAACAGTAGTATGTGCTATGTCGTGTTCAGAATGGTCAATTGGTTTTGTTACATCATCTCTATCTGCGCCAACCGTGATGTGTTTTACGTCTTGTTCAGACTGGTCGACTGGTTTGGTAGTATCATCACCCCTCTCTGTGCTAACAGTGGTGTGCGCTACATCTTGTTCAGACTGGTCAATAGGTTTCGTGACATCTCTCTCTACACTAGCCGTAGTGTGTGCTACGTCTTTTTCAGTCTGGTCGTTTGGTTTGGTGACATCATCTGCCTCTGCGATAATAGTGATATGTTTTATGTCTTGTTCGTGTTGGTCGACTGGTTTGGTAACATCGTTTCTATCTGCGCTAGCTGTAGTGTGTGCCACGTCTTGTTCAGATTGG
The DNA here is from genome assembly GCA_031772225.1 of Eubasilissa splendida. Taxonomy (NCBI): domain Eukaryota; kingdom Metazoa; phylum Arthropoda; class Insecta; order Trichoptera; family Phryganeidae; genus Eubasilissa; species Eubasilissa splendida. The sequence goes on from CM062850.1 coordinate 33,921,861, forward strand.
TCGATTGGTTTAGTGACATCACCTCTCTCTGCGCTGGCTGTGGTGTGCGGTACGTCTTGTTCCTGGTCGAATGGTTTCGTGACATCATCCTTATCTGTTCCAATGGTGGTTTGATCTACGTGTTGTTCAGAATGTTCAAATGTTTTAGTGACCTCTCTCTCTGCGCTTACTGTAGTGTGTGCTACGTCTGACTGATCGACTGATTTGGTAACATCATCTCTTTCTGCGCTAACAGTGGTGTGTGCCACGTCTTGTTCAGACTGGTCGACTGGTTTACTAACATCATCTCTCTCTGCGCTAGTAGTGGTATGTACTACATCTTGTTCAGAATGATCCAATGGTTTCATGACATCATCTCTCTCTGCACTAACTGTAATGGGGCTTACGTCTTGTTCAGACTGGTCGACTGGTATAGTAACATCATCTCTCTCTGCGCTATCAGTGGTATGCACTGCATCTTGTTCAGAATGATCAATTGGTTTCATGGCATCATCTCTCTCTTCACTAACAGTGGTATGTGCTACATCTTGTTTAGAATGGTCAAATGGTTTTGTGACATCATCTCTATCAACACTGATTGTTGTATGCGCAATATCTTCAAATTGACCTGTGGTTTTGACAGCATCAGTATCTAAAGTATGCGTGGTGTGTGCAATATCTTCATTGGACTGATCAATTGGCTTCTGGGTGTCATCTCTTTCCGCGGTTACTGTGGTATGTGCAATACCTTCTTCGGGTTGTTTAGCCGAAGTTTTGACAGCATCGCTTTCTGCCCTGATTGTAGTATATTGAAGTGCTTCTTCAGGTTGTTCAGTGTAACGTTCTGCTTCATCCTTCTCTGCATGAGTAGTGATCTGTGCAATGTCCTCCTCGTCCTGATCAATAATCTTGGAATCTTCCTTCTCAGTGCTGACTGTGGTATGTGCAACATCTTCCATAGATTGATCTACATGAGTCTTGACATCATCTATTGCTACACCAATGGTTACGTGTTCTTCTGGCTGACCTGTTAGCTTATCAATATCATCTCTTTCTGCTCCGAGTGTGGTGTGTTCTTCTAATTGGTCAATGGGAATCTTTGAACTATCTGCACTAATCGTGGTGTGAGTAATGTCTTCTTCAATTTGTTCAGTTGACTTAGTTAATTCATCTTTTTCTGCACTGACTGTGGTGTGCGGTCCAAGTTGTTCAACTGGAGTCTTGGTAACATCTCCTTCCACACCAATTGTGGTATGATGAATGTCTTTTTCTGGTTTATCATCGCTTTCCACACTGATTGTAGTATGATCAATATGTTCTTTACTCTCCTCGGAGGGCTTATTTACTTCATCATGCTCAGCACTGATTGTTGTGTGTGCAATGTCTTTTTCAAGAAGTTCTACATGGTCCCTGACAGCGTCCTTTTCTGCACTAATTGTAGTTTGTACAATGTTTTCTTCAGACTCATCAAATGGCTTCTCCACTCTGATTGTGGTTTGAACAATATCTTTTTCTGGCTGTTCAGTATAAGTCTTGATAGCATCTTCTTCCGAGCCTATTGTATTTGAAATATCATCTTCAGAATGCTCAATTGGCTTCTTAGTATCATCTGTCTCTGCACTAATAGTGGTATGTGCAATGTTTTCAACAGATTGCTCAGTAAGTTTCTCAATGTCAACTCCTTCTGCACTAATCGTGGTGTGTGCGATATCGTGTGTAGAATCTTCTATTGAAATCTTGCCTTCATCTCTCTCCGCACTAATTGTGGTGTGCACAACGTCTTCTTCGGCATCCGATTCGCTGGGTGTCTTGAATGTGTCTGTTTCCGCACCGATATCAGGTTGTCCAGTTGGCTTAGTAACATCATCACTTTCACCAATAACCGTTGTGTGTGCAATATCTTCTTTAGGTTGTTCAACCGGTGTCTTAACACCATCTTTTTCTGCCCTAACTGTGGTATGATCAAAGTCTTTTTCGAACTGTTCGATTGGTTTCGTAATGTCATCTCTCTCCGGACTGATTGTCGTGTAATCAACGATTTCTTCAGTTCGTTCAGTAGGAATATGGATTTCGGATTTTTCTGAACTGATTGTGGTTTGTACAATCCCTACTTCGGATTGTCCTACTGAAGTCTGGACTTCATGGTGCTCTGCACTGATTGTGGTATGTGAAATATCTCCGAATTGTTCTGATGTTTTAACATCTTCTATTTCTGCACTCTCTGTGGTATATGAAATTTCTTTCTCAGACTGATCAATTGGCTTCTTCGTATAATCTATATCCGAAACAACTGTAGTATGCATTATATCTTCATCGAGATGCTCAGCAGGAGTCTTGAATGTATGACTTTCTCCACTAACCGTGGTGTGTGCGATATCTTCATCAGATGGGACAGCTGTAATTTTGACTCCATCTTTTTCCGTTGCATGTTTAATAGTTTCTTCGGATTGATCAATAGGAGTTTCAACTTCGTTTGTCTGTGTACTAACTGTGGTCTGTGCGATATCTTTTTCTGAGTGATCAATTGGTTTCTGGACTTCATTAATCTCTGGAATAATTGTAGAATGTATAATATCTCCTTCGGTCTGATCAATTGCTTTGTTCACATCGTCTTTCTCCGCACTGGTTGATTGTTCAACCGGAGTTATCTTAACGGTATCCTTATCTAAACCGATTGTGGTATATTCGGATTCAGAATACTCGCTTGACGTTTCAACCTCGACTCTCTCTGCACTGATTGTAGTATGCGAAATACCTTCAAAGGATTCATCATCCCTCTCAGCACTGATTGTGGTCGGTGCGAAGACTTCCTTGGTTGTCTCAGATGGCTTTTTGACTTCGTCTCTATCCCCTACGGTTGTGATATGTTCTTCAGAATGCTCAGCTGGAGTTTTGACTTTATGTGTCTCTGTACTGATTGTAGTGTGAGCAACATCTTCTTCGAACTGTTCAGTTGGTTTATTGATATCGTCTCTTTCAGAACTTGCTTCAGGATAGCCGGTTTGATCAGTTTGTTCAACTGGAATCTTAACAGCATCTTTTTCTGCACTTACTGTCGTGCCTTCTTCAGACTGCTTAATTTCATCTATACCCGTTGATTTATCAATTACTGCCGGTTCAGTTGGTATATTATCTGCATCTGATATAATTTTCGTGTATTTATCTTCATTATCCTCGACTGGTATTTGTATTTTAGTATCTGTATCTTCTTCAACTTCATGTTCAGTAGATTTACTCAAATCCTTTTCAGTGGTAACTAATGTGTGTACATAGTCTCCATCTGTATGCATTTCTTCTCCAATTGGAATTATTGTAGACGACTCATCTGATGGTTTTTTAGTTTCACTTTCGACCATCGGAATTCTAACAGTTTGGCTGTCAATAATTTCAGTAGTTTCAGGTGTATGAGATACAGTAGTCATCAGAGGTTCTTCTACAATATCCTTAACTGAGGTAATTGGTACAACAATCGTAATCTTTTCTGTTGTCGTCGTGACTTCACTTGGTTCATTTGAAATATGATCACTGGATGTTACTTGTCCCGATCCTTCTTCAATTACATGAGATTGTGGATACAGTGTTTCTTGTTTTTCTACGTAATATTCTGTTGTATGTACGGCATCAGATGAAACTTCGTAAATCGGCTTGTCACTGTGTTTTTCGATTACATCAGGTCTTGGTGTTATTTTGTCATCATCCGACTTCTCGAATTCTGTTGATGCGATGTCCATTGGTAAATGTGTAGTTTTTTCCATTCCTTCTGCATCATCGTGCTTTTCTTTTTCTACTACATCTGTACTTGTTGGTACTTCAGTTTCCAATACTTGATCAATCAACACATCAACTGGCGTTTGTGGCTCAGATGGTTGGGATTCTTCGATTGAAGGTTTGCTCGTTGTGTCCAACTCTGGTTTAATGGAGCATTTGTCTCCGACACATTTTTCGTGATAACTTTCATCGATTGTTAGCGAGGTCGTTGATTCGATTTGTTTCGGAGATGGTTCTGTAGCAGCTTGAGAATCATCTTCAATTATTGAAGTAGTTTGAGTCTCATCTTTAGTGATAGTAGGTTTCTTCTCTGTTTGTATAGATGGTTTCTTGATATCATCACATTCGTGACCTTCACAACTATCGGGGAATATTATAAAGTCATCGTCTTTGATTTGATGTTGATCATCTTCGAAGGTACACACTCCATTTACACAATCTGGCTTCATCTCGCTTGATGGTTTCAGAGATGATTGATCAGTTGTTTGAGCTACTTCTGGAACAATTACCGTCGTTGACTCTGCGTGTAGCTCCACTTTATCCTTTGAATCTTCTGCAGGAATAACAATTGGATGAGTATCGTGCTTACATCCGTTAGGGCCACATACTGGTTTACCGACATCGTCAGTTATTATGTTTTGTTGTTCATCTTCTTCGCAACCATTTTCTCCGCAATCGGCTTCTTTTGTTTTTTCCGGTATTATGTGTTGGTCTAGGCAATTTCCTGACTTACAATCTTCCAAAACTGCATTCTCAGTGGTTGTATCTATCGGGTGTCTAGTGAATTGCACTTCAACTTGGCACTCAGCGTGTCCACAACCTCCAATAGGAGAACCCGGTTTCTTTGGTGAGATGTCATCAACAGAATCGGTTGGAAGAACTGATACACCAATCATGTTAACATCATCCGACGAAATAGTGGTATACTCATAAGCCGGTTTAGATGTCTTGTCAATGTCATCGTGCGAACGGATTGGAACGAAAGTTGATGTATTAATATTATCTTCACTTATCACTGTTTTCTCTGTGGATTCATTATCTACAATGTTCGGAGTTGGCTTCTCCTTGTGTATCGAATCATCGAGTTTGGTTGTTTCATTTTCATCAATGTTATCTATTTCTGAAACAGTGGAACTTTCTGTGGCCATTTCGTGTTCTTTATGTTTTTTGTCTTCGTCCGTTTCTGTGTCTTCTTGTGAAATACTATGTATATATTTCGTTGTCGCTTCCAAGTCTGTTTGACTTAATTCAGTAACCGTCGGCTCTTTTTCCGCTTCCTTAATTATTTTTGTCACTAATTCTTGATCATGCTTTTCCGTAGTCATCGTGTCATCTTTCATGATTATTGTGGTAATTTCTACATTACTTTGCTCTGTAACAGTTGCTTTCTTTAGGTCATCTGTTAATTCATCTTCTTCTTGGGAATCGTGGACTTGACTAGGCGTTGTCTTTTCAACATCACCATGTTCACTTGAAGTCGTGATTATTTCATGATCTTCAATGTCACCATGATGTTTAATATCTGAATCTTTATTTATTTCGTCTCTTATTGTTGTTTGATCATGCTCACTTACAGGAACAATGGTCTGTGATTCGCCATCAAATGATGGTTTAATAGTTTGCGAACCACTTACATCTATTTCAGGACGAAGAGTTGTGCCCTTTTCATGTACAATATTCAATTCTGTTTTATCTTCATACTTTTCAGTTATTTGTTCATTTTCAGACGGTTTTCCTGTATTGTATTCTGTTGTTTCAATCGGGGAAACATCTGGTTTTTTAGTTATTTTGCAGTCATCAGAACCACAGTCAGGTACGTAAATTGATGAAACAAACGGTTCTTCATCCACTGGTACACCCAGTTCCGAGTCTTGTTCTTTCGGCAGTTGAGTTGTCATTTGTTCACTTGAATCAATGTATATTGGTTTGACTGAATCTTTCTCTAATGCTTGTTCAGGTACAATATCTTTATTGACAATAGGATTTTCTGTTACATCGATATTGATCGGTTGCTCTGGTCCGCGTGTTGATATGTCAGACATTTGGTTATCTGATTCGATAGTTACTGATTCATGCTCGCATGTATACATCGGACAACAGTTATCTTTGCCGTGGTATATTGGTTGACAATTGATCATATTTGAAGGAGGTGGTGAACATTCGACATGGTCGCATTTCAAGATACTGTTTACGCACTGGCAAGATGTTTGACATTTGTTTATCGTTGGGATTCGAGCATTATTTCTGTACGTTATTCCATCTACCAAGCAGTCACCTTCGCCTGGGACTCGGGAAGGTTCTTCCACCGTCGGATGCTTATGATGATCTTCGTGTATTTCATTTTCCAGTTCATTTATTTCTGTTACGGGTGAAATTGTTTCATATTTGTCATTTACATCAGATATTGTCGTGGCTTGTTCTGGGAGTTGCGTCTGTGCGTCTTTATTGTCATCCTCAGAGACATGCGGTACTTCCGATGGAACGGTCACAAACTTAATTTCCTCTTCAATGGGAGTACTATGTTCATCTGGCTGTACGCTAGCTATTTTTGGAATGGTGGTAGTATCAATTACGGTCGAAACAGGAGTAGTCAAGTCAATTTTATCTTCTTCAACTATCACGGTTACTCCATCTTCTGGATGAGTTTCCACAACATGGGGAGATGAAGTCACGGCGTGTTCATGAATGATTTCTGTTGCATAATCTTCAGGGATTCTAGTTTCCTTTTGCAAACCATCGGAATCAGTTACGTATTTGATTGATGAAACTGTGGTCATATCATAGTCAGAAATGTGCGTTTGGTCTTCGGCGTGAATTTTATCAGTATGATCTGAAGACATTGTAGATGTCTGATGTTCATCAACCTCATGGTGTTCGTGATGAGAAATTTCTACTCCTGGTTTATGGACTTCATATATCTCAGTCTCGTGTTCTGGTGTAAGTGTTGTTTTGAAGTGGTAATCGTCTTCATCCATTTTATGAGATTCATCTACCTCATGACTCGACTCACCGGCATCAATAACTGGTGTCGTATGTTCATAACTTACTTCTCCAGGTTTCAATACTTCTCCCTTTTCTGTTATATCCTGGTTAACCTGTGTGTTAGCTTCTTCTTCTCCCGCCTGTGGTGTAGTAAGATTTATTACTACTTCTGGTTTTTCAGTCTTTTTCTGCAAATCAATGGCACCACTTTCAGGAGCTAATGTTGTGTGATCAAATTCGTGGCTACCTTGATCGAAAGATATATCTTTTTCTTGATCTAAACTAACATGGGTTTTTTCTTCATCTGTTATCTCCACTTCCTTAACCGTATCTTTCTCTTCATCTATTAATGAATGAGTTGTTGTGTATTCTTCTTGGGGTTCTTTTGTATCTAATTTTGGCATTGCATGCGTTGTGGAATCGAAAATTACTTCAGTCTTCTTTTTCTCTACAATTGTATGATCATGTATGATGTATGTAGGCTTCTTAGTAAACTCAGTCACAAGTTCTGCTTCTTCTGGAATATTTGTCTTATATACATCAGTAACAATATTATCGTCTTGCGATGTGTACGGCTCAGTAGTGTGATGAATCTCTTCGTCTTGTTTTTTGTCATCTGATTTCGTAACTTCATCTATCAAATCGTGAAGTGTTGTTGCTTTGGGTAGAATTTTACTGGAATCAATTTCTCCTGGAGCAGAAGTTGTTTCGTATGAATCTTCTGCGTGTAATGTAACATGCTCTTTGTGCTGAGGTGTCGCTACAGTAACAATGTCTATTATCTGTTTATCTGTTAAAATCTCTTGGGGAACGTCCTTTTCTAGGGCTACGTCTGAAGAACCATCACCGATAACGATGTTGGGAATACTCGTTACTGTGTCAGAATGCGCCGTTGTAATTTCTGGGGACAATTCTGCAGGTGTTTCTTTTTCTAGTTCTGTATCAGATTTGACAGATTTTTCAGTGTGTGATTCTGTATCTTTATGAGTGGAGTGAGTCACGCCACTGTCGTCTACTGCACCTTCATCTCCGCTACTTTCCTCAGTTTCGGGTTCTCCAGTAACATGGTCGTGACTGATAGGCGTATGCTTTTCATCTCCGCTACTTTCCTCAATTTCGTGTTCTCCAGTAACATGATCGTGGCTGATGGGCGTGAGCTTTCCATCTCCGCTACTTTCCTCAGTTTCAGGTTCTCCAGTAACATGATCGTGGCTAACGGACGTGTGGTATTTTTCAGATTCGGTAGTAACGTCATGCCCACTTTCAGTTACTGGTAGGAACTCTTTTATTGTTTCTTCGCTAGTTTTGTCAACGTTTACTTCATCCTCCTCTGTGTACCTTGTATTCAAATTATCCGACTCAGATAATGTAGATCCGATAAGTTCCGGTTGGCTCGTTGTAGGAGATTCAGTTTTTTCAAATACATTGTCGTACTCTTCCTTTTCAGAATCAATCGGCTCACTTGGACGGTCAGGAATATGAGTATCTTTAACGTCGTGCGTTTGATCTAAACTTTCAGGAGATTTTGTCACATGCAGTTCGGAATCATCGATTTCTCCGTGAATAGTAGGCAATGGAGATTTTGTAATTTCTTTTTCACTTGACTCAATGTCAGGTTTAGTATGATCTTCATGTTTCGATGTAAACAGCTGGGTCGGTGGTGTTATTTTTTCTTGCTCTGGTCCTGAAATTTCTTGCTGAGGATATATTTCTTCCTGTTGTATTAATTGATCCTGTTCTTCAATATCATCTCCTCCCTGCGTTGGTGTTACTTCCGATTTTATGATATGCTGTGTTGTGACTTCTTCGTGCTTTGGAGTTGTTTCAGATTTAATGCTGTGCTCACTTGAATCATCTTTGTCGGTTATTTCTGAAACGCCCGCCTCATAACTTTCGGTGACCGAATCTAAAGCAATATGCTTATCGATTTCGGTACTAGCTATTTCAGTAATCACATCGTAGAGTGGTCCATTTGTCTTTACAGTTGTTTGATACATTTCGTCTTCAATAGGAACGATTGTTTGATGACCTGATGAAACATCTTTATTAGAATCGTCGTAGGTTTCAGATTGCTTTTCAGTCGAATCGATATCGCCAATTGTTTTTTCAGTCGATCGATGCATCTCGTGTTCATCTGGTTGATGTTCTCCAGAAATTTCATCTCTGTGTTGGGGAAGTTTTGCCAAAGGTTTGTGTTCCGTGACGTTTTCCTCGGATTTGTCTGCCTCTTCTCCCTCGTGGTCGTGAATCTGTGTAGACTCTTCGATTTGGCCGACTGTCGTTCTTGAAACATCATCTGGACTAATTGTATGAGTTATATCACTTTCGCCTTGTTTATGTTGTTCGTCAGATTTGGTTGTGGGCTCTTCCTCGTGTTTGGACGCTTCTAACTCTTGTTCGATTTTACTCTTCGTTGTGGCTTCATTGCCACTTTCTGACAGGGTTGTGCTAGCATTCTCTTCACCGTCGCAAACATACGTATCTGGGCAGCATTGATCAGCTCTCGGAGCGAGCGCAGTACAGTTTTTGCCCTCATTTTCCATAGGAGTTCCACATTCCTGCACAGCGCACACTATATCTCCCTTCATGCAATAGCAATGCTCGCAGGCTTTATCGGTAGCGATCATTGCGCCGTCAGCGAAGACTTCATCGCGGTGCGTACATTCCATTGTGTAACCAGGTGTGAGTGTAGTAGTCAAGATAAATCCAGGAGTCGGCCTAACTGTTGTCGTCATATCATCGATCATCAATGGACCTTCGTCTTCTGGGTGATCTGAAATAGGAAATAAATATAATTAGAAATTAAAGTACTTTCTATCTAAAATTCTCGAAATAGATATATTAATTATTGATCGTTTTACTATATTGAATGTACCCTTACCGCATGAGTATCTGACAGGGCAGCACACTCCCCTCTGGTAAACTGGGGTGCATCCCTCCACGTGAAGAGTGCACTCTTGCATGACGCAGGCAGTCATATTTCTGATGCAGTAGCAAAGCTCGCACGGTTTGTTTTGCTTTGATGGCACTTGAGCGCCGTCAGAATAGAACCTGCCGTCTATCGAGCATCCGTAGTTGTCGTGGTGGCCAACTTCGGTCGAATCGACTGTGGACACCGTTGTGGAATCCACCAGGTCAACTGGAACTGAAATCAGGGAAAATTGAGATATAATAAAATATAATTAACTCGTCACAGAAGATGATTGCGAGAGAGAACACCGATAGAACTTGGAAAGGTATCGGAAGGATCAACGATGATCCATGATATGTAAATGAACTGCTGAACGTACCGTCTGGGCAGGTGATGATGGGACAACACTGGTCACCCCTCTTCTCCACAACGCAGTCCTGGCCTATGGGCTTGGTGAAGGGGCACACCCTGAGGTAGCACATGAGCATCCTATTGTGGCAGGTGCAGTTCAAGCATGGTTCGTTCGTCATTATTCTGTCTCCTTCTCCGTAATGCTGGAAGTTGTAGTAGCATCCCGCTTCTGCAAGAAAAAAATGTGATTTAAAATTTAATAAACAGTAATCGTAATTGTGATTCGTCATTGTCCGGACAGGGATGCGAAATCTTTTTCCATAAATAAAATTTAAATGAAAAAAATGTTTTAAATGTCGTCTCATAGTAAAGGTAAATATTGCACTTATTTTAAAAAAACATTCGTACAATATTTTATTTTTAATACAAATTAAATGTATTAATTAGAAAGATATACATATAAAATCAAATTTTATCGAAAAATATTGTTGCGCTACCGGGATTCGAACCTGGATCTCTTCCAATCCGGGGGACGTGCATTAACCGATTATGCTATAGCGAGACAGTGCATTGACGAAAAAATTTCGTTACACTTATCAAATGTATACATCTATCGTTCCATTATTTAAAAGCCATTTTCTTTATTTTTACGGAATCTCAAATACCTTTAAGTAATCCGATAGGAGACGCCAGAGTTAATAATTAATTAATATTATTAAGAAGAACACATTTTTATTCTGAAATTATAATTATTCAGAACATAGGTCTGTGATAATATTATACATCACAGACCTATATTCTCCTTAATAATTCTTACAATCATCCACTTCCTCATTCAATTTACGCAAATCGTACAGTAAAAGTACATTTTCATATCATTTTTAAACTCGCACTATGCGCACCTGTCACAGGCACGCCATCTCTGGCCTAAAATAACAGGCATTACAGCGCTACTCAAAGAACTATGACATTGACATCTAGCAGTAGTTTATCGCCGACACTAAACATACAATTTAATAATGTTTTTTTGTGCGTTTAAGTGACTAAACCGATGTACAACGCTAAGAAATGTTAAAAGCTCATCAAATTTAACCTAGAAATGATATGGATCTATGTACATTGAAGACGGATGTTAGAATTTTCTGCGACGCACCGTTGCGCATCGGTCCGAGCACTATTGTTCCATTCTCGCAATTAAAGACTTCACAAGTTCATGGGCAGTTTATATGTTTATCCATTTATCCTTATCAGATGACAAACATCGCTTATTTATTGCAGAATTTTAATTTGTACAGACAATAGACTCTTCGATGTAACAATGAAACTGCCGGTCGGTTAATACGGAACAAATGCTAGACATGTTCAACGGATAATAACTTATTCGCAAAAAAAAAAAATGTAGATCACATATCTACATAAATAAATACTTTAAGGGCCATTTCGCCAAATGTCAAATGGTTACTCGTTCAATATCGGATATGTCAATACAAAACATTATATTAAAGGCTAGTAGGCAGCCGCTAGGGTAAAAAGGGCGTTAAAAACTTTGCACCTAACATAGAGAAAAATTATTTATTTCTAGCAACAGTTTTGAAGATTTACAAAGTTTATTTCAATTTAATTATCAAAGAATATGTATTTATGTAGGTACCTACAATGTCAATGTCAATTTTTAATATTGTACTGCCTTGTTTATGAACGGGTTCACGCATTTCCTATCTACTCTTAGCTAGTACCGGCTATTTGATATATTCCCTATTTCAATAACCTCCCCACTCTTACCAAGACTCCGCCTACACCCCGTAATGGAAGTCATTAAAATTTTATGAAATAGTTCAGTTCTACGCCAGTCCTGACGAAGATACGTTAATATCGAAACCGGTTAACGGAAAAATAACACAGTGGTTTAAATACAATTTTAAAATGACATTTATCATCACATCATCAATAGTCAATTCCTGGTGGGTTTTGGCTTCTAAATATTATAGATCTCTATTTCGCGCCGTTTTTCTCCAGATTTGGATCTCCAAGGATATTGTCGCTCAATCTTGACTTAGGTCTTCCCAACTTCCTGCGACCTGATGGTCTGATGTTCAGTATCTTCTTCGGCGTTTGCTGTTTGGACAACCTATCCCCGTGGCCTAACCACTAAAGATACGCTCAGCCCATTAAACGTATTTCAGAGCTTGTTCGCTAACATCCATTTTCACCTCAAAGTTCTAGACCATTCTGTAGTTTTATCCAGTATATAAAAAATGTAAATTATGACGTGTATTAGTATAATCTTTAACGTGGAACACTCCAGACTAGTCTAGTCAACATCGTGCTGTATATATATATATATATATTATATATGTCGGATTGTCGTTCCTTGAGTTGTATTTTTTTTTAAATAAACCTAGCGCTTGTTGTGTCTCAGGTGGCAGATATTACGAGACAGATTAAATATAAATGGATTCATAATCATTTTGAAATTACGTCTGGAAGGCCTTTGTACATCTCCTGTCGACCATAACAAAGAAATTGGCAATAAATTTGCGATGATCGGATATCATCAATAGACCAAATGAAGATATGTTCCTGGCCGTCCGGATCATTACGGTAATTACAACGATCGCCGCAGATTTCAAATAATTTGGCCGCCGATACCAGATATTTTTTGCTCGGGCTATTTAAGGGGCAATTTGAATTATTTACCGGCGTCATGAGCATGGGAACAGTGCTCGTGAGGCATCGCGCTTCATTCCTGAACGTGCCAAGTTAAGAGCATTAGTTCGCTTTTTGCACCAATCATAGCAATGTAAGACATATCTGTTGAGTATGCTCGATCACACGACCGTATAACCTTTGGGGAAAAGGCCATTTTTCCTCCTGGCTCGTCCAAAGCGATACGCCAAGGACCGGCGATGTCCGCCGGTACGAATTTGTTCCGGTGAGCTTTGAGATGTGTTCCTTGATTAGGTTGTAGATAAATGGATCATATCTCCAAGAGAATCAGGATGGTTACAGTAATTGGTGTTATCCATGTTGGTTTTGTATACAGTTGTGTGAGTCATCAGCTATACGCACAATCACAGCGTGCTCCAGGAATTCTACCTCAGGGCTTGTAATCGCGGGATCCACGGACAATTATTAAAAGTTATTATTAGTTATGCGGGCGTCAATCCATTACATGAATAAAAAAGGACTTATTTCAAAATGTTTAAAAAATGACGCAAGCAGCCTAACCTAACCACACCATTATATTAAATATGAATTAAATGTATTAATTATAAAGATATACATACAAAATCAATATTATCGAAAAATAAAAACATTGTTGTTGCGCTACCGGGATTCGAACCTGGATCTCTTCCCTAACCGGGGGAGGTGCTTTATCCAACTAAGCTACAGCGGCACTATTTTTATCGACAATTTTTCGACCTTATATGTTACCTTTTTTGATATCAATACATTTAATCGTTCCATCATTTGACAGAGCCATCTACCTTATTTTTACAGAATCTCAAATACCTTTGAGTAGTAGAACTATGTTCTGAATAATTACAACTTCACAATAAGAATGTGTTCTCCTAAAAACACCATTATATTTTTAAAAAACCTTGAATTATGAATTAATACTGGATGGTAATGCTGAATATTTCTTCGACAGCATTTATGGGAAAATTAGGTATCCAAAATAGATTGTCCACGAGAGGAAGATGATCTACAACTCGATAGACGGATCAGATCAACGACGCTGCTGGCTCTCCAAACTGCGAGCTGCAGAGAAAGATGGAGGAGAATCGTCAAAGACATAGATCACAACCCTGGCTAGAGTTACGGTAAATTATTTTTAATTATAATAAGATTTGTATATTATTTAAACTAATCCAAAGTAAGTAAGAATAACTAAAATGGCCGATAGCATAAAATTCGATCTGTAGATGATTGTTGTAAAAAACAGACATGTGTAATATTCGACCACATGAGTACACTACATGAGTGTACTTCTTCTTTAGGGACTTTCCTTTATCATGCAGCTCTTTCCATCGATCTCCATTCTGCGACAGGTCTTTTACTTCTCGGTGTCGTCTGCATCTGCTGTTCTCTAGCAACTAGCTCATTAATGTTTTCAAACGTCATTTTCTTCGTCTTTCTACCAGATTTAGTATATATATATATATGTTATATTATATAATGTACGTCATCACACCATATTTGATGTAACTTTTACTTATCCATAAAAGAAATCGCACGCTTGTCGGTACACAGTCAATTTCGCATCACGCGCTCCAGTCGCTCCCGCCCGTAACGAGTGCCTGGCGCTTGAAGTAATATTTTCTGTGGCGAATTCGTCACCATGAACCAGTTTTGAGACACGTGACAGATTACATAGGCGCCGGCAAACAAGTTTCGCATTCAAAAATTCCAACACATTATAACATACAAAACTTTTTTAACACCCGTTACATCACGATTGAGTGTTGTTAATCAAATGGTTGTTTTTTTATCTGATGGAACACAAAAAAAAAGAAATCATAAATCTAGAACATCATTAGGACGTTTAAAGATTTAAATAACGCTTCCAGATATATATTTTTTTTGTTTACGAAGAAAAAAATGATTTAAGATGGCCAGGCTGTAATAATTAATGTCCATAAGCCTGAATTACAAGCAGTGCGGCTTGATTGCATCTATTTCCATCAGAGTGCACTTTTTTCTGTTACGTATTTGCATACGGAACAAATAACAATGAAAAATGATTTTTTTTCACCTTGTATAATGGAATTAAATTGTTAGTTCATTTGAGATTTCAAATCATATATATTATTACGATTTTTTCCGTGTGGGAAATATATCTTCGAATAGAAAAATTTAACAGAAAATAGATTGTATTATTTGATAGAATCGGCGTTAACTTTATAAAGTTTCATCAAAATGGATGGAACTAGTATCTAGTGAAGTATTAAACTTCATTTGTCGATGAGTGGTACTGTTTCTCTCGCAACTCGAGAAGTGTAAATAAACTCTAGTAGAGTTATAACATTGTTTTATTTATATCCATGTAGTTTGAAAATAGATTATTTAAAAAATGGTAATAGAAATGAATAACAAATAAAGTAGCGAAGATATAAATTTATAATGTGATTTTTTTTTTTGAAAAATTATATATTAAATATGATTTTATCAGTCAGTTTAATTTCAATATTTAAATTTAAAAGTTTTGGTGATAGATAAACGTGTACCGCGTATAGATGTTTATCTTTTTCTCTTCTTCTTCTTCTTATTTTTCTATCTAATGACTTTTTATGTTTTTTTTCAAAGAGTATTGGCGAATTTTTTATTTTTTTTAATCTGGAGTGGACAACAGAGTACTGCGTCTCTGCAGAGTACGTTTGCTCCTGTGAAGGAGCTACGGGAAATCTAGTTATATATAAAATTCATTGCATCTTCATCAATCAATTTTTGATTTCAAAATTTCTATGTCTTTTCCGTAAGTTCTACAGGTTTTGAGGGGAATATTTAATTCATAGACTCGCACCATTTACGAGTGTGATTATTATTTTAATGTTGAAATAATATTGAAAGAAGAGTTTAGATTTTATATTTATATCTGTTGTACATCCTATCATCACGTATCATCAAGTAACGATCTGCTCAAGCCGTTTATCATCAGCTTCTGTCATAATCTATCCACTGCGTGACATTGCCACTCTCTCCCACTGCTCCAATTTTGCAAGAATTTGGGTAGTTTTTTGTCTCGTGGATGCAGTTCAAAAATATTGTATGTCCATCTGTTATCTCTACATCTTGAAGTATTACTCGTCTAATGCTATTTAATGTATCTCAAAGAATGGGGTGATTTTAAGAAATATTAAAAAAAGAGATATTAATTTTTAGTTACACGATTTGAAAATTCAGAGAAGTTATTAATTTTTAGGTAATGGTGATGTTCAAATTGTATACTTGTTATAATAATATTGGATAATTTGTATAGCGCCATTTTCATAAATGCTTTCACCTCAAGGGCGCTTGTTGATGAGGTATTCATATAGATTATTAATAAATAGCAGACCCTCATCCAAAGCATATTTTTGAATTGATGTGATATATTACGCAAATGTATCTAATCACTGAAGAAAGCTTGTTATTATTATGGTACAATGTAATAAATAGATTCTCTTTCAGTAGGTACTTCACTTAATTATTTACATTGCTCTGTCGGCGGCTGGGTTAAGTTGCCTCACGGAAGCGAATCACAGCCGAATGATCTGATCTTCCTCCAGTGCGGTGGCGCAACACTCCGACGAATATAATCGTGACGCACGAAGGTCAGACAGAGTCGTCGGGTACTAAAAAACCTGGCAAGGTCTTCTTCAATTATATCATCAGAAGTTTCGGTGGCGTATGGTGGTACCACACACGGTATCATTGTTGTCAGGTAGGCTTTGATATCGTCGATAATTCACGTTGAGCTTTTCAGCTTGAGTTGAGTGCTGTATTTACAGAGGCGGACTCTGGGTGCTGCGTTTTGAACTGGCTGCTGCCCGCGGGCTTGCAATAACGCCAATTGTTTCGCGTCTGTTTAAAACTTGTGTATATTTTTTAACCGGATCGCGGTACTCGTGAGTGACTTACAATTTAATATTTAAACTGACGACATTTGTAGCTATATTATTCAGATTTTAATACATCGTATTTAATGTACAATTAAATAAAAATTAAATTTTGAAGTGCTTTGCAGAGATACTAGTTGTCCACAGGTTATTTGAATTGAAGCACTGCACGTGTAAACAAATTCATAAAATTAAAATAACTAAAGATTCAAAATATTGAATTGCCGATAAAGTAACACATATATTATATATTGAGTTTAGGAAAAAAATATTCTGGATAAGGTTAAATGTGCCAGGGCACCAGTACGATCTGAACCAACCATTTATTTACAGATACATTCAAACATTTAACTTGGTAGAAGTAATACCTTAAGTAGTACAAAAGCAAAACTTAATCAATATTTACTTTGCTATATCAATTAAAATTGTAATCAATGAGATTACTACTAAATTATTTCCATCTTTATTTTCTTTTCCGTGTTAAAAAGTATGACAATTTTGAAAAACACGCGATGGAAAACTTTAAAATGTTTCGTTGTAAGAAAACTTACCTTCATCGTAAGACTCGATCTCTGTTGAATCACTCAAAGGTGCTGTAACAAAAGAGAAAAATAAATTAGTCATCTTTTTTAATATAATATATATATAATAGATAATTGAAGTTCACGAATCTGTACATTTCAAAGATTTGGGGAAAATTTTGTATAGTGGAATCCAAACTCTGAGTAAAATACAATCATCCCCTTCCCCCAGACATCTCACTATTGTCTAAATTTTGCATAATACATTGTTACTTTTTAGGATCTGCGCCAAACGAAGGCACTCTCTGTCCACCGCACCCCGTCTCACGAAATAAATATTTATTACCCTTTAAACGTTGTTTAGTTACACTCTAGGACCCTGAGGAAAATATAGTCTCCGCACTTCACTACTTCAGATGTCTTTTTCATTCTTACCCTCTTATAAACAATGGCGTAAAATATACGCACTCGACCAAAGATATACAATGCCTTTGGGTCTGAAATTGGCTGGCAGTTATTTGGTTCAGTTAGTTATTACGGATTTAAAATAACTTCCTAATGTAACAGTGTGTTATTGTGACGTCTAACTGTAACCGAAGTACTCGGCGAGTGTGGGAATCATTCGGCATCCAATCTCACCGCGTACGTATTGTTGGTGCGAAAAGTATAAATAAAGTCTTCCCGTTAGCCGACGATAAGAAGTGACTCCCGACATTCAAATCACTCAAGATATCAAAATAAACTATATCATTTTATATTAGGTATATCAATATGTGAACATTGAAATCATGTCGATTTCGGCGAAAAAAAATAATATATGTAAAATGTTTTTCTAGTTGACGACAATACTCTAATATATTCGTACATACATCACATAAATTAGATTTTTTGTGTTCTTTAATTTATTCATTTTTAAATATTTGATATTAACATAGACAGCATATTGGGTTGTCTAACAAGTCCTCGCGGTTTTGTTTAAAAATTCAATTTATAAACATAAATTATAATATTTCAATCAATCAATTCTCTATTATTGTTTATGATTCCAACCAATTTCTCGGTGCCTTTTCTATAAAAATCGGCTGATCTGGTATCGAATCAATTTCTGAAGGCATTGTCGTTGTTGAACGTAACGTCACGTTTTTGATTGGAGAGCCACCGAAAATGGTGATAATCTGACGGAGCGAGGTCGGGACAGAATTTCTTAATTGATGTGTCGAAAATGTTCATTTTTCTCAACTTGACACTCCATTATCTAAGCCCAAAAATTCAGAAAAACTATAAGATACAAGAAAACGACTATACTGACGATTTAGAGCAATGCTATTGAATAGTACGTTATTTTTGTCAGAAAAATAGTAATTTTTTTTAAATTGCAAAGACTTATTAGACGATCTAATATATAAACAGGATACCATCTATATGTCATATGTAGATACATATTTAGGGAAGAGTTTTTAACAAGTGTATTCATCTAATCCTTATATGTAGTAGTGAAACGTGAATCAGAAAGAGCAACACGTGTGTTAGAGTACAGGCCGAGGTGGGGAATGTCAGTATTATTGATGAAAAGCATAAATGTCAATGGAGTGGAAAACCGATAGACTAAGAATATTCTTAAATGGCACCCGCGAGACAAAAAAAATGACCTAGAGGATACCCAAAGTCAAAAGAGTGGCAGAGTGATTCATTTAGAGGGAGGCCGTCCTCCAGCATAGGATCGACAACCGCTGACGAAGATATTGATAATGATAATGATCACCGATATCAAGTATATTCTCCGTACAATATTTTGTGAAATATTTTAGCAGCGAAAATAGTATTTGTAATTTAAGCCGATTTAACTTACACACTGTTCTCTTTCTCCGCCATTCACAAATATCTTCATTCCAGCAAGCGTGTATTTTTGTTTAACAGCGTCGTAAATCATTTGTTTTCAATCTCTGCAATTCCCGCGTCTTTCTCAACGGCACCGGGTCACTGTCGCGCGCCGCTCTCGCGCTCTCGGCACCCGGCGTGACATCCGCAACGTCCACGGCACGCAGCATCGCCAGCTCCATCGTGCGCACGTACATAGTCAGTCGCATTGTCATCTCGGCGGTTCAAGTTCGGAAGCCGAGCGCCTCGTCCATTATATTGTACAGGTTGACCGCTCCCAATTCCCACGGAATAACGCCAAATAATTTGCAACGCTCGTGTCACACGTCATTATATTCTGTACAAATGATATCTGCAGCTGAATGCTGTAAATTGATAATATTGCGAGAAGGAACGCTTGCTGAGGTGTATTACCTGTATCGTGAGATGATTTATATTAATGGCAATACATTTAGAGAACTATTGCTACAAACTTGTTATGAGATCAAACAATGCGAAATTTTGTCGAGCAGATCTCAGTGAATCTGCCATTGCACGGAGAATTTGGCCCACGTTAGATATGGGCCCAAAAGGTCCGCGCCATATCATTTAATCTTTTAAAAATTAGTTCTCCGCTCGTGTGTTGGGTTAGGGATCAGACTACCCCTGTAAAATGAAGGAAGAGGTTGTTTTCATTCGCGAGTGTATAAAAATATTTAAAAACGTACTTTTGATTTTACCGTTAATTAAACCGTGGTACTTAATTTCTTACATCTTATATATTATACAATACACATATATTATACAATACACATATATATATATATATATATACATTATACTATTATGGCTCACATATTATAAAAATCTAAAGAGTGCAAAATATATTTTTAAGCTTTATCAATTTTAAATTGCACATTCCAATAATTAACGACATAACAATAAATTACGATTATTTAATGAGTCTACTTTATTTGTAAAAAATGCGTGCCCTGAGTTAACACGAATGGTTCCGTATAAAGTACCTACTCAAACGAGACAACATGAAGTGTTCTCTGTAGGTAGACATAAAAATAATTATGCTATTAACTCGCCAATAATACTAATGCATCGGCTTGATAACAAGTAGAATTTCGTTGACATTTTTCCTTGCAGGAGCATACTAGAATTGAAGAAATATTTGGATATAAATTATAGTTTTTTGAAATGTTTTATTAAAAATGTGCTGTTATATTTAAATTACTATTCTTATGTAAAAGCCTACAAGGACGTTGATAGAAATAAATAAATATACAGGGGGGCCGCCTTTTCCATTTTGCATTGGTGCCCAATTTTTTCTAGTTCGCCACTGCCCCATTATCATTAGAATATATAGACTGCCAAAGAGTCATGGCTCCACTATTAAAACATAAAATTGTATTAAATATGTTAGACGTGTTTCACACCAAAATGAGGTAGGATTCATGGCAAGAATGACATATTAATAAGTTATAATATGTCCAGGTATTTTTAGAACGGTTGGAAAGTATTACAAACACTGGACCGGCAATATTGCAAAAACAATGAAACGATTCTAAACATAGCACTTCTCGTTGAACTTCGAGTAATCGTCCACAGATGTCTCCCTCCACCGCTCCGAGCTTTGAGCGCGTAGCGAGAATATTATTGTTCTGTCGGGGCGAAAAGTCGTAAAAGCACAATCTTATAATAATTCTTATGCAAAAACATGACAATTAAAATATTTCTACGGCGCAAACGGGTTAGAAGAGGAGATGAGCATATTATCTGATGGGTCGTAAAACATTAATCTTCCATATAAACAGTATTATATTAATAGTATACTGAAACGTTAAAGGTATTATTACGTAGTAATATATTTAAATATTCGCAGACAACAGATGTTTCCGCTCACTTTTAGAAATATTACTACCAACATAATATGATTATAATAACAAAGGAACATCGATCTTATATTATTTTATTACCCTTTCACTGGTAGGTACTGCAATAAAATGATTAAAATAACATACCAGGGCGGCATAACGGTGGATTGAGTAAAGTGAGAATCTACTCATCATTCGAAGGATGCCATTATCACTACTAAAATGCGTAAATTATGACAGATACACAGATAATCAATCATTAATATTCTTAAACGTTATCCGCAAGACGAAAAATTATCTAGAGGATGCTCAAAGTTTCGTCCGGTAGATAAAATTGTCAGAACAGTCGAAATGATACGGCGTAAATTAAGCGAAGATAGAGATAGAATCGTGGGAACCTGGCAGTACATAGCCAATAGTTCAAAGAAACCTAACATGTACACTATAACTCGAAATAATGAGCTTAATGTCAAGAGAAAAACTTAAGAAAATTCAGTATTTTATGTCAATAATTACGTTTGTAGAAATATAAGGACGCCTTTTTCTAGCTCGCCTAGGGGTGGCACAATCAGGCCTATTCTCAAAATTGCAATATTGAAATGAAGGTGATTGTTACACCAACCCTCAAAAATAGACAGTATGTAAATTAACGTCCGTGTTATATTTGAATGAGAGAGAAGGAGAGAGAATGAGGGAGATAAACGTACCATAATCTGTCAAAACATAAAAATGGCAACAGGATTGGCCGTGATTCTTCACACTTGTGCGGTATAGTTGTACCTTATCAAGGCGGTGTAGTTGTAAAAATTGCCCATTTGGAATTTCCATCGGGTTGCACAAATCACACAAACGACGTCTTTCCATTCTCGAGTTTCGACTAAAAATATAAGTTTTTGGTTAAAATAAGTACTAATACAGTATTCAAAGTTCACAGAAAAAGGTTTGTTCATAAATTACCTATTGATTTCCTCATCCGCAGCGTCGTAGTGAAGAATCACGGCCAATCCTGTTGCCATTTTTATGTTTTGACAGATTATGGTACGTTTATCTCCCTCACTCCCTCACTCTCTCTCCCTCTCTCTCATTCAAATATAACACGGACGTTAATTTACATACTGTCTATTTTTGAGGGTTGGTGTAACAATCACCTTCATTTCAATATTGCAATTTTGAGAATAGGCCTGAGTATCTAGAGACAAGCCTAGCCTCCATCCAGCAATGATAAGGCTGTATGTATTACTTTAATGGATATACAATAGATATGATAACATTTTCGTGGTGACAATAGTCTAAAATATATCCCGAAATGTTTAACATCCGTACGAATAGCATCCGGAGATCAAACGGTACCTGCATAATGAAGTTCTTGGTCAGGCCGGTAATAAATTATTTAAGATGCTGTGAGCAAATATTCTATTGAGATGTGTTTGACTAGTCAATAAATCGGAACTTCGCTGATAGAATTACACTCCATGCATGTATTTATTTAAATTTATGCAAATATGTTTGTTACCATGAATGAAAAACGTAGTTTATTATTATTATCAGAGGATGACGTATTTTATATATGAATATTAGATTAACGTTTGACCCATGTTGTATCTAGACGACTTTATTATAATATATTTATAGCAGTTTATTAAATTTATGAATTAATTTTTTCTACAGTGGCTTGTAATCTATTATCATATTAATCAAATAATTGTATTGATAATGTGGCCGATTTAAAAAAAACTTGTCTCGGATAATATATCTTGAGCAACTTTTTTCTGTGCTAAATTTATCATTTTGCGTTTTTACAGTAAATATGGTGGGAACTTTTCCATTCGCGATTGTCATCTGCCAGTAAATCTAAACACTATGGTTGGCTTATGTGAAACTTCGTTTTGAGCACATTTTGAAATGAATTTATTTACTCGCGAAATCTTACCTAGGCGTCAGAAACCTGGACTGAAATAGGAAGCAACACTAGATGAACTTGAAAGAAGAAACATCAAAAGAGTTGTCAATGAAAGTGGAGAATAACAAAGAACTTTACAATCTATATGATGAGTCGAATGTCACAACTTTCACAATTTAGGGAGGCTTCGGTAGTTTGATCATACAGAGCATATGAATAATGCACTACCCTCGTAATGGCTGCTAAATAATAAACCTGATGGAATACATAGAATTGGTAGACTCAAAATGGAGTAACAGTCTTATCCATTCTAGGCGTCAGCAATTTATGATGTTACATGTTCCGTGTTCAGCGCAATCCAATCGCGGCAAGCTCTATCTATTGTAGTTCAGT
Organism: Eubasilissa splendida; assembly: GCA_031772225.1. NCBI lineage: Eukaryota > Metazoa > Arthropoda > Insecta > Trichoptera > Phryganeidae > Eubasilissa > Eubasilissa splendida. Next base: position 33,945,005 of record CM062850.1, read on the forward strand.
TCAGTATCGAGCCTTATAGATATGCATTACTAGTCATGTTTCATGTGATTGAGGCCACTAAGTCCTGACAAAATTAGGATAATCATACGCTATGTGCGTCACACGCACCGCACTTTGTATTCTGCAAGACAGGCATACAATGTATATATTTAAAAAGGTCACAATACGAAGGCAAGATTACAAAAAAAAAAACATGAAAATGACCGCCAATATAAAAAAATAAATTTACATATTGATCGGTGCATTGTGTAGGTTTTATATACCGTTTACACAAATTCAAGAATTCAACGATGTGGGTCAATACCCGTAGATTAGTCATTCGATACACTCGGATGAGTGAACTGGTAACACACTAAGATAAATCTTCGCCCCCGCATCCGATGATGTTCCAACATGCCCGAATCTTCGATTATGATATACACACATCTTGTACACATATGCAACATTACAGTCTCGTTGTTATTCCACACGAGTTGCCTTTGTTTCAATTTAAACCTAATCTAAAATGTGCCCGAATTCTTCGGCATTACGACACGGCGATTATGCCAATTACCATCGGGGAGCGATTCCTATCTGCCGTGAATACAAACCGCCGAATGACTTTGGTGAACGGTAAACTATCGGTGAAACACACCTGTTTCTGGTAAACGTTACAAGGATCTAGCAACGGTTTTTCAGAAGGAAAAACAATCGACTAGCTGCCTTGCGAAATATTGTTACAGCGAATGAGGACGACGCCGAATAATGTCTGTGTTCGTTGACAGTTCGCGATCATGTTTTGAATTTTATATATTTCATTAATTTCGTGTACATACAACAGAATTTAATTTGTTTCCCTAATATCACGTTCCTATTTTATCCGTTAGATGCCGTGTATGTGCTGTCGATCTCGGAATTTGTCGCTGAATTTTCTTTTGAAACAATCTGTGAGCGTGAATCGTATTTAGGAATTAAAAAATGTGTCAGATACACGTATCATACCACCCTTGCATAATTGGTGTTCATAAAGACAATAAATATCCGTATCAACGTTTTAATATATTAGAGTCTACCCAGATTTTTAACGCTGTTTCGCGATACATTTTTATTTACGATTTTTAAATGCTGTAAAATAAACAATGTAATTTTTAATAATAAACACATTATTTATATTTTTCGAAGCTAAAACATCAATCTATTTTATAAAGTCACAAAATTCATAAATTAAGGCGGCTTTACTATGATGTTATTGAAAAATATTTGTGGTAATTAAATAATATGAAAGAAAAAGCCTCCAATCGTGGGTTTTCAACATAAGTCGACATAAACGTGTTGCTCTGTAATGAGTCGTATGAACGCACAGCAAAAGCTTCGCGCCTCGAGTGTGAAAATAATTGAAACATCGCTACGAGCTTTCCGAATGAAATGTGAATATTAAGCAGGCAGTAATGGAAATACATCACCGATGACAAGTCATTATGTCAGCCGGTGACAACACAACTCCGTCCGCCGCTTTCTCATGCAACAACGGCTTTCTCATCACGTCGTTGTTTACTTTTTGGCACAACGCGCCGACGCGGCGGCCGCCGGCGGAATGGGTAATCGGCCAATCCAGAACATGGGAACTTAGAAATTAGAATGAACGATAGACGAACCACTTGACCCGCGGACGAGGGTTTTAATTGGACTAACTGTTAAATGACTGACGGCTGGAATTTGTCGACACGTAAAATCAAGGGCCCGCTACGTGTGTGACCCTAAATCCTGAATATCTTGCCGTTTAATTTGCGTACTGCGGAACAGAAACAAACATTTGAAAGTTTCACACTTATTTACGGTGCAAATGTTAATCTTTTTCGCACTTGCACAAAATATATTTTATAAATTGAAAATTTGAGTTATAATATGCAATGTATTAAATATCAATTTTAAAGAATACCATCTTGAATGATGGACGTAACAGAAAATATCAGCAAAGACAATGACCCGTAAATGTTTTAATTAATCGATAATATCTGTATACCTTCCAGGGTCATTTATTATTCCTACCTAACCTAACCTAAAAAACTACAAAAAATGTTTGCATGGTACAAATATTTGATCACAGTAAAATTAAACCATGGAAAATTATTCATATTGTGTTCTAAATTCAATTGCAACTTTGAAAAATATAGATACGACTAATGTATTCTGTTTTTTTATTCGTCAAATCGAAATTAGTTCATTGATTATATTTTAATATTAAAAAAAAGAAAACTTTTTTTAATGAAATATTAGAACAACTAGGACTCGAACTCGTATTGGAGATAAAAACTGGACCAAACAAAAACGCTTGCAATCAGACGATTTAAAAATCCGTTAAGCCTCTGTAATAATATGCAGTACATCATCTTCATCGACATTTTACTGCCAACAGATTTATCATCGATTTTTTACGCTCAGATAAAAATGCAAGGTATTTCAAACGTGGGCGTATTATATATGCAAAATTTTCGCATTACCGTTAAATATCTCGTTGACCTTATATACATTCATATTTACATGACAATATGGAATGTGTTTAGATGATTTTACGGTCAAAATCCTTCTCTCCAAAATTGAAACCAGTTTGGTCAGTCTCATCACATCTCCGATAGTCATTAATTCAGTGGTGCAATTTGTATGTCCAGAGGAAACATCCTTTAACGGTTCAATCTATAATTACACCTGAAAAATACTTACGAATTAGCAAACCAGTCTGCTTCCATATCTGATGGACTCCTTGATTGGACGCGGTGATTGAAAACATATACGACCTAAGTGAAGCCAATTAACAACGAATATTTTAATGAAACGGTATCATAACTCACTGTTCTTCGCCATAAACCTTCCTTTCTCTTTAATATTTAAATCGTTAATAATTTTATTATATAAATTTAAATAAATCACTTAGAAAGATACATACACAGAAAAACTTTACATTACCGGTAACCGGCTAAGCAATGATGCCAAATTTCATCTACGTTTGTTAAATTAAATATTTATTTTTTCCCGTTGGAAGCAAAATAATGAAATGACTTCTAATTAGATCGTAAAGCTTTATCGGTTAAAGTTGTCTACCGATAATATACAATTACGAGTTCGAATCCATGTGGTGACTATATTTTTCTAAAAATAGATTTATTCTGTGTAATTTTCTAAATGATTTATCAAATTTTTGCAAAAATTGCAGTTGACGTATATATGCATTTGTCTTGTATACACCTGTCGTGAGTACAATTTTTATATTACTAGAGATTAATGCAAGTAGGACAATAACGATTTAGACAATAATTTATTTTCAAATCAAAAAAATATAAGATAAGTGGGCAGTTTGATGTACTAAGAAGTGGATTCAAGGTGACATCATGTAACTCGTTTTTTCAATCAAGAATTGAGGTCGATGCTGCATGACACATTGGAAATATCACCGAATGGTGTCCGGTTTGTCTAATTTGAAGAATGCATCGCTATTGGCTGAAATTTTAAGTGTGATTTTTTTTGTAATGATATTTCTTGTCGTATTGTTTCAAGCTGAGTTATCCATTGATTGGACATTAACTAGACTTATTTAGTGGTTAATTATAAATACAGCAGATTTTCGATTATCAGATATGATTGTTTAAGGTAATCCCAGTTAACCAGCAAATACAGAGAATAACAAAACCTTCCGGCAAGAAAAATCGAAACGTTCACCTGCTGCATTATTCAAAATTAAACATAATAACATTTGATAATTTATATAGCACCATTTTCGTAAAAAAAAAATCACCTTAAGGACGATTTACACATAAACTGTTTATAGTCCTACACTATCATCGTATTTAATCAAAAATTGTTATTTGATCTTATAGAAATGATTTTTTGAAAATGTGTGTTTTTAGTCTATTTTTAAATAAAGTCTCTGATGCACCGTTTCTTATGACTTCACGCTTTTGGGCGTGCTCCGCAAATGCCCGTTCACTGAACATAGACTTCTGGCGACGGCTGGTCGGTTCTACAACCCTTCCGATGGCGGAAGTAGAAACTGGTCTGAAAGTTTGACGTGTACTATTCAAGTTGTCCGGGATGCAAAGCATTTTAAAATACAGAGAGGTCAGGTTATGTGCCGCCTCGTACGTCAACTTAAACATATGAATGAAGAAGACACACTAAACATGTGCGTAACCTCATGGTAAATCATTTATCAATTCGGTATCGATAGTGAGAATCATATAATGCAACTGGAAAACTCTCCAAAGACGATATTCTGAGTGCAACTATAAATAGCAACAGAGTTAGACTAATATTAACTGGTGATCACCGCATGGAAGATAGCATTCCGTGCTTATTATGTAAAGATTCAGAGATCTGCTGATAACTCGAAAGGCCATAATTCCAGTTTCCAAATGAATAACGGAGACCCCGAGATGGTGGTGGATAAAACCAGATCCGTATGTAAGAAACGACGCGCGGCGTGCCGGCGTCCCGCAGGGAGAAACAGCCTCGCCATTTATTCCACGTCCTTAAAGTAGGCTCGCGCGCAATGCCAACTTTTGACAAAGTGCGAAATCTTTTCGCACAATTTAAATCGAGCACCAGCTCGGCGGCCGCCGCGGAACCTGTTCACCGATGACGACTTTGTTGCGTAAGGCAACCCTCGCACGAGGAATACCAAACGGGTTATTATTTTCCTGTTCAGCGGAAATTATTGTACGTCCCGGGGTTTATTCATTACATTTCCCTAGATCTGTGCGTTGTTGCTATCGCCAATCCAAGACATCACATTATTCATTTGCATTCCTCGCATATTATTGCGCGATTTAGAAATAGTTGAGTGATGAGATAAATATCAGTACTAGCAGAAAACAAGTGTTCAATGTTGATATTATAATTTATCAAAAAAAAAATCGGAGCGCCGTACACACACTTCGCACCATTACCAAAGTGTGTGTTCAAGAGTACATGTGATTACATGTGCTGGAACCAAAAAAGCATTTCACGGGTGGGTCGTGTTTTCTGGTTCTGGGTGATTCTTCAGCGCCCCTCTGTTTCCTATTCCTATTCCTCTCCCAAATTTCACAATTAATTTAAACAAATATTTAATGATTCAATTACGTAATTTATAGTTTCAGATGTGACGTTACACACAACTGCGATGCCACCTGGCGACAGATTATATTCGAGGTTTTACTAATTGAATATTGTAAAAAAACTGCCAGGTCGGGGATTTGAACTTCCACTCGTCTTAGCCTTATCTTGCACTCGCGTTGTATATTTATGTGTCTCGGCTAAAATGTACACCACTGTGCGTGGTTTTATGACTATCATTTGTCTGGGATAAGATAATATAAGATTGTAAGCAGTTTGCGTTGCACTTTGGTTAAGCGACACGAAAGTTCTTCGATAAATCTCACTATTTGATTTATGACACGCAATAGACAATTTAAAATCGCGTGTTTTAAACAGGTACTTCGCAACATCAAACGGCAACAAAAAAAATCGCTTTCTCAAGAACGTGTGATACGTGCGGACACTTAATTTAATCCCGAGATTCTATCATATTCCGTTAGGTCGACTTGTCTCGGAGTTGTCTCCGATCCCTGATAAGGGAAGTATTTATGATCCGCGCATCTGAGCCGGATTCCTCGCGGTGTTCCGGACAGCCCCGTGAGAAGATATCGATTGGCGGACACGCAAATGCCGCGGGAGAAGAACGAACCCTGGCTGACGTCGTAGGGCAAACGCCACAGATGCCCTTTACCAACGGACACGGGTCCAACTCGTACAGATGCAATGATGCTGAATACAAAACGGTAATGTTATAAAATAAGTAATGCCCATGAATTATTAAAAGAATTTATGTGTAGAATTGGGAGAGCATTGTATTTTTTGATCAAATTAAATATTCGTACATGGTGTACGAATGAATAGATAAAATAGATTACTGTTAACTGTATACACACACAGTTGCCAGAACAAATTTCTACGTCACAGCCCTCACTTGGCAGATATAAAGTTTTGAAAGCCACCTCTCTTGACAATATTCATTCACTTTTCTCGCATCCCAGATAAGTGCAGGTGGCTTAGGCTTTTTCCATTCGGTGAATTCAACAAATGAGGTAATTTCTTCTCTTCTTCCTTTGATCTCCACCCTAACAAGCCGCTCCAAGGACAAATTTTTGAGTCCATGATGTATAGTACCTGTCAAATGAAGACGTTTGAGCGTGTGCCTCTAAAACTACATTTCAAGGGCATCAATCCGTCTTGTATTCCTTGCCTTTAGAGTCCACAATTATTTCACAGCGTAAGAGGCTTTATAATACAATAAATGCATTATAATAAATATTAATCTTTCAAAAAACTATCTGTGTAAAGAAAGTAACGACAAATATGCAAAGGAATCGTTTTCTTCTTCTAGGGCCATTACTTTGTTTACTGCGGCCCGCAAAAGCTCTACAGTAGATTGACCAAACCATTGTCTCAGGTTCTTCAGCCATGATGTTCTCCTTCTTCCAGGGCCTCGACTTCCAGCAATCTTTCCCTGCGTTATTATAAGGTGCAATATCTCGTACTTCTCCGGATGTCTCATTACTCATTAATGTAAATGTATGAAATTTGCTTTCATAGTTAATAAATTTTAAATCAAAAATTGTTCTGAAATTAGATCCTCCCACATCGTACTTTTATCGTCATGTACCAGATACTTTTCCTAAGCGTTGTGTTCATTATTAATCGGTCCACCGATCCAGTTCCCACCTCCCACCTTGAACATAAAACATCAGCATCCGGTCAAGGCTAGCACTTGTATTTTTGAGAGGTCCGTTATACCCCTCGAAGATGTCTCGACTTTTTATTTGTTTGTTTAAATCTTGGAATTAGCCTCCATCGCCCACTTCGCGAGCCTTGAAGGACATTAGCGGTAACGCGACCCGCCTGCTGGTAACAGTAAAAATCTTATCGACATAACCCACGTGCGTTGCGGGCAGTCACTTGGCATACATCTTATACTAATAGTGTCACTGCTCGGTCCATCTCTAATACGACGCTAAGACGACACTAGATCAGATAAACTTGAAAAAATTCACTCTGCAAGATCGATGACTTGTAAATTGTGTAAATGAATATTAATTATTGCATTTATCGCCCATATTGATAGCTTTTTATACATTTTTGTTATGTGAATAAATTATTTAAATTTAAGTATGTATTAACGATGGTTTTTTATCAAGATGATATTACGTGTCGAATACACGACAGCTGTTCGGATAATTTCATAAAATTCTTGGTGTTTTAGTATTATTTTACCGGCTGGGAATTGTTGTAGAATCGGAAGATTTATCAGTTATGATTCGAGATTAACGCAAGCAGTAACAGTCAGGAACTCGCGGCTAACCATAGGCGATTTCATTACTTTCAATATATCCAACTGCGCGCTAGTACAATGGAGTAATAAATAAATGTCGCTTATTTTCTCGGCGAGATCATATTTTACGACCCTTATCTCCCGACGGCCGGGCTTTTAATACTTTACGGAGCAAGGAGTGAGATCTTTATTATTTAGTTTCTTTGTCGGTTTCAGTCTCGATACTTTATCAATTGCGGGAAGGTACTTTGACATTTACAAGTGATTTGACGGCTGTGTTTATATTGTTGCTGTTAACACGTTTGATAAATAAATAAACGATACGTTAAATTTTAAAAACAATCTCGGCCAAAAGAACGGTTAAGTTATTTGATTTCTGCGGTGAAAGAAGTACGAAATTGATAAAATAATATCGCAGGTGCGTAAATACAATTAAATCTTTCACAATATTAAGATTCATCATAATTTAAATACGCTGCTCTCTCATTTGGTTGGACAATGAAATAAAAAATCACATGGGGAATATTTTAATTCAGATAGTTTCAAATATTTGAAATCAACCACACCTTGAGTGCTAGACACGCTGGGGGCTAAATTTGCCAAAAAGGTAGGAGATTTAATAAAATTCTGCGCGACTCATACGTGCTCAATTTCTTCAAGTCTCGCTAGAACGAACCCTGTAATGACTTATCCTGCCAATAATCTTTCGGTAGGCGAGAAAGAGAATCTAATTATTCTCAAAGTCGACATCTAGATTCTCTCCAAATCTCTAAAATATCGCACAGTCCCTTTGACGTGGGAATAATTGGATTTAACCTCATTTATAAAGCCGACTCTAATAGAATTTCGAATGTTTGAGTGAATGGTGGAAGTAAATTATTTGTTATAAGGAAAGTTTTACAATTTAATAATCTTGTTTTGAAATCTAACGAAATTATTGTATTTTTTAGGAGAACACAATTCTTATTGTGAAGTTGTAATTATTCAGAACAGACGGTCTGTGATATTTTAAATATGAATTAAATATATTAATTATAAAGATACACATATAAAATCAATTTTATCTAAAAATGTTGTTGTTGCGCTACCGGGATTCGAACCTGGATCTCTTCCCTAACCGGGGGAGGTGCTTTATCCAACTAAGCTACAGCGTCATTATTTTTAGCGACAATTTTTCGAACCTATATGTTAACTTTTTGAAATCAATACATTTAATGATGGAACGATTGAGTTGGATAAAGCACCTCCCCCGGTTAGGGAAGAGATCCAGGTTCGAATCCCGGTAGCGCAACAACAATATTTTTCGATAAAATTGATTTTATATGTGTATCTTTATAATTAATATATTTAATTCATATTTGAAATTATTGTAATTTTGCGAAATATTTTTTTTTTCAAATTAATATGAATAAGGGTGATCCATAAAGCGCTATAAAAAAGAGCCCATAAATTCATATCATACGTACAGCTAGCTTTTGTATCATTCACAGATCTATTGCATTTTGTATGGAGAGAATATTAAATATGCACCGTAAAAATGTGTATTACATTTGTCAAAACTACAGTTGAAAAAAGACATAAATGTATATTGGTTCCGAAGTAATAATCAAAAATAGTATCTAATTATACTAAGCTGATAAATCTGGGTATACTGTTAGTAAGAAGTAGAAATATTTTGTTAATTTAATGACCGGAGCGAACAATTTAATAAGATTTATTTTATTTTCATTAATAAATCACCAAAGCAATTATAATTTGACAGTGAATTGTGAATGTGTGGGAAGATCTCCGAAAAACATGAACCATCCAGCCAACAGAAGAAGTCAGCTGTTTCCCGCCGGGTTCAGAGTTAGGTTAGATCGGCGATAACTTTTGGCATCGTTAACTAGATGCATCCTGATGCAAGGAAGCTGCATTAGAAATGCAGCGAGCGTAGTAGGAGTTACATTGAATCCTTAATTAATGTCTAAACATCGCGGGAATATGTTCAAGAAGTCTGTAGAAATTTTGTACTTTTCGCATTGATCAAAGATTAAGATTAAAATTTCTGGTGCTTAATTTCGTTACTATTTCTTTATAAAAATAAAATTTCTTTGCATATATATACATTAATGTATTTTGTAATAATTTAATAATATCGAGAAAAATAAAAGTTTTGTTAATTAATAATAATTCAGCAACATCTTTCGGATGCTTTACATTGTTAGAAACAACGCAATACAATTTAGTTATACAAATTATTATCTGCTGTCTTCGGATCTGATTCTCCGAATGTGATTATATCCGCATTGAATTAATGCAAACAATGAACGTAGCAATTCAAATCTTGTCCTGAAGTCCGTGCAGCTGTTTTATTTAATGCATAATTCATTAAAGGAGTTTATGATTTAAAGCAGAAACGGCCAAAGGCAAAATCATCTGATTTCCGAGAGTCTAGGACGAGTTTTGTGTTTCTGCGCGTTGATATCTCCGGTTGCGAATTTAAAATAACCGAGTACCGCAAAGCTTTTGAGTAGTTTTGGTATTCGTTGTATGTTTTAATCATATGAAACGATGTTAGTCTTTATACAGTCAATTACTAGTTTTAAGTGAACTCAAAATTAAAATTACAATTTTAATTGATTTTTCAAGTCACTCAGCTGTACGTTGAACAACTCAACTAAACAATTTAAGCTTCTCAAAAAAGGTTTTGTAATATTAATACTACAGTAGACAACTGACAATTATTGAGAAATAAAGTAATTTTATTTAAGAATAGTGGGTAAATGAACATTTTAATTGACATCAGAACCACGTTTATATAGTGATAAAATGATATAATTAATAATTATAAAGTTTTGATTGGATATATTTAAATATGGAGATTTAATTCTAAATACAACGAACAAGACGTCTAAATAAACTAAACGAATGCGTTCTGCATAATGCATTAAACATGCTCTTGATTAAAGAAGTCGTAAGCTGATTGTGAATCGCAGAATGGCTGACTGAGCCAAGTCTGGTCAGGAGTAAGGTCAGAGCTTCCTGATATATGTACCTACCCACATTCTACATACAAAAAGCTTACATAAAGCTCTCCCATACATAATGCATGAAACGTGTCCAACAAACAAAGGCAGCCGTGCCGACCTGGTATTAATAGAAGACAAACTACCCCCGCATTGCTACAGGATTTACCTGCGTATTAAATAGAGCATAAGCCTTATTATCCTTTGATAACTATAAAAAAGATACAATCATTTAATAAAATGATAAAAATTGTAATTCGTTATGATTTATTTTAAAAATCCACGAAAATACGATAGCCGAGTATTTTAAATATTTAAATTGTGCCAGTACCTACTCAATATACTAATACATCAATTACTCGACAAATTATTTAATACATTTTAAGATTAGTTAAAAAGTGTGCAATTACCAACTGATATAGTGTGATACCGATAAACGATAACCCACACTCAAAATTGTTATGACAGATTTGAAATTGATTGAATTGTTAATTACATAATATTTTGCTATTTTTAAGACAACAATGTGAAATAGACAGATGGTGTTTGTTTTATGTTGCTGATCGGATGAATGAAAATTATATAGATATGTAAGATAATATTTCCGATAAAAATTTCTGTTATCATTTTCAACACTAGCGTTATTTATAGTTCCAACATATAACTTGACCCATTTATATCTCGGAGCATTATTTGTACACGGAAATTCAACAATGAAGTATTATAATAATTATTATTATAATTAATTAAGCAACTTGATAAATCATCGTATTCTTAATTTAATGGAATCCTTCAAACATTACATTGTTCATGAAACATTACAAATTTGAAAAATTTGTTTACACTTTTCGGCAGTTCACGTGGTTCTAAGTGTTGGAACAATAACAAAATAATTGCTAACAATAGGCGTTTTAACCGGCTCACCTTCGGATCTTTGAGAAAAAAAACATGTGCCGAATTTCATTGAGGAAATCATATTTTTTAATAATGTTTGATCACTGTGAGAAGTTCGCGTTAATAACGTGTTTGTGTACTTCCACGTTTTACGGGATAATAGATAATTTGAACAAATTATTTGATTTTGATTGCTTTGTCTATTCTCAATTTATTTTTGTATAATTAAATAATATTAATGCATTGACCTTTTTAATGCCTTTTAAAATGATCGCATTAAATGTTAGTAATAAATATTGTTATCTTACTAAGTATTATATATACCATCCGTAAAGGTGGAGAAAGAGGATTGATCACCCTTCTCGTTTCAGTTATATTAATAAATCTTGTCATGAACGGTTATTGATGAATTTATTTGTATTAAAGAGAACACATTCTTATTGTGAAGTTGTAATTATTCAGAACATAGGTCTGTGATGTTTTAAATACTAATTTAATGATTAATTATAAATATATACATTAAATTAGTATTTAATTTATTTGTAGATTACCATAAGCTGGTATACCATAGGGCTTTCGCAAAAGCTCTATTTCTAGTGCCATCAATACTTGTGTCATGTATCGCCCTCACCTTGATTGATTCATCTAAATAACTCTTACCTGATCTTTTTGCTTATACTCTAATCTGATTTGAATCGACTCGAGTGCAAGACTCGTAACTCGAATTATTGTCATTGCAGAACTGAGTGCGGAGCAAACTGTCATTCGTTATCGCATTTTGTATACAGAGTAATGATTAATGTATGTACGTAATATAAGTATAATATAACAATAATTAAAGATATTAATGACAAGACAAAACATTAAGTAGTAATTATTTCTGAGTTCCTCCATTTTTTAATATGAAAAAATATACTTTCTCAACGATGAAAAAAGATCATTTAACCGTGTAATAATGTAACAATAATGATTTAAAATTATATTCTCCAGGCTAAACCAATATAGCATAATGGCAGACGGTCTCCAACAGTCATAATTTTAACGCAAATATTGCTAATCCAAGTGTAAACAATTTTACTAATCAAAATCACCAAACACACTAAAAATACGTTAAAATATTTACATTTGTGATTGATAAAATTTATACAGCATTACCGTATGCCGCATAGCGGTGAACGAATAAATTCGAATAAAATCCATGTGGAATCTTGGCCGAATGCACGCAACATTAATTACTACATTTCCATCTCTCTCTTTCACGTAACAAATTATATATTTGAATCTCTGTATCAGTCTACAGCACGTACGGAGATGCCAATGTGGTCAGATCAATTAAAATTGACAGATTACGCTTGCAAGCATGAACGACCAAGAACTCGCAAATAAAGTATCGTTCAGTGATTCGCAAGGATACACGAAAATGGACAGGCTAAAGAAGATGGCTTGACCATCATAGTTTGGAGATTTTCATATTTTATTTATTTCAACCTTTATTTAACATATTTATTACAGATGATGAACTGAAAAAGAGACGCCATAGATATAAGGAAATGGCGAAGAAACTTGCAGGCAGCCAAGCACCTCCGTCACCATAGTTAATGCACCAATGCAAAATGTTATCAAAACCAGATTGTATAGATGTCGTGATGGGTTTTTCAATCTGCTACTGAATTTTAAAGGGATCACATGGCGTGAATGCAAAAACAAATAAAAGTTTACGCTCGCTGTACATTAAAATAAATTGTGAACAATTAATTAAACCGGTCGGTCCCCGCGACGCGTCGCCACTGAGCTACCGTTACTCGTACGGACTGACCCGTAGCGGGCTATATTTATCTCGCGGGGCAGGTGAAGCCAGCGGCAGTACACGATGGGTGCATTTAGTATTTATCTAAGGGAAATATAATATTAATTTTGCAATGCTCAGCTTATTTAATTGCCATGGTTAGTCAGACTTCAAAACTGTCTGCGGATAATTCAAATTGCCTTTAATCAAATTTATATGTGTAGCCATTTGCTACGTCATATATTTTTTAAGTATTGCTATAGTTACATACTTACGTTATTTTTTTTTTCAAAGATCCTCTTATTTTCGACTATAAGTATTGATGTATTCTAAAAAAACATTTAATATGCTTATAATTAAATTGAGACACGCAATCCAAAAAAATACACAATATACTATATAACTTTCTCGCAATGCAATAAAAAGACACAACATACTATGTAACTTTCTCGCAATGCAATAAAATATATAAACTTTATAACCTTCTCGCAATGCAATAAAAATACACAACATACTAAATAACTTTCTCTTATATTAAAGAGAACACAATAATACTGTGAATTTGCAATTTTTCAGAACATATTATGTACTGTGCAATTTTAAAATTTTTGAATAATAGATGTATCAATTTGAAAAAAATACAGCATTTGAAAATTTGTCGTCAAGTTGCTATGTTGGTGTAGTGTAATCGGTTAACGCATTTCCCCGGATAGGAAAGAATTCAGGTTCCAATCCCGGTAGCAACAAAAGTACTTATTTGATATATTGAATTTTCCTGTATATCTTTGATACATTTAGTTTCTCTTATATACTTACATACATAAAACATTTTGTCAAAAATTGTCCAAAATAATGAGTTAAATTATTTTTTTCTGCGTAGGTACCATATATGCCTGCTTCACGTTTGTTTCTCGCCGTGATATATCGAAATAATTTAGAAATTTTTGGGGATGTTTTACAAAAAATTTTGACGAGTTTGTTGATATACTGGTTGTTCACTGAATATACGACAGTGCTATTTCAGCAGTTTTCGTTCACATTTTGCTTAGCGTAGATAGTTTGCTAGTATCGTTAATAAATATTATTCCTTTATGCAATCCAATTGACGATAATGTTACTAGTTCATTATTTTAAATTGGGTTGTAAACAAAGTTTGATGGACACGATAACCTGTCAAACGGGAGAAACGAACGCTGCCCATTCCATGTTTCGGTTGAAGCCACTCGTGATTCAAAATTTAAAAATGCATTTTCGTCACAGCCACTCGATTAAAAATACTGTTTTGAATATGCAGTATGCGTATTATCAACACTTTACAGTTACCATCTTAACGAGAAGAGGCTTCTCCGAAAATTACGTAAAGTGATCATTCAAGGCCTACCCGACAGAAGTACGCAACTGTCGAATGACAGCAATTTGAAGATATTCCATATTTTACTGAAACCAACTGAAACATTTTAAGTACCTACCTACTAAATACGTAAATGTGAAACCGACTGTTGAATAAGTAGTATATAAGCAACATCGACACGCTTAATATTTCTCTTGTGCTAAAAAAAATTCGGTGGCCTCCCGGAAAGAGATCTTATTTCCTTTCGGTTATTGTTATACGCAGAAAAGTACAAAATCTTTTAATTGCTATAGTTAATCAAACCTCGAAGTGGATTCTATATTATTAATCAAATTTAACCATTTTCTACGACAGATACTCGTGGAGTATTGTTATACAATAATCACATAATTTGTAACTAAAAAATATTGGTATATAATAATTCAAATGAAATAAAAGTTTAATGAGCTTATCGTTAAATCGAGATAACGCAATGCAATAAAAAGACACAGCATACTTTCAACTACATGACTTTCTCTACATATTAATATATAGATACCGAGTACACGATGAAAATCTATACATCGCGGGCGTATACATTACAGTAGAAACATTAATATGATAATTCGATCATTAATTTATTAAACATTTTATTTTTATATTCAATAATGACCCAACGAGCAAATGTAAATTTTTCTATTGGTGAATTAAAAAAAAAAAACATATTTGTCCCTTTATCCCCGGTGGTTTTTGCAGCACGTTGCTCGCCCGCGCGGTGGCCGCCGCCCATCCCGGTCCTGTATCGCAACCAGTTTTGCTTGCACTTGAACTTGAGTGCAAGCACACAGCCGAGTGGCCACTCGCCTCTGATGTAACTCCGCAAACATCACCGCGAGCAAGTGGAGAGGTTACATGCAATCCTTGCGCAAGCCGGTCAACACTTTCGGGGCCGGATCAATGTTCTAATCAGATGCGCTATTACATCGCGATTCAATACAATGAGTTTGTTTATTAAATCTGAAAAAATATACCGTTTCACGAGTATACACGTGTTGAGCAAATACTTCTCTTCGAACTACTGCAAGGCCATATTGACTATCCCAGTTAATTAGAATTAATATCTATCCACGTACCATCTAGATCGACCTGGCAATCCGAACTTTTCCACATTTCCAGAAGTAGAACATCTTACATACAAAATTCATTCATTCTCCGATCATGCAAATACTATAATGAGAAATTTACAGAAATTGACTTTTTCAACATTAGCCTTACTACGCTCAAAGGGTTCTTCTTATGAACCACCACAACTTCAATTTTGGACAATCAATCTACCTATAAACACATCTTGCTCTCCCTTTACCGCAACAATAGTTGCAACCTCCCCACCCTTTCTCCCTCTTTTTCTCTTTTCATTTATTTTCTGCATCTAAACTTACTTATGTATCTAAATATTTTTGTGGATTTTCATTATTAGTATCATATGTTAAATAGTTATTATGTTTGTTATAATATGTTTACACTGTCAAAATCCCTTAATAAAATAAAATACAGTCTCGGTACACTTAACTTTATATTAAAATAATTATATTGCATACTGTAAATATCAAGAATGATTAGAATTTAAAATATATATCTGCATACTAGATTAAAGAGATATTAAGAGTATACATGTATAATAAAACATACATATAATAATCGTTACTTATTTGAATTTAATTCACAATTTGAACTGAGTTCAAAATGCGATAATTTTAATTACATTGTATAATCAGGTCACTCAGCACATATGGAATAAATAAATGTATGATATAATAAAGAAAGAATAATAAAGGATGTTTGGAAATCTAATTGTGTTACTGTGAAAAGGATAAAAAGAGAGAGGTAAGGCAGAGAAGACATCAGCAACATCCTGGATGGACCCTGCACTGGTATCTGAAGCGACGACCAGAGCAGTCGAAGGTACGCTTCAAAATAACCCAGAAAGCTGTACTTAGAATATAAGAATATAGAATATATATGTCACAATTTTGATGACACTAGAACAAGATGACGTTTGCGAAAGCCTTGTGGTACTCCAGATATAGTTGTCTAAAATCTTCAACAATCGTGCGAGAAGATGTATAAATGTAGATAAAAGGAGTATGACATTACATCAAATAAGTAATGGTAAGCTTGTTATGCAAGCACATGCTGCACACGTGTCAAGCTTAACCGACCAGACAGCCAGTTACACCACAATCAAGTTTTGAAAGTGTTAAAGATGCCTCCAACATATTCAGTTTGCTCAATAAATTAGTTTATGAAATATCGGTAGGTGTGTACGAGTGCACGCCCACAAAATGATACTGCATTAGAATTGTGACGATAGGTAAATATTTATCATAAATACTCGGACCCAAGCCCTGGGCGCACTTGCGCCGTGTGTGCTTAAACAATAAAATACTGCGCATGTCGCAATCGTAACTTCAATATTTGAAATCTTTTCACACAGTCATTTTTCAAAAACTCGTGATCTTCATTTGTTTCAAAGTCGACCCGCAGTACTTGCGACAGAGCCTGAGTAAAAACCTCCGTCGAAATATTTATTTGAAAAAAATGGATATCGCGTACATTTATATCATATTAAATTATACCTAAAAAAACTCATTCGAGAATATTAAAAAATGAAAACTAAATGCTTGAACAGGCATCTGCTTAGCATTTTACCGAGTTTTTACTTTGACAGTATGGTGAATTTCAAAATTAGAACACCTGTGCAGTAGATCTGCTCATTTCGGTTTTGAACACCGCTGTATTGCGTTTATATATAATTGTTACTCGCGCATATTTCAAGGATTCTTTTATGAATTCGGCCTGCTGTATTTAGAACATATACTTAGAATCGGAAGTGATTAAATAGCCCTTAATTTTGAATAAAGGTTATAAATCAATCATCAATGTAAATTATATTTAGTGTATTAAAATATATATAAGTTCTGAATGGACTTCCATTCTTTAGCAAATATTTTTTTCATTTTAATGTCGATTTTTACATGTTGATAATATCGCTATTGTTGACCTTTGGCCCCCATCCCCGCACATAATTTTCAATTGATAACCTAACATAAAAAAACACCATTGATGTGTTCATTATTTCGCTGGTTCGTAAAGGAAAACGTGTAGCACACTACTCATTATCCGCTCCGGTCGTAATTTCTCATATAATTTTATTTTCGATTTTCACGAAGTACTCATTTACCTTTGACTGACGCTAATGCGAATTACCTTTATCACCTCGAGTGAAATAACACACCGTCTCCACAGAATCGAGGGATTAAAAAACGTTTTTATTTAAATCGACCAACGAATGAGAGGGGTCCAAAATGGTAATAAAACAAATTAGAACTGTAGTACAATTGACGCGACCCTTTCGACGCGGTGTGCAATGAACTTACAACAGCTTCGTTTTGCTTGTACGAGGACTTTCTGGTTTATTTTCATCTTTGGTTATGCATCGCCTAAGGTAGGTAAGTAAGGGAATCATTGAACTTGATATTTTGTGTTATTTTTTTCTTTCTTTTCTAATTTAACCCATCACGTGACACCCCGAGCCATGCACGCACATAGGGCGGATACATTTCAATATTTTAATTTATATTCATATTAAAACCTTTTTTCTATCCTGAGTAACCATCAATTTAAAGGACGTAAATATGTTTCTACTGAATAATGAATGAAGGCTTTTAGTACGGTTAAATAAAAATAAATGATCTTCTGAATAAGTGATAATTTAATTAGAATAATTATAAAGTTATCGTATTTTCTTTGGTTGTTTTTGTTACATAAAAATGTTCAAAACCATGGCGCCAATTCAACGCACAACACACTTTTAACTCGAAATATATTTATGGTTTATGTGGCTCAACAGAAAAAAATGAGATTGGACAACCCTGTTTTAAAACGTGGTGAATTGGATTTTTTTTCATTCTGCATACACATTGCACACGTACATGCAGAAATTGTGCAATAGTATAATACGTTACCTTATGAGTTCTGCACCTTTTTTGCTTTAAGATTATCTTTGCATCATCTTCGTATACAGTATACTAGTGGTGTGTTACTTTGGTGTACTGAACCATAAGGGTATTCAATTATTATTTATGTGACTTACCATGATGATATACAGCAGTAAGTGCAATAAGTTAATACAAAAATGCTGAGAGAGACAGACAAACCACTAAAAACCGAATATAACATTTTTTTTAAAGTTACCCATCAGAAACCTTAAAAAATTATTAAATGAATTGAACCCTACATCTTTTTAATCTATCAGTTAAATAGTACACATTCCTCAACATTGAATAAATGTTTCATCTCTCCTAAATGTGGATTTTTTTAATATTAGAAGATATAATTCATTTTTAAAATAATCAAATAAATCAAAGTAATTTCTTCTCGATGAGAGTAAGACTCGTG
Source organism: Eubasilissa splendida (assembly GCA_031772225.1). Lineage (NCBI taxonomy): Eukaryota > Metazoa > Arthropoda > Insecta > Trichoptera > Phryganeidae > Eubasilissa > Eubasilissa splendida. The sequence continues at coordinate 33,963,823 of CM062850.1, forward strand.
TATAGAGAAGTAATATGTACGAGAGCGTATAATTTATGTGTCAGTTAGTCTGTGTACATATTTTTTAACTTTAGATACAAATTTATAGTGGTCAGTAATTTTTCTATGTAATTGTGATGGAGAGATTAGAATCGTAAACCCTTGTTTTGTATGGCTGATGGAAGCGACTGGACATCTTGTCTCCATAAAGTTTAGCGAGACAAGGAGCGGTCTGGCTATCAGCGTCTAGTCACAGGCGCTCTGAATGCGTGATGAGGGAGGAAACTACGGGGAACTGATGCATCTGTATTGTCGTCTGCATTCCGTAATAATTCCTCTCGACTGAATAGGAAAGGGATCTATAAATAAAATCGCTCGACGCTTCAATTGAACCGGGAGGGTTGGAAATAGTAAAAATAACATTTTTAAAAGAGAATGGTTGTGGTATTTTCAGTTTAAAAGTTATAAATATTTACAAAAGTGTATACCAATCATTTTTACTGCAATATCAAAAAGCAGTAGCTGTACAATTTAGGAAGTTTTACATTATTTTCATAGAATATGAAACAAGAATGCATTGCAGTTGAAATTTTCAGTGTACATACGTTACATCAAACACGTCGAATGATGTCTATAGTTATTAAGAGAACCGCCCATAGCGAGTAACTCATTCGTAAATATTACGTGTTGACGCGTTGTAGACACCGGTTACAGATGCCGGGTTTATCTCCGATATTTGGGCTCTCGGTGCGGTTTAGCGAGAGCAGTGCGGTCAGCATTCAAGTTACAAAATCATTTTTATTACTGGACCGTTATTGCGGAGAGCGGATCGTGCGATCAACCCGCGAGACCGATCCCATGGCGCTCGAGAGAAATATCATTCAAATTGTTATTGGATGAGATCGCTTGAACTTTCAAAGTGGATGGAATCTCTCTACCGACTAAAATAGATTCAACTATTTTCAATATTCACACATTGCATTATGTAAATTCGATGGGTTAATAACATACAAAGCTATCTGCGTTTTTTCAAGATTTAGTATTGATTTATAAATCAATTAAAATATTTATAAATCAATCAAACCAACTAAAAGTAATTAGCAACCCAAATTTAAACTTTTATACTGAAAAGTTAAACACAACGGCAAGTTTTTAAATTATTTCATTTCCTACAGCTATTTTTATCACAACCGATTATTCTGAATAAATATGCTTACTCAAAAAAACGAACTTATTGTGAATAAATTTTTGCGTTAAATCAAATTATAATTTTGAAGTATTGGCTAACTAATACACGACTCTAAGGTTCGGTTCTTATGATTTTTTCAATAGTTAAAAAAATCTTAAATGAATTACTTCACAGATGCAGTGAGATACCTGAAAAGATTTATATATATAACATATACATGATACCCATGTGGAGGATTGTAGACTATTGAAAAAGGGCCCGCTTTAGTGAGGGAACAGAGAGTTCTAGTTCCAAAAAGATTGAACGTTTCAGGTTTATCATCGTATTTACTCAGTAATTTATATTAGTTAATATTATTAGTTTTAAAGCCATATTTTTTTATTTTTTTTATTAATATTAAAAATATAATACAATTTCAATAATCAGTGGATATATATATATATATTTTAACTTTTGTTTCTTCTCTATGAGAGTAAGACTCTTGTATAGAGAAGAAGTTAATTTATGTTTCAGTTAGTCTGTACATATATTTTTAACTTCAGTTACAAATATATGATAGTCCGTAATTATTCTAATTGTGATGGGGAGATTGTTAAAAAATTTGATACCTTGATAAATATATTGATTTTGAGTTGCGGTATATTTTAGTTTTGGGATATCAATTTGATCTCTATATCTTGTAGATCGGAATTCGCTTCTAAAATTTAATTTATATTTAATATTTAGTGAGCGATAAGTGCCATTGTTATTAGATACAGTAAATTACTATTATCGCGTACGTTTTAAATTAGGACATTATATTATTTATGTATGTATTATTAGTACTGACAGGAGGGGTAATTTCTCCACGGCAATACTCCACGTATGCAGGCCGGAGCTGGGAGTAGATCCACGAGATACCTACGTCACTACGTACACCGGTAATTTAGTTTCTAGTGTACCTCTTTAAAAATTATTACGCAACGTCTCGGCCCCGGAAGGGGGATATCGTCTCGCGGTGGTTCGGCGTCAGCATCGCCAGATACAGCACCGGCGGGAAGCGCGTGTGCGCGTGCACAGCGATGCGGGCGCTGCGCCCGGGGCGAGATCGAACCCGGCCCGAGTGTGGAAATTTTAAATGACTACACCTCGTGCAGTGAATAATTTAAAAACGCCGAATGTGAAATTTCTATACAGAAAAAGTCATAAAATGATTTATAAGATGATGGGAAGATCATTACACGCTGTATCACTACGAGAAATTTCAAATTTTATTAAATATGTTTAACATTCCTTATTCGTGTATTTATTCGTATAATACAAAAACCTCCCAGAAGAATAAAATAAAGCGAGAGTCAGCGTAGGACGCGCGACTGTCAAAATACTCGTAATTGACTTCGGCCCGGCAGTCGGTCTTTGGCCATGATACCTGGCGTGTTTGCCGCAATAAAAATATTTTTAAGGAAAAGGTCAAGATAGTTGCCCTCAGGACCTAGAATATAAAAACATAGTTTGTGAACTCACCGGCTGTTGCGAGTGACGTCAGAGTGGCCAAGACTAGCGCCAGCGCGAGAGCACCGCGCCGCGCTTCTTCCTCTCCCATGCTTCCTGTTGGTCCCGACAATCTGTAAACAAATGATCAAATAAATACGTAAATAAAATGAAAAAATATGTTAACTTTAATTGTGTTCGTCTTTGCTGAAATTCACCTAACGGAGCCACTTAAAACGTAACAACCTTTTAACGAAATTGTGATGTAACAATACGTCGGCAGAACTAGACAATACGAGACTAGAGACTCAGGCTTCAGTATTTTTAGAAACTATACATTTTCCAATACCTAAACATACAGAATGAGGGCTTTGATCCGTCGGTACAGTACCAATGAGGCAGATATTGATTTGGTACATTCCACATTAGTATCTTCAACGATACGAGTACCTACATATTACATGCTCGTATAAAAGTATGCATATGTAACATCGTTACATTTTGTCAAAAGCTTCCTGATGTAAGCAAAATAGGAGGCTCATAAAAACAAATGAACGCAAGTTTACGACGGACGAAAAATGGACTAAAAAGGAAGCGAGGATAAAAGTTGAAATGATAAGAAATTTTCTTTTATTTCGAAAATTTATATCTCAATTTATTTAGCGAACAATCTTTGTGCGAAGGATAAAGGTTGTTTGTTCAGATGATTGGTTCATTTGTCTAAATATATGTGTATTTCTACGTCACATGATGCCATAAAAAATGTTAACGTTCTGAATTTTTATATTTATCTATGTATCGTGAAGTAACATCGCCGGGTGGCTCTTTTTATGAAAGCAATCTCGAGAATAATTGTAACAGGGAGAATGTTTGATTGCTGTTTTCCTTATGACGCTTAAATTATTATAATTATTTAAGCTGTTTATACTTCACAATCTTGTAGTAATAGCTAATCGCTGATTTACTCAAATCAACAGTTTGTTTATCAGTAAAAAAATGTTCAATTGAGATAATACTTATAATAGATAGTAATTTATTATAGAAAATATGTACTGACGGACGTATTTATGTTTATGATATTCATCTCGCACCAAAGGAAACCATTACTCATCATTATTTGGTGGAAAAACAAGGGTGTAGTGGAGGAATGAAGTGATTTATGTTTTAAATTAAACGGTTCATTGTACATACCTTCGAATTTCGTCAGAATATAAATCAAGCTGTTTCAATTATTTTCGGGATGGTACCCTCGGATACGTACCCAGCATCACTATGTTATTATGTACATAGGATCATGTACATTTGTTATATTTTAAAACATTACATTCAGGATTGTTGGACCACCCAAAGGATTCATTTCATAATCACGACCAGTGAGTTAAGGAATCGGGTTTTAGAAGGGAATCACATGTCGTGCATTTCAAATCTGATGTCTGATTTCTGTGACTACCTGAATAGCTACAAATAACAGAAAATAAAATATATACTGTGAAATAAATCTAATTTTACAGGGTGCACACAAATATATGCAGATATTCTGATTAACTGGGTAATCTCAGAAATGTCGACACTAAAAGAAAACTGAATTGTCCACCTTCATTATATACTTACTAGATGTTAGAACCTGACAAGGTTGCTGTAACCATTGAAATGTTGACACGTGTCAATTTAATTTTTAAGCGTGTTAAGACATAATATTGTAACGAGTGAGGATTGAAAGAAGAAAAGGAAAAAAACATACAGGGCGATGCAGGTGGGCAGGAAACAAAATAAATAAATATAAGACACAATGCAAGCTGCTAATGCTCAATGCAAGAGTTACATTAATAGTCGTAATTAACAGAAGCAATTAAATAATTTTAAATGTTTTTGAAGAAGAGATCTCTCAAAAGAATCAAGATTATGGACATAAATATAAAACTAAGCATACATAAACGCATGAACATATTATGTAAATCTGTAATGGTTTATTATTTCTCGTTTAACGATATTTTTATTTGTAACTTTATTTTTAATTTTCGTACAGTTAAGGAAATATCAAACAGACATTAAAAGTACATTTTTCAGTGTTCAACAATTCTGTATCCCGTCAAACAACTTTTGAAATTGTAACGTTTATATTAAAATGTAAATTCCATTCAACTTTCCATAAACCCTCGAAGATGCTGACATATCAATCTCAACTTTAAATTACTTTTTCCGATTTTTATTATGATTAAAAAGAATCCTCCACCAAGAAGTAACAAACAACAATTTTATCTCAAGTCCGCGAGATAAGAATCTTCATAGGAAAAACATGTTTATTCCCTCGGTGAAAAAAGGGCAATTGAGTCAAATAAAAAGTTTTTTGTTTGTACTCACCTCTCGAGAAAGTTTCAACATTTCGAGAGTACCTCCCGAGAGTAATAACTCTCTACAATACGCAGAAGAAGAGTAGGAGCGTTTTATGTTATACAATAAAAAAGTATATACGTACCTAATTTTTTAATCTTATATTCTGACTTGTTATCTCTAAGGAGAATGGATGAAAACGGCCTCTCACTTGTTACAAAGTATCGCTCACAGAAATTTTGAAATAAATGGTTATTAAAAAAAATTCTAGCGTGTTGTGAATTATTTTGTATATAGAGTATGTCACACTCAACTCTCGCCCCATCTACTTTCAAACATAACTTCTAATGCATGCTTTTAGATTCTTGACACTTCAAACAGGACCGGTAGGTATCTGATTAACTTGGTCATGCCAAGTCTCCCGCATATATTTTCTACTGCCGGCTTACGACCTGTCTTCGGCTGGCTTAAGTGATCATCAATCTCAATCTCAAATTTTTGAAAGTTGTATATATGCATTACATAGACTCGCTTCGAGTACCACTACACCATCGCCATCTATGGGCCAAATTTGATAATTCATTTTTCTTTGAAACAGCATATATTATATGTCAACTCAATGAGAATCTAATTTTGTTGAAAATTATTTAAAGCAATATTTTTTATTTGTAAAATGCTTTTAACACATTATACTAGAATGTACCTGAAAAATCTATATTTTTATTATTTTAACCAGTATATTATTTTAGCAATATTTGAATATGTCCAAGAACACAAATTACTGGATTTTTACCTATAAAGGCATTATTATTAAATAAATATCAGTATCATAATAGTTTACCTCAGAATTGCATTTGTGGAAAGAAAAAGAGGAAGACACTTATAGATAAACTTCTGAACAACGTCCATGATACAAACGTGTGGTGAGCATCGCGCCGAGAAAATTACAATTATTTAGTACGAAATAAGAATATATTAAATACAAACTAAATTAATCAACTAGAAAGATATACAAAAATAATCAATTTATTAAAGTTTTTTTGATGCTATCAGGATTCGAACCTAGACCTTTTTCTATACGTTATTCAGTTTCACCACATCAACTAAGTAGGTTGAGGACAAAAATCAATCAACTTTATATTGCAATTATACATAAATTGATTTTTTTTGTACATCTTTCTAGTTGATTCTTTTAATTTGTATTAAAAATACCGCAGAATATGTTCTGAAAAACTGTAACTTCACAATATTTTGTATTTTCATAGGTATTGGAAATAATTTAAACTATTTATTTATTACGTATTTGATCTATATATCACATTAATACCTGAATACAAGTAAAAAGAAATGATCACTTATTAAATCAATTATAATTATTATTTATCTTCCTCAACCTCCTTCCGAGCTGGTCGGAGCTTTAACACAAACATGGAGCTTCTCCAACAACGTCATGGTAATATATTATAATTCTATGCTAACTTTGTTAAACTCTGCTAATTGACGTGTTTCCAAAAATTATCTGTCACTGGTAAGCAAAAAGCGAATTCGCTGTATAATTATCTTAATCTTGCTTCCAATGCAGATTCATCCCCTCCAGGTACTTTACTAAGTAATCAGCGAAACCTGTTCAACCAAAGATAACAAATTTAGAAGATGGAAATCAGGTTAGCCTATTTTTCTCGCAGGGTAATTTCACGCTGAACTTTAGGTCTGGAACCTGGTTAAAAAGTTGAAGCTCGATTGGGGCCATACTAAAACAAAAGGATGTTGATATATTATATTTTCCGAGAGCCGGGTCTCCAGGGAGCCACTGGGGTAGATTTATTCGCTTAACTTAGCCTTTCCGGTTACCGGTCGGGGGAGGAAGGGTGGTCTCCGTTCTGCGTTTATCTTATTCACGAAGATCGCTATGATTTTGTTCCATCTTATTTGTATTCCTCTGAGAAAACGTTGTGTGAATAATTAAAATCGCAAATTAGAACTCGAATAAAGATATTTGTTTAAATTAGTTTACATGATTATTTAATCTCCATCAACTATATTTTTTTATCTTCTACCTGACACGCTTTATCAATTTTGGGAATTAAAGTATTTGAGCTATTTCTAGTTTATGCCTAGATATTGCGAAAGCATCATTTCGTAAAATTAAGCATCGCTTAACTTGTCTTTGTAGATACAATTTTGACGACTGTGAAAGTGAATCTTAAACAGGAAATAACAAAATTCTTACATACAACGTGAATATTGTATAAAAAAATGTAATTTAATAGCCACCGACCCAATTTGTATAAATGAATTAGTTTCCTGAGTACATTTTTAATGGTACAAACATGGCCCAGGAACTAGCAAAACAACACGCTCGATCCTCCGGACTGAAACACAGAAGCGGTGAGCGTCGACTGAACTCTCAATAAAATTAATTTAAATATTATTTAATTGTAATTTATATAAATTACCCCGTAAGTGTTATGATAGAATAAGGCGACACTGTATATAAAGTCTCGCGTCTAGTTAACCTTATTTAACTTTCAGTAAATTGTCTAAACGGTTTTGTATTAGTCTTTTTTACCCTTCCAATTCATGTATTAATATACATCACTTATGATGTTTATTACAATAATGTAGTTAGTATTATTACAAGTGCATCGGTGTTGATGCACTTGTAGTAGTAGAATAGGCGGTCTAGCCGCATGTGAAGTACTCAGAGAATCGTAGACTACGAAATTGGAAAATAGAATCTATAAGGAATAATCATTTTTCATCCCCATCACAAAGATATTGACTGCGCTACAATACGAGGGCAGTCGGAGTCACGTGTGAAATGTGTTATTGTATTAAAATGAAACTGTGCAAGTATATTTAAATATTTACTCAAGTGTACTTTATCATTTGAACAACTACCCGCGTATTTACTAACTTTTGCGTAAATATGAATTGAAAATACTCCTTTCAAATGCATATTTATAGGACAGTAAAATGTGCCCATAAACACGTTTGTTTATTCACAATTCTATGTGACATGACGGGATACGAAGTCGCACCCGGGCCAATGATCTTCTTGACTTCCCCGGTCTATTTAAAAAACAGGTTGTATTTAAACATCAGCCTGAGCATTTTAAAATTAATCTGCTCCACCCTGATTAAACATGCCACAAATTACTATCAAATTCCTTATATTTTATTCCTGTCACCTGTGGCGATTAGATTTGCATCATTATCAATTCCTGTTAAAATGATAATAAAATTCCCCAAACATACGTGCAATTTTGTGGCCATTGGATGAAATTCTTAGGAAAAATTCCTATTTGCTTTTATTTTCCCAAGCTTTCAAGAGAATATTTTTCACATTAAAGTTATCTGACGACTTCCTTTACCTTTATTTTTAACGAGAATTTACAAGCACGCAAAATTGTATAATACATTTATTTTGAAGACATTAAAAGTCGCAAGCTTGTAAAGCAATAAAATCATCGGTTATGTAAATTTTATTTACCAATAAATAACTTTTAACTTTCGTTGTAAGATGTAAATGTTTATTATTTTGTTATTTCGCGAATTATTGCCCTACGATTTAAAATTATCACGCTGTTATTATTAATGGAGGAATATTAGTTTCACTTAGCTATTTTAATTGAGAATCACGTCTGGATGGGGGGTGTTGGGGGTGGTCGGGGGTAATAGGGGTGGTGGTGGGTTTATTAACAACTTCTTCAAGAGTCATGAGGGGTGCTTAATAAGCACGAAATTTCAAATTAATATGTAATCTAAACTTCGAGCAAGTCAAACGCCTTCATCCATACTACAAATTAACTGGATATAATACAGTGTGTCCCAAAAGTCTTTTTCATTTTGATTCATTCGTTGCACGGGGCGGGGGGCATGCCGATCGCTAACCGCGTCGTGGGAATTCAGTCGCTATGGACCTTGTCTTTACCTGTTCGTGAAATTTTCCCTGGAGAATTGATATCCCGACTAGGTGACATAAACTGGCCTCCACGTAGCCCCGACTTGACATCGATAAACTTTTTCCTATGAGGCTACCTTAAATCAAAGATGTACAGTAACATTCCTTCCTCTCTGGACCAATTAAAATAAAATATTCGAGATGAAATGGCGGCGATCACAAAGAATACATGCTGAGCAGTTCTCAGAAATTTTGTCTCCCGTTTAGAAGAATGCTAGCAAAATAATGGATCACAATTAGAAAACATCATTTTTAAGAAATAAATTACCAGGGACTGTACTAAAATGTAAAATAAACATTTTTTTTATTAAACCAATCCATTATTTTATTACAGAATTTTCATTATGAAAAAGACTACTCGAATCTAGACGAATCTACTATATTATTTAAAATTATATTTATTTAAAGTAACTTTATATGTTAATACTGATGCTTTATTTTTGTAATGAAGTGAAACAAATAAGACATTATTCGATTGTGTATTAAGTTTTATAATAATTTTTCACAAAAAACTGCTAGATTTGTGTATATGTTATCAAATTAAATATATAGTACGTATTATATTCACAAAAAATCTACTTATCAAAAAAATATACAGTTTCCACCGGGACTAGAACCCGAAGAATGATTTACCAAATAAATAATGAAAAATTTGAAAAACTTCAAGAAATTTACCATGTCATCTCTGATTATTCAGTTATGCAAAATCTTTTGAACTATTGTTTGCACAAACAAAAATGGATCAACACCCGCTTTCAGTTACAAATAAACTCGCCGATGTATAACTGCAGCCTATGCAACTTGAAACATCAAAGACGAATGCGTTTCAAAATATATACATCCTGTATTTGAAATTTGCATTATCAACAAACTCCATCGCACCGGCAGAATGTGATACTCATCGGATTCATCTTCAACGTGCAGGATGTGAATTTAAAACCTGACGTAAATTTAATAATAATTGTAAAACCAGTGCACTCTGATTTATGCGACATCTTTGATCCCAGTTGTATACTTAATCAGGAGTTTAGCGGAAATAGTCCATGTGTTATTAAATCACTAATTATATAAGCCACCACGCTAATGCTGAGGATGTATGGAAGTGATGGATTGCTCTGTCAAGTTAAGTAATATCATATAATGTTGGCTATAGTATAATAGATATACAATCCGAAAAGTATGTCGGCTACACAAGGAACGCAAATTACTTATATTTATTTATTTATACTTAAGATGTAAGATACGTTAAATACACACTTTTTGAATACTTGTAACGTGTCACTGTCTCATTAGTGCTGTCAAATAGCGTTCGCTTGGAAGAATACATTGTGCTGCAAATGCGAGTAATATGTTGTACGCCGCGTATGCGTTATGATGGTGTATAGTATGTATGTATATATTATAAATACGATCATATGCATGCATTTGATTTTACTGGTCGTAGCCGAGTGGTCTAAGACACCTGATTCAGAAATCAGATCTGGGAGACACGGTTTCAAATCCCAGAGCAACCATTTAAAAAAAAGCTAAGATATACGGTATATATGTTATTTGCACTACTGTGTATCGATATGCTTTACATTTTTAAACGATAATATAAACAAGTAATAAGACAAAACACTTTGTTTAAACCACTATTTATTAATAAATCAACATGTTTCAATACCTACGGTATCTTCTTCAGGAAACAATGTATACTAAAATTAAAAATATAAACATAGATAAAAACAAAACTATAAAGAATAATTGGTGATTAACTAAATACTAACATGAAAACATTTTTTTTGCAAATAGTCACCTTTTAAATTTGTTTTCATAGTAGTTCCTACTTAGTTACCCATCACTATACTTATTAGTTTTGTTTTTATATATGCCTGTATTTTTAATTCTAGTAAACATTGTTAGCTGAAGAATATACCACAGGTATCGAAATATGTTGATTTATCAATAAAGTGTTTTGTCTTATTATTTGTTTATATTATCGTTTAAAAACGTAAAACATTTCGATACACGGTCAGCGCAAATAACTCTCTCAGAGGAAACTTTTGTATATTGATACATTGAATGGCTCACTTGAGTGCACACCTAAGTCGACAAAGCAATATGTGCAACGTGCATCTCTATGCACTTCCCATCCTCGCAATAAATCTGCAACAGAACTTTCGCCCACAGGGGGCGTCCCGCAAGATATTTATGCGTCTGGAAACTTCGGGATTTCAAATATATATCCCCGGGAACGTTACGGCTTGGCCTGCAAGTAAAGCATCCTGGAACCATGCTCGGAGTGCAAATTTTATATCGGATCAATGGTGGCTTTGGTAACCGTCCGTTCATCCAGAAGAATATTAGTCAAAAATAAGTCAGTATCTTACTGTAAACATCATTTGTATTTTGTGTACATATTGTAAAAATACTGATTTGTGAGTCGTATTCTATTAAGTTGTAAAAATTTTTACGAATAAATTAAATAATATAAATACTTCAAAAGCTAATACGTCATCAAAAAATATGTAAGTATTAAAAAATGAAAAATATTAATCATCAAAAAAACAATTGAAACGCTATCTATTATATAATATACTAATTACTTAAAGGGTTGAGATAATTTTTCATAAATTTATTCACAATACAATATGATCCCATGTTATGTAAATACTTACGTACGCGTGTGTATGTATACATGTATATAAGAATTGCGTTATTTATTACTACCTATACAATTCTAGTTAGTCGAATTGATTGCTAATCAGAACACGGGCACCGGGTACCACTTGCCAGAAATAATTAAAACAGCATCAAACAGAGATTGCTCTCAAATAACTGCATTCATTTAACGGTACAAAGGAAGTATGGTTGTGTTTACATGTTCTTTCATTGCTTTTATTTGAATAAATTCTTATTTATAATTAGTTCCACTCTATTGGTTTTCGTAGGAATTAATAACACAGTGAGCTCTGCTTTATGTGGGAATGTGGATTCATCAATTGGGCTGTTGCATCGATGTTGCCGAGTTCTCGGAGAGATTGCGCCAGTGGTTGAATATCATTTTATTGTGAAACAAAAAATAATAACATAGAGTGATGAGCCATAAAAATAAAAAGCCGTCGGTGGTCGGTAATAATATCACATTTAAATACCTTTTAAGGACAAGGCACATTAACAGTTTGAGACGGTTCAGAAACCTTCTTAATTTTTTCCCACGACTGATTCCCAGGACTAGCAAATGCACATACATAGATGTTAAATAAAGAAGCATGTTGGATGCATTGAACAGGAAGAGTTTATTTTTTTATTTTATGTACCGCTTTCATTATTGTGGCTGACTAACTAACATACCATCACGCCGTTTCCCCGCGAGGCAGAGAGGATAGAGCGCCACACTCCTATGTCCTGACACACAGTTCTCGGCACATCCACATTCATACATCTTCTCATCAAGTTCGCCGATTATTGAGGCTTCTAACAGAACCATCCACCAGTATCTGGTTTACATGGTCGTGCCAAGTCTTCTCCGGACTTTGTCTATTTCTAGTGCCATCAACACTTGCGTCATATATCTTCCTTACCATTCTCTCCTCATTCATCCGTTGCATATGACCAAACCACCTTAGTGATCCTTTCTTAATCTTACTCACTATACTAAAATCAGCTTTACATTCTTTCCTTATTTCTTTATTCTTTACTCTGTTATAAATTGATCTGCCACACATACGCCTAAGCGATCTCATATCCTCTACATTCAGTTTTCTTTCATTCCTCTTCTACCATTTCCATACATCAGTGTCGGTACGAGGACACCGCTAGTTTTGCCTCGGTTTATTATTGTGTGTAAATATATGTATTAAGGTGAAGAATCTAGTGAATATATAATATTACACAATGTAAGTATTTATAAGTTTGTATTAATGCTAAACAAATGCGAAAATTGAACAACTAAGTATTTAAATATTGCCAAAACTAATATGTAAATGTATTAATAAATTACAATTTTTGAAAATATTAGTTAATAACACTTTACACAGTTTTTGAGTGATATTTAATTATATTTCTGAATTTGTATCATTGGTTTTATTGCATGTGAGTCACGAAAAATATAAGTATTCAAAATCAATTTGAAATTATTCATGGACATCCTCCGTAGTATCACCAACAACAAATTGTTTGATTTTAGCGGTCAATGTTAACACCGAATTCTCTGATTTGTTTGTTCGCCCCGTGTGCTCAGCAAACAAGTGTTGGTCCGATTTTAATACACTCTATTTGGGAATTAACGGAGAAACTTTGTGCCGATGTTTCACAGGGACCACAAATATGCCCAGGATCTTGTTCTCGTGATGAATCTTGCATCTCGAAATGTTTGTGTTTCACGAAAGTGGGTATCCCAACAAAACATTTATATAGTACCTATTTGTACCGTGTGAACCATAGAGAAAATTGAAAAAGGATTCTATCTTTAAAAATGTATAAATTCATGTAGTAATAGCAAATAAGGAGAATAAATAGGTATCATTGGTTAAGGTTTAAACAGATATTTTTTTTTGTACACGGCAAATTTTTTACAATAATATTATGGCAATTTCTCACTTAAGCTAGAGAAACTGCCCCACTTTTTATAATGTTTTCTGCCGTTTAGAAAAGACAGCAATAGTTTGTAAAATAACAGAAACTAAAGTGTCCTTCCTTTCAAATTACCCTGGTCTATAAGCACTGGAGTTCTTTCTCAGCCATCTAACAACTTTTTTTTTTGTAAAACGCAGATAATAGAATTTGCTTTGTGTCGAAATCTAAAACTTTATAAAGTTCGGGAGCTAGGTATAGGAAGTGTATTTTTCCAATTGTAGTCCGTTTTGTGTTATATCTTGCCTTATTTTAATAATGTCCTTCTATCACCTTGATTTCACATAGCATTTTACTAGATAAAATACCGTATTGACCAGAATATAACGCGACGTTATTTAACATCAATAATGTAATAAAAATGAAGTTCGCGTTATATTCGAGACCTAACCTCTGTAACGAAAACTTTCTCATTTTGTTTCCCAAAAATATGTTTATGTTTTTTCTTAAAATAATGGAATAAAATTTCAACGGTCGATTTATATTCGGACCAATGCGGTACTTCACGACTTGATATAAGTTGGCATCTCGCATACCTACGAATTAGGATAAAATTAATATAGTATAAATTGATTTTAATTAATGGTTCTATCCTGTTGATCGCGATTTTAATGGTTAAGTGATTAAGTAGCGGAAAATGAAGAATCATATATTTTAATTAACGAACATTTTCGAGTAAGGAATCCGCAAGAGGATAGATGTCGGACGCTAACGAGTATTGCGAAATTCATATTATTTAGCATTTCTCGTTAATTAGAATATAACTAAGGTAGTATATTATAACGGCACCTTCGAACTTCACACGGTCCACGAATTTTTAGTGAAGAACTCACGACGTCTCGAGTGCACTCAACTTCCGGCGAGCTGCGCGAGTGACCAGATCTGGCAGCTCTTCATTGTGATGCACAATGATTTTCTTTTGTCTCGGAAATATGTGAAAACTATGCAGTTTTATTAAGAAGTTTTAAGATGTTATTTTTAAAAAAACTCTACAAATCTCACACTCTTTTTTTTGCAAAGACTTAACAAGAGGTGTGCTGAAATATTAATTTATATTTTTATTAATAATATATAGCTCATTTTAATTTGAAATTAAAATCGTTATAATTGGCATATTTCTATACTCTTCTTTCTCATCTAACTTTATGTACTTACAACATGTAATCTTTTTCTTTTTTGTGTTCTACATATTATTCCTACAAATACTAACTTGAGACGCAGATGTGTTATAATTATTATAATAATTAAATTATTGTACGTTTGCAAATAAATGGTGTATAATAGATAGTATACAAAATAAACTCAATCATTCCGAATTGATGAGTACAGATATCAACGTATGTAGGTTTAGATGTTTACTTATTTTATGTATTTATTCAATTTCAATTTCTGCACGTTTTAGTACAAAACTTTATGGGCGTAAAATAGCTCGTGTTAGTTTGTATTTTAATGGATTCACCATGTCGCTGTGTACCCATTCATGTACGCTGCGGTCTCGGCAATTTGGTACTATAAATCTGAGAAATGTAATACACCTAAATAACTTAAACGACAGTTAAGTACAGGCTTTAAGCTGTATTCCGTTAGCTCCGGTGTTGGCTCGGATGATATACTTGACATTAACTGGCTACCGCGTCCGCGTGAAATCGCATTAAATGCAGATTATCCGACATCTAGTCACGCCGCGTTATCTACAATTCTATCGGATATGTAAATCAAATAATATGATGGATAAAATCCATGCTTTAACCATTCGCTGACAACATCTTTAACCTAAGTAATGCTATCATACACGGAGGCGGATAATTACATAGGTATAATAATGTATTTGAAAAGGATGAAAACTGTAACGATGCCTAAGTATAATAAATACGTGAAAGGATAGCTATTGAAAATAGACTTAGTAATAAGTACGGTTTATATAAAATATTATGAATGTATTATATTCTATTCTATGCAAAAACATGGCGAAAACATATGATAATACAAAATTAAATACTGACTGTCCATCAACAATGGTACGATTGAAGACTAACAGATTACTCTGTCCAACTGAGTTACGGTAATCTAAATAGATATGAATAAATTGATTTGTCACTGAAGTGGGCTTGTCCAAGATTTATATATCTGTCAGTTGGATCGCATATGACCAGAAACAGCGATTTTTATATGGTGATATATGTTTGTTTTCAAATTACGTAACAATTGATTAAGTATTTCTTCATTTACTGTTGTTCTATGCATGCTAATATATTGTATAAATACAAACGATCGTGATCTTGAGGGGTGTATTTTGTTTGGCAGCTACGTATCATAGTACGTAAGTAACTGGGCGGCGGGGCACGGTTTCCATGAAGCATTTAAAAAATGCCAACCTAGCGATGGGAGCATTCGTTCACAGAACGGTCCAGGGCGAGTGGTGGGTTGGACCAATAGAAATGTCTCAATGGCAGCCAAAGACTTATCGTTTTCATTAATTATTAATCATTTCATAAGTCGATTGATTTAGGCCAGGAAGACTCTTATTATAAATATGTTTTCATTTTCACATTACGCAGGTGTAACTAATCGCAACAGAGTCCTTTGTGATATCTAATTCAAACGGATAAAAAAGTGCCGTTGGACCGCTAGAAAATAAAGTAATGAAATACAAATCTGTCGCCCGGGGTAAATGACTCTTTCTGAGTAAGAAAAAAATAAGCGGAAAAAATACGTTACGCTCGTAGAATTTCGCTCTGATAACCGGTGCGATATAAAAGGTCGAGAACTGAGAAATGAAACACTCGGATGCTAAATGACGAAATGCCATTTATAAAAAAATTTGATATGTAATATATAATGTATTTTTAAGGTAGTATTATTGCGTCATTGTACAAGAGATTCGGTTGTATTATGGTGCGTGTCCGATTCGTCCAATTAAAATATTAACAAGTTCAATGTTAAACTGCTAAATCTCTCCATCCCTCTTCATTCGCCATCTCTAGATCTTATCCACCCAATGGTTTCTTCTCTGGTTTTTGAAATGGTAGCTGGACACATAAAATACTCTACCCTCCTTGTCAAATACCCGTTCCATCAAAGATTAAAAAAATAATTATATCGTTAAAATCATCATACACTTTATTTTTAATTTATGCAACCAAATAGCTAGATAAGTCCCATGTACTAGATACAAGTTATATACAAATAAATAAATTCTTTAAATCTTCCCGTGCACTTTCAACTTACGGTCACGCCAGTAAAAAATGGGTGTACAAAAAGTCATTCATTTAAATTGTTCTCAAGGGCGTCGATGTTTCCGCTCTACGGGGTCCTTCCGCGCACCGCTGACCCTAGAAACCACCGGGGCATCTCCCAATTTATTATACGACTACCACCTCATCACTCAAAACCATATAATAATTTATTACCTTTACAATACTTTAAAAAGAAACATGAAGAAACGCAAATATCTCGTTTAACCTTGTATCGAAAACGTTAAAGTAAATTATTAATTTTAATTATTCATCTTACGATGAAGATACTGTTTATAGAAACCGGTCGACGTCATAGTAATCAATGTGGTAAATACAAAGTTGGTTATTTGTTTACATTCATTATTTTATCTAACCACAAAGATAACGGTACAAACATTATACGTAAGTATTAAACTGCATTAATACAAATAGATACTAATAATTCATAGTAGTTATATCAGTTGGTTCTCATCATTTGATATATATATTTTTTACTTAACAATACCTTATGCAGCATTGAGTAGTTTTGATATATGGAACGTATGTCCCACACTGAAGAGGATGACAATGCACTATGTAAGTTAGAGATAACAGGGACAGAAGATGTCAAGGTAGGAGAGGTATGCCAGGATATGGAATTAATTAAATTAAATAGTTGCATTGTACATTGCACATGCATTCCAAATTGTGCTACATATTGAAAATATTTTACAAATATACTGATTATTCATATCATATAATGTGTACACACCTATAATATAAGTACCATTAAAATATTTATCAGTATTTAAGATAACATTAATAATTTTAATACTAAAATTTATTACCGGGTAAATTTTTGTTCTATACAACACACATTTCGCAAGGTCGATGGACAATCACCGGATAGATTCCAAACTTATCAACATAATCTTAAAGATCCCATAATTTAGCCACCCTTTCCAAATTTATATATTATACACACTTACATAAATAATAAGAAAAACGCTTTGTTTAAAATCACTATTTATTGAAACATCAACATGCTTTAAGAGCTATCCCTTCGTCAGGAAACAGTGTATACTAAAATTAAAAACGCAGGCATGTATTTATTTTTAGTTTTGTTTTTATCTATGCTCGCATGCATCTATGCGTGCGCGATAAAATTTTGAAATCAGCAGAACGAACGCTCGATACAATATTATCAATGAAACCTTTCCTGAATGATACAAGTAGCGAGGAATTTACTAGACCCACGCTCACCTGATTAATTTATTGCCACTTATATAAGGCTCAGGCAGTGGTCTGCTGTCACGGCAGATCCAGCACCGTTAGGGTTTACGTTTCTTATGGAAGTTTCCCGTACGGCCGTGTGCGAAGGCAGTCAATCTCTACGGCAAATCACGTGAATGTGTCACGTCATTGAGGTTACTTAAAGAGGTTTCTGTTTTTGTAGGTAATCGTGTTTAAAGTGACATGAACTTAATGAGGGATGTTTTTTCCGAATAGTCTAACTGTCCACCTTCTTAACATAACCTACAATCTTGTTAGTAATAAGTTTATAATAACCTCTCAAACCTTTTCGCGAACATGTAAACGTGTCATATTGTGTTGGGTTTTTTATTACATATTTTTAATAAATATGTGGATTAATTATAATAAAAACAGTATTTTAAATATTTTAAAAAAAATCCTGTTCAACAAATATTCAATAATACTTCATCAACTATATGACAATTTAAATCATTTGTACAATAAATTTAAAGTCCTAGATCCATACTTATATGTATTTAAAGAATGGAGAATCCTGCATAAAGACGTGTAAAATCATCTTGTGCACGATTGATATGAGCTCATAAGTTAGTTTCGCTCACCATAAAACGTAATGATTTAGTAATATCAATTGATTTAGATGTCATTTTACCCGTTAATGATAAAGTCGTGATAAAAATAAATCACAATTGTGTGTGTAGTGCAAAGTTTAGTTTATTTAATAATAAAAAAATTATGTTGCCCCACAGAGTAACTGCCATGTCAATTAATGATATCGTAATGATTTTCATGTTACTTATAA
Organism: Eubasilissa splendida; assembly: GCA_031772225.1. Lineage (NCBI taxonomy): Eukaryota > Metazoa > Arthropoda > Insecta > Trichoptera > Phryganeidae > Eubasilissa > Eubasilissa splendida. The sequence continues at coordinate 33,982,662 of CM062850.1, forward strand.
TATTCGATAACGAAGTTCTCTATTGCCCCGTCATTACATGTGAACCAAATTGTTGCATATTTGGCAGACAAAGAACGCCGACGTATGTTCCATATTTTTTTCGAAACAGAACACCAATGGCTAACGGGATCCAGTGCTGATTGGAGCAGACAATATGTCTGGATGCTGACACGAATCCAATCAGATCTAATAAGACTTTTTTCCCGACCGAGGCGGAGTAATTATTATTACATTCACATCGGCGGCCGCACCGCTAGATGGCGACCATTCGACGTCACAGAGTTAGCGCTTTTCGTCACTGACAAAAGTTTTTGAAGCTTTTTTTTTCCGTCGATTGAATTTGTGGGACACCATGTTCATTGTGGTGATGAACAATGCAGACGTACAACGGAATCTCTGCCCTAGGTTCGTGAATTCGGAAACTTTTCATTTAACGTACTTTGGCGTCGAAAAAACAAGCCAACAATTTGAAACCGTTTCGCGAAACTCGACAAATATATGTCAATTGAAAAAAAAATTATGTCGGACAACATGTCATTATTCAATGTTACTGTAAATTTCTCTGACCAGATAGATAGTCGCTACAGAGCGAAGAGTGTAAAAGTTAGAAGTCATAACAAAGTTTATTTTATTATTATTATTTTTAATTCATTAAGTGGTTAATAAAACATAGTTAACAATGTAAAATAAATTTATTTTTAACTTATTTAAAAATATAAAATGGGGGTTGTTTAGATAGTCTATAGATGTAGAAGCTTGTTGGGAAAGAATTCAAAAAAGGAAGGTTAGCGTGAACCGGTTATTGCCGAATATTTATAATAAAATAAAGTATTGGGCTATGTATATATTGTATAAAATTTAAAAGTAATATTTATTTAGGTACATTTAGCACATTATTTAAATATTATAGTTCAAAATATTAGAGACCTTTATTCCTAATATTGTTATGCTATTCATTCTTCTGAAATTCCTCTTACAGCCTTAAAAACAGCACACGTGACATACTTAGCATTATTGAAAATAATAATTAAAAATGCATTTAATATTTGCAAAAGGATGGGTTAGATTAGGTTATGTTACAGAATTAGTTAAGTTGACATTTTTTTTGAGAAGTATAACTGAATAAAATCGTATATGAGACGAGCGATGGAGGCAATGTGAAAGGCTTAACATGATTAAATGCTGTAAAACAGATGTTGGTAGCTGACCTTCTTAGATGACTCCAGCCAACCAACCAGGAAAAAGGGTAGTAATATTAAGGCAAGAGTCGTCTATCAGAACGCAAGAGTGCGGCTCTCTATACTCCTGTGTAATGGAATGTAAGTGAATAGTATTATTCAATTAACGACTTCACACCGAGTTCAGGAGTGTGTCGAAATCGTAATTAATGTCTTTCTAGGAATGAAATTTGGCTCCGTGCATAATTCTGCGAAATACTTTAACGACTTCCTTTGATGTGATGAGGTGGGATGGACAGTTAGAGTCGTTATTTGATTTGAAATTACAAATATTTGGTTCACAAACATGAGCAAAAAATTATGTGTGCCATGAAGGTGAACATGTTGCGTGTATGATTGCTGTAAACAATTGTGAAAAAAGTATATCTATCGCATAGCGGCAGCAATAAACTATATTATACGTACATACGTTTATAATAATGAATAGTAAATAGAAATTAATATATTTAAAATATTCGATATTATTAAGTGTAATATAATTTTACCTGCATAAATTCTGTTGAATCTAAAATGTTAAAGCAGTTAAAAATTTTTTTTTGAACTACTTATATATATTGAATGATATAATGTCTTGTTTAATATCCATTAGCGATCCAATTCCACTAAAATATAATTTAATCACCTGGAAAATAATTTTAATTGGATAATTAAAGATCCCTCTCTTTGTATATATACTATTGTAAGTATACATCGTTTACAATGACCCAAAACTCTAGAAGGTCGCTTCCAGTCACTGACTTTATCGGCTCAAAAATACTCATTTTTGGTTACTTTTGCGACAATTTCAATGTCAATATTACGAAAAAAATAAAACAAATTAAACCTTGAGCAAATTGGTTGAAAACCACAGAAACGTTCAACGAATGAAAATGAAACAAAACTTTGCGGCATTTTATGATAATGTGCCAAATAATTTTAAGTGAATTAATACATTTTAACGTTTATTTTTCGTTTTTGAAACATGATACTTAAATGAGGTCGTTTGCGTCTGCCCGACAGGAAATTCAGCAATGTGAATTGAATCTGTTTTCAAAAACAAAACGTCATTCCGAGAATTTTCTGTGCGCTCCGTTGGCAACACGATTTCAATTAGGAAGGTCAAGCAACCCTAAAACGGGAGGATGCAGTCGCTAGGGTGAGTGTTAGACAAATTACTGGCGGGAGTAGAAAGGTTAAGATGTTGAATGTTCACCCACACCGCTTCTGTTCAATGGACAATTAGACTTTTTTGCAACGTGTCTAATTTTCTCAAAGTATCGTCACTGAAATATAATTGGCTATGGCGAGCATCCCTCCCTGTCTGGCGGGAACTTTGTTAGAAGTTTCCCGCTAATTTTGAATCGGCCATCTTAATTATTTTAACACGGGAGCCAGTCATATATTGCCATTATAAAAAATCTTATATTTCAATTAGTGTATTGGAATTTATTCTACTGCATGTTAAACGTATTATTTCCTTAATTGGATGATACTTCAATTATGACAGTTGTTAATTTAAGGGCTACATAAAAATGCCTTTCACGTGATAAGGAAAAATCTTACACTAATGCCCGTGTTGTGTTATAAAATGTATTATTATCAAATACATCTGAAAACATCTGTTTTCAGTTCAGTAACCCGAATGATTTCTTGAAATATATATGTAAGGGAGTAAGGACAGAATCCATGTCTGTACCCGACCTAATTAATTCCCGACATGCTTGTTTACAATAATCTGGAAAAGATTAGACATGTGTTTCTCGTTAATTTTTTCAACATTGATACGCGGGCGCTCTGCCACGTATGAGAAGATATACTCGTATAAAATTTGATGAGACAAGAGTGGTATGCCAGGACAGAAAAGTGTGGCGGTCTATTCGTTATTTTATCCATTAAAATTCTGCCATTACTGGGTACGTAAATCTGCACATTCCTGATAACTACCGTATACAGCAACATCATGTTTTATTTCATCTCTCAACGTTCAGTTTTTTTTTTTTTTATTTATTTGAAATTTTTACAATTTTTTTATAATATGAGTTTTTAATCAAGTATTGTACATTATTTAAATTACATGGTTTTTATTCTCTTACCTCTTGTGCTTGGATAGGGAGTTACACTCTAATCATTTTATATAGAGAGTTATACATATATTATATTAGTTAGACATTTTGCAAAAATCAGTTGTCAGTTCGAGAGAAAACTTGTGCTATGTACTTAACTAATTTATTTAAATCATACTCCTTATCTATGCTCGTCGATCGTATATGCTTATATATAATAATAATCATATTCCAGAATATGGAACTCCCGGTCCTACCAGGTGTTTCGCAATTTCGCATAATGTTATACATTTTATAATAATTTTATTATTACAGGAAAATTATTTATATATCTTGTTTCAATCAAGTAATAAAGTGTACGATGTAATAAATACATTTAATTGAGTTAAAACAAAAATATTACTCAAAACAAAACTCACTGCTTTCTAAAGGGTTAATTTGCATTATTTTAACTGTCCAGAGACGTAACATGTACACTTGGATATAATTCATTGATCTTAAACATCGCCAATGGAGTAAAATATTATGGTGAAGCACTCTGACGTAATAAATTGCTTCCTACTGCTAGATGAACACGTAAGTGATATGCCAGAACCTTGTGTGATGTAAGGGTCCTTGTCGAAATAACGGTGTTGTAGACTTAAAATTGTCACATTAAAATGCTAAATAATGTGCTACACATTTATAAAAAAAAAATTAGCACGCCTTCGAATCGTTAAAGATTTGTCGTGGTATTTTTTTTTTTGGTTTTCTTAGACTTGAATGAAATCCGCACGTTAACGGCGGCCCTTAGAAGGCGTATGTCAAAATCGGACACGTGTTCATTAGCGTTTGGCGCCATTATTCGGGTTCAAACCCGCCGCGTGTGTCCGTGCACAATCGGGAACAGGGCCCCGCATCGGGTTCTGGTTCGGTTCGGGTTACCAAAGTCTTCCGCTGCACCGCGCGGGCGGGCGGTTCTCAGGGCCCGAGCCCTTTCATCTGTTGCACAGCTGACTGCACGGTAATCGCGGAGATCTCGTGTTGCACTTTTGAACGCACTGTTAGTCGTTTTCGTCTAGACGTATAAATTGGACATTTCGGCTTAAAACTGCGTACTCCATGCCGAGAGAAGGCGTTAAAAATTCGAGATCGAAATATTAGGTAAACGATTGTACGAATATTCAAATCAAATGAAGATGACTTTTTTTCAATTATAATAATAAATTTATAAATAATTTATTATTATTCATGAACAGCCTTCCGTAGATATGGCATAAAACCTTCGTAAGAAATCTCAAAACCTTTTACGAGATATGACCCGTACGTACTCAGACCGTAATTTATTTCCGGGATTCCTTATTAGGTATTTTATACGGCGTAATTGTATTTTTTATCTCATACCTTAGCCAAAACAGCGAGATATGTATTCTTTATTCTATACATTGTAAAATGAAACATGTATATTCTTTGATATGATATGAAGATAGACGCATTTTATATATGATACTGGAGATGCATGTTTCTCGTACCGCGGCAGTCCACAGGACGACAATCTTCTAAAAATTTAAATTTGAATTACGTCAATCTTCTATAATAAACTCGCGAGGATATTTCTGTGGAAATATTGGTATTTAAGATTAAATGGAAAGAACAGCAGATTTTCCAAAGACTTACACCAATAGTCTGCCTCAAAAATGCGCCAGAAATAGGATGAATTTCGATTAAACGACGTTAAATGATTTCAGATACAGTTACATCGATATCTTTTCTAAAGTTTACTACGTTAAGTTACTAAGCTTACCACAACTAGTTTAAAAAACTAGAATAAAGAAAACATAATTTTGATATATTTAAAAATTTGCGAATTCATATTATCCATCTGTAATCTGAGAAGATGACAAAAGAAATGACCTAAAAACAAAAACGACTTACTAATTACATCCTCTCGAGTAACTGACTTAATGACTTAAGGGTGGGTTTTGGAAGATTTATCACGAGGGGTGACATTTGTATTGCCTAGCGAGAGACGATTCCGCCGTCGGAGGCGTTGACGTGGAGGGATGTCCTTACCGATGAAGGCTCAAAACTTTTGAAACTTATTAAGACAAAATCGCCGGCGCAAACATTCATAAATATTCTCACATTTAAAAGGCACGGTTCGTTTGCAACGAAAGAAATAATCTACCGAAGAAATTAAATTAAATTACCACCATTGCTTTTTTCCTCCCGGATGCACAACCAAATCTTTGTCAATTAATCATCTGTTGTATTCATCTACATATCGTACCTACACACAAATATTTTTTTCATTTTAATATCGTTTTGGTAATACTTATTACTGTTATGTTCAATGCTGTATCAAAACGTATTTACGAGTTAAAATTGTATAACGGTCTAACTCCGTTCACTCTCTGTTCGATAAATATATAACAAGTGCTATAATTGACCACCATACAAGCTGCTTCGTTTACAGTGAACAATCACATTAGCCACACCGAGGTTACTGATGTACCTCATAAATAGCAGTACATTAACTACATTTATTGGCCATCACAGATAACAAATAATCGTATTGAATTATGGCGTGCAATATAAATCTTGTATCATGGAACGTACCAATGTATAATACATTTTAACAGCATCCTTGCGGAACATTTAAGTACCTTCGCATGTTAGACGATACATTTCTTACAGAGTTGAAAATATTGTAATTAAAAATATTTTATAATATAGGTATATTGAATCATTTTCATAATCCTGACATTTGACTTTTAATTGTATTTTTTTTAGCTCCTTCCCCGAAATTTCGCAGTAGAGTTAATAATCTCAGAAAAATATAGGACTAAAAATTGACTAATACGTCACACTCGCTACCGTGGTGATTACATATTTTATTCAGTATTATTGTCATTTTTTAGAAATTCACATGTTCGAAAATAAATTAAAATATGTTTTTTCGTGTCCCAGTAGGCAGACGAAAAAAAATAATTTTAAAAAATATATAAAAATTATGAACACATGCACGATGATGATAGTTCTACCATTACTTGCCCAACATAGTTGAAATAAGAATTAATCTTGTTTGAATCCGGATTTTTATACCACCATATTCTCCCAACAGTCTTTAAAATACCTACTTCATGTCAATGTTAAACTGATGCAGTACTATCGTAACACAATATTTAAAGAGAATTTTATTGGTATTGGACGCACTTTAAATAATATAAAATACACTCCTAGGTGTGTAATTTATATTCAGTAATGAATTTGTTATTTATAAATTAAGCAGGTACGTATGTCGGTACGCGTGTGTATATTTGTTGAAATCAATACATTGTAACAGTTATGCAGCAGTTTTTTTACCCTGAAGTATCCTGTACCCGCTAATAATTATGTTACTTTTTATACAGCCTTAATCGAAACAAAAATATTCTCGCAATCAAAGATACAGGAGAGGATAATGCCCCCCTGCGGCGATACCAAATACCATTTTATATTGCAGATATTAAAATTTGTAAGGCATTGACTCGCGAATTTTGATGCTTGTTGCGAACCAAAAATAAATAATAACAAAAAAAATTGTTATACTCGCAGTACCGGCAGATAAATACAATTTTTGTAGAAATTCTTTGAATAACTACACTATATTGTAATTTATATAAGACAGGATATCCAGTAAATCTTGAATACTAGAACGTAGTCATTTTACTGCTGCTCTCGACTTAATAATATTATAAAAACTTAAATAAATATCAGATATCTCATAGAAACGAAGCTATATTTATTATATTTAATGAAAAATATATAGAAATATGGGATAATTACAGGGCTTTCGACCTATTAAATGTTACCTGGCCTAAGTAATCACTTTATATAAATATAACGTTCACCATTCTCACCCCATTAATCTCCACATCTATCAAATTTTTGAAAGTTGTATATGTTAATATGTAGACTCGCTTCGAGTACCACTACACCATTGCCATCTATGAACCAAATTTGATAATTCATTTTTCCTTAAAACAGCATATATCCCTGTAGTTACCTCATGTTTCTATATATTTTCCATGAAGTATAATAAAAATAGCTTCGTCTCTTTGAGATATCTAATATTTATTTAATAAGAGCCTTTGTAGGTAAAAATCCAGTAATTGTGTGTTCTTGGACATATTCAAATATTGCTAAAATATATTAACTTATTTAACAAAGGCACTGAATTAATGCCTAGCATTAACTATTTTACTGTCAGCCGTATTGGAATGGGGGTATTTTTATTGTGTTTGATCGGATCTTGCAAGCTATGTCCATCTCAATCATGGCTCGGTGTGACATTCAAATTTTGGCGAATATACTCGTTTATAACATTTGAAACGTTAATTTGACGCCGCACTCTTCTGTTCTGACACAGCTTTCAACCTATCCACATGCATATTTACTCTTTGTTGACGCTTCTAACAAGACTATCTTCCAGTATCTGATTTTCCTGGTCACAATGTCCTCTATTTCTAGTGCCGTCAACATCTGTTTCATGTATCTGTCTACATCCTATTCTCTTCCCATTCTTTGTCCTAAAAAGGCAAATTCGCACTTATTAAATTCGTTGAGATTAAAAACCAGATATTAAATATTATTTTCAATTTTTCCTTTAGATAAGTATCTAATGTCACTGCTGCTATTATGAAAATATGTATGGAAAATTGATGATCCTTTTTAATTATTTACTAGACATTTCATGAACGCAGAAAGCATGAACAATTAAGGTTTTTTGCATAGATTAAGTTAGTTTCCGACCCCCGCCGTTAACACCAAATATCGGTGGTTCGTTTATTAGAATATCAATTTGTATCAAGTGTTATTAACGTAAATAGCACTTTAATTCATGCAATCGGAATATTTTAGTAATATTTTGATGAGGTATTCACAGGTTTATGAAGTAACTTCTGTTAAGAAATATGTTCTTTTGATAATCTTATGATACGGTTATATTTTTTTGCGATCTTATTAAATATGCCTCGTAACGATTAACTGGCTTATCTGGCACCGGTTAGATCGTACTGTTATAAATGTATTATATAATAAGTTATGACGTTACCGTTAATTTAAACGGCTGTTATAATAATATCAGAACTATGATTGCGTTCTTTTGAATATCGCCATCTGTAACAGAATGATAAAGCTATAATGAAAAAGTAAGAGGGTATTGTGCCGAGAAAAATTGATGTATTATTATAATATAAAGATGACGTACTAATTCGTTCTGTATTACATAGTACACATTATAAATAGTTTACTATTTGACAAATCAAATTATTGAGTTGTTAGGATATAAATTACATCATGTTATATATTGTAAAGGAATATGTTGTTATTTCTAGTTTATGACTCTACTCCGATAGTGGACTGTATAGGATTATCATACACAATATCTCGTCGAAGGTTCCAAAACACCAGTATAGACTCCGAAGTCTCCTAAAACAGTTATCGCTGAACTGTACCGATGGCCGTGGCCGGGAAGGGACGGTAAAGAAGGGGGGGGGGGGGGGGGCATGGCATAGATAATTATTTCGTTCAAAGTAAATAATATATATTATATGGCAATCAATATATGTCCCAGATACATACTTTATCCGACGGTATTAGTTCTCTCTATTAAGGCAGGTTAAACACCGATAAATTTTACCAAATGATGCATGCGCATTTTTTTTGATGGTGAGTCATAAACTGGAAATAACAAAAATAACCATATCGATACTGAACGATTTTTGCAAACCGTACAGCATGATCGTGTAAAAACGCATCAACGCTTTATTATGTGTTCTACAATAATATAATATCATATGTAAATTGCACAGCAGATACATACTATTATATAATATATTTGTAGCCTAGATAATTGATTACTTTGATTAATTGAACTATCTCTACTTTATAATATTATATATTTATTATTCATACATGATCAGCCTGTATCACACTGTCCTAACCTTAAAAATGTTGAAATTCTTAACGTATTTCCAATATAATTTTCAGCTACTTCTTTTTTAAATCCTGCTGAATATTCTAGACAAGCGCAGTTCTTTTATTGTACTGTGTGAGGGAACAAGCGGGTTCACGTACAACCGAAATAATTATTTGATCCGATTCGTCAATTTAAAAATGTAATTTGCACCCGTGTCTAAAGAAAGGCCAACATCTTCGATTGGAGCTGATGAACGTCTCCATTGTCGGCCATTGCAGCGGAAATTCAGCGAAAATGGCGGTCAAGCACCCTGGCCCTCCCGCCAAAAATTTTTCTTAATTAACCTCCAATTTTTTCCTCGAGTTTGTCTCGTTGCAGAGCTGGAATAAAAAAATCACCAGACCCACCATAGAATCTGCACCGGACCGGCGAGCAAAAAAGTAATGGGAACGACATTCACGATAAAGCAATTTGCTCGGCCTTTGTCGATGACAAATTAAGTTTCGTTACGTTTTAGCGACGACAATAGGATGGCGACTGTTGTGCGTGCACAGAGGTCCGCAACTAGCGGGTTTACAGTTTCAGTGGCCGGGCGTCACACGCCATGGCGGCGAGCTGCACATTGCGCACGCGAGGTTCGGTCATGTGACAAAAATGCAAGTTTTCAACTGCAGTCAGAACTGAACAAGTACATTTTCTTATTGATTTAACATTACCGACTTGTATTCAACAACTAATACATAGCAAACATGCTCAAAGGCGTGGAAGCAACAAGTCGCACAATGCATAAACAGATTTAGAATTTGGAAGTTTTGTAAGATTTAAGAAATACATTATGTAATGTATGCTTTACTGACGAGTACTAGAAACTCAAACAATGCAAATTTAAAAAGAATCAATATTAAAATAATCAACGAAATCATAAGGCTTAATTATATACTTGTAGGTATATGTATAGATATATATTTTTATCCATTTATGATAGAGTAAATAATGAACAAATTAAGAAAGAATGTAAAAGTGATTTTAGAATAGTGAATAGAATTTAAAAAGTATTGTTTGGTACTAGAAAAGGGGTGGTTTTATACTGTCGAACAAATGAATGGAGAGATAATGTTAAGTATATAACGTGAGTGTTGATGGCATCAGAAATATAGGACGTCTACGAAGAACTCGGTGTGACCAGATTGAACTAGAAGCCCTGTTAGATGTCAAAAATCGACGAGTTTGCATGAAAAGCAATATGAATGCGTATGAGATGAGAGTTGTATTATATTTCAATGGCAATCTATCCTCTCTGCCAACTGCCAACCCTTGCGGAGAAACTTTAATTTTTGAGAATTCTCATATAATATTAAATTTTATTTTTATTTTGTTTCAAACTTATCAACCGAGATCACCTGATAAATTATTATTCTGATCTCTCTCTGTGTACAAAAATGTGCATACTATTTGAGTACAAAAAAAAAAGATTTGAAAACACTAAAATCTGAAAAATTTCTTATCAAATCTTTCCGCAGTAAAATATTTTCGATCCATTCTGAATATTACATTTGTCACGGGACATAAACGATTCTCAATCGCGAATTACGGCCAAAAAAAGTCATACAAAAAATGTAACAATCCAAACGTCGTTTGTATAAGACGGTTATAAGCTGTCATTATTTTGGACTGTGCCCCGTCACGTATTCTTGACGCCCCGCAGACGGGAAATATTGTAATAATTGTAATGTACATTTCAATCGTTCGACAAATACACCTATTTTTATTTTATTAAATTTTTGCTGTTAATTAATATTCTTAGATAATATTTCATTATTCTTCACACATTTTTTAACCTTGTAAAAACTTCATTCACGCCTCCTTCTAAATTTTTGAACTGAAGTAATTCATATCGATAATGAAAATGCGTGACGAAAACTGTTACATCTCTTCCAATTATTTAATCTATATCCAGTCACTAACTTTAATTAAATAGATTAAATAATAGCGTTTTACTAATGAAAATATGTTAACATATTTAATTTTATATCATTGCTTTCTATCTATTTATAAAAGTATCCCATATAATTTTAAGTATAAACACCTTAAAACACTACTGTGTTTATATAAGAACACGTTCAAAAATATAGAGAACAAAAAAGCCTTTGAATTTTTTAATTCCTAAAAACCTTCAACTTCGTCCGACACAAGATGTTTTCATATACACAAATAATATATCTTTCATGTGTAATCATTAATATCTAATACTTTGAATTGTGACTAAAAGTGACTTAACGAATCTGAGAAATTGTCAAATTTATACAAAAATATTTAAATCTCCTATTTATGTGTCTGTAAACATTATTATATCACGTATCATTTTTCCATTTTGTTTTTCGGGAAAATCTACATGATTCACTTTCAGTCTGTCACACATATTATTGTTCAACAAAATTGTATTATTCAACAAAATTGCATGTATCGATGACCATTGCATCCGGACAATTGAAAATCAACAATGCTTACAGGACAATGTTGAACAACCATTGACTGTTGCTACTTCTAATGAGGAAATTGAGCAATACACCTGAGATGTTTGTGTTTCTTCTGCCGAGCATCCGAGGAGTGCATATTCAGGAGTATGACTATACTTGTGGAATGCCATCTAGATAAGGTGCAGTTTAAAATGTCGAGAGTATTTAATTAAATTCGTTTAAAAATATTTAGCACATACAGAGTGTTTTAAAAATTTGAATATGATTAAGACATTTTTCGGTCAATTAATCCATTTAAATCATTTATTACTTTAAATTATCAATAGGATTATAAAATATCATCGCTTACCGATCCTATATTAGTAAATCGTGCGTGCAGGCAGGTACTTGGTTTGATTTGTGATGCTTACCTGTAAAGATAAAAAAAACATCAATTATCAAACTGGCAGATATTAATAATGTATCGTTTTAATTTTTTAACATTCCTGATACTTTTCAAATAGATATTTTATTAATATTTCGTCAAAATTATATAAAGTTTGGTGCTGCTTGTAAGAAGATGAGTTTGGATGTTCTAGGAATGAAGAAAGTTATGAAGGGTGAGAAATACTTAGCAACTAAACAATGAAAAGCATTATTATCAAGCGCGACTGAAATATACAGCTGAATTTCTTACTGTCATTATCACTCTACAATATATACGACAAATAGTTTACATTTATTTTTTAACAAAGATGTGTACATTAAATATTATTAGCTAACTTATCAAACCGTTTCTCCGTAAAGGTAGGCAGTCAGGATAGAACGTTTGATATAGTACTTCGCATCGTTCACTAACATACACATTTTCAAACAGTCTCATAGATTATTAATGTTTCTTACAGAGCCATCCCTCAATATTTGATTTACTTTAGTGAATGTCCTCTGTTTCTGTTGTCTTTAGCACTGGCCTCAACTCGACCGAAATGTTGCCTTCTCCTATTATGTCCTATTAAAAAATAGAATTTTTTGTTCTAACAATAATGATTTAATTATTCAGTAGTTAGATCTATTATAATCTCACAATCAAACATTTTAATGTTCAAAATTTATTTCTTATACAAAAGCTTGACTAGTTTCATATTTGAATTAGAGTGAATGAAAAACATTCCCGGAATCTGGCCACTTTCTCAAAGCCTCCCACCATGACGGAAGAAGATAGGAAAACCTGTTGATTCGGGGTCATGGAACCCTTTGAACTCTGAATAAACCCTTAATTATGCATTCAGTCCGTATCGTTAGCCAAGTTTGAGCCGTTCCGGTCTCTGCACTCGCTGCTACTTTTACTATGAGATTCCAAGAGGAAAAATCAGATGAAAAAACACCAACAATAACATTATCTTAGCGCCAGCCTAGCGTGAATAATTGTAACACCCATCGCGGATTGCGCATGCGTGGGAACTCTTGTTACATCACCGGACAAGTTCACGGCGAGATGGCGAAGTGGGCGAAGAAGATGGGTAACATTGTAACATGCCATGTTGTAATTAAACCGCATCAGTCAAATAATTAGATTTAATTGTACGCTGAATAGTGATTATAGTTATTGCTGGCAGATGGCAGATGGCAGATTATTGATGATGGACGTAGTTTAATTATAAGGTACCGAGATGATGACACTACGTGCAAGGTATCATGTGATGTTTACATCAAACTGAGATATTAAGCATCATTGATTTTTCGATTTCTTCGGTGGAATTTGGTTCATCGCAATATAATTTAGAGTAAAAAAGTAAAGTATTTTTATTTTAAAATGACTTATTTATTGATATAAAACGATCAAGACATCTGATATCTGACATCTCGATACAATAGACGAAATCATTGGAGCAGTGGGAGTGATTGGTAGAGGACCGGAGAATCAAGGGAAGGTCTTCATCCAGCAATGGACCAAAAATGGTTGAAGACGATGATGATATCGATAATACGATCTCGCAATTTGATATTAAAATAACGCAACAATTTTCTCTCATAATTATTTAAATTTATACATACATTTGTTTGTAAAGATTTTTGTACTTTGGCGAGTACGTACGAAAATAAAATTCAGCGTAATTCACATTTGTTTACAGCCTCCAACGGTGCTTCCGGTAGGCATATAGACCAAGAAAAGGGTTCTACTTTAAGCCAATCGTTTTGTTGGCTTGCCCTTCAAAGACCCCTCGACAAACTACTCGTAGCAACAACACCACGTGCTAAATAGTATTGTGGAGATTCCATTAAAGATCGTTCACCTTGGTTCTCTTCACAAGTTCACCGTTCAGTTCCACATTGTTTGCGTTCAAATTCATTAACCCTTTGCGGACATCCGGTGGATGGAAGCGACTCCGGAAAATGCTGAAGTCACGCACACTGAATTATGATAAACACGTAAAGAAATAATGTTAATGTTGATTTGCCGCATATTGCAAGATTTTTTGAAGATGAATCCAAAATACAACCACGAAATTTATCCAAAGTTACTTTTATTAAAAACTTATTACCTTCGATGGAGTTATACACCCTTTTACGGTTTCAATGTTGTATCATATTATTACTAAATCTATTACCTATTGTTTAAATATTGTTTTGATATATAGTATAATATTACAGATCTTACGATTAGATAAAATCGCTATGGTGGTCGAAATATCTAATATAAAATGAGGATTTCGATCTTAAAAAAATGTTTTTGGTTTTCCTCTCATCATAGCTAGAATATGTATGAAAATGTATTTTTAAGATTTGAATATTAGGGCTGATTTTAGCATAGTGAACGGAATTAGAAAAGGGTCGCTTAGATACTTTGGTTATGTGGAACGAATGAACGAGGAGGGAATGGTAAAAATGATATTCATTGCAAGTGTTGATAGCACCAAAAATAGAGGACGTCCCCGCGGAAGACATGGCGCTACTAGGTAATATAGAAACTGGTAGACGGTCTTAAAGTTAATTATTAAAAGCTTCCGCAAACGACGAGTAAAAAGTGTGGTACTCTATCCTCTCTGCCAATCCCCGCGGAAGACAGAGTGATGACTAGTTAATTAGTTAGTTTATTGAATATTGGACCGTGATATTTTTATCCATTTGTGGTGATCATTGGATTGACAATAATTTTGTTTTGAATTTTTAGTTATAATTACGAAGAGTACATTTTTTTCTGGTTTCCATACGGTACATGTTTTTGGTTTAAATGTGCTACGGATACATTTGTCGCAATATATTCCACAAGAGTGACAATATTTTAGTGACATTTAATTCCGATTCATTAAAAACTCAACGCCGCAACTTTTGACTTGCTGCAGTTTGAAAATTCACTTTCGCATCGATAAATCGCTCGAACGGACCGCGCTCTCGCAAAATAAGCGCGGCTAGTTTACGACTCGTGCAGCTGTACCATAAAATCCCCAGTGAACGAGACGATGTGTGGAAAAAAGTTGCGGTTGCCCGACATTGTCTTGTCAATTCCGCCGCGCTAAACCATCCGAACAACGACACGCGCGATAACTCGCAGCGATTACGACAGTCATTGTATGTAAGTAAGACAGGTCGAACTTCACACTGATCTACGGTTTACGAGGAACAAATGATTTATTTTCCGAGCAGATCTGTGTGATGTCAGCGCGAACTCGTGGGTCCTCACAATCTTCATCAAAAAATTATATCTTAATGAATTAGTGTCTAATTCTGTGTCACTGACACAGACCACCAAATATATATTTTCATTTCGTTGTCACCCACGTGATCACTTTTGTGCCACTTACGCAATTAAATAGCTCCGCGATTTTTTTTAAAAATATGACTCGATTGGAACGAAAATTTAAACGCTAACAATATAATATGCATTAATATAACAAAATACGTCTTGTATACGCAAAGATTTAATTTTCGAAGAGTGAATAATTTTACTGTTGCATAAATATGTCATAAACTATCGGATTTATGTTTCCACCAAGAATGTGTGTAGAATGCCCCTCGACCCGCGACTAATGTTATTTTAATATATTGATATTACTTTGAATATCAATAAATTATTTGTAATATTTACAAGACGTAATAGTGTAGTACGCCGAGTATATAATTATTAGAAAAAAATAAAAGAAATTACAATGAAGTGTCGCGCACTGTTTAGTCTATATGAACGGAGCCAATATTATATCGTGGATAACACAAAAACTATATATACGTTCTTTGGAGTGTGTTTTTGCTTTGAAATGTGGATATGTTACTTTTTTCTTCTAAAGTTACGAAATTAAACGAAACGGAAAAACTGAGAAAGTTAACGAAAGGAGGGTGACTGCGGGGAATAAAGTGAACGGTGCTTTGAATGAAATTATAGCTAATGAGAACATATTAACTGAGGAAAGACTAGCAGTTCACAATGGAGTCTTAATACCGACACTGATGTATGGAAGTGAAGCCTGGAGCTGCCAGAAGAGGAACGAAAGTAGACCGAATGCAATGGAAATGAGATCACTTAGGCGTATGTGGCAAAACAATTTATGACACAGTAAAGAATGAAGAAATAAGAAAAGAATGTAAAGCTGATTTTAGTATAGTGAGTAAGATTAATAAAGGATCATTTAGGTGGTTTGATCATATGGAACGGATGAATGAGGAGAGAATGGTAAGAAAGATATATGTCGCAATTGTTGAAGGCACCAGAAGTAGAGGACGTCCGCGGAAGACTTGACACGACCAGATAAACCAGATATTAGATTAGATATTAGAAGCCACAATTACAGGCGAGCTTCTATGAGAAGATGTGTATGTGTATGTGGATGAGGTGAAAATTGTGTGTCAAGACAGAAGAGTGTGGCGCTCTATCCTTTCTGCTTGGTAAGTAAGTAGATTTTTCAAAATAATAAATGAACAAGTCTTTTTTAAGAAATTTGAAAATTGTAACAACATAATGCCGCTGAATTGTTGTAGGTAATTTAAATGAACAATATTAATTAATATCACGATCATTTTTCAAACGTCAAACTATTTTTTTTGACGTATATGGAAGACAATCCGGTTCAGAAAAAGCGACTGTCCTAGAACGAGACACGAGTAATCAAATAACGTGTGAGGTTTTCGTGACTTGAAAACTCTGTTATAAGAGTTAACTATTTTTGCAAGCGCTCAATGCATTCACTATTGACAGTGTTATCATTATATTGAATGCGGAATGTGTGCTCAGCACAATGCGAGCATAACTCAGCACAAAACAATACGCGCTGCGCTCTAAACGGGGAAACATTCTTGTATTCAAAATCGGACTCCTCGGGTACGTCGGAAACAAAGCAGGGTACGCCGTATCATAAAGAGGATCGGGAATCGGGATGCAGAACCGATGACCCCTGGCTCGAAGCGCGTGCACCGCGACTACTCGACCGCAGAATATACACAAATAAAACTAAATTGACAATTGCGCATAGCTGGGAAGGAAACCTGTTCAAACTGTACGGCAAAGACAGAACTTGTCGATAGCCGCCCTGGCGGAGTGCTGGCCGAAGTGCGCCAATTTAGTGAATTATTTATTGTATTCAACATTTTAGCTGAACAATGTTGGATGTGCACCTACTTGTACTTATTTTTAATTTTGTATTTCTCTCGCCCGTTCTGTGTTGTATTCAGTTTGTTAACGAATAATTAAGACGTTTCTCGCCCGGGGACAGTGAGGAGTGTTTTGTCTGCTAGTCTTGTTACGGCACAATTGCCATGTTGCATCATAAAATGCTAACCTGGTGGCGGATGAGAAGGATCGATATGTATCGATAAAAAGCAATCGGCAGACTATTTCCAACGTTAACCTTTAATAAAAATAATAATTTGCTTTAGTTATTACTTGAAAGATTTTCGAACAGAAAAAGAATCATGTTCAGTCATAAAAATTTATTATTTTACGATAAAACTTAAACATTAAAAACAGTATGAATAGTACTCAAAAATTACAAAATAATGAATGATAGTGTTGTATAAACGACGGATTCATTTTACCTAAACGATAGTTCATAATCCTATGTACAACATATAGTAGATTTATTATATATGATTGTATAATATAATTGGTAACAGCATAACCTAAATCTATACCTACTGCACGCTACTGATGGTGGGTCACCTGTCACTGCAGCTGAATAATGTTGTGTTAAACCATTTTAAATAGTAATTTATTGAAAATATCTATGTTTAAAAGTAATTATTTTAACAAGTTAAAACAACCCTTAAATATCCCCTCATAAGCTGCTTCCCACCCCCTTATTGACCATGTCGTTATTTAATCCGAGATTCATTTGGCTTTGCTTACTTTATTCATGTTCATTTATTATGTTGCTGTCATGTGACACTTTTAACTTAACTTTGCAATTGATTTATAAACATTTTTAGCCAATTTTTTTGTGACAAGATACATGTAGTGTAACGTAAAAATAATGTTCATTTTTTAATTCAGTTAACGCATTACATATAATAAATAATGCATCATTGAGAAGATAAAGAATCAATAAATAATGTATGTTGTCGAACATGATTCAATTATATTCAAATCGTTTCAATTCTCGTCGGAATATACGTTTGCAAAAAAGTAGGGTGTTCGAACACATTCCGTTTATTTAATTAAGGGCTGGAATTACGTAATCTAAATATTAATTGGATGCAAGATTGTTATCCGGCTCCGTAGGATTCGCAATAACAACCTTTGGAATTTTATTGAGCCAATCACCGCAATGTGAGTACATCCGAATCTTATTTACTCTTTTAATTACAGCCCTCAAATATTTATTACAGTCCCGAGAACTGACATGAACATTCCACCTTTACCGTTAGCGTCCCCGAAGGTTTAACAGTTCAGTGTGGCCATGAGAATAATTCCAATAATTTAATACCGAAACTTAAAAAAAGCATAAACTTTGACCAGGCTAATAGATTAAGTATGTATTGTATTTCTCAGTTGTATTTGCTTATTAAGTTGTTCATTTATAGTCAGCAATATATATATATTACGCAGTCATTGGGTTTTTTTATAGCCGGTGTTTAATATAATCAGAACCGTCGACTACGACAAAAATTGATTCACTGCAGAATAATCCAGAAGTAATTATTTTATCATTATATTAAACAATTGCTGGAAATTGTATTGGAATATGCTCACAATAAATATAATTAATTTTCATCACAATGCCAATTAAGATACCAGCGTGTTTTAGTAAAAGAAACCTATCGATTAATTATGTTATTTGTATTTTATTAAATCTAACAACTAAAAATCGGTAAATTTCGAATTCCGATCAATGTCTATTTAAATACGTAAGATCTATAACTGTTCCAATATTTGTTGTATTATATAAATAATATTTAGTGCCTTTACATATAAAATTGGTGACTTGGTATATTTTTAAATGTTACAGTATTGATCTACCTACACATTCACACAACACGGTTCTTATTTCATCATTTTAAATTATCAATATATTTAAGAAATGTACAAAGAATATTGTGTCTTAAAAAAACAATTCAAATATTTGTTATTTTTCGCTTCTGTCTGTTGTAAAATGTTGTTTTTAAATCATTTTTTTATCAAAAATTTTGACAGAGCGATGACGTAACAGATATATAT
This sequence comes from Eubasilissa splendida, assembly GCA_031772225.1. Lineage (NCBI taxonomy): Eukaryota > Metazoa > Arthropoda > Insecta > Trichoptera > Phryganeidae > Eubasilissa > Eubasilissa splendida. Next base: position 34,001,981 of record CM062850.1, read on the forward strand.
CAGAAAAATAAACAACCAATTGTGAAACTCGGCGAAGCGGAATCCCGAGTAGAAAGAGATGGAAAAAATATTGCTCTCGTCATCTTTTTATTCCAAACAGGAATCACAGATGATTTGCAGTGAGAAAAAGCTAAACGATTTCAGATTGCCGTGAAATACGTAAATTCCGCCATAAAAATCAAACCCTACAAAAAATGGATGATGAGTCAACGGATGGTATTGAAAAATAAAAGTCAACAATAAAATCATCCGACGAAATACCATTGACATCGTTCGAACTCCCGCCCAAAAAAAGTTGATCCGCCGGTAACGTTCCATCATCATCGCGTTTTTTTTACACCTGTACATAGTTTGGACAAGGTCGATGACGCAATCGAACTTGAAAAACCGTGAGGCAGTCAGATGATCGACTTTTTCGTACCAAAAGATAATTTATCGAAATGGATTAGATTAAAATTGCAAGCGTCATAGATAAGATTTATTCGATCAAAAGACAGGACCTAAATATGAAATTCATGCGTCCTTATTAATCTATCATATTTTTTAAGAATTCTTCATGAAGAGTTCTAGAAAAATCTCAGTTGAGCAGTCTAGGATGTCTGCTAAAAGGAGGAGAAGGCTTTTAGACGTTCACATCTTACTTAGAACAGAACAACTTAGAGGCTTTGTCAGAAAAGAATGAAGATAGCGGAAGATCGAAATGAATGAAAAAAAAAACCCTTCAGAAAGACAACTTGTCTTGCTATAACTTTATTCAACAACACAATTAGTAATTTTGAGTGAGCAGGAAAATATGTGAAAGATTAAAGAAAGTAGAGATTATTTTGTGACGACGACAAGGAAGTTGGTTAAAATACGTGAAACTTTATTCGCCCTTGAGGTGAAAGTTTTTACGAAAATGGCGCTATACAAATGATCCATTATTATTAGTGAAACTTGGGGGAGAAAACAAATGACATTGTTTTCTTGAAGGCTCGACAGATTTTATAATAACCTTCACCTGAACAGTAGTAAGACCACCTCAGCAGGGCTTAAAATATAATTATAAAAAAATATTTTATTAACTATTCATCAGATTCTGTCGGTTAGTTTCCATGTATGAGAAGGCATAAAGTTGAGCAGCCCACATTTTGAATTCTGATTTCACCCTGCTTGAGGTCGAGGGCGCCGGCGGTCCGCGTGACCTCAGATGTCAAGTTTGCAACCTGAAGATGTTTCTGGTGGTAAAAAATGTTTGCTCTTGCTTGTGTACGAGGATGCTCCCTCCAAGGTCTCACCGCGCACGACTCCGAGGCCTGCGCCGTCTGCGGCTAGCTGGAGTTAACCAATCTGGATGTTCACGAAGATTCGTTATTATTTTGTATACCGTCCTACACAGAAGACACTGCGCGCTATCGTACGTCAAGACGCGATTTATTTCAACTGATTTTAAAAGTCTGCGTTTAGTGTAAATGGCAGGAAAATGTGGGAACTGAAGTCAAATCAAAGAGAAAAATTCAAATCACATTAAGAATAAAATTGTTATGACGGTGAAATGTAATGTCGTGTCCATTCTATAAAAAAGATCATTAATTCAATTTTTTTATTTTTTATTATTTATATGAACAATACGAAAATAAAAAAATGTTTTATCCGGGCATATAATTTTATCTTGTTAGAAAAATTACGTGAGATTATGTCATTATATTCCTGCGAACATTGAATAAATTGAAAAGTTGGCAAAAAAATTGCCTGAAAGAGGATTTGTTTGTAATTTTTTATCAGTTAGACGTGTAAGAATGATAAAATCAATCAATTATTTTCGTAATATGAATCCTTTAATAGGTACTGGGTTGCTAAATTAACTACCAAGGACAAAGGATGATTTGTTATCCAAAATTACGTAATTCGTATTACGAATTAATGATGTCTGTTAAGCTAAATCCATTATTGACCGATTTCCTTGTAATAAAATTGTATTTTCGTCTGTATTTCGTAATAATTATAGCCAGTAACATTTATAAACAATCTTTTATTATTTAATGGTGTTTTATCTGTGAACTTCGTAGATTTTTTTTTAACAATGTAATTTGATTTAATTTTATAAAAACATATCTTACTTTTGTTCAAACCAATAAATAAATAAGTCCTTTTATAAGATTTAGTGTTGTTTCATAGTAAACATGTAATTTTACTCTAATAATTTCAGAATCAAGCAGAGCTTATTGACAACGAGACTATTTATAGTCACATTAATTAATTTACTACAATCATTTAAATTGCACATTCAGGCATATTTTTACTTTAATAATAATAATTTTTAATATAATAATAATAAATAAAATGCTTTTAAGAATAATAAACATTACATTGACGAGGATAGTATTCTTGATTTAAACGTTCTATTGTGGATATCAGGAAATAGGATGTTTGTAAGGAAAGTGATCTCACAATGTTAAGCTTGCAATCACTAAGCTCGTGGAAAAGTGTGTTTATTGATCGTAGAGGTGAGATGCATAATTATGGTGCCAACACTGATGTACGTAAAGTAAACTTGGTGCTGGCAAAATAAGAATAAAAGTAAACATAATGCAGTGGAAATGAATTTCTCAGCCTTTCTGATATGAAGAATGATAAATGAATAAATAATTTTAAAATCGAGTAAACACAATTATCACTCTTATGGTTATATAAACACCGCTTGCGTGTGAGTTTCGTGTACAGTTCTCTGAAAGAGAAGAAAGTAATTAAAATGTTTACATAAACTTTTTGACATTTGAGAATTTCAATTTTAATAACTAAACTTTGTACTACACCAACAATCTAACTAATCCAACGTGTGTGTAGTACAAAGTTTAGTTGTTAAAATGAAAATAATCATGTAACACCACAATGTTAACGCCATGTTAATTATTGATATTTAAAATTTTTATTTATGGAACTTGTGAACTATGTGTAGGTAGATACTTATCTATGTATAGTTTTTAATTAAAATTTATATATACAGAGTTATGGTTACGTGAGAGGACATATGTTGTGGATTATCAAACGTGTAAATTTCTAAAATGTGTAAAAAGTGAAGATGTATAAATGTGCACGAGGCGAATGTTGCTGTCGAATAAACAGTGTGGTGTATTACCCTAACTGCATACCCCCGCTGAAAGTTGCTGGGCGAGTATACACTAAGTACTTGTATACGTGCAAACATATTTATGAATTTATTAAATTTCGCGTGTTAGAAGGTTTCCATTCGTCTTCTAGACAATTGAATCATCTATGAATTGTATTTCCGATGTCTCAGGGAAAATCCATAAATTGTTTTTAATCCTTTGTTAGATGCTGCGAAGGTTGGGCATCGCGTGCAAGCTTCCAATAATCTCCCATCTCAACAGGCGAAGAGCGTGAGATATGCAAGGATACCGATACTTGGTCAATTGTGGCGTGAATTATTTCATTTCCTAAATGACATATCTCGCTGGTTTTTAAGTTAGTGGAGCGGCAGATATCCACCGGTTCAAATAAAAGTTAATTATTACAAGTTTGCAAATTGCAATTAATTAATTCGATGCACGCGAGAGATATGATGATATGAATTTTATTAACTGTCTTATTTAAAAATATTGTAGATATATTATTATAATTTTTATTAAATTAACATTCTTACACTTATGTATTGATTGTTGGCGCTATTGTTAATTCTTCGAGGTAATACTTGGTAATATAAATGTATGCTCGGTAACATCTACTGAATTTATTACAAATAATATATTACACCTGAAGACATATGAACTGAATATTTTTGAAAAAAACATAATATAATAAAATTGTAAGATTTATGAATGATTTTTAGACTATTAAGTGTTCATTATTTCCATTTTGACTGCAGGTTACATCTTACAATGAACAGATTTATTTACAGAGCAACCGGCATCCGTGCTCGCCCACAACTAAAGCAAAGACGAGTGGGTTTTGATTTTCAATTTACCCGTGGCGAGCACATTAAATCGTACATTGCTGGCGGCTGAATATTTAAATTCAGTACCTTACCCATGCCACCTGCGCCCGCGTAGGGGCGTAGGGCGATATTATCATAATGTACCATAGATGACCGCCACATACCGAAGAAAGTAAAAGGATTCGTGTTTAGTGGGAAATTTAATCGCCGCGAGTTTTCGGAGTAAATCTAAATTTATAAATTTTTTGGGTATTTTTAAATTTTGGTGATATTTTTAAATTACCAGTTTTCGAGACATTGTTTTTGAGATAACTTTACAGCAATATTTTCCAACAAAAAATATGCTAAAATAATACACCGAGAATTTCAACTGTTCGTGTATATTTCGTCGTTAAAATAGTCTCCTGCAAGGCGTGTGCTCGTTTATTTGATTGTTGTAAAATAATTTGCCACAAGTGCATAATAAACCGAACGTTAACACATGTTGAAATAGCGGAGAGAAGTATTAAATGCGTGTAAAATTACCTGTTTTAATAAAAGGGAATAATCCTAGGAATGTACGAGCTTGCCCTTTCAATGGAACTGTACACAGATTTACAAACTGTAACCAAAATATTAGCAAATTATATGAAATATCAACATAAGTTTGGCTATTTAAAACTATATGTTTTTTTTTATTAAAATTCCAACCTGAAAAGTAAGCCATAAAAGCGGCGCAATGTACATAAACAGAAGTAGAAAATTGATATATTATATAATTATACTGATAGAAGTAAAAGAGAATATACTGAGTAAATAATGCCAAACCTCGTACCAATAATTTTTATTCACGAAGAACATATAAAATGGAAAGAGAGCTACCGATCAAGATACTGTTCTAAAGTCAAGAATTTCAATTATTAATTAAGAGGAAGATGAAATATTACATTTTAAGGTAGTAATATTAAGAATCTTATATATTTATTGCTCTACAATGCACAACAGTTCTAAGAATCTAATATAATTTATATATTTTAAATTTAAAAGAAACATTTCACGAATATATTTTGAGATGATTAAGGTCGAGATGTGACATTGTATGTGGAAAAGAGTTAACGTTGAAAATAGTTTGAGAACGATTGAAATGTGTACTCTAAAATAAATACTTGTGTATAACACGGCCGGTATATATATATATATATATATATATATATATAGAAACACACATGCAACATGAAGTAATGAACATTTATCCGAGCGCATTCGTACCATAACTCATACTCCATTGAATTCTTAGAGTAATGATGATCATTTTATGAAAATGCGGTATCAAAATGTTTAATAAATACTTAACATGTGTGAAAGTAATTCAATTAAAATATTTAAGCCTTCATTCATAAAGTCTTTATTATGTTACATATGTCGAGATACATTTTACTGCGATGCATTTCGCTTGTATTAGACTATTCGCCATGTTCGCTAAATATTTGCCTGTCACTTCATTTTAATGATTTGTCAGTGCTGTCAAAATGGGTTACGCTCGCAATGCGCCAAAGTGGAATTGTCTGCATATAATATGCCGCACGCCTGGGCGGAACAAACGCACCAAGAAATGTGACACTGGAGATATTAATACTAAAGTTCCGTGAAAAGTCGTTAAAACAATGTCCGTTATGCTTTTGTCGCAAACAGAAGAAAGCAACGCCCGACGCAACTGGCGCAAAGTTGTAAGCAGATTTCAAATGCGCGCGGCCGAGTTGAATGGCGAGCAGGCGGTCGGCAAATAGTTGATGAATGGATATTATGGGTATAAAACGCTTTTGATTAACAGATCATCGATTTTAATTAGTTTTACTCAGCTTCAGCATCCTCAAAGCTTTGATGTCGTTGTCGAGAGTGAAAACAGATCAAACGTCGATGAATGCGGTATTTATGAAGGATTTGTAAGAACGCACACGAATAAAGAATACGATGGATAGTTGAACAAAGATCTGACATCAAAGGTTTAATAGACGGAATATAAGCTCTATGCTGGAAGCCGAAGGATAAGCATAGTCCAGCTCGCTGAACCGATTACATATAAATAATTGCAGGAAGCAACTGGATGGAGAGGACAGAGAGGAGTGGTGTTCGTTACGCCTTTATCCAACAGTGCGTGGATAGTTACCGAAGAAGTACACGAAGATCATATGTACGTGTATAGTTTATGTAATCTGTAGTTAGCTTTCTGGGCTTTATTGTTTCGCAAATATAATGTATTTTATACGATGCATTTATGGGGGCAATGTTTAAATATAAAACATTAGTACTAATAACACAAACAATATAAAACCTAGAAAACTACAATTTTAATTTTGAATGTACAAATAAATGAAGGAATTTTATAAGGTCATTTATTAAGATTTTTCAAATTATGGCGTGTAATACATACTCGTATATCTAACTGCTTAACGCATATAGTGCACTCGTAATGCTAAGACGCAAAATAAAAACTGGATTCTCATGTTTACTTTATTCAGAACTGTTTATTTTCCTTGCGGATAAATTGCAAGCAAGGTGCATAGGTTTCATTCAAAACAGGTTTAATTTATATGTGCAAGACACGTCAATATAATCTAGATTGTATTATGCAACTTTTATCAACAGATTTTTAAATTGTTCAATAAAATGTATAAAATTTTCTTCAGTCGCTTGGAGCGATGTTATCAACTAATCTAACAACTGAAATCAAATGTATAAAGTATAAAAAAAATGTGGAATGTGTCAAGAGCGCATACAAGCGAAGCGGTTTTTCAAAACCCAACGTGGCCATAACATCGCACTGAACCGTTGGTCGGCTCGGGACGGTATGGCATATAAGATCGCTCTTCTCCTCTATATGTGGAACTGTGCACCGAGACTGCAGTTACCAGGGAAGCAGAATTATTATGGGAAAAGGTGTTCTTGTATAATACATACCTCAAGCAGCAACTGACATAGGAATTTTGTGTAATTTGTAGCATTACTAGTCTTTTTTTGCAACTCAGCCACATGAAGATGATTTACGATGCAGCAATATTGCAACATTCTTTTGAATCCTTTTTTTTTGTTTACAGATTTATAATACATATTTTTTTAAATGTAAAACATTTCATTCATTTTTATTTACTACAATGCTGTTTTTAAAACATATTTTTTTATCATTCCAATAAAAACATAGCCCTGTATATAATTATAATCATTGTATGTTAAAAAAATGCAAATTTTGGCATTGATTCCAGTGATGTTTCTGGTTGGAAAAATTCGCATTATTGTTTTCTCATTCACGGCAGAATTACATTATCTACAAACGTAACTAAGCACGTCTCCTTGCATGTCCGGCATTATGCTAAATACATCGTGATTCTAAGAATGCAGAATATGCCACCCAATATCCCACTCAAAATTACTGTGCATTTTACAGTACGGTGGGGTTGCCGGACAGAATCTCGATAGTCTAATCATGATATACTAAAACCCCAACAAGCCAAAATCTAGTAGATCAAAATTTTAAAATGTTATAATAACAGCCGTGACATCTGACATGTTAAAAAATATTGTATTTTTAATATTTGTTGCAAATTAAACTTTGTGGTTTATATTAATTTTAATATAGATTTTTAACTTTATTTTTAACCAATTATTGAGTTTTTTTAAATATGAATTAAATATATTAATTATAAAGATATACATATAAAATCAATTTTATCGAAAAATATTGTTGTTGCGCCACCGGGATTCGAACCTGGATCTCTTTCTAACCGGGGAAGGTGCTTTATCCAACTAAGCTACAGCGACATTATTTTTAGCGACAATTTTCGACCCTATATGTTACCTTTTTGATATTAATACATTTAATCGTTCCATCATTCGACAGAGCCATCTACCTTATTTTTACAGAATCTCAAATACCTTTGAGTAAACTGATAGCAGACGCCAGAATTATCAATTCATTTTTATAAAATTTTGGACACATTGATACAACTTTATTATTTAGGAGAACACATTCTTATTGTGAAGTTAATTACAACTTCACAATAAGAATATGTTCTCCTAAATTATTGAGTTATTTTAATACACCAACCGGTTTCGGAAAATGCCATTTCCTTCATCGGGATGTCAAATTAACTAACTAAAATGATGAAGGAAATGTTTTTTTTTCCGAAAAATAATTGTTTGATAACAAAGTTAAATCATGTATATTAAAATAAAATATTGGGTTAAAATATATTATAATCAATACTTACGTACTATGAGTTTTCAGGATTTTGGATTATCTGTGTTTACGTATATTGAAATTTTAGGTGTCGAAAATTGTGACTCCAACCCGTATATTAGATAATCCAGATTGTCTCCTAATGTTGAAATTATTTAACAATCTTAAATATTCTTAATATATATAATTACAATAATAATATTCAATAAATAAAATAATTCAATATTAATTTCAGACAACATTGTACAACCCTTGTTTTATGTTTGAAATAGCGATGAATTTTTATTGTACAACCCAGTTTTTATGTTCTAAATAGCGATGAAATCGAAGCCTCCGGAGCTGCGGTGCAACATTGTGTACAGACATACGTGTAAGGCAATTTCACGCTCTATTGCCCTGAAGATGAAAACTCATTGAATGCAACAGTAATGCACTACAGAAGAGGTCGAAGGCTAATCCCCTAGAGCCTGCACCCAGCCTCTGCGGATATACGGAATGAATTGTACACCAACATGAGATCCTACAATTAACTTGTTTGTAGTGGAGTTTGCTGTACCAGGGAAGACTCGCAATAAAATAGTCGAGTTTATAGCTCATAAAATTTTTACTTAACTAATATAATATATGATTTTCACGGTAAGTGATGGTGTTTTTATTTAAAAAATTAAATTAGTTAAAAATTTTAACTTATATTTTCTGTTAGATTTTTTCTGTTTTCATAATTCTACATTGAGAAATATAGAAGAAATTGACGCAAATTTAAACGTGTTGCCTTTTTACTTAACTTATCCATAAAAACTTCAATGTAACTTAAGGAAACTTTGTTAACAATGTGGTGAGGAAATCATTTAAGTTATTTTATATTCCTTAACGTAACACTGTAATGTAAAGGCTTGAGTAACAATGTGTTAAGGAAACAATTAAATCCCTTTCATAGTGCCATTTCATGGCACCTAGGTGCTAAAAGAAGGAATATTCTGCTAACAATGTGGCTGGAGAATCAGTCAGTGCCTTTTATACAGCCACAAGCCAGGGTGATGGATCGCCATTCAGACGGACCCTCGCCCGACGATTAACCTCTTCTGTGGTCTCTCGTATTTCTTGCATTCTTTGACTTTCTTGACTACTTCCCCTTGCCCTTCGTGTACACATTTCACTAAATGGCTCGCTTTACACACAGACGCAGTCGCAACGAGCTTTTTATTTTGAAAATTTAAATCACAAACTCAACAGAATACGCAGGATAACTGCCAGCCATCAAAATTAAAATTTTACAACAAAATATATATATTTTTATTTGTAACTTTTATAATTTTTTTATAATATGAGTTATTAATTAAGTATTATACATTATTAAAAATACATGTTTTTTATTCGCTTACCTCTCCAAAAAAGAGACTAGCTCTTGTGTTTGAGAGGGAGTGCAATATCTAATGCAATTTCCGTGAAAAATTTTACCAGGAAAAGCCATTGAAAAAAAATGCTCTAAGTTAAAAAATATTTTTATATGCTCGTTTTATGGTAAGCAAAAAGCATTTCTCGACAATGCACAAGTGTTCCGCTCGATCCTGAATGTTTACTCTTTCAAAATCTGATTTATTAAAAACATAAATGTCATGGTTTGGAATGCACTACAAAGCCCCATATTTCTTGTCAACTTTAAATATTTCTCGGGCGGCCAATTTATAATTTATAATTCTATGTATCAAAACGCTTTGCAAAATGTAAAATCAGAAATATGATATATTGTATTTAAGGTCACTAAAAATGTAATGTTATCTGCATCGGTTAAAAGTGGCTCACGTATCAAACTGCACTTTCAACAATATTACCCGGTAACGCGGTTGGCACAAATTCCGTTTCCGTTTTATTAAAGACCAACTTAAATGTAAATTTGTTCACATTACAAGAACGGCACTATTGCAACATGTACAACCGAGATTTGTAGAAATATAACGTAATATCTATGCACTTCGCAATAATTACAAACAATTATAATAAATTGTTATTGTTTTATATATAATAAACCATGACATTTTTTTCCAAGTGCCTTTTGTTCCCTTGCTAGTAAAAAAATATTCATGCATGAAAAAAACGGAAGATAATTTATTCGCTTCTACTATTAACGTGATGTTATCGCTGTATCTTTTTATAAAGTGTACATATATTTTCCTGAGAATTCGAGAAAGCTCCTGGTCAGATAGACGTGTAATCTGAAATATAAAATGCATCCCACGCGAATGGTCTCCGGTCATTGTACAGTTGGTCGCATATTGTACGTACAGCTGCGTTTTTATTTATATTTTGATCACAGACGGTGTCATTATGTAATTGAATTTTAATTAATTGCATAATTTAATACCTGTATGTATGTTCGTTCGTTTAATGTTAATGTCATTGTAAATGTTGGTACCCCACAACATTCATGAATCATGAATTGCAACAACTAATAAAATACTTCAATTTTATTTTTGTAGCATTTTTATTTAGGATCAGAATATTTTAGTGGTATTTCTAAGAATCAAGTTTATAGATTCCATATATAAGTGCATATTTTTATCTGTTATTTTCATTAGAAGGCTAAATTATTTCAAACGATCATCAGTGAATATCTTTGGACTCGTATCCTTTACAGGTGTAAACATAATCTTTAAAAAATATATAATTAAAAAAACAACAGAAATAATCAATTATTCACAGATAAACGAACTTTTTCCATATCTAAAAATTAGTCAGTAGTAAGTAGTTGACGCTGTGGCTAATTTTGAAATAGTTTGAGAATTAATCAACGACGCCAACGTAGTTTTAATAACAAGGCACTTATTTAACACAGCACTCTGAACTTGCTGTATTCCCAAGTTCTTTTTGAAATCCAGTTCTGACCAAATGGCAGAGCAGGCTCGTTCATAATTCGAGGAAATAATTTCATGGTTATTTAATACAACCGTAAAATTAAAAGGTACAAATTGCGTTCCAATTATATCTTGCTCGGTCATTTTAGTTGTTACTTTAAAATTCGCCTTCAAAAGCGATTTGAAAGATATTATTGTATTTTAATTTTAACCAACATAAGCGATGCCATTTGCTATTTTTACGATGAGAGAAATGAAAGACAACCGGCCTCTTCAAATCTGGTCAACATTAACATACTGACTAAAAATTTGCGCACTAGAAAAACATTTTCTTTATATAATACATAATTTTAGCTAGAGGTATTTTAACCATGGGATCAAATCTTCTGTCAAACACATTAAAAAATTATTTTTAATTTTAATTATATAATTTAATTAAACGTAGCTAAAGACAACCGATTCTGTATATTCCTCTAATAATAAAAAAAATATGTGTTACATTATTTTTAATGAGAAAATATCTTTACGGAAGAGGAATAAATATATCTCACAATCAGTGAGATCCTATCTCGCGACACAAGAGAAGCATTGTGCCGCACCAAACTTTGTGGCAAAGACTGCATTAAATGATGCAGCAAATAGAAACGCGACCTTAAAATAGGTCCACCCTTAAATGAGGAAAGGGGACTCATTCGACGCCCGAGATGACAGTCAACTAATCGACCATTTCCTGCAAGAGTTGCACCCTCTTTCCATCTATTTAAATGTACCATAAAGATAGTTCTTCAAATTCATTCCAGTTGTTAATTAAATGCGGAGAGGCTAAAATTAACGAGATGAATTCTGAGAGCCCTTTCATAAGTTATCTCCTGAAGCCACCGACGGTGGAGGAGGCGAACAAAAATATATTTTACTAATTTGTTTACAAGGATATTAATTTTAGATTCTTACTGTCGTCGGGTGAGTTATTACCATCGTGCACTCTATACACCATCTCCAGCCTCTCTCTATCTCTCTCAACATTCATCTCTTTCATTTTCAATTAAGGATACGATTAGTAGCTGCATACATATATCCGTTCATTTAGTAACACGTGGTTTCATTCAATCTCAGTATTTTACTATTACCGGAACATGATTAGATATACATAATGTTGTACAATAATAATAATAATTAAAATAGCAGTAAGAGATAAATCTGTTCTTAGCATAACTGTTCATCACATAACAATATTTTATCAAATTTAATATTATATTAAAAAATCATAATTCATTGTCTATTTGCAATTATAAATCTAATCTACAACGTTTTTCATTAATATTATTTTACATGCGCCAAGTACACAAAAATGATTAATAGATTAGTCTAATAATAATAATAAAAGTTTTGCCATACGTTTTTTAAATAATATTTTCATTGTTGGTATTTTTAAAAAATACGCAGTTGAATTCCAGCATCGGAACGCGTTTTTCAACAGGATCAATGTATTACGCAAAATTATTGAATGAATTAGCTGAATTAAATCGCGGTCGCACCGGGTGAATAATTTATTAAAACAATGGATCGGCAGTCGAGTCAACCATAATATCTCTCGGTAATAACGAGGCTCGCTCGACTGCCCACAGCCCACTCGAGCCCGCTCCTTTCACACGGAGCGCCCCGCGGCGGTCTGTTATTCAACGATTCTCTTATTCAACGATTCACTCTTGAACTTGGTTCAACCGGTTGGTTGTATAACAGTCAACCTACTTACCGGCTGGAGGTGAGTTTTCAATGCTGAATATATTATGAAATGAGCGATGGCGTTCGTGAAAATAATTCAGAACGTGCCGTGCAAATTTGCAAGGAAACTTTTCTCTGGCTTATTGAGTGACTTGGTCACAGGCGGGTTATTTCCTCATTAACGACATACTTCCGCGTCTTCTACTTTCTTCCATTTTTATCGTGTAAAAATATTTATTTTTCAAACTTAGAATTAATGTTTAATAATAATAAAAATGAGAGCAACAATTTCGATTATTATTCACAAATGAACGCAGTAAATTACTAACAAATTAAAAAATAGTAATGATAATTTTAGTATTGTAAAAAAAATTCAGAAAGTATCGCTTAGATGATGTTGATGGCACCGGAAATAGAGGACGTCTGTTAGTTGTAACATTGGAAGATGAGTCAATTATAAGCCCCAGCAAGCGACGATCATACGCAGTTTAAAATATACACGAGGCGATAGTTGAGAGTTTGTCGTGAATGTAGCGCTCTATCCTCTCTATGTACACCCAAAAGAAAAAGCAAATTTTTTAATAATTTTTCTACATTTAAATGATCAATGAAAAAAATATTGTCTAATTATGAAAAGTATCTATATTAAGACATTTTAACAATATTCTCCGCTTAAAATAAATACATTAGGTAGGTACCACATTCAGTATTCACTCATTGTAATTATTCAATAAATAATATTTTTCTCAAAATATTTTATTTATTTATTTTTAACATTAAAGAATATTTTTGAATTTTCTCATTTGAATTTGAACGGTTCGTTAAGCGCGGGCCTGGGTTTGACTGCACCCTTTGCTCCTGCCTCACGCCAGCTCTGATATATTGTAGATCCCACAGCTTTCCAGTATTATTAATGATTTCAAAACCCATTTAGCCTACCAAAACGACGCCGTACGCGATGAAGGACGTAACTCTGTCGACGCAAATTCAATGTCGGTGCATATCAATTCACCGAGTTAATAAAATTAAAAAATCTGAGTATAAACCGGAAAGAATTCAAGATGTCGTTTTTGACGTTCAAAGATACTGCTGTTCGGTGAAATAATACATTAAAAACTGCATTTCTCGTCGCACAGCATCCAGAAGACATCTCCGCCGTGATAAGGCTTTATTGGCGACTTTATTTTATCTCGAGTCGGGCCTTAAATAACGGCGAACACGCGAAAGCTTTTCAGGCTTTCAGAGATAGGTCTCAAACCAATAACATACAGCTGGCAACGGTAATTTTGTGAATTTTAATTACCGTAAATTATTACGATAACGTAACTTTAACCATAAAGATTACCATAAGTGAAAACAATAAGTAGAATTGTATTATTTGTGAGTCGTTACTTTTATCGTTCGAAATGTAATTATATATTTATTCGATTCTAAGTCAATTCCAATATTTAGTTCTTCAGACCAATTTAGTGAAATATTGGATTTTATATTTTTACGCTCAAACCAAACCCCAGCTAAGAATTATATTATGGCAGCTGTTATAAAACTTTTATGTTTCTTGTATTTTTATTGTATTTAATTTAATGTGAATTGTTTGTGTGATTCTAACGACAAACATCCGTAAAATTTCTATACGTTTAACTTAGATATTTTGAAGAATTTTTTAACTATCTGTAATTATACTTTTTTAAATGGGTACAACACTTTTTTTAAAGTTCCTTGCTTCTGTACGTCTCGACCACTGAGACTACCATGCCAAGAGACGATCACATATTAATAAGAATTATGTTTCTAGAGTCACGGACGACATTAATAGCAATGAAGCAAGAACTAATAATAAATTTAATTTAATTTAAAATTTTCCCGAGGTTGAATAAATTACTTTACATAATAATTTGTATCAAGACAATGATTCCAGAGTGTTGACTTATTTTATACGGAGTAGCTATTTAGAATGTTTAACCAACTATTTAATAAAAAATCGAGTAACTACAGTTAGTGCTATCGTGTTTATGTGTACAGTTTTCTGGGAAGAAAAGAAAGAATGAAATTTTATTACGTTTATTTTTGACAAGATTTTTGGATTTTAAAATTTTAATTTGTTGGAAAACTGTAACATTTAACATTGTAATTTATCTAAGTATACTATAGTATATTAAGTAAGTATAGTGAATACAAATTTTTATGTAAGTCATATACCCAAAATTAGAATTTATTAACGTTCACACTCAAATTATTGAACACGTGAGTGTTGTAGCTTTTAAAACATGTAAATTTCTAAAATGTGTTAAAACGCAAGTTTGACATTTACGGGTACTGAATAAAATAAGTATTCACCATGGTAATGATTTTTTTTGTCAGTCAAGTGAAAAAATTTTCGTCGCACTTTTTTGCAACTGGCCACAACTTGCATATGCGCATTTTAAAACAAACTTGTGACGGATATCAATGAACGGCCAAAGTATGACGAGGTTACTCATTGAATTAAAACATTCTAGCGAAGGATTGCGTCTCCCATCTAATTGATACATCAGCAAGGCTTTTGAACACGTTGAAAAGTATTCACAGCACTTTGCAAAATAAATGCACCACGCAATTATGCCGTAATGAATTTTCTAACAGGTCATTTGTAATCTTTGTTGCATTCATTTTAACACATTTGTAAATTTGATTATTTTTAATCTTTTCACATGCAGTCTTGATTATTACGCAATTTGTTTTGAAATATGAATACTTCTTAAATAATCAATTTTGTAGTTCCTACTCGCGGATATAAATAGAATACTGTTCCAAGAGGCATTATTGAATTTTAAATTGATGATCTAGTGATATTTTTTTAAGTTTTTTTTATTTACGTATAAGAAGTAAATAATAAACGATGTCCCAACAAGAGCGGAAAATTTAAATTTTAAATAAATCTTTTTTTTGAGAAAATACTGAAATTTTGATTTAATCATAATTTATGGATCAACAACACATCTGATAAATGCCCTCCTCGACTTTGCTGGCATATTTGCGTTCTTTTGACGAAATTTTCAGTGGATTTTTTGTAGCTCGATTTCAATGATACAGCGTCTAATCTCTTCTTTCAAGGCTTGTGTGGTCGTGGACCTGTAGACATTAACTTCACAGTCTCTTCGAATTTTTCGGTTATTCTATTGTGAATCGTGGCAGTCAAACTATCACAATTTTTTAAATAATGTTTAACAATAAGAATGCGTTATTGTGTCGAATAGCGATCCATTTTTAATAATGGCGGATTGTTTACCATCGAATTGTCATAATGGTTTGACTGTCAAAGCACAACAGCAAAAATGGCGCCAAATTTTAATTTTCCGCTCTTATTGGAACATCTTTCACCATAAATAAATCTATAGCTATCTTATTTTATAAGAGACATTTCCCGATCGTGCATATATGTTCAGATACTGCAGTTAAGTATAAATTAAAGTGAGATTACTGTACTGAAATTAGTGTTGACATCTTATATAGCCACATTATTATTATCTATAATCTACTCAATATAAAACTAATACAAACTTAATTTAAATTTGCAATTATACATATTTATAATTGTATACACTGCATCATTTTATTATTTGAAATTTATATTATTATTATTATTTTAAACACCTATTTATTTTATACATAATATAAATTAATTAAATGATTTTCACCAGTAAATCAAAAAATGCGTGTGGTAATTTTACACTTGTATATTATAAATTGTCAATATCAAGTTAATTTGTTTAGCATCATTACCGTTTTTTTTCTCGTGTTTGAATTATGTAAATGGAAACTTTTTTATGATTTTTAATATGCTGAAATAATTAACTGTCTTTTGTTAGAATTTTTATACGTTTAAAATCAATCTGTTTCACACGTTCTGAAGGTCAGTGAGGTCATTAAAATACTATCAAGCGCTCATAAAAATATCACATAAATTATTTAGTGCACTTGTCATACGCAATTTTCTATACAAAATACAAATTGTAGGAATGTGAAGTAAATCAGATTTCTATACAGACGAATTTACGAAATATTGTTGCAATTTGTCTGTTTTTATAAAACAGTATATTTTTACCTTAGATGGTCAGGATTCTCTTTGGGAGTGGATTATTAGAGCTCGAGATGCTTACCTGCAAAATGAAAAATAAAATGTCATTAGGAACAGTGGCATGTGATGTCATACATACATTCATAAATTCAGGTTTTTACACGTGTTATTATAATGTACTTGAAGCCGTCAAATGAGTTAGTCGGCGATAGAAAAACGGCAAAGTACTTCCTAACGTTAAAGTACAAAAAAATATACCGACGGTTTCACTTTTTAGTCACAGCGAATTAAGTCGAAGCTTATTTAATGCTCTATGCTCAATGCTGAGTTAAAATTAACTAAAGGTTATTTATGTATCAATTCAACTATTCTATAAGCGTAGGTATTTTGTGTGATAAAAAATTGGAAATATTTCATGAAGGTTTAACGTCGAGCATTTGTATTATAAATTATGGTAAATTTTAATGATAATTGTATAATAAGTAGGTACACAGCGACTCACAAATAGATCTTGTGATACCACATAAATGTATTACAGTCATGCCAGTGGAATTCCTGTACAAAGTAACGACATACGTGGATGTAATGGTAATATATTACAGATTGATTTGCACGCATCGTGTTGCATAGAGAATTAATATTGACAACCCATCGCTTGTCTATCTAGTTTTCTGAGAAGAAATGCCTTCGACGTACAGTTTCAAATAAAACATCAACGCGCTGAAAAATACAATCATAATTCGTGTTATACAGTATTTTCTTAAATTAAACAAATTAGGAATAATAACACCCGTAGAGCCGTCTTATTTTGTCTCTGGTTTCCTGCACAACAATTTAAGAAATTCACAATTTGTTGCTAATCTGGTATGCGACGCAGCCTTCTGAAGAATATGGTCATAGCCAGATTTGGTATTACCAAGACCAAAAGAAATACCAGAGTCCAATATAAAAGGATCGATCTTGTTCTGAGACACAGCATCTCGGCACTGACGTGATTGCTAAGGATAAATAATGCAGTCCCCAGAGGAACGGACTGGTAGGATGATCCTCGTCAAGAATCGAGTGTTTGATCCAGGAACGTGTTGACGTTTTACGTAATTTCTGGCGACGAACCCACAACATTCCGGTCATTTGGATAATATTAAATGTTCATTGAATTATGAGATAACAATTTAAACTGCTCAATCGAATATTATATATTTATCATCAATTAGACAGTAATATTATGCTTAATGTACGAACAAAATTATTAACATTTCTTTAACCTTGAATAAGCACACCAAAGAAATAAGCAATTAATGTATTCAATACGCAGTGCCATGAATTTAAATAGATGAGTTTTAAAAAAAAGTTTACTTACTTATCTAAAAAGAAACATTTACCCCTAAACTTATAATATTTTTATATCGCTAATACTATTTTATTATATACGAGTTATTGTAAACAATTATTTTAATTAATGTACACTCCACTTCTCTATACAAGCAAAAAAAATAATGAAAAAATATGTATTGTACATTAATATTGTTGTAGCATAATTAGATTTTTTTTGTAATAATAATAAAAAAAAATCTGAAAAAAAATTATTTATTGAACGGGAAAATTTTGAACCTATGAATAGTTAGAAATCTATCTATTTAATATTAATTATTATTAAAATAGGTACAATGTGTTAAATAATATTTGTAATTACGATCCAAATAAATCTTTATTTTAATATTCATTTTATAACACATAATATATAATTTCTCAATTTTTCTAAACTTATTTGTGCATTGATTTTTTAATTATTATTGTTTTCAAAAATCAAAAGAATAATAAAATACGTTTGTTTGTTGTTAGTTGTGAAAGGAGATTTTAAAATAGAATATCAATTTAATTTTAGTTTTAAATAAAAATAAATTTAAATAAATTACTATTACATAAATAATACAAACTGCCATGCTGTTCAGTTTGCACGACTGCGATGAATTAAAACACCAGTACGTACGTTATATAACAAGACAAGAATCACTTATTCTTGGCACAGACCGGTTCTAGACGTAATCAAACCCTGATCCTTCCAGATCCTTTATTCACTTTTTTGCCCAGCGTCTATTCTCAGACTCTACAATGAGATGGGAATTGAAGATGCGTGCAGAATATTCACCGAAGACATCATTAGCGGGAGAAAAACTACTTCGCGAATTGCGTAAGGATGGAAAATATACTCTTTTGACGCCTGCAAGGATGAAAAGATAATGGCATGGCTATTACGAAAGACCCCAGTGTGACTACGAACATATGACCATGTCCTGGAACATTAATGGTCGTTGGTGAATCAATTGTAGAACTGTCAGAACCTTTGCTTCGTATTTTTTCAGCTTGATCGATTAGGGTCGCTTCTTATAAAGAAATAATATTACAACATGTGGTTTTCTAAAGACAGGACTTCATATTGTGATCCTAAATTATAATATTATGATATGTAAATTTATTTGTTGAATACGAATTCAATTAAACGTGAAATAGTGTTCAGTGTGGTATTTTAATGATTTAATTGACGGTTTAATAAAGTAAGATTGTAAAAGATTAACAAGTTGTATGAGTCTTGTGATTACTTCATAACGTTGCAAAAATGATAGCAAATTGTATTATAATTTCATACATAAATAAATTAAGCTATTTATCTTAAATATGTTTACTATTTTTCTATTCATTAATTCGTTTAATTGTGGCGTGATAATATTTTGCGTGTCATGCGTGGTTATTGCCGGCGTATGGTATTATTCTGAGACGTTTATGTATAAAAACAGCTTTTTGTTGTGCTGATGACTTCATCGGATCAAATACAGATCCGGGAGAGGTATAATTCAACTGAGAAAATTACCTGATATCAGTTTCATGTAACCCAAATACATTGCTATTTATATTCCCGACACTCATATTTCGGATCTTCGGACTTACACTACATTTCAAATTGGCTTGTCTTATTGTACAAACTTTTATTTTAGCAGTATGACTGAACCATCTTAGTAAATATATTTTAATACGTTAAAATAGTTATATAAAAAATAGATGTCAACTGAAACTAATAAAAATATATAACTGAACATTTTCGGATTATTAAAGTACCAGGAATCGTTTTAGATACTATTTTTATTCTAATTGGTATAGTTTTAATTATAATTCGTTTATGGCTGACAGACCATAAGATCTACAGTACTGAAGGCTAGCGCGATGAAATATTCAAAAATTAAGCAATTATATAATATAAAATGTTTAGTAGTTTATTTTCATTAATGTAAATTTTAATGATCTGTAAATCATTCCCGTTTATGGCTATTTTACGGTCGAGTCTGCCCGTAGGATCAAAGGACTATCAACGAACTATCAAAGGATCGTAAGAATGAAAATAAACCACGCATACGCACTCATTTCACTTCATAAAAAGACGAATGTCAGTGGTCAGATACCAGGAGAGGAGCTGAACGAGCGGGTGTGTGACGTATCTCTAATAAAACAAATTGTTTAACACCCTCGGTGCCGCCGCAATTAGCCCCGTCCCTCGGCAGCATATTTCAAGTCCATTGTCCTGTCAAGGGCCGACAGCCTCGCGCCTAACGGGCTCATTGTCGGCCCCCGAGTCCGCCGCTTGACCGCCGAGGAATTATTAATGCAAACTACTCGATCCGACCAGTGGACATTCGTTCAATTTTGACAATCTATTCCCGTAAAACTGGTGATATTTACATACTTCATTTACTTAGACAAAGCGATGAGTTCAAAAATGTTCCAACGCGACTATTTCCAAAATCTAATTTATTCGTTCGCCCCAAAATCTGACCTGTTGCCTTATTCTTTTGCCATATTATCGTATGCTTCTACGTAATATAATGCTAAATAATATTTCTATTTTTAATGTAATTTCATCTATTTTTTTTAATTATCAAGGAACTATGTATGTTCACTAATAAAATGTGATTTCATTGTAATTGATTATGTTAATTATTTTTCTGTTAATGAAAGTCCTGGCGCCACCTGGTAAGTTTTCCTCAAATATTTTTGAGAAATACTGTAATTAAAAAGATGGTCGCTACCGACGGGGAAAAATTTCTCATTTATAAAGCAGCATATGATATATTGCTGGAATTTGACGACATTGTCGTCACTATAGCGTAATTAATTAAAATTATCTACCGGCAGTACACCGTTCTGGGTTTCCTAAATAACGTTTTTTTTCGATAGATAGATTTTTTTTGAGTATCATTTTATATGATTCATCTAATTTATTTTAAAATAACACTAATTGTCCTGAATTATTATCAAGCCATATTTTTATATTCTGGGATACCACACTTGCCTTGTCCACTTTCATCAATGAATTGTTGAGAAAGCAAGATATGATTTTCCGATCATGGAAAATCTTTCACTAACGTTCTCTATTACTGGTGCCATTAAACTCGTCAATCATTATTTCACTCTGAGAGGAGAGTAATTGTTTATTATCATTTAAACGGGAATCGCGTCCAGCTCACTATAAGAGTCTCGGTACCAACAAAAAAAAATTAAGAGACAAGGAAAGTGAGTAAAACTTAAGTGACGTGAGATGAATGTTTGTATGAATAGCATGTATGACGTAACTTTACATATAAATATTTTGATATTGCAGGATCTATAATGAGTCACTTGTGTTCTGATGCTAATCGTCAGTTATGAAGACGTTATTGTTTCCTGATCACAGGGTCACGGGTGAATGAAAAAAAATGCAATATTTTTTATAACAGATGCAGTCATTTTTGTTTTTACTATAGTACTTCTTCTTTTAACAAATCTTTAAATAAAATAAAAAAGTTAAATACATATGTCAGAGATGGGAGCACAAAATTTCCTCAATAGAATAACACAGTAGGATTTTGAACAGAAGTATTACATTCGTAGTATTACGAAATTCGCAATATGCATTTTACGTTATTTCGTGTTTATATTACGCACCTTACTTTTACTTTTGTGATTTTGAATACAATCGGTTGCGCAAAAGCAAAAATGAACAATCCAGCTGATGCTGCCAAGACGATAAATCCGCGATCACAGATTACGCGATAATACGCGAATTGAATTCGAAATGGACGCCACTTATACATATGTTTAAATACCTTTGAAGGCGGAGGTGTTACCAGAAAACATAGTCATTATTAGAAATATCGAGTTGAATATATTAATATTTAATGCATAAAATATTCTACGAATTGTAACAAATAAGGAAAAAATAAATCTTGCAATGACACAATACTTTTTACGCAAATTAGCTCACATAAAGGATATAGAATGTGATGCGAATAGAGTATTCACAAAACCAGGCGGAGAAAATCAGGAAGATCACTAGCAACATGGATAGCTTCACTATATCGCGATCTTAAAGATTTAAAGATTACCAAGGAAGAACGTAGGCAACCCATTTCTTAGAATGAACGGAATAAGGCGAGACCAAGGAAGAAGTATTTTCGAACTCGTACATCTATAAGTTTAAGGTAGTTAGTCCATGGAATGGATTGTGCTCGGAGTATTATGCTCGGAGTATTCCGAGTAATAAGAAAATAAGACATTTACAGTTGGACCAAAGTAAAAGACGTAAGTCACCAAATAACAAATCAGAAATGGCAATGTGCTGAGCCCCTCAATCGAAGGATTGACAACTTTCAAAGTAAAAATGTGCTGAAGTGGAGACTCCGTTCTGATAGCCGAGACGCAGGTCGTCGTTCAGCTCACTAGGTCGACGACAGGACTTTTTCTAATGGTGGTTGGAATTTTTTTAAGTACTACGCACATTTTTTTAATGAGAGTAGTCTTGAGAGTGAGAGTAGTGTGTCGTGATGTACTGGGTGATTTGATTGGTTATTCCAAAAATAAAAGCTTTGACATTTACTCCTTTTTTTAACATCATCAATTAAATCAACAAATTCTATCAGCACGCAGCCAATTTAAAAAATTAATATTTTTGTTTTAATGTTATATTTTGGCCTAGACTTGACACAGTTTCCCAGGCATCCCGCCAAATTGATGTCACAAGAGCAATGTCAATACCGCGACCTGTAATATTGTTTGGCCGTAGAGACGGACACGCGCGAAAAAAAACTGTACAATGGACCACTGGACCACTGGACCACCGAAGCGAATCGACAGAGAAAGTTGACAGTTGACAGCCGCGTATATGTATGTAGCTAATTTATTATCGAGCTGTCAAAAAATGTGGTTTTTTTTATGCGGTCATTGATGGGATATTCGCCCGTCTGTACGAGAGACAAGATCTTACAATCGGAGAGTGGGGGCCAATAACGATAACCGTCTGAAAAATGTTATATATTTATTGCAATTAAGAGACTACTAGAAAGTTTAACAATCGAAAAGTTTGTGTGAGAAGAGGGATAAAAATGAAAGAGGGAAGAGTATATTAGGATAGAAAAGTCTAGTCTGCCTACCCTTACGAAGAAACGGCGTAATGGCACGTCAGTACGTAACTCAGAGAATTTGGAAAGTTAACAGAAATGTCATGCAAATAAATCACTGTAAATCTTAATCATGAGCTGAACCCTTATGTGAATTTATGTTCTTATTGCAATTGGTAATTCGTAAATCGGCCAGCAATTACCGATACTCTTGAAACTTAGTCTGTTTGCATTCGTCGTTAAAATCGAATAGTAATCACGCAAACATAGTCACAATAACGGTTTATTTCGTCAATTAGATTCTAAATTATCATTTAGATAACGGGCTTCGATGAAATTGTTTTTTTTTAATATTTAAAAATCTTCTGTTCGGCGAAAGGCAAAGATTGCTTTTTTCCAAATCGATCCAGCAAGCTCAAGATACAATACCTGAGATGATAATCAGGCCTATTCTCAAAATTGCAATATTGAAATGAAGGTGATTGTTACACCAACCCTCAAAAATAGTGTTATATTTGAATGAGAGAGAGGGAGAGAGAGTGAGGGAGTGAGGGAGATAAACGTACTGTCAAAACTATCTGTCTATTTTTGAGGGTTGGTGTAACAATCACCTTCATTTCAATATTGCAATTTTGAGAATAGGCCTGACTTACTGTATTTATTACAACTTTCTTGACGCACTTTTATCTCCATGATAAAAATTTAATGATGCGAAAATTATATGTCAAAAATAATCATTTTTTGAAATCTTTTACACGTTATTTATAATTTTACCGAAACTGTTCCACGATCACGAGGCCCCGTAGACTTGGCTGTCACGGCTCTATCTCATTTGGGAATCCACACGGTAGCCGCTTATGCTAATCTGCTACATCCATACACGGTCAAGAATGTCGCGTTGCACATTTCACCCGAGATGGCGTCAACTTAATCCGTATTTTTGTATTGCAAGTGTGTCACATATTTGAGGAAGGCGAGTCAAATTCGCTTGAAATTTTTGGCACACCGGCGGTACTACAAAAATGCCTTATTTAATAGGTTAAAAAACGCATCGCAACTGCTGAAATTGGGCGAGCGACGTGCAGCGAATTAAATAACCGTTATAGTGTGTCCGTACCTATATTCTCAGTATATTACATACACTCTAAACACTCTAGACTCTCTAGACTCTTTAGAATCTCCAGACTCTAGACTGCGAAACCTTATTAACCGGGATACCAAAAAAACTGTGTTTTGAGCATTTCTACAAATAAAATAAAAATTTCGCAATAAAGCACGGCGGCCATCGATGTCGGAAACGCACGACAGAATAACACAGATGGTTCTGAATGAAAAAATGTAAATATTTTTATTTTGGTACAGCATCTAAATGATTGCGTATGCGCGATTTATCACATTTTTACCTGTACTGCAAAATATGTTTTGTGATACACTGATATCACGATACTAATGTACCGATATTTATTTCGATTGTTTGAATTTTAATCAAATTCACTAAAGCTTTAACTGATAGTAGAATAAGTAATCTAAAATGTTAGTAATATGTTTTCCTCGATAAAAAATTAATATTTTTCAAGTCGTTCGTTTCAAAGTGTAAAATTATTATTAAAATGCATAATTTGGCAATATTATTTTCACATAACACCACTACCCGGTAATACAGCATGCTCTGAAGTCTTTCAAAGGTACCGATATTACAATAATAACCTTTGCAATTTGCACATAAACCTCGTTGGCAGTATCAACACACTGGACCAGGAGCTCATTAACCTGCAGTTGACTCAACAGATCTCATATGGTTTGTTAGCCAATTGTTGTGCTCTGCGGTTGGTTTTCAAAATAAGACTTATTTTGATTGGCTATTCATTGCGCGCTGTTTGATGAAAAGGTCGTTGGATTCGAGTGGATGTCTTTGTAAGTAGACAATGACATTAATAATATATGCAGAGTCTTTCATTGTCTTCTAATACAAACATTAATTAGTAAATATAATGACCTTGCGATGGTTATAGGTACGCGGAGTACAAAGACGGAAGACATTTTTTATAAATGTTTTACTCGTTATTCTTATACTACAAATTAATAAGTAATACGTAATAAATAAAAATTAAGAAAGATACAAATAGGCGCAGTGTCAAAAATTTGCTCTTTTTGAGAATAATTAGCCCTTCTACACTTCATCGTAAAGATAAAATACAATAGGTCGTATATTGTCGTAATATTCTATACTATATTATCAAATGCAAGTAATATATTAGCGTCGTACGATGCGCATGATATTATAAAGTCTGTTTTATTATAAATACGACAATATCGGCGTATTTCATAGCTGAGTGATTCAGAAATCAGAACTGTAATCGCGATTTTAATTCTCCGGGCCGACCAGTTTTTTAATATTTTTATTTTATTTTATTTAGCCAAGACACAAACCATTTTATTTTGCAAATCTCGAATCCACGTCTGAGTTGCGTTTCATGGTACATTACATTATTAAATCATTATCAATGTTAAAAAATACTGACTAACTAGATAACCAGCATTTATTGTGTTAGAATCGCGAATAAATTACTTTAATTAATTATTGCATCATCAAACAATACCCATAGACTCTTGCGAGCCGTGTGAATAGATGAGCGGGTGTGTAAGTATGGATCCGGGATAGATATATGATAACATATTTTGGCGTTATATTCTTGAGAGAAATGTTTTATTTATACTTTGTGTTGTCATCGAAAAACCGCAAACTTCTGTCGTGTTCATTGCCGGAGGTCATTAGTCTCCGAGATATAAGTCGGTGACTAATAACAATATGAAAGGATAAACCCACATATTGAATTACGAAAAATCACGGCCAGGGACAATAATCTGAAACTACCTTCGGTTCATACGATGTACTATAATATTTAAAATATATATAATATAGTTAGGGTGAATTTTCTCCCCATGTGTTCCCTGGCGGAAAATGTGCAAATAGCGTGCAAAATGTTTGATAGCTGCTATTTCCGGATCTTTTGACAGGCTAATGTCGAGAAATGTTTAATGAAGCATACGAAACATATTTATATTTTTTCTACTAAGAGGACTCAATATAGTTTCACCGTTATTAAGCGAGAATATTAGTTAGCGATGGAATATAAATTATCCAACAGGATGCCTACATAATTAATATATTTGAATCTGTATCAAGTAGATCATGTATTTTGCAATGTACTCGTATCATCAGAAATGATTAAACTGTAATATATATTTTCAGATATTTTTAATTAACTATAAGTAAATCCATTTATGGTTGAGTAATTGAGAATTAGCAGATTAAAAATGAATGTGAAGCTGGTCTTAGCATAGTGAATAAGATTAAAAGTCACTTAGGTGGTTTGGTCACGTGGAACGGAATGAATGAGAAGAGAATATTAAGAAAGATGAGTGTTGATGGCACCAAAAGTAGAGGACGTCTGCGTAAGACTGTATGATCAGGTAAAACAGATGGTTATCGAAGAATATGCATTAGAAGCTATATGAATGTGAACGAGGTGAGTTTTGTGTTATGTGTATGACAGAATAGTATTGCGTTATATCCTATCTGCACTCCCAGCAGAGAAATAGCGTGATGATAAGTTAGTATCAGTATTTTCAAGGTTTTTTTTTGTAATGAAACCACCTTCATTAATCAAATTAATCAATTAATTTAAAAATCAAAAAATGAGATACTTTAGAGGTATTATAATTATTATAAAAGATAAGTTAATTATCAAGGCAAGAAGTAGAATATCGTGGTGAAAATACCTTTGATAGTAGTTTGATAAGACTACCAACAGATGACAAGATTATTATGGCCAAAGTGACCGTCGACCTACATTAGCAGATGACACAAAAAGGGAAAGAAAAACGAATGACCAATGTATTGCAACTGAGAATGATAAAATTTGACGCTTGTGTGCACACGTAAAATACAAATACTGTAATCTGAGGAAATGGGGCAGTGTGCTGACTTTTTATCCCGCTAGGTTCGTATAGTCGCAAAGTCCAATTGTATATCGATTGTATAAGAACTATCAAATCAATATAGATTTTGCCGCATTTTTGTTCGTATTGTGGTTTGTGGCTGATTTAGTTTACATTATTTGTGTCCACCATTTAACAAAAAAGGTAACTAAAATGAAAACATCGGGAGCACTCGTTAAAAGGTAAGAAATTCGATTTTAAATAACATTTTCGCAGTGCCTAATGATTTTATACAAACATTCTGCTACTACGCTATATTTAAATTTGAATAATACATGCATTAAGAACTTATTTATTAAAAATACAATCGAAATGAGTTTGATGACGTCATACAAATAAAGTACCTAATAAGTGATGTAATATGTTCAACGGTTATTTATTTCAGATTCACAACTTAATAAAATATTGTATTTTTAAAACAGTTTTTCCCAGTTCGACATTTTTTACAATATAAATATTAATGACCTCATCTTCCGCAAACGTATGGTTTCGTCTTAATATACGTAAATAATTTAACACGATAATTTTATTATTTTAATTTTTGCGCGTTTATACCTGGGGTCATTTTGTAAATAAAATACATCTTAACAAAGTATTTTTAGAAACAAAACAAAATAACTATCTAGAAGAAGTCTTGAAACAAATTCTTTTCAGATGTCAATTCAATTTAATTTCGGTTTGTGTCATGTTCAGCTTGAGGATTATGTTAAAGTGCTCGCAAAAAATGTTTGCTTAGCTGTGGTTTTTTTTCTAAATTATTTCTTGTAAAAGTCGAGAGTACCACAAGATTAATTTACAGTTGTGAGCAAACTGACATATCAGTGACAGGATATTAGCTGTTGTGTGGAATTTGTTAAATAAATAAACATAGTCTCTACATCAGGTAACAAATTTAAAAAAAACACTTTGGTATCCCATTATGGAGCTATTGATCTACAGATCATGATTTGTAGACAGTCAAAATAGCTCTCCGAGCGAGTTGGAAAATCAGTTTGACACTAAAATGCGTAATCAAATATTTTCTGTGTATGGTTTTAATGATATCAAAAAATTTGTTAACAAATTTCCTTTGCACTTCTAGCGTTCATATAACGATACTAAACAGCCTAATAAGAACCCAGCGAAACAGATAACAGTCATTTACTGCTGCAAGATATGTAAAGTGATTTTTTGTGGATTAGCTATCAGTCATAGTATTATGTACAAGACATACTTAACCTTATTTTAACCATTGCTAATTTTGCTTAAATGTTCAGTTATACGATGATAGTTAAGGATATAATAAATTAAATAAATAATGTACATGTCACACAGATTTGTTTTTTTAAATGCACTATAATATTTTAGATTAGTGACGTAAAATGCAAACTTTGATTAACACATTGTGAAAGGAGATGCCATTTGAGGTATGCATATCAGAGCAATGCACTTAAATAAAACAGTATCTTTGCACTTGCGTTACAATTCATGCAAACTTATTTTTAATATTGATATTAATCAAATAATATTTCCCTACTGATACCGTTATCAACGTATTGGTTTTTATTTGGTAATTACGTGAATTTATTATATTTACACATATGTGCAGACAATAAAGTTGTTACAACCGCACATATTTTTATATTTTTAATGTTTACATAATCAACTTTATGGTTAAAATACTTTTTTTTTATTTTGTTAAATTTGTTTTATTAACCACGGTTTCGAAAAATATCTTTTTCTTCTTCAGTGTTTTTTAAATTTAAAAAACAATAATTATTTTACTCAACTTAAGTTGTTATTTGATAATACAAAATTATAAGAATAATTTTCAGGAAAAAAAATTGGATCAAGTAACAATTTAAGTTAGGTACTAAATTTATTTTTAATTAATTATTGTTTTAAAAAACGTAAAAATATACTTTTTTAAAATAGATTCTTTTGTATAAATAATATGACATAAGTTTTTGATTAGCTGAAGAAGAAAATGATATTTTTCGAAACCGGTATATGTATTTAATTCATTTAGTGGTTAATAAAATAAAGTTAATAATCTAAAAAAAAAAATGAAATTGAATCTATTACATATTGTTAATTGTGTCGATATAAAATAATAATGTAAATTAATCTTCTATTTGGTGAGGTCATGCGCGAGACCTCACAACGGTTAATTCCGGATTATTTTACGGTATTTCTAAAGAATTTAAACACCTATTTAACTATATTTATTTGAATAACCGCTAATTTATTTAAATTTTTTTCGGAACAACTTTAACACTTAAAAATGATACGAATCAAAACACGTTGTTTGTAAGCATATGTGTTAAATATTTATAAGCGATATTATTTGCAGTTTATTAACATTTCAAGTGTGCAATGTTATGACTGCCGCACAAAGTTACAGCGAACGGTGAAGTGACCAAGTTGAAGACGGTTAAGGTACCATCCTAAATTACGATCACTTTAAAGTGCCTACCTCTAAATGTTCTCAATTTAAATATAAGCAAAGCACATCGTTTATTCTCTCAATCAGTGATGTTTACCGATACAATTCGCATATATTCGCCAGATCGTGTTATGACAATTCCTAATTTTATCGTTATGCAAGCAGTGTCGGACACGTTAACAATATCGGGTTCTAATTGGAAAAGCAGACGTTTCGTTCGTCACTTTGTTACGTTTTGACTCTCTAACAATTCTGGAGCGGAGAGGCGTCAATGACCCTAAACTTGACATACAGCAGCCCAAAACTATCAATGTTACAGATTGATTTAAGAGGAAGGTGAACTGAAACTTTATCACAAAAATTGTTTAAATTTAAAAAAATTGATTTCGAACTAAAATGATAAAATTTGACATGTGTAAATAATTAATACATAACTAAAACTGATTTATAATTGATTGCCGACTAGTTTCAGAGTCTGGTAAGAATAAAATTAAATTGTCATCATCTCGAGATTCACCGGGTCGGTGTTAAATTAAATTAAAACTGGATTAATTAAATAATTTGTTACTTTACTTAATTATACGAAGAAGAAAAATGCATTATTTAGTACTAGTAAATTTAGCTATATACAACAAATATTTTCTGTATGATGTGCTTTTGATGAGAGTTTCAAATTTATCAATTAACCGAATATGTATTTGAAAGAATCTTATAATATTGTAAATACTAATTAAATGTATTAATTAGAAAGATATATTTATATATACATATAAAATAAATTTTATCGAAAAATTTAGTTGTTGCGCTACCGGGATTCGAACCTGGATCTCTTTCTAAACCGGAGAAGGTGCATTATTTAACTATGCTACAGCAACAGTACTTTTGACGACAAATTTTCGAACCTATATGTTACACTTTTTCAATTTAATACATGTATCGTTCCATTATTTGAAAGACATCTACTTTATTTATACAGAATCTCAAATACCTTTGAGTAAACCGATAGCAGACGCCAGAATTAACAATTCATTTTTATTAAATTTTGGACACATTGATACAACTTATATATTATTAAGAACTCATTAAAATATCACAGAGCCATGTTCTGAATAATTACAACTTCACAATAAGAATGTGTTCTCCTTAATAAGTAATATTGTTACTGAATGCGTCACATTTAATAATAAGTAATAATAAAAATACAAATTAATATATAATAGCCAATAGTATTTTGAAAACCTTTACAGTGTTCTCTTTTGTACGCAATATATTATGTACGATGAGCATTTAAAAAATAATAATTTTGAAACTTGTATTGTAGCCGCTTATTTTATTTTGGTGTGATCAAAATCGTCGTAAAACAGCGTAATTTGAAATGCCATGGTACCTGCCCGGAATCAAATCGGTTTTCCTCTGTAATAATAACCGTACGGGACTTGACGCCGTTTGATTCTGATCGCTTTACTGCGCGGGAGTTTTTTGTCCGTCCAACTGAACGGGCATCACAAGTTTATTGACATCATTGACGGAAAGGTATTTATTTTAACACACACATAAAAGTACCAACTTGGGATTGTGCCTCCATCTTAATATTTATTGCTGTAATACAATACCGTAACGAAAAATATTTATTATTTAATTCAAATGCATTTTTCGTAAAGTCACCTTGAGTGTAGGTAGTACGTTGACACGTGTATTTATTGTACCAAACAGGTAAACATTAATCCAATATTTGAATTTGTCCAAGAACGCACAATTACTGGATTTTTACCTACAAAGGCACTGTTAGTAAACAAATTTCAGATATCTCATAGAGACAAAGCTATTTTTTATTATATTTAATGGAAAATATATTGAAGTATGGGGTAGTTACAGGGTTTGCGACCTGCTTAAGTGATATAACGTTCACTAATTCTCACCCCTCAATCTCCACATTTATAAAAGTTTTGAAAGTTGTATATATGTTAGTATGTGGACTCGCTTCGAGTGCTACAACACGATCGCCATCTATGGACCAAATTCGATAATAATCCTGTTAGAAGCTTCAATAATCGGCGAGCTTGTATGAGAAGATGTATGAATGTGGATGAGGTGAGAACTGTGCATCAGGACAGAAGAGTGTGGCTCTCTATCCTCTCTGCCTACCCCAGCAGAGAAACGGCGTGATGGTAAGTTAAATTAGATAGTAAATATTAATAAAAAATTTGCGTTGGTATGTTACTTGTCACCTGCCTAAGAAGAATTATCATTATTGAAGAAGGAATACAAACTCAACATGCTAATCTAAGTCGAAATAGACATCTAACATTGATTATCCATCCAATAGATATTTAAGATTTCTTTAGAAAATGGTTATAGAGAAGAGACCTTCATAAAGACTATTTTAACACAGACATAGTCTAGAATGCAACTGAATAACTATCAGAGATGATACCTACTGCATCCCACACAAAAAAGGAATCTAATTTCTAAAAGATACATCGCAAAAATTCTATTAATAAACTTATATTACATCTTAAAGTTGCAAAAGTGTTCTCACCAAAGTAGAAATTTTGATGTGAACGTGAAAACATTTCGTTACTAAGATTCAGAGTGGTACGTACGTTTGATAATTTTGATTCACAGTGAGAATTCATATACCAGTTTCGAACGACAACGTAGCTGTTATTTGTGAATTATTACGACCAAGTATTTTAAATTAGAATAATTAATTATCTTTGATCCTTCTCGCAAAAAAGTCATTCAGAATTTTGTACACAGTTAGAACAAAATATTATTTGAAATGTTGAAGAAGCGTTCTCGGTTAATCAGTGGGCACCTTATTCGCATTAATGATTTCACTTCAAAACTAATGAACATTTCTATACTTGAAATCAAATTAAAATACACCGGTCGAATGCACATCAACGACTACAAAATGTCTTAACTACAATAAAAGTCACGTCACACGACTGCAGCATCTAAAGAAATTGAGCAACGCATTTGTAAAATAAATTGAATTCACACTCGTTAACTGCACAGTGGTTACGGGCGGCGGGCGAAAGTAGACACACGCGTGGTACATTTGTATTTTATTAAAGTTCCTCACAAATGAGCGCGTCTCAAAATATATCATTGATGCTATCGGTTAGTCCGATGCTCCAGCCATTAATCATTATGCACGGATCAAAAAGAAATAACACGATAAAGAAAATATTTTGAATATCCCAAGTAGCATTGTTCGACAGAACAAGACTCTCACTTTCTGTTGAAATCTGTGTTTTTTTTTTGTTCATCTCGAGCGTTGCGCTCCGTGGGGTGAGGAAGTCTGGAGAACTGAACATGTTGAAACTCGGGTATAATGGAATAAGATTGAAGTGTATTATGGCCATTCAAAGAACTTTATTGCTCCGCAGTAGACTGGGCTTGCCAATAGATTTTTTTTCACCTCGACTCTTCGGATATCTCCGTGGTGGTGCGAGCCACCTTGATAATGAAATGGTAATAGAATGATCGATTTCATTAAAATACTCTTTTTTTTGTCAATCGAAAAAAGCTCTTCAAAACGTGATGTAATTTAATTTTGTAAATTGTTTATTTTATTTTATTTCACAATATGAATTCTAAAGAAATATTTTCTCGATTGGCGATTCTGAGAATGTTATTAATAAATTTAAATTATTCATTTATTACAAATTTATTCCGTCGCAAATATCTTCAATAGCTATTTAGTTACTTACCTTAAAAATGTGAATATAATATCTCGTGGACTTAAATTGTTATCTTTTATTTGAATATCTGTTTTGAATGTTCTCATCAATATGATGAATGATGAAGGAACAGGAATGGTCCAGTGAACAGGATTGATGGTGACTGATCTTGTCCCAAGTTTGTTAAGATAATGTCATCGTGCTTCCTTGTATTAATGGTTCAATTATTATTTTTATAACTGATTTATTTGTAGGAGTTTTTTTATCTATTATGAAACTGAGAACTTTTATGTACTGCTAGATGGGAATCGAAAACTGTTAAAAATAATATTTAAATTTTTTAGGTACATTTAACAAGCTCATATGCATGAGTTATAAATGTACTACAAAATTAAATCAAGTATTTTCGAACTGCTCAGTATTAATAGATCTTTTTAATGTTTGATTTAACTATTTGACCGCAACCGAGTACAGCTAAATGCTTTCCTGAAAATTAAACTAAAAAATAACTAATGTACATTTTTATAATTATATAAAGCATTAAATCAAATTTACACACTATGCACCTATTGTGAACGATATTACTTCTAAAATCATTTATATTGTAAATGCAGCCATACACATGATCGTTTACCCAGCGGTAGCGTCGCATTATGGTATGCGGTTCCAACAATCATATAATATATCACGCGGCCCACGTGTCTACTGCTACCGCCAGGGGTCAAATATTATAGAGCAGCACGAGCATTTCTTGAGCTATGAATAGAAATACCTCTTTTCCCCTTTTTGCCTTACACAGCTTTTAAGAATTAATTTAAAGAATAGTTGCTTTGTTGAAAAATGCATTCGCAAAAAAAAATATATATAAATTTAATGTTCTTTATATTTTTATATCTTTAATAATATTTAAGACGAAAATCACAAATGTGTGGAAGCGTTTTGCACTTGCACTTCCCTCAAAATCAATACTCATAGATTATTGATTATTGCCGAAAGTCTCCAACAGTTGTCCAGTCTGGGGTGAATAAAATCGAATTATAATTTCATTTACCATTACAATTCGCCCCCATTAGTTCTGAATGCAATTTTCCCGAGTTCGCCGAATTTCGCCCCAAAATCCTCGAGTATTCCGCCAGAGTGTATATAGTATTTCTACCCCAGGGACAATGTAACCGGCGAGAACAATGGTCCGGCCACACCCCCGATGGGGGGTTGAGGGTGGGGGTGGACACCGTCCATCAAAGATCGTGATCGGAGAGTGCCAAAGTATTTTTTTAAGTTGGGTTTACGGACTTTTGTCTACGGGTTCTTACAGTACACCCGCGGTGTACACCCGGTCGGATGATATAATTATCTGAGTTTATTGATTTCCTTATTACAGACTCCGAGGGAATAATCTCCAGGAGATGTGAGATATGAACGAGGCTTTGTTATGTCGTAGACGACATGCAAAGGCTGTAAATTTATGAAATGAGTGGATACATTCTTACGAGATGCACGCCAACAAATGTATTTCTGACAGCGAAAATTACAAAGCACTTATTATTTAGAGTCAAGTATAAGAATGCACATAAAATTTGAAAATAATATTTTTTAAATATTTTTAATTGGCAAATATGAAAAATATGTTTATGTATATATCGCGTTACATTATTATAGCTAAATATTTAATTTTGTTAGCAGAGAAAATGTATATTAAAATGTACGTTTTATAAAATAATATAAATATTGTGCGGATACACATATATTTTTTTGTTTAATTCATGTATTTAATATGAGATCACATCTAAAGAAAGAAAAAATCTTGTACTCAGTAAACGCATAATTCTAAAGATTATAAAAATTTAATTTTCATTTATTTGTATAAATATATAAGTGTATTGCGATATATAATTTTTAAATTGTTTCAAAAAAAATATGTATAAAATATTTTTAAAAATAAGATTTCAAGTGTTATCATTTTTTTTAATTCACTGTGACTCAGTGTATGAAAAATAATCGAAATATTTACGAATACATAGAAGTAGTTTTATTAATATGACTGAATTTGAATAATTTTTAATAAATTATTAATTTTCCAGTGCACATAAAATGAAACGAAATAAATTCAATGAGAATTTTAAAAAAATCCCAAAATGTGTTTGCTGAATTAATGCACCATTGATAATCTAACAGCCAACGGGCAGTTTTCTCAGCGCTGGCCGGTGAGAATGGTACTGAACTTTATTCGCCTTATATTAACCAATAAAAGAGTCACGCACATAATGTGCGCACCTCCATTCTGCATATAAATTGTTTCTTAGGAACAAATAGTACGCAGAATAATTCAACGAGAAATGGCCGGACAGACATCTGTTACCCGACCCGACCTGTGCGACACTTTTGCACGTATTCTGTCACTATGGGAATGTGCCCACATTCTATCAATGATTTATAAAAGAAAATTAATATGAACTTGTAGAAATTAGGATTATTTAAAATCTTCGTGCAGGTGAAAATTTATGAACGAATTTAAATTGTTAAAAATGTTTTTACTTTATTTAAAAAAAAAATTAATCAAAAAAGTTAACTTTTTAAAAATATTGACTGAGAATTTTCCAGTACAATATAACGTATTTGTAACAAAATAATTCTGAAGATATTTTTTTTTTTTTTGATAATAGTGGGAATGTAGCTTACCGTTAATTGGAAAAGTCGGGAAATTCCTCTCGTGCAATCGTTTCGTTAGTTCGCAGTTCCTCCCCACTGAGCGTCCAATCTTCTTCGCGTTCGGGGCACGACTGCCCAGAGTGCCCAGCCTCCGAACCACCACTCAACCAATCACCACCACCGGACTAGCGACCGCGAAGCGAACGATCCCGAGCGGTCCCGACCGTCCCGACTGCGGTGCAGGCAGTTCCCCCAAATACGAGTGGAAAATCAAAGGATCCCGACCCAGAGTCCTTATCACTGAACTTGGTTCCGCGGATCGGCCGCGCGGCACGCGAGATGGAAGGAGCAGCTTCCGGCGCGGGCTAAGAGGATGCGCGCATCGTGTGCGTGCGCTTTTCTCGGTGTTGCGGCGTGTGCGAAACGCTTGAAGATTCGTCCGCGAATGAACTCTTCGCTGGCGGTGCACTCTGACTTTAAATACTCGGGGGGGAGGGTGGCGTGGCAGGGGGGAGGCTCCGGCGGCCGGGGGGGCCCGTAGCGCCTTCGCCTCGGGGGTTAGAAGCACCGAAAGTACGCGGATCGCGCGAGTCGCGCCGCAAAACGCGCCACCTCGCCGAACCGTCCCGCCGTCTGCGGCGCGCCCCTATCGCGGATCTGACGCTTCGTACCGCGTGCCCCTCGGCTGGGCCCCGCGCTGCTCGCGGCGGCCGAGTCCTACTGTAAACTGCCTCATCTGCGCTAGTGTCCGCCCTGGCTGTGTGCGTGCGGAGGGAAGCTACTCGCGCTACGGAGGGCCATTCCGCGCTGAGACGCGCCGCGGAAGAGTTGTGCCGGTCGCGGCTTCCGCTCGCCTCTCGTAGAAACATCGCTGGGAAATTCTTTTCTCATGTCGAATCGGACGATTCGTTCAAAATTTAAAATGCAATTATCTTACAGATTACTTATTACACAAGAAGGCATGCTGTCGGAATCGAAGAGAAATTCGACGAAACGTATTAATTAACTATACAACATAAATATAATCTTCTTTTGATTTATTTGATTTACAATTGAAAAGAATAGATATTATTTCAAAATAGACGTAGTATTAATGAAATAAAGATTTCCTGCATGATTGTAAGTAGGTATATATATATATATATATATTTTTTTAAATACGTTTTTCGTTTACACATAATGTGTGTTTCATTATGTGATCATGTTTACTAAGAAATAGCAAATTTCGTGCGAAATCGAACCGATGATAAATATTTATCCCGCAGAATCGACTTCAAGGTCCACTGTGTTGACCCCAGGTGAGGCTGGTGCATCATCGTGCAGCTCAATATTATATTTACGTATATTCACGACATCTCCGAAGGGATACGCAGACATGGCAGAGTTTATAAATAAATTCCTCGGTGGCAGTTGAGATGACAAAGATCAAGAGGTCAGGGGTTCATTTCCCGTTGAGTGCGAAAGATTCTCGAGATGACTAGGTATCCACCTCAGTATTCTTCACCTCGATATTTTAAATTTGGGAGGGGCTACAAGTACTTGTGTGCTTTCGGGCGATATATTGTAAATAATAACAGTACTCTATTTGCTACGTTGTACCAATTATTTATTTATTCATATGAATTATTTAAATGTAATATTAATGTATCACGTTTATATATAGAAACGTTATTTACCTTTGATAAATATACTAATGATTAAAACCAATATTTTCATTTGAGTTAAAAGTTTATAATTTTTGTGCCCAGCTATTTTAATCCACTTAAACGTTTCGTGTTTTACTCTGTTTATTACAACTATTAATTATGTTTGTATTTAATTAATTCGTAAACAATTTGCTGAAAATGGTATTCCGAGATAAATGCACTTATTGGTTGGAATAATTTTTTTTATAGTATTTTTACGGTCGTATAATGAATAATGGCAGGGATATTTATTAGTGACTCATTCTGACCATAGGCTGATAAGAAATTAAACTTAAAAAATAAGCGAGTTTATCAATTAGTCACAAATTAATAAATAGTTCTCCAGTAAAAGTCACGTGGTTAAACTAATAATATAGTTTACTCAAAATATCTAAATATATTATGTAACTAATAAATGTTGTGATTCATTACATAATTTATGCATTCCAAGTTAATAAGAAAACAATTTTTTTTTAATTGCAACATGGAAAGCAAAAGAAACAATCACATTTTTATGAAATACGAAAACAAATATCTGAGATAAATCTGTGTCATGTACACTTGTTGAGATTTAGATCCAGAGATACACTCAAAGTTCAGCTTAAGATTGGCAGATGGAGACAAAACTCAAACCCATGTACACGACGTTCAATTTGCCACGTATTCAAAAACGTCAGCTAGAATCATCGATACCTACAACGGTTTATTCTGAAAAGTTAAACAAACCAAATTCATTTAATTATAAACTTTTCTACCGTTTTGATTACGGAGATTCAAA
Organism: Eubasilissa splendida; assembly: GCA_031772225.1. Classification (NCBI taxonomy): domain Eukaryota; kingdom Metazoa; phylum Arthropoda; class Insecta; order Trichoptera; family Phryganeidae; genus Eubasilissa; species Eubasilissa splendida. The sequence continues at coordinate 34,040,412 of CM062850.1, forward strand.
ACCAGTAGTCAATAGATCGACATCAAGCATAAAGTGAGACGCGAGACTACGAAAATCGAGAGTTGTCTCCAAAGAATCTCATGGTAACAATCCCTGTCTCAGAGAGAGAGAGAAAATCTCATTAAAATCTCATCCGTGGACGTGGGCCATTATTAAAGAGGAAATATTTTTTGCAATAGTTTTTCTAGATTCCCGTGCAAGTTAATAAATTCAAATCAATTTGTTATATTTAATGTGTTTTCAATGAAGATAAAGCCGGGAGTCACAGGTCTTTGAAATTATTAACCAGATAACCTTGAAATGATGCATCTTATGTAATTTTATGACCGGTTGCTCCTGGTCATAAAATTGCGCGAGTTTTTCAAATAATAAATTAAATGTATCAATTAAAAAGATATACAGATAAAATCAGTTTATCGAAAAAAATATCTGGGTGGCAACCAAAATTATTCTATCTGTATTTTATCTTTCTAATTGATACATTTAATGGACTGAAAAACTATAACATCACGATAATAATGTGTTCTTAAAAATAAGTTATATTTCATATTTTGTAATAAATTATAAAAGTGCGTATTTTTAAAACATCGACTGCATATCATCCGACAAATCGTAAAACTCATTAAACCGACATGAAATACCAAAGTCATACATAAATTTGTCAACTTTTATGATTCCTTCTTCCTACAATCCGCTTTATTTTTATTTTACCAGATTTAAGAGTACGAAGGAGTCAATCCCGTATGAGTGAACGATGGATCATGTTGTGTGTTCGCCTACCTAGGCTACATCTTCTATATCTTCCCATAAAGCATTTCAGAATAGTGTAATGCAATCCCATGGCGATGGCGAATATAACAAACTTATATTACTTATACTGTTATATTATATATAGAAGAACTAATTTAACTATTAACCATTCTTTTCCTTCGCCTTATTAGATGTATACCACCCATTTATTAAATGGGCGATTTTGATTCGACGGCACATATGTACATACAATTCTCACTCGACTTACGGAACTGAAATTATTACATCCGCTTTTTTTCCTGTTACTACATTTATATCATTCTGTTTAATCGTCTCCAGTACTATATATCTGTTATTTTTTGTTGAACAAATGTAAGGAGCTAGAGAGAGTAAAAAGTATTAAATCTCTTGGCATTTCGATTGATCAACTCTTAAACTGGTCTGAGCATATCAATAAACTTTGCGCTAAATTAAGAAAGCTGACATTTTTCTTCAGATGTCTTAGGAATGTTCTAGAGAAACGTACGTTGAGAACAATATACATTACTCTCTGCCAATCCCTTCTTAGCTACGCGATCTTAGGTTGGGGTGGAGCTGGGAAAACTGCCCTTAACCAATTAGAAATCACACAAAAATCCATTCTCAGAATCATCTACAAAAAACCATATAGGTCTCCCTCTGACTCACTGTTTGAGGAATATCAGCTTCTTGATATTCAACAACTCTATGTAAAAAGGCTGATATTTTATTTTAATTCCAACAAAGAACTTCATCAATATCCATCTCATAGTTATGTTACGAGAGCAAATAAGAATAGGATCACCGTGAAGCCTAAAATGAAAACAACCTTTGGTCAATCCTTCCATATGTTTCTGGCCCCCAAAGCCTATAACATTTTGCCGAGCAGTATGAAACAATTCTAGATGGACAATCTCAAACACCATCTCAGGAGCTGATGTTGGCAGAAAAAAAAACTGAGCAAAGATTCATGGAAATAAATGATCACATGAACAGAACGTAATTTCTTTATTCTAATTTTTCCTTTTGCATAGTGTTTCAATCATGGGTATTTTTGATTTAGATAAAAAAAAAAAAAAAAAAATTCATATTTGTATGACAGACAACGGATGAACCTGTCTCTTTTAGTACAGACTTCGGTCTAGTTAAGGAAACAGTGAACATCTCTTACATTATGAAGTTTGATCACTTTTTTATACACTTTAGGAATGTAAGAAACAAATTAAATTAAAAGAACTGGAATATAGTGCCTACACTGAAATTACAGATAAAAATAAAATTACAATATTTTCTAAAACCCACAAGTATGTCTTAAATTCTATTCGTGTAACTCTAAATAACTAACTATCTTAGGCAGACAGGCTAATAACAGGACCATCCTCTAGTATCTGGTTCACCTGGTTGTGCTCTACTTCAGGTGTCATCAACAATTGCGTCATGTATATTTCTTATCATTCTTTCCTCATTCTTCAGTCCTGACACATAATTCTCGCCACATCCACATTCATACATCTTCCCATACAAGCTCGCCGATTGTTGAGGCTTCTAACAGAACCATCCTCCATTATCTGCTTTACCTGATCGTGCCAAGTTTTCCGCGGACGTCCTCTATTTCTGGTGCCATCAACACTTGCGTCATATATCTTTCTTACAATTTTCTCCTCATTCATCCGTTCCATATGACAAAACCACCTAAGTGATCCTTTCTTAATTTTACTCATTATACTAATATCAGCTTTACATTATTTCCTTATTTCTTCATTCTTTACTCTGTCATAAATAAATCTGCCACATGTACGCCTAAGTGATCTCATTTCACTACATTCATTCTACTTTCGTTCCTCTTCTGTCAGCTCCAGGTCTCACTTTCATATATCAGTGTCAGTACCAGGACTTCATTCTATACTGCTAGTCTTGCCTCGGTTGACAAGTTCCCGTTAGATACAATTCCATTCAAAGCGGTGTTCACTTTATTCCCTGCTGTCAACCTCCTTCCGATATCTCTCTCAACCTTTCCGTTTCTATCAAACATACTTCCCAAATACAATATTGGAATATCTGGGACTATTCACATAACAGATTTAAAGTATTTATTAATTAAATTAATGTGGAGAGATTACTTATCGCAATTAATTTTTTTTAAATTTGATACCGAATGGAGAAAATCTATTATTATTATTAAAGCGCTTAATGTATGTTTACAATGTTACAGTTTTATAAGGTAGATGGCGTTTTACATGATGGTGAAAAGGGATACTTTATATTTTTAAATGTGATATATCATTTCTTATTTACAAATTTAAATAGACGGTGCGTAGAGATCCAGGTTCGAATCCCGGTAGCAACAACAATATTTTTCGATATAATTGATTTTATGTGTATATCTTTCTTATTAATACATTTAATTAGTATTTTAAATGAATCCAATTAGAAAAGTAAAAAATAATATCGAAAAAATTTGGTTATAACCGAGATACAAACCTGGAACTTTTCCTATTCGGGGGAGTGCGCTACGTTAACCATTATAGTTTCCGACAATTTTTGGATTTATTCTGTAGTCTTTATAAATTGTACAGCTATTATTCAACTTTATATTGCAATGAATTTCAAAAACCTTCGAGTAATAACGTGCTTGTAGCCTAATGGTTACGATACTCGCCTTATAATCTAGCGGTTAGGGGTTCAAGCCTCGTTCCAGGAGGTCATCAAGTTAGTCCTATTTTTAAGTCAAAATTAATCAATTTTATTAAATATGTAAATTCTTCAATATAACATGTATATTTTAATGAATACTCATTTTATTATATAGTTACAATTTTAAAACATAGTTATGTGATATTAATACAAATTAAATTAATATATACTCGATCTCATTCACGGACAAGCCAACGAGCACCAGTTCACGCCGATTTATCGGTGGTATCAGTCATCTATATTTGTTTTGTTCGTTATACAATAGGTAATAATAATAATAATAATATTAATAATAATGAACTGTCAAATTAATGGAGAGGTTCGATGTATATAATTTTTTTTTTAAATATAATTGCTAAAATGATGTAAAATGAGTGAATATTATACGTAGGTATTTAAATTAAATGGAAAAATTAGTGTAAAAAATGCTTATTTAATATTTATTTTTGTAGTTTAAGCTACAGAGACCTTTTAATTACTACATATATATTATAACACACAAACGTGTTAAATATATTTTCCTATGTAAAAATGTGCGTCTAATGATCCGGTTATACGCATACGCCCTACTTGCAATCTTGAGTTGTCCTTTCTTCAAAAAATAAATAAATACTTAACAAACTAGTCATTGAAAAGATTGCTTTCTTAATAAACATGGCCTCAGTCCGATGGAGTGCGTAGTTTGTCGATTTTTTTGTACCAATAATATTAGTCAACAATGCAATTGCCAACGTCGCCCGAGCGCGCCATTATTCGATTAAACAGTAAGCAATTGGCTTACGTGACACTGTGCATGTAGTGGTGAATGAACGAATTCGGCGAACGGAACTTTGAGTCCAGTGCGAAATCAGAGGGGAAGCTGTATGTACTCACTGTATTCGCAAATCTGTGAATTAATAAAATTTGGAGCCTTCTGTAAACAGATTACAATCCGGTTTACCGGATAATATTGTACTACCGGTAAACCGGTTTACCAGTGATATAAATTCGAGCAAAATATATATAATGCACTAATGATACACTATGAATATGTTTTATTGGAAATTACCCGTGTAAAATATGTCACGAAACTGTACTAAAAATAAAACATTAGAAACACCGCGATTTTATATGAGGTTGGCGGGTGGACTCTAATATACAATCAGGCCTATTCTCAAAATTGCAATATTGAAATGAAGGTGATTGTTACACAAACCCTCAAAAATAGACAGATTATGGTACGTTTATCTCCCTCACTCCCTCACTCTCTCTCTCTCATTCAAATATAACACTATTTTTGAGGGTTGGTGTAACAATCACCTTCATTTCAATATTGCAATTTTGAGAATAGGCCTGAGTATCTCCCAAAAGTAATTTCATTTTGGTTCATTCGCTGCACCAGCGTAAAGTGCGGGGGAGGGGCGATGGGTATGCCGATCGCTAGCCGCGTCCTTGAGAATTCAGTCGTTATGGAGCGGAGCCTTGCCAGTTCTTTGTGAAATTTTCCCTGGAAAATTGATATCCCGACGAGGTGACATAAACTGGCCTCCACTTAGCCCCGACATGACACCAATGGAATTTTTCCTATTTTTCCTTAAATCAAAGGATTGAAGTAAAAATTCTCCCTCTCTGGACCGATTTAAAAAAAATATGCGAGAAGATATGTCAGCGGTCACGAAGAATACGTTCAGAGCAGTTCTCAGAAATTTTTCCTCCCGTTCAGAAGAGTGCCAGCGAAATAACGGATCACATTTAGGAAACATCATTTTTAAAAAAATAAAAATTTTCAAGGACTGTTCTTAATGAAAAATACATTTTTTTATTAAAACCATTCATTATTTTATTACAGAACTTTTATGATGAAAAGCACTTTTCGGAGACCTTGTATAAAAACCTTGTTATGGATATTTGGATAGTACCAACTTGGAAAAAATATGTATATTCTAAAATATGTAACGCATTTTTTATTAATTTTTCGTCTCATTGGGAAGTGTCCAATGAGACGGGTGTCACCAATATTCAGGCAAGCAATTTAACGTTTATTTTATAAATACAAGCCATGATTTTTTTTTCTGATGCATTCAGAATAATAATGAGTGTAATATATTAATATTGCGATAGATTGTATAAAATGAATAAAAAATTGTTAATGATTAATATAATACATGATTAAAAAAAAAATGCGATTAATTTGCACATAAATGAAGTAAATAGTATGATTCTGTACATAATCAGGTTAGGTTAAATTAAGTATATACATGTTAACTTGTTAATAATATAGTTATTTATCTAAAATCACTACTTAAGTTTATGTTGTCATGATGTTGTTTTGTCAAAATCTTGGCTGCAGGGGGGTATATTCATATAATAATAATTCAATTTTTCTGTTTTCGGTATTAAAGAAATCTTTGACCAAAATGACAGTATTAAAAAGCATCATATTTTTTACAATCTCTGTACCGCTGCACAATTTTTCAGATGATGGACCTTACCGAGGAGGCGAGGTAAGAGGTGAATCCTAGAGTAACTTCCGTGCGAGAAGAACCAATTAATTTATCCAATGTGACAACGGGTGACCATAATATATCGTGATCTAGGATTGATTTATCCAACGTAAGAACGGGTGACCATACATAATATATCGTGACCATGAATAAATACATCCAATGAAATAATCAGTAAATAACGTATCTTCAGTAAATAATGTACCATCACGCTCTATACTAGAAGTACACTTTATACCAGCGATTGCAAACCTTTTGGCGAATTTTTTTTTTTTTAAATGTTTATAATTTCAAAATGACGTCTTACATTGAAGGTAAATACAAAAAATACAGAACATCGTATTCATGAATCCATTCTTCGTGGTAAAATTTTTCCCTTCTTAGTCCAATACTCGATAAGGTTATTTGAAAAAATTAAATACAGAACCAAAAATACAGCTATATAAAATGAATACCGTCTGTATTCAAAAGATAAAAGACTCGACAAGGTCTTGTCGATAATAATTATCAAATTACGTCACTTAATCTATTTGAACGCCAACAATGTAAGTCACAATACGAAAATCCATTGATACCCCCTCTACCTTAAAAAAAGTTCCGGGTTCGTTTTCTGGTGGTAACTAATTGTTTATTCGAAACAAAGATTTTTCTGTATATCTTTCTAATTGATTTATCGCCATTGCAAAAACCATTAGCCAAAATTATAAAAACGATAATATTATTCACAATTTTTGTTTAAATAATGTGTGTTCTCAACATAAATACGCAACTTACACTTGTTTATGTAAATAACGTCATTTATTCTCTGCAGAAAGTTTTTTTTTTTCGAACAAATTGTAACAGAAATAATATAAAAATAATCAAAAACTTATTTCCAAGAATTGTAATAATAAAAAAGGTTTATTATATCATATAATAAGAAACATAATACTACTAAACTCTAGAACAACATTAGTTACGTAGTGTATTAAACTTACTGTTTTAATTAGTGTATACCTAATGGATGTGAAAAAATAATAATAAAATTTCAAAAAATATAAAATTGGTGACTTTATTTATTCAAGTTTTATTTATTTTCAGTTCACTTTACTACTTGCTGTCATTGACTAACTTGTCATAGATAATAACAACATTCAGACAGAATATATTTATTAATCATTGCTCTTGTGAAACTAAACCTATGACCTTTCGATCAATCATCCATTGATTTACCACCATACCGCAGGGCCTTTTTCCGTTTTACACTAATCTAGACTTTGTGTGATTTCTTGTTTTATTTGACACTCGTGATATAACTCAATATGATGCTTCATTTATTTTTAAATCATTTGTACATACCTTAGAGAATACTTTAGAAAATTCTTCCGTTCTCCGCACGGGTTATACCTACTTCCAGATAGTGATACCTTATACCCAACGTCGTTTACCACAAAAGGATATTTTTTGATTCCAGGAAACCCCACGATTCCAACTGTGTAATGATCCAGCATTTTAATAAGAAATAACGCAGACATGACTCAATTAAATTATTCATAACTGAGAATAATTTGTTTTATTAATTTAACTTTCATATCATGTGACAGTACTAGGAAATTTCTACAGGTAATTAAATTAAAAGCACTGTCATTATAATATGACGTCCAAACGCGCTGTGTGATGACACTAGACGAAGACCCGTCAATAATGACAGGAAAAAATCATATTTTCAAATTTATCTTCCGGCATCATATCCATTCATTGATTCATCCAGTCAAGCGACATCGTACCAAATGATTATAAATTATTAATATGCAGCTTACATTTGCGGGCCATTATAATCGGCTCTGCGAAAAAGTACGATTGTACCGTAACTTTTTGAGGCAACACCTTGCCAATAACACGTGTTACCGTGTCGAAACGTCGGCCTAGGTTTCCTCCAGGAGACTATTTACAAAAAACGCGGTCTAACTAACACCTTAAATCCAATATAAGTTTGTACCGCTTCAATAGTTACATATTAATTGTTCTCAAAATACCTAACATGTTAACAGTTCTAGTTAAGCGAGTTTTGTTTCATGTTATCATGAATATGAATGTATGAAACCACATAGCATTTTGTAGAGACCAGAATATTTTTTCAATATTTTTGATTTTTCATGTTAAACGTTTTACACTGCAGCATGCAAATATAAATATTCTTATATATTTTATCTATAGATAATTCATCAATTCTTCGTGAAAGTATTTAAACTGTTTTTTTTGATTTGGGATCCTGGGATCACAATCACAATTTCTAAAATTGTTTACAATTTATTTTTAAATGCTTATTTTTGTAATACGATTGGAAAAAAACACAATTTAAAAAAAAAAAAAATTACTTTCTATAAGATGGACGAATTATATTCTTAACGGTTCACAAATTATCTAATCTCAATTTTGTTCTTTCTTTAATACACGCTTAACTCCGCAATTAGATTTATAATAGCGTCATTATCAATCTCATTCAATTCTCTGTTGATTAACATAAAAGCCTCATGTCTATCATTAATAGTAATCAGCAAATGATTTTTTACCTAGCCATATATTGTCATTGTTTTCTGCCGGTAGAATATTTTATAAAAATAAAATTATTTTTATTCGTTAACTTTGTTTTATTAACCACGTATTGAGTTTAAATACATCTACCGGTTTTGAAAAATACAATTTTCTTCTTCAAGATGTCAATACTAATCAAAATATGTTACTGTTTCTTTAAAAAACAACAATTATTTAAAAAATAAATTTAGTACCTAACTCAAATTATTACTTAATACAAATTTATTCGAATAATTTTTCGTAAAATTTTTTAGAATGTGACTTGTTAAATTTAGTTGGTTGTTTATAATTTTTTGATTAGTTTTACACGCTTTATTTATCTCCAACGTTTCCAAATTATTTCATTTTAACCACAAAGTTAATTTTGCTAATTTCAAAAGTATAAAAATAAAGTGTTAATTGTAGGGTACAATAAAAGTTAGTACTTATTCTGATTTTTTATATTTCTTATTAATTTACGACGAATTTTAATATTACATTTTGTAAAATAAAAACAAAAATTGAAGCCCCATATCATTTATATAATATCGCACCATATCATTTATCGCCCCGTATAATTTATATAATAATTTTCGGGTACCATTTGATGAATAATTTTCGCCCAATCACTAATGCAGGGGACGAACCCTAGAAATGATGAAATGTATGATCAATTGCATAGCAATTACATTCCCACTGATCAATTGTGATTTAATGTATGGAATTAAACAGAATTGAATACCTGTCTTTAGTTTGAACCACCCATGATGACACTAAATTAATTTAAAAAACATCAGAATGTTAAAACAAAACAATAGTGTGCAATTAAATGATATTTTATTTGTGGATTAAAAATACAAAGATTTAAAGCGTATTTTGTGAAAGGTTAATGACTTCAAATAAAAATGGTAATATATGATAATTATCGGCAATACGAATTTATCATCTGAAGTAAGACTAGCGGTGCATAGTGAAGCTACGGTGTCAGTAATGTATGGAAGTGATGCGGTCGCTTAGACGCAAGCGTGGAAAATGTACGCAAGATAGAATGAAGTATGAACAATGAGAAGCAAATGTAGATCTGGGTTGGTTTTGGCTGGTAGAACATGTGACCGAAGAGAGGATAGTAAATAAAATACATGAAGCGAAGTTGAAAGTGTGGAGATCTATCGCCTACATAGCCATCATCACGAACACATCTCACATTTGCCGGTGCGCAAAACCAGAGTTCCTAACAGCCGCGAAAACACGTCCGGTATCGACGGTAATAACCACGCGACAATAAGCATGCTACAATAACCGATACGATCAGCAGCTGTCCGAGAGGTCGGCTCCTGAGTGCCGCTCTTCTCGCTGCCGCCTTTCAGTTCATGTAGTTATTTCACGGTATGAATATTGTATATCTTTAATCTGTAACTGTGCTTAACAATAAAATTATATCAACTGTAAGTAGAGTTGCTTTGACTACGCACACTCCGTCATCATTTCCAAACGAACATGTGAGCGATGGATGATCAATTGGGGCACTCATTACTCACACTTCAACCTTCTGATTCATCTGCCATTCACCCATACAAACATCAAACATTAATATTCAAAATGTACATTAATTACTCAAACATAATCGCATCGCAAATCGCAACAGAAACAGAAGGCGTTTGCGAAAATTCTGGCATTATTATATAAATCATATATTGATGAATCATTAATTGACGAGCGTGCATGGGCAAGGGTTGTCCGTTTCTCTTATCTGCCTAACCTAGCAGAGATACGATTTAATACAATTAAGTAGATATTAAATAATATAGTGCGAAGCTGTGTTGTCTTCAACACTGGTTCTTAGCTTGTAGCGTTCGAAATATACACGCACGCTAAAAATAAGCTTGACAAAGTACTAATTAGAATGAAGAAAGACAAGGAAATCATTCGTACCATCAAAACAAGGAAACTGGTGTACTTTAGGTTGTCACGAGACACCCCGGGATTTATGAAATAATGCACCTTGTCATATAAGGAAAAATCAATGGGCGACTAGATCCTGGCAGAAGGGCAAACTCGTCATAGATGACGAGGTCCTGGCAAAAGGTGAAAAGAGAATAGATCGGCCAGACAACTCAGCTGTAATGAAAGTCCACCATGATAGCAAATATCTTTTAAGCGGATAGCACTAAAAAAATAAGACTTCAATTACTCTATACATAGAAATATAGTAACATAATAATTCATAAGTATGAAAATCAATTCTTTGTTAATTATAAAAGACTTATGGTTTTGTGATCTATTTTTAATATGGAAAATATAAATGTAGCTAATCTTTAAATATCATTGAGTGAGTGGGCACACCATGAAATGAATCCTGCTATTACCGAATCTTTCTCTATATTCGTGAATGATGCCGACACATGAAAATATAATAAGATTGAAGATCTTGAAATATGGTACTGCAGACAATTGCTCAAAGTACCTTCCTTAGGCGACGATCAAATGATAAAAATCTTCATCGAACTGAATTTTGAAGATATACTTTTGAAGATATACGCGCAGGACACTCGAAAGAAATATTTCGATGAAAAGGGTTATCGTCGTAAGAAAATGAATGAACTTATTGATATCTATTGGCTCCACTCTTATCATTACCGCCCGGCAATACTGAGCGCACCCTGCAAATACCGGTGCGTGAAATCTCGAAATCGACGAAATCAGTATCAGCCGTAAATAAACCTAGTACCGACGTTGTGTAGCGATACTAATGCGACCAGCAACCGTCTGGAAGACCGTCTCTCGAACGCCACTCTTTTTACTGCTACCTTATTATCAACAGCTCTAGGAATCGCCTCCAAAAATTATTACAGTGTGGCTTAACTTTTCCGTATTTGTAAACTGTGCCTAATAATAATCAAGTATCAACTGAAAGTCATTTATCACTTTCATAACCTGCTCTGGCAACATACACAATACATCCCACAATAAACCAACGGACACGAGACTGGTGGATGAATTAATGGGGCATCCACTACTTACTTCACATAACCTGCAAAATCCTTCCGATTGGAGTAAACACTCACACCCATGCCCTTATAGGTCTGGGTAGTTCTGTTATCATACTAAACATGTTAACCTATCAACACCAGAAGTCTTATTTAAGAATGCTGAAAATATGCCACCAACACATTATTGCTTGCCACCAATAAATAATTAATGAAGAAGATATTGTATATTTAGTAGTGTTATATTTATTTTAGAATAGCTGTTTGATTATATACAATTAAAAGGCTACCTATCCAAATGCTGTCTACGTCTATGAATCAGCGCTTAGCGAAGACGCTAACTATGGGGCCAAATTAGCTGTCATTATTACTTAATTAATCATCAATTTAGTTATGGATCAAATATTATATTTACATAATTTACTGTTGGTATTATTTTTTTATTTTATTCGATAAAATACTATACTCTTATAATAAATTAAGTTTAAATCTAAGTTATACGTTAAAAAGATATATTACTTTTTGCGAAAATTCTTTCCGAAACTTAATTATGCAATTTACATTCTTGAACGCGTCGCTTTAGAGGACTTAACAGATTTTTTTTATTAAACCGTTTTAAAAGACTTGTCCTATTATTCAACGAGGTGCATTCTTCGCTGGGTGATGAGATGTCCATTTGTCCATTTCCAGTTAACTATAATTATATATGTGTCTTGTATGGAAATAAAAATTACCCGAGATGACGACAAAAGTTGAGATCCGGGTTACGAATACAACGTCATCTCGTAAGGGAGAATCCCTTGTAGCTTTCTCTCTTTTGTATATCTTTCTAGTTGATTAATTTAATTTGTATTAATAATACCACTAACGATACTGAGCATATTATGAAGAAGAGGAATTTTATCCAATATTTAAGACATTATTAACAAAATCACAATAAAACTTCACCTTTAAGATTATTGGGAGCTATGGCGGTGTACTTTTGTCTACGTTTTTATTGTCAAAAATACGCCGAAACCATTTTTTTGTTAAAATTTACGTATTACCTTAACAATAATTAACTAATAACTTGGAAAAGGCGGAATATGATGGTTAGATAAAACTATCTGTACACTATATGATTATTTTATTCACAGCACTGTACTTACGTATTTCAAATTGGAAGGAAGCCCTTTTAATAGAAGTACATACAAATAATGACTACAAAAAACATAATATTATTTTTGAAGTGGAGGAAATTGTTGATATTTTAAAAATGTATTTATCAAAATAGTTAAACATGCTGCAAACACCCTTCGTTTATTTGCACTTTTAATAGTTTTCGTTCCCCTCTTCCTTGCTTAATCATATTATCTGATACATTTCTCCGTCTTTTGTCTAATGGACACATTTATCACCATTTCCTTTCATCTTCAAAACAACCAGTAGGCAGTTGGGGAAACTGCGATTGCTTAGGCGATCTATAAAACTTGTTATCTTATACATTAAGTATTCTTTTCTTATGTGATTATATATTTGTTTGTATTTGAAAAACTTTCAGTGTACAATGAATGTATTGTAAAGCGTTAGCAACATAAGTTTTTACTTATTCTTTTAAGTAAATAAATGTAAGAAAACATATAAAAATTTTTGAACAAGAATACATAACGCAAACCATTAATAGCTAGCTACAATGTTCATATTATATTCAAAAACTAGATAAATACTTGATATATGTCGATTCATTATTTCTAACAATTAAAAACTGTATCTTACTTAAGATTATTTGAATTTTTTAAATTAAGACAGATATAAATGCTTACACGAACTACGTGTCACGTCTACAGAAAATATTATATTATTATTAGTGCCATGAAAAAAAGACCAACTAGGCGGTCTCCCGAACTGAGGCTCGAACTTCCGAACACTTGATCACTAGGCGGCGAGTATCATGGGGATGCCTTATCGGTGAAGTGCCGCTCTGAAGCGATCGTGGAAAACGTATTTTCGAGTCGACAGTTCAGCGCTAAGCGAAGTCACTAAGCGAATAGGCATCTTTTATCCAAAAGATGTCTAATCCGTGAGTAATGATATTTACCCAAAATGTTGGGAAAACAATGGTTAACCAAGAAACTTCCTCTCTATCGTATATATATATATATATGTATATTTAATATGTAAACATATTTATATAATACATAGCATTTAATATTTAAGTTTATTTAACGTATGTTGAAGATATTTATTTGGAATATTTCATGATAGCACTTATTGATACTACTGAAGCCATCCCAGCCTACAATCTCGTAATGAAATAGCGACACGTTTAACAGGCTGTTGTGACACGTCTGTCACCCTTTTTCGCAGACGATAACTGACAAGACTCGTAGAACCGTTCAAATAACATGAGTAGCTAAAATTGAAAAAAATTGAATATCACTCGAATGTATTGGAATTTAAAAATGTTTTATCTATTTTGTTTCCCTCGTTTAAAAAAAAAAACTGCGTATCCACTATCCTGGTATTGAAAAACAACATCAGTTTTCGATTAATGTTGTGTAATCATGCAAATGAATGATGCAAAAATAATTGAATAGCGGATAAACAATCCTGAAATGAAAGCTACATGACAGATACCCATTGTTAGCGATGGTTGGGTGCTGATTCCAATGCAATATTATCCCTGACGCGTATATTATTGATTTGCTTGATTTTATTCCAAAATATCAGCAGCGTAGATATTCTAAAGAAGATTTAAAAAAATAACTATTAGGTTGATGTATAATTATTTGCCGTACTATTATATTAGGAGAACACATTCTTATTGTGAAGTTGTAATTGTTCAGAACATGGGTCTGTGATATTTTAAATATGAATTAAATATATTAATTAGAAAGATATACATATAAAATCAATTTTATCGAAAAATATTGTTGTTGCGCCATTCGAACCTGGATCTCTTTCAAAATTTAATAAAAATGGATTGATAATTCTGATGAATCAGATTACTCAAACGTATTTGAGATTCTGTAAAAAAATAAGATAGATGGCTCTTTCAAATAATAGAACGATTTAATATATTAATATCAAAAAAGGTAACATATAGGTTCGAAAATTTGTCGCTAAAAATATTGTCGCTGTAGCATAGTTGGATAATGCACTTTCCCCGTTTAGGAAAGAGATCCAGGTTCGAATCACGAGCAAACCTTTGTAAGTGCTCTTTCATTTCTATATCTTGCTCTAGACAAAAAATAAATATTCACACACACACACATACACACGCGCACGCGAGACTAGAAGATGTTGGAGGCTTCAGTCTCACATCCGCAAATTCTTCTGATAAACCACAGTCAATCAGATTCAATAACAACAATCCTTACAAAACCAACATTAAACCACACTCATATTCTATATGTTTAAATATATATATACATTTTTCGTCAATTCTCTGTTGAGCAGCTAGAGGAAAGAGTATTTGCATTTTTCAAACAATTTATTACGCCCCGTCAATGGCCACCGGGAGAACGAAAAAGTTTACATATTTGGTACCGGCGTGTTCAGGACAGTCGGCGTAATTGTATTCCGCCCTCGTGAACACCCAGTACTTTTCTATTAGATAGCTGTATCAATACATCGATGCAGACTGCCAAAACGAATAGGGTAGCCTGGGGGGAGACGTTAGGGGTGGTTCGGCGGAAATAAATGGAATAGTCTGGTAACCGAATATTTGAAAAAGTCTATTTATAACATTTCCCCTAAATGATTGTCTTCTTACGGTCAAAATTATTATAAAAATACTCATTATTTATCTTCTAAATAAGTTAGTAATTATTTTTCACAAATTTCCTAGTAAATTATTAAATTTCATTAGCAAAAAAAGTAATATAAAGTGCAGTGCGATGTACGCGAGGAAAGTGGCCTTATGATGAATATTAAATAATTTGAAAGAAATGATATTCGAGAACGATGAAAGTAAGACAAGGTGCAAAATATTAGTAGGTAATGAATGTTTAGATCAAGTAGATAAGATTGTGTTTGGAGACTCATTTGAAAGGAACGGAAAGTTAAGCTGGGAAAGATATCAAAAGGAGGGTGACTATAGAAAATAAATTAACGGCACCATGAATGCAATAATTTCTAATGGAAACATGTTAATCTATGTAAGGCTAGCAGTAAACAATAAAGTTCTAGCACCACCACTATTGTATGGAAGCCTGGAACTGGCAGAAGAGGAACTTAACTAAACTGAATGCGGTGGAAATGAGATCTTGCGTAATTTGGCAAATGAACAAATTTGGAGAATTACTCATAGTGAATAGAATGGTAAGAAAGATACATATGACGCGAGTGTCGATGGCACCAAAAATAGAAGACGTCCGCGGAACCAGACGAGCTTGCATGTGAAGATGTGTGGATGTGGTTGAGATGAGATGTATGTATCAGGACAGAAGAGTGTAGCGGTAATTTTTAATAACTAATGGTGATTTGAAATAGGGGAGATCGTTTAAAAATATAAGTTTTTCTAATTATTTTATGTTAAATTTAATATTTTTTTTTTTTTTGGATCGAATACCTGAAAAGGGTCCCAAATAAAAAATGTAATACTTTCAGTTACCTGCACTAATACGCCCAACATTATTTGTTTCGTGTTGGATTAATGTAATATACAGGAATATATAGTAGCATTTTATAATTATAATGATTTTAATTTATTTTTTTAATAAATTTAAAAAATCACTTGTCTCTCCATTCGATCACTTTGTAGATCGACCACTCTACCGCTGCCTGAATTAATTAATGTTGCATCAGGTTGTATGTCAATTATTTTTGTAAAACTATTTATCAATGTGAGAAGATTAAAAACAGTTTTACAAAATGTTCAAATATGATAATCAATGTTTTACATTTATTCATTCGCAACACGAAAATCAACTCATTCATTAACAATTTTATAACATATTATCTTTTCTTAATCTTTATCCGTAAATTAATGTTGTCAGAATTAATTTTACAATATAACCGGAATAGCAATGTTCCTATTTTTATATATTAAAAATTAGAAATGTTACCGCGAAACTTTTAAAAATAATAATTGGTTACGTGTAGTTTGTAAATATTGATCATAACGTGCACGAAAAAAATATTAAATATTCTATGATATTCCAAGTATGTATTTAATAAATTCAATTATTATAGATGGTAATGAGATAAACTGTTGCTTTTGAATCATTTTCTAAGTGATTGGTACACGATTATAACAGTGATTGATAACAATGAGTTAGAGGTTATTTTATTTACTTTCTGGTATATCAGTGATTACTTACCGAATTACGATTAAGTTTCACAGTGGTGATTGTGATTTAAAGATAACGGTGATTGACTCATGTATGATTTTGTGCTCAACAATAATATATACCATCAGGTTTTAAAGTCCTTGAGGTTTTTCCTCTGACCCCTGCCCTTTGAACTTTGTTCCTTCTAGAAGAGAGTTATTTGCTAAATCTGTCCATTCAGAATCCCTTAATTTTGTCCATGATTTTATTTTTCCTCTTGGATAACATCGTATCTCTTTATTTATCCAAGTTTATTAGTTAAAATATCTTTTCCTACATTCAGAAAAAAATATGTATATTTGATTTAAAAAAAAAAACCACAGTTACCTGTATTATAAAACATAGCTTAACGCGTATATAATTTTAATGGTTTTGGAAGATTTCTTCATATAAATTAAAACATTATGAAAAGAGTCAATTCTTCATTGTGGTTGATTTGGTATATTTTTTAAAAATATTTTTATTTATTATCTTTGTTTTACTAATTTTAAAATAATTTTTTTTTTTTGTTTACGTGTCGCTATTTCGTTATTTATATTAATTATGGTCCCATATAAAGTCAGTCAATACGGATATATATTTGTATTAGTGAGTTTATATTATCCAAACTGTAAATTAATTATTTTGAATACTTAATCGACAGACGTATGTATTTTTAATTTGAATATACGTTGTTTCCTGCAAAAGATACCATAGATATCGGAACATATTGATTAATCAATAATTAGTGGTTTAAACAAAGCTTATTATTTGAACACACGATACACGGATAACCATGAAGTCTGTACTTAAAAAAACTCTTAATAGATCGGTTAAAGACAGCTGACGGATGAGAGAAAATATTTTCTTTGGAACCGTAAAATTAATTAAAATACTTCGAATCAATGTATCATCCGTCAATGACAATTTTTTTAAATAATTAAACTGATTTTTCAATAATTTTCCATTAAATTTTTTTTTGTTGAATTATAAGAATTGATAATTACAGTTAACAATGTCAATAATGACAAGAGAAATTATATTTTCACATTTATACAGAACTGTTGGTAGTTACTTACCTTTTGGTGTCGAATTAAATAATTATTGAACACATGGGAAGTAGACACTCACCTCGGTTGAATACGCAAAACTCAGCTGATTCATTGGAAAATGTAATTTCCAGAGAGCATATATGTAGTAGTAGTACCTACGTTTTTTATAGTTAGTAAAATGACAAAGTGCTGGAAGATTATATAATTAATTTATTCGAAATATGCATGTGCAAGTATAATGCGTGCATTGCATTAGTAGTATGACCGACGTACAAACTGCGAAAATTATTTTATTGTTGGTATTTTCGCATGTTAAATTCGCATTAAAAAAAATTGCATTTTAAAAACATATTTTTACAAACATCTTCCAGATTTGTTTTTCTAAATGTGCCTACCTATGTATTATTATTTTATGCACTTATATTGTAATAATTGTTATTTTTAAAAAAATCGAGGAAATCAGCATAGTCGGTTCGCCACCACTAATCTATCGTGTATTTGTAAAGTTAATGAATAAATTTAAAAATATATATATTCATTATTTGTAATTATAGAATTATTTTTTTTAAATATTTTAAATAAATATTAAATATATTAATTAGAAAGATATACATATAAAATCAATTTTATCGAAAAATATTACTATACTACAGCGACAAATTTTCGAACCTATATGTTACCTTTTTTGATATTAATACATTTAATCGTTCGTTTAAGATAGATGGCTCTTTCAAATAATGGAACGATTAAATTAATTAATATCAAAATGGTAACATATAGGTTCGAAAATTTGTTGCTAAAAATATTGTCGCTGTAGCATAGTTGTATAATGCACCTTCCCCGGTTAGGAAAGAGATCCAGGTTCGAATCCCGGTGGCGCAACTACAATATTTTTCGATAAAATTGATTTTATATGTATATCTTTCTAATTAATATAATTAATTCATATTTAAAATATCATATACCTATGTTCTGAATAATTACAACTTCACAATAATAATGTGTTCTCCTAAAAATAAATATTAAAATTTTAATAATGTTTGATAAATATTCCACACAGAATAATCTTTGGGACGTTTGATACATATAGCACGATTAAATGTGCATGAACTAATGTAGAATCTAACTATTCCATTAAGGTATTATATAAATAGGCTTTGATATATTTCAAATAATTGCAGTGGCTTTTGACCTGCTAAAAACGTTGACTGAATATATCCAGCAATCAATAATGTGGTGCAGCTTCAGAGCCTGTACCATCTGTACAACGATGTCAAATTAATATGGACCCGGGGTCAAGCCGAATCGATACGTCTGGCTTCTGGCTAAATGCACAGTGGCTACGGCTGGATGCAAAACTACAGGGACCAAATTAGCGGCCTATTGAATCTGCTGCATAGTGTGGCGGAAGTACATAGTACGGCTATATTAAATGATGGTTTATACAGGGCGGGGGTGACGAACCACATAACCAATTTGATTGGTGCGTGACAGGGTCATACATACTTCTAACCTACATATAATTATAAGTAAATAATAATAATAATAATTAAAAATTGTACGCCAGTCCTGACGAAGTAACCGCAATGTCAATTAATGATATTATTATTTAGGAGAACACATTCTTATTGTGAAGTTGTAATTATTCAGAACATAGGTCTGTGATATTTTAAATATGAATTAAATATATTAATTATAAAGATATACATATAAAATCAATTCTATCGAAAAATATTGTTGTTGCGCCACCGGAAATCGAACCTGGATCTCTTTCCGAACCGGGGAAGGTGCATTATCCAACTATGTTACAGCGACAATATTTTTAGCGACAATTTTAGACCCTATATGTTACCTTTTTGATATTAATACATTTAATCGTTACATCATTTGACAGAGCCATCTACCTTATTTTTACAGAATCTCAAATACCTTTGAGTAAACTGATAGCAGACGCCAGAATTATCAATTCATTTTTATTAAATTTTGGACACATTGATACAACTGTATTATTTAGGAGAACACATTCTTATTGTGAAGTTGTAATTATTCAGAACATAGGTCTGTGATATTTTAAATATGAATTAAATATATTAATTATAAAGATATACATATAAAATCAATTCTATCGAAAAATATTGTTGTTGCGCCACCGGAATGTTGTCGCTGTAGCTTAGTTGGATAAAGCACCTTCCCCGGTTAGGAAAGAGATCCAGGTTCAAATCCCGGTGGCGCAACAACAATATTTTTCGATAGAATTGATTTTATATGTATATCTTTATAATTAATATATTTAATTCATATTTAATGATATTATTAAAAGAATTTTTCTTTTATCCAAAGCAAGACGAAGTGGAAGCATACAAAGTCAAAATAAGCAAAATTACTCTTATGCTCTTCGTTCACCGACATTGATATACTCGTATTTTCTGTTCCATTACCAATATTTAAGAACTTATTAAACAATATTCTTCAATGCGATATGTAAATGTTTTTTCCTTACTATGTTTTTTCCGTGTCGTTTTCTTATTTATATGAATTATGTTAGGATGTAAGTAAATTGTCACCATTTTTTTTCTCTCTATATCCAATGTCCTTATAATATCTGTGTTATTTCTAATAAATTATTAAATAAATAAAATGCAGTGGAAATCAAGTCGCTCAGATGAAGCGTGGTGAACATAGATTAAGTAAGGGTTGTTTGGGTTGTTTAGTCACATGCATAAGTGAAAAGAAGATGGTGTTGATGACACCAGAATTATAAGACCTCTGCGAAAGTGTTGGCATGCTCAGGTAAAATAAATACTGAAAGATGGTTTTGTTAGAAGCTTAAATACACCAGCATGCGTAAGAAAATAAGTGGATTAGAAGAGATTTGTGTATCTGAGTGCGGTGGTCTATCTTCTATAGTTAGGATATAAAGTAAGTATTATATGAATATTATATTAACATTAAATCATTAGCACTGCTACAACCGAGGGTAAGCTTTGTCTGTCAGTAGAATCTGAAGAATTTCCTTTATTTGTGTTATCTTTTTCCTAGTTCATCATCCCCAAGGCACAACAGTCCACTACCACATCATCGAGCCTCTTCGGTTTATTCCTATCCACTCTTATGCACCCTTATCGATCACTTAACATTATTTTAATTAAATTAAGTATTAAAATTATAGTCTAAATATTATTTATTAGTGACCACCTGGTTAGGGGTTAGAGCAAATCAGTTCAGATCAGAGATCAGCAAGTCAGTTCTTTTTGTATTGCATCAGCGCTAATCTTAGATTAAAATTTGTATAATAGTAATATGTTCGTGTGTGGTATGTTCTTTACAATTCTAAGTTTGTATACCAAAAATATGTATTTTGTTTTTTTCATTAAATTTTAATACAATTTTGAACTTATTAAGTATGATTTTTAAAAAAGTATTTTAAACAAGGTGTTGAGAAATTAATACTTATTTACATCTTATTTAGAATCCATAATGCATTATATCTATATTTATTTAAGCATTTGTTTATAATAAAATCGACCAGAAACTTTGTATTTTTGTGCTTTTATTAAATTGAAATGTTCACGTATTGAATTCCAATAATAAAACAATAAAATGTTGTTTTTTTATTTACATCAAATTACAAAGGACGTATAATAATCGAGTAACACTGCTGTAACCTAAATATATAAATTTATTAAAAATTCTTAAATATTAATAACTTAAACCAATTATATACTTAACCAAGTTATGAATAATTACAGTAGAATTTTTCTGTTCATCTATCAATTACAGCTTATCCACGTATTATTTTTGCATTATTCACACTTTTATATCACCATGTATAAATAGCGACTTGGCATTGTGTGTATTTTGGGGGGATCTGAAATAAAAAAAAGGAGAGTCATTTCAAAAAATCGCCAAAAAACTCGATATTACTTATCGCCGCACTTTGATTTTAATGGAATAACTTTGCATGCATTACCAAACAAAAAGAAAACAGCGATGGAAATTTTTCAATGCATTTATTAAATTTCCCCTCTCAATATGCAACGCGGCCGTTTCAAACTCCCAAAGTTTCCAAATTGTTTTTCTCTCTCACCTACCATTAAATATCAACCCCGTTTATGCGTACCTCAAAATAAAGACAATAATTAAAATCTATGAAGATTTATTAAAAAGCTTATTGTCAATAAGTTTGTGTCAAAATTATAATAGTACCTTCTGACGTTGGTTTTTTCCCAAAACGTACACTACGTTGAATTGAAGACACTTGTGGTTCAATTCCTAAAATGACAGCTGTGACTGAGTGCCTAATTGCTAGACGCAACCAAATAACGAGTTCATAAATTTTCATTCATAGTGTAAGGAGACAATATATATTATCAAATCATTTTACTTATTTCTACTTTTTTACAATAGGCCAACATATCTGGCTCAACAACCAGTAAAATGTTCTTAAGTTTTCACGGCCCTTTCAGAATCTTGTGTGTACAGTTTTCTGGGCCGTGTACATCTGATCTTTCTGGCGGACGTTTGGTATCCCTTTGCAGGATCCATCAGCAAACTCTCCATCCATCCAGCCCTGAAAATGGACTCTGCATTGGGATCCTAAAAATCAGACATACACGGCAGATTTGCCCAGAAAACTGTACACAGAAGACTTTGTAACATTTTTGAAAACATCTGAATAACATATTTATAAGTTAATATAATAATTAATATTACTTTTGAGTACATAAATTGCACAATCAGTATTAAATTTACACAATGAAATCAGGGCAGAATCAGCATCATATACGAGGGTGGGGTGGGTGCTTTTGAGGACAAATTTAATTTGACAGTCAAAGAGAGCCGGCTTGTAAGAACAACGAAACATCAATTAGTATTTTAATGCCTGATTAGTATTTTTTTTAAATTAAAAACATATTTATTATATTCTGAACTATAAATTAATTATCAGAAATCTTATATAATCATATTTTATATATTTTCCTTTGGTATGGGAATCATTTTTCCAAGAAAAAACATAACCATCTTTAAATTTTAATAAATAACGTCACTGAAAAGTCTTAATTATAATTAATTGCTTCTAGTTTATTTTACTACAGATTTCTAACATTCCAAAGATAATAGACAAATATAAATTGTTCAATTTTATGGACCTAATATTCTAGGACCTCAGACTCCCCTATTTATGAATGCCAACTGGAAGAGGTGGAGCAGAACCATTTTATTTCAAATTTTTCCACAAATATTGCTCCTTATTTAACCCTTTCTATCAAACATACATTCGGATCTCATACACTAAGGGTATGGTTTATTTAATATTAAAAAATTTACTTTATTGATATTGTCAATTAAAACCTTTATATTTTTATAGGAGGCTGATTTAAATCATGTTAGTGTCCACTAGATTCTAGAACGTTTATATTTGAACGCACAGCTTCCGCGATACTCTGTTTTCTTGATGAAAATAAATAACACAACATATTTCTAACATCCTCTCCGTCTTCAACAGACAGGATGTCTGCAATATTCTCTTCGGCTATTTAAATAAATAAATCTCAATCATTCTTCAAACGTAAAATATGTACTGGGTTTATTATCTATTAATAAATCTAGTTTACAGCTTCTCCTTTAAGTTCATATTCCTATTCCAGCGAATAAGTGTTTTACTGCGTTTCAATAATGATGTTTTCAAGTGGAGTATAAACTTAATTACCAGCGGTTTTATTACTGATCCTACAATTAAGCAGATGCACGAATATAAACCGTAAAAGAATTGACGAAAAGTATTTAAAGGAGCTTTTATCTACAATTACGCATATTACATTTTTTATTCATTTTTTATTTTTTCATTTAAAATTTAAGCTCTAATGTATAAACTTTCTTATTTAACTTTATTTTCATTTATAATTTTTAATACTATCTTAATTTAAATAGACTGACAAATGGAACTACCGTGTCAAATTTAGTATATATATATATAAATAAAATTTTAAAAACTGGCTACTTTAACACAGACTTCAGTCTAGCAAAATAGCCAGGACAACGCTGTATATATCAGAAGTGAAGTCTACTCCATCCCTCACAATAAACTACGACTATTAATTGTGTCTTATGTTTATTATGTTATAATATATTCACCTCTGTTAGAACAAAAGTACGTATGTCATCTAATAAATAAATAAATAAATTATAATGCTTCCGATTACACGCAACGCGACTCATTTTTTGACAGTTAGCTCTAATACAAAATAGAACTACTATTCAATTTGATCATTATCTCCTACTCCTAGCCTACGCCATATACACACAAATACGCATACATACATTTTTCACTTTGTCATCTAGATATTTATTTTATCAGGCATGACAATATCTTCTAATCCAATATATTGCTCTTCATCTAGACTTTGTTCTGTTGTATGTTCGAGCATGCATTCGAGTTCTTGGGACGTTGAGAGACTCCCTGCTATCTTTCATCTCCCATATTTTAGTGGGCCTTCATGGAGGTTGTCTACCCTGTGAAGTTATCTTGTAACGTGTATCCTTTTCACGTAGGTAAGATAATAATTCATCGTAGTCTTCCTCACCTAATAATATAACTGCACGTACGCAAGACAATAATTATTCGATGTCTTTCTCGCCTAATAATATAAGTTTACCTAGGTAAGACAATAATTCTCCGTTGTTCTTCTCAATAAAAATGTAACGTCACGTAGGCAAGACGATAATTCTTCGTTGTTTTCCTCACCTAAAAATGTAACTTCATGTAGGTAAGACAATAATTCTTCGTTGCCTTCCTCGCCTCATAATATAAATTCAACTAGGCGAGACAATAATTCTCCGTTTTCGTCCTCACCTAAGAATAAAAGTTCAGGTAGGCAAGACAATCATTCTTCGTTATCTTTCTCACCTAATAATATACATTCATGTAGGCCAGACAATTCTCCGATGTCTTCTTCACTAAGAATATAAGTTCAAGTAGGCAAGACAATGATTGTCGTCGTCTTCCTCACCTAAGAATTTTTTCTATTTTGCACATTTTTCTGATGCGTCTGTTCCTGATAGTGTACTTCAACATATCCTTTATGGATCATTGGTTTTCATTTCCAAAGTAAACATAACTTTTAAGTTTTATAAAACATAATACTTGATAAATAAAATTTTAAAAGTGTATTTTTGTTTTAACGAAAACACGTTTTTGTTGTGAAGTCGCAATTTCAGAACATAGTTCTGTGATAATTTATTTAAAATAATGATAAAATAAAATAATAATATATTTTTAATACAAATTAAATTAATAAACTAAAAAGATATACAGAAATTTATTTTTTCCAAAAAATGTTTGGTTGCTACCGAGATACGAACCTGGACTTTTACCTATCTGAGAAAATGCATTAACATATGTATCAATAATAAAAAACCTCAGAATATAGGTTCAAAATTTGTCGAAAACGCATGGAAAAATTGGGCATGGAAAATCTGGGCATGGAAAAATTGGTTAACTCGTTTTGGATTGGAAATGATTGACATAGCAAAATTAATGTAATTTTTAATTGAATAATTTAATTTGTAATAAAAATAATTATAATGTCTAACCACACAGAACTGCTAAATTTGCAAAATTTCAAATAACACAAAATAAATAATTAATTCCAGTATTCTTGCAAGAATGACAATACGTTCTGATAGTCTGTTGAAGATCTCTCTCCTGGTCGAAAAATGCGCCCATGTGGCGCTAAACTAAATATAGTTTTATGATGATTCTCGGTTGGAGATAATGCCGCTCCCTGATGTTTAACGACACCGAACCCTCGCTCTGTGACCGACGATCAAACATTTCCTCTCAACTTGAAGCGTAATGCACTTTTTACAATCGTAATTCCAGAGACGCATCAAGTGCTCTGAAATAGAACTTAACCTCCGGAAGCCCTAAAACCACCGCAGATAAATTCTCAAGAAACAAACTTCAACATTTTTACTTAATAATTACTGACGTTAAAGTTTGCGGGACTGTTATGTTAGTTTTATAAACAATTAAACACAGGAACAATAAAAACAAATAATAACTGTAATTATAATACATCCGCTACTTTTATTAACATCTTATTAATATTTTATTAATATCACCTAGCAGAGAATCATATCAATGAAATTACACGTGATAAAATTATAAACCAAAAACTTTATAAGAAAAAAATTATATACCAAAAAAATTACACAAAAATATTAACTTTTTTTAAAATATTAATTTGTATATTGTCTAGTAAAAAAAGAAAGAAAAAAACACCAGTTAGATCAGGGTTACGTTAAATAACAAAAACTGTAATTTTTTCTGCATAATTGAAATATGTAGGTATAATTTATTCATGTAATTGTCTCTTGTCAAAATTTAAATAAACCAAATTTAGATAAATCACTTATTTAGAAAGATACACAGAAAAAAATCTATCCATCGAAAAAATATGTAGTTATCACTAAAATTCAAAACCGGAACTTTATATTGCCGGTAGTGAATTTTAACCGTTGCGCTATGATGCCATATAAAGTAGTCGTCAAATTTCATCTGCATATGTTTCATAAATGAGACTTTTTTTTTCTCATCGGAGCGACCTTTCTTTTTAATTTTTACAATATTTTATAGCTTAATTGAATAAATCTCTCTACCGACAATAGAAAGGTCTTAGTGATTACTGTATTTTTTTAACAGATATAATATGTTTTAATTATTACAAAACTATGTTCTGAAAAATCGCAACTTCTCAAATAAAATGTGATTTCATTTAAAAATAATAAGAGAATGTATTTTACACTGTTGTAAAAATGTTGAATAATAATAAATATAAGTCTCATATCCTTTACATTTTAATAAAACATTATCTGGCGATTCTGTCAAAATAAAATTTTAAAAACTACTGTGTATTTTCTCAAAACCTTCAATTTCTTGTTTCCCATGTTTAGGTCAGAAGCCTAGCATTACCAGTGGCGTGCAGTAGGTATAGACTTAGGTTATGATGTTACCATGATATTACATAATACTATATAGATAATATGCTACATTTTACATAGGTTTATTAACTTTCATTTAACCGACGTCTTTAAGCAATTGAATCCATCATAATAAAAATGCATTATCCTCGAATGCAAAGAATAATTATTAAAACAACATGTTTAGTAAGGTAGTCAAATTTGCAAATTAGTAAATGAGGAAGTAGATGCTTCTATCTGCTCTAAGCCATGTTTAAAACCTTTCAAATGTCATTCTGTTAGGAAACAGCGTAAGTAAGGATTCCGTACAACGTGAATCAACTGATCCATTTCTGACTGCCGAGTGGAATTTTCAATTCAGTTAGGAGCAATTATATAGCTCGAATATAACGATAGATTAAAACAGTATCTAGCAATTATAGTAGCTATAAATGAATAATAACCCAGTAGAGGCTACAGCGCTCCGGTGGCATTCATAACTACGCAACTAATGATTCTACTGATACACAATGGACGCCAGCATAATTATAACATATGGATTATTTAATTTGTATTTGTTTCCCAGAATTTTTAGTAATACACTGCTTTTTTGCTTGTATATGGTGAACGCCCCTGAGCATCACCATCTTATGTATCCCTGTCCAGAACATCAATCCACTGCACCTCTAGGCATCCCTTGACAGAATTTTCTCATATGTTTGCATCTCCTGGGGTAAGAATACCCTTACGCAATTTTTTCTCCCGCATTCAAATATGCGTTCGAGTCAGATTATTTGGAAATATTATATATATATATATAGTACGTATATGTATTTATAATGCATTTTTTAGTATATTATCGTTATCGTGTTTAGAAGTTATTAAAAGAACGGAATCAAACATCAAAAATACAGGTATTTTTCATCATTATTTATTCAGGTTACAGATTATTAGAATCGGGACATTCATAAATGTTTTTATAATACTATTTTTTGTAGATTTATTATAGTTATTATGTTCAGTAATATTCAGTATTTTTTAAAAGACTGAATTAAACATCAAAGACCCGGGTTACAAGTTACTCAGATTATTAAAATCAAGATTCTACTTAGTTCTAAGTATTTTTTAAAGAACCTTATCTAAGGAAAGACACCATTCCTTGCAATCTAGACAGTAATTTTTAATTATCACTACAATTTCGTATTACAGCCGCCTCTATATATTTCTATTATAATTCTATATCGAAAATTACTCTGGCCATAGTTATAAATTAATCGAATTGTTCAGTTTGTTTTCAATTATAATTTGATACTATCTTCTTAAAAGTAATCAGTATTAAATCTGCATCATTGTTAACTCAAATCTTGTACTGATTTTAAAATTGACTTAATATATTGAATATACGAACTAAATGTAGTGTTTATTTTAAATGAATATTTATTTTATTTTATTTACAATAAATTAATAGTTTATTAAATTTAATATAGGTAATTTATACGTTTATGTACATTGAAGTTTGCAGAATCAAAATAGTCCAGTATCAGTGTGATCATTATAACCGGCGCCTATTATATACACACGTAATGTGAAAATCATCTCAAATATTATACATTAACAAAATAATTTTAATTGACTTTTTTTAATGTATTTATTGGTAACTATATAATATAATGTAAAATATGTTTGGACTGTACCCGTCTGACTGGATAAATTCTGTGTTGAGACGGGCATATATGTAATCCATGAAAAAAATTCAGATAAATCGAAAAAAAATACAATATTTAGTGTGATGCCGATCAACGATGTTCCATATTATTGGGACAGATGATATGTAGGACACTAACAATTCAGAAAGTTACCATGTTCTTATAAATATATATTTATATATATTAGGTATAATTACATTTTAAAACACTATATATTTCGATTCACGTTCGTTTCTGTTTTAGTGGGAGCATTCCAAAATTAGTTATAAGCAGCTTTATTTGAGTCGGTGACCACTGCAAGGGCTCGATTATCCGTTTTGAGTAGTGTGATCAGACAACAATAATGTAACCACAGTATATACGTGCTTTGTAGATTAATTGTCGATTTATATGACGTAGTAACTCCACCTTTCCGACCATTTTTCGGATCGCTGATTCATCACAGATGCGACCATTTATCCGGCCACTCTTTTCATCTCTCCATCTCGAGTATCCGTATCTGGTGCCGGTATATTGAGCGTAACCACGTGGTAACATTTTCATCTAGCAAGATTTTCTAAGACAGCGATTGTGCTCTGGGAATCGTGCGTGGCGATATTGAGACTTTAAAGATACGGAAATAACTCGACAAGTCTCGTTCTCGCGGAGTGCTCTATGGACACAAGGTATCGAGAGATACACTGATGAACGGTAGTAGACTGAATGCAGTGAAATATCATTAATTGGCATGGCTGTTACTTTGCATAATTATTTTAATTTTAGTCACTACTATATTTTCGAGAGGTGAAGACTTTCTTATCATCAGGTGATAATGATGAATGTGGATGAGGTGTCAGTTTTGTATCAGGTTACAAAAGTATACTCCTTTATCCTAAAACAGTTGTTAAGTTATATTATTGATAGAATCGGCATTAACTTTGTAAAGTTTCATCATCAAAATGGATGCATATAAATAAAACATTGTTATCTCTACTTGAGTTTATTAGCACTACTCGAGTTTCGAGAGAAACAGTAACTCTCATCGACAGGTGAAGTATTAGTGTGGAAAGTGGTAGATTTGTTAAACAATATTACATTTTCTAACTTATCTCCTCTCCTCTCAATATTCCTGTTACAACCACCGCTCCACTCCGCCTTCTTCCTCTCCTTCTGTGAGTACCTAATTACTTGTATGTCTACTACCTAAGCCTTGTTTTCTATATTTGTGTAAATTTGGTTTAATACTTCACCTGTCGATGAGAGTTACTATTTCTGTCGAAACTCGAGCAGAGCAAATAAACTCAAGTAGGGTTATAACATTATCATCCCCTGCTGAATGAAAACTCCCCATGGGTACATAACTCCATCAATCTTTGGCGTGCCACTGTCACTGATCCGATACGAGTATGATGAGTCACTATAAAAGAGAACAAAAGAAGCACGCGGGTAAGACTGCAGACCAACGTGAAGTATATAATTGTTAAAATGGGTAGATGGCTATGGGCGGACCGTATTTTAAAACTCAGAGATAGATCGATGGACACAAAATTATATCCATGTGATAAAATACAACCAAATCTCGATGGAGAAATGAAATATATTTTTAATACAAATTAAATGTATTAATTAGAAAAATATATATATAAAATAAATTTATCGAAAAGATATTGTTGTTGCTACCGTGATTTGAACCTAGATCCCTTTCTATCCTGGAAAATATATTAACCAATTATGCTACACCAACACAATAAGTTGACGACAAATTTATACGGTAGCAACAACAATATTTTATCGATAAATTGATTTTATATATTTCTAATTAATACATTTAATTAGTACTATATATATCGCAGATCTATGTTCTAAAAAATTGCAACTTCACAATAAGAATATGTTTTCCTTAAAAAAATATATACATATATATTTATACAAATTAAATTAACCAACTAGAAAGATTTACAGAAAAATCCTATCCATAGAAAAAATATTCAATTGCTACCGGGATTCGAACCTGGACCTCTTCCTACCGGGGAAAAACGTTCTCCGATTTCGCTATAGCAATCGAATACATTTCTGACAAGTTTTGTACTTGTATTCTGTAATATTTCTAATTGATACATCTACTAATCCATATTTAAAAGCAATCAATCCTCTTTATATTACTGAGAATCTCAAATACCTTTGAGTAAAACCCGATAGAAGACGCCAGAATTAAATTAACTGTGGTATCCTTAATACATTGTATAAGTTGTATTAAAGGTCTCCAAATTAAATTAAATTGATTAATTAATTATGGATGAATTAAATATATTAATTAGAAAGATATACATCCATATAAAATCAATTTTATCGATAAATATTGTTGTTGCGCCACCGGGATTCGAACCTGGATCTCTTTCCAAACCGGGGAAGGTGCATTATCCAACACTACAGCAATAACTTTTCGAACCTATATGTTACCTTTTTTGATATTAATACATTTAATCGTTCCATTATTTGAAAGAACCATCTACTTTATTTTTACGGAATCTCAAATACCTTTGAGTAATCTGATAGCAGGCGCCAGAATTATCAATTATTTTTTATTAAACTTTGGACACATTGATACAACTTTATTATTAGGGGAAAATATTCTTATTGTGAAGTTGTATTGTAAAGTTGTTGCGCCATATTTTTCGATAAAATTGATTTTATATGTTTATCTTTTCAATTAATATATTTAATTCATATTTAAAATATGACAGACCTATGTTCTGAATAATTACAACTTCACAATAAGAATGTGTTCTCCTGATAACTAATTATGGAGTACGGTAAGAGAACGTACAATATGACGTAGGTGTGTGAGACGTAGTTAACCTTTACCATACCATGATATAAAATACCCGAATGCAGCCATGCTGTCAACTCGTGTTACCGTAAATAACAGAAAAAATGTTTTTATTAATTTAAATGGCACGAATTTACACTAAATATTGAGCATTCAATTTTGAAAAAATGACTAATAACATAATTTAGAGCATTCATTAAGTCCTATACAATGTGTCCTTCCTTCTTACCTCTCTTCATTTAATTAGTGAGAAAGAGACAATTATACTTGAATGTTTGTTGTTCTTTTCACTGTGAAAATAGTGTGTGTTCTCTGTCTTTCATATCACAAATTGTATATTTAGCAACGTATTAATTTTACAACTGATTGAATGGAAAAAATAATTGTTTTTGTACGATTCCCTTTTCATAATTGGTTTTTTACTAGTCATTCCTAAGCGTTAATATTTTCTTTAAGATTATCTAAAATATTAATTTTATGTTGCATGTATTTACCGAAATATTACTGGTTTAATTAATTATGATGGTAGACCTGTGTTACTGCATGGTTTGGGAAGGGTTAATACATGTTAGACGCAAGACTATCTGCCAATGCTCAATCGCAATGATCAAAGCTCACAAAATGACAGAAGAAAGTAGTAAGAAAAATAATTATTAGTACTATACTACATTATTTAAAGAATTTTCATTCAGAGCTACAGAGAAGTTATAGTCTTGTTATGTAATACTAATGGGAATTTAGAAAATTGATTAATAAACAAAAGTTTTAATGCAGACCTTGTTTCTAAATTTGACAAACATTGTTTGTGTACTGGTACCTAACGAATTTTTCACCAGGAATATATAACCTAATAAGTGGCCGTACTCATAAATCAATTATTTTAAAAGATTATACGTATCCAACGTAATTCTCAAAATGATGTTTAAGAAATCAAAATTAATACTTTTAAAACATGATTCCCTAAGGTCAGCGCAACATTTGACCCCAAGTATTAATAAGCAGCGAGAAAAGCTCGCAAGCTGCAAATGAATGCGGAAGCAATCGGCGACAATGTCACACGGCCACGGGTTCACATGCATCACTTAACTATGCGCCTAGCATTTCGTCGAAGGCGAAAGCGATTCGCAAAAACGACACATTCCACCAGGCGCCCTTTGTGCCAACGGCTGTGCTTCCACTCGGTACCGTCGCTTCGGACCTTACACAATGAGAACCATACACGCATTTTATTAAGGGTACCTGAGACCCCGGCCAGTCTGGGAATTCCTGAACCAGTGCCGATTCCGGAATTCCCAGGTGACCCCGTTGCATCAACTTGAAGTTTTTTCGCTGTTCAAATGAAATATTACCTTATTAGTACATTTTTATTATTAATAATAATGCCATTTAATTTTAACAATTCTGTAGTCGCAAAGAAATATTCAAAAGAAGGCTAACATTGCATATGTCCTAACGGACATATGTAATGTTAGCCTTCACATTTAATATTTTTGGCATATAATTTATGGGGATAAATATCACCTACTACAAACAATTTTTAAAGAAAAAATAGGCGACAGACGGTTGTTGGGTTGAAAGAAAAGTTCCTGGTTGCGAAATATCCGGAAGTGATCTCGGATTCGAGGAGCTGTTCTAAGTTTCCAAGGGCAGACAAATGATGGACACTGTCTGTGATCCTACAACTGAATGGAAGCCAATGCCTGAACACGCGCATCTAAAAAAGATTATTATTAAGTTTCATATTTATATTGTTTTATTTAATAACAATGTTTTATTTGGAGTAGTTTTTTTTGTTCTTTATCGCAGATGACATTCCTAAAGAGAATGCGATATCCTTTATTATTATTTATTCAAAGTACTTATCTGTTCTCTTCGATCTTGATCTTCAAACATTATATTATTTATTCTTCGCATTACTCATTGCATAGCATCAAAATAATCCCGTTGACATTGCAAATGCTACATTTATCATCAACATGTTTGTCTTTTGTATAGGATCTATAATATATACGGCTTCCCAACACCTTCCAATTGTCCATTCTACTTGCTTGTACCATCATCCAAGCGATCTTCTTCCGCTTTATCCACTTTTCTAGAGACTAAGTTTAGACAATGTATACAATCTCAAGCTGATCTTTGAATTTATAACCAGATCAAAATCTTAATACGTGTACACGATTGAGATGAGTCTCAACTAAATCTCTGAGATTATCTCATCATGTCTCATTCCGTGGACACGGGCCTTCGTAAATATATTTGATTAATAAACAATTGGGTTCTTATTCGATAAATATTTATTAATCATTAATATTTATCGGTCGTAAAGCTATATATAACAGTGAGTACAAAAAACTCTTAAAATTTTATTCGCAATCGATGTTTAATATCTCTATATATATACATATATACGAGTATATGTTGTACAGTGATTTCATGAACAATTAATTCTGGATTTTAATGATAATTTATTTATATCATTACGGTAAGCTATCATTTTATATGTACTTAATATCTATGAACAAATTTTACCCATTTTATGGAGCTTTGTTATGTACAATCTTTTACGTATATGTTCTTGTCTGCATGTGGAGGATATTCACAAACGACCTAGTACTGACAGGTAAATTAAATGTTGGAGAAATACGCTTTAACAATCGACGAATGTGCATGAGAAGATGTATGAAAGGGCGACAAAGCAAGAGTGGTATGTCAAAACTTATGTCTTCTCTATTTGAGTATGGAATTCTATCCGCTTACGCTACTTCTGCAGGGAAATTGCATGATGATACGTAAAAAAGTTGTTATGTAGGTACACAAAGTATTTGATAAATGTGTTGTATCTTATTCTCAAAGTTACATATGTGCCCATTATTATGAAAGTGGTCTAAGTCAAGAAACTGAAAAAAAATGAGTTTATAAATTATTTCGCGTCACATTGTTTTAAATGAATATAATATGATGCAAATTGTAACAATTGTGAAAAATTTCAATATTGTTACGACGTTCTACGGTATTAGGCTAGTGTTTCTTTTGATAATAGAGTAAGTCATTTCAACCTTAAATTTCCTTATAAGCTACGTGCAACATATGTCGAAATAAATTATAAATCTAGTAAACTCAATAAATTTTGAATCATTGTGTTGTGTAATATGAAAATATTTTTTAATACAATTCAAACGCAAACCTTTAAATATCTCGAAACGAAAGAAGCGTGACTTATACCGCTTTCATTATAATAGGCACATATTCAGGCCTATTCTCAAAATTGCAATATTGAAATGAAGGTGATTGTTACACCAACCCTCAAAAATAGTGTTATATTTGAATGAGAGAGAGGGAGAGAGAGTGAGGGAGATAAACGTACCATAATCTGTTAAAACTATCTGTCTATTTTTGAGGGTTGGTGTAACAATCACCTTCATTTCAATATTGCAATTTTGAGAATAGGCCTGATTGTGTACTGTACCTGGTATACGACATGGGACGAGTGGTACGTTATTACAGAAGAATATGATTTTCTATCTGGCTACCCCTGTTATTGTCTGTCTATTCTTATTTTTCTTCTTCACCGCCTTCACAATACAGAGCCATCTATCTCTTTCCATCGTTTTGTGGTCCAGTCTGTTGCGCACTCGGCACATAGGCAATCGCCAATTTTTTCTTAATTTTATAAACCCAGTATTAAAATCGGAATTTTCCTCAAACAGAATCATTAGACCATGATGAGGTATATTGCATTCTGTAGTTTGAATCACACCCCAGTTCTTCGGAATATTCAAGAAAAGTTGTAAAAAATGCCGAACGTGAATCATCGAACACTATTTAATACGTATGCAAAACGGCTGCAGCTCTGCCAATGTAATCTGTGACGTGCAATAAAACGCCGTTACCTTTCTAAGAACTTGTTCTCCTTAAGATCAACTTGAAGCTTGAACTTGAGATAACTCGTTTGAAAACAGGAGCAATGTTGGGTTGCTAGTCAAAAATATTCTAATATTTTTACAAGCATGCAGAACGATCGCAGACTAGACGTGTGCTTTTTAAACAAGTGGCTTTTATAAATAAGTTTTCAAAGAAGTGAATTTGTTTTAGGTTTTTATGAATTATCTGTGTTAGGTAATACCCAGATACCTTTAATTATAAGTTATAACATTAAATATTTGGCTTTGACCTATTTGATGAACGGTATTAATATCAAGAAATCAATAGTTTTTTTCCACTAGCCTAATATGTATGTACATTCAATTGTAGCATACATTTTATAAAATTAAAATTACTAGTACACGTATTTTTTTTTACCATTTATTATATAATACATATATTTTTTTAATACAGATTATTCATCTTAAACTACCGTTTTTTATTTATCTACTTTTCCTGCGCAATGTGTATTAGTTTTTAAATGAATACACATTTTTGTTGTAAAGATGCAATTTCAGAACATAGTTCTGAGATATTTTTTAATACAAATTAAATTAAACAAATAAAAAATACTTTTACCCGAATATAAAAATTTCGTTTTTTTTTCGTTAAATAGATTTTTCTAATTGAACAATTTTTTTTGTAATTTGTGTAAATATACTGTCATCTTGGACCTTGGGCCGTTTTTTGAGATTAAGCAATAAATTTATCCTATTTTTACTAACGCTTCAACTGCCTCTCTGTCTTCCCCTGCATAATGAGTTGTGAGAATATATTTTTTCAATACAGAAAGATATATACCACATCAATATTCTTATCACTTTCAAATTAAGTTAAATGCTTGTGCTATGAATATAGGACTAATTTGGTAGTCTTCCGAAATGAGGTCTGAATCCCCCACCCACCAATTGATAAGTAGTAGAGTGTCTTACCGACAGATCAAAAATATACATCATTCAAGTATCGTTGTTAATCTTGTACGTTATTAATAAACAATCGTCTATAACTATAACCACGTGTCTATAAATTAATTTCATCAACAAAAATATCAAGAAAAGTATCAAGAAAAAATACGCTAAAATATCTGAACTGTCGAAAAATTGTTATAAACTATTTTAAATTGAAATAACTAACTTACCATCATGCCGTTTCCCCGCGGGGGTATGTAGAGAATATAAAGCGCCGCACTTTTTTGTCCTGACACACAATTCTCGCTTCATCCACATTCATACATCTTCTTATATACAAGCTAGCCGATTATTGAGGCTTCTAACAGGACCATCCTCCAGCATCTGGTTCACCTGGTCGTGTCAAGTCTTCCGCGAACGTCCTCTACTTCTGGTGCCATAAACACTTGCGTCATATATCTATCTTACCCACATTCATCCATTCCATATGACCAAACCACCTAAGTGATGCTTTCTTATCCTTACTCACTATACTAAGATCAGCTTTACATTTTTTCTTATTTCTTCATTCTTTACTCTGTCATAGATTATTTTTTTTGTGATAAAAACAATCAAGAAGACAGGTAAAATGTTTTTTTGAATATATTTAACTTTGTATTACGTACATGTTGAGTTTTGTCGTCACTATTATAGTTTCGAGAGGTGTAATCCATCTCATCATCACATCATGTTTAATTTTTTTTTACCACAAAGTAACCGCCGTGACAATCAATTTTATTGTTTCCATGGTTTCCTGATCTTGAATGAAAAGTCATCGTGTATGGATATAGAACACATAGTATGCGCCAACTATTATTCGTAATTGTAATCTGCATAATACTTGTGTTAGTGATTTGTCTAATAAATTTTACCGTCAAATGTATAAATTTCAGCGCTTTATAAAATACATTGAAGATTCTCTGCTTCTCCACCAAGATCGTTTCTCCTTGCGGAGATCACTAGCAGCGTGATGATGGCATTGACAACATTCTGACGTCACAAAAAGTAAAATCCAAATGTCAATGAAATACCAGGGCAGTGTTATACGTCATTAAAAACCCACACGATACTCGAATTCGCTGTACAGTTTTATATGGAAAAACTGGTCTACATTTACATATTGCGTAGCACTGATACGACCGTAAATAAGTTCTATAATACTATGTATGTTAATAAAACGACCAGCTTTGTGCATATTCTGCGAAATGTACTCGTAAGGAAATTTGATGATTTTTTACACATTTTCCTTAGTATTAAAAAATTTCCTTCACGTATATATCGTACATACGTCCTACAAATGCAATATACGTGTGGTACGATTGCCTTAGATGACAAGAAATTGAATCATTTTCATTGGGTTTTCTAGATTTCCATAAGACCTTTTGTACGTTGGTTCTTCGAATTATGAGACATCTGAAAACAAACTCTGCAGGTGTAATGATTCTTCATCTTATTCTTCTTCATCATCATCATCGCGTTCTTTTCAGAGTAATTGTGGCCGTTAGTCACTTTGCAGGCGGACAGAGAGAAAATGATTAGATATATAGAGACTAGGTTTAATTCGTGATATTGCCTCTAAAGGGTCACTAATAGGGATTATTTATAACAGAAGGGTTGAGTACGATGAGAACCGAGGGGCAAATTCCTCCTCAAGTTCTCACGCATGTATATGAAATGTTACCACATTATATAGAGATTAAATGAGTTTATATAGCAATCAAATGAGTTTGGACTGTGTTTGTGTATGCGTCTAGAGCGAGCGTATTATGAATGAAACAGTACTAACAGAAGGTTGTGTTTATTGTCAAATGAAGCACAATTGAAATTACACTGTTTTCTAAATTATAAGTTAAAGTTCAAGATTAACGAAGTTCACCGGAGGCGGTGTTGAGGGGTGTGTCCGAGGTGATGGCCAGTAGAAGAGTGATCGGTTCTAGTGTTTTCTCGGACTGGTTGCGGCGCGATGCATTATTGTCGGCATTTATAACGATACTGGACGGACTTGAATGGTTGTCAAGTGCATAGTTACGCGGTCATGCCTGTGAGGCGCGAGAAGGGCTCCACAGATATTTCTAGGGTATTCTGAAGTAAACTTATTGTGAAAGCCCTCATTATCCAGTATGTCAGTAACCGTCAGGATCCCTTCAGTCTACCTGTCATCATGGTTTCCTTGCTACTCATGAAATTATCTAAGAATTTATCACGCGAATATTGACGTTGCCCTATTTTTTATTCCTCAAAGATTGATAAATCAGTCTTATCTGGGATATCCACGGTATACGAGTTAACATGCGCAGACAGCGCCTATCTTCCTGCGCAGTTCGTGTTTTAATTCCATGGTGAAAATTGTAAAGAAAAGAGATCTAATAGCCACTCAACAAAGGCACTCCCTACACCCTAACAGTTTACATTAAATTATAATAAAATCTAAATCTCGAGCGAAGGACCGCTAACATCGTGCAAAATATCTTTAACAATTTTTTTTAACACACCATTCGAAAGATTGGCAGAATTTATATGTTGACATATAGATTATCTTGTAATTTATTTAATGTTTTGAAAATAGTATACTTAAATGTATACAGGGCGAGGTACGGGGTTGAAACCTCGACCTTTGTATTTCACACCCAGCCAACAAGTCAATTAAATGTTGTTATATTTATTTATGATTTTCTCAATTCTCCTGATTGACGTATTTATGTGATACATTGAATTTTGCACGTTAAAATTCAATGCCACCGAAAAATACATACAACACTCCAAATAAATATGTATAAAGTATGCTGGTCGTGCAACGCATTGGTTGATATGTTTATGTTATATCACAATATTTTAAACATGAACAAATTCAGTAGAATAGACATAACTTTGGTTTAAAAGGTGTTTTATATTGGTAATGTTTACCTATTTAATTCAGGCACTTTCAATTTCAACATAGAATATTTTTATTAAAATTAGTCACGAAAATTATGTTACATGTAGCGCTTTAGAATTCGAAAATTTAAAACAATTTTATTTACTCTCACTTTTACTTCGTGTTTTATTTTCACCTTTACCGTTACCGGTACCGGGATCGATACGGTTCTCCGCCAAATTTTTTTTTAAATCAGATGATTTTGAAGGCACCGGATATCAACTCCGAGCTACTTTCCCAGATGACTGCCGTACAAAATTATCATTTAAAAATGTAACACTTACTGATTAAATACTAATTTAATGTATTAATTATAAATATATACATATAAAATCAATTTTGTTACTTACTGATTATTTGTGCTACATGTAAAATGTATGTGTATTATACATTTTTGATATCAATTTGGATATTAATATTTAATTGAATTAAAATAAATAGATAATTCTAGTGAACTTTGTAATAAACTAATTATTAATATATATGTAAATTGTCATTTTTACGCGCAGTGTGTATTCATTGGAAGTATAGTGGTAAGAATCCCTGCCCATCACCTGAGAGACCAAGGTTCGGTTCTCCGTCGGGAAAACTTGTTATATATTTGTTTATGCTTTGATTTTTATTTTTTTATATACAGTATTATTTAAATGTTGTTGACATCAAATTTAAAATCTAATATTTAATTTTATTATAAAAAATAGTTCCCTCTGGTGAACCATCAAACAAGCCAGTATTAATAAATAGTTTATTAAGATATTTTATCTCGCCTAAGACCCGGGGTTTGATATTTAATCTTTTCGAACCAGAAATATATATTCTATGCGGGGCGGTATAATACATGTATCTGAGACGTGCAATGTGATATTTTTTGTTTGGCATATTTATGTCATCGATTTTGATAAAAGGTTATTTCTTGTTCTTGTCAGTGTTGTCGTAGCTATTAATCACCCTGCAGGCGAGCTGCCGATCTTGGAACATAAATTATGTGCCGTCATTTGCCCCGATCCAAGGCATTTCTGGCGTAGTCTTCGAGTGGACTATTGATGGAAGCCTCCACCAGATCTGTCCAGCGCGTGACTGACTATATCGTGATCACCATCTTTGCATATATCCAGTAGCGTAACTTAAAAAAATGCATCTCTATACGAAATGGAAAAGATTGGGTGGTATTATTTATTTAATAGTAAGCACCAAAAAAATTGGTCTCTTGTTTTCTATAATATTCAAGAAAAATAAAAGTATGCTGTTCAGCAGTTACATGCAATTTTAACACTTTTTCGGTTTTCAACGATTTTAGCTTTTCTCTAACCCGATTTATTAGCGGAGTATTACTGTATAATTGATAATTTTTCACGTGTTTTTCGGGAAAATTTTATAAATGATTTTCTTTTATTACATTAAAAAAAATTGAATCCATAATGGAATCCATGATGGAAAAATTGTCGATACTCGAAAAATATCGATGCCCAAAGAGAGCGCTGATTTTTTGGATGCCTGTATAAAATGGGCCTCAATACGTAGTTACACCACTGGGTATACTTTCTTGATTTGACAAAATGTGGCAAAATAACTCAGAAAATACATAATTTTTAAATGCGTCATTTTCGTTTTTCTCTAATACAGTTCTGGCATAATGACATGAATGAATGAATGAAATAATAAAACTTAATTAATCAATCTCTGGTATTTTTTTCAACAATTTTTTTTCCTGCTATTGTAAACGGGCATCGTCGTAAATAGTGTGATCATCTCGTAACCTCGGATGCTGAAATGGTGAACAGAGTTAACAAGTTAACACTAGGAAATACAATAATCATTGTATTTAAAACAGCAACCAGCAAAAAGTGCATCCTTGATTCCGACAGACCCGTCTCTAAATAATTTATCGTCATTATGGCCCGTGACCGCGGTCTCAGGTTTAGCTGAGATAAATCTCATAACTATGTACACGTGGTGAGATTTTGATAGAGATATAATCTCAGAAATCAACTGGTGATTGGCAGAATGATACAAAATTCAAACTCGTGAATGACATTTGATTCGACACGAACGCATAAACGTTTCCTAGATCCATTACCTCTAATTATTAAATCTGAAAATAAAACTTAAGGAATACATTAATTACGTTTAATCTACTGGTGTTCCCAACTGACGAATGGAACATTAATGGACATTTAACGTTTAACATACAAGTTAGACGTGAGATGGCGAATCTCTAAGATTTTGTGTGTACACTAAATTTTGAATATTTGTCTTCAAAGAATCTCATTGGATCATGGTCCCTGTATCAGAGATTGTGTCAAGTTGAAAATCTCATCCGTGGACACGGACCATTGGGTAAACCGACAAAATCACCCCTATCATTTATTTATAACTACATATTCATTAAAAAATATTATATTAATCGTAATGCATGTAATCAAATATAAGATAAAATTATCTCAGACTAGTTACTTAATATTAAAGAAAATGTTTATTTATTATATTGTATATTAAAATTACGACATAAATATAATGTTATGGAAAAGAAAACCAAGGAAAATATTAATAAATAAAAATTTCACACATATATATAAATATAAAAAATATATAAATACTTCAGTCACGGCCATTGTTGTATATGTAGCTATTCTGTAAGCGTTGCCATTCTCTGGTCAAGGAACCAACTTTCCATGAGAGCGCCGCTTGCACCAGAGAGTTGGTGCTGAGCTCCAACCGCAGCTTTACGCCTGTAACTCGATGTCTCAGAAGCGAAACGAATTCATGTATACAGACTTTAGTAAACATTGTAGATGCGCTTCAATAACGCGCCAATCCAAACAGTATTCTGTATGAGTTGTTGCACTAAATTCGGAGACGGTTATAATAACAATAATAATAATAATGTGTTTATTCCATCGTGAAAAGGTTTTTTTTTAACACGATTCACCATAGAGATAATACATATTATGTTATACATTAAAGTTATGAAATAAATATTATGCTAAGAAAAAGAAAAAGAAAACCAAGGAAAATATTAATAAACTCGCTCACTCACTGGCTTGTATTTCGACCAGAGCTCGCAGGTATACACGCTGGTGAAGAACGATTTAAACAGGATCCTCTTCACTTCCTTACTGCATCGGTAGAAACGCCGTGACAACATATTTGCACGAACGCTCAACTATCTCATCTGCCGTTCTATGTCATCATCGTCTTGTCCATCTTCTTTGAATATATGGACCTTATTTTGAACCCTCAATTTCGTCCTGTCCAGCCACACGGGAGGGATATTATCTGGCCCTTTTCCATATTTGAACGCCATTATGACTAATTTACTGGCATTGTATGAAATATTATGTTCACTGGCATATCATAAAATCTGTAAATCTTTACATATCTGCAAAAGCTTTATAATCCCTTTTATAGATGGCGCTAGTATAACCATATAATTTTTATTATTATTATTATAAGTATTAGCTTTATTAATTGTGGCTTCATAATTATTGTCCGTCTGTGTCTGCCTACTACAGGACATCCACCCCATTCTTCTCCACCCCTCTCTTGTGCTGGATTATTCCATCCACTATTTCTCAAAAAACGTACTGTTTTCGCCTTCCCATATCTGTGGCATTAGTGTATTCTATTAAAACTGATCAAATGCTAGTTTTCAAAAACGTCACCTTCGTGCACTGATTTAGAAATGTAATTTTAATATACCCTAAACTTATTCTGCAGGTATTAATATATGTACGAGTATATGATTATATCTTCTATTAATCGTTGTTTATGCTCCATAGCCGGCATTTCTCAATCGTTAAAATGAATAGGAATATTTATTAGTTATACGTATTTTTTTATAAATTTACTTATTTCTAAAAATGACACCCTTTAAGAGTGCCACCCTTAACTGTTGCCTTACTTGCCAGATGCTCAGGGACGGACCTGCTAGTGGATAAATGAAAAACACTTAGTCAAACGAACTGACGTAACCTCATGTTTACTTTCATCTTCAAAAATCAACGATGCATTCTTGCTTCAAGATTTACATTAAGGAGTCAATTAACATGTATTAATCATCGGTAATTACTTAAATCATGCCTATTGTACGCACATCAAGTGTTAATATTAACCCTAGTGTGCCTAATTAGGGTCTAAAATGTTCGACAAATTTAAACTGATGGATGTATAACGTAATATCCTATTTTCGTCCAAATTGGTGATCTCATAAATATATCCAAACAGACAGGTGCTGCCTGGTAGGGTAGACATGAGATATCCAGGTATATGATGTATATATATTACGCACTTGCATAGTTAGTACGTTTCAGTTGTATACCTCGTAGTTGGATTAATGGTTGTTTAATATAAACCCTTGAGTGACAATTAAGTATTTATTACAAGAATAATACAATGATGGTACACGGTATATAACTCGTATCGAAGTCGACGGTAACGCAGAAAAGAGACCGCGCCTTGCGCGCGTCCCCTATTTATCTCCGC
Organism: Eubasilissa splendida; assembly: GCA_031772225.1. Classification (NCBI taxonomy): domain Eukaryota; kingdom Metazoa; phylum Arthropoda; class Insecta; order Trichoptera; family Phryganeidae; genus Eubasilissa; species Eubasilissa splendida. The sequence goes on from CM062850.1 coordinate 34,083,980, forward strand.
ACACACGCACATAGGTACATATCCCACCCCGGCGGTGCGGCGCTCACACACACACACACACATATTTATACAAACCCAAGACCTTAGCCCCCACCCCCCAATTTTAGGTTTAATCAATTTACTAATAATATCAGAAGAACGCCATATTCGTATACCAAACCATGGTGAGAGCATATTTTGTTCAGTACACATTAACATACGTCCGTCCTTTCAAGTCTCATTAATTGAGAATTCAGTACCTGCACGGCACTACAAAGAATTTTTTAAATTTTTAAGGTGTTTGAAGCGATTCAGAGGATCCTATTATCGAGTCGAAATGTGTTTTACCTAACCACTTAACAGAAATGTACCTACCTAACTAAAAATTAGAATTCAAAAATAATGCATACCTAAAATTTTTTTTAAAAATACCTACTTGTCCGTTATTAGAGCACTGATTGTGCTCACTCGTTTTTTTTTAAACGCCGGTGCATTTTAAAGCAATTAAAACAAAATAATTATAAATTATTTATCACAGAATTTATATACAAAAACCTTACATTGTACTTTGCAAAATCAACGCGATTGAAAATAGAATTTAAAAAAATATTTAGTGGTCGGAACGAAAGCGCTCGTTTGGCTCGACTCGCGCGCATTTCGTAATCCTTATTAACAAGACAAAATTATTCAGAAGTCGATACAAATTGCTTTAAATATTCGTATCGAATCTTCTGGTTCATCAACTAACCTGTCCGTCTGACGAGCTCAGGATAGCAGCGGATTTAGTCAAATTAAAATCACATTTAACTACAAAGATTTTGTACACTCGCTAGTGTGGTCCAGCGATAAGACTAAAAAGTAAAAAAATATACATAGGGCATTTTGTCTCTATTTCTTTTGGTACAAATTTTTAAAATTAAATATTCTTTCTTTCATATGATATATGTGGTTCATCCTTATCTAGAAAATTAATTATTTAACAGTTTCTGAATATTTTGTTGAAAAGTAAAGAAATTATATGATTTCGTATAATCCGTTTCACCGCAAGGGTAGTCCAGAGAGAATAGAACGCCAAATATTTATGTCCTTGCACACCACTCTTGCCTCGTCTATTTGCATACGTCTTCTCATGCATGCTTTTCGGTTGTTGAAACAGGTCCATCATCCAGTACTTTGTTTTTCTCTCGTAACATTGAGATTAAAAACGATGAATAAATGCGTACTTTGAGAAAAGTATCCAGCTTTTCAGATCTGATCATTTCCGATATAAACTGTGGCTTCGCATCAAATCGAAACTCCTTGAGAGTTTTAACAGATTTATTAATACGCAAGAATACGGTCGCACGACAGCGTTTTGCGACCAATTCAAACGTTGCCTCCCAAAAAAAAAAGGTTTTAAATAAAAATAGGACACTATAATGTAATTTTATGTATTTTTTGTCTGGTGTTGAACTTGATCTTCAGAGGTCGTTGACCTCGCGATTGTACGAGTCACTTGGACCGCTACGGCTGTGAGCCGTACATTTACTGCATCTTCCTAGGAATTAGAGTGTGTGCACCGATTCCAATTTATTATCGATTTATTCAAATTGGATTTCGACATTCTCACAGTTTGGAAGAAAATTCTCACTGAGCAGGTACCTACGTACAGGTATTATACCTATCCTATTGCAAGATCACTGATCACTGTTACTGATTACAGAGTCGAATTGTATGTATGTAAACTTTAATTTATTTTATTTTAATTTAAACTACAACTTGTTTTAACAGTAACAAAAATTTTGGTTGTATTTCTTTAATTGTTAAATTTCTTCGGTTAGTATTTTTAAAACAAACTTTGAAAACAATAGGTGATGACTGTATCATATTTTTTGTAAACAACATATTAACACATACAGCACGATATACAGTGACACCTAGCGACGACGCCACAAATCACTTCGTTAAGAACATCAGCGGGATATACAGTCACCAGGAGTCAACATGCGGGCCGCCTGACGCTGTATTTTCACTTCTCCAGCGAACTCGAGATTTTCAACATCATTTGCTAGCACTTTGTACGTTGATTTCTTTGGAATTATTTATACCGCAAAAACTTTTGTGCAATAAAATTGTTGCACCTCAACTAAGTACTGTGTTCTTTATTCACGCTTTATAACCAAATACCATTCCTTACTGTCAAATCAAGGTGAATATTCAAGTAACTTAAACACAAATAACAGGCTGACTATTGAGGCGGTTCGTCATTCTCCAATGTTGGCAAATTGGTAATACACAGGCTTTTGCATTCTGGTATATTAATTTTTTCGGAAATTGGCTGGACCGGATTGATGCTCTAGTATATTGTAATTTTTAACTATACACGATGTAACACACCTAGTGCACTTTATTTTAAGGGCAGATAATACGTATTTAAAATATGAATTTAAAAAACTTGTAGCTGCATTTCTCAACCATATCAAGGACATAATCATTTTAAAAAAACGTCATAATTATACGACTATTTCGATTATAAAAGGTCATCGAATTTCAATCGGCCACACTATATTTTGTTAGATGATTTAGGACCTGAAGCAATGGTATAAAATAATAATCAGTCAATTTCGCAAATATTTATTATGATATGATTTTGTAAAAATCTCATACGGTACAGAATGTGTGCATACTTCTTGTACAAATATATATCCTTATATATTTTCGTCTCGTAATTTAGATAAAATATTGTGGACTAGATCTGTTATACCCTGTATGTCACCATGGTATAATATCATGAGGCTGAGAGGTTAAAAAAAATGATGTGTCAAAGTGCAAAGTTTTACTAGTTTTTCTAAAGTGTATGAGGTTATGAATATATATCAGATCAATAATGTGATACACGTGTATATTTGGTTTCTTCAACATATTTTTTATTTTTTAAAAACCCGTGTACTTTTAACAAACTATTTAATAATATTAATTGATCCTAAATTGCCCTGTATATCGATCACATGCATTTTACTAAAATCCTAAAAATGCTTAAATATATATCCGAAAATATCTTGACTAATGCTTTAAAAAATAACCGTATCGCTCGTCCGCCCCTGTCGAGGCCGCGTGCACTTTCATCATCGCGGAGTTCCGAGGGCGTGCGCACCAAATGAATGATCGAAACAATAATCGTCTTCTCACTTTCTGGGCCCCAAAACATCTCTGTAATATATCAAATTAGCCTCCAATATCTCAGACCACATCAACGTTTGATGGGATCGTGTAACGGGCGTTCCAAAAGTATTTTTTCTTCTTATTATTATTATTTTTTAGCCCATGTTCATTTCCTGTTGGAAACTTCCGATAATTTTAAAAATCATCTCGAACTTTCACTATAAAAATTAGTACTTGTATCACCACATACATACGTACCCACGTACTTAATAAGTTCTAATATTTATTTTATTGGCAAGCTGAAAACTACCCTCAAAAAATTCAATTTGTTTTCGACCCATATGTTTGGGACTTTATTCAAACTTTAGAAGTTCGGTACTTAATAAGATCTAATATTTATTTGATTGCCAAATTGAAATTTACCCCCAAAATATTCATTTCGTTTTAGATTCATACAATGGGACTCCGCATAAACTTTTAGTGGTTTGGTACCTAATAAGGTTCAATATTTATTATATTAATAAGTTGAAAACTACCCCCAAAACATTCAGTTCATCGTCTTGTAGTGCGTAGAAAAAAGGTTAAAATTTTGCCGCTCAGAAATATTTTACTCCGCGCTACAATTAAAGAAAACAAAAAATTGCTAATAATGACCGCCACTTCTTCCCATCCCCTCTGTCCTCCGCGTCCTGCAGCTGCGTGAAATACATTTTACGTCATCTGTTCCGCAACAAAACAACCTGATTCTGGACTGCCACCCTGGAATATTTTAACCCCACGGATGTCGCTCTTTCAATTAAGCTGCCCAGGCGACACTACGAGCACAGCCTGCGCTGAATGAAGATCGCGCAGTGGAAATTATCTGAAAGCTCCCATTACAAATGCAAAAGCAGGGGAGAGAAGTACGAGGCGACTTAAGAAACGTGATAAAGAACGTGGTTTAATGTCTACTGAAATGCAACGATTATCCTCCATTAGTAAATTAAATTAATTTCCATGGTAAGCTTAAAGCTCTCTTCTAAAGTTTTGCACACTTTTCATGGCTAATGTTAATTTCGGTCATAACTACAATTCTACATTATACATTCTCTACGATTTAGATATCGAAAGATGACGTAATACATTAATGCACACTCGTGTTATCTGTGATGAGTGATTGAATTTTTATTGTTATTATCAATATTCTCATGGTCATGATGTCACATATTTTGAAAACTGTCTGGGTTGCATGACAACATAAATAAATAAAAGATGTGCTGATAATAAATAAATATAAATAATAAATTAATGTTTCATGAGAATCTACCTCGTTGTCTATTGAATTTTTTTACATTAGTAGATTAATTTCCCCATAGATAGACAATTTTATATTATACATACGTAAACAATTTATTTACATACCTTCGTTATTCAGCCCATGTCACATAGAAACATATACTCAAAGCTATCCGTGTATAAAACAAACTAGTTCTGCTATCAAATCTACCACTTGAAAGTGTGCGGTTATCGCGTCAAACAAAGTAAATTAATAATATATTTGTTGATTTATTTAAATAAATTAAGATTATAACATTATTAATTCGCTGTTATTATTGACGGGTCTAGTAAATTTTATAATTTTCCACAAATTAAATAAAGTATTTTCACATCCTCAAAACTAGTCTGATATGTCAGTTTCATGTATCGCATTTCATCATATCAATCTTCCTACAGTCTCGCCACTCTTTACAAGTGCCAACCAGTTGCCGCACACCCTGTGATCTCTTTATTACATGTCACTATTGCATCATAAGTGTACTAACGTGTTTTCTTTATGGAATAATTTGTTCTAATACGTTGTTATGACAGTTGGCGCGCTGTTTAGTACACATTATGTATTACCGAATTGATACAGTCATTTCTCGTGATTTATCACATCGACTCATATAATATAACATCTGAATATGTTCTCAAATTATACATCTATAAAAATATAACGTTATTCTTACGAAATTTAATTCCGAGCCGATTATCGACGATTTTATGGCAACTACATGTATTGTACAATTTTTAAGCACTTACTCCAGTGCAGAGTGTATTTCAAGTTAAACTCGATTAAATTTCCCGACAAATGTGACGGGCATGGGAAGCAACAAAGTATAATTATCAAAACGTGTAATCTTCATTGTAAAGTTGACCATTAAGTTGGCTGCGGTTCGCAAAATATACCAATCAAAGAACTCAACCACAGATATCTGTAATATTATACTATAATATTTACATGGACTGGTGAAAAATAGTATATTTAAAAAATACACCTATGTTACCAACTCTATCGTTAATAATATTCTTCGTTATTATTTTTATCGATTAATTTTCTACTTTTTTAGTTTGTTTTTGCACTTTCTCTGAAATATGAAATAAAAAAATATATTAAATATGAATCAAATATATTAATTATAAAGATATACATATAAAATCAATTTTATCGAAAAATATTGTTGTTGCGCCACCGGGATTCGAATCTGGATCTCTTTCCTAACCGGGGAAGGTGCATTATCCAACTATGCTACAGCGACAATATTTTTAGCGACTATTTTCGAACCTATATGTTACCTTTCTGATATTAACACATTTAATCGATCCATTATTTGAAAGAGCCATCTGCCTTATTTTGATTTGATTAAAATTGATTTTATATGTATATCTTTCTAATTAATATATTTGATTCATATTTAAAATATCACAGAGCGTCTGTTCTAAATAATTACAACTTCACAATAAGAATGTGTTATCCTAAAAAATATATATCATTATTTTAAGTAGAACAAAATATTGAATAATCTAACGGAATTATTTAGTTCATATTTTATAACATTTCTTAAAAATACACAAAATCCTTCGTCCTTTCTCTTCCATTTTCCTTTAGACCAGGCATCGGCAACCTATGACCCGCGGATCACCAACTGACCCATTTGATAATTTCAAGTGACGCAGTTGAGTTCCGCAAATAAATAAATGATAAAATGATATCATTTTTGTTGGGTATCACTTCCAATGAAGTTTTCATCTTTAAAAATAATTTACATTTTGTCCGCATTCGGTTCTACTTATAAATGTGAGAAAAATCTTCACACGTGAAATTTATTTTAAGTAAGAACAAGAGCAGATTAACTACCAACAATTATTCTGATGCTTGTATTCGTCTTAGGGTGACTAATTATGAACCGCACTTGACTAAATTGACGTCACAAATTCAGCATTAGGGAAGCCATCGATAACGAAGAGACGCTTGTAAATAAAATTTATAAATTATTATTAAACTAAAACTTGATATGTATAATTAGAATTCTGATTTTGTTTATTTAAAAATCATGAACCGAACCGTCTTCTTAATAGTTACATTTAGTCAAAAAATGTTGCCGACGCTTGTTTTAGACCTTTATGTATATATATATACATATTTTTTTTTAACATGTTTATGTTCAATTAATCATTCATAATTAAATAGTGTCTTTTTAATAAGTAAAAAAAATGTTGTTTGATATACAAGTAAGAGGGAACACCTAATGGTGCTATTTTTTCATAATTTAATGTTTTTTGATCGATCTAATTCAAATTTTGCAAAGTTACTCTTTAGGTTCCTGCGCAAAACAATGACATCTTCTCCCTGGTCATGATTTAAATATTTTATATTAAACGCTATATATTCCAAATTTTGCCCAGTTGCACTCTAGTAATCTAAGGATAATATAGTCACTCCACCGCATACTTCCCGGACATCTCACATTCTCCCTGCTTAGACCAAATTTTACATACACCGTTAGGATTTAGCAAAACGCACAAATCTAAAACACCATAACGCCCTAACTACCTCCCTGAATCTTAAAAGTAAATATTATAAAAATAATATTGTTCCGACTAAAAAGTTTAAAAGTTGACTTTTATAAAATGATTGCTTCATCTTAATACAATTACTTTTATCACTTCCAGCATCGCTACGTATATACCGCCCACAACCGAAACGTTTTATAAATATATAATTAATTCAACGCATATAATATAATTATATAATTGACCACTATCCAATGTCAATCACTTTATAAAAACTTATTTTGGCAAACTCCATCCCAAATGACCAAATGGCATCGAGGTCGCCGATACCGTTACATTATTAAAAGGTTTTCGAATTCCGAGACAAGTTTATCGCTGCAATTAGGGAAATGTTAAACTTTATTGTATATTTTTTTTACAATAAGACATATAAAACATAATGCCAGGCGACTCTTATTCAGTTGAGAATCAGATATATTTTTACGCGATTAATTTGAACCGCGCAATAATGTCTGGGGGAATTTAATACTCAACATGTAAGAGAAGACAAACGAATCTGAAGATTAGTTATTACATCCGGAGATGAATTTTAATGTGTCGATTAAAATTTATGTTCTTAAAAAGGACCAACCCATAGAAATATTTTTTAATTAATCGACGACATTTATGCACGAAGATACCTTGTTTTTATTCAACGGTCAACATTATAAAACACATAATTTTTTTCCGACAATAGAACACATGTTATTTAATTAATTATTGTCAATTTATTTTAATTTCTGTAGCATCAATTTAAAAAATAAGCATAATATTACAAACTGTCCTCGCAAAATACGGATTGATATCAGGCACAAAAAAAACATGTAAAAAATTATACATAATGTATGTTTTTTTAAACAAAGTTATGTGTATAGAAACATAGTTTTGTGGTATTTTTTCGATGGATCAATTTTTTTTGTATATCATTCTAATTCATTAATTTAATTTATATTAAAATTTGAGGTTGGACTAACCACATAGAAGATGGGAGATGCCAAGCTGAAATGGTATGGTCATCTATTGACGGAAGACAATGAGGAAAACCTTAAGCAACCTGGTGGTCAAACATCAAGAAGGAAGTGAAGAAAGCCCGAATACATCATGACAAAGTGTTCTGACACTTTCATCGGAGTCTTCAAATGAATGTAAAATGATAAGATGAAGAAGATGTGTACGGAAACACATCATAATAATATGAGTACTTATTTTAAAAATAACTCTCGTGGTGGGAATCGAATCTCTGACCTCTTCGTAACTAGGCAAGATAGCGTGATTCTCTGCAATACACGAAATATGCGTGTAATCCCGTTCTAGTTCACACTATTATTTCACTAATAGCTGTGTAGGTACCACTGAGTCTCTGTTTCTGTTTTGTGGCTCAGAAATAATCAGTTATCCGCTTGGAAGATTATTTTAATTTTTTCTAAAAATCTTCCCTTGGAATCAATAAAGAATTCAGTTAAAATATTATTAATCTTTTTTCTATTGGCAACATGGACAATTATGGTTCAAGGCTAACTTAACAGCTGTTCTTCAGACATCCCGGTCATGAGCTACTTCATGCCAGCTGACATTGTGCAAATCTTGTTGCGTCTTTTTTCGCATCGACACCCCAAATCTGCTGTCCACTGGATTTATACTATCTTTAAATGCTCTGGAATTATCTGACACGATCTGACTTGTTCTTCTGTACTTCGGTGTGGCAACCATGAATGAAAATAAAAATGCCTCGGTAGAAATATAACTAAATATCTTTCGTCGGGCGTAGTATTTTCATCTTCATAATAAAAAAAAGAAAAATAAATAAATCTAAATAAGTCATCTAATCATTTTATAAAGCTAACGAATTGGAAACAAAGAAAAAAAAAGTTTAAATCCAAACAAAACGAGAGAGATTAGAAGTCAACAAATAATAAATAATCATTAAATAAAATATAATAAATAACAGGACATTATACAAGGTGTAGCAGACCTAGTCCACAATATTTTATGGGTAGATATCTGACTTAATTACGAGTCGAAAATGTTCAAGGAATATGTGCAAATTCTGCACAGTTACGGAAAATAATATTGTTCGAAATTTTTACAAAATCGTGTTAAGCTTCAAATATACGTTATCCGAAATAAATATTTGCGAAATTGTTCCATTATTATTCTATATCTTTGCCTCAGACCCTAAATCATCTAAGAAAAATTAGTCTAGCTGCTCAGAATTCTATGAACTTTAATTTTGTGTATTCAATATATTATTTGAAATCAATAAAATATTTCATTTAATCGAAAAAATCGCATAATTACAATTTTTTTGAAATGCTTATATCTTTGACATGGTTGAAATTAAGCACATATCCCTTGAACGTTTTTGACTCGTAACTAAGTCAGGTATCCACGCATAAAGTATTGTGGACTAGGTATGTTACAGCCTGTGCAACATGGAGATAAAATAAATTAACAAAACAATGAAAATAAAAAGCAATAAGAGAAATCTTATTATTTTTTTTTAGTAGTTAGACTCGTAGCAAACAAATAACTGAGTGCAGTATAAATAAAATGAGAATAAAAATACATTTACATAAAACAAAATAAATAAAAGGTATTAGATCTCTCCATTAAGAAGAGGGAATTAAATAAATTACGATCGAAAAAACAATTCTTCAAACAAAACAATGTAATATGGAGGAAATAGAGAAAAGTTAATTAATTCCGTCAGAAATAAAAAGGCATTGAGAGGAAACATGTCGCACGGAAAACGTCAGAAGAATTAGTTAGCCGCGCGCAGGCGCAGCCACCGTGACATTAACCGTAAGTCGTCAGAGTGCAGTAACAGGCCGGTGATACTTAACTCTAGGTTACAACTTAAACTCGCTTGAATAATCGGAGCGACGATGGAACCATTTCGATGTTCACCTGTCGTTTCGTTTTTGATGTTAATTTATAAATTAAATCGGTGTGTAAAGGTACACAATACCAGGGATATTAAACATTATAAAAAGTTTGAAAAATTTACGAGCAACTCTAGTGGTGTTAAATTTTTTGGTAGCAGTTATAACATCTTTGTTGAATAATATTATATATTTATTTGCATATATTGACAACTAAGTAGGAAAAATTATTATTATATTATATATTAATTTTACCAATACATAGAATATAATTTAGTAATACTTTTGAATGAATTTCTTATAATTAAGTAACTCGTTAGCCCAACAATAAAAAAGTGTGAGTTTAAAAAAATATGGATTCGCATTGATGGAATAAATTATTAGAAAATATTAAAATTGTTTTGTAATCACTCATCATGTGAATATATTTATAACAATTTTTTTTAAAACATGTAGTATAATGTGAAAGAAACTTCATATACCTAGTGGGTTTTTTTTAAACTTAAAAATTAGGTTATTAGACTACGACATGTGAATGTTAATAATAGTAAGTGAATTCGAACTGTAAATCCGGATCGATAGGATCTAAATGAACGAATTGCGCGATCTCCGAATCGCGCGTCCCGCGGAATGGAATATGACAATTCCGGTCGTATATCGGAATCACCGCAAGGTATCTGAGGAAAGTAGGGAAACCTTGGTACAGGATGAGATCGGTGAGGGGATAGGGGTACTGCTCGCCTTACCTTGTATATGACGCTTCCGTTATCCCTGCAGTCGCTACCGAGATCACACAAATGGCCCGCGGATGAGCCGATCCCAATTGAATACGGCTATATCACAAGTTCACCCACGACACACAAACAACAAATTATATGTGATCAAAACACAATATCACAAAATACAGTGCTATCGCGATGTCAAGATCACAATTCACACTGAAAAAACGGAAATATATGGATGGGAATTTTAACACGGAAATGTATCAATATCAGTGGTCACGGCTGAATCGAAAGACGCGCCAAAAGTGTGTTTTACGAATTCGAAATAGTAAGGTTGTGTACTATTTTGCTCTAACAAGCACCTCTTGCTACTTCCATACTCATGCATCTAATCTTAACACTTGTCAATTCTTGAGGCTTGTTACAAGACGTTGATGCTAGTGAAACCTGGTACTGGCAAAATATAAGAAAATTGGTAATCAATTAAAAGTAGTGGAAATTAAGTGAATGTGGCCTATTCGTTGTAAATGCATTTATGACATAATAAAAAATGAAATAATTGGGAATGGATATAAAGCTCATTTCAAATTGATTTTCTTTGAATGTAAAGCTTATTGTAAATTAAAATACGGATACGCTAGACCGATCAAGTATCGTCTGAAAGATGAGCAAGTGGAGAAAGCTAGAATATCGCTGCAAGTGTCAAATAAGTTACGATCATCAGCATTGATATAGGATATGACTCGGACGAATTCATTTCATTTACATGCAAGCCACATTACTAAGTACATAAAATACCTGTTCTGAGGTAGGTAGCCATAAGGTTCCATAAGTTAGAATATAAGTTGGAAGTTAGGTAACGAATTAAATTAAATGGTAAAAAACAGAAAAATCAAAAGGAGACAAGTAGGTATAATAAGTAAATTGAACAAAGTAAATTTTTGATACAGACTACTGATTGATAAGAAGTAAAAGAAAAAAAAACAAACAAAACATGACAAGTACGAAGTTGGATGTAACGATAAAAAGAATTACATAAAATGAGTAGCTTTGATCATTTAAAAAACTCTTTCAGCTGATTTCTACCAATTTTGAAAATCCATTCCCTTATAAGCACACAGAATTCAGAATACGATACCGTTGCCTCTTGTGGTAGCTTATTGTATATCTGTGGTCCTATAAAACATGCATGTCTTTGAGCAGATGAAATTTTCATTTAAGGGATAGCTAGTTTTCTTTGAATTTTTGCCCGAGTACACAGAATGTGTGATAAGACGCAGGATTCTGTTTTCGTGTATGTCTTTAAGTAGAGTCTTTATGAATAATTTCCTGATATTTAACACCTTAAGTTTTTGGAATAGCGGCTCTGATTCATGATGAAAGGATTTATTGAAAATTATTCGCATTATGGCTTCTTATTGAGTGATTATAGAATGATTTAATTGGAACGCTTTTACTAATACAATTGACAATATATCTTGTTTTATGTTTGCGACACGGTTAGGTGGACAAATGGACATACTCATAAAAGAATTATGTTTGTAGGATATTTACTTATGTCATGAAACTCCCTGAGATTTATGAGACACTGTATCCTCACGACCACGAAGTTAATAATATCAGAACAGCCAACATGATCGCAAGAAAAAAAAAATGTATTCATTATAATTATTTTTTAATATTTATTAAGAATTTTTTGTGAGACTATTTTATCACCCAAATTTAATGTTGTGAAAACGGATTAATTTAAAATTAATTTAAAAACATGTCGCGTGACGGTCCAGCCTGAAGCAAATACCGTAGACCTAGACTCCGCCATTACGTAACTCCTCGCCGACTGCGATACCTCGGCAATGGCTTTGGCCTCGTGAGAGCGAGCGGGACGCGCCCTCCTACCGCCTAGCCGCGTCCCCGTCACGCAGGGGCTTTGACTCCGCGCCGGAGACGGCCGAGCGCGTCCGCCGGCGCTCGGAACTTGAACTTGGCCCCGAATCGGCGCGGAGGCCGGCACGGCGCGCGGAAAGTCGCCGCTCCAATTTTCAAATTTGGAACGCGGTTTTGAAAATTTCTAAAGGGGGCGGTTGACCGAGAATAAATTATCTTATTTTTTATTGATTTTATAAAAATACACGCATCATTTATAGTCAATGTACTATTTATTTTTATTTTTAAATTTTCACTAAGTAATAAATTGTTTTAAAAAAAATCATTACACGTCTTTGACATTTCTGCATGGAATATGTTTTTCTGTTTCGAAAATATATTCATAAATTCATTAAAACAAATAAAATAAAAATCAAACCCCGGTCTAGCGCATGGATAAGCGGGGTTGCTAACCATTACACTAAGGAAAACAAATAAAACATAAACATACGTTTAAAAATATCCTTAAGTTTTTAAAAATTAAGTGTGTTTATTGTTTCGGAGGTAAGTTTGTAGAACTCCATTATCACACATATGAAAATAAAAACACTTGTTTTTTAGTTTTAATCGTTTAATTTCCGTGAGACGCGTTTCGCCTTATGAGGGTATTATCAATCTAACCATCCTAAATTCAGCAACTTGTATTTATATTAAATCTGTTGAAAAGTGACAGCTATATAATTTTAAGTACTTATCTTTAAGTTCTTGTTTATGCACCGTATCCAGAAGTTGTCTGCATTCTCCTTACTCATTATTATTTGTTGATTTTTTTTATCTGAACCTTCCTCTTTGACTTTTTCATTCAATCATTCTCTCAATCACATTTGTATGCATTGTGTATGAACAAATATCCTCTCGGAGCGAAGATTCGTTTTTAAATATTATTTCCATATTCATATACTATTGCATTACGCTATACGCCATGGTGTACACTCTAATATTTAGCAAAGACACAAACCGCTCTATTTATTTTTTCCAAATATTTATCAAGTACTTCCGATAAAATCCAAGCGGTAAGACCTTATAACAAGGTGTGTAACCATATTACATAAAAATATTATTTTATAACACGTAACAGCGCTCGGTGCCCGCAGTTCACAAGATGATAATAAGAAAATAAATATTCGACAAACTAACCGACGAATCTCAATACATCTGGGATTTTATAAAGACTTCAAATTAATTACCTTTTTTTAAATGAAAAAAAATTTTGTAGTGAAGTTGTAATTTCAGAACATAGTTCTTCGCTATTTTTAATATAAATTAAGTAAATGAACTAAAAAAAATCTATTTGGTAATTGGGGTTAATCTCAATATAAAGTTGTTTGCTTTTAAAAATGGAATAATAAATGTATATATCACTTCAGTACCATTAACGCAATCAAATAGCTCCGCGACTTTTTTTAAATATATGACTCGATTGGAACGAAAATTTAAACGCTGACAATATATTATAATATGCATTCATGTAAAAAATACGTCTTGTTTACACAAAGATTTAATTTTTGAATATTAAATATTTTTACTGTTGCATAAATGTGTCATAAACTATCGAATTTATGTTTCCACAAATAATGTGTGTAGAATGCTCCCCAACTAATGTTCCAAACCCCTCTCCTATATATATACTTTATTTCATGTCTATTCATTTGCTGGTCTCTTCTATTATAAAAAATTATAGAACATAAGTTCAAAAATTTGTTATAAACGTAGTTGGTAACGCGTTTCCCGGGAAAGGGAAAGGTCTATGTTCGAATTCCGACAGTAACCAAGTATTTTTTAAATAAATAGATTTTTTCTGTATATGTTTCTAGTTGATTCATTTAATTATCATATCGTGTGTCTACAACATATAACACACGCATGCCTAGTCTTGCTCACCGCTCTAGTAAACCCGACGGAGAAAGACACCTTCGAGCAGTGTTGGAAGGAAAGCAAGTGTTTCGCTCACCTCACCTGTGATGAAAGCGAACCTCTTCATTTTCTCACCTGTTCTGAAAGAAAATACTGAATCAGTGAGTGTTTCAGTCTGATAGACACCTTTTGATACGGTCAATGGCCGGAACGAGGCGCGCGGATGCTGAATGTTTTAGATCCATTTTGTGAATTAATCCAAAAATGTAAAAAAAAAAAAATCTTTCAATTAATAGAAATAATAAATATAAAAATAAGATGCCAGCTTTGTATCTAAAAGCCCGTGTCCACGATAATCTCTCAATGAGACTTTTATCTCTGAAAGTTACTTAAAGTCGAGTAAAATCTCTGAGAGAAATCACATCTGCGGATACAGTCTATAGTGATTTATTTTTGTAAGCACATTTGAAGAGTCAATTTCCTTTGAAATACGAATTAGGTGAATAAACATTTTTCAAATAGTAAAACGATCGACAATGATTTTAAAAACTTCATACTATTATTATCTTTGAATCTAAGTATCTACTATACTGAATATTATATTATCTAATACATAAAGATAACTTAGACGTATAGGTATGTGGCAAATTCATTCATCATGACCGAGAAAATTCGTCGAGCTGTGTGTCAATTGTGACATGGCAGAAGAGTGTGGCGCTCTATCCTCTCTGCCTAATCTAGCGGAGAAACGGCATGATGGTAAGATACAAACGATGTTAAGTTTAGTATGTCTAAATGCGTATCGCATAAAAACTAACAAAACATTTTATTGTTAATAGCTTAACATATTAATTCGGATGTATGTTGTTTTATTATTTTAATTTTAATTTTTTTATTATTTTGAAATTTTTATATAATATATGAGTTACTTGAATCTGTTACAAAACTAAAGTTACATATTTTTGTGCATCGCTTATGTCTCCAAAAAAGAGTCCTTTACTTTGCCAAAGACGGACGTGCATCTACATTCTGATTTGTATTACTGTGCATTTAAAATCATTCTAAAATAGGTAACCAACTTTTCACATTTAATCTTTTTCTTCTGTTGATTCCAATTTTACCTGATAACTCGCTCCCAACTGCTAATTTGAAAGAATGTTCCATTTTGTAAAACTCTGCCATTCATTTTTTCTAAAATTACATTTTTGTAAATGTTTCATACAAAACAAATCTGTATAAATACGAGGAAAAGCCGACAGCAATCTTCACAAAGGAAACCCCGCCATGTTCCGTCATGAACTCCCTGCGCTGAATATTTTTTATTTTTGCTTCTGTTCCGTTTGACATGAAATTTTCCAACGAATCGGAAAAGTGCGCTGCAGTCAGATAACTCGATTTCTTATTTCAATACTGCTTGAATTGTATTAATATTTTTTTTATTAAAAATTAAATTAATTAAAATTATAGTTTTGGACGACGAAATACATCCAAATAATATCTCGTTATATGTTTCAGATAATTTTTTAAGAAAAATCAAATTAGAAAGATATACAAAAAAATCTATCAATCATAAATGTATTTCATTATTTATTTTAAATATAAAGTTTTTGGTTCATACCCCGGTGCAAATCAAATGTAATTTAATTTATCTTAAATATCATAGAACTATGTTCTTAAATTAAAACTTCACAATAAAAATGTGTTTTCATTTTTAAAAATACTTTTTTTAATACTAAGAAGACTATATGTTATAATGTTAATATTAATTTTTTTTAAATGCTGCGTTTGAGCATAATCGCCAATCTTTATATATCACAAAAAAATGTAGATGTTCTCACATAAAATGTGGTTTGCAGTTAAATGGTTAAATCGAATGGTGTCTATTATATTAACGTTTTTTTTAATTTTATAGCAAACATATATAAATGTTAAATTCAAAAAACACTAACTAGAAGCAAGCTGCACCGGTGAGAACTATAATTTGCAACATGCGGCATATTAATGTGAAAGTAAAAGGTTAAATAAGCATACACAACGTAAAAAAATAACTCATTTTTCGATGTTTTCAGTGATATTGCTCCTTTCATCTAAAATTAATAAATAATGTTTATATGCTAACAGAACTCCCTACGTCTCTTGGGTACATAAAACCACATCGCCCATATCATGTTAAGGGTGTGGGGTCGGACTCCCCCAGGCACACTTCTATGTCCATCCCAAATGCAAACCACGCCCCCATGCAAGATTTATCTTCGGAATTGAATTGAAGAACTGCAAATTTTCAGCACTATTAGATGAATATTATGCACTCTTCTAAGCTAAATTCATGTAACTATATTTTGGATATAATTTATTATTGCTGGTGTAAATGTATTATTTCAAATTACCATATTTTTACATCAATCCGCTGCAGGATGAAGACTTCCCTACCACGTATCCACTGATCTACAAGACTTATCTTAGAAGTCTCCAAACGCGGCTAATCTTATCTACCTAGCATACACTTCTTCTTTTCACACCTTCTAGATACCACTGGAACTCTTTGTTCGTCCAACATTCGTATGTCACTAAATACAGCCCGTTTAGGCTATTTACTTTGTATATATATACATGTACCTTTAGATTAGAACGCTATATAACCTTTCTCGAATAAACATATAAACATGCAGTTTTTTATTATGGTAGTAACCATAGTGATTTACATTTCAAAAGAATAAGAACATTATTGTTTTATTTTAGCTATCCTAAGAATCATCATACAAGAGAAAAATATAGACTAAAACTGCCATTCAGGAAGAAGGCTAAATCTCAGAAATCCATGATGTACAAATGATGACAGATGATGTACAGATGAAGATTTTAAATAAAATGTCAGAAAACATAAGAGAGAAGAAATTACATAGATTCAAAATGAAACTAAACAAATATGTGACAGATAAATTGTAGTAAAAAGAAACAATTCTGATTTTGTTTATATTAGCAAATATAAAAATACTTATGTATGGACTATATTAAGAATAAATAAATAATTATAAAGAATTATTATTATAAGAATTAATAATTATTCAAAAATGACTCATTTTTACACAAATTATCTTTAATTTTAAGCATTAAGCATACTATTGATCTATTTACCAAAATAGATCATTATTTTTGTTAACCAATTAATTATCTAATAAAATGTTGACCGTTTATTAGATAAAAAAACTGTTAATATTGATTAGATAATAAAATAAAACGGTAGAATTAATTAAATACAACGGTAAATGCATTATATAAGGGGTTTTAATTTTGCTTTGCGTTTCAGACGTTGTTATGTACAAAGTTTGTTCGCTCCGAGGGAGTCTTCAGATTCGCCAGCCGGCGCGCCGGGAATATCCTGTAAAGGTTTCCTGCACATTTCACGTTTCCTGATTTCATTTCAGGCTTTTAAGCGTGGCCGGTACTAGGAAAGGATCAAATAATAAAGCACAGCCGGTGTCGGAAGAAATGTACAACTTTTCAATTTTTTGTATGGCGCGAATAATTATCGAGGGTGCCGACAGTCTCTAAAAGCTAAAACTGCAGATTGTATTATTAGGCGCCGCGATAGTTTTTAAGCAGGGATGCTGAAGAAATTTATTTGAGTAGTCCGGAGCAAGCTAACTTTCGATGTGTGTTGATGATTGACTGATGCATACCGATAAAGACCGCCAAATTCTGAAGAGCGTGAGAAAAGTTTCATCTATATATATGCACCATTATAGACAACAATTGAATCTCATACTTGCTGTCTTTTTCATTTTTCGGTTGTTGTGGTCATTAGTCACTCTGCAGGTGAGCCGAAATGGCAGAGGATATAATCTGATGCCATTTAAATCGATCCATCATACGCTTTGAGTAAAATATTGGTAGAAGTCTTTACCAGCCTTGTCCGATATGTGAGTGATTTGTTAACCCTCACTCTCTAGGTACCTTGAACGTTAGCCTCGTACTCTGATGTAGTTATATTACATAATCGAAGAAAGACACTTATTCTATTATAATACACCATACCTCGTTATAAGTTAAATCGCATTTCGTATGGTAATTCACATAATAAGATACAATGACGAGTTGTATAAGATTTATGAGAATCCCAATCTCTACGTCCACGTGAAATTACGGCGACTTAAATGAATGGGTCACGCGTCATCCCAAAAAGAATCCTTAATGGAAACCCAGGCGATAGTAAAAGAATGGTTAAGATCCCGACTTCGCTGGGAGAATGGCCTAAAGATGGATGCAGTAGAGCTGCTACAGATTCCGAACTGTAAGATAGTTGCCGAAAACTAGAGCATGTGAATACCGAAGATTCAGGAAGCCATGGCTCGATATGGGCTACAAGGACATTGAAGAAAAAGAAGAAGTAAGTTATTGATAGAATCGGCGTTAACTTTGTAGAGTTTCATCATAATGAATGGATATAAATGAAACAATGTTATAACTACTTGATTTATTAGCACTACTCGAGTTTCGAGAGAAACGGTAACTTTCATCGACAGGTGACAAACTCAAGTAGAGTTATAACATTGTAAGTGAAGAAGTAAGCTTTCACTTGATAGGAAAAGATAATTTGAATTTATCGCCTTAAAAATTATAAAACAACTCGTTTTATGCCAAGACTTTTTATTTTTACTTTTAAAAAATATTACAGCCATAGCTAAAAGTGCACACCAAGAGAGAAAAATGTTGGTTTATCACAATTATTATTAATATAAATTAAATTAATCAATTTAAAAGATACATTGAAAAATATCTATATATCGAAAAAATATTTAGTTAATAAAAGAGAATACATTTTTTTGCGAAATTGAATTTTCAGAACACAGTTCTGTGGTATTTTAATACATATTAAATTAATGAACCAGAAAGATGTACAGAAAATGTATTCAATTGCTATAGCGAAATTGTGGCAGATAGGAAGAGGTCCAGGTTTGAATCCAGGTAGCAACGAAATATTTTTCTGTATACCTTTCTAATTGATTCATTTAATTTGTGTTAAGATACCACAGAACTATGTTTTTAAATTGCAACTCCATAACAAAAAAGGGCTCTCCCTAAAACAATTTTACCTACGAAAGTGAAGTTTTAACGATTGGCAAAAATTTTGTAAATTGAATGGAGAGTGAAGATATGAGTGACAATTTAGTTGTTGGACCTCAACTGTGGAATTTAGCATAAATCAATACAAAATATTGAGTAGGCGTGAAGTACTTTTCGTTGTGTAAAGTAATTACAATGTTTCAAATTTCAGACAATAGAAAAAATCATCTGTTTGAAAAATGTACCTTCATTTTAAAAAAATGATGTAAAACTGATATATATATATTTTAATAATAATACATTTCTTAGGTTCACTTTTTACATTTATTATGTACTTACATTGATAAATAATGTCTAACGGTCTGACGTATTACTCTTCCAAATTAATATTCATTAAGTATACATTTTCACCTAGTTAATTACTATGAGTGTTGCGTAATATTTCAAATATCAGACAAATGTACCGAGGGTATGCATATAAAATTTGGCAAAGTAAATACTACATATCAGTAAGAAAGTAAGACATATATTTGGGTACCCTGTAACAGATCATGTAGATGTACTAAATACGTATGTCAAAATAATGACATAAATATATATAGAATCAATCAAGAAATATAATCACGAACTTAAAGTTTGTCAAAAAAAAAAAAAACAGCTCTTTGTACGTAAATTTAACAATCATAAAATATTTTAAGAAAGCTTTGTATCATCTGAAAACGGAGCTGTCAGCTGCTGGGTTGGGGATGTCAAGAACCAGACAGCCGTGACTTACGGCATCGTATATATATAGATAGGTATGTGTAAGAAGTTAAGGTATGCGTAAACCATAATATGATCTTCTGCTCTACTACTACTCTCTTATTGAAATTGAGATATTTTAGCAAAAACACAATATCTGAACTTTCACTTACAAAGGCACTGTTATTAAACAAATAATAAATATCTCATAGAGACGAAGCTATTTTTTTTATATTTAATGGAAAATATATGCTAATAATATATCGGTCAAAATAAGAAAATATATAAAATATTGATTTTTCAGGCACATTCTAGTATAATGTGTTAAAAACATTTTACAGATAAAGAATATTGTTTTAAATAATTTCAAAAAAATAAATAGATTCTCTTTGTGACATATGTGCTGTTTCAGGGAAAACGAATAATCAAATTTAATCCATAGACGGCGATAGTGTAGTGGTACTCGAAGCGAGTCCACATATTAACATACATACAACTTTTAAAAATTTAATAGATATGGAGATTAATGGGTGAGAATGGTGAACGTTATATTTATATAAAGTAATCACTTATGCCAGCCAAAGACAGGTCGTAAACTCTGTAATTACACATACTTCCATATATTTTCTATTAAATATAGAAAAATAGCTTCGTCTCTATGATATATCTATTATTTGATTGAGATATATTATTTTGCAATCTGTATTAGCGAAGTTGTTCTTTATATGTACGGTAAAATAGATTTTGAATTTAAAAATTGCTTTTTTTCTAAATTTGTCATTATTATTATTATTATTAGCTTTCCAATATATGCACTTCATCACACCTTTTATTCGGAGAAAGTTACACATTTCACACCTTCGTATCATTATTATCGTCATCGTCATCTCATTACTGCTGAATATCGGCCTCCCCCGAGGATCACCAATTCTCCCTGTTTTCAGTTCTTATCATTCATTTGTTGCCAGCCATTTTTCTAATGTCGTCACATTATCGAGCTTGATGATTCAATATATTGTTCTATCTAGTGTTAATACAACTACTGCATCCTCTACATCGTATCTACGCCAATAAGCAAACAACAATTCCGATGCTACAGGATAATATTCGAAATGAAATTGATGAAATAACACGCGAAGTGTGCGAGAATGTTATGAAAAATATGGTTAAAAGAGCACGCATTTGTGGCGTCTCCAGAGGTAATTACTTGGCCAATATTATATACCAAACATAATTGTAATAAATCACATAATTAATAAATAAATATAAAATTTTTAAAATATGTTTTATTTCTTAGTTATTCAAAAACAATATCGGCCTGGAACATAATTTTCACGCTGTATATTAAGTAATTTATTAGATCATTTAAACATAATTTTATAACGTACGTAAAAGGCAAAAAAGTTGTTAGTTTTAATAATAAATTTAGTATTGGTAAATCTAAAAAGGTATGTGATTTATTTTTTATAAATTTAAATACATAACAACTTCATTGTTTTATTCACAATTCACAAAAAAATAACGGAATTGTTATAGTAAGTTATATTCTTACATGCATAAACATATCATATAAAAGCAATAACACTGCTCACAAAAGCTGTTCAACAAAAAATAATATGGTCGTTTTGTACGGGTATCCACATATTTATCATGCCCACGCAACTCTTTAGTTTAATGCCGTATGAACAGTATTATTTTCTATAATAATACAATTATATTTATTTTCCATAATAATTCAATTATATTAATATAATTGTATTAAATAGCCCTAGACCAATGAAGCCCTCTAGGACTTATCAGTTGGAGACGTTGATAGGTTTAGATGAATATGCTTCGCATTATATTAATACATTATATAACACAACAACAAAATACATCGAAACTAAATTAATACTAAATACGATCTTTATTCGTATAATTAACTTTACTGTCTTATACCATTACACCAAATGTCTTATGGATGTGCAATGAATAAACACAATTTTGTGTACTTTTTATATATATATTGTTATATGTATTTTAAAAGCCTTTTTACTACGCCTAGGCCGTATCTAAGACACAATAGAATATATAAACATTAATGAACACAATTTTAAAAATTTAAATTCATAATTAAAACAATTAACAGAATATTTTATAAAAATACATTATTGGAAGTGACAATTTTTAATGAAAAAAAATTGTAAACCAGAATAATATTTTTTTATATAAACAGCATATTTTAGACTTGTGAATTTCTAATCCTATTTCGAAAAAGATATATTATATTCTACGCAGGAGTGGTGTGATAGATGTGTCTGAAACACGTAATGCATTTTATTACAAATATTGTTTCTGTATATATATTAATTCCATTTTTTGTACGTTTTCCGCTTTTCTTAAATATTCTTAATCTCGTTACAATACACGAAATTGTTGTTGAGATAATACTGTAACCACTCACTCTTGAGATCTCTCACCCCTTCCTGTAGGATGTTATAGTACCCGCACCTCCCACCCTACACAGCTCACACCATAAGAGGCTTACCCTCTATAACAAAATACACCTCGCCCTCCATCTGAGACTATCCACTAACTAACTACTCACAAGTAGGGAGAAAATCCAATCAATAAAAATATTACTGAATATTGTATATCGTTTTCTTCGGCGACTTAAATCATCTATTATTAAAACGTATCATAGACCTATTGTATTTTAATTTTAGTAAGTATAAGTTAAGGGGATATTATAATATTCGTAGGTTACCCGCAAATAAGTCGTAATTTATTACACTGATAAATATGCAAATAATACTACTAAGAACAAGATAAACAAGTTGAAAACATGTATAAACCGATACTTTATCTTAAATATGCAAGCAATAAACTCAGGGATAAATAAATAATTGATGTAATGTAAAAACACGACAATTTTTATGAAATCCATCCATAGAATCTTAAAAATACTCCTCCCCCATCCTCAACGTCTCCAAACTCCCTTCCTCCGGTCACTAATAGATACGGGGCCATGATTTTTTAATATATATATAGTAAAGATATAATACTCTCACCCACATAACAAATTATTTCACTTTGACATCCAAACGTGTAATTTAATAATTTAACGAAATTTGTTATCGGGTGACTTTCCCTTCCTAAGGGTGCGACTATAGTCGACCTTAAATAACTTCTCCCCTTTTCAAGGAGACTTCCTTACACCAAGAACTAAGAACACTTTAGGTATACACGTACCAGCATGCATAGTGCTCCTGGCTTAATATTTCTCAGTCCTTTGTCCATCATCTCACCTAGCTTCCCTCTGTAGTACCCGAAGTCCCGTGTACACAATGTCTTGCACTTAATGAACTGACAAATTGGTTTATTGATTTGGGAGTTTTGTAAGCAATATCTATTACGTATAATATCTACAAGAATATTTATTATTATTATTTTATTATATAACTAGCAGAAAGGAATCAGCTGTTGCCGATTGCTTGTTGTTAGAAACTGCGGGAAATGTTTCGGAATTGATAAAACAAATAAAAAACCGTTTATGTTGTGCATTATGTTCGCAGCTTTTTATACATCTCTATTATGTGAATATATCTAACTTGTTACTGATTGGTAGTACATCGCATATACGCAAGGACGCGAATCATAGTCTTCGATAAGGGATTGCTTCCAAATATTTCCTATAAGTACGAGATAAATCAAAATATCAATAAAATTTCTCATCCACCCTATTTCTGCATAAACAATCTACCAAAGTGTGTTTTGGAATTTTCGTAATCTATTTAATTACAAAATTAAACAGTTTTTTGTTGCTCTTGAACATTTTAGAAAAATGGATTTAGCTGCTTTGTAGATTGAAGTATCGACATGTATATTTCAAAGATGAATAAAATATATAATCACCATGGTAACGAGTATGACGTATTTGTTTAGTCACTTTTGTGTCACATATTTACCGAGATTACTCTGGTACGACGCAATACTAGCGGTTCACAATAGAGTCCTGGTGGTACCGACACTGATGTATGGAAGTGAGGCCTGGAGCTGTCAGAAAAGAAATAAAAGTAGACTGAATGCAGTGGAAATAAGAGCACTTAGACGTATATGTGGCAAATCCATTTATGACAGAGTAAAGAATGAAGAAATAAGGAAAGAATGTAAAGTTGATCTTAGTATAGTGAGTAAGATTAAGAAAGGATCACTTAGGTGGTTTGGTCATATGGAACGGATGAATGAGGAGAGAGTGGTAAAAAAGATATATGACGCAAGTGTTGATGGCACCAGAAATAAAGAACGTCCGCGGAAAACTTGACACGACCAGGTAAACCAGATACTGAAAGATGGTCGTGTTAGAAACAACAATAATCAGCGAGCTTGTATTAGAAGATGTATGAATGTGGATGCGGCGAGAAATGTGCGTTAAGGCAGAAGAGTGTGGCGCTCTATCCTCTCTGCTTATCCCGCGACGAAACGGCGCGTAAGTAAGCAATTATGTACTGATACGAATTTTTTATGAGGTCTCGAGCTAAGATGTTTACATATCAAAAACAGTCACTGTTAAGAATCCAATTTTGATGTTTCAGTACGTTAACTTCGTGAATATTGAATGTTTTCAAATATTCATTTTGTACATATATATTAAACTCTTCAGTCGCGAGAAGAATCTAATGCAGAATGCACTGTTGTTAGTACTAAAATAACCACTTAACATTATGTACATGATTAAACGGCTGTAAAATAACAATGTTTGTCGCCCACCCCTATTGTTGGTAGATTGTGTATATCTTAAATCTTCCCTGCCATAGAACCTCCAGGATATGTCGTACGTCTTCACACTTGGCTCGTGTCAAACTAATCTTTCTTACTTGTAGAGTTTCGTTTCATTTCCTTAATGGCACTCGTACCAAAGGTCAGGTATATGTTCGTGTTCACAATAACGCTTTAAAAAAAAACACTTTTTTTAAGTTCGCAATTTTATTAACTTTATATACACAGTTTTAAAACCTATTTTTTAATTATTATGTATTTATGAACATAGTTCTGTAGTATTTTAATATAAATTAATTACATGTATGTATCAATTAGAATGTTATACTACAGATAAAATCAATTTATCCAAAATAAATGTTAGTTGCCACGGGGATTCGAACCAGAAACTTTTCCTTAAAAAAATATATAAGTATAATAATGTTTCCAAATTTAATAAAATGTATTAATTAATTTAATTCTGGCGTCCCCTATCGGGTTTTACTCAACGGTATTTGAGATTCTCCGTAATTTAAAGTGGATTGCTTATAAATGGAATAATTGATGTATTAATTTGAAAGAGCTGCAACATATAGGTTCGAAAATTTGTCGTTAACTTATTAGATTGACACGGTGTAATGGTTAGCGCATTTCCCCGGATAGGAAAAGTTTCTGGTTTCAATTTCAATTAAAATATTTTTTTAGTTAATGGATTTTATCTGTACATCTTTACATTTGATACATTTAATTTATATTAAAACCTATTATCTTTTAGTACAAAAACAATAAAATTAAATAACTAAATCGATACAACCTGTGTATTCTTATAAAATAAATAACACCTTTAATAAATTTATATAAAATTTCACTATGTTAAGAATGAAGTGTTTTATTGAAAAATAATAGAATGAGATCAAATGCAACACGGCAAAATATTGAGAAATTTTTTTAAGGTTCAGGACAATAAAAAGCTTATTGTCAAAATTTTAATCAGAATTGAGTTGACTCGACATGTTAGTAACATATAAGTTACCAAAATGTTTTTATGTATGTATAATATCTAGTTTTTAATTAAATTGAGATGAAAAGCACACTTGATATAATAATCATTTTTGAGAAGACAAAACAACCTAATGTGCTGTTGTTGAATATTAATAACTTTCTAACGTACACGCCTCTTCCCTTTCCTTGTATCGGGAGCGCATAACCTCTCAGGATAGGTATTAATATTTCTCCCCAACCAGACAGGAGTAACGTAGCAACCGTATATCACCTTATATATAACGCATACACACGTTTCATACAAATACACAGACACCTGTTAAAACTACACACAAGTGTCAGACAATCTTCCTCCCGCCAACCGCTATCCTCTTCATGTATCGGCCCTAATGGAAACGTATTTGTTCTAAGCTCTGAAGCAGAATTGAAGCTTTATGATCATTATGGTTTCTGTGTTCCTGGTAGAACTCTGTGCTAATGAATATACTCTTTGAATTGTTTGAAATATACGCGTTTCATAGAATAAATAAATATATTTGTGCTTGAATAAATATTATCTTCCATTTTAAGATCAAACAACTCAATAATCACGCCTATTTTGTCAAAATTGTTAATATAATAAATTCTAATTATTTACATATTTTTAGCTTATAAAATTAAAAATAATGATTTATAAAATACGTCGTTGCTATTATCATCATTATAATTTATTTGAACAAAATTAAATACATGTCAACAATTTTACTATTTTCAAACCATGCTTATCTATGAAAATAGATCTCTCCTGGAATGAGTCTCAAACCCCCTACCGCCTGGCGAGTACCTTAACCACTGGACTAACAAACACCAAGTTTTATGAATATCTAATATTTATTTACTATTGTACATATATAAGTATATTGTTGGCATTGGACATGGAAAAAATAAATTGTGACAAATAACTTATATCCTAACATATTTCACATGAGCAAGAAAATGACACGAAAAAAAAAACATTGTACTATGTTAAAAAAATTATGAACCTTAAAACAAAAAAAAAGTAAAAATCATTTACAGGTTGCATCGAAGAATATTGTTAATTAGGTTTTTGAATATAAATAATGAAACAGAAAATATATCAATGTCAATGATCAAATCTTTGTAAGCTCGGCACACTCTCACCATAGAAGAGCGTAATACAGAATTCCTTTGACTTGTAGGAATGCTGAAGAGGGGTTGCTATCATGATACTCGCGATGGGATATGGAAATTTAATAATGATAAAAGGAGTGAACAATTAAATTGGATTCGAGAGATTTTATATATACAAGAATTCGTCTATTTTTTAAACTTAAAATTCAAAATATGTTCTATGAATTTTTTTAACCGTCTCTATTATATATGTATGCAATAAATATTTATATTTTATGCATGAATAAATATTTTATCTTAAATATTATCTTTCATTTAAAGATCAAATAATTTAATAATCATATTAATTCATTTCGTCAATATTGTCATTATAATTAACAATAAATAGTAATATTTTCTGTCTATAAATAGTATAAATTATGATGTATAAAACAGATTGATATATCATTAAGACAATTATTATGGATTTACGATACGATCATTAAAATTATATGGGGGTTCAGGAACTGACTGAATTCAATATAAAATTCAGTGATTTTATAGGAAACGGATGTGTTATAAATTATGTATTTGGAATGTCATTGTTCTTAAGCGGAATATCGAAATACGTGTAAATTTTAAATATATAAATAAAATCGTGAAATATAATAGATCATCCATTGAATTGTGTAGGTAGGGTGATTGTGAAACTTGAATACAACAACCAATTAGGTCTTATTCTACTTCATGCAAAATGGTATCTTACTATCTCTCTCTTTTTGACCTCAAGTTGGTGATATTAAACATTACAAATTACAAAATAGAAACATATAATATAGTAACGTATAACCAGAATGATCAAAATTCAATTTGTTATGCACATCTCTCATATTTCCAAATTATCTCCATAGCCGAAACGGGGGTCTCACAGTTTTCCAATTCACTTCCACTGCTGAATCGTGAAGTTTCTTAGTTTAACAATTTACTTCCACTGCTGTATCGTGAGGTTTCGTAGTTCTCCAATTTACCTTATCTGCTTAATCGTAAGATCTCTCGATTTTACAATTCATCTCCACTGCACTAAATCGTGAAATCTCGGTTCTCCAATCAGTTTGATAAATTTGGATGAATAAAATAAAGTTTTTAACATAAATTTTTTGGCCACATTAAATTTTTCGATGTGCTCATGACTGAGCATCGTGGTCATTTAATCTACTTCTACATCGCTGAGTACTTACCTTAAGAATAGAAACATTTGTTAACACCATCACCAAATTGCCTCAAATTGTGTCAAATCATTATCAGTATAGTTTTGGTAGCACACCTACAGAATTACTATTCAACACGACTTCTCTAAAAATTACACCAAAAATTTGATTGTATTTAAAAATTGTTATTTAATAAATAATACTGATGACCAATTTAACAATAATGCAAGAAATATAAGATTGATGTAATAAACAAAATAATTCCTGATACTTCTTCTTGCGCGCTTAAGGTCACTGATATCGTAGGCTAATTTGAGGTGAAATGACAATTTCCTGTGAAATATAAGAATTATGTAGACAGTGGACTTGTGTCATTTTCGTTCTGAAAGTATATTTTACCACAATAAAAAATTCAAAAATTGGACAATCTAGTATTTTAATTCTAAAACGAATAATATGTAGGTACATAATTTATTTAATATTTACTTACCTAAGTGATTAAACATGTCTTTTTAGAAATGTCAATTCAAGGTTAAAACGTCTAACTAACTTTCTTGACGTTTTAAGACGTTGGTTATTAAAAAATGTTTATGGTGTTTAATAAATATGGATAAAGATCCAGTTCAGAAAAAGCGACATCCTAAAACGGATTTTGAACACTAATATATCATACATATGTACGTATATAAATATAATTATATTGCTATACAACTCTCCCAGATACCAAAAATATTATTTTACAAATAAAAAATTTATATATGTAAATTAGAGATATAATCATTTTAGCTTCTGAAAAGATTAATCTATTCTTTTAATTTTTATTTATCTTAATCGTGAAAGCGAATCTTTTTCCAGATTGGTTTTTGGGTTAAAAAATGTTGAACCTTCAACTTGCATGTCTGATATTTTTATTTTATCATCTACCATAAACATAAACTTAAAAATGTCAGCTGCGAATAAAACCCAAGAATAACAGACGACTCGCTAGCATTGTAAAATCGTTTCCTGTTTCTTTTTTGCAAGGGTCTTCCGGCCATCAGCACACATCAGCGTCTCGGGGAGGATTATCCCACGACTGATCCGATTCCACTCAGCATCTACCACTCGACATAATTGTCTCTGTTGGAGGACAGACGTGCTCGGAATTACGTCCACTGCGACCGATGTGTGAGCGAAACACCACAACTTCTGCTTGTAATTGATATCGACGATGTTCTTCGGGATTAATTAAACTCCGGTGAACAAAAAAATCAATCTTATTTTTATACGACGTATTTATGTTCTACGAGTTTTACTTCGGAGTAAGCTAGAAAAGTTATTTGATAATTGGATTTGTGATATTATTTATAATACAAAAAATAATAAGAATTGTATTGAATAATCAAACAATTAAAAATAAAGGCTACATCTTCTGTAATTGAAAAAAAAACTGGAAAAGTATGGCTATAAACTAACTAACCTATCATCACGCCGTTTATCCTCAGGGTAAACAGAGAAGATAAAGCGCCGCACTTTTCTGTCCTGACTCACAATTCTCGCCTCATCCACATTCAAATATCTTCTCATACAAGCTCACCGATTATTGAGACTTCTAATAGGACCATCCTCCAGTATCGGTGCACCTGGTCGAGCCAAGTCTTCCGCTGATGTCCTATACTTCTGGTGATATCAACATTTGCGTCATAATCCTTCTTATCATTCTTTCCTCATTCATCCGTTCCATATTACTAAACCACCTAAATGATCATTTCTTAATCTCACTCATTATACTAAGATCAGCTTGAAATTCTTTCCTTATTTCTTCATTTTTTACTCTGTCATAAATGGATCTGCCATATACGCCTAAGTGATCTCATTTCCACTGCATTCAATCTACTTTCGTTCCTTTTCTGTCAGCTCCAGGTCTCACTTCCATATGTCAGTGTCGGAAACAGGACTCCATTCTGCACCGCTAGTCTTGCCTCGGTTGACAAATTCCCGTTAGATACAATTCCATTCAAAGCGCTCTTCACTTTATTTCCTGCAGTCAACCTCTTTTCGATATCTTTCTCAGCCTTTCCGTTTCTATCAAACATACTTCCCAAATACAATATTGGAATATCTGAGACTATTCACATAATAGATTTAAAGTATTTGTTAATTAAATGAATGTGAAGAGATTACTTAACGCATTTTTGTGGATTTTCGTAAATAGTATCACATGTTAAATATTTATTATGTTAGTTATAATAAGTTCACACTGTCAAAATTCCTCAATAAAATAAAATAAAAATATATGTGTCTAAGAAATAAATAAAAAATTACCCAATAAATTAATGCCATTAACGACATTTTTCAGAACATTCTAGTTAACGTTCCCAGTTCAACAACTTAAAAAATATAAAAAATAACAATAGTTATTTTACATGATGGCACTCTGCGCAAATAGCAACCCACTAATCTGTTTCGCGACACTACAAAACAGCTTTGTTTTTGTAAGGATAGAAAGAGTTGATATTATCATAGAATTGCTGGTAATTTAACAAAAAAATGCTCCTTTTTAAATACTACACGCGACTTTTATTGCAACCCCTTTAAACCGTAGCATCATCCAAGGAGTGTGAAATGGCTCTCACTGAATCACGAAATCGCATTTCGAAAGCTCCAAATGAACTTAATCAGTTTGGACCGGTTGAAATTTGATGATGGTAACTTCATTACGGAGGATGGTAATTAACACTGTATAACCCGACAGGAAGCGACGGCTCAACCAGAACATTCCCAGATATTCCCCACTTTACACTTTCATCCCCCCGCTTCCTGGTTCCTGGTTCCACTTCATGATCAATTTCCCCCGCCATGTTTCAATGGACTCTCGCCAGCTTTCAGTTTAAAGGGCGAAATGGAAATTATATTCCATTGAGCCAAACCATGTGCCATTTTGGAAGAATCTTAAATATACATACGTATACGAAAGTATAACAGTTAACATTCCCACTGTTACCTTAGGGCCAGTTGTGTGATCACTAGTAACTTTTTACTATAGTAGTTTTTTACTAAAGTAAAAAAATTGCGAAAACGGTTTCTTTGATCGTTAATAAAAAAATATTTAATTTTCGACAGAATATACCCTAATAAACTCATTTTTCTCCCCGATAGTAAAAACAAGAATCGATAGTTAAACATGGCGGACTTTTCACAGCTGTTCCAAAAGTCATCTGACACATTGATACTTCAAATGTTGCAATATACGACAATTAATCATTCAATATCCCGCTCTTTTAGTGATGAGAGTTCATCCAATGATGATCTCGTTATTCAATATATATTAGTACACAATACGAAAAAAACTCACCACCAAAGTGACAGATTTCGGACGCCTAGGAGAAAAATCTATAGGTAATGCATATTTCATGATTGTTTGTCGCGCCTATAGACATCTCCATCTATGCTTTGAGTAAATTTAACGTTCGAACAACCCGCAAACGTTTTTAACCACGGGCATTAGTAAAACGTTACTAATAATCATACAACCGGCTCTAAGTCACTCGAATAATGAATAGTATTGAGGAAGAATCTGATTCTTAGACATTTTACATTTTGAACTCTTTCCATCTATGAAGTATCACGCCGACACCAAGTCGCAGTATCTAGGATATTGACTTTTTTTCTAATTAATTAATTAATTATTTTAAAATTTCGCTAAAAATATTTCTGCACCATAAAGTATTTCTTACAACTGCAAGTTTAAAATTTACTTGAATATTTTATGAGTGGTTTTCAGTCTACCAAATCAAACCTCTCATATATTTTGAATAGTAATATAAATATATCAATTTTTATATATGTATAGTGCGTAGTGATATTTCACGAGCTTCGAGGCAACACTGCCTAGACCAGTATTAAAATATTATACAGTACGGTAGTTTCTACAGTGATTGTCATATTTAATGGAAAGTGAAAATATTTGTTTATTAAATATATCACATATTGATCATGTATAGAAATTAATTCATTTATGTTTTTTACATAAATACATTTTGTTAAAAATATTCATTTTCTGGTCAAACAAAATTCAGCTAAGTAAGGTACTAATTTTTGACACACCCCTGATAAAACGTACTATTTTGTGATAAGCCTCCTTCTGTCTGCAATTAATGATGGATATTCAGCATTCGGGTTTACAAAGGCAGATAAGGTGAACAACACTTTTTGATGGTCGACACCATTACAATTCTTTTTATTCGGGTGGTCCAGCCATTCATTATCGTGATGTTTAACTCTCTATCGCAGCATCTGTTGTTAAACTAATCTGGCCTTGGAATAGTTTTCTTACGATATCTTCATGATTCTTTTTCAAAGAGCATTTCATATAAATTTTACCATACAGAATGTCTTTAGAAATAAGACTGACTTCTTTGAGTTCAATGATTCTTAAATATATAGAACATTATCGACCGCCAACACTAACTCTGAAACGGAACTCCTTCTGACTTATTCTGCAATGGGTCAGTTTTTGTCATATGTCATGGTCATGTCACGTTTTGGATCACATTTTATGACTATCGTTAATACTAATATCATGACCTAATACATAACCAATAAGAATTGGCGCGCACTGAAGAAACCTGGAAGATATTCTATGACCAGAAAAGCTTAATTATAAAGTGGCTGCAAGGATATCCCGAGGACGTCAAAATTGTGAGTGATTTCTGTATTATTATTGGATAGTGTCAAGATATTTTAATACCAAATATATAAAATAAAAAATAAAAAATCGATCAAAGTGGCTCGCGGCACATTACAATAAATAACGTTTGTGGCCTTTGTCAGGAGTGTCGCTCGGCGGGAGCTGTTCCTGGGGATGCTTTTAGGGGTAGGAGTGGGGGAGGGTACCGACAGACAGGGAGGAGGGAGTCCCAGGGGAGTGCCGGTGGAGGGGAGACGAAGGAAGCAAAAATACACTGATATTTATTTTATAGATGTCAAATTGCAAAGGTACGCAATCCTCGAGACCAGAGTGGAACTTTCTAGAAGGTAGGGGACGCAAAGGAAATCGGTTGGGGTATTTCTTAGGTTTATTGTAATAATGGCTTTTACTATCAAAATTTTTAAACTTAATATTGTTTGGTGTATATCATTAACCGTTAATGTTATTGTTATTATAGTTATTACAAAGACCAACACTGATATATATATATATATGTGAAGCCTGGAGCTGGCAGGAGGGGAAAGAAAGCTAACAGATCTAATATTTAATAAAGAATACACACATTAGGTGAGAATTATAGAGAGATAGCTGAGAATATAAATAAAGTGTGTGTTTGGTCATGTGGACCAAATGATTGAAGAGAGAATGGTAAGAAAGATATATGACGCGTGTGTTGATGGCACTAGATACAGGACGTCCGCGGAAGACTTGGCATGACCAAGCCAACCAGTTAGATGGTCCCGTTAGAAGCTAAAAAGACCCACCCTTATCCGGAACTGTTATGGGAGTAGTTACTTTCATGTCAGTTCAATCAAACCAGAAAAACGCGGTTTAATTAAAATCTCTAAGTTTGACTATTTATTTACCTCATAATTTTAGCTTTCAGCGGCTTTCACGTATTATGTACGGGGCGTTAAATATTTTCAATGATTTGATGTTGACAGTACCAAAATAAATAGCAATTTTCAATATTATGAAACATAGCTGGTATCCAGGTAGCAACTAAATGTTTTTCGATAAATAGATTTTCTAAATACTAATTAAATGTATTAATTAGAAAGATATACACATAAAATCAATCTTATCGAAAATATCTTTCCAATCCGGGGAAGGTGACGATAGAAAAATAGATCCAAGTTTGTATCCCGGTAGCAAGAACAATATTTTTCGATAAAATGGATTTTATATGTACATCTTACTAATTAATACATTTAATTTATATTTAAAACATCACAGACCTATATTCTGAATAATTACAACTTCACAATAAGAATATGTTCTCCTTAATAAATAGATTTTCTCTGTACATCTTTCTATTATGTTGATTAATTTAATTTGTATTAATAAATTCGTGTTGTTATACAGATAATCGAGATTCAGTGAGGGGTTGGTGTGCAGGAATGTGCCGGGGGATTTCGATGGTAGATGCATGGCGGGATGATACAGGATGAATGGGGATTAGAAAATAGACGGAATTTCTGGAAACTTTGTGAAATTTTTAGATGAAACTCAGGGGGTTCTTGAAGTTAAAAATTGTGCAACAGATATACAACAGTTATCGATCGTCTACCAATTGCGTATACAACCAGTCCATCCCTGATTCCCTTAGAATAAAATAAGGGCGAGTTTTTCCCGGGGGCGCTCCAGGCAAAGTTTGAGTTCATTTACTCGGGCGGCGTGCTCACAAAACCTCGTGCACACAATATAAACCGAGGCACTTGCCGCGCAGCATATGTATGTACGTCACCCGACGGATAACAACCGCGCGGCACTCGACGACCTGTCACACACATCTATTTAGAAATATTACTTCTAGTTTGAACGTGTTAGTGGTTGTGTGATTTGTCTCAATAAATAAAAACATTCCTACCCTATTTTTTTCATTGAACTGTGTGAAGGTTTTGTAATATTGTTTTATCGGATTAATAATACTGTTTGTATTATTGAACGTGAGTGTCCGCCAATTTTGAACCAGTACCATTTAACATGATCAAATTTTAACTAACCGAACCTACAAACCTATAACTTAAATTTATTTTAACTAATCTTATTTAACCTAGACACGAAAAAAATATTATTTTTTAATTATTTTTTTTAATATCTGTAACTTATCGTGGATATTAAGGAGGTTTAGAAAATATTACATTCATTCATATAGAATAAACGTCATCATCGTAATCAGCCGTTTTCTATTCACTGCTGGATGAAGGCCTCCCCGCTTTCTCTGTCCGTTGTTATTTGCTGCACTTATTTTATTAGTCAGCAGCTTTAAGGACGGCCTTCTGATTCCCCTATTTATGATTAATTTCGTACAACGAACATTCTCGTGGGATGAACAGCATTTATATAATCAATCCAAAAGTGCATTAAATTTTGTCTAAATTCCATTCATTCATATCATCACACCAAAATTTCATTATCATAATATCAAAATTGGTTCTCAGATCAACACACTAAAATTGCATGCCACATGGCAACACATCTACATTGAATTATCTCAATCAAATCAATCAATATTCTAAATTTATTTTCATCTCAGCGAAATATCATTCGATGAAAATTCAATTTCATCGTAACATTAAAATTCCATTCACTCATGCCACTACACCAAAATTCCCAAGGGAATATAACAATCGATGGAATATACTTTGCCTCATTTCAACAAGCTTTTGAAAGCTTAAGCTTGACTTTGAAGTCTTTCACGGTACAGAAATAAACAGCTAGTTCAGAATAACAAAATTAATTATTTCATCCTTGAATTAAAACAATTTAAAGACTTGAAGCGTGCTGACATAAGCTGCGAGCATCTGACAAACTACCAGACTCTTCTTGGGCACTTGTGCAAAAGTGTTCGAGATTTAGTCAGGTTAGTCTTTTCAATTCTACTAACTTGGGTTTGGATCTTAATGAATTACTAATAATAAGTACGTGTGTATCATACAACAAAAGTAAACTTGAAATTGGTGCACATAAAAAAAAACAATAGTTAAATATATTCATAAATAAATCATTATGTATAGTACTGATTGTATTTGACAGCGAACACGGTCCGATGTTTTTCGGTAACGTTAAATGAAATTTAAATATGAGCATCATCGGACCTAGACGCTAATCAGATTGTTAGCCACACGCTGTCAGTCAGCTCTTCGTGTATTTCTCCATGTACATGTCGGGTCGTGCTACCCCCTGGTGAAAGAATACTGTTCAGTATCGAAACTTAGCTTGTTGTGAAACTAAACTCTATTCCCTTTTCAGTGCTCTTGCATACTTTCGTTTCCTTTTCTTTTACATGGGACATTAAAAGATGAAACAGACAGCGTTTTGACATGAGATAGCATCCCCTGTGAGTATTATTATTTACTATGATACAATGTTTGCCAAAAATTTATTTAAAGGCTGGCCACATCTGGAATTGAGAGAAAGTCTTCCCCATCTGTTGATGTCAGGGGACGATATTAATAATTAATGTCACGCTGTCACATTTTATCGTTTGAGTAAACTGCAACGTTTGACACCAATTATTTTGAAAAATTGGGATTAATATCGTAAATTTGGTACTTTATAAAAAAGACGAATATTAATAATTCGTTCTATAAGTGCTCATAGTGAAGGTTGCTTTCAAACATAGGCAATGCAATAAAAAAATAATCATATAATATGTACTTAAAACCCGTTTTAATTACATACATTGCAGTAAGTAGTATGGCATTGCTCAAATTTAAACATTCAAACAAATGTTTTATTTATTTGCAAAATATACCTTTAGTACATAAAGGTTACGTATCCATCTAATTCTCATATTAAAAAAGGAATTTTAGATTCCTTCCAAATTTGTCTACGCGTGACACAGTACAAAATAACATTGGGATGTTGTATCTAAGATAGCCATACTAACTAGTGAAAATATGCTTTAATATATGTTTCGTTGTATGTAAGAGAGATAAAAAAAAAATCCTTTATTAAAGATATATGAATTATCGTGAACATATTTTACTGTTTCCTGCGTTCAACACATGGCGACATATCTATCACCTTATGGAGGCAAGGAAAATGATGATTGCAAATATTTTCTTTTATTTACGTATTTTGACGGAAATAAAATGAATATACTATGCATGTAGATTACTATTGAACTCTGTCTAAGCTCAGCAAAATACTAATGGGTTGAATACATAAATTATATGAATGTTTGTCTAGTGTATATACAGGAAAAATATATATTTTTTAATATTATTATCCTAAAAAGCCGTATAGCTACAAGTAGGGATGCTTATAATAAGATTATTTCGCCTCCCATTCCTGAGAGGTAAAGATCAATATACTATTTTATATTAGAGAGTATACTGAACTAATTGATAAGGATTGACTGTGAAATTTTGCTATTGAAACTCAGTGTGATAAGAGATACGATATGGTTTTTTTTGGAAAGTTTACTAATCGTGGATGACCGCTAAACTCCCTGAGAAATAATTTCACTCATTTAAGTCATATAAAAATATACTAAAATGTTCCGAGTTGCCGAACATTCGCTAAATTAATTTTGAAGGGAAAAATACCAGAGATGTAATGTTTGCTATAGTACAGTAAAAAGAGGGCAACTAATTAAGTGTTTACTGTGCTGCCAGAAATCTTAGCAATAATGCTATTGAATTAGGTATTATGTACGTGTTAACAATATCTATAAAAAAATATTATATAACTGATTTTTCATTATAACTATTCGTTTTAAGGAACATTCTCTTCTCGTTGTAGTAATTGTTATTGAATCCACAGACTACCAAATATATAGACATGAACTAACGAAAATTCCTTGATTCAACATTTTCATTTTGGTGTTACTTACGTGATTACTTTGGTACCATTTACGCAATCAAATAGCTCCGCGACTTTTTTAAATATATGACTCGATTGGAAAGAAAATTTAGACGCTGTCATACATTAATGTAAAAATAGGTTTTTTACACAAAGATTTAATTTTAGATGAGTGAATACTTTTAGTGTTGCATAAATGTGTCATAAACTATCGTATTTATGTTTCCATAAATAATGTGTGTAGAATGCCCCTTGTCCCGCAACTAATGTTACGAACCCCTCTCCTATTTGTACACTTTATTTCATGTCTTTCATGTCTATTCATTTACTGGTTTGTGATTGATCCCTATTATATATCTTCTGCATCAGATTTATTCCAGCAACTGGCTTAAGTTTTCCTCGCCCATTTTCTTCTTATTCTTCATTATATCTCTCCTTCAATCACCATGATTACGAATGTGTTGCGCCTGTAGGATATGACCCAAACATTTTCTGCGTCTGTTCGCTATCGACCTTGGGAAAAAATATAATTACCTTTATAAATCTAAATTCACCCTCGACACTGCCTTTTAGGATGAACTCCGATACTCCATAAAATGCGATTGAAAAATTCATACCCAGAAAATATTTCTTGTCCAAAATTCACCCAAAATAAACAAAATTCCCGACGATCCTGATTAGCGCAGGGTTCGCCCAAAGTTTCGGCTGTCAAACGTATCTCTTCTTCAAATATAATTTATGATACTCGCCCCATCCTTCCCCTGCACCGTGTTAGACCTTTCGACAGTGATGCATCATTTCGGTCCCCTTTCAACCTGTCCCCCGCGAATTTTTCTAATGGTACGTACCTACTTGCACCACACTCAGGGGTGAATTTCTGTTTAATTTGATATCAGCATCAATTACTTTTATTACAAGTAAATAATTGGCTCCGTTATTGCAAATAATTTGTGGCTGTTTATTCCATATTTTATTATTCATTATCGCGCACACTCGAAATTTTAAATGCAGAGATAAAAAAAACCGAATAGTACAATTAGTACTCTTGTAATTTGTGTATATTTTATGTGCACAGTTCACTGGAAATGAAGAAATGTAATTTTTTTATATTTATTTTTGACATTTTAAAATTTCATTTATTACAAAACGATTGCTTAACATTATATTTTATGTAGATATGTAGCTTGCGGGTATTTAATTCACTAATATATGTTTATCTACCTACAGAGATGTGAAAGGAATTATTATTATATGTTTTAAATATGTGAGTGTTGTGATTTTTCGAATATGTGATTACTAAAATGATGTTTATGTATTCTAAATTATGTATGTTGTCACCATGGTAATGAGTATAACGTTTTTGATTGTTTTCTTTTTTGTCACATATTTTACTAAGATCAATCAAAAATTCAGACATTAAAAATTCCAGTCTATTATTACTTATTGTACAATAATGAATTCGTTTTTGGTTACATACTTAATACTCATGACTAAAATATCAATCATATTATGCTATTGATTTAGTTTAAAATGTTTACTTCATATATTTTACTAATATAATTAAAAGATTTTTTTTGTAGTCTTTTAATTTTCTAGTGCTTGTCTCCTGAATGAACGTTAGTGAGCATGTCAATTATTATTATTTTATTTGCAGTCTTAAATTCATCTGTTAGGATTTCAGCAATGTTGAATAAAATTGGTTACATGAAAATAGAGATGTTTTAGAATAATAAGATATATTAATCTAAAATAGGGTTGTTTTAGAAAAATAAGATAAATTAATCGAAAATTATTAATGGATTATTTTTTATGCAATATATTAATTAATCTAAAATAATTAATTATGTTGTTTTTTTTTTAAATAAGCACAGTTCTCCAATTTTATTATTCAATATTTATACATTTTATTATACAATAGATAAATATACATCTTTACGATAATCCGGGATGTTCTATACATCTCTTCTGAAATGAGTTTCCTAATGGGAGATCCAACTACCATATAATATACCAAATAATTTTAAAAAAAGTGAATTAGTATTATTAAGGAGAACACATTCTTATTGTGAAGTTGTAATTATTCAGAACATAGATCTGTGATGTTTTAAATACTAATTAATTCATTAAATTAGTATTCAAAATTAGTATTATTTTTAAAATAATACTGTAGTTTATTTTGTAAAGCTGTAAAATAATTCTCGCATTTTTGTTTGTTTTTTACTCTTCCAAGACTTATATACAGGATTATCTAAAAGGGCTTGAAAATTTTATTGATTTTATAAAATGATTAAACGATATAAATATATATATAAAGTTTGAATGTGTGTCTGCTCTGTATGCAATAATACAAATTTTATACTTTACAAGTTTCTCTACAAAACATAGACACCGTCTCCCTCCCCCGCCTCATAAGTGTGTAGTATATTTAATGCCATCCGTTCCATATTTTTCTCAGTTGCTCTCTAGGACCCTGAGGAAAATATAGTCATCTTATGTAAACAGAGTGACTATATTTTATACAGGTAATTAGAAATATTGATAACCGATTGGCTGGTAACATTATTTCACAAACTTTGAATGTATAACATCAACCATGGTTGAAATAAGAGGCAATAATATTAATTTTTCCTAATACATTTTTTTTACTTAAAAAAATAGATCAATTTTAAATTAAAATACCAATAATCGTATATATATATTTATTTTAAACAGAAAACATTGTAGAAACCATCAACATATGGGTATTTTATTTTTTGCTTAACATTATACATACTCGTTTGCAACAAATTGTTAACTTATATTTTTTAGGCATTGTACAACAATAATTAAGTGCATGTGTACCTTATGGTTATAAATAAATAAATAAAAATGGTCAATTTTATCAAAACTTGTATGTTGAATATGAAAGTTCAATTATAACATAATATAAAGCCCCTTCTTGGACCGCTAACATACTATTTATTCAAGGGTAGAGATGCGTTTAAAGGATGTCAATTATTTTCGCTGCATTTTGAATGAATACATATTTTAAATAGAGTCATTTTAAATTAACATAATTTATGTTAGTTATTCTCTAGAAATAGCATGAAAGTATATTATTATACTACATAATCACATTTAATCGCTTCTGATTAAAATTTATCGGAAATACGCGTAACGCCGTATAGAAAACTCGTTGGGCTCGCTCGCTCCCTTTGTATAGAGTATACCTATTATTTATTTATAACAGATATTCATGGATTTCGATAACGTTCCTGATCAGTCGCCGCTTACCTTCCAGAACTATTTTATTCTAGAACCTTTCAGAACCGCACCGATATCCCAGTAAAATTTGTCGCGTTAGAAAATTTCTTAATATTTTTGTACACTCTCACTTTTAGGTTATATTTTATTTTGATCTCAGGCGCCTTTAAATATTTTTGAAATTTAAAAGTTTTGAAGGTGCAGAGTATCTTATGAGATGCAGTATTTGGATGTACATATGTGCCTTTGTTTTGATTTTCTTCATGTTTATGCATTTTAAAATCAAATTTTAATTATATAATATAATTTTATTTCAAATATGGTTCCACCTGGTGAACTTTAAAACTAACTTAATTATTAAAAAGCTTAATGTAACGTAAAATATTTTTTACGCTAATTTGGCTATTTATAACAAAATATATATATTTTGATACAAACGTTAGTATTGGAATTGATTTAATATTGCCCAAGGGCGTACACTTTGTACATTAAAAAAAGCTGCGAAATAAATCTAAATGAAATATTCTTTTGATATATTATGTATAAATACTTGGATCCGCGTGTAAATCATTCAAAGTTATCATCTTAATGCGTTAACTAGATCCATCTAGCTGAAGATTTTAGAAATGATAAATAAAGCTGTGCATGTGTTTTTTCGCAAAATCTGCCCAAACGTATACGAACTAAACTCAACTCTCGCTACACGGTGTTCGAAATACACGTCTTCGCTTAAACAGACGTGTTGGAAAATAATGCAAGTGTGTATCAAAAGCGGACTTGAATGTATGTATTCTAATGCACTTTTAAACGTGGTATTATTTTAATATATTATTAATTATAATATAATTATAATTTCTCAAGAATACTACTGATAATTTAAAATTCTTCAAGAACGGAACTAAACTTACACAGTTATACTTTTACATAAATATGGTCCTGAAATAGTGTATTTCTTTCAGATTAATACAATCTCTAGTAACAATATCGCTTTTACAGCATCGATATTAGCAGCATAACCTAAATGCCGATGTGTGTTACTCACTGAATTGATTGAATGCAAGGAATGATAGGAATAGACGGCGTCAATAAAAATACCAAGTACTTTTGTATCGTCTGTTTTCATTATCATCATGATAGAAATAATCATATTGAAATTTTCTTGATAGATTTCTTAAAAGAAAATATTCCGCTTTATTAAATCAATCACTAAACATTCTTCACTAATTACAAT
Source organism: Eubasilissa splendida (assembly GCA_031772225.1). Classification (NCBI taxonomy): domain Eukaryota; kingdom Metazoa; phylum Arthropoda; class Insecta; order Trichoptera; family Phryganeidae; genus Eubasilissa; species Eubasilissa splendida. The sequence goes on from CM062850.1 coordinate 34,126,171, forward strand.
ATTATAATAAAACATTATTGTAAATACAAAATTATGTGATACAAAATACGAATTTATCACAGGGACGGCTCGTACCCAGATGTGTTACGTGAATAAAGTACTTTCATAAAAACTGGTAGTACCATCTGATGTGAGCGACAAAGCTTATGAATTCTTTAATATTTAGATAATTTTTCATCCATTTTCACCATACAAAAACACTGATAGTTTTTCGTGGGCTGCCATGTAAATTTTTTATTGTTTTATATCAGGTCATCATTCTAATGACTTCTAATAATTAATTATATAGGTTTAAACTATTTATTTGTATCCCCTTGTTTAGTTATTTTCCTTTAATTTCTGTTATTTCTGTGTAGTATTAAAGATGAGTGTCAACTTCATGTTTTAGATAGTAATTATTTGACTTGTGTATGAACCATGATGAACTAGCGAAAAATCCGGCTTTATCCTAGCACAGAGAAACCATTATAATTATTTATATTGTGAGTTATCTATATATCTCGCAGACTTACTTCTAGAACCATTACACCATAAAAGTATTTCATAAATTATTTCCATTTTTCTCCTATGTTACGCAAACGCGGATGAGACTTGTTTCGGAGATTAGTCTCGAAAGTCACTTGAGGACATTACAGAATTGAGAGAGGAGCAGTAATGACTCATAACTAATTGTTGTACGTGCTGTACAGAGTGTAACGCGAATAGTACATACCGACCCTAACCGACAAATCTCTGAGACAAGAGGTCAACTTCAAATGTGTATACACGCGTTATGTGTATACATGTATCGAATTTGTAACTTAGATTGTTTTGGTTAGATTTATTGGTTTAAATTACTTTTAGATTTGAGAAACAGCGGATATTTAATAGTCCAGCCACGTGATCTAAAAATCTTGATGCACTTCAAGACGTCACGATGTTCCATGTAACAACTGATGATATCTAAACATTTCCACAGAATTATTTGCGTAATTAAGATGTTTGCTATTAATCAAGGTATGACCATGAATTAATAAGATAATAGAGATAAAGATATGCGATATAAATTAATAGAGTGATATAACTGTAAAATATTATTTTTGACTATAATCTCCTACAGCGTTACCAAAAATCTTACTTTAAGAAAATCATAAATACCTAATATAAAACAATTCAAAATAATAATTTCCGAATCACTATGTACTACTTTAGCCTCTGTACTGACTTGAGCGGATCATTAAGGAAAATAACTTTTACGTCTATAGCAACAACTAACCCAGCTTCCCCTACAATAAAGCCCTTATATTCCTAAATACCAAATAGCTCCATCCCTATAACTCAACCCTAGGGATTAGCGCCAGTTCGCCGACCCTCCCTAAGTTGTTACAAATATATATTTATCACTAAAGAACGCGGTGATTTGATCAATCCACTAAATCGATCTGTCGACTATTTATTGTTCTGTTTATACTCAGTTGCATATGAAGCTTAGCAATAATCTCACTAAATACCACTTTGTAAAGAAATATAAAAGTAATATAATAAATATCAAATCCTATCTCCGTATTTGAGGAACGCTAGTAAGAGGTATTAAAAAATAGATAAAAAAATATATTTCACCATCATCCTATTTCATTTTTGTGTTTATTATAACATGAAATATTTAGTAAAGAATTAAGTTTACCCTATTTTACCACTTTTCAAAATTGTTTTTTACAATTGAAAAGCTTATTAAAAGTTACTTTGCATAGTCAATTTACGAACATATCCAATATGTTCATATTTAACGCGAACACATTGTGGTTTGTTTTTAATAATAAACAGTTTATTAACTTTTATAAACCACCGTACATTATTTATCGTCGTGGTAAAAAGACAAAGAAGTGTCAACCTAGTATGATGCAATACGTAACTTACGTCAAAATGGTGATAACACCGTTAACAGAGAGCAAGTTCAATTAAATATGAATTAAATATATTAATTAGAAAAATATACATATAAAATCAATTTTATCGAAAAATATTGTTGCGCCACCGGGATTCGAACCTAGATATCATTCCAAACCGGGGAAGGTGCATTATCCAACTACAGCGATTATATTTTTAGCGACAAATTTTCGAGCCTATATGTTACCATTTTTTTATATTAATACATTTAATCGTTCCATTATTTGAAAGAGCCATCTACCTTATTTTTATGGAATCTCAAGTACCTTTACAAGTAATCTGACAACAGACGCCAGAATTATCAATTCGTTTTTTTTTAATTTTGGACACATTGATACAACTTTATTATTAGGAGAACACATTCTTAATGTGAAGTTTTAATTATTCAGAACATAGGTCTGTGTTATTTTAATGAATTAATGAATTAAATATATTAATTAGAAAGATATATTTAATAATTCATATTTAAAATATCGCAGACCTATGTTATGAATAATTACAACTTCACAATAAGAATGTGTTCTCCTAATAAGTTCAATTAAGATAATAAGTTTGCGAAAAAATCGGTGAGATGGGGTAGTTTTTTGTCTCTCCTGAAAAGTTTGGTGTTTTTGATATACACCCTATTGCATTTACCATGACATTATATTCAACCGGTTTCGGAAAAATAGAGTTTCCATCAAATATTGAACAGTGGTTTATAAAACAAAGTTAATAAACTATTAATTATCTTTTTTTTAAGGAGAACACATTATAATCGTGAAGTTGCAATTTTACAAAACATAGAAACATGTATCAATTTGAAAGTGTAACATATAAGTTCGAAAAATTGTTGTCGGTGTAGCATAAACGGTTAATGCATTTCCCTAGATAGGAAGAGATACAAGTTCGAATCCCGGTAGCAACAACAATATTTTTTCGATAAATTGATATTATATGTATATCTTTCTAATTAATACATTTAATATGTATTATTAATTATCCAATACTGTTATTTAAAATCATATACAGGCGTCCTAAAAATGAACACACATAAAATACCCACCAGGTTTTGAAGTGAAATAATTACTGTATACAAATTAGGTTACTGTTCAATTAATGCTAAACGTAACATCACTTTGTCAGAATTCTATAATTGGTTAATTAAAAACTGAAACATTTTCATTTTAGTATCTATCTTATCTAATCTATTTAACAACTTGGATGCTGTATTCAAATTGACAATTACATCTAACAGATAATCAAAATCTTTAGTATTACTGTCATATTATTCCTTTTGTTATATTGTACAGCTCCTTTAAGTAAAATGTAATGTTTGGGTAGCTACCTGCGGAACACCTGCAATAACTTAACTCGAGGGGACAGAATGAGAATCTCACTGCCACATTATCATAATAGATTACTGTGTTATTTATATGGAACACGTAACTACCCGGGATGCTAACACGGCATAACCTGTACGCTTTGCTTAAATAATATAACGAAGATACAGAATATCAAATTGTCAAGAGAGATATTCAAATTTAGAGAAGGAATTAAACTATAAATAAATGTGAGGATTTAAAGCGAAGGCATTCTCAATCATTCTATTCGACGCATCGTTTGAGAGTTTGACAGTTTAACAGTTTTAATATATATGTGGTTTGAAAATAATAAGGGTAGATAGTAAATAAGGAAAGGTGGTAGAAAATTCGCAGAATTTTGAAAGATTGGCAGAGGGGTTTCGATTTTTAATAATGAGAGAACAAGTACGATGAAGATACTCGATGTAATTACTGCACTCTGCTGCCAAAAAAATATACCTTGTTGACAAATGTTTGTTTAACATATGAGGATACTAGTTGCAGTCAGCAACCTCCATTCTTCATATAGTTTTTACGCATTGTGTTCATTTATTAACAATAAAACTTAACTCTTTTCGATGTCATTAAAAATATATGTTAGTTGCAAAATTTGTTGCTTTTGCCTTCCGACAACTATATTAGAAATATACCAACAGCAGTCTTTGCTACTTTGAAATTTAAATGTCCATCAGTATAGGAACTAACTTGTTTTCGAAAGAGTTGCATTTATTTTGTATTATTAAACTCATAATAAAAAGTGCATTTATAAATATATTGTTATTCAGTTTTTTATATTTTTCTCAAAATAAAAAAATATGGAGATTGCTGAGATTGCAACTAGTATCCTCATATATACTTGTAGTTTCTGATATTTTAAAGATTGTATGAATAGAAGATAATATGCCATTTCTGTTTAAATTTCTTTGAAAAGTGATTAAATTAATAGGTGCATTATAATAGTCATAGCAAAAATAAGTGGCTAATAAAGTTAAAAATATATATTTGAAATGAACTTTCTTAGACAAGTTTTATGAAAGCTGAAAGATTTTCATGATAGAAAAATTACTTAAGTGGTTTTTATGGACTACGCCAAAGATATCATAGAAGTTGCTGGGATAAACAGATGCATAGTATAAAGAGATACTGGAGCAGTAATAAACTGAAGCTGCCATCTCTTTGTTAAAATCATGGCGCAGGAAGGACAGGATTAAGTGGAAGTGCCTAGTGATTCAGCAAGTGAGTTTCTGATCAAAATATAATAAACTGAACAACACAATATAACGCTATGTGAAAAGTTACATGATACGCTAAAAGAGAATGGGCACAGCACTAGTGCTATGTCAATCGTTATCTTTATCTTTTCATAGAAAGCAGACTTACCAACTGATGCCTACCGATATATGTCGACAAATTTTTGAGACGAGAGATCAAAGTCTCATCCGTGTACATGCACCATAATGATCGCAAAATTTGAATCTAAAATGGAAATGAGCAGGTCATGTTGCTCAAAAATTCGATGAATGTTGTACAAAAGAGGAGACCTAATGCTATCCAAGAGCAATAGAATAAAAATAGAAAATATGATGAGTTGATGAACGATTTTTGCTAATATCAACAGGGAGAAAATGTTAAAAAATGAGAAAAGTTATTACTGTCTTATTATATATCTACGTAATCCGCCATTGACTTTGTGGAGGTTTATCGCCGACACAACCAATAACACCGCTGACGGTTCTTGAACGCACCCGGCAAATACCTGGGTGCAAAGCATAAGCTCTTATCATAATCTTGCCGGTACCAACCAGATATTGACAACAATGAGGTGCGCGGGCTGCCGCCCAGCAAGCCGGTCTTTTAGATTAATTTCTCCTTCAGCCGGCTTTCCGATTAGTTCTCCAGCAGATGCTTCACGTTTTCACTGCAAATGTGTTACCTGTAATTGTGCATTAATTAGCAATAAACATTTATCAACTGCAAGTAGCCTTTATTGTACATTCTGCTCTGGACACATCCACACACACACTCCACGATATTAGACAAAAGAACAGGTGAGCGCTGGCGTAGTTTGGGGAACACTAGGCGTCCACATATATATAACTATCTAATCCACATTCTGTCATAAACACTTTTTCATAAATATTAACCTTTTTCTCCAAAACTTTGATTCGCCAAGCTCATTGGGCTGTACATGATGTAACTATAGCGGAAGTTCCGCACGCTTGGAATACTTGATCACTCCAATAAATCGGAGACCCTCTTCTGCCGTCTACTTTTCAAGACTTCCAATGCTGTTAATCCAACATATCTTAAGATACGTAGTAGGCTAAGGATGGACAGCCCAATTTGGATACCAAGCTCTTCAAAATCGATCATCTTAGATGTAATTTCGTGCAACATTACATTTCTGATTATTGTGAAACTGATTTAGAAATAAGAGTATTAAAATTAAACGATTCAATTAACTTGACCAAATCGTTTCTTCGACAAGAACAACATAATAGTGTTTCAACGTCATCAACCTGCCAAAACTCAGGTAACTTGTCAATTATCACCGCAGCAACAGCATCGCGTGGAGACGTCGCATTACCGCCTGGAGACGTCGCATTACCGCCTGGACAAGGCAGACATGAATATTTTTCCCAATACATTAGCCGCCCCAAGAAATGACTGTTTGGAGTTTAAATCTCGACTTGATGGTAATTTATCGACACTCACCTGGACGTGGGCACCGTGAATAAATAGCTCAGGTAACCTCAGGCCAATTGATGGATTAAAACATTAAGGTAATGGCTTAGACTGTGCACATAGTTTAAGATTAATTATACACATTTGGATTCCATATTACCTGGTAAAATATCATAACTGACATCAATCACGCCTCGTCGTTAATTAAGGTCAGAGAAAAATTGCGTAAAGCGGTCAACTAATTTCTATTTTTTTCTTAAAGAGTTACTATTCAATTGAATTTTGTTGAATTCAAACTTCCTTCTGTATTCAATAGATTTATTTTATTGACTTTGTGTGATTGTGGTCGCAGTTAAAAAAATTGTAATTTTTAAAAATGGAAAACAGGCGAAATAAGGTAAAATCAGTGAGACAAATAGTGGAGTCTGATAGCACTCTTCAGGATCAAGGTGTATAGATGTAACTGGTGGAACATTCGCAATTGTAAGAAAGTTGCGAAGAAGGATATCAAACTTAGTATGGCCAAATTAAAATATTCTGGTGGTTGGCTCTGTCAAGAGAAGAACAGAGAAACGATTGAAGATAAATAAAGGCATTAAAAATAGGAGAATGTAACGAAAAATATATCACAAAATAAGTATATAACTATTATAATTCAATTTTGTTCTTGATGGACAGTATTTTTTATACTTAAATAAAATTATACAGAAACTAACTTATTTGCAGGTATAAAAATTCTTGACTCAGATTACTTTCAGAGGATGATCACTAATCCCAAAAAAATCCTAAATAGACACTCCCTCCGATGGTAGAAGAAGAGTGGAAAGACTTCAACAACACTGGGATAGTATTATACTTAGTAAAGGACACAAAAACGGCAGCAGATTCAGACAAAAGATTAATCGATCGATCGATATCAATCGTATCGATTTAAGCTGTAGCGTCAATTAAAAAAAAGAAGAATAATCTTGCTTCTATACAAAAATTTGCATTAAAAAACGTTTGATTTTTTCGTTGTAAAATTTATTGTAAATTCAGTGCAGTGCGCGTCTGCATATATTCAAACTTGCTGAATTAAAAAATACTTCACACCATTCCATGTATATTTATCTTTCACATAAAGTAACTATTTTATTACCTGTGACATCATGGCTTACTACCAATCCAGCTGGCCCATGTGCCACCTTCAACTCGCACGGTACTGTAACAATCTGAAAACGGCTTACATAAATACAAAGATATTCCTGTACCATGGACATTTCGTACCCATGACATCACCAACTAAATCTAAAGAAATAGGTTCTATTCGGATCCATCATCTTTGCTTCTTGGAAACTATCAATGAATTGAAAGAAAACTCTTATTGTATATCATAATAAAATATACGTGTACTATTTTCTATTTACAAAATACAATGTCATGCAGGAACGCTGCAATAACGACTAGAACAGCAATTTAAATGTATTATTTGTTTTACAGTTTAATTAGTATTTCTAATTATATATTATATTAGAGATACCTTGCCTCGTATAAAACTATATTTATTGAACACGCATAAGCTCCATTTGTTTAAATATTAGATAAAGCTGATAAACATTGATGAATTGAGATGAATAAAAAAGTTAATATGTTATATTTATAAAATTTCAATTCAACACTTTAGGATATAGGTAAGTAGGCACTTAATGTTTTAATAATAAATTAAATTATTAAGTTAATGTTTAAAAAAGTATGTCGAAGAGTGACAATGCAATACGTTATGAACGCATAAAATATACATAAGAAATGTTTTAAAGGAAAATAAGGTGCTACTATTCAAACGCGTCGATATATAATGTAGCATTCCATCATCATCATTATCATCAGCCCGACACCTCGGGGTGGGTCATGACTGCCAGCAAAATTCTTCACCACCGATTGTAATTCAGCGCGACTGCTCGCTAATTGATTTCCCTCATACCCGTGTCCACGAAATGAGACTCGATGTGATACATCTCTGAGATTTAGTGGAGATAAATCTAAGTACTGTGTACATGTGCCGAAAATTTGGTCTGGAGACGAACTCGAAATAATAACTTCTGACACGACGTTCGATTTAACACTGAAACTCAACATGTGTGCCCAAATGTCACGTATTATATACGTTAGACGTACAATAAGTGTGAAGTTATGCACAAGAGATGGTGTATTCACGAAGATTATGAAAGCCGATGTTGGTCTCCAAAGAATCTCATTGAAGTCCGTATCTCAGAGAATGTTTATCTGAGTTAAAAATCTCATCCGTAAACACGGGTCATCAGTGAGCACTTTTTCATCGTCCTGCCAGAATATTTTCGGTCTCCCTTTTTTCTTATGTCTCTCTGGATTACTTGGAACAAAACATTATTTACTGGTACTTGGTCTTTCATTGTAAATATAAATAAATATTATCACGCAGTACCTACTCATTTTGGCTAATAAAAAATATATATATTTATTTAAGTAAAATGTAATATATAATTTATAAATAAAACATATCTTTTGCATCGGTAGTACGAGGGTGGTGGCCGTACCTCGTTTTTGTCCAGGATTAACATTTGGATTCTGTCCCCGTTATCCTGGTGAACATAACGCGCGCTAATTCGGCCATAAATATTAATTGTATGCTCGCTGCTGCTGCTGCTGCTGTTGCAGGCTGATGTAATATCCTGTCTGCTTTCCAAAACTACCCTTTGATTCACGGCGTAAGGTTTTGGTTAGCCACCCCTGAAAATAATTTCATTTCGTGATGCTGTGCATTTCTGCCTTGTATTAAGATATAATATGGTTTCGTCTTGATATATATAACTAAATATATGCATCATGCCCATCTCGACACAGAATTTCTCTAATGAGACAGGCACAGTCCAAACAGATTTTTACATTGTATTATATAGTTACAAATAAAAATAAATAAATAAATTCTCTATATAAGCCTCTTCCATGCATATCCAATCCTTTAGGACCCTGCGCAAAATCTAGGCACCCTGCCGCCTCTTTCTGGCCATCCCACCCCCTCCCGTTGATATATATGAGACGATTCCGCAACAATTCTGTAGTATATCATTCTTGGGCAAATCTGAGTTACGAATGCCACAATGTTGTATATCTATTATATGTATATCTATTAATGGTATATTAATAACTATATTTCAAAAATACTATTACACACAATTTCTAAGTGATCTTACCTGCAACAATACCGTATATCATGCAAGGTGACCGATGCTCCGTCTATGTATCAACATTTGTAAAAACCGATAAACAGTATTGTTGCAGAGGGGGTCTCATACATGTATTACCTATATTCAATTCTATTTTTTCTTTTTTTCTATTCTTTTTTTCCCAACATTAATGTATGATAATTATCCTTGGTATTTCCAATATTGACAATTTTAGCGCTAAGGGAATGTTGTTTAGTTAATTTACTAATTTGTGATACCCAACTTTGTAACAAAATTTATATATATAAGCTCACCACACTGTTTTATCAGTTGATAATGGCCTACACAGCCAAAGCGATCATCCAATTTTTTGAAAAATTTAAATATAGAATCAAAAAATTCGTGTTTGATTTATTGTGTTGATTTCACGTATATATCATTTCATCGTATTCAACAGAAAAATATAATTTTTTTTTTTTAGGAGAACACATTCTTATTGTGAAGTTGTGATTATTCAGAACATAGGTCTGTGATATTTTAAATATGAATTAAATATATTAATTATAAAGATACACATATAAAATCAATTTTATCGAAAAATATTGTTGTTGCGCTACCGGGATTCGAACCTGGATCTCTTCCCTAACCGGGGGAGGTGCTTTATCCAATTATTTTATGAATTGATAATTCTGGCGTCTACTATCAGATTTACTTAAAGGTATTTGAGATTCTGTAAAAATAAGGTAGATGGCTCTATCAAATGATGGAACGATTAAATGTATTGATTTCAAAAAAGGTAACATATAAGGTCGAAAAATTGTCGCTAAAAATAATGCCGCTGTAGCTTAGTTGGATAAAGCACCTTCCCCGGTTAGGGAAGAGATCCAGGTTCGAATCCCGGTAGCGCAACAACAATATTTTTCGATAAAATTGATTTTATATGTGTATCTTTATAATTAATATATTTAATTCATATTTAAGAGAAATATAACATGGATATAATGCCACGCATTCCAAATTTGTATTAACATAAATATGTTCCTTCTTTAATACGCCGTTTTAAGCAACGTACGTATGGAGGAAAGTTCATGAAATGGAGGTTCAGACATTTTGTTAAGATGTACCTTAGCACTGTATACAAAGTTGCTACTTTGATTTTAAGTTAATTAAGGAATCACCGCATGACATTTAATAGAATGAGACAAGTTTCTTAGGCGTTTACATCAAGTTCATGTCAAGTGCAGGGACAGCCGCGACAGTTTGACGTTTTATAAATAGCTTTATTCCTATTTTTAATAATTAAATTAATTTATTTTCAGAGTATTATTATTGTAAGAAATCTTCAAAAAAGTATCCGTTCAGAATTCGCAATATTCCGACATTTTTGTCGTACATACAATATTATATATTATAGGTAATATATATGTGTTGAAACGATAAAAAACAACAGTGATATGTAACGTTTTAACTTAACATTATTTTTACTAAAACAGATAAATTATAGAAAAGTTTTACTTCCGGTAGAATGCATTATTAATTACATTAGAAATTATAGTATGAATTTAATATTTTTTTTAGTTAGACATCTAGTTTTTTTTTGCGTTGGAACAATATTTATAATTTCAATCAAGTTTAAGTTTCTCAAATACCTTTGACTACAACCTGCTATATTCTAAAAATTCGCAAATATATCATGATTTCACATAAAAAAAAATTACTTTCTAAATATGAATAAATTATTACATAATTCTTTTGCATTTTATGTCGAACGCAATTTAATTTTCAACGCATGCAAATGATTCATTATGTCATTCGTTTGTATAATTACTCTGTTTTGGAACTACGTTCCTTTTTCTTAGCCATTTGAAATCGATTTTAAAAAAGTTAATAACAATGCGTAATTACAATAATTCTGCCCGGGTAGGTACCCGCCTCATATTAATAAACTGTTGGCGTCTCGCTGTGTATTTATATAAATAACTTTTAAATTGGTTTTTATAACAAAGTGTGTTCTCTATAAAGCAAGCAATTTTTCACGGACATTTGACCACAATCTCGCAACAGCTGTCCAAGTAACTGGATTGCCTCAAAATTACACCGTTTACAAAAAACGTGAAACAGTAAAAATCCCGAAAAAATCTTGATTCCCACGCTGCCACACACTTGAACTGCACCTTTGAGTCCTTGACCTCTGTTGACATTGTTCATTTTTTTTTAAATTTACGCTAAAATAAAGTTTTTAAAAACTCTTTAAAAATTGCGTCATTATTAAGGTAATAACCTGCTTTTTCGTGTGAACAAATTCTGAGAACATCTAACTGAAACAATGATTTATTATAATATGGTCATCAATAATTCTAAATTGGAAACGTGGTGGTACAATTAAATTAAATATTATTTGTATTTTGTTTATTTATTTCTAACGATTTAAAATCATCTGTTTAAGACCAACATCGTTTTCATGTAAAATATATAATTTTCCAAGAATAATAAAAAAATTCTGAGGAACCATGATTACTTAATCATCTCAAATGCTGTTTGATCCTTATGTCAAAATTTTGATCTATTTTTCTAATATGAAAAGCAGTACAGTATGTACAACCAAGATTTATCATATTTGTCTAAACATAATAATAATTAAAAGACAGGGGATTAATTGTCGACACTCGCGGTTGACACATAGTTTATTGTCAGGCTCAGTTTACAAGTATGCAGTATTTAAACTGTACAACAAATGTTGCTACGCCCTAATGTTTGCAGATGCGTTTCTTGTAGCTGTTGGGAAGGCGGCGATGAGAAGAGTGGCTTTCGAGAGACGGCCTTCCAGACAGTGACCGTATCAGTACTACTGCATGGCGTCGGTATTGGGTGCGTTTACGACTGCTAGGAGTTTTGTTCCACTCACTGGTATTGCAGGATGCGTTCAGTATCTATGAAGGCAATAGATAAGATGCTCCCTATAAACAAAGTACGATTCACAAACTTTGGCGCCCAATTTTCCGATCAATTGTCGAGCCAAACTATGTAAATGAGCTACCAAACAATAATCATTTCATTGTATGTATATATCATACCTGTCCTGGATCTGGGTTGTTAAAAATGTTGATATTATATTATTCAGTAAAACTATAAAGGCACACTAAGAGGGCACTCTGGTGTGTCGCGGCGCCTCGTTTAAAAAACATACTTTAGACCAGTGATTCCCAAAGTGGTCTATATCGACCCCCAGGGGTCTATGATAACCTGCAAGGGGTCTACGTCAGCGAAAAAAAAATTTGGGGGTCCATGAAATGAAAATGGGGGTCCACGATAGTGGATCTCAACATACACTGATAGTACCTATTTACTTACATTATAATCTTATAATATAAAGACATATACATTATTTATAAAAGTACCTATGAAGTAAAAAATTTATTATATATGTTTATAAAATTGTGTAAGTTGTAGGATGTAGGCATTCGCTTTGTGGTTTAAGTTTTTAACACTAAACATCACTACAATTAGAAATTTACAAAAAATCAATATCAGGTAAGTAGTGGGTCTACCAAAAACCGAAAAACATGGCAAGGGGTCTACGACACAAAAAAGTTTGGGAACCTCTGCTTTAGACCCACGATACGAATATAAGCCGTTTAAAGAATCTTACTACAACACGGTATCAACAAAACTGATGTGATACGTTAATCTAATGATGACCACGAAAATGCAATGGAAGATCTACTATCTACTTCACCACTTTGTATTACTATATAAACATTTTTGAACACCAGATTTTTCTCTGTTAGTTGTATCTTATTAAGTCCACCTCCTACGTAGATCTCTACTACGTGTCATGTCATTAATACCTTCAAAGTTCTCAAACAAACTCCTTAAAAATAAGTGACAAACATTCTAAGACGTGCAGACATAACAAACATTAAACATATCTAAATATTTTAATGTACTTTAATATTATTTTAATAAATTATATATTCAATAAATAAATAAAAAAATAAGAATTAATAAAGAAAAACTCTTTAGAATACGGAATTCAATCATTTAATTTAGGTACAATTGTACAACATTTTCTATTAAAAATGTTTTTAACAGTTATGCACGTTTCATTTAGAACATTCTGTTTAGTTTGATTATAAAATATTATACATAAGTTCAGGCAAGGATATTAAAATAAATTCGTAAATCCTCAAAAGTATAAAAAAACACATCTGCTTTCAATATAAATAGTAAATAATAACGTCAGCGTAATAAATTAATATCATTAAAGGAATTGTAAAAAAGCAACAAAATACATCCGCTGAACTCGCCGACGTTTGGAATAAATTATAATTAAGCGGTTTTCTAAATCCGGTGACGACCAGCTCCGTATTAACCCTGGAGGCAATTACATTAATAATCCTCAAAAGGCACACCTATAAAAAAAGGAGCAGTATTTAAAAAATATATATAACAATTCATACGTATTATAACGGATCAAAAACAATCCGTACATGGATTGTTCCTTCTGGTACCGCAAAGTATAATTTATTTGCTGTACCGTCAAGTCTGACTGGATAATTACATCAAGAACTAAATTAATAACTGCAACACTGCAGTTTTTTATAGAAGCATGCATGAAGTAAATATGATAAATTGCTATTTACTAAACTCACTAATATGATGCAATACTTTAAATATCCATATTAATAAATTGTATCTATAATATAAATCTTTTATCCAATTATTCACAGTGATTTATTTTCTAACAAAAATTTAATCAGTTGATCTTTATTAAAATTATTTTCTGTATTTTTATTTCCTAAGCTAACATTCTAGGTAACTGAAAAACTGTATATAAACAACGATTAACGTGTTTGTTTCGTCTAGTGGTAATATAATCAGCGGTTGACAAGTAACTCACACTAATTGTTATACGATATTACGTAGTGCATTAAATGTGTAAATAAATGTAATCTGAATCAAATTACATACTATGTTTTACAAGTATTAAATAAATGAACATAATGAAATTGTTTAATAAATGATGAGAACTTGAAATATTATCCACTATCTAGTATATAAATTAAAATATAACGTTGCTCATAACACAATACAATAAAAACATTTTGTTTCTTGTGATTATTAACAATATGATTTTATTTTAATTTTATATATAGACTCTGTACAGAGATGGGTAAACGACATCCGGAAGTTTATATAGTTTATAGTTTAGATGAGGAAAGCCAACTCACTAGAGGAATAAAGAAAGATGGGAACGACCCATGCCCTGCAATGGGCCGGCACAAACTGTCAATGATGATGTTGATATCGATGATACTTTCTCTGTAACTTTGTTACCATATTTTATTGTTACACAATTATAAACTGTCTTACTCAGAAAACGTGTAGACTACATAAATTATTTATATTTCTTTTTTAAATTGAGATAATCAAGTAAACCAGATACCTCAATAATCGACAAATGAGCTGAATATAAGTGCAAAGTATGGCGAAAGTCGTGTGTCTGAACAGAAGAGTGCGGCGTTCTCTCTGCCTATCACCGCGTGAAAAGGCGTGATAGTAAGTAAGCATATTAAATAAATTAAAAACATAATAAAATATTTGCATGGTACCAAAAGATCACACGATTAATGCTAATATTACATGGTAGAACGCGTTTTTTTGTATACCACAAAAAAGTTTTGAATAATGTTTAATGTTATATTACGGACATCATACGCCACTGGGCTATTTTTTACAGTCATTATATATTGTGTTTCTCCCGGGACGAGTATCCGGTTTTACAAGTGCAATCATCTTCCGAATGATCTATTGCTATACGAATTTGGAGTTCATTGACTGGTCCAGCGAAGGCCGAAACTGTACTCAATATGCACTTTTACTTCATTCATTTCGGGTGGCTGTATAACGATCTGTGGTCACGCCGTGTACCTAAAGGTTTCAATTATCTGTTATGCTCATAAAATATACTGCTACACTATCGTCTTGTAGTTGCTGCTTTTGTTACACGATATAAGTTATAGTAGGTAGTACGTAAAAATTCATCCTTTATATATGGGTTAATTTATAATTAACCCTGATCTGGAACAGAATCTTTGAAAGAGAAAAATTCGTTTTTTTAATTATTGAAATATTTGGCAACACGTCTATTCTTTCTGATACCTATGTATATACGTCATTTGGCTACACACATATTCTATGGTTCCCCGGATGCATTGATTGGTAAAGATTTCACTTCCGTGAAATATATTTTCCGTAATATACACATCTTCTAGGTTTCACGAGGCGTTTGGGTGAACTTATTTTACAAACAAGTCAGTTCTGATACAGAATATTTTATTTATAACTTATCACATAGATTTTGAGTTTTCTAAATATTGTAAAATTCGTTATGTAAAAAAAAACATTTTATTTACACCGTTTTCAAATATTTTTACTATTTTTTGTATTTGTGATTTAATGTTATTTATATATATGTACTTATCTGATTGGTAATAATAATTTTTTAAATACCTTTAACTATATCTTTCTAATCAATTTATTTCATTTGCATAATTTTTTACCTTAATTTCTTATGGTACTGTATACCATATACATATATACAAATGAAATAAGAATTATTCAATACATATTCTTCATAAAGTTATATCATTGATATTTGTATAATATATCCGACTCCAATAAAACCCAACTCAGCATAAACCCAAACATAAAATAAATGTGTTCCACCAATGAATAATTATATACAATAGGGATTCTGTATTCTCGACTTTTTTCAATTCCCTGGATACGAGAGTAAAAATTTTTAAGTCCCGAGAATCGAGACCATAAATTGTATTTAATTAAAAAGAAAATATATTTGAATAAATATTCACATATATGATGTAGGTACAGTATCTATTATCTGTATTAAAAAACATACGTTAAAATTAATTTTATAATATATAAATAAATTAAAACTGTATGATGAAATATTTATTAATTCATAATGTGGTAGTATTTTTTTTTAATGAAAGTAAGTTTACGTATATATTGAATACAAAAACACATTCATCTATAAAAATTACAAAAAACACAAACAATTTTAAAAAAATAGAACAATTAATTAAGAAAGGTATCGGAAAATAATAACATATGTATTTTGCCAAAGTAAACTGAAGTCCCTAATAAAGTTTTTTAAATAATTGTATCCCATACAAATTTTGTTTTAAAAAATTTCACGAATTTATCCTAAAGATAAAATATTACATTTTACTATGAAACATAATCCCCTGTTTGAACAAACCGACAAAACCAATGACTACAGAAATGATTTTTTTAGTAATAAATATCTTTGGATTAATTTCTCCTTAACGCAAATATTTATGGCTGGTCATGTAAACTATGGAAACTTCGTTTTCTTTGCACCGCTCGTTGCTGGGTTACTACCTATTGTATGACAATGGACAGTAGGATTAACTCAATTTGCTTAAAATGAATAAAATATCAAGAAAAATTAATGTCTCGGGCTATTTTTTTTAAAAGACCCGAGCAAAGAACTAAAGTTATCTCGACACAGAATCCCTAATATGCAATGAAGGCGTGGTTGACTACCAAGATAAATAAGTGAAGTTGTCGTAAGGGTGGCCCGTCGTCTCCCTTCATATTCTACCATTTCACAAATAAATGGGTTATTTGAGCAGACCTGTTTTTTATATAATCATCTATTAAGAATCCTGTGATTTTAGATTCTTGAGTAGTTACTTCCAAAGATTATTACCAATGTTGTTAAATGTGTCATTCGAAGTTATTTTAGATTAATTATTAAAATGTTTCAACAAAAAGTTATTGCTTCATATATTGTGTTTCTGTATATCATCTGTTTCTCAAGATGTAATATTTTTTTGACAAATTGTAAACAAACTAAGTGCAAAATCTTTTACATTAACATTTGTACAACGGAAGATTATTTAAATTATAAAATAAAACACTTTGTTTAAACCACTATTTATTGATTAACGAACATGTTTCTTCTTCAGGAAACAATGTACACTAAAATTAAAAATGCTGGCATAAATACAATAAAAGTATAAGTAGTGAGTAATCAATTAAAAACAAATTTAAATGGTGACTTATTTGCAAAAAAATATTTGGTTATTTATAATATTTAATTTGCTATTAACACTTTTTCTTATTTCTGTTATTATCTGTATGTACAATGTGAAACTTATTTAGCGTTTATGCTAAATAAGTCGTATAAGTACGACAAATTATTTAATTTTATTCGAGTGATATGCTTTAAACGACAATACAAATATTACAACAAGCACGTACTGCTATAAAGGAAATTTTTATATATAGTTGGTTCCGTTGCCAGAGTTTTTTGTAAACAGTAAGGCAGTATAATGAAATATTAGATTTTTTTTAAATGTTCTTCATAGAAAATGTATTATCGTATAAATGCTCGGCGTATTAAGTGCCGGGCGTATAAATTTTCACTTGTAAAAATGTTTTGTAACGTCGTACAAATGCTGGCATAAGTTTCCATCGTGCATCGACCTCTACTACATATCGTAACTAACTAATAGATCATTTTTAATTATTCTAGTATTTCTCGCGTGTTTGATATTTATTTTAAGTGACAGTAATTTAATTTAATCATTGTAATATAAATTTGGAATGTTATATTGAATTTTTTTTAAATACTACATATTTAAAATGTATCAAATACATTTTTTTAGTGACGACTTGTATAATTTATTATTACTTAATTGAAAATAATGAAGTTTTTACGAAGTTTATTATTTTTCTTAATAATTTTTTTACTCATTACAATCTCAAACTTTATTCCATATCAACCGTTAGACATCTCTAAGTTTTTGAATCTCAAATGCGTCTCAATAGATGTGATACTGGGAAAAATGTTTGTGTAACCTTCATGTTCGTGTGAATCGTATCAACGAATCAATCAATCCATCATCTGAATCGCATCAACAATTTGATTAAAATTAACAGGGAATTATTATACTGAAATTTAATAAAATGTAAGTGGTGTAGTAAATCGAGGGTCACGGGCTCAATTGCGAACAGATGCAAATTTAAAAAAACCTGAAGAAAAAAATTGATTACATCCGGCCTGGGTGTAGCGATTTTCTATGAAGTAAGTTTGAAAAAGCTTCACATAAAGTGCCTCGTAGATTTAATAAATTTGAAAATAAATGAAATCATATTGCCTTCTTTCTATTAACTTGAATATTAACTTGTCATAATAACTTAACTTAACTTATCATAATGGTGAAATAATTATGTATATTATTATCCAAAGGGCTCGTTTTGATCGTTTCTTTGATGGTATTATACAATCTTTTGGTCTTTGTTACTTGCAAATGAATTTATTATTCTTACATTGATCACTAAATAACTTGTGTCTTACATACTTTTAAAACAGATTTCTAGTTGATAAAGTGACATATTTTTTAATCAAATTAAATATGTGATTTATTAGTATACTGAGTAAATCATTGAAATATGTTTATTTATTCAGTCACTATGTTTTAAAGGAGAACACATTTTTGTTATGAAGGTACAATTTCAGAACATAATTATGTGGTATTTTTAACACAAAATAAATTAATCAACTAAAAGGATAGGGATATAAAGAGATCCGGTTCGAATTTCTGTAGAAATTAATATTTTTTTCATAAATAGATTTTCTAGTTAATTCATTTAATTTTGATTAAAAATCGCTTTGTATTTATTAAATCACTCTATGTGTATGTATATATGTTAAAAAATTAGAAATTATATATTTCAAAATTTTCGTAATTAACTTTATGGATTTAATTATTAAAATAAAACACAACGCTATTTACTTCACTCAACACTTTAATTAAATATTAATTAAAACATTTACCGCGTCATCGTCAGTAATAAACTAATAAACTAAAGCTTAAACTAGAAGATAGACTATCGACTACATGGGGAGGGGGGGCGATGGTGATATGAGAGCGGTGTTGGGGAGAGGGGGTTTCGGTGAAAAGTTAAAGTGGTTGTAGGTGGAGCTAATATGGACAGGAGAAGAGATGAAAAAAGAGAAAAAAGTTTAAAAAGTAGACACAATTATAGTAAAATTACAATATACGTATAATTGCGTATTCGTGTCAATTTTGTTAATTAAATGATGTTTTATATTATTATTTTATTATACTTGTGAACAATCTCCAAAGATCACATTTCTTGATGAAGACCTGTTGACTTCAGTATACTATACTTATTATATATAATTTATCATTTCAAATACATCATCACGTGACTATGATCCCTTGAGTATCTTTGCTATACCAAGTAGGAATTTTTTGAACCCAAGTTTTCTTGCATTTTGTATGTAGCTACGTATATTTGTTTTTTTTAAATCATAAGAAATCAATAAAAATTAAATTAATACATTATATTAAGGCAGATATAATTGTGATGTTAATAAATCGTTCAGATGAACAAGACTACCAAAAACATATATCTGATATTGAACCAATATATGTTAACTTATTGGGAAAGACAGTAAAAATATTTATTAAAACTAAACTAAAGTAACGGATCGCCATCGACTGAATGAACAGACGTTTACTTTAAAATATTATTTATTTTCATTTTTCATAAATCCAAACTTTGTACTAATGCGACTATAGTTTAAGATGTGCAGATAAAAGTATGTACTCAGTTGTATGCGTAGTAAACATATAGTTTTTTTTTTAATTAAAAAAATCACGTTGAGTCAGAAAGTAATATTATTTATTTAATTTATGTTATTCACTTTCTCGTCTTTCATAACCTGTAAGATACTACTTTTTTTTTGCTTATTTATGCACTCTACACTGATTAATTAATTATTATATTATATTAATTATTATATAAGTGTCTTTAAAAATCTAAATATTTTAAATTCATTCATTATCGTTTTTTTATTGATGATAAATTTATTAGTTCAAATAAGATAAAATAACTTTATTTAGAATTAAACTTGCTTTTAACTTATCAGATTTCTCATTTGGCTCATAACATTATTCAAAAATGGCTGTGATGTACTGTGAATCATTCTCGACACGTATTTTAGTAAGCTATCCACCCATAAAATATTTTAAACTAATCCTGTAATACCGCGTATACACCGAATCATCGGAACGTACAATTACGAGAATTATTTGGCAAACTCCTCGAGTAACATTAACAGAAACGCCAATAACGCCGTCGAAATTGCCGCAATAAATTCCTAATCGTTTTGAACGATACATCTCAGCTTCCGCCAACTTGTCACTGAAGAATTTATTAAACGAATCATTGAAAAAGGTAGATAATCATTGTAATGTGTATTAGAGTCGCTTCGGTTCTTATTTGGGGTTTATTCAACTGCGATTGCTCTGATTGGTTCTGCTGATGGAATCCAGGCGGACTACTAACGATTTGATTGATGCAGAAAACTACGCATCATCTTAAGAAAGAAATTGAACACAATAAATTGTAATACAAAAATTTCTTTCGGCCCTGTAACATTAGGGATTTTTTTTTGTTCTTGAACAATATTAATATTATTACTATAATATTATTCTACTGATACTCTTGAAGTTTTAAACGAATATTAATATTCATAATATGATCAAGTGCACTTCAAATAAAGATATATATTTACACATATAAGCTATGTATATATGTAGATGTATGTACATATTTTATCTATGTATATATTATATATTGTTAGATGCATACACGGAATACATGTCACATCAATATTCTTACTATTTTCTAACTAAGCTAAACGCTTGAACTATGAAAATAGGACTAACTTGCTGGTCTCCTGGAACGAAGCGAGAACCCCCGACCGCTAGATCACTAGGCCGGCGTCTTAACCACTATACCAACGACCTACTCACCTTAAAACATTAACACGCATATTTTGAATTATTTGCTCGAAGACTTAAATGTGGACGTAATATATAAGATAAATATGTATTTAACATTTATTTCCCAGAAATTATACTAACTTATCCGCAGCTTTTTTATTGTTTGGAGTGCACGCCCCTGCTCTGGGCACGTGTTCACATCAAACAGCATATTTGCAGTTGATTGAGCAGCAACTCGACGTGATCTATATCAGGAGCAATTTTTCTTATGCAAATTGCTGTTTTTTATAAGTATTTGGATCTTATGTCTTTCTCAGAACAAACAGAAATCTTTAGATAAGATCTTTTAGACTAATAAGATTAATAGAACTCGTTAAACTATTTATAGGATTCGTAAGACCGGCTTCACACAGTTATAATAAATGAATAAATAAAGTGATTTTATAATACACTACGTAGCGAATCTACAGGGACAAAAATGTACGAAAACAAATTGCAATAGAATCACCTGTGATTAAAGTGAATGGATTCTCTGCAAAATATATATATTTTTAGAGTATTTCATGAGTAACTTGCATTATTACACAGCTAGCGTCTATTTTTATTGTGAGGACATCGCGACAAATGGACAATAATTTTCTGATTAAATATCTTGAGATATACAAATCATTACATGTTTGTACATAATCAGACTATTTTTTATGATCTGAAATACTAATAAAATTAAAATTTAGTATTCCTCCTTGGATCGAAATTTGAGGGAAATCTTTTACATTAGTAAAATCGATTTAATGTAATATTTATTTTGAATTTAGACCTTTTTAATAATTTTGAATTAAACAGAATAGGTTTCATTCCTGACACTCGGATATATAATCGCCTCAGTGCGGGCAAAGTCCAGTGAGACAGATATTATAAAACTTGTTAAATAAATAATTTGTTTTTTTTATTTATTTGAAATTTTTTCATTTTTTTATAATTAATTAAGTATTGTACATTATTAAAATTACATGTTTTTTATTCGCTTGCCTCTTGTGCTTGGAGAGGGAGTTACACTGTAATAATTTTATATGCAGAGTTATACATTTGTAGTCGATATTTATTTATTGTCTATTTGTGTGCTTGTGAAGTGTTCTAAAATATTATTTATTTTCTAATTATATACTTCTGAAGTGTTTTTAAGCTCTTTTATCTTTTTAATTTGTGTAGGGAGGCTATTAAAGTTTTTTATCCCTACGTATATAAAATTTTGCTGATAGTATTTAGTGTTACATTTAGGGATTTTAAAGTTATTTTTAAATCTTAATGTGTTTGTTTAAAATTTTGCAGTGTTATTTTTTTAAGTAACTAATTAATTGAGATTTTTTTTGTATTTTATTTTTGGAATTTTGCAAAAAGTGTTTGTGTTGGAAAGTTGATTTTTTTTAAAAATATTAATTTGATGATTGTTCTCTGTATTATTTTACCGAGTTCATTATATTATTGTATGCTCCTCTCCACCCAATTATTCTATACTGGAGTAGTGAGTGAACAATAGCAAAATATACCTTTTTAAAATTATTTATACTTAAAATGTTTCTTAATCTTGTGAATATATAAATACATTTTCTTATTCTTTTCACTAATTTGCTAATGTGACTGCAATTTTTGAAAAGAAGGACTTATTTTAGTCATACGTTGTGTTATTTATTTTATTCATAATTTCTTCACTGGGCTTTGCCCGATCTGACTTTTTGTATGTAGATAAAGACAAATACATAAATTAAAAATACTCAAACTTGAATATATACATTACTATATTCTTCTTCTTTTAAACAAGCAATCCACCCTTCAAGAGTGATTTGTAACATTACTATATAAGTACGCTTTAAAACTAATGAAATTATATATATATATATAAATAGTATATAAAGTAACATAAAGTGTACATGATTTAAATGTATGCAACCTATATAAATCCCATGTCTAGGTGAACACCTGTCTCAAGGCAAACAATGCGTAATAAATGAATACATAATTCGCCAGACCATTAAATATTATTTCTAAGTGTATTTACAAACAAGGAAGTTAATTTTTATATTTAAATATATACATGCACTTTTTTATAATATCTCTAGTTTATTAAATCAGGGGTGCAATTTAGATTTTTAGATGATGTTTAAATTTATTATCAACGTTCTGGTTTGTTTTGGTGACGAATGCATTTTAGATAAAAAAAATATTTAGTATTACAGTCATCATTATTACTAACAGTTTTAATAACAAACTTTGTATTAACCACTTTTACAAATTATAGATATTCCATAGAGACGAAGCCATTTTAAATTATATTATATGGAAGAATATGGAAGCATGGGTAATTACAGGACTTACGAACTGTCTTCGGCTGGCTTAAGTGATCACTTCACACAATGCAACGTTCACCATTCCCACCCAGAATCAACCTCCACACCTATCAAATTTTTGGAAGTTATATATATGTTACTATGAAGAAACATTTTGAATATTTAACTACAACTTTGCTATCGCCATCTATGGTCTAAAATATCATATTCATTTCCTTGAAACAGCATAGATGTCAATTTTATTATTTTAGAAAATATTGAAGCTATATTTTTTATCTGTATATATGACGAATTATTGACACTTTACACTGGAATACGCCTGAAAAATCAATTTTAAATCTTACATATTTTCTTATTTAGACCAGTATATCATATGAACAATATTTGAGTATGTCTACATTTTTGTTAGAACACCTTTGCAGGTAAAAATCCAGTAATTGTGTATTCTTACAAAAATTTGGACATACTTAAATATCGTTAAAGTTATATTACGCTGTATACTTCAAAAATATCTTAATATCATGTTTTAATCATTAATGTTTGCTTTTAATGTGTGCATAATCTTTTTATTAAGCTGCAATATAAAATACGTAATGTCAACTCGGATGCAACCGAAGTTGCATGTGAGAATCAACGTTATTTGGGGGTTCTCCAATGTAAGTAAGTAAAGGATGTCTTATTTAATAGTTGTGGATTTGAGTTACCATTTTCGAAACGTCCAACTTAAAATGGTTTTGTGTAACACGTATCATCCATAAACCGGGAAAATTCATCATGCAACGTTTCAAAGCGGAAAAACGTATATCAATCTTGCAAACTTGAGCTTCTTTATAAAAAATCACGTCATATTGTAAATATTATTTTTGGTCGTAATCGTGTGCCGAGTGACATCATATGTCGCAAACCTCGTCACTACATTCGAAACGTATTGTTCGGGCTTTGATGAAAGATAACCACTGTGTGATCTTAGTGTTTCATGTTTTTTCATGAAAGTTTGAATGTTATATGAGACAATATACTAATTTTGTTCTTACTATATATTGGTTAAACTACGCAGTACTAATATTCGTGTATAATAGAGGGCCCATTTTTGCCATTTTCCCAACTTTTGTAGTCACATTATTGGGATGTTCTTTTTCGATGATCCCAATTTCAAAATGGGTCACCCTTTACAAAGATTATTATAAAATTCTTAATTCACTCGTAGTATCAAAAATTATATTAGAACAGGAAATACAATACACCCAACTGATGTCATAGAAATTCTAGAAAGAATTGATAAAAGTTTTTGGAATCAAATTATTTTTAAACGAGTACGATACGAAAATAAAAATATTCAAAGTCGTCAAATTGATTCGTCATCCAATCAAAATGTCGCCCTGTCACAACTGTCGAGTTATGCCGGACATTTTCCCGCTGAATTGAAATATGAGAAGACAAGACGACGCGAACGGGAAAAATCGCACCCATTAAATGTGTATTGAATTCGTGAAAAAAAACTTGTGTTGAAAAAAATGGTGTGTATACAGTTATATAACACGAGAGAACCGCGGATGAAGGTCGTTCAACGGCCTTACGGCGGGTACGCTGACTCTGCTCGCTGGTCTGCTGCCGGCGAGGAGTACGTCAAATAATACGGCTGAACGGTTGGCGCGTTGGAAGGGCAAGAGTCATTTTAACATGGGATATGGTACCCTAGTACAATTTATCGCGAATATTACGATTATTAGAAAATGATGTGACATTTCTATAAATCATACTTACTCTCACTTTCATCTTGTGTTTTATTTTCACTTTTGCCGGTACCGGGATCGTTCCTCCAAAACAGTTTTTAAATCCAAAATATTTCGGAGGCGCCGACTATCGATCCCGCTACTTCTCTCGTGCTAAAAACCCGTATCCACGGAAGGACACACGATAAGATAATCTCAGAGATTTAGTTGAGATACATCTCAATACCATGTGTACGTGTCAAGTTTTGATTTGATTGGTAGAGAAAGACAAAAACTCAAACCGGTGTTCGATCTGATAACGAGTATATACGTGCACACATACGTTACCTAAACCATTATAGATACGTACAACTATCTATTCTGAAAAATTAACGTAAGTCATTAAACATTAACATTAATATACCCGTAAGGTATTAAATTACAAACATTTATTCAGTTTTGACTGTTGCTGGGGTGATTCAAAAACACTCATCTGACGAATGATAATGATGTTTGACGTACATGACGAGGATGAAAGCGTAAAACAGAGAATATTTGAGACATGGTGTGTTTACAGGGACTACGAATCCTGAGAGTTGTCTCCAAGGAATCTGATGGGAACAAAATTCGTATCTCAGAGATTATCTTCGAAAAGTCTAATTCGTAGACACGAGCGAACACTCCACAGTCTTATTGTGTGTCATATTGTAATACATGTATATGTGTAATACTGATTTATTTTATTAGAATTATTTTGATACACATATTGTTTATATATTTTTAACATCAAAAATTAGTACTGTTATTGATTTTTTTTAATTGGTTTGTGAGCAGCAGTGGAAGACCACAAAATTGAATTATCAAATTTGAAGTATCGCTCTTGTTTTTGTCCTATTCCTGATGCATTATATTAGAGTGAATTATCAATTTTCTTTGAAGTATACAAATTAAGTGGATGTGAAAGGTTTTTTTTTTCTGAAGACACATTTTTCAATTTCTGTTGTCAGTATTTTTAATACAGTATATTTCTAATACTAATATTATGTAGGTAAATAATGATCTACCTACATGATTTCAAGCTTTCAGATTTTCAGAAATGTCTTCTCTTTCGTAACAGCCGCAAATATTTTTCTCAACGTTTCTAGACTTAGAGGCAGCGTTATGTTTTCAGAAAAAATAAATTCGATACTCGAATCAATGAGGTCATTAGCATTAAGGTACTACATCAACGAATACATATATTTAGAAATAAATTAATAGTGTCATTTACTATTTTATCAATATAAATCAGTCTATATATCAAGATATTTTTTTTAATGAAAATAGTATAGTTACTAGTATACATTAGTAAGACCCTTTGATCTGTAGGTTGTCGACCTCCTCATTCAGTAACTAAACAAATATAATAATCATTTGTATTTTCTCTTTATCATCAGAGCACGTACCCTGGCCTCATAAATCTCCGGGTCCAGTGCGGGAACGGACGTTGGTGACCGTCAAATTGCAACACAATGTCATTTGGCTCCACTGGGTCGCCTGGTCTGATAGGTGAACTCCGTTATCCCGAGGGCCAGTGGAGTAAAACAAATTATTTTAAAATCACATTTCTCTTATACCTTCTGGTAAATAATACTGAAGACATTTAAGACCTGCTAATGGAAGAAATCAGCGGAGACGCGGACGCAGCAATACATATCAACAAGAGCAACATTATGATTATTGACCGGAAATCATTCAGATTGGATTGTGATATTGCAGAGAGCCTACCTCCGCGTATCGTGGACAGCCTGCACAATAAATGCCTCCATTATAGATTAATTAAACAACGGGCGTAACGTCTATCCTTAACAACAACAAAAAATAAAGATTTTGCTTTTATAATAATAATGTTTGAAATTAAAATGTTTAATAGGCGATACGGGTTGTGTATCAACGAAGCAGAAAAATATTTTATTTAATAAAATAACAATCACTTTGTATGAAACCACGAAATTTATTGATGTCGACCGGTTTCGCTTAACTCAAGCAACATCAGGACTAATCATAGATACAAGAAGAGTGCACTTATATATACAAGAAGAGAGAGATAGAATATAAAAATACATGTGAAAGAGAGAGACAGAATTTATATATAATTAAATAGAACATCAAGAGTATTAATATTGGTACGTCAATACTTAACAATCAAATCAATTTATCAATTAGCCACATATTAGGTATGTTTCCATTCAAATCAACTTAATCAACACTATACTTTTCCATTCCTATCTCCCTTTTATCTCTAAATGTATTCTTCTCTCTCTTTCACATATAATTTTATGTTATTGATGTTCTATTTAATTATATATGTATTCTGTCTCTCTCTTTCAAATGTATTTTGATATTCTATCTCTCTCTTCTTGTATATATAAGTGCACTCTTCCCGTATCTATGATTAGTCCTGATGTAGCTTGAGTTAAGCGAAACCGGTCGACATCAATAAATTTCGTGGTTTCACACAAAGTGATTATTATTTTACTTAATGTAATATGTCAAACCACAAAGTAATTGCTTTTTACGAAAATAGAAAAATATTTATTACCTCTTTTTATGTTTGAACTTTTTAAAATATTTTCATATCTTTATTTAATGTTTCCTACACTCACTAAAAATGTAATACAGGATATGAATGATGTGTTGACATTCTCTAAAATATCGATTAGCTACCAAAAATAATCCCAAATTCAATACCTAAATAACTCTGCTCTTTATTAGTGATTCATCTAATTTGTTTGTTAAAAAATTAAAACGTGTTTTAATTTTAAAATATATATACGTATATCTTGACCAATCTCTACAGCTGTGACGTCACAATGCCATTAAAGAAATCGATAGGTGTGTATACAATTAGGATGAGCATCTTAGCACTTAGTTAACTGAAATTCTACACTGCTTAAAAATTAAAGTATTCAGGCAATCGTAACAGAGATATTACTGTTCTTCAAGAGCAATTCTCAAATTTCTAACAGAAATTGTTAATTTACCTTCTGAACCGTAATAATTCACATCCACTTAATTCGTTTAAAGGAAATTGACGCTTCACTCTAATGTAATGAATCAGTTTTCATTCAAAATGTTGTACGCGTAGCACATGAGACTTCATATATAAGATATCAAATATAAAACACTACCGATTTGCTCATAAGAGATATACGATTACAACATTCCGATGGTAGTTGTCTTTCCAATTATCTCTACGTCGCTGAAACGTAACCGTAAGGATGCATGTACACGGATAAAAAGGTATAGAGTTAGTTGCGGAGTGAGCTATCATTCGTTATCTATTTTATACGTAGAGCAGAATGAACAACTGATGTTTTCTGAATTTTATTGAGGGCGTCTCACAGGTGCCTACAGGAATCGTACAGAATGGCTAAAAGAAGATCGGGAACAAGAACTGCGCTCAACTGAAGGTCCCCGGAACTAATAGAAAAAGCCTCGAAGAACTTTTAATTAACCAACGTCTTCCTCTCTTGTACAGTCGCGTGAATATTTTTCAACTACATCACGAGACATAAAAATGCATGGAAAGTTTGGTGATTCATGATAGACTTGAAGAATCACACAGCGACAGTCACCCTTCATCGTCACTGAATAGATCTTATGAATTCTTGAAGTATGTGCTAGAAATACGAAGGATCAAGTCGAAGGTGCTTGTTGGCCTAGTGATTAAACACTCGTCTAGTGATCCATGGGTTCGAGCTTCGTTCTTGTTTAGTTTGAAAATAATAAGAATATTGAGGTAATTCATATTAAATAGAGCGAAATAATTTTAGAGCAGTTTCGACAATTCGCCTGGATAAATTAATAAACACTACTCTGAAGAAAGCAATTCAAAACAGAACATGTTTCGTACTCATTAAATTGTTTCTTATAATTATTCTTCAACGCCTCTCGAAAAATCAATGTAAAAAAAAAATTATATCTGTATTAAAATTTGATATTAAAAATATATAAATAATAAAGTGTATCGAAATATAAACCAATTCGTTAAATTCTAACACAAAAATATCAGTATTATATACATATGTGACAATTTAACATCACATTCTAAAGACTGAATATCAAAATGTTAAGAGTACTCGAGTCCTTCAAAATCTTTTTGATTTGAAAAGGGCTAGGTCTAACCCAGTTTTTGTGACAATTATTCCGCTGAATTAAGTATTTTTTTAAATTCTAACTGCAACCATTTCCATCTGATTTAAAATATATAGAAAATATTTTCGATTAAATAAAACACAACTTAACTTACTTTGTATAAAACCACGAATTTTATTAAAATGCAAACTTCATCAGGGCGTATATAAAACTAACAATAAATACAAAAAGAGTGCACTTATGTATACATAAAGAATGAGATGGTTAGACAATTTAGACCGGAGTCCATAAAAACGGGTTTGGCCTCCGGTTAGACAATTTAGAGGCCCTTGAGATAAAAAAAACAGTGAATGGTGGTAATGCAATTCTTAATAACCAAATTAATTTATCCATTATCCATATTAGGTATGTTTCCTTTGAAATCAATTTAATATCCATCAACATTGTACTTTCCACTCCCTTGATGTTCTGTCTCTCTCTTTCGCGTGTAATTTTATATTCTGTCTCCCTCTTTATGTATACATAAGTGCACTCTTTTTGTATTTATTGTTAGTTTTAAATACTCCCTGGCGAAGCTTGAGCTAAGCGAAACCGGTTGGCGTTTTAAGAAAATTCGTGGTTTTATACAAAGTAATTGTGTTTTATTTTATCTAATATGTCAAACTACGAAAAAAATATATATATTTTCATATAGTCATATATTTCTTTATCTCGCAGTTTATAATGCTGACGGTGCGCTTTTCGCTAGTATGATGACATTTCTGGCACGCACTGGCGGAGTCCGTGAGAAAAGTAAAGAGTTGCGATTTATTACCATCATCGCTGACAGTCGATCAGTGCACCTGCCTTCACCGCATCAGGGAGATCGGGGCTAAATTAACACATTTATTACTGTTAAATGTTTTACCATCGCTGACACCACTTTGTACTTTGTAGGAGAGAAGTAAAACTAATTGCGAATTGTGAATTGTGAAGCGGAAATGCTTACATTACTCGTACTCCTATTGAGTCTGAGAGATATGAATTGGATGTAAGGCAGTTGTAAGATGGATTTAGAAGTAGTAGGTACAGTAGAACATGAATATTTCGAAGTTTGTTAATTCGAATTTCTCATTAATTCGACCTTTTTTGTTAGTCCCGTGAATTTCGTTTAAAAACAGTACAAAGGAAATATTAATATTTTGAACTACAATTATATCTCGATCGATCGTTCTTCATATAATCGTTTTCCCGCATGTATCGTTTATTTCTTCCAGTCCCGAATTAATTTCACACAAAACACCCAAAAATAGATCACATGAATCGTTCCTCTATACATACCGCATTATTCGTTTAAATTGCGCAGCATACTTCGTAGCTAAATGCTTGGTTTTGATTAAAGGCACTCGTAAACAATGAGCGGAACATTCGAGAGAGTTAGAGAAAGAATGCTGCTACTGACTGCCGCTTGAAATTATAAAATACAAAGTTTAATTCATTTTTTTCTGTGCAATTTTCTAATTCTATTATTATTTAAACTCATTAATTTACATGTGAAATATATATTAATCATTCCCACATTCATAGTTTATTTCAATCGGTCCCTTCAAAAACGATAGATAGAAGTTTCACTGTATTTTGTTTAATTCGAAGTTAGCATCGACAAAATTCACGAGCTTCAATCAACCAGCGTGCGTAACAATCCGTCCGCAATAAAGTTAAAAACAGGCTAAAAAATTCGTGGAAATTTTGTCATTTTGGAAACACCGACGATGCACAACGTGTCACCGTACCTCACACCCTCGTTGACGGGATACCCTTTGAGCACTCTCCACTTTATTACGGGCACGCATTGTAACAGCAATAACTACATTGTTCAAAAAATTAATCTCAGTGTTAAACATGTTTTGTTAATTTTTAATATTTTTATTTATGTTCACTGCCTCACACTACTTAATGATATTTAAGTGTTTTAAAAATCTCATACATGTGTAATTTTGAATAAATATTTAGGTATGTATGTACTTGTATTTTCTTAACAACCCTATTTACTTATTTCTTTATTCGAATTTTTCCAGGAGTCCCTTGAAGTCGAGATGTCTATGATCTACTGTATTAGTAAATCTGAACAATAAGAGTCAAAGAGGATCAGATGTAAGGAACACTCGACTTATCCGAAAGCCTCGTTGAGACGTTTCATCAGCTTCCACCGGACTTTTGTTCTCACTATTGAAAATATCAAGAATTCTGGTCGTAGAATGTGTCACAATATACAGGAATATATATCCAGTTTATTATGCGTTCAAACATATTTTAATAAATGTGACCAATCACTAGGCACACCAATTGCAAATGGTGTAAATCTAGTGGGTGAGGTGTAGAAGGGAAAATTATAACAATTATTTAAGGAGAAATAATTTTAACTTTCTAGTGTACTTACTTACCTTCATAATATAACGAAAACCGAATATAGGCTTTATTACTCTCTTCTTTAACTCCTATAATTTGTTTAACGGTAGGGTCAGTTGCGGTCACGATCATGAAATGTTACATAACTCATAATTTGCAACGTAATACAGAAAATGTTACACTAAAAATATTTGCTGTCACATAGCCCGGCGTATAAAGTAACCCCGATCTCCTCTATGTTTTCATCTCAAACAGTGAGAAAATATTTGTTTCTTAATAAATTCTCTGAGTAAGATCATTCTCCCTTTTTGGTTGTCATATATTTATTACACGATTGTTACATCTGTAAACAAGTTATGTATTTAGTTTACAGGTAACAATCATTGTAGACTAATCCATGGTTAGCATAATTTATTATGCCATCATTTAAATGTTTTATTTCACGTTTATGGTTCGATTCTTTGTGAATTTTGTTAATGATGAGAGTAAGACCGGTCGCACACTGAAATAATATAACATACAGGGTGAATATTATGTTCCAGGTCGATATTTTTTGGCCGCTATTTTGGTTTGGTAGATATTTATCAGTTCGCATTTAATAGTCATAGTGAGTACAATTGTCATAGTGATTACAATTGAATATGGAGCATCTAACGTGTTGAAATTATTAAAACATTGTATCTAAATAATAATGGCAATTCTGAAACCATTAATGGTGCTGGCTATCGTCACACGTTGGAAAACTTTTCGGTAGTCGAATTGGGCCTTCAACAGGATCGCTTGAAATTTTGCGAGAAATTTTTCCCGGCTGCATAATGTCAAAAAGTGATGATATCGGCTCACCTGGTTTGACTGCTCTCGACTATTTTCTGTGGAAGTATTTGAAAAGAAAGGCCTACGTCAAAAAGCCAACAACAATTTCGATGTTACAGGACAATATTCGAAATTAAATAACACACGAAGTGTGTGAGAATGTTATGAAAAATATGGTTAAACGAGCACGCATTTGTGCCGCTGCCAGAGGCGGCTACTCGGCCAATGTCATATTTCATACATAATTGTAATTATCCAAATAATTCATAAATAAAAACCAAATTAAGATGTATTTCATTTCTTAGTTATTCAAAAACAACATTGGCCTGGAACATAATATTCACCCTGTACTACATACAGCTGGCAACAAATCTGCAAAAATTCTGACAATAATGCTCTCTTTTAACTGTGCCACAAATATGAAAATGAATTATTTTTAGAACAACATCTGTAGATTTAAATACAAATCAGAAATTAGTTTGCATTAATATATTAAATTATACAGTGATATTATTGTAAAAATTTCGCCTCACAGGCGATAAACCATATACGAAGAAAAAAAATTGTATTCAAAACTTTGAAGTGAAGTGAGAAATCTGTCACAAGATGAAGTCAAAGATAAACGTATTGACCATCCTGTATTTGCATAAGAAATATCATTACACAATGCTAATATTATAACAGCTAACCTGAAAAATCGTCCTGTAAATTTAACAACTTAATTTTGAATATCTTTATTTCCCGTCTTGCTCTTTTCAGAGATGTCGTGCCCGTTAGTCGCTCTGTAGAAGTCACTGCAGCGGAAAATTTTCAGCTCCATTTGATTCGATTCGTCTTAACTTAACTAAAAGCATTGTTTTAGTTGCGGTTATGGATATATTTTTCCAATTTTTCTCTTAATCACCACCAAGCCAACCGAGAGTTGTCTTGAAAGAATCTCATGAGAGTATAATTCCTGTCTCAATAGTATAATCCGTGGGCATTATGCCGTATATACGATTGCACAATATCTTAATGTTAAGTTTCTTATGGATTGATACGTCGTCCTTTTTTCTCTATTTTTTTTATTAATATCAATGAATTACTTATATATTCACTGATCTTAGGTTCAGTACTGAATCGCGTCACTCTTCCCCGTAGGCCCTTAAGGCGCCTTCAGCAAAGTTTCATTCTGTGGTCCGTATCGTGTGCGTGGAATATTTATCATTAGTATTATATCGATACCCATTTCAGCGGACAGAGTGTTGCCAAGTCAGGTGACACACTTGGCAAAGAGATTGAATCTGTTTTCTTACTAGCGATTACTATAAAAGTTGATGAATTGCTTTGTTTCACGTAAATCGTGTTATTTTATTGAGCGCACATGACTTGCGCAGTTATCCGATGCATTAGTTAACATTCTGTCAATCGCTTCGATCGGTTCATGCTAACTAACGGCTTTACAACGAAATACATAAAACGTTCGGTTGATCAATTTATTTTATACTTTTTAACATTACAGAGTAGCCAACGAGCATCAGTTCACACCGATTTATCGGTGGTGTCGAACGCTTAAATCTGTATTGAACCAACAAATTAACACGAAGAAATTCAACATGCACCGAAAAAATATGATATGTTTTAATATTAACGAAAATTAAGAAAAGTAGTGAATAAAAAATATTATCTTGTGTAAAACGTAAATGCGTGCATAATATTTATTTTAGTACTAAATCAATTTTGTCGAAAAATATTGTTTTTGCGCTACCGGGACTCGAACCTGGATCTCTATTTCCAATCCGGGGAAGTACACTACTAATTGTGTTATAGCGCCAGTATTTTTCATGACAAATTTTCGAACCTATATGTTACACTTTTTCAAATTAATACATCTCTCGTTCCATTATTTGAAAGGCATCTACATTATTTTTACGAAATCTCAAATACCTTTGAGTAAACCGACTGCAGACGCCAGAATTATTAATTCATTTTTATTAAATTTTAGACATATTGATGCAACTTATATTATTAAGAACACATTCTTTTTGTGAAGTTGTAATTATTCAGAACATAGGTCTGTGATGTTTTAAATACTAATTTTTAATGTATTAATTATAAATATATACATATAAAATTACAATAAAAATATGTTCTTCTTAATTTATTTTAGTAGTTTATTTTCTGCAGAGTCCTGTTACCACATATAACCTACCTTCGGACCCGATTTTAAAACTTTTAATTAAAAATGTACGTCTTTTGATCTGATTGGTAAAGTTAATAGTACTCTGCAAGCATAATGTGTCACAAAAATTTTATCGGAGATTTGCAAATAGACTAGTATATAAAGGCCCGTGTCCACGGAAGGAAACACGGTGACAAAATCTCAGAGGTTTAGTTGAGATACATTTCAATATACACGTTTTCAGATTTCAATCTGGAGAAAAACTTATCCCCTTTATTTATTATACTTTATTGACATACATGTTTTTGTTATAACAGAGGTGAATTATAATATAACATGATAAACATAAGATACAAGTATATTGCAATTAAATACTCGTAATTTATTGTGTGGGATGGAGTAGACGCCACCTCCGATATATACAGCATTGTCCAGGCTACTTTGCTAGACTGCCGTCTGTGTTAAAGTACCCAGTTTTTTTTCGGACTGTTGTGGTATCATTTAATTCAAGAAAGATAAAGATTCGACAGGAATAGAAGAAAAATAAAAATATGTAGTGGGAGTGTTGCAAAATTAGTGAATTATTAGTGTTGGTATTGTATTATAATTATGCTGGAATGTTGGACAACGATGCTTCTGAATGATCTCTTCACAATTGAACCATATATTTGGTCCATGTTGTAGCTTGTAGCTTTATATTGACAAAAAATTTAAACCAGTATGCTAGACGTTCGATCTGATAGCAAGATTCGACACGTGCATTAAAACTATAACAGGTACCTACAACTATCTATTCTGAAAAGTTAAACATTAACATTAATATGGAGCGTTAAAATACAAATATTTATTCCATTTTAAGTGTTGCTGGAGAGATTCAAAATCACCCAACTGACGAACGACAGTGACAATTAACAACGGCAAATCTCTGAAACATAGTGTATACATGTGAATTATGAAGGTCAAAAATTCTCCAAAGAATTTAATGGCAATAAAATCAGTAACCCAGAGCTTGTTTCGAATCAAAAATCTCTTAAAATTTTTATTTGTGAACGCGGGCCATAGAAGTAAAAGTATTAATTTAGTACATAGTATCTTTGTAGATATCAATGAATAAAAATAAATTCTATACAGAGGTGGTATAATACATGTATCTGAGGCATGGAACACGCTTTTTTTATATATAGAAAACTTGCCTTTTAACACAGGAAAAAAATAATCCGTTAGATTAAGATACCACTAGCTGTAAAATCAGTTATCTGCAGATTTCCTTAACATTTGTAAATATTAACAATAGTGAGTATTTACATAAATTAAAATGTAATTCTAAATATTAATTTAATTATCAAATATTTTAATTTTGTTGAGGTTTCGATTTAGGATTTTTGTAACGGTTTCTATAAGCGCCCTTTCTCCGTAGTAATTGTTCCGTCAGTGTCATAAATTTACCTAACCATTTACCGTGAATTACCATGATTATATTTCACATCCCCATCTTTTATCTATGACTTACTGGACTGTATTGGCTCTCTTGGATGTCTTGGACTGTATTGAACTCGGACAGTAGTGTCATTGCCAGTTGTTATATTAACCATCCGTCATTTTTTGTTCTTATCTATGCTGTCATCTCTTTTATCTATGGTCATCTCGTGTCGTGAACAATTGTTTGTTATAATAATATAATTTTTGGTTATGTTTGCGACCTAATATTTGTCAAAATCTGCTCGGAAATAATTATTCATCGTAACCAAAAATTTTAATGTATTCTAGGTTAAGTGAGAAAACCATTCATCGGATTCCGTCTTTACTTAAATGCACAATAAATTATACTGATAAATATCATTTGTGCTTATTATTGTCTATTTGCGATTCTTAACATCATCATCTCGATGTCATGTTTATACGTTTTGACAGCAAACAGTGCAACTTTCAAATATGTAATAATTTTAATTACATCGAGGTTTTATTTACTTTTGGTTTGTTTTTCAACAGAGAAAATAAGATTTTATAACATAGTTTTTTTTCATATTGACAATAAATACAATAAGGGATTCCCGCATTGAAATATAGATTCAATTGAGACCCTGACCGCGCAGCGGTCACCAACGGCCGCGTAGAAGTCACTATTGGCCAAGAAGCAAGCTCATGTGCTAGTGAGTATTAAAAAGTAGCTATTTTGTACGTATCCGCGTAATAATAATTTTATATGAATAAATATGTAAATAAATTCTTAGCAGATAATACATTTAAAAATTAAATAAACTGAAGGGGCTTCCTTAATCTCATCAATATTTAAGTATCCAAGTACCAACTTTTAATTTTCTAATTCTAATCCAATCTAATATATCCCAACCCTTAAACTAATTATTTCTAATTCCATGCCGTTTTTTTTTAGCTAAGACACAAACCACTATATTTAGCAAAATAGTCGGATTAATACGTCATATAACTTATTTAAATCATTTTTAACATTGTAAAATAGCTTTCACAGAAGTACTAGCTGCGGTCGATTAGCCAATCGACTTTCCGTTCGATCACGTGCACCACGTCTGGTTCATAGTCTTTCCGCATTTGTTCACTCAATTATCTGTGAAAAAAATTAGCTACCATCTCACGGATGACGAATACCCTTATACAGCACCTGGACGGTCATCGCGTGGAATGATCAGTGGAATAGCAGAGTCACTGTCCCAGTGAAAACACCATCAGGTATATTCACACTAATTAGCAGCAATGTTAGTTCACAGTTATTAATTTCTTTCTTTTAATTGATTGATTGACGCCGTACATACCTATACTGTTTTAATTTACTGCTCGTCTCACATACAAGTCTGCACTATAAATAAATATTTAATTATAATAGAATCTTAAGAAAATAAATGTAGGAAGATTTTACACAATTACAAATGCTATCCCGAAGAAGACAGACCTGCAAGAAATAGGCGGATATCCGGCAGAATGAACCGCGGGGGTATTCAAGTTTGGCGCTCCGTTTTGACTTCCGAGTTCCATGAGACTGTTGAAGAAATTGAATGCTCTCCTA
The DNA here is from genome assembly GCA_031772225.1 of Eubasilissa splendida. Taxonomy (NCBI): domain Eukaryota; kingdom Metazoa; phylum Arthropoda; class Insecta; order Trichoptera; family Phryganeidae; genus Eubasilissa; species Eubasilissa splendida. Next base: position 34,163,776 of record CM062850.1, read on the forward strand.
ATATTTATACTACAGGTTTTTTTCTTTGAAGATATGTATTGGGGTATACAATCAAATCCTTAGCTTTCTCATATAATTTAAACAAATTCTGTACAAATATTATTAATTATTAATCTTATATTTTAATTTTAATGTATAAACTCCCTGTTAATTGAAAACCCATGGATTATTGAAAAATCTGTTAATTACGGATGGAATATGCGAACATTAAAATCACTGAACCAATGTTTATATATTTTTAATATTGATTCATCGATTGTTGAACGACGATACACTAAATTATTAAACACGAGTGGTTTGCGTACACCAATATTTTGTCGGCACGAGCGATCGGCATTCTTTTTATATTTTGTCGGCACGAGTGATCGGCATTCTTTTTATATTTTGTCGGCACGAGTGATCGTCATTTTTTTATATTTTGTCGGCACGAGCGATCGGCATTCTTTTTATATTTTGTCGGCACGAGTGATCGGCATTCTTTTTATATTTTGTCGGCACGAGTGATCGGCATTCTTTTTATACTTTGTCGGCACGAGTGATCGTCATTATTTTTACATTTTGGCGACACGAGTGATTGGCGTATATCAAAAACAGTAATAATTTAACAATTCTTTATTATTAGTATACCCATTATATGACTTATTAACTAGAAATACTTCACTTTCTCGAACGAGCGCCGTAAATTTTTCTATCTTGCTCCTGTTCGTTTCATTTCACCTGTCGTTGCGTCCTCGTTCACCAGCTCAGCTCCTCGATATAGCAGATAAAACTTCCATAAATGTCTGGTTGTTATTTAAGAGTATTACATAGTGGGTTTAATCGTCTGGTTGAACTGCCTTGACTTCCAATATTGGGTGCTCTGGTGTCGGACTATGTTGACCAAAGCGGAACGGCGGCTGAATAATAATCAGGATGATAACTCTTCGACTGTAACTTTAATAGAACTGTTATAAGTCCTGTTAACTTCAGAAGCGCTCTAACGAAACAAGATCAAGGGCAGTAATTATTTTGGTGAATTGGATTAAAAAAAAATGTTTTAATTATATTGTGTGTAGTATACATGTGGGAAAGAAGAATATTGGAAGATATGCAAATGCAGTAAATGAGAAAAAAACTAAATATTACATTATGATCCGATCACGAAAAAAACTAATAACTATTATCAAGCAACGTTTGAACACGGTGATGGTGAATAGTCCAATACGTGGTTGATGATTAATTTAAAAATTGGGGTGATCTTGTGCAAGGACTAGTATTTTTCATCAAATTATTCGATTTCTCTACCAACTCTCCCTAACTTAAATAATATTGATTTATTTTTAATGAAAACATATTTACTAATCGATTCAATATTTTGGTGGCTACCAGGGTACGAACTCGGAACTTTTCCTATCCGGGGAATCACGTCAACATTTCGCCATTTCGACCGATTTTTGAACTTATATTCTGTAGTCTTTTTTATAGTCGATTCATCTATTATTCCATTTTTAAAAGCAGTCAACTTTATTTTGCAACGAATAGAAGACGATAAAATTACAAGAAATCAATGCATTTTACTTTAACACAACATATTATATTTAGCAAAAAAAAAAAACAATACTTTTTGTATATCTTTCTAATTGATTCAATTGATTTAATTGTTCGTATTTTCGAATACATCATCTTATGTTTTTTGATATTTTTTATCGTTCAAAACTGAAATCTGTATTTATCACAAATTAAATTTTAATTAATATTTACTTAAATTATTTTGATTTTTTATTTTTTTTATTTGTAACTATATCTGTTTGGACTGTGCCCGTCTCACTAGAGAAATTCTGTGTCGAGACGAGCAATTTATAATAAATTGATTTTTGTTTTTTATTTTTTATCTACTAGCCATGAAAAGAAAATTAAATTAATTCAGTTATCTTGTGCAAATCTTAATTGAACAACTTTATCAGTGACGAATTCTTAAATCAAATAAATGAAATTTTAACAATTTTGTCATTGTTTTCTGTTCTATGGCATAATTCTATTTAATTTCATAACTTTTTTCTGATTGGTTATAATCTAAATCAACTTTTCTCAGAGCTCATCCACCACTCACGCTGGTGCTGATTGGACAATAGTTTGTCCATAGTCCGTGGGTGATTTAATGCTTTTACCTTGCGTCCCCAATCCAAGTGCACGGCTCCTCGGGGCTTGTTAGTTCTCACGCGATTCCGCTGTGCCCGCGATAATCACTGAATAGTAATGTCTTTGAATACTAATACGTGCTCTAGGAGCTCTCAAAGTTTGATAAATTCTGTAACCACTATTATTACGGGCCACTGAATTAAGACATGGCTTTGCTACATTCTGTAAGAGATGGGATATCAGCCAACAGCTGGATTATGGTATCGTTAAAGTTTTGGAGAGATATTCGAGTTCTGAGAACTAATCCTCGAGTACTGGAGTTAGGCATTAAACTTCAATAATTACCCTGAAAACTCCTATGGTGCATGTCCATGGCAGATAAAACGTGTCGAGAGAGAAACGCGTGCATGCAGTGAGTCATTTATTGAGACGTTGTATTTGCATTTTACATGAAGGCCCTGTACTGGAAGCCAAAAGTGTGGGTCGTTCCACAGCTCGCTAAATCGATGTAATAAAAAGAATTTCAGAAAGCAGCTGGATGCTGGACCAAAGATGAAAACAAGATAGAGAGACGATTGAACCAACCAATAGAGGTACTTAGATTAATTTTTATCGCCTAAGTGACAGTCATCTTTATTCCTCAAAAACGCAACACAATAAACTAAATCTTGTATCCACAATATTTGCAAATTTACTTTGTGGTAACATATTATATAATTAATAAAAAAAACTCTTTGTTTAAAACCACTGTTTATTGATACATCAACATGTTTCAATACTTACGGTATCTTCTTCAGGAAACAATGTATACTAAAATTAAAAATATAAGCATAGTAGATAAAAACAAAACTATAAAAGTATAAAATCGGAGGTCTACAAATTAATTTGCAATGAATGCAATCATTTTTATATACGCAAAAATTTCGATATAGGAATTAAAGAGCACTAAATAGCATCAACTATTCTGAATTCTCTAATCATCTTTTGGAAACAAACCATTATTTTGTTTAAGGGTTTAAGGGTTTAAAAATTTTACATACAAATCTAACTGTATTAATAAAATAATGTAAACATAATGTTGTTCAATAGCAATCTCCATAAAAAAATTTCGAAGTTTTGATTCTGAAAAATGTTTTCCAATTTGAAGACGTATTTGTTGAGTTGAATCGAGTGCATAGGTTAATTATGGGGATTCTGTGTCGAGACTATCTGGGAATCCCATGGTTTTTTGCTGTCTTGAGTCCCGGGAATTTAAAAAAAATAACCTGAAACTAGAGTTTTTTTTCAAATATTATTAATTTAAACTAGAAAGATATATAGAAAAAATCTATTTATAAAAAATAAAATAGTATGCCGACCATTGCGGTACAACAGGCAGCGATCTAGCGGCGAGCGGCAGGCGGTGCACGTGTGTCAATTCTTGTGTATGACAGCTATAAAGATTCTGAAGGGAATAGTTTTGTCGGTTTGTTTGACGTATATACGTTATTGTCTTCCGATGTGTTTCTTTATCAATTGTTTTTTTTTTTGTATATTTAAAAAATAATAATTGTATTTTATAATTTTTATAGATGTATTTGTATTTTGTAATCAATTTATAAATGTCAGTTGAATTTCATTTAAAAATACTACTAATAATTATTTTATGAAACTATTCTTATTCAATTTAATACGGATAATATCCCTAATAGCAATTGTACATAATACATATGAATATTTATTAAAATATATATATTTTTAAATTATATTAAAATCTAGGTGTCGATTCACGGGAATTCTCGGGACTTGAAAACTTTGACTCTCGAGTCCCGGAAATTGAAAAAAGTCTAGAATACAGAATCCCTAGTTATTATTATGATTTTCAATTCAAAAAGTTTGCCGAGAAATTTTTGATATTATATTTATTTGATATTGTAGGTGCTTCATCAGTATTAACTAACATTTTCTCTTTAAAAACATTAGAAAAGTTATTCTAATTATGTGTATCTGATTTAAAAAGAATTAGTATTTTATGTGGGTGTGTAAATAAAAATAAAAGTGTTCGTTAAAATTCCGTCTTTTTAAACTACTGAATTGGTTCGACAAAATGTGGCCTTACTTGTTTTATATTTTATTAATGTTTTTGCATAAAATAACTGCGCCATTCAGCATCGTTATAAGTTCATAATTATATGTTTAATTATAATTATAAATTCATCGTTATATGTTATAAGTTCAGTAGCACTGAGATAAGTTAAACACTAATCCATTCTACAACGTACGCTTCATTAGTGTTTTAATATCGGTGTGGTTCAATCCTAATATTATGCAAACTGTAGTAGGTACTGGCTCAACTATATTAGTCAAACAATATTAAAGTGACACTTGATTTATAAGTTATGTGTATAAATAAATTTTTGAGAATTTATAACTTTTAACAAAATCTTAATAAGTCATACACAAAAAAGTTAATAATAATATGTTTAATCCAGGCCTACCTTGTATGATCCGTACTAAATAAATGCTGCCAGGTTAAAAAAAAATTAAAGATCTTTACTATCCAGCTACACCCTGATGCATGTGGTTCAATTGTGCATGGATTATATTGTAATTGGTTATTTATCGTTTTTGATTGTAAAAATAGAAGAACAATTGTTATATTGTTTATTATTCTAAGTACTGCATTTATTTTCTTGCGTAGGCGGCAAAATGATATCATCTTTAGTTGAGGAATCACAAGGCGATCTAACATTATCATATATAAATTTTTGCATTTCTGTCAGAGCTATCTGTTCTATGTGCGAGTGTGTCCGCTTCCTCGTATATATTATTAATATACAAAAATGATAAAAGAATAATAATTGTCATATTCATAATATTTTAAATAAACAATGCAAATTATAAACCTAGCTGTTGTATTGATTTACTTCTTTAAAGAAATAGGGAATATATAAGAAATGTATATATTGTTGTTATTTTCGCATCATTTAAATGTAATTTTATGTTACATCAATATAAATAATTCAAAAATTCTGCATAAGTTATATTTATGCTAAAATGTAACGTGTCTAAATTCAGACAGTTTTTCAAGCAATTATATTATACATCTAATCACATGTACATAAAACTAAAAATAATTAATTCTACTTTTGTTACACGCGCGTGTTTTTGAAAGATATAATTATCTTAGAATCTTAACACTTAAACGTCGATTTTTTCAAAATGTACTAACCCATCGATATGTTTACGAGTTTCTGTCGTACGACAAATAACAGAAAAAATCTGATTTAGACATCAATAAACTAACTAACTCACTTACCATCACACCGTTTCTCCGCGGGGGTAGGCAGAGAGGATAAAGCGCCACACTCCTCTGTCCTGACACACAATTCTCGCCACATCCACATTCATACATCTTCTCATACAAGCTCGCCGATTGTTGAGGCTTCTAACAGAACCATCCTCCATTATCTGGTTTACCTGATCGTGCCAAGTTTTCCGCGGACATCCTCTATTTCTGGTGCCATCAACACTTGCGTCATATATCTTTCTTACCATTTTCTCCTCATTCATCCGTTCCATATGACCAAACCACCTAAGTGATCCTTTCTTAATCTTACTCATTATACTAACATCAGCTTTACATTATTTCCTTATTTCTTCATTCTTTACTCTGTCATAAATAGATTTGCCATATATACGCCTAAGTGATCTCATTTCCACTACATTCAGTCAACTTTCGTTCTTCTTCTGCCAGCTCCAAGCCTCACTTCCATACATCAGTGTCGGTACCAGTACTCCATTGTGCACCGCTAGTCTTGCCTCGATTGATAAATTCCCGTTAGATATAATTCCATTCAAAGCGCCGTTCACTTTATTTCCTTCAGTCACCCTCCTTTCGATATCATTCTCAACCTTTCCGTTTCTATCAAACATACTCCCCAAATACATAAACTCATCTACTTGTTCCAAACATTAATTACCTACAAGTATTTTACACGATATCTTGCTTTCCTCCTTCTCGAATACCATCACTTTCGATTTGTTAACATTTCCTTGCATACATCGTACATTTTACTCACTAGACTCTGTAATTCTTGTTCATTATTTGCCATTATTAATGACTCATCGGCGTACAATAAACAGCATATAATCAAATCGTTCATTTTTGCTCCTACATTCATACATTCCAGTTCTTTCACACAATTATCCGTATACAAGTTGAACAGCCATGGAGACATTACACAACCCAGTTAGATGTCAATATTTTTTAAAAAATTTAATACATATAATCTACCAGGACAGAGGACGTTCACATTTAATATTAAAACAATGTATTATCTTACATATTCACTTAAAGTGTCTCTAACTTAAACGGTCAACTCTGACTGATGAAAAGTTTGTCAAACAATTATCATACATTAGCAGCATTTAATAACATTATAAAAGAGCGTTGGATTAATTTAATTTTAAATAACACTACTAATTGACATAGCGGTTATTACAGGAGAGGGAACGTATTAGAAGGTGTCTCCCGCGCTTGTTGACCACGCCCCTACACCCACCCAACTACAACCCCCTCCTCCCTCCACTCCTCAACCCTTAGTAGCACGTAGTCCTTTAGTTTTACGTTTAGTAATATTACTGAAGATGATGCGTCAGAATTGAAAACATTATAATAAAATAAATTAGTATAAATTAAACAGTATTTATAATTTAAAATGGCCTTTCACAAAATTTCCATAAAAAGAAAAAGAAAGAAAGAAAAAAAAAAATGGTTATTTTAATTAATTTAAATATTGTATGTGTATTTTTAATGGAGAAAATGTTAAACCAACTGGTATGGAATGAAGTTTATCTTTACTGCAGTTGTCGCATGTCTCATGGGCTCATCTACTCACACTATAAAACAAAACAAAATTATTAATTGATTTTTCAATACATTTCGTTTTTAACCTACTTCTTCGGTTATTTCTTTATTAAAGAGAATGGCATTTCAATACATAATTCTTAATTACCGCACTGTAATTAGTCATACTTTTCACAAAGTTCTTTCTCATAGCATCAACGTGATTTTTAATTAAAAATTATCATTTTCCCGTACCGAATTAACACTTTGTCGAAAACGTCACGCCAAATGACCCCAAATCCAAATTGACCTGCTGCATGACCCGCTCTCAAGGTCAAAATCAATCTGTCAATACTAATTTATGCCACTTCGATAATAGCTGATTTGATGCTTTTATTGTTTAGAGCATTGCGGGCAAAGACAGTCAGAGTTCACACAAACAGGATTGGAATTTTGTTTAGTTCACGTCTATTTTTACCAGTTGTCTCATAGTCACAGCGGCTGTGCGATTATTACAACCGGTAGGGACTGGGGACCTTCATCGTCATCAGGTTCATCATCAACGTCGTGGAAGCTGATCAGCATCCTCAGATCAACAGTCAGATCAGGAAACCTAGTAGCTAGAAATGATCTGACATGGTTTATTAAAATATTTTAAATACAATCGAACTTAAATAAAATTCAGCACCAAATCTTGAATACCTACAACAGACTTCATCCATAAGTTTAAAGAAATTCACTGCAGGACCAAAGTTGAAGATATTGTCAACTAAATAAACAAAGTAAAATAACTAGAAACTCAACAACTTTAGCGATAAAAGGATTTTAAAAATTATTCGAGTAAATTTGTATTAAGTAATGATTTGAGTTAGGTACTAAAGATAAATAGATTTTTTTTAAAATAGATTCTGTCAAAGAAACAATATATGTTGTATTTAGTTATGACATCCTGAAGAAGAAAATGGTATTTTTCGAAACCGGTAGATGTATTTAAACTCATTTTAGTGGTTAATAAAACAAAGATAATAAATAAAAATATAAAAGGATTGTTGGCTTAAAGAGGTGCTATAGCAGAGGCCAAAATTTAGGTCGCCATGTCAAAAGTTTGCAGGAATGGTACAGAGAATGGAGAATATAGAACTACTCGTATTAAAGCCTGCGGAAAAAATAAGATTCAAATACTAACAAAATGTAATAATTATAAAGATATACATATAAAATCAATTTTATCCAAAAATATTGTTGTTGCGCTACAGAAATTCGAACCTGGATCTCTTTTTCCAATCCGGGGAAGGTGCATTACCAACTATGCTAACGACAGATGTATTAATTTGAAAAAGTGTAACATATAGGTTCGAAAATTTGTCGTCAAAATTATTAGTGCTGTAGCATAGTTAGTAATGCACCTTCCAAAAAGAGATCCAGGTTCGAATCTCGGCAGCGCAACAACAATATTTTTCGATAAAATTGATTTTATATGCATATCTTTATAATTAATACATTTAATTAGTATTTATGTTGTGAATAATTACAACTTCACAATAAAAATATATTCTCCTTAATAATAAAATAAGATTCCAAAAATTAAATAAAAATAATGTAGATATTTCACAAACCTACCGTAGAGAAATATGAAATAGATTAAAAGTGTTACTTACTTACTCTATTGGCAAAACGAAGGTCCCAAAACCAAACACTTGTGGTGGTCCGTCTTGTTTTTTTGCATTTTTTCAACGACAAATCAGCATTGATTTAAATGCTATGTTCTTTCTTTTTAACAAAGTTTTTGCGTGTACGGTGTTGTATCGCGGTTGCAATGTTTTATCGTTTAACACAATCAATAAATATGAATCTAAAGAAAATAGAGATACTAAACATTTTGGTTGAAATTGAGAGCCATTAATTATGATCTCCCGGCAAATTAGTAATTTGTAAAATCCGAGATACAATCTCGCGCAATATATATTATATAGTGGAAGGGGTGTAAATCATTAGAGGCAATGTGATATGCGCTCGTGGGTTGAACAATGACGTAAGCTTTAGCCGCTTCTATCTTCAGTCTGATTTTTACATTGAATGTGATACTAATATTCGCATACTCGGGTGCCTGAATTGTTGCTCACGTTTGAGTACGAGCCACCTGCCACTCTAATATGTGGAGGTATGTCATAAAGCCGTGATATCTTTGGATAATTTCTATGAATAAACTTAAATATGTGGCGGTTACCATATTAAGCACTTATGTAGAATCCTTTTATCTGACAAACTGCAATGTCATTTATTATTGATGAATAATTTAACATATTTCTTTTTTCCAGATGATGAATGAATATGAAATCTAAGCACATGTGTATGTAAAAAGTAAATAATATTTTATTTTCTGATGAGAGATCCCACCGATTTATGTAGCGGATAAAAATATACTATAAGATGTTCCAAACAAAAATTACGTTTTAAAATATTAAATTATTTGACACGTTCGACACGAATTTACTAGATTTCAAAATGCGCTCGGATGATCTTTCGTCGAGAAGTCAGTTTTGAGAATTGAATTATTTTGTGGAAATAATTCTCAAAGTGAATTACGTCTGTATCAATTTTATATATTTTTGACATATTTATTTCATTTTATATATATATTCAGTATTGTTATTTTTATACTTTTTTTTAAAGATAATGGTACTCAGTACCCACCGTATACTTTTTATACAACAAATAAATAAATATGAAAAATAATATTTTTTAATTATTTTCTATGTTTTATGTTGCGATTTTCATTAAATCTCGTAGCATAAATACACTCATAAAAAACGAGAGGATTTTTTTCATAATCATGGCTTCTTATCATTGATTGACATAGCAGGTACTTTGTGGTACAAAATGATTATTACATTGTACTACACACACAACTGCGCATTATTTTTATCGCGACTATAGTTTCAGTAACTATATATAGATACGCATTACCATCAAGTCGTTAATAGACTATAATTTTTCCAACAAGTTATTATTTTCATCAGAAACTAGTCATGATAAAAATAGTCTTCAGCTGTGTATGCAATACAAAGTTCCGTTTAATTAAAAAATTTAAATAAGCTTGTCAGGGAGTCGTGGTCACTTTGCATGCGAGCTGTCGTCACTGTGCAGTGGAAATTATTTGGCGCCATTTGACACATTGAAGTCGCAATTCTGACATATTATTGAGTATTGGACGCCATCACCAGATCCGTATATAAGCATGTATTAATGTAAAAATCACATCAAATTCTGAAATTTGTAGAAGTTATGATATTCTTACACATAAGCATTATTAGTAATTGGTTTAAAGTTTTAATAAATTTTTATATTTTCATTTATTGAACATTTTATCATCTCTAATTTTATTTACAACTATGAATATACATGTATAACAGCAGTTATTTTATAAGTACATATTAGTTGAAACTAGCCTGTTTTCATATCATTGACTTTGAAAAATATACTAATGTAAAAATTGATCTGTGAATTGCTCCAAAAACATAAAATGTCTTACGAATAACTACAAAAATCGTAAAGTTTTTTCTATGAATTACCACAACTTGCACATTTACACTAAAATCTATTATTTATGTTAATTTTATGGTTATTTTCATGTGAGATGTAATAACACGTAGGTATACGATTATGTACATTATGATAGAAGAGAAGGTATACGAGTATGTATATTATGGTAGAATAAAAGGTTTACGAGTATGTACATTATGGTAGAATAGAATATTTACCAGTATGTACCTTATGGTAGAATAGAAGGTATACGAGTATGTACATGATGGTAGAAGAAAAGGTATACGAGTATGTATATTGTGGTAAAATAAAAGGTTTACGAACATGTACATTATGGTAGAATATAAGGTTTACGAGTATGTACATTATGGTGGAAGAGAAGATTTGCGTTTCCTGCGTTGAAATTTTTGAGCTATTCTGCCGGGTGTCACCGTATGACCTTATGGTGATCCGAAACATAGATCAGAGAGGTTGAAAACACACGGCAAAATACCCCAGACCACCATAAAAACCTGAGAGCATCGACAACTTTGCTGTTAGACGTTTTGATAATTAATGTAAAATAACTTTATTAATTATTACAGGAATACTTTATGTTCATTACGCTAAATTCTCATAAATAACAAACTCGCTTCTATATTTCTTCTGATATGATATCAAATCGTGATTATGGTATACCATACACATTACACTGTAGACAGTGTAATCACTGTATTCTCACGATTAGTAGCACCCATCTGACTCGCAGTAATAATAGAAATATTATATATTTAGATAAAAACAAGTATGAAAATAAATAAATAATAATTAAATTCAATATTCTTGTACCTATTTTTTACAGAGGGAACCTAACATTATTAATATTATATACATCCTATTATTTATTTTTTATCTCTTTTGTAGAGAGCCGAGTTACGCAGGCGTCCTTCATGTCCTTTTTGATGGTTGCAGAGGTCTTCTGGCAGTATTTACTCTTAACGCAGCTATGACGATATGATCGTCTGCTCAGCGTATCAGTGTTGTTTAGTCCTTAAGTTCTGCAAAAATAACCTCAAAGAAAATCATGATTATTATTATTTTTAAGGCAATGACTCTAAAAGTGTGAGTGAATGCTGTGACGGCTCTAATGTATGAGTGTATGCTGCAACGGCTCTAATGTGTGAGTGAATGCTGCAACGGCTCTAAAGTGTGAGTATATGCTGTAACAGGTCTAAAGTGTGTGTGTATGCTGCAACGGCTCTAATGTGTGAGTGTATGCTACAATGGCTCTAATGTATGAGTGTATGCTGTAACGGCTCTAAAGTGTGAGTGTATGCTGCAACAGGTCTAAAGTGTGAGTGTATGCTGCAACGGCTCTAAAGTGTAAGTTTTAAAAGACATGCTTTTTTCACGAAACTTACTTAAAGAACAGTACAGATTTATGGAACAACTTGTCATTCGTCGCCTATTGTATATTGTACGTATGTACATGCACTCTGAGAAACATGCAGTAATTGATAAATTACAAAATTTATAGCCTGTAAAACGATAGTAGAGCAAAATATTAAAAACTAACAGCTGGTCCTATAATATGGAGTTAATAGCTTCTTGGTACCAGAAGCTCATTTTATTGATCTTATGTGTAAATGGAAATCCGCTATAACTCTTTTAATATTTGTCTTTCAGCTTTATCGTGGTCTTAAATTTATGTGTATCTATTCATTTCCACAATTTTATCTGTAGTCATTATTATATAACTGACTTGAACCAGCATTATTTCGACTCTTTAGCATTCAGTAATAAAAGCAAAAGATTTATCGACAGCTAACACCAGATAGTTCTAGAACTTTTGACTCGTGTTTGACGACTATGCTCGCAATAATTGTATGTCAAATTGACTGTAAAACTCAATGTTTAATGGTGATTTCATTACCAACATGATTCATGATTGTGAGTATATTTAAATGGTAATTGAGTATCGTTTTACGGGAAGTAAATGGTCATTACATCCACAGATGCGATTTCTCTCAGAGATTATTAGATTATTATTATCAGAGATCAGAGATTTGAAAGGATAGTTCAGCGTTTAGCGCGAAGCAATTTATGAATCATAACCCCGTACGTTTTAGGCGCGGATTAGAATAATACATGCAGTACGCACGTACCTTTACTGACTCTCAGAGATCATTGTCTCATTGAGAGATCATCATAGACACGGGTAATTTTGTATGTCTTATTAGTATTTGTTAGAATTGAGTATGATTATTAAAGCAACAAGAAGTTGGCGTTCTTATTGTGACAAAAGCCAAAAGAGGAAAATAATCGATATTTAAATTAAATTGAAATTAGATATTCCGTAAATACAGTTGAAATTAGATATACCATAATCGCGTAATTTGCGCACCATTTTCGCTATTTTCATTATTTGAGGTTATGAAAAAATTATTGAGAATAAAGTAGACCCGTTTTAGAAAAAAATTGTAATTTTAATAATATTAGTATAGTATTAATTATAATCTTGAACTGCATAACACTATTATTGGAAACGCAAATCACCATGAAATACCTATAACATCAAGTGCATATACATTGTAGTGCTCTACTAACAAAGCTATTACTTGTATACCATTAGAAAAACCAGCAATTAGCATCCCTTGGCAAAACCCGCAATTGGCATGCTCACTTTTGTACTCGGGCAAAAAACTCAATAGTCCAGGAATCAAACGCATACAATTACGGAGTAAAAAGTAAAATTCAAAATCATTCTATAAAAATAAGGTTTCGCAAAATACGCAGGGGCGCACATTACACGAATAAATCGTTATTTAAAATTTCATCAACATAATTTCCTTTTCATTCAGGTGGCAATATAATATTTATTTATATTTTTAAATTTAAATGCTTTTTTTTTAAACAATCCAACACGCTTCACTTTTTAGGATCCTACGCACATGACTCACTTCGCTGTCATCAGTAGGAAGGACTTCGAAACTGGGCGCGACCAGAGACGTAGGGAAAGCTTCCCGGGGTGTGCGGCAGCTACGTGAGCTTCATAGAGTGCTGAGAAGGAGGACCGGCTGCCCCGTGGGCGCGCGACCCGGGGTGCTGCAGAGCCTCGCACGCGTCACTCGCGGGTAGGCGCAGTTCAGGAAGTTGAACTGCGTGACATCCATTCGTGATCTTTGGATATTATTCTAGTGTGCAAGAATATGTTCATTGCTCCATGTGCATCTCTTTTTCGAAAGAACGAAAGATTCTAGTGTGATGTTTCAAGACTATGTACAAAGTCGACATCAGTTGCTGTAGTGTTCGTGCATGTTCGTGAAAATATGGATGTCTTGTAGTTCAACGTCTTGTAGTTCAGCAACCGTAGAAAGCTTCCAAATATTCTATATCGTAAATTCACAATATTAATTGACTGCTAAACGTGTGAAAACTCTATTTTTCATTTCAAGATTCGAAAAGCTTACGGTGATGTTATAACATGATATGTATATACCATATGAGTATAGTATATGGTAGTGATTCATGATATAACATGATATGTATATACCATATGAGTATAATATATGGTAGTGATTCATGATATAGCCACATAACCTTCAATACTGGAAATAATTACAGACTCAGAAGTTTATCTTTTGGTGATCTATCTATACTCACGACCATATACTCAGTGCTCAGTTACACTTTAAAACCCTTAGTAAAGTATAGTTAATCCACCCTACACCTCCGGATATCTCATCCTGGACTGTAATTTTGCACACCTTGTTATTATTTAGGACCTGTATAAAATAAAGGGAGGGGTGCCCCTCCCTTTAACCTCATTCCCCGACGCTTTGATGCAACTCTAAATTCTGAGCAAGCCGTGTTCCGACTGCGGGTAATAAAATGAAAAATATTTTTTACACATTTAGCACATGAACATTTTACATTTGACACTTACAACATAAATAAATAATTATAACGTAAAATAATAGTGATGTATATGATAAAAAAAAGTAATAAAAATAATCCATAATAAATTGAAAAGTTCCACTGATTTAGTCTGTTATGTGTATAATATATTATATCAATTAGCTAAGAGTAAGACTTACTAAGAATTGGTGAATAAAGACAGTATATTAAAATATATATCTATATAATACATAGGGCCAAAGATGCATGTAACCCGTAGGATGTTGTGCAATGCGTATTTCCAACATGAAAAAAACTATCGAATCTAATACCATAAATCCAATACACAAACTATTCGACCTTTCTATTAAATTAAAAACAGATAATAATCGCCGCATGGGCGGTAAGATCCAGAATAATAGAATCTGTCGTCAGGCGGCACGTGTTGCTTTCTGTAAATTGTATTATATTACCCAATTAGAATAGAATTAAAATTCAAGTTGTCCTTAATGGAAGATGAAAATTAATGTCGCTGGGAATTTTCAACTTATTTTAAAGTGAGAACAGTTTGTTACGTTCTGGCAATTAGTTACTAAAAACCTTTGGCTTTCCTTCATAGTTAACTTTTTTCTTTTCCTTTATTATATGGCACAATTTTTACATTTGGTCATTATTACTTTTTTTATTACATTCAGTCATTAACTGATATATGTTGGCTCGGGTATCATCGTACCAGACCATGCCTGAACAATATGTATCAATTTGACGTGAGACTCGTTATTATATCAAATTCAAAAGGCAGCCAAAGAAAAGCTATAGAAGTCATGCATCTCCAAAAGGGGAGGGTGAACGTCACATTTATGTGTTGAAGTAGCAAAACTCGGTCACACCCTGTCCAGGTCGCAAGAGGATGCGAGGGAGAGCCAGTGAAATTATTCGTTAGGTCTCCTTAGCCAGCACTCTTCCCTACATCGTCCATCCTAGCAACCCCCAGCGGGAGACCCACACCCTATAAAATTCCCGGAAAGTCCAAGATTTTGTAAAATATTCTACGCGTTGCTTAATTAAGTGGAATCGAAGTGAGAGTAAATAATTCTTAAAACGGTTCCGGGATATAGTGGGACCCTTTAATGTTTCCTTCATATTAAAAATGTCGCTGGGAAAATTTGGACCCCCACATGGTGATAATTTTATAAAATAAATACATACTTCTGGGATTGCCTAGTAGACTTCTGGAGCTTCCCTCGACAAAACAAAAATTTGGCATTCCAGCATTGGATACAGCTGTATGAAAAACTTAACATTTCCAAACGTGAACTCCATAAGTGACAGCATCATTTTCTTATCACTTATTATCCCAGCCCGCTGACTCATTGAGATCTTTCAAATTCTACTTCTTCAGCGGTTCTTCATTGTATGGATGATGTTTACTATCATTAATTTATTACAAGCTCAAGAGCTCCTCCTTTATTACAAGTCCTCGAACAGCAGACTTTGAATTATTAGGTTAGTGATGTATTTATGAATAAATATGGTAGCAAAATGGTATTACTTACATTAAGGAATATTTAAGAGCTCTTGATAGCGACAAGTTAAGTTTGCGAAACCGAACTATAAAATTAATTTTAATAAAATCGCGTTCGATTTGTGAAATTACGATTTTTCAGAAAAAAATTCCTTCATAATTTAAACAGATGGAATAAATTACAAAATAATGATTAAATTAAATTAAATATGATTAATAGTTACTTTAAATGTGTTTTAGCAGGTTCTTCTCAAAGGTTATTGAAAAACATTGCAATTTTTAAGAAGATCATGTATTTTAATACAAATTAAATATGTCCTTTCAGATTTAAAAAATATTTTTTAAAAAATCCCATATTGGCAGTAGTACCTTCAGCGATGTTATTCCGCATTGGAATATGTATAAGTTATTTTTGAAATAACACATAAATCCTATATAACTAATGAGATTTAACCTATTAAGGAGGATGTTGGTTCGGTTATCGTTTTAAAAAAAAATGTGTTGGGCTGTGTATGGTACGTCTGAGGTTTTTATTCTCGAATATTCTCGATATTACACTGCTATTTTAATGGCATATTGGATGACATTTTGTAATAGTAATAGACACAAATAAAATAGCCAATCTCACTCATCCATCTACATTTTACTGACAAAAACTCATTCGCTTAGAGGTTAAATTCCATTAATTTTCAAACTACTTTGAATATAATATTTATATAGTTATATTCCGATCCGTCCAAATGGCATGTAGGTTCGTCAAATGGGATTATTATTTTTGTGTTCTCATTGTAATAGTTTTATTTAAATGAAAATTCTAATGTGTATGTAATTGTTTTCCGTTGACTGAAAATATCAATTGTTTTTTGATGTCTCCTGAACAATTAAATTTTTGGAACTTATGCGCCCTGTCACTTCTACACTTCAGTTATCAATGTATACATTATTAATAATAGTTTAATAACTAATATTTTCCCATGACGTATAATGGTGATCTTGAACACCAATATCAGTATGTTTTTTTGACCTGTATTTATTAACTAGAAAGATATACAGAAAAAAAAATTCTATCCCGGGAAAAAATAGGAAAAGTTCCAGATTCGAATCCCGGTAGCAAGTAAATATCTTATCGATAGATAATTTTTTCTGTATATCTTTTTAGTTAATTTATTTAATTTGTAATTAAAACGATGATCACTATCAACGAAAAAATAGATGTCTGATTTATAATAATAATATAATAACGATAATTTTTCTATAGATATATTTTTTCTGTCTATCGTTCAAAGTGATTTTGGATCCGACCTTTCTGTGTCATATAAGCAAACACTAGCTGGTGGTAGCTGATTGCTATTATGATGAAAATCTGGCTTGGGAGGCCTAGCAATCAGCTAGCAACAGCCGAATGTTTTCTGTTATATTGTAATAATTAAATAAGTTTGACATCCTTAAATATTTGCGTGGTCCTTGTAACAAATTTTTGAATTGTTTTACTTTATTTTTAACTTGGTTTTTAATGTTTATATTGTATGTTAAATAGTAGTGACATAATAAAGTATGTATGTAAATTAATCAATATTTTTTAGTGTCAATTAATCACTTCATTACAATTTAAAATTAACCTTAATTTGATAGATTTATAAAGAGGTGCCATTAATCTCAGACGGCCGTCGGCATTTTGAATGAAATCAGCAATTAATTTAATTGTATTCATTGTTTTTTAATAAGGCTTTGTCACGCTTTGTTAAAGACAATGCTACTATGCCTATATTATTCACTCAACATATGCACATCGTTAGTGACATCAGATCTGACTTAATATGTAGATACATGACTTGAAATACTTTACTCGAAAAGAAAAAATAAATCGTTAAATTATTCATTGTCTACCAGATTTATAGGATAAATGTAAATTATCATAAATATTATTCGTTTGATGTAAATGAATTATTATTGTGTGTTGAGTTACAGGCCACAAACGTGTATCTCGACACTAATCAATAGGAAAATATGTTCTTGTTCGCCGTTATGACATAATCAGATACTATTTACATATTAAACAATTGTTCTTCATGAATGAATTTTAGAAACAATATAGTACATAAAAAATTAACATGTTAATTTTTTATATACATTTTAAAAAAACACATTATTCTCAACATTTTATTTATCACAATATGAACGAAAGTATTTCCTTTCTACATGACATTTTATTTACAACAAGTCTTATATTTCTGTTTAACGCATTATATACACCATGTATTGTGTTCACCTCGAGTTTAATTTCTCAAAAGTGATCAGAGAGGAATAGATGACATCTACGAGAGACCTGGTATGAACGAAATATGACCCGGTTAGAACGACAACAATCTTCGAGCATGCATGAAAGGTGTATGAATATTTATGAGGGTGTGGTGCTTTATTTTTTCACGGAGTGTGATGGCATTAGTTATATGATAAATTGTTTTAAAAGGATGTTATTGTTCGTTTTTGTTTTTGTAAATCTTAAATTGGGCATTCCCTCGTCATTGATTTTTATTTTTACATTCTGTATCCTACTCTCTTATTCCTGGTTCATGAACGTTTTCCTCGGATTTCTCTCAACTCTCCTTTATCCTGGTCCTATTCATGTATATATATATGTACGTAGATATATAATCATTATCAATAGCCATTTTCTATTCCCTGCTAGAAGAAGGCCTCTGTGGTATCTCCCATTAGTCTCGATTCATTGTTCTTCTCTGCCACGTATTTCTATGTGATTAGAGCTTTCTATTACACCTACATCCATTATTCTCTGTACCCGTATATTCTCTTAGTTATACATATCTGTTTCTATCTCATGTGATGCCCAAGTACGCATCATTCCAAACCCTTTTAAGTTTTTAAACGTCTGTTGTGTTGAGGATCCATATTACGCAACCACACATAAACCATAATATATTATTCCGTGTATAAAGGAATAACATTTAGTAGATAATTGAGGCATATCGAACCAATCAAACTACTATTTTAATGCAATACAAAGATTGCGTTGCACAGTGCGATTATAGACATTTATAATGCACTTTATTTTTAGTATTTTTACTATATTATAGAATATGTAATTATTTTTAATCTAAACTTATATTTTACTTTTATTGATTTCCGCAACTCTAAATTTTTGTTTTTGATCGATTTAATTATTCGATAACACCAAATAGAATACAAACTGTATTGACTATTTTTTTCAATTCCGCCTCTGGATTGACTTAATTGAATTAATTTTTCAGCTGCGCCTCCGTAGACTTCTGTGTGCATTTTAAATCAGTCAGACAAATTTATAATTAAGTCTGCCCGGTTAGTATTCAGGCGGAGCTTCAGTTAGCCTAAAATCTCGGCATAAATTCCGTCCACTTGAGCGGTGCTAACTGTAAAAAGAGATCTATTTCAGGATCAAATAAATAAAGTAGAAATACCTGCATTGATAAGTGTTCAGTTGTGCATTGCAGGGAGTAATGTTTTATCTTGTCTTCGCCGTGCGAGTCACACGAAATATACGTATGCAGTAACCATTCGAATTACGCAGAAATATTACGTACATACAATATGCATTGCATCGTATGAACCGTATGGCACGTTATTCAGTACCTTGGACTGGGAGTTTTTGCAGTCGATAAATCAAAATAAAAAGTGTAAAAATATTTCATAGGCTTTAATACTATTTTTTGTATAATAATAAATCCCTAAGCATTGAACTTTGGGGTAAAATATTTCATGTTTAATATGTGTATTATGTCTAAATATTGTTTTGGGTCAGAAGGATGTACTTTAGGGTGATTGAGTGCCCCATTATATTTCACCTATCCACTCACATGTTCGTTCGAATTATATCGCGGAGTGTGCGTATGAGTGTGTATGTATGCGAGTGTGTAGTCAGAGCAGGATGAAAATTAAATACTATTACAATACATCGATGTTAATAGATACTTGAAACACAGTTACGGATACAAGTTTAAGCAGTAAATGTTTTACAACTTGAAGCGTTTGTTAGCGAATTTGTCAGTGAAGCAACTGCGAGAGAAGTGACGCGCTAGGGCCGGCTCACTGAGCGGCTGCGGCACATATTATTGTTGTCTGTTGGAGGTCGGTACCAGGCGTGTTTTGAGATTGATGAGAGACCCGTTTTGCACCCATGTATATGCGGTGTCCATTCATATTGTGGAAGCGATCGACTTCCACTACATTCTACAGTGGAATAGAATAAATGATAATAAAACAATTATCAAACTTTAATACAAATTAAATATATCAATTAGAAATATATTTAGATAAAATCAATTTATCGAAAAAATATTTTCGATCAAGTAACCCTTTCTATTCTTTCTATGCGCTGACCATTACACTATGTCAACATAGTAGATTAACAACAAATTATGTTTCTCTTTCAAAATCAATTATTCAATTTTTTGAAAGCAATCTACTTCATATATACGGAGAATCTCAAATAACTTTAAGTAAAGAATTAATTAATTAATCCTTTTTTTTTTAAATAAAAAATATATATATTAAAGTATTATAAATTAACGCTGCCAAAACAAAACACCTAAAAATGAGCACCATTAATTGTAAAAAATCTTGGATATAGATCATAAACATCTGAGAATAATTAATTTTACAAGGAATAATGATATCCAACAAGAAATATATAGCGCGATAAAACCAGTGAACGCTTGTTAGTTTGTTTTACAGGTATTGCCGTCGTCGAGGGTGTAGTTTCAGAACTTAAAGGTTAATTTGTAAACAACACATATCACTTCACAACACTTCAGCATATACTAATTTTTCATAGGAATGCACCCACACAAAGACTTCACAGGCTTGGGAACGATTTTGGTCTTGTAGATATATTCCGATATTCTATGTTTAAAGTAACGTTTTTGATGCTGATCTGAGTCTAAGATACAATTGATTTTGATACTCGGCCATTCTGTGTCAAACCTAAATTTTTATGTTTTTTTTCTGTCTTCAACCTTAATTTTTATAGTTTGTTTTGCTTACTTTTAATTATTATTTTTTTGCTATAAATGTATATTTTATTAATTTCTATTTATATATATTCCATGCTACTCATGTTTTTTTTTATACCAAACCAACTTTGTAAAAGCTCATAAGGGTGTTAATAAATAAATAAATATAAATAAATAAACACTGATAACAACGATCACTCTATATGGTTGTGGAATTTGATTTCTCACTTTTACGCAAGAAAACATATGGTATCTAAAGAACTTGGAACATCGGGAACGGTACATCACTCCAGATATCCTGAGAGAGGAGACAGCAAGAAGGCTGCAGTGGGCGGGTCACGTAGCGAGGGTATATGAATTACGTAATACGCGCAAAACCCTCACACAAGAAAACAGGTTCAATATCGAGGAGAGAAGACCCTAACGAAGCTGGGCGAATAATCGAATAATGTCAAGACAAACCTGCAAGAGATTGTAAGACTGGACCACAACGGCAATGTCAAGGGATGAATGGCGCATTGTCGAAGAAGAAGAACAACAAGAAGAAGAAGAAGAAGAAGAAGCAGAATTATCTAATTTATTATCAAGAGCCTAATTTGTATTTATATATTTTGATCTCCTTCTCCTGTCTTACTTAATTTAATATCCAACATGTGGATTTTAGATTATTTAATGAAATATACATAATATAAATTCCATGTAACTATGTAATCCGACTAATTATTCACAGTTTTAATTATTTTTTAATTTTGCCTCTGCTGCGAAATCTCACAATATTTAGATTGTTAATTATAATTTATGTATTTCATTCCTATGGGTTACTCCAAAACAGGCCAAGAGCGTAATGAAGAAGCCACCGTTTAAAAATATATTATTAGGTATATCTAAGCATTAACAAATAATACGCCAAATTAAATTCGTCATATTTTATATTAAGAATATATATATATAATAATTTTAAATATAACATTACAGTGTATATATTCACAGTACATTCGACTCTCTCATGGTAGGTTTGATCTTTGATTAATAATTATACAATACAATATTTTTTTGTAATTCTAGATAGACACATATTATAATATACATAATAACATTTACTAAAATTGTTTAATTAGTACCTAAATCAAATTAGTTTTGATGGGGGTCGTGATGTTGGATGCGAAACCTTAATCATTATTATTAGCGGTCGGAAATAAATATTATATTTCGATTGTGCGATATTCTTAGAAAATCAACTTTCCTTAACCTTTTTTTATAAATTTCTTAGAATATCTTTAAACGAAAATAACCCATACGTGAGACTGTTAAAGTTATCTTTAAAAAATACATATCTGTACGTACGTATACAATATGTTAGTCTCGTACAAAGAAATATCTGGTAATATTAACCTTGAAAAGCTAGTACATACGTCCATCGGATAAACAAAAATATTTTAAATGTTGTAATTAATGTATTTTAGTCAAAAAATATTTAAAACAAATTATTACGAAATACACATGAAAAAAATTGAATGAAATACAAATTACACTATTTAACCGTTTAATTTTGTACGTGTTCCTTCTATTTTATTGAGCATGTATTACTTAATATTAACACTATTTAATTTGATTTAATTCACAATAAAAATGTGATGTCATTAAAAAAATACAGAAAATATTTCACTGAAAACCCTTATTTTCAGATCTATAAAATAATGATTCAATGTAATCGTGTTTGTATAATATGAATGGTTTACCTAGTTTGGTAATCAATTTTAGAAAAGTAAACATTAACAAAAGGTAAATTAATACATGTAACCAAAAAACGTACTATGGAACGGAGATATTTATTGGACGTGACGTCTTGCCCATCAATAAATAAAGATTTTTTTTTAAATACTGTAAGAAGGAGCGTAGTTATAAACAAACTTGATATTAGTTTAATAATTTTTTTAATATATTACTTTGTTTTTTCTAGCTAACTAAAATGAAGTATAACGTGTATTTAGTATAACGTATGTAATATATTTAGTATAACGTGTTAATCATTTGTTGTATATACAGATAAAGAATATAGCTTCTATATTTCTAAAAATAAGATTCTCATTAGTGACATCTATGTTGTTTCAGAGAAATAAATATCAAGTTTTCAGACCATGTTTCTACTTAGTAACATGTATACAACTTCCAAAAATGTATAGATATGGTGGTTGATTGGGTGGAATGGTGAACGTTACATTATATAAAGTGATCACTTAAGCCAGCTGAAGACAAGTCGTAAGCCCTGTAATACCCATACTTCAATATTTCCCATATAATATAAATAGTTTTATCTCTATGAGATATCTATAATTTGTTTAACAATACCTTAAGAGGTAAAAATCCAGTAATTGTGCATTCTTGGACATACTTAAATATTGTTAAAATTAAATCAATGGATTATTTTGATGAAGAATACTCAGAAACCGAACGCCATCATTGACAGTATACCATTCATCATGTTATTAAGGGCCCCACACTTGTAAAATGATGCCTTCAGATCCTGAAGGGTTACTTAGAATAATAGATTACCCAGTGGGTGGGTGACCAGTTCCTTAGTTTACATTAATTTTTATGAAAAATCAATTTCCCTCAATTATCAGTCACTCTGAATGAGACAGGGCGTCCACAACCACATTGCAGACAGAATACGCTTATCATATAATTACGAGGAGTTGCTAGAGAGCACATTCTAACTTGTCTATTCGGAATAAGCGACGTGAAAGAATTTTTGTATTTTGCAACTCACGCTGACTACAATGAAGGTTTATTGATTTGTTTATGATTTTTTTCTCAGAAAATCGATACCTAGAAGAGCAAATTGCAATAATATTAGAATCATTGTATTTAAATAAATAAATCCACCTTCAAGCTGGAAGCAGATACTTCCAAACTCGTAATCTACTACTGAAGTAGAAAAATCTAATTATTAATATAAGTACATAAAAAACAGTGATTATGAGACACTTACCAACCCTTACCCAAAATATAAAAAACAAACTCACAGTCTTTGAACGCAAATACGAAATATTTTGGATCTACGCTATAAAATGGAACTTACAGAATAATAATGAACTATTATTAACAATTGTAGTATTTTATTTGTTCAAAATGCTGCTATGTTAAAGACACAGGACACCACAAATCATGACCAAATGCCCCAGCAGAAACGAACCAGAGATTGACCATGAAATAGGTGAATTGAAAGAACTGAACCAGGATGAAAAGATCCAGGAACTCGGGAGATCAGTTGTGGAGGAGGCTAAATCGCTGCCTGAAAGGAATATTTTTGTGCATATTTAAGAAATACAACATTAACACTCCATCGAAATTTTTCTTGTATAAAAGTAACGAGCCACAATTTAAGCTTTGTACAATACATATGTGTACATTAAAGAATTGTTAAGCTTGGAATATTATTTATTTTAATAAAAGTAAATATTAAAGTTTCTGCTACAATTGAATAAATTTTTGACATATATCGTATATAAATTAAGTCCATTTTTGATTACAACAGTCTTTCCTTATCAACATGCTATTTTTTAAAACTTTATTGGCTGTTACATTAATACGTTAATTATTATTAAGTTCACTAGGTGTGTTGTACTTTAAGTTCATCAAAAATGATGTCTAAATAATTTGAGCTCGGTTAAACTACCCATCCTGCTTGCTCCTTTAATATTGTGCTGGTGTTTTCACTTAGTAGGCAATGATGGTGTCGCTCTACAAATCAAACCCAAAAATGCACATCCCGGTTCCGAGGAGTTTACATAATGTCATATTGTCCCTCTGTGTGAGAGTTCTTGTTCCAGATATGCATAGCACCAATTACCTACAATGTACATGAATCACAACAGTCCAAAAATAAGTTCCCATAGTTGACGATTCTGCATACTTTGTGATACTTAATTTAACCCAAATACTGCGAACGGCCAGCCTGCAGTGGCCGATTCCCATACTCGGCCGTCTACCGTGAATCCTGATCAGCTTTCGATACCAATATTGAATCCAAAACGGCCTGGAGGTATACACATGTAGGTACTCACTGCTTACTTAATACTTTCTCGACGTTTTGCGCGCAGACTGTATAGGGTGTTCCGTATATTAAATTACAAGGTAGTTGTTCTTTTTTAATACAATCATATCGATGGCCTAAAGTGTTAAATTGCTAACTCCACGTTTAGTTCAAAATAACTTTTTAATACCATTTTATCCCCATCATTTAGATACATATGCTATGAAAATCTGACATTTAAAAAATCATTAAGTTATTCCAAAAAAGCGTCTCAAGAAAATTTTCTAACTTCCGGGTCACTAAATGTATCACTGCAAAATTCACGTGTCATCAATTCCTCAAGTAATTTGTAAATGAATTGAGTATTTTTTAAATTAATATTTTGTTATTCCCTGTCCTTCCTGCAAAATTGAGAAATATGGAGTTAGCAATTTTACACTTTAGGGCATCGATATACTATTATGATGTTGTCATTTAGAAATATATAAAGAAAAAATATATCTATCGAAAAAATATAATTATTGAAAATTGAATTTTCTACTGGCGGTAGACAGCTTTACCAATTGCGTGTAAGCTACTTGATCAAATGTAATGTCGGTCGCTTGTAACAGGAAATAATAGATGTCTTACTAATAAAGTAACCTATTTAGATAGATCAAAATCAGACGATATATTTACGAGTATATAATAAGTGTCACATGAATATTCTTACTATTTTTAAACTAAGCTAAACGTTTGTGCTATGAAAATAGGACTAACTTGATTACCTCTTGGAATGAGGCTCGAGCCCTCGAGTATCATAACCACTAGACCATAAACACATCGTGTTGCACCTATTGGTTACTGTGACGTAATTAGTATTGCAGTCTACCAATAATAGAAAATTCCGAATTCAAATCCAGATGGTAACTGTTTGTTTTTGGTAGTCAGAACTTTCAAAGTAATTTATCTTATTTATTATTTATTTTCATTATATTTAGTATTTGATATATTAAAAAAGGCTTACGTATTTAAAAGTGATAATATGAAAAATAATATAATAAATAAGCGGTTGTATATAAAAAAAAGATTTTTCATTTATTATTATAGTGAAAGGTTGTACAGGAAATCTTTAATAGAGCTTAATGTACTAATATGTATGCGACTATATTCTGATTTTTTAATAAATACGGTGATCAAGGTTAGTGAAGGTTTCACTGGAATTATAATAAAAATACATGTTGACACAAATTGAGTATCCTAAGTAACCTTAATATACCTGTCCCACTCTGACCAACTACTAATTAGGGATTCCGGTAGACGTGGAACAGATTGCATTTCGACGCGGACCTGTCAACGCATGTGTTTATTTTAACGGTCGAGAGTAAAATAAAAGGTGTTTTACAGCATCCGGAAGTGCAGCGATATCTTCGTTCTTCACTACAAAAGTGCGAGTCAAGCGGTGGTGAAAATTGACGTCCAACCCAGGACTGAACTCATGGTAGGCCAGATCCATCTGCTATTATTTCTTTCTGAATCCAATTCGGGTTGTGTCAACTAAACATTAATTTTAATCGATACAGTCCACAGAATCTAATCCCATCAATACATGTTTACAGTGTGTAAAAGTGTAAAAAACTTTATAAATTTTGTGTTTGTAATACGTAGGTACAACCGGTTAAGAGAAAATATTATTATTTCAGTTTATTATTAAACTTATCTCAAATAATAAATGTAACTATTTATTGAAGTGAAGTACGCGGAAATGGTACACCATGTATGCACGGACGACACGGCAATAAAGCTAACGGCCGGTTGCATAATAACTTACATGAAAAGGAAGAAATGTGCAGAATTCTAGTGGACCCGCAATGAGTATGCGGGGAGCGTTCAAAACAGAGGCATACCTGAGAGGAATTACATCTGGTGGAAGACTAAACTCTTCAATATATTAGTCTACCCCAGCAAGCACGTTGCGCGCGGGAGTACGTGCATCGAGATTGGTATAGGCATTTATTTGTGCAGCTCTGTATAATGATCATTCTCAATGTTATTTTCTATTTACAAAATCAAGTTCATTTAATTAATTTTTTTTTCATTTTTGTTGTGAAGTTGTAATTTCAGAATTGGTATTTTTAATACAAATTAAATTAATAAATTAGAAAGATGTTGAATTATGAATTTACCGAAAAAATATTTGGTTACTACCGGGATTCAATATTTCTATTATGGATTGATTTAATTCTGACGTCTGCTAGCGTGTACTACTAAGAGGTATTTGGGATTCATCGAAATATAAATTTGATTGCTTTTTAAAATATAATAATAGATATATCATTAATAAATATATACAGATATTAGTTCAAAATCTGTCATGTAGTGGAATGGTAACACGTTTCCCCGGATAGGAAAATGTCCAGGTTCGAATCCCCGGTAGCAATCAAAAATTTTTTTTTTGTATATCTTTCTAATTAATTATTTTCATTTGTATAATTATTGTAATGTTCTCATTTTATTTCTGTGATTGATATACATACGTGGCTGTAGTATGATTTAAAGTAGATTTTCGGACTTAATTACATTTTAATTGTATATGAAATGTAAAACATTTGAAATTATTGATTGATAATTTATGCATTGAGCATTGATAGTCAAGCATTTTTCAAGATAATCACTATATTTTTATTATGTATCTCTTCATCATTGGCTCTACAACTTCTGGTATGTGTTGGCCTACTCAATAATTTTTCTACTGTTACGTTCTTTCTCTCCAGTTTTGGTTATCTAAAGCAGATAAAAGCATAGTCGCTCCAACTTAGCATCGGCCTTCCTAAGCTTCTGAAATACACACTTAAGTGTATACTCTTCTGTCATTCTTTTAAAAAAAATTACTATCAATAAACTCTTCTTCTTCATTAGGGTATGGTTCGGGAGTACATATATTTTTTCAATTTGGCTTTGTTGAGTGGAACCGATGCATTAGTACAACTCGTAAAACAGCTCCGGGGGAAAGGGTGTCCTTTCGGCACCCTGTCACCTTTACACTCTTTACTAGAAAATTATTTCACGTTTTGAATTTCTGGTGCATTATTTGAGCGTAATATTTATGAAAGCCTTCGTTAAATCTCGCCAGCCTATGGGTGGTATGCTGAACATTTTACTATACCTTCAAACCACCGATCAATTTTCGGGCCTTGTGATGTAGTCTACATATTAGAGCACATGATATTGCACAAAATATTTACCTAGGATTTAAACATAGTCCTATGAATGGAGTCGATCATTATATACGTTGATAATTGCCGATGAACGTACGCTTGTGGATGCCCTGTTATGTTTACTTTACCTATAGCTATATCCTACCCCTCGGAGTACGAATTTTTCTGTGTATTTTGTATGGCTTTTTTGAACTGTCAAAGAGAGTGGATGCTGCTATGTGCTCGTCACTAACTTGAAGGTGTTGTAAATTTTACTTGTTGCTAATGTATTCGGTTCCTCACGTGTGCGTACCGACTATTGTGGATCACAGTGCTTCGTACTGGTCACCGAAGAAGGTTCCTGAAGTTCAGGACCTGTGACTACAGGAGATAAAATCCAGGTGAGTCGTGCTTCCTAGCTGGTCCTTGACCTTTGTCCTTTCCCTATCTTGAATTCCTTCAACCTTTCCTACATCCCGTTTCTCCACCCCTTATGTAAACAATACGTATATTTTTAATTGTATCCGGTATCCTAATTATAAGAAACAAATGTGCAGTCCATCGAACTCATAACAACATGTATTATGTCTCGTATAACTTGTAAGTATGTGGATATCTTACACAATGCAATGGTGAATCCATTCATATGTCTGTCCGAAGGCAAGTTCATGTAATTGCTGTTTGTCTATTCATCCAACGGACGTCTCTTATCGGAATCAACAACTTCTGTGACAATTTTTTTCAACCAGTTGTTACCGGATTTCGCCGTGTTTTGACTTATGTCTGATGACTATTCTGTTTGAGACATATCGGCCAATCTCAATGCCAGGTTGATGCGGTGAGCCAATTCACAAATGTGTTCGTAGTATTACACAAATACAATTGTGTCCGTAGTATTACAATGTTTCCATATATTTTTCAAAGTTTCAAAGCCCGTATCCACAGAAAGAGATACAAAAAGATAATCTCAGAAATTTAGTTGAGATTTATCTCAATACCATGTAGGCTTGTTAAGATTCTGATCTGAAAATAAACTCGGAGATCAACTTGAAATTGGTACGAAGAGACAGAAACTAAGTACTTTTGGACGATGTATATTATCACACAACCTGGGAAACAGAGAAATTACATCAGAAATTTCCTTGCCGATGGGAAAGATAAGGTCTACGCTAATATTTTAAAAACTATCAAAATACTGAAGGTATTGACCTTCCGAGCTTCTTTTGGTAAAAAAGCTTTCAATTATGCAAAAAAAACTTATTCAAATAACGAGTTTAGGATCACCAACTTTAACAATCTGATTAAAACAATTTTCTTGTGTAATTTTCATATAACGAATTGTAATTGCATTTTAAATTTACATTTTATTGTTTTAAATAGGAATTAGGTAAATAAATAAATAGGAATTAAATTAATGGAATAATTAAAGATAGAAAAAAATATTGAAAGTAATAAACACCACTTTACAGTACATAAATTAAACATTTTCTCGAGCACACTCGTTATTTAAACATTCATTAGCGCCATCCTTTAACATCTGTTTTACCAGATTTTAACATCATTCAGTGACGTCTATATTAATTATTCTTAAATTTTATGATTGGATTATTTTTTAAACTCAATCATAAAGTTTACGTGTTCACAGAACACTTACGTGCAATTGTTACGGTTATTTTTCAATTAAAAAAGTTAATTTATCTTATTTGAATTACTTATTATTAATTCTTACTTATTCACCGCTTTATAGTTTTGTTTTTATCTATGCTTGTATTTTTTAATTTCAGTATACATTGTTTTCTGAAGAAGATACCATAAGTGTCGAAACATGCAGAATAATCAATAAATAGTGGTTTAAACAAAGTATTTTGTCTAATTATTAATACAAATTAGATGAATTTTATTTATAGAGTCACCACTGGGACTCGAATCTGGAATTTTCTATTGCTGGTAACTAGGCACCTAAGCTGTAATGACACTGTGCAATGTGTCGTCAGATTTCGTCTACATATAATGTTACCTTATTAGTGAGACATCTATTTTTTTTCCCGCTGGAAGCGATCATCTATATAATTGCAATGTTTTCAAAAACTTTTTAATAAATCCGGCTGGATGACGCCAGGACATCCAGTCTGTTTTATTAACAGAAAACATTTAACATTTTAATGAAATCACATTTTAGTTGTGAAGTTGCAATTTATCAAAACATACTTTCTTGATAATTAAGGTAACATATATGTTGATGGAATATGACAATATTAATTGGTTAAAGTTATCTATCGGCAATATAAAGTTCCGGATTAGAGTCGATGATTAAATTTCTTCGGTAGATATGGGTGTCCAGCGAAAGTTTTAGTTTCAACAAGTAATAGATCTGCATATTTCACTTTTTAAAGATTATGTCATTTAAGTGACGTCCATTTTTTGCAATATACTTTTTTAACCGAACCCTCGTGTTAGCGATTACCCGAGAAAAAAATGGTGGGTGAATGGCGGCAATTTCACGGTCATGTTTTATTGTAGGACTTGTATTGTTTGAGGATTATTGCTGTATACTTTAGTTTTTTTTTTTTTAAGAGAACACATTCTTATTGTGAAGTTGTAATTATTCAGAACAGACGGTCTGTGATATTTTAAATATGAATTAAATATATTAATTAGAAAGATATACATATAAAATCAATTTAATCGAAAAATATTGTTGTTGTGCCACCGGGATTCGAATCTGGATCTCTTTCCTAACCGGGGAAGGTGCATTATCCAACTATGCTACAGCGACAATATTTTTAGCGACAATTTTTGAACCCATATGTTACCTTCTTGATATTAATACATTTAATCGTTCCATTATTTGACAGATTTTATATGTATATCTTTCTAATTAATATATTTAATTCATATTTAAAATATCACAGACCTATGTTCTGAATAATTACAACTTCACAATAAGAATGTGTTCTCCTAAAAATAATAAAGTTGTATCAATGTGTCCAAAATTTAATAAAAATCTGTAAAAATAAGGTAGATGGCTCTGTCAAATAATGGAACGATTAAATGTATTAATATCAAGAAGGTAACATATGGGTTCGAAAATTGTCGCTAAAAATATTGTCGCTGTAGCATAGTTGGATAATGCACCTTTCCCGGTTAGGAAAGAGATCCAGGTTCGAATACCGGTGGCGCAACAACAATATTTTTCGATAGAATTGATTTTATATGTATATCTTTTTAATTAATATATTTAATTTATTCTCTGTATACTTTAGATTTCAGAAATCTTCACAAGAAAAAATCACAAGGCGTTAAGTGTGTATCCGTATTTGTTTAATAATTTTCTTAGGAAAATTGCCCTCAGCTTCTTCATCAAGACCTAAGCAGTAAAAAAAGTGTGAACATTTCGTAAAATGTGATATAATTACATCAAAATTAGTTTAACTATATCAACAATAGCTTAAATAGTTTACTAATTTACTTACTCACCTATTTACCTATATTACGTTTTATTTTGACAATTTCTGGTCGCCATCTTTGATTATTAATTTTCCCATTGTTTGTATTTGTTTTTTTCATATTGTTACCCAGAATGATAAACATCACTGCAGAAGACCGTATTCTAATCAAAAAATTGCGAATTGAAAAACGTTGGGGTACTAGGAAAATGATCAAAGAGTTTCAAAACAAAGCCTGGAGTATAGCTAGACATTACAGCATAACTGGACATTACAGCTGGACGGAACTCCATCTCACAGCCAGAAATACAATCAACTTTCTTCGTCGTGAGAATGTTAATTTCATCGAGCCAGGCATGTGACCACCGAACAGCCCAGATTTAAACCCAGTAGATTATGCAATATGGGGTGTTTAGTTATGCTGATTAGCTAAATATTTTGCAAAACAAATTACATTAAGAATTATAATTAATTATATTATGTTTTGAAATAACTCATGTGTTACGAGATGTTCTCACTTTTTTTGGGCCACCTGTATGTGGAGTTGCCCCGTCTTGTTGAAACTGCGTTTTGTTGTTGTATCCGGGAAACATTTTCAATTGCGGTACCAAAAAACTCACCAATCATATGATCAATATGGTTATAATCAATAAACCTCAGAAGTGAGTCTCTCTGGTTAAAAAAAATAGAAAAAAACCCACGGACACCCTATATATTTTATTTATTTTAATCTAGTGCATTCATAATTATATATATACATGTATATATTATTGTGATGTCTTTGAGATCAAATATATGTGTGTGTGTGTGTCAGAGCGCCCGCACCGCCGGGGCGAGATGTATATGTGTGTGTGTGAGCGGGGTCAAAGAGTGACGCGCGCGAGGCGCGTTCTCTTTTGCGTTACCGTTTGGCTCCAAGACTATATATACCTTGTACCTTAACTATATTATTCGTGTAATAAATATTATAATTGTCACAGAAGAGTTTCTCTTGAAGCACCAATAATCTAGTACGAAGTGTACAACTTGAAACGTACTTCTAACGTAAGTTCGTAATAATTATAATTCTATAACAATCGAGTATCATTTAAACCAAAAGCTTTAACACTTGATATTATACAAATCTAAGAGTATTTAAGAACGGATGCAGATGAAATTTTACACATTATTCATTACTATAAACGTTGATAATTGTATTTTGAATGGAGAGCAGACTGACCATCTGGTGTATATCGATTTTTGCCGTTAATACCCGCGAGTCTCGAGACCAAAATATACACGCACCATGAGCCTTGCCGGAGATCACGACCCGACCAGTTCCGGATGCACCCGGTTTACGTAACACACAGAAATAGCCTCAACTTCTGATTGATGCGGTGTGGTGTGACCCACATTCCTCCAAGGGAAGATAAATCCCGCGGCCCGGCACGGAGCACGGCGCGCATACTAACACGCGGCGCGCGTTACATGCCCGCGAGAAACTGCGCGCGAGCACGTATCCACTGGATGTGGAATTCTTCGGACACCGCCGAAAACACATCGGGAACCGCCAATAATTGAGGGTACTAGATGCAATCTCAACAACCTCCGTATATTTTTATTTTAAGAAAAACGTGTAAATCTAATTAAAGCTTGGAGAACAATATATTTAAAGATGCACTTCTTATTACGAATGATAATCACTATTATAACACCAAATAAATTAAACACCTTTTTTTAAAAATAAGTTAGTTGTTTATTGTTTATATTGGCAGCCATTTAAATTTCACAGTAGCGAAAACTGCCATTGGTCGAATTTTAATATAAATGACAGCGGGACACAAACAACTGACAGATTTTGAATGACTGATTTAAATTAAAAAGAACTAACTTTTATTGTTAATAATATTAACACAATACGTAAAAGCTATACAAAAAAAAACTGCATTAAATGTTAGAAAAAATCGAGTTTTCTAACTTTCCAACTAATATGTTAAATTGTACCAGTGACTGATTGTACTATGTAATATTGACTACATGTTCAATAAATTGAACAGCAACAGTTGTCATGTTTTCTTGCGATATAACTTACTAATTTACACACCGTTTCTCCGCGGGGGTAGGCATAGAGGATAGAACGCCACACTCTTCTGTCCTGACACACAATTCTCGTCTTATCCACATTCATACACCTTATACAAGTTCGCCGATTATTGAGGCTTCTAACGGGACTATCCTCCAGTATCTGGTTTACCTGGCCGTGCCAAGTCTTCCGCGGACGTCCTCTACTTTTGGTACCATCAACACTTGCGTCATTATATCTTTCTTACCATTCTTTCCTCATTAATCTTACTCTCTATACCAAGATCACATTTACATTCTTTCCTTATTTTTTCACTTTTTACTCTGTTATAAATGGATCAGCCAAAGATATGCCTGTGTGATTTCATTTCCACTGCATTCAGTTCCCTTCTGCCAGGCCGCTCCATACGACCAAACCACCTAAGTGATCCTTTATTAATCTTACTCACTATCTAAGATCAGCTTTACATTCAAGATTACCAAACCACTAAAAGCGACCCTTTTTAATTTTATTCCTTTTGCTAAGATCAGCTATAAATTCTATTCTAATTTATTTTTTCTTTACTATATTATCAAGTAGTTTCAATTTATTTACACTCAATATATATACTTTTGTTCCTCTTCTACCAATTTCAGGCTTATTCTAAACGTTAAATTCCTACCATTATTTTGGTTTTTTTTCTTTCCCCGTTCTCGAATACCAATTTTCGTAATTAACAACCATATTTATGATTTCATTCCTATTTTCTGATTTTATGAATGCGATTTATTATGTATGTAAATAAGATTACTCTCCATCACGCCGTCTCTTTGCAGGGGTAGACAGAGAGGATAAAACGCCACACTTTGTTATCCTCACTCCACGCGTCCCGTCCATGTTCACAAATTTTCACATTCGAAATTTCTTTCAGTACCGATGCGTCATCACACGTAAATTATTTTAGTTACCTTATTAGCTTTTGAGACTAGTGTCATTCTGAATAATAAAATAGAGTATTCGTAAATTTGTTAACATTAAATTAAATTTGTACATTTTTTATGGTCGGTATGTAAAGTGTTACCATGCTGCAAGTGACTTTAAATATTTCAAGCGTACACCACCTCTCCGAGATTTATGTGTCAAAAAATTCGCGGTCACTGTACTAATAGACTATTAATATCGGTATACCCGCTTCAAACCCATAAATACTCACGTATCTACCAACACACCGTATCCTCAAGGGACACGCAAAGAAAACAAATATAATCCTATGATTGCGTTAATGAAAGATTAATGGTGACCATATGTTGCGGATTTTGAAAAAGAAATGCCTACGGCAACTGGAGACCACCAAGTTAGTCCTATTTTCATGGCACATAGATTAGTGAAAATATTGAAAGTTGTTTTGAGAAAATTGAATAGCGTTTTCGTGTATTCGTTTCCTTTTTAAATATTATATTTTTTATATTATTAAAAAAATATTTTTTATTTTTTAGGAGAACACATTCTTATTGTGAAGTTATAATTATTCAGAACATAGGTCATGATATTTTAAATATGAATTAAATATATTAATTATAAAGATATACATATAAAATCAATTTTATCGAAAAATATTGTTGTTGCGCTACCGGGATTCGAACCTGGATCTCTTCCCTAACCGGGGGAGGTGCTTTATCCAACTAAGCTACAGCGGCACTATTTGTATTAATTATTATTCTGGCGTCTGCTATCATATTTACTTAAAGGTATTTGAGATTCTGTAAAAATAAGGTAGATGGCTCTGTCAAATGATGGAACGATTAAATGTATCAATTTCAAAAAAGGTAACATATAAGGTCGAAAAATTGTCGCTAAAAATAGTGCCGCTGTAGCTTAGTTGGATAAAGCACCTCCCCCGGTTAGGGAAGAGATCCAGGTTCGAATCCCGGTAGCGCAACAACAATATTTTTCGATAAAATTGATTTTATATGTATATCTTTATAATTAATATATTTAATTCATATTTAAAAAAATATTTTACTAAAACTTTACGGCGGCTATAAATACAATAATAGGATAATAAAAACGCGTAATTTAAAATATGTACCTACTTTATATTACTACTAAATCGTTAATTGTTATGTAAAGATATTAAGTTAAAAAACTTTGTTAAATATTAAATATTGTTTATGATCCATTTAATCTCCTACCCATATTTGCCAACGAATTACAACCTTATTTATGCCTGTAGAATAAAATTCATTTTCTACTGCTTCCCTGTTATTGCATTTTTTGCCGTAAACAGTTATCGAGGTCCTTGAAAAGGTTAAATTTCCATGGAGCTATATGAGTACTCTTCGGTTAATCAGTGTTGGTTTTTACGTGTTTTATTCCAGTAATCCTCGACGCTTTTCATCATTAAAACTTACGTCTTCATTCCTAAACTTTTTTAACCAACGCCACACTGTTTAGAAGTGATCCCTTCATCCCGCACTTTATTAACTTTGCGTACTGTTAATGTATTATGCCCGACTTTAAAGCGTGCCAAAAAATTACACAATACACTTTTATTTTTTTAAATTAATTAATTAAATATAGTAGATTCCAACCTGTCAAAAAAATTAGTAAATATTTCCTAGCAAAGATCGTCCAACATGATATCGTCCATCTATTGAAATCGACCATTATTTTTGGAATAACCTAATATCCTGATTGAGGATTGTAACAGTGAAGATATCAGGCAGAGAAAATCCCCCTTCGCGTACGAGCTGGAATGCTGACATAATATTTTTTCCACTGCACCGATCGTGTGAAGCACATGTTATTTTCATGATATACCGCTCTGTAATCCTTCTACATGGTCAGTTGGCCGTATAGCAACACCTACTGTACTGTAGAGCGGCATAAATATTCTTAGAAGAAAGAATACAATCACATATGTATCTTCTATCTGCGTCATATATACATATAAGATTATAAGATAAGAGATTATAATAAAATATTTTAAGACAGTTTATGATTTTCTTTTCATTATAGCGTGGCAGTATTAATTATTAATACAATATTTTTATCTCAGAGTTCCTTGGTTAAGTTCTTACTTACTTAATGTGAAGGGAGTAAGGAAAGATTAATCTAAGTGTTGGAAATATCGGCGGGTAAAGTTCATACGATACACGATACGGTCCTGTAACTTTGTTATTAATTATTTGTTTTTATTTAAATAGCTTGATTTTTTTAGTCTTATTGCACTTTGGCCGTGTTAATAATTAACAATTATGTGATGTCAATTTTATTTGTAAGAAAGGTTTTTTGGTAAAGGCTTTTGTTGACTTTCGTTTTGTGCAAACTGTTGCGAAACTAAAACGGGAATATGCCAGACACGAATTATTTTTTTAGAATCGTTATTATGATTAGACGAAAGCATTATCCTCCTTAGTGAAATTTAGTCAACGCGATTTTTAGGGGATGAATTTTAAAAATTAGTACACTATGTGTTACTGTGTCTTTGACCGTTATTTAAACAGTTAATTAAACCACCGTTGTGATTAAGATTCTGTTCGATTGTAAAGATGATTGATAATAATTATTCGTAATTCATCGAGCATTGACTGATACACTAGAAATTAAATCTTATTAAACATAACAGTTTATCATCACTAATATAATATATATACAAGTAAATCGAATTTTTTCAGACGTGCATTAAAATAAATGTCATAATTTAGCATACTTAAAAAATAATTTGAAATCATTTTTTTTATTGCTCTATTAAATATATTTTAATTTTTTTTTTTTTTTAATAAAATGTCATTAAGTTTGCTTGAATTATTCAGGGTACCCCCAAAAGGGTTGTTTGTATGCTTTAACCCTTGTCAGCTTGAGAGCGACAAAAGTGGATTTTTCCTCGTTAATTTTTTTTATAGTATATATTGAAATTTTGAAATTATTTTTTTGCTCACAATAATACGTGACACTAATTTGTTTGACATTTTTTGAGCATTAACCTCTACTGAATTGAGAGAATATAACAAACAATATTGTAGCCAGGTCAAAGCTGATAAAACTGTTAAATAAAATGTGTGAATTATCGACTTGAATCTGGCAACAAATGGCATTAATTTCCCATAAAGATAGTCCCCCGCGATACGTTCTTTAAAATACCGCAGGTAAAAATAGCAAACAGCTGTCTGACAGAAAGAAAAATGATCAGTTTATCTGAATTGATTGCGGTTCACTTGTGCAAATCTTTATAACGGAACAATTTATAGTGCGATCTTTACTGTTAATATAATAATATTATTAATAAATGATAATTGTACATTATTTGTCAATAAAAAAATCAACTGATTACAATTGCTACTCTCATATGTAAATATCGCGCGTCTGTGTGTGTATTATGTACAGTTCACTGGGAAAGAATGAAGGAACACGATTATTTTATATTTATTGTTAACATTTCAGAACATTAGTTTCCATTGTAATTTATTATGTAGGTCCTAGGTATATACCTACTTAGGTAAGTACTAGGTATGTATAATTTTTTAAATTTAAAGTATAGATAGTTACTGTATTTACGAAGAAATTCTTTACGTGAAAGAACATATGTTATTATGGAGAACACAATCTTATTGTGAAGTTGTAATTGTTCAGAACATACGTGTGTGATATTTTAAATACTAATGAAATGTATTAATTAGAAAGATATACTTATAAAATAAATTTTATCGAAAAATATTGTTTTTACTACTGGGATTCGAACCTGAATCTCTTCCAATCCGTGGAACGTGCATTAAGAAGATGGCTTTCAAATAATGGAACGATAAATGTATTAATTTGTAAAAAAGTAACATATAAGTTCGAAAATTTATCATCAATGCACTGTGTTGGTATAACATAATAGGTTAATGCACGTTCCTCGGATTAGAAGAGATCCAGGTTCGAATCTCAGTTACAACAACAATATTTTTTCGATAAAATTGTTTGTATATATATATATCTTTCTAATTAATACATTTAATTTGTATTTAGAACATATTTTAATTTTCTAACATGCGAGTGTATCGACATTTATTGGTACTGAATAAAATTTTTAGTAACGATAATTCTGTATTTGTTTATTTAGTCACTTTATCGCGCACGTATTTTTCTGAGATTACCCTAGTCTGAAGTTTTTCTGAGTTAGTCTGAAGGTTCTGATCTTCTAATCCTCACTATTGCGTGAACTGCTTATTGGATGCTGTTGGCTGAACATGGTCTGACCATTATGTTGATGGTTAATTGTTCTTCCAACTCATCATGCATTATGTTCAAAGACTTTTCAATACATGAAAAACTGACAAATACATTTTGTGTGACTTATATACACGTGGCACCGTATCGAAGCATCGACGAACGTTCCATTGATGCATGAAAAGACGCTCCATAATTTATATTAGAAAAATTCATGACCATATCTTCTTCTTCTTTAACCGCCCCATGGGCCACAGTTCATGACCGCACTGTCCCTTGACATCACGCCTTTATGGTCCAGTTTACAAAATCTGCATTCGTTCGTTCATTCGGGTTGCTTTTATTTGGCAATTAAATGTTTCAGGTTTATACAGTCTTCTGATATTTCATATGTGTGTCGTTTGTCATTGTCTAGCCAGGCATTTTTCGAATTAACTGTAACTATTTCATAATATTAGATATTTTAAGTCCTCGGGATCTCAGGCCATATTAGTAGTGATTAAGTTTTAAAGCAAATTCCTTGTTTCAATATTTTCAATAGTTCAAATTTTATAGCTATTTTCAATAGCTTCAAATAATCAAATAGCTCCAGGACTTTTTTTTAAATAAATGACTCAAATGGAACGAAAATGTAAACGCTTACAACATAATAATGCGCAATACTTTTGCTGTTGCATAAATGTGTCATAAACTAACGAATTTATGTATCCATAAAGAATGTGTGTAGAATGCCTCTTGTCTCACAACTAATGTTCCAAACCCCTCTCCTATATGTTCATTTTATTTCATGTCTAATTTTCAATGAAAAAAGTTGAGATTTTAAAAACTAAGCAAACTTACTTCTCACATACATTTTTATTCCCGAAAACCCACTCACGGAGAGCTTAATACATTACAAAAAATTTTTTTTTACTTATATGTAGTAGAAAATATGACAGATATAAAATAACAGTTAGTTTAGATAGTGTACTTACAAAGGCATGCAACAGTGAATTGCATATCAACAGTGCTTTATTGTTTATGTTTGAGTTTAGGTACCAAATAATTCACATAACGAACCTCTACAGTTCTACACCATTAGAATACAATACATAATTAAAAATATTGAACAGATTCTTCTTTGCCGGAATCTATACAAAATTCTCACATGATGAGCTCGTTCATAGAGACTTACCTTCCGCCGCGGAATTACGGTATCCGTATTATCTACATCTGCCGATGGCTCTGTTCTCTCACCCTTGTATCTAGTAATGGTAGACCGCTATATGACTGTGATTGTGACGATTATTGGCAACTTAAATTTAACTATTGGAAGTTTTCTTGTACCAGTAAAGAATTCATACCCGATATACATAACGGTTTATATAACTACTTAAAAACAGTTGTAATAACGATTTAACGATCACAACTCTTGCCATAATCATGATCAATGCTGTATATCGAGTTCTAATGAACCAATTTTGAAAAACCGAAAAAAAATCTATTATCAAATGAATATGAAGATCTCAAAAATTCGCAAATTAAATAAATCAATTATGTCATTCATTCAAACTGAATTCATATAATTTTATTGTTAAATAGTTATTCTATCACAAATCTTATATTAAATCAAAATCAAAATCTGTGAACAGGTTGTAGCAGATTTCCTAATTTTATTTTGAAACCCACCTAAAAAAAATGAGCTCATGTTAATATCGCGTGTGGCTATATATTATATGTACAGTTCAATAGGAATGAAGGAAATAATGAAAAAAAAAATATTTTAACATTTTATTCTTCAGGAAAAAGGTTGTTTAGAATTTTAATTTGTATAGCTAGGTACTAGGTAATAATTTTTAAATTGAAATGTATAAGTAGCAGACGAGGTCACTTCAAACATGCTTTGGATGCTCCGTATCCCTTCTATTCTAGAGTAAAAAAGCTTTGGACTTTTTGTTTCTAGCCGAAAACAACACTGCAGCAAAAAATTCATCCTATCCTAACAAGACCAAACTAGTCATAACATACACTACAACACGAGAAAGTTAAAAAACATATACATTTTCAACTTTCGAATATCTAAGAATCGCGTAAACACACAGATACCAGCAACAGTGTATTCTATCATTCGTTTCGTATCCACAAAGTTTAAAAGTATTTGACTTTTGTGCATGCGCATTCAGTTCCACCTGTCAAGGTCTTCGAATACTGTATACGCATTCATTAACAGCATCCAACGTACAAAAAACAACTTTAATGCTTATGGATATAATGCGCATACACATTACGAAGCGAGCGGACTGTTTTGAAGAATTTGTTTGTGAGACGCATTTTGACAGTTTGGCTTGAATACTTGAAGCCGAATTATTGAAACATTGAATATCTTTCTATTATGTTATATTTGTATATTTGACAGTAAGTATAAACTTATTATCCAACATCCCTTCTACAAAAAGTCATCAACCGCTACTGATAAGTAGGCACCGTGTATTTAATTCACAAATAAGTTAATTACCTACCTACCAGGATATAAAAGCACATCTATTGATTTCTGAAATGCGAATTTCTAAAAAGTATCTAAATATATGTTTGACATTTATGGATACCGAATAAAACATGTCGTCACCATGGTAATAATGATGTATTTGTTTTGTCACTTTTTCGTCATACATTTTTCTTAATATGTTAAAACATCAAGAGTAATGTAACGTTCGATACCATAACACTTCAACCGACGGACGAAATGACCTCTGGAGTCACTTTGACGAGGTCAATTCGCTGACCGGTAGGTTGGCAACATGGCAGACAATACCAGCAACCGTCTCCTCGGATATAAAGTCGGTGAATTTATGTGTCAAGAAGCCTGGAGCTCACCGTTGTCAATACAGCGTCGTCATTATTAATTTGTTTTGACTGCCAGACTGGTGCCAATCTTCCCGCGTGATCTCCACCAACCGACACTGCAGCCAACATCGCCTTATGAATGATTAATTGCCCGTGTACGATTATTTGTAGCTGTTGATTATTTAATGTTGGTAATCAATAATTGTTAAAGCTTAATCATTTATGTCATGTTGACAGAACTGACTCTGTCACGAACATGTCGGAGCCAGTATTGATTGAATTAGAATCAATACTTATTCTTGTACAAATAAGGCAACAATTTTTAGAAATGGTAAAGGAATGATAGAAGGTTGCACATCTTCAAAAATGATAATAATTTATTTGATATTTAAAGTACAATCTAGATTTTAATGGTGACCTAATGGGTATTTTGAATGTACATATATACATACACACATACTTGTGTGTTATCACTATTATAATAATGTCCTTATATCCGTCCGTATTATTTAATAATTTTAAAATAAAATTAAGGTTTTAATTCTACACTCGGTACCTTATAAAGATATAATAATGAACAATTTAGAAACCATTGAAATACAAAAGAATTTAAATTCGGAGAAAACACTAATTAATAACATAACATTTCCTAACACTTCACCTTTACTATACATATTCATGTTAACAACCGAAACCTCTCTCCTCTTCCCAAGCCTTGCCCTATTACCCGAATAGACTACAATACTGCATTTAATTTAGTTTTCACCTGATGATGAAAGGGACTGCACCTCTCGAAACTATAGTAATGACAATAATCCAACAAATGTGTAGTACAAAGTTTAGTTGTGAATATTAAAATAATTATTAGTATTATTTTTTTTAAATACACGAACAAAAACAAACGATTTTTACCCTTTTTAAAAATAAAATGATAGGTAGTAGATAGCGATAATCAAACTATGTCAAAAACTCTGATGGCCAAGCAGTAATAACTGGTTAAGATCATAAAATCATATTTATGTGATAAAATTTCGCGCGCTTATTTTTATATTAATAAATTGTTGGTCGTGTCCAAGCTGCCCGTAAGTATTGGAACGAAGTGAAATCGAAAGTCCTTTCCAGTCAGATGTAATGGACCTCATTTCTCAGACAGGACACTGTACTGGGCAAACAGCTTTTTGTGGGTGTCCTGTGATTGATTTCGAACCGAGTGGCTTTACGTTCGAGAATTCTTCTTTACAACAGAGGCGGATTTGGAATTAATATTCTGACAAATTTTACACTTCTTCTGTAGAGAGTAATGATATTTTATTATGACCTAACTAAAATATATTTTATGTTTTAGTTGGCTCTAAAGACCTTCCAGGTCTATGGGCTCTCAATAAAAAATAAAAATGCCCCATTAATAAAATTAAAAGAATACATATTAAGTACTACGTTATTTTATACATTAAACAGTAAGAATAAAATTTGACTAAAATGCTCCTAAAATCTTAGCACATTTTCATGAAAAAAAATGTGTTCTTTTAGACATTTATATGCTATCGAAAGAAAAATAAACCTTGCTTTATTTTATGGCAATTTTCAATTTATAACGATGGTCTGATCCTTATTCTACTATATTAGCAAAATACTTCTATATACATAGATAATATTTTCACGTATTTTTGTAATACCTCTAAAAATGATTTTTTATACTTTTTAATTCCATTTTCTCCTGCGATGGTTTTAAAAAATATATTTGTTCACATAAGCTTTGTAAGTGTGTTGAAACTCGCAAAGTATCAATACAAAATGTATTAAATATATTAATTAGAAAAATATACATATAAAATCAATTTTATCGAAAAATTTTGTTGTTGCGCCACCGGGATTCGAACCTGGATCTCTTTCCTAACCGGGGAAGTATATCTTTCTAATTAATATATTTAATTCATATTTAAAATATCACAGACCTATGAATAATTACAACTTCACAATAAGAATGTGTTCTCCTAACACAATGTATTGTTGGGCGCGAATATTTTAGGCCCATATCTAACGCGGGCTACAATACTTGCTTCTTTATGTTGGTATTGAATTTGAACATGAGGAATTATACCGTTTTAGAAATACACTACCATGATTCCAGACGCAATCTACCCGGACTAACGTCGAATCGAAATGATGGGAACAGATTCAGCCTCGGATGTGGATGACTTATACAGGGTATAACAGACCTAGTCTGAACTTGACTATTACGAGTCGAAAATGTACAAGGAATATGTGCAAATTCTGCACTGTTACAGAAAATAATAATGTTTGAAATTTTTACAAAATCACGTTAAGCTCAACGTGTACGTACTTCGAAATAAATATTTGTGAAATTTGTTCAATTATTAAAATATATCTTTGCTTCAGGTCCTAAATCATGTAACAAAAAATAGTCTAACCGTTCGAAATTGGGTGAGATTTATTTTGTGTATTCAATATATAATTTGGAATCAATAAAATATTACAATCAATCGAAATAATTACGATGTCTTTTTTTGAAATGCTTATATCTCTGACATGGTTGAGATTAGGTACATATCACTTTAACATTTTCGACTCGTAATTTAGTCAGGTATCCATCTATATAGTATTGTGTTACATCCTGTATATAACTTCCGACATGCATTTTATGTAGGTGCCAGCAATATAATTTACTTTCTAAAATTATAAATTTAAACAAGCTCTGATACTTCTACGAGTAAGTCAATACTACTCATATTTAAAATATAATATTATATCTGATCATTCGCGATACATTTGCAAAAATCCGTTCCTGTTTCATGGGTGCATATTCCCCCTTACATTGTAAGTGGTTGTACACACATGCGACAGACCTTTTAAATATGGGACGGTGCAATTTAGCATCGAACGTACTTGTTGACAATATACTCATGCTGGGGAGCATTCTGTGCCTTTAAACACACGCACAGATACAAAAACATTTGTACAACACATACATTTTAATTGTGTATAAGACCGACAATGTAAGAGATTTCCAAGCAATCTATAAAATGTTGGCATGTTAATAAATATTTATTTGCATGC
Organism: Eubasilissa splendida; assembly: GCA_031772225.1. NCBI lineage: Eukaryota > Metazoa > Arthropoda > Insecta > Trichoptera > Phryganeidae > Eubasilissa > Eubasilissa splendida. Next base: position 34,208,483 of record CM062850.1, read on the forward strand.
TCAATAGTTCGTGCGATTAATAAAATATATGCAATGTATTAAAAAATATTGATGAGAATAATTATGATGTAAGATTCAGGCTTCACTTATGTTATTTATTAATGTTTTTCAAGGATATTTTCAACATTCTGAAGAACCGTAGAAAATAAACAATCCAAAGATATTAGTAAATTAACCATTGTAACGATCTATAAATTACATCTGATAACAACTTTCACATTGCATTATTTTATTAATTATTTTTATTACACATTTTTAATTTTGAAACATTTTCTTTATTTTTCTTCTCGTGCCTTATTAAAAGTTAGTTATCATCACTATGTTTACTGCCTGGAAAAACTCTACTGTAAACTATCCACACCATTTTCTCGGGTTCTTCAGCTATTCTCCTACTTCTGAGGCTTCAATTTCCTGCTATATTTCCCTGCGTTATATCATTCACGATCTGATACTTCTCTGAATTTTTAATTGAAGCTTTTGAATATCTCTTATTTAAAATACTTATTTTTATACCAGAATATATTCTCTACATAACTCCATAAAATAATATTAAGACACCTTAATATTTTACATTATTTCACTCTTATGATTAACTTAATTTCATTAAAAAATTTATGTAGTTTACAAATACTTATCTACTTTTAAAATCAGCAATATTATCTTTGTGGTTAAGATTCATATTTTTATTTATTATCTTTGTTTTATTAACCACTAAAATGAGTTTAAATACATCATTTGATAGAAAATGGTCATGATTTTGATAAAAAATTGGGATTGTCAAATTTGCATATAAACGGTGTTGGTCACAAATTAAATAATTTGGAATCGTTGGAGATAAATAAAGCGTGTAAAACTAATCAAAAAATTATAAACAACCAACTAAATTTAACTACGAGTCCTATTCTAAAATTTTTTCCTAAAAATTATTCGAGTAAATTTGTATTAAGTAATGATTTGAGTTAGGTACTAAAACAATTTTTTTTTTTTTTTAAATAGATTCTGTCAAAGAAACAATATATGTTTTAGTTAGTTATGACATCCTGAAGAAGAAAATGGTATTTTTCAAAACCGGTAGATGTATTTAAACTCATTTTAGTGGTTAATAAAACAAAGATAATAAATAAAAATGTAAATACTTATCTGATACTAAACAAATAAGATTAAAAAAAACATCAAACTAAAGATTGTTTTATTCAACCATTTCATTCAAGTACAGCATGGGACCATATACCAAGTACAAACAGTTATCATACATAAATAACAAGAAAGCAAAAAATATTTATTTCTAAAATATAAATATATTTTTTAAATGATTTCCTTGTTCGTCATTTGCATGAAGATTACATAGAAAAAACATCCAAGTTCTCTCATGTTTATCATATTTGTTCATCATGGTATCGGTATCATAAATAATAGAAATGGTAATAATTTAATAATAAAATAATTTAAATTTTGATTGTATTATAATGTAGCTGAGAAATTCAATTGGCGAAATTATGAGCAATCTTTCCATTACTAAGAAAAAAATTATCAAGTGTAAGGGCTGAAAATTACGCAATGTTGTACGTGTGCAATGTGGTGACGTTACATTACATTGAGTTTGATTGAGCTCATAATAAGTTAAATAATCATGTTTAGACTTTACAAATCTTTACGGTTATTTAAACATTTTATTCAATTTTATTCCATATCATTCCAGATGGTCAAGACTCTGCTTATGTAAATATTATTTTAAAAGATTTTATTAAAAGACATTATGCATACCGTATCCATTACCAAACTTGTGGAATAGCTATGAACCCATAAATAAGTATTTAATAATAAAACAAATATGGGTATTTGAAAGACGAAAGACCAATAATCTTGGGTGATTGAATTGAAATTAATGATTACTATACATGTACGTGACTAAAATACTAACCACTAAATAAAATACTGGATGCCAAAAATACCTACCAGAAGTATTATATATTACGAAAGATACACATGCATAATCATCATCATCTACGTCGGTTCCTCATGATCGTGATCTCCATGAACTACCGCCCTCTTGATTATGCTCCTCCATTTTTCTCAGCATCCGGCCGTTCTAAAAGCTGTCACCAGAGAAGTGCCTGTTGCCATTTTCACTTAGTCAGTCCAACGGGTGGGAATCTTCTTTTTCCTTTTCGTCTTTTGACGTGGCCCACCATAAAAAAGCTTCTCCAAGCTATGCTCTTTTTTCACAAAATACCTGTTATAACTTTCGTTTTACCACAAATTCTATTGGTTCCTCTGATTATTGTCTTGTTATCTCGGGTACGGATTCCTTGTAAGAGAAACTCAGTATTTCCAGGTAACAATTATTCGTTGATTACAACACGTAAACACAGTAATATAATATATATTGTTGGGGTAGAAGACCAACGTCCTTCCCTTTTATCGACTAATCAGTGTAGAACATAAGATCCGCGGGTTCTTTTAATTAAGCAACTCATACCCACGTCACTTTTGTCACATTCTACCTTTATCCTAAACTGAGAAAAATTTATAATAACTATTATAAATTTATTTATTTACTTATAATAAATTTATAATATTAATACCTGGAGGTGATAAATAAAACATGTTATTCATTAGAATCTATTCGAAAGAAAAACACAAGAACAAATGAAATAAAATAAAATAAAATCCAGATGACAAATCCTCATTCCGTCGGGTTGGGTGCAAGTTCGACGTCCTTTTTGTATGTGACAACCAGATGTCTTAGCGTTACATCACATTTGACACGCAGCATCCAGGTCATGCGACCGGATTCGTAAACGGACTTTGTTGTAGATGATCATCATTAAATAAAAAATTTCGCCTATAATGAGGCAACTAACTTCAAGGTAGTAATTAAAATCGTATACCAAGGGGAAAAACCATGAGTCAAATCTAGATGCAGAATCCAGAAATATGCACCAGAAACCAAAGTCATAAACTAGAGACAAAGCCAAAGGCATAATCCAGAGGCAAAGCCAGAGGGAAACTTCTTGTTTCCTGTAAAGATTATTTACCATGCGATTAGATTAACAAGTTAATAGTAGATTATGCACTAGTGATTGAACAATAAAAAATACTTACCCTCCGGTTATAGTGAATCGCACACAGTTACATTTTAGTCTGACAGCTTCGTCGATGGTTTTGAAAATGAACCATAGATGCAACCGTTTTTATAACCTTAGACAGAATGTGGTGCCAACTTAAGGGTAATAATTTTTGAATTGCAAGGTGCTTGACAAAAAATAAGTGACGGGGCAATTTCGTACGTAAATTTATAACGTAACAATATTTTTTTAAAAAATCAGATTTTCATTGAGTTGAAATATATGCTGTGTCAATAAAAATAAGTTATCAAGTTTGGTGCAAATTATGCGCAACATGTATCTCCATCACGACATCTCTCCATTGCCTTCAGAGTTCATGATTCTATTTCACATAAAAATATATAATGCACCAGAGACTGAACCACTTGACCTCTGTTGTCTTGGAAATACCGCGGTCTGTTCGTATTTTGTCAAGTCTGGACATAGAAGTTTTCGCCATACTTATGCGTCGTTTGATTTCTAGCTCATAACTACCTTCATCAGTTCATTATGGACCCGAGATAATTGAAGTGATAAGTGTGGAAGGGCATCTGTCCGTGATAGCTAATTAAACCGATTGATAGCTCTATTTTGTCCTTGCTTCCAGGACCAATTTCAACTATCTTCTTCAATGCGATCGAGTAGTGCACTCATTTTTTGAACAATGTTGTATCGTCTGCGTACCTGAGATTGAAAATCTTTATACACACAGCTTAAAAAAAAAGTGTTGAAATATTATTTGAATAACCAATTGATTCTTACACGTGCACCTCTTCTCTCAGGTAGGGTTGCAAGTTCTATTCACATCTTAATTCAGAAAAATATTATAAACATTTTAATCAATTTGTACCTATAAAAATATGGTGAGTATTATTTATTTATACTTTTAAAATTAGCAATATTATCTTTGTGGTTAAAATTCTTATTTTTATTTATTATCTTTGTTTTATTAACCACTAAATTGAGTTTAAATACATTTACCGGTTTCGAAAAATACCATTTTCTTCTTCAGGATGTCATAACTAACTAAAACATATATTAAAAAATTGGGATTGTCAATTTTGCATATAAACGGTGTTGGTCACAAATTAAATAATTTGGAACCGTTGGAGATAAATAAAGCGTGTAAAACTAATCAAAAAATTATAAACAACCAACTAAATTTAACTACGAGTCCCATTCTAAAAATTATTCGAGTAAATTTGTACTAAGTAATGATTTGAGTTGGGTACTAAAAATTTTTTTTTTAAAAATAGATTCTGGCAAAGAAACAATAATATATGTTTTAGTTAGTTATGATATCCTGAAGAAAAAAATGGTATTTTTCGAAACCGGTAGATGTATTTAAACTTAATTTAGTGGTTAATAAAACAAAGATAATAAATAAATATATTATTTATTTATTTAAATAATAGACCGATAGATGTGTTAACTTGAAAAGTGTAACATATAGGTTCGAAAATGTCGTTAAAGTACTGTGTGCCGTAGCATAATCAGTTAATGCATGTTCCTCAGATTGGAAGAGATCCAGGTTCGAATCCCGGTAGCAACAACAATATTTTTCGATTAAATTGATTTTACATGTATATCTTTCTAATAAATAAATTTAGTTAGTATTTAAAATATCACAAACCTATGTTCTGAATAATTACAACCTCAAAACAAGAATGTATTCTCCTTAATAATTATTTAAATAGTAAAAAATATATATGGAAAATATTCAACATTTTATTATGTTATTGAATGGTGTTATTAAACGCTGTCATTTAGTTTTAATTTAATAGTTAGTTAATGAATGTTATTTATAATACTGCTCAAACTCACCTTTACATCCATCCCAGAAGTGAATTTATATAATATTCAATTAAAATAATTTACAATCATAATTCTGATATTCTGGGTCGGCAGTAAATTCAACAATTTGTAAGATATACGCTGGCTGATGCATGTATCTGTTCGCCGATCGGGTCAAGTCGTGCTCGCGGGTAATCTTCTTGACCAAGACACACATTTCCATGCTCATGACATTACTCTGCACTGACGAAATAAAACATCTTCACGAACGTAAACAGATGACTGTAATCTCATGTAAAACTAATGTTCATTTCCAATTACTTGTCATTCGACTTCTGTAGACTGCAACACGATGACACCCGGATATCCGAACGGTTCACGACTCGGTGTGTAGAATAATTGGCTTGTAGGAGTTATGTATCAGAAGACCCAGATGACGCGATTCCCGTCGCGATTTATGCGTCATTAACAAATGTGCATTGCACTCAGATGCACTCATCTAAAGCGTTTTACAAGCGAGTTTATTGGAGCCAGTATATTAATATAATGCCATTAAACCAAAAAATAGACCAAAAAACATCCACACTCAATACCGCGACTCGTACGTGAAGGCCAGTGTCCACGGGAGGAAACACGATGAGATAATTTAAGAGATTTAGTAGAGATACATCTCAATACCATGCACACGTGTTGAGATTTTTATCTGGAGTTAAATTCAGAGAAAAGCTCGAGATTGGTAGAAAGAGAAAAAAACTCAAACGTATGTATACGACGTTCAATCTGACAGTGAGATTCAATGACGATACATGCACACAAATCTATTATAAAAGTTAATAATAAATAATTTTTAATGAAAACATACTTTTATTATGAAGTTGTATGTACCAAAATATTTTTTTAATAGATTTTTTCGATTTTTTTTCTTATTGCCTCATATAATTTATATTAGACAAAATTAATTAAACATTAACATTAATATAAGGCGTTAAATTACAAACATTTATTACGTTTTAACTGCTGCTGGGGGAGATTCGGAATCACCCAACTGACATTTCTCAACCATTTGACGTACGAGGAACGTGAAGTGAGGCGCAAGACGGCAAATCTCTGAGACATGGTGTGTACACGGGGACTACGAAACCTGAGAGTTGTCTTCGTAGTATTTTATAGGTGCAAATCAGTATCTCTGAGATTGTCTCGAGTAAAAAATCTCATTCGTGGGCATGGGTTATATAGAGAGAGACTTTTGTCTCCACAATACTGCCTCATGATAGTCTTTGTGGTCTGGATTGATTATTACAGGAAAAATTGCAACTATTGTTAGCAACAAACCATATAGGTACGGTTTGGTGGTAAGACATCGACTAAAAAAGGATTCTACAATTTTGTTTAAATTTTCTCTACGTTTATGTAATTGAATAATCATTCAAATCTTGACATTTCGGTTTTCCACTTCATTAGTAAGTGTATTATAAATATTGTGTATGGATGTTACACAAAGTATTTTCGTATTTATTTGTTTTAAGGTTATTGATATTTTCCTTTTTTAGAATGTAAATGTATATTATTTCTGTTTCCAAATTAACAATGTTTCTTATTAATATGTTTACTTTTGCTATGTTTTATGTGTCTATTTTTATATATTTTAAATTAATCAGTTGATTAAATACATAGCTTCAAGCAGATCTATAAAACTCGGATACATAACTAAGTTGATTGATGTGATTCTATTAATTGATAATTCATTGATTATATTATTAAAGTGTTAATTTCAAATTATAAAATTCTTTCATTCCAAATGATGACTGTTTCAACTTCTCTGTATTTTTCCCATCAATTTTAAAGTGTTTCTATAAAATTATGATATATTTCAAGAAATAGATTAATATTTGTATTATTTTTACTTTATTAATTATTGAAATTGTGAATTTTTATTTATAATGTACTATCTAATTACAAAAGTTAAATATTCATCTCAGCATGGACATAGATCGATGAAGTTTCGTTTTGAATATAAATATGTGTAATTATACATAAAGAAATTAATTATATGTAATTTTAAAAATGACTATACTAGGTTCAACGTATTTACCCTCTATTGACTTCATTAATTATCCTCAACCATTCTGTATTTATCTAACAATATTTTTTACTTATAATTATAATTCCTGTATTTAATGAATTTATTTATTTTTAGTCATTTATCTGGCGTTGGCTTTCATAAATATTTCGATACCAAGATACCAATATTATCGTCAAATATATATTCTCTTGATGGGTTCATATAATTTATTGCCATTTACCACGTAACCAGAGCGATATCGCGAACTATATACAAGGAAAGTTTACAAATATGGCAAATATCCATCTGATTTCAGAACCTGCGATGATGTAACTAGATTTATCCCTATTTTATAGAACCAGTGTCTCCATAAAGGTATACTATGAAAATAAAATATTTTAAAAACTACGTTTAAAGGGGAATTATACCTTATATTAAAAGGACTCGTTGAGTTCAACAATTTGACATCCATACTTTACACTTCAGAATCATTCCATTGATTTATTTCTTCGCGAGGGTTAAGACCTTCCGACGTAGGTGACCATGGAGAGACGGACGTAATCGGTGAAGTACATAGTGCCAAAGTGATGTCATACCTGACTTCATACTTAAGAGACCTTATCACAAATCTATCATAGTTGTTTTGATATCAAAAGATTGACCGTATTGCCGATAGCGTTAGATGGATCTCGTGTTTTGAATAATTAAGGTATTTCACCGCCCCTTAGCACAATAGAACACCGTTTATCATAGATATAAACACAAAAACTAATGTATATCTCTATAATTCTAATTTTTTTAATTTATTTATATTTGATCATTAAATTAAATTCATATTTAAAGACACTTACAGCAATAATTATAATAAATTGACAGTACTCAATACATGTTCCTGAGTATTTATGTCAAGTTGTTTTTGGAATTTTAATTTAAGTAAATTATTTTTATAACATATTACTTGGTGCGCCGATATTTAAACCCGGGCTGTCTGCAGATACAATGCAGAGGGTTGATGTTTAATTCATTTCTTCAAGAGGGTAAGCAATTGATGTGGTTTTATCTTCCTGCAACCCTCCGGGAATATGTCATCAAGTGTGTGTATATATTTCTAACTAAGGATCAAAAGGCGTTATTAAAATATATCCCGTTTTTTTTTTAAATTGGCAAAATTATCTTTGTGGTTAAAATTCATTATTTAGTTAGAAATAGAAATAATAAATATTTTTTCAACAAGTTTCTAGTTTATTTATTTACTTTGTATTAAAAATACCACACTATGTTCTGAAAATGCAATTTTATAATAAAAATGTACTCTCCGTAAAAAAATTATATTTTTAATGACTTTTTCTATGAATTTTTGGTTATCTGTTAGGGTCATGGAAATGGTTAATGATAACAAATTTGTATTCGTTAAGCGGAAAAAATATCGTGATTTCTATGTACGTTTCTTAACAAATATAACATTGATAAGATGATTCTTTAATATTTAGCATTTGAAGTCGAAATTCGTTATTTTTAAACGACCTTAAGATCTTTTCACTCAGTCAAGATCCTTGTGGATGTAATAATTTAATTCTTTGAACATTTGAACTATACTTGAACTCCACGCTCTTACATTATTACAGTATATTTCTATAAAAAGGCAGATACGATAGAACATTACACAATTTCATTGCCCCATTTGCTACGCTAAATTTTTACTGCACAGCAGATAGGGAATATGGAAATGAATCGCTACGTACTAACAAAAAATAAATATATACAAAATTGACATCATACGTCAGGAAGACTTGGAAAAAATAAAACTATTATTTAAAATGAATGAATAGGCCAACTTGTTCCATGGATCAGAGTATTGGGTGACCATAAAGAAACAGACAGCCAAGGTGCATAAAGCTATCACAATATTGGACAAATTTTAAAATATTTATATACTTCTTTTTGAGTGGACCCTATTAATGAAAAAATAAAAGGCCGATTCAGATCGTATGGACATGTGATGCGAAGAATGAAAAATTACGTGGTTAATTCATTTAGCAGGGTTCATTCAGGAGTGATTCATTAGGTTCATCAGATCAGGAAGAAAGATACACGAGTGTCGAGACTGAAAAAAGAAAACATGACCTAGGATAAAATGAAGCAGAATAATTAGAGTAGCTGACTCCAGATGAACGGGATAAGGCAAAGACAAAGAACAAGAAGAATAGTTAAATAAAAATAGATAAGAGTATAAATAGAAACGTTCAATAACTTTTATATAATAATACTTAATAAATTTTGTGCACAGCTTCTTGCTTTTACTAGAAGAAAGAAATTTAATTAAGTTTTGAAATATTAAAGACTGTGATCAAAGTTTTTATTTTTTTTCAATTGTATCTAATTTTAACTTTGTATAAACCACATATGTGTTATTTTTACATCAACCATTTTTGATACTAATGTGTCTTCGTCAGGACTGGCGTACAACTTGTATCGTCAGTATCGAAACCAATTAACGTAAAAATAACACACAGTGGTTTATACAAAATTAAATATAGATACAATTTTTAATAATGCCTAACCACAAAGTTAATGCAATAAATATCAGCAATATTTTTATTTAATCGGTACTTTACGGTATGTACTTTAAGGTAAGCTTAATAAGTATTTTCCACAAACGAATTCCACCTAGCCTTATAAAGTGTTTTTTATATCTCACCGGTACTATGGCTGACGTTTAATTATCTAGTTATGCTAATAAAGTTGGATGTTATGTCATTTTATTTCTAACGGATGTCAAAAGCAACTAATTATGATTGACAAGTTTTGGTAACTTTTAAACCCGTACCTGGCAAACGTTAATAAATTAATTAAATATTTACTGATGGGAGTCAAAATCATTATGCTAATTACAGATGAATGATAAAATAGTAGGTGTAACTTGTACAAGGTGAATATTATGTTCCAGGCCGATGTTGTTTTTAAATAACTAAGAAACAAAACATATGTTTTTAATTTAGCTTTCATTTATCAATTACTTAGTTTATTACAATAATTACGTATAAAATATAATATTGGCCAAGTAGCCGCCTCTGGTAGCGACACAAATGCGTGCTCTTTTAACAAAATGTTTCATAACATTCTCGCACACAACGCGTGTTATTTCAGCAATTTCATTTCGAATATTTACCTGTAGCATTGAAATTGTTGTTGGCTTATTGGCGTAAACTTTCTATTCAAGTACCTGCTCCCACAGAAAATGATCGAAAGCCGTCAAATCAGGTGATCGAGGAGGTTAGTCGATATAACTACTTTTTGACATTATGCTGCCGGAATAAAATTCTCGCAAAATTTCAAGCGTAGCTCGAGCTGTGTGTGAGGTGGCACCATCTTGTTGAAACTATATGTGTTGCAGGCTCAATTGACTCAATTCAGTCACCAATAAGTTTTCCAACATGTAACGATAGTAATCACCATTAATGGTTATAGCATTGCATCTTGTATCCTGAAAGAAATAAGCACATACGCCCATGGCGCACCATATAGTAAAGACCGTTACTCTGAGTGAATGTAAAGATTGTTGGTGTATTAATTGAGATTTTTAGTGCCCTAATACCGACTATTTTGATTATTAACAAAAGAAGTTGAAATGTTCTTCGTCGCTCATAATGATTTTTTTATAAAATCAAGATTGAGCTGCAAAACATATACCGCTGCATGTTGTTGAGACGTTAAATACGCCATAATATATTGTAATTAAATATAAACTAACATATACTTGCTAAACAAAAATGTCAGCTAATTAAAATCGGCCTGGAACATAATATTCACCTGTACATCTGTAGAGAAATGAAATACATTGAATCAAAAGTGAAGAATAACATTAAAATAAGCTCGATGGATAGAGTTACGAATAAAAATTTAGTTTACTTTATTTTATGCTAAACATGCAACGCAGTTCTGCAAAAAATTTCTCAATATACCTATAACCCCATATAAAAATCTTTATTGTGTAAAATATACAATGCACTGAATAATAATAATAATAATACAACAGAGATACATTAATAACACACAAAAGCCGGGGAACAGAAGGGCAACTAGGGGAGTACATGGCTGAAGAACCTGACTGAATATATCATGGCTGGAGAACCTGAGGTAAAGGTTTGAATGGATACGTCTGTTGAATGGATACGGCACAAGAAGAAGAACATTAAAACAATATTTAATATCTTATACCCTTTATCCTAAGAGGCTCGGGCACCCATAGTCTTAACAAGGCACGTCCATGTATCCCTGTCCTTCATTCTGTGATTTCAGTTCAGTGGCGTAGCTACTGCCCGGGCATCCTCCAGGGGGGGCGGGCCCTAAATAATACCGGAATTACAACTTTTATCTTTAATGGCCAGTATTCACAAATAAGTAATAGTTTATAATTCCATTATTTTGTGCGCTGATTAGAATAACCCATCCAGTATAGTGTACTTTTAGCAACTGTCATTGACAAATCATCCATAATAAAGAAAATATTAAAACTTTGCGGAAGTTTTCATGATTTTTGTACTATATACGAGTACATGATGTTTCTTACCATTCTGCAATTACTGCTGTTGAACGACGATCTTTTTTCATTTAAAATATTTTTTAAATCATACTTTTGAAGTACTGCGGGTCAGAAAATATTTTTTCTAATTTAGCAAACATTTGTTCGAAAACTTAGCAAAAACTTCACAAGAACAACATAATATTTTTTTGCATTTGACGACGACTATAAATATTTAATAATTTTAGATTGATAAAAAAAAATTCACTGAGTATCGAGTATTTTTATTTATTTATTTTCAATATTAAGTATATAAGTAACAATGGCATCGCATTGGAATTAGATGCAATAATTTATTAACGATATTTAAAGAAAGGCCCCGACGTACTTGCTTGCCCGGGAGCCAAGAAATTTTTTGCTACGCCACTGCTTCAGTCCATGTTGACTCAGCTTTGCCAGGGATAATCCACTAGGCTTCTAATCCTCCTGCCTTCGCCGAGAAAATTGGATGGGATATTCATTCTACTGGCATTCTGATTTCATGCTCAAGCTGACTCATCTGGGATCTCTCAACGAAAAGAATCAAAGGTGCCACAACGAAGATCACTTTACCTATGGAGTTTCCCAATGGGTCGCATAACGCTACTGCTATCAGAAGCTTCATTGCAGCTGCGTGGATCTGCGAACTATTTCAGTGAGAATCCATATTTGTTGTACATATGTAACGGTGGGCTAATAAATTGACTTCAATACTGGAAACAAATTTTATTAGAGTGTCAATTCATAAATATATGAAAAATATGTGAATAAACGTAACATTATCTTAATTGTTATTTGTACTAAAAAATATAAACAAAACTTAATTTTAATCATTAATTTATTTATTACTGATTAATTTATACCTAAAATTTTGATTATCTTCAATAACTTTTTAAATTTTATTTTAAATTAAATATTTTATTTCATTATTGCAGGTCTACTAGAGTCATTCGCCGTATTATTATTTATGTCAACTGTACCAACTTGTATCCGAATGTCTATTTACTAGTTACAATCCCAGTAGTCTATTTTAGAATTTTCAAAATCAAAAGAATTCATTATTTCTTACCATCTCGTTTTTTTCCTACCTTAATATAGCTTTTATTTTTCTGTAATAAAGAATGGAACGTGCACTTTTAATGTATTCTCTGGTCCCGAATAATATATATTTTTTAAAAAACGAATAATTGATTTTCGTATCTTAAAAAAAATTGTATAATTTGTTAAGAGCTTCTATTTGATTCGGTTGAGTTAAATATAACTATTGTAAAGGTAATGACTATTACGTTGACGATAAGAATCACGTACAATTAATGACCTTTGAGATACAACCGGAAACGTAGCCTTCAACAAAAATTAGGAATAAAAAAAATACGTAAAGTGCAAACTTTGGTCATGATAACGTAAAATGGCTGAATACTTCCTTAAATATATACGCGGGTGTTGTCTCACGAACGTCGTTTCAAATTTGGACGATGTGGTCATGAAGCACATCATATTGAAGAGAGAATTTTGATGTTTACATTGTATGAAACGCATTCCGAATGTCAGAGTATAAACAATTTTTGTTTTGTTTATAAACAGGAATTTGGCATTTAAAATAAAATAAGCGGTACAAATGAAGTACTGGTGCCAACATGAGTAGGTGTCATGAATTTAGAACAAGAGAAAATTTCACATTTTTGGGGTTCATCGCAATATAAAGTTGATTACTTTTAAAAATGGACTAACTATAAAAAAACGCAGAAAAATTCCAACATTTATCGTAAATGTAATCGGTTGAAGTAGAGGAATGGTAACACTTTTCCCCGGATAGGAAATGGTCCAGGTTTGAATCCCAGCAGCAACAAAATATTTTTTTAATATGTCTTTTTAATCGATCCATTTAATTTGTTTTAAAAGTACCTGAGAACTATATTCAGAGATTACCACAGAACTACAGGCATATTTTGTGATTGTTAACTTAATAATTTAAACATATTAATGACATACATAAGGAATTTTTTTTAAATTACATTAGACTTATGTTCTTGTTTTTTGCATTCTTGGAGCCGGCTGCGAAAAAATTGCATAATGTGGTGCAAAACATCTGGACCGATCTCTCTAATATCGTTGGTTTTGTTGATTCTCAACTCTTTTGGATTCCTCGGTAAACGTTGTTCAAATTTTCGCTTTTATTAAACCGTCTATAGTCTATACAATACCATTGCTAAATTGGGTTTCGTATAGATATTCTACCACGCCTAAGAATATCATATTCTCAATGAAATTTCAACTGAACCTCGACTGTGGATCCCGTTCAAATGATTACTGTAACACATAAAAATTCATTTCATCAAATTTATGACTGCTGAATGTGCATAATATATCAAACTTTTTGCATACTATACTTGATCCCCACCCGGTATCTGTCTTCCCACCACAGCGCTCACAAATGCGTCATTGCCGGACTCTTTATATAATATTTACAACAAAAATAAGTTTTTATTAAAAATAAATAAGTATCGTTAAGATAAGATGTACATATAAAATAAAATTTATCGAAAAATATCGTCGTTGCTACCGGAATTTGAACCTGGATCTCTTCCAATCTGAGGAACGTGTATTAACCGATTGTGCTATAGCACCACAGTGAATTGAATCCAGGTTCGAATCCCGGTTGCAACAACGATAGTCTTCAATAAAATTGATTATATATTTATATCTTTCTAATTAATACATTTAATTTGTTTTAAAAGCATCACAAACGTATGTTCTGAATAATTACAACTTCACAATAAGAATGTGTTCTCCTTAATAAGTATTATTTTGTTGAGAGTTTTTATTTATTAATTCAATTAAACGATACAACTCAGATGGGAATGCGTTCAGCTGGCAATGGTATCAGTTTATATTATCTGAAGATTTACCATATCTCGAATGAAAAGTAAAATAATCACTTTGATTTTTGATGCGCTGTGAGTGAAGATAGAATAAAAATAATCAAGGCAAATGGATATACCTAGACATTCAAATCTAGTTGGTAACGTAGCAAAACCATTTTCCAGGAACGTTTATAAATTGAAAGGTAGTCTTTCACCGAGAAGATACAAAGTATCGTCCACCCAGGATAATGGATATTTTAATGTCTCGTCTCACTCCGTGAGTACTATGAAGACTTATGAGTCATTAGATGCACCGAACTCATAACGCGAAAGCAACAATGTTAAAAACCATTTGTGAATTTATGTATATTTTTAAATGCCGGGCTTCCACCAAAGATACAAATCACGAAACACAAACAAAAACTATTTTTTTCAACAAAAAGAGCCGTGTTTTGTAAAAAATGAACAGTTCTGAAAACAAGTCTGTCCGAAGACAATGCGTATAGTACACCAAAGGAAAATAATTTTGTTTCTACTGTTTAGCCTATTTGGTTGAAACACGCGAATGTATGTAGATAGTTTTGTTATCTGCGACATCTGTACTCCACTCTTTATCTGTATATGCGATTTTTATCAAGAGTTTGTCTTGGTAATTTGTGTTTTTCTTGGCGATTTTAGGCCCTACTAGATGATTAACAATTCAAAATCGGTACTTGACATTCTTGTAAAATTATGATAGGAAGATCTCACTTCTCCATTCAACCCAACATTGTATTATAAAGTTTTTTTTCGACCATTAATTAAAAACCAACCATAGCTAATTATAAACAATAATTACAACAAATCGTCGTCGGTGAAAGACATCATTGCGGGACTAAACAAAATGGGAAAAAGAGACTAGCAACAAAGATTTTGGAACAGTCTCCCAGAACTGTTTTGAAGACAACAAAACAAATTTGTTGTCGGTAAAAAAACATAAACAACTTCAACAAATGAGACCACCCCCGCAATAACACTATACAAGTATATCGGTTTTGGGCGTTTCCGAGTTATGAATGCCACAAAGTTCTTGGGCATCGAATGGCATATAAAATCAATATAAATACTATTAAACACAATTTCTATGAGATCTTCCCTGCCACATATCATCCAAGATGGCCGACGCTCCATCTATCAACATTTGTTAAAACAAATATACAGTGTTGTTGCAGGAAGGGTCTAAAATATCTAAAACAAACAATTTGCTCGGAAAATATTTATTATTGTATTTATCAACACCTTCATGAGCTTTTACATTAATCCATTACGAATCAATATACTCAGGCGCATTCATATTAAAACAGTCTAGAGTATACAAAAATTTAAAAGTAAATATAATATTGTAACAGAAACAGCTAAGAAGCAATAGATAAATATTTACTATGAACAAGCAACGCGCAGTATTACTTACTAGCCTTTTACTCGTCCTAAAATGCAGTGATCAGATGACATCAGGCAAGTTGTCGGGAAAAATTAAAAGCAAATTAATAGATAGAAATAGATTTTTAAAATGCAAATTGATGGAAGACGATTAATAAGTGAAAATATACATTAAAAATATTTTACATACACAATAATAAAACTTTTGTAGCTTAAAAGTCAGGATTATCGCATCGCGCCCATTTTAGGATGCGAAAAGGCCACATTATATTATGAAATAATTTTCAACATACATTTTGTAAGTTAACGATCTTTCAAAATTTAATAAAAATGAATTGATTTAATTCGGGCGTCTTGTATGAGCAAATGTATTTGAGATTCAACGCAATATTAAGCTGATTGCTTTTAAAAATGGAATAACAGATGTGTCAATTTGAAAGAGCTATAGAATATAAGTTTAAAAATTTGTCGTAAATCTACTTGGTTGAAATGGCGAGACTGGATAACGCATTTCCCCGAATAGGAAAAGATCCAGGTTCGAATCCCGGAAGCAACTAAAATATTTTTTCGATAAATAATTATTTTCTGTATGTATTTCTGGTTGCTTAATTTAATTGTATAAGATTACATTGAATAGAGGAGGACCGTGAAAAATCTGGCATAATCAGATTAACCAAATATTGGGGAACCCTCCGAGAAAAGCTTTGAGAAACAAATAAAAAGCGTGCATGAGAAGACGTATGACAGTGATCGAGGCCAGAATCGTGTGTCAAGACAGACTGTATAGTGGCGTTCTATCTTATCTGCCTACTCCTTCCGAGAAACGATCTGATGGTAAGTAAGTGTTATACTCTATATAACGCCACAATCTTTTATCGTACATCAATTTGTCCCATCTATTTTCACACATCTTCCCATTCACGTTCATAAATTGTCGAAGCCTCCGACAGAACGATATCTGATTTTTATCAAATCTTTTGTATGAAATCGTGTGTTAATGTTGGACCACATACTCGAGACATCTGAACTGAATTTTATATTATAATATAAATATGACAAAGCATCACAAACGAGTAATGTAATTTCTATTTTTTAAATGTTTAATCATTGCTTATTTAAACAACACGGATGCGTCATCTTCATGTTTGACAAGCCAAAATTCAAAATATTCTAGAATATTCTTCAAGTCGTGTGATATTTTAATTAACCCTACACACGTAGACACGATCAGGTCACGACAGAGGATATGTTTGTATACAGACACCATTATTTGAGTATGTGTCCGTTGGGTCAAACTCGCCATAAATTCCACGGAATAAAAGTGAAATTACGAGTCTCGGCAAAAAATGGTTTTGCGTTTATCGGTTGTTGTGTTGCCTCCTAACCTTGCATGCTTCAACATCCGATATATCAAAACATTTATTGCGTCATAGTTACTGCGAATATCCCTAGTGACGTCATGCATCTTAAAAAAACGATCTGCGATGCTGTTGTGCTGTTATACAACTCTTCGCAAAAGGTCCGAGTTGATGTGAGAAGGAATTTACATTTTAATCAGTTAAACCAATTTAAAGAAGTCTCTATCCTATCCTATACGGGAAATTCAAAAACGCATACATGCGTTATTAGTACTTCTAGTTGCTATGGACCAACTAACGAGAATATTTATTATTATACACACCCTATTCAGGCATTAACATTTTTTTAAATAATAGAAAATCTCATCAGAAAAAAATGATATAATATCAGCATATTTTCTCATAATCAAAAATAAAAATCAATAAAAAATATAAAGTAGAGCAATTTATCTGTCACCATTGAGTTGAGATACAAAAAATTAAAATAAGGCAGTCCTATAAAGAGTTAAGTTTACAGCAAAAATATCGACTACTTCTGCATATCCATTCCCCAAAGAATGCTATCTGGGGACTACGGAGTTAGCTAATGCATGTGTTCTGACATTACCACTGTAATAGAACAATGAATTGTGTCTCGATGACCATAAAGGTGCGCGAAAGTCAATCTGGAGGCAGTCTATTATACCATTGATACAATATAAGATCGGACTTCGTACGTCTCACTGATAATTTTAACAATTTCAGACGGCTAAGTAGACAATCATAATTGATATCCTTAGAGCACATATTATTTATTTTAAATTTAATGAATCTTAATAACTTTCTCTGGATTCTTTCAACCACCGTCGAGTGAACAATGTAGTGAGGCGACCATATGACCGAATTATATTCTACCTGAGGTCTAACTAGAGAAGTTTAGAGGACTTTATGAGTGTGCAGGTCTGAAAAGTATTTTGCAGTCCGCAAAACAAATCCCAACATTTTGAGACCTTTATTAATTGTCGAATCAATGAGGGGAATAAATCATAATCAAATATTACACCCAGATACCGAGTCAACATCGCTGATAGAGTACGAAAATTTCACAGGATATTTTTTTTGTAAATCTAATAGATTGGCACTTGGAAATATTAAGATGTAGGTTATTATTGGAACACCATTTAAATAAAGAATTTAATTTTTTTTGTATTTTCGTGCAATCAGACACGCTATTCACTGATCTTAAAATCTTCAAGCCGTCAGATAAAATTCGAATCTGTACGTCATCAAAAACATAGGTAATATGATTAATAAAAAGAATAAATAATATAGGTACAAAATGGGAACCCTGTGGAACTCCACTAAAAGCGATGAATTCATCAAATAATGAGGAGTTAATCTTTACCGAAAGTCTTCTATTGAAAAGATACCATAAAGAATATGGAAAAACAATGACATCAAGCGAACAATTAAAATTATAATGGTTCAAACTGTTAATTTTTCAATTTTCATGTATGCTGCGGTGACTTGGATAGTCCACAATAGCGATAACCGTAAATTAAACGCCTTCGAAATGTATAATATTGCTGGAGAAATATTTTAGGTATCCCATGGGTAGTGCCACGCATGCATGCTTCAATCCTGCAACTAATCCAATGATAGCAAATCCTATTTTCAACAGTGAACAAAATATTATTCCAATTCTTCGGCCACATTGTATGTCGAAGTGACCGAGGTACTTGCTGAATAAACATATTCTATGTTAAAATAGTTATATTTATAAATGTAAAATTATTCACCTTGTAGTCAAAAGATGAACATGGAAATGAAGGAAAGCTAGTATTTTAATGATGTTTTCCGCTGGTGAGCCTTTAAGGCAGCCACAGCTCCTTATCAAGAAGGTGGAAACGGGTCGTGATTTACTAAATCTGGTCATTTTCCTTGTGAAACTTGCTAGTTTTTTTTTATTGCTTCATTGTGATTTATATTAAGTCACAGTATTTCATTTCATCGGCAATTTATGTTTTGACCCAAGATAAAAATTGTATATTTTTTGCCAGTAACTAGATATATTTATAAATTTTGCATTATAAAACGGTTAAATATATTCCTTGAAACATTATTTTAATTTTATTAATAACATAATTTAATTTAAAATACCAGAGTTTCTCAAATATTCTCAGTTTAAGAATCATTAAAACTATTTTTTTTCTCCCAATGAATACGTGGAATGGTTTAGCGAAGAAAGGATACCAAAGAAGACGGAAGATGCGAAAATTGGTGGTATTAGAAATATTATTTTTTTTATTAAGGAGAACACATTCTTATTGTGAAGTTGTAATTATTCAGAACAAAGGTTTGTGATATTTTAAATATGTATTAAATATATTAATTAAAAAGATATACATATAAAATCAATTTAATCGAAAAATATTGCTGTTGCGCCATCGGGATTCGAACCAACAACAACAATATTTTTCGATTAAATTAATTTTATATGTATATCTTTCTAATTAATATATTTAATTCATATTTAGAAATATAGGTCGTTCTAAAAAGTTTTGACTAAGAAATTGTATATAATATTAGAAAGGCTTAATTGAAATATGAATGGTGTTATAAACATCGGTAATCCAGAACTCTTCCAGTAAGTGGAACATTTGATCGTCTTCCTCCTGCTATTGATAATTGTATATACTTTGATCATATTTTCTTTGAAATCTCTTTTTCTCACGTGTTTTCTTCATCCAAACCTTTCACAAATATTCACATTTCTCATTCGATCCTAAAGTATATAATGTATTTAATCTCGCTAACATGGACTCTTGATCGATCAATTACTATCCAAAGTTCATGTCCAGTCTGGGTAATCCTACAAACTCACTAGTAGTATTATATTAGTATTTAGATTCCATGACGTCCAACCCACCCCACTTCAAATCCCGTAAGCTTTTCTGAACAATTCAAAAATTTAAACTCTTCAAGGTTTTTATTTTCTGTTAAGAGTTCCGAGGTTGTTACTTGTAAACCATCCAATTCGTCATTCTTTAAAAAAATTTGCACCTTCATACATTCAGATGACTAAACATTTTTTCGTGATTTGTTTGCAATAGTATCATGTGCATGCGGCTTATGAAACGATTGTGATGTTGAAAGACGCACTTTAAAAAATTATTACATTTTGAAGGATAGGTGAAAGACTTGAAGGATTCAAATAAAATAAAAAATGAGTACGCTTCGGTACTGTTTACACTACACAGCTGTTTGTCAGGCAATACTCTATAATTATACCTGAAGATATGAACTTGAATCATATTATACATGCCCGCTTCATCTTCACACTTCCATTACATCAGTGTTCATCCTCGTTCTTGCACCTTCGTCGAAGTCATTTATCTAATTCTACAAATCTCTTGGATCGATGCCAACTTGATAATTAGATATTCTATATCAATTTATATACGTTGCGTAGAAAAATCAACTTATTAAATAATGACTTCAATGCAGTCGTGTTTTCAAGGATGGGCATAAAAGCTTAAATATGATTTTACGCATTAAAGATCTTGCTAACATTTATAACTCATCTTTAATATATCGATAATTACAACCTTAAGGCTTTAAGGCTTTATCAACAATTTAATACCCTTGTTTAATGAACTAAGCATAATCCATCTTGGTAAGGTACGAGTATGTTCACGGTACGCTGGTCGAAAGCCTTCGCCGTGTCTTCCCTTTTAAGAATATCGAGTAATAATTCTTATAAAAATATACGTACTAGGGCTTTCAATCCTTCTGTACCGGTATTTCGGTATTAACTGTAAAACCGGTACTTACTGTATTTATTTAAAAAAAAAAAGGTTTTATTTCTAATTACACATTCATTATTACGTATGTTACAGTGAATGTGTATAACCAGGGAAGTTATATTTTAAATACTAATTAAATGTATTAATTAGATAGATATACACATAAAATAAATTTTATCGAAAAATATTGTTGTTGCTACCAGGATTCGAACCTGGATCTCTTCCAATCTGGGGAGCGTGCATTAATATAGGTATTAATAGATGTATTAATTTGAAAAGTGTAACATATAGGTTCGAAAATTTCGTTAAAGTACTGTGTGCCGTAGCATAATCAGTTAATGCATGTTCCCCAGATTGGAAGAGATCCAGGTTTGAATCCCGGTAGCAACAACAATATTTTTCGATTAAATTGATTTTACATGTATATATTTCTAATTAATACATACTTATATCACAGACCTATGTTCTGAATAATTACAACTTCATAATAAGAATGTGTTCTCTTTAATAAATTATATTTTCACTGGCGTTTTAGTGAAATCATATCCGAACACATTTTCACCAGAAAATATTCGAAAATTTTTACTAGCGAAAATACAATTTATCTGATAGGTGTTAGAGAAATTGTGTGCTACTCTGAACTGTCAATTTGACAGTTGAAAAACGTCAATTTGCGTGATTTTGTTTTTGCTTAAAATACATGCTTATTTAAATTAAAATACAAAAAAACTTTTCAATCAGAGTTATTTTGTCGTCTAGTTATTAAAATAGTACTGAATTCGTTAAAAATTGTATAATTTTTCAAACCAATACACGGACAATATAATTTTACCGATATGATTTAAAATGAAAGTTCTAAAACTAACACTAACAAAACATAAATATTAATAATTGTAATAATTATATAACTAAAAACACAGCAGTAGGGCGACATCAATGACACAACACACATAACGCATGCGCGGCGTATAACGAATCGTTCGTTTGTGAACAAATACAGTTTCACTGATATGAAACAAATACAGTTTCACTGATGAAACACATTTTCGTACCGATGGCTATGTTAATAAACAGAACATGAGATACTGGTGCTCCGACAAACCATGCGACTTTTTTTTGTGGGTATACCCTAAGTCGAGAGTTTACAAGTCGAACAATTCAGGCCCTACAAGAAAATATCCGCCGTGAAGTTGCTGCCATGGTACTAACGCTTTGCTCTCTCGTGTTCGCAAATTTAAGAGTCCAATTGTAAGAGTGTTTTGAAAGAAATGGACGGCATTGTTCATATAACGTTAAATTAGCATCGTTAAACTCAATCTTGTATAAATAAAATATGAGAATAACATTGTTGTTTTTTTTTTTATTTAATATTAAACTTGAAAATTTTCCGCTGGACACCCTAAAGAATACTTGAAAACTGCTTCTTTATATTCTGGTATTCGTGAATACACAACACATAGGTATGTTCAGATGAAATCATGAAGCGCCCTTGAGTTGAAAAGTGTTACGAAAAGGTGCCATACAAATTATCCAATATTATTATTAACATCATCATCCACTGCAAAATGAAGGCCTCCCACGAGGGTTTCCCACTTTTATCTGTCCATTGTTATTCGCTGCCACGTATTTTTACAAAGTGTTGATGGCTTCATCAGTTCTTCGAGTTTTAGGGCGCTTTGTCAGCCTCTAAATTCCCTTAGGATACCACTGGATGACCGCGATTATCCAACGACCTGCTCGTTGCCATTTCATGTTCACAGTATCAATAACCCTTGAATCACACATTCTTTTTCTGTCTCCTTTGAACCTCTTCTCTGTTGAGGGTCCATGTTTAATCACCAGAAGTATGTATCGATTGAACATTTTCCGTTTTGGCCGTAGTGGTAGATTGCTCGTCAGCGCTATTGAGAATCCAAGAATTCGGTAATCATTTTTACCGGTTTTTCGGTGTTGGTAACCCTAGTCTGAGCCTAAGCTAATTTTATACTAATTTAAACATTGCATATGATTACTTTTTTCAGAGTAGGCAATGCGTTGCACTATACTCGAGTCAAGATAAAACACACGAACGCGTAATGGCAATAATATCTTGAATAGTTTTGCGTTGTATTGCTAATTTCATACATTATGGTACATGCTTTGGATGAATAATTCTGTACTTACAAATTTATATTTGGATCATTTAAATTTATCTAAAATTATAAAATTCGCAGCTTCGAAAAAACTTAAAAATAAATATTTTTCAGTACAATCTCCTTGAAACTGAATGTAGTATTTTCAAGCTGATTTCAAAAATTCATTCAAAGAATTCGTCGAGGTCGAAGTATGACAGCGTCAATGCATATTCACGACACGCAAATCCCTCCGATAGCTAGATACAAGTGCCGATAAAGATCACACACGTAACGATGAGTCATTTATTTAAAAGTAATCCTTATATTTTATATAGATAGACCTATATGTAACGACCTCCATAATTAATAAAAAAAACTCTATATTATTTGTTTGTATGTCAACACTCTCCCGTAGTGTTCCTACACATTTAATAAGCACACTTTCCTAATTTAAGTTATTTTCTTAGGTACACAAATAACTATCAAAAGTATTATACAGATTGCAAACACGAATAATAGTAGATGCAGGTCACTTACTATGAAGTACGGAATAAAATGATTTATATATTACTTTCATTCGGATTTACTTTGCATTTAAAATTACGGATCCATTAAAATGAAAATAAAAATATTTTATGTCTTCTCTATTTTTGCTCACTTAAAAAAATTACAAACATCAAAAAGTTAACTCATATCTATATAATATGCTCATATTACAAGGACGGGCCGGAAAGATGAAATATCTTATATTTTTTTGTTTTATTGGATAGATTTTTTTAGTAACATTTAAGTAATAGTTTTGTACACGTGAATATATAAATACTTTATTATTTTGTATTTAAACTGCCAACATTCAATTATTAATGATGGGTATTCTATATCACTTTAAAATATGAAATTATAATTTTATTATGAAACAGGTTTCAATATCCTCTGAAGAAATCCTTTACCTCGTCTCGTGATAATATCCCTAGTCCGTGAGCCAGCAGATAAATCAATATTATTATTCAATACATTGTGGCAATTTACACCCGCGGAATCGTTAGTCAAGGTCCTGGAGCGAGCATCCTTGGCGCCACCACGTGATGCAGGGCAGGGCTTCGCTCGGGTTATCTCATACGCAATGTGTCTAATATCTCAGAGGCTCAGCAAGACCTTCATCATTATCTGCTTGGATTGATTTCACAGACAGAAACTAATTACTAAACTGAATTCATTTGTATTTGGTCATGATAGTAATAAATATTTAGTCTAATTAAATTATTACAATAATAAAGGTGTCGGTGAAGTGGTCCCCTAATTGAATGAACCAATGGAGAAGAAGGGGTGTCCCTTAATAATGAAATTTCATTAAATCAATCAAATAGAATCTAGGGAAGGGAAGCATTTATCTTGTTGCTTTGATTTTAATTGAATTGCTCGACAATGCATACGATACACAGTGATCTAGTGGTCGGAGGTTCGAACCTAGTTTCAGTAAGCCATAAAGTTAGTCACATTTTCATAGCTCAATTATATGAAAATAGTAAGAATATTTATATGACACATATTCCGTGTATGCATATCTTTTTTTATATAATAAAAAAAATGTCTATTACTATATACATAATGTTTTCTTATAAGAAATGTTATAATGTTAATGTAATTAAGAATAACACAGTTCTGTGGTATTATTAATACAAATTAAATTAATCAACTAAGAATATATATAGAAAAAAATCTATCTAAATATTATATTTGATTGCTACCGGGGGATATATACATTCTCTAATATCTGATTTATCTGGACAGGTCATGCCCTCTGTTCCTGATGCCTTCAAACTCTCGCCATATATTTTCTTATCTTTCTCCTCACTCATACAGTCCACACACCCATATCATGTCAGCGAACATGTACCTGGATAAATTGTAATTAATTATAAAAATTAAATGCTATATGAATTCAAAATAATACATACAACGATATTAGTAGATGTTAAAAATATGTTGGTAAAAAATAATGTTGAAATAATATTTTTATTAACCTTTCCTTTCCCATGTTTTTTTTTCTCATTATACTCTCGGACGTACCTATCGTGTTTACCGTGACAGAGACGATATTCTATGTAATTAAAATTATACGGCGCCACGTGTTTCGATCTGCGACATTTCTGACAGCTAGCTACGGCTTGCGGACTTTACTAGATCTAGATATCATCACTATATCTCCACTTCTATCTGTATCACACATGTACTTTTGCATCTGCATGCCATGTGACACCAGACTAAACATATAGTATAATAAATAGGTGTATGTATATGTACAATGTATAATATATATTATACATAGGCATACACTTATTTATTATTAATTCAAATGTCATATATGACATTTGAATTCAATCAAAATGAGGAAAAAAACACAGAATTCTATAAAAATTAAAATAAACATATTTACTTCTGAAAGTAATCGAGTTTTCGTTCTAGAAAACATGTTTTGACCAGTGGCCTTGCTAATGTACAAAGTACTAATGTGTTTAATTGGCTTCATAAAAAAGCTAAAAATTAAAAAATAATATCAATTTTATATGGTAAAAACATGGCATCTTCGGGAAAAAATATTTTTTGTAAGTATGAGTACGTTAACATTAAAAAAAATTGCTTTTAAATAATAATCATAATGAGAATATCGATTGAAATAAAGTAGAATCAAGTAATAGACCAATCACAATTAAATTTGCGAGAGAGATTGCTAATGCTAGCTGGCAGGTTCTCAGTTTGTATCTTCTTGAGTGCAGGCTTTGGTGTGAATTTTAATATTAATTTTAGTGTTATCTTTCTGTTGAATAGTAAATCGTAGATAGTATGTTTTATCAGTATTAACGCGATGCGACACTTGTTCGGTTGCGACACCGCGGTTGCATTAGCAGTGTGGATTTTGTTTAACACCGGTGCATTAGCATTGTATTGTGATCCTATGATTTGTGCACAGTGATTATTGGGTGAGCCGCGGGTGAAGTGATTGATATCGCCGTCTTCATTTGAAAGCGGAGATCTGTTCGCCCGCGTGCCGTTTATTTGATCTCGGCTGTGACTGCGGGAGTAACGGAAGCGCTCTACACGAGGTAAGGCGAGCAGTCCTTCAGATTCCCGATTCCCCAAGATCCACTGGTCCTTCGACTGGATTCCCTACCCATCATCGACCCGTTAATCCAGGTCCCCTCCCTTCCTTCCTTCATTCATTTGCCGCCCTCCCCCCCCCCCCCCTCACCATTCGGCGATTCCGATTTACGATCGGAATCGTCGTAATCCAATCCGCAGGACGCGCGACTCGAATATAGCGCAATTCGTTCGGTAGATCATATAGATTCGACGTGGGACCTACGTTTTCTTTTCAATTTCAATACTTAATATTTAGAGTAAAATTATGATAGCAACTATTTTACAGCCATGCAATATGTAAATGATTTTTCGATGTTTTTGTTTCCATGTTCATAACTTTTTTTACGTCATACTGTGCTTTTATCGTGTCGTTTTCTTGTCCATGTGAAATATCTGTGTTATTTTCAATAATATAAATGCATAGATATCTCAGTATAAATGTAATGGTAATGGAAAGACTGTGGAAAGAAGTGAGAGAGGGAGGCCCAGTCAAAAATACATTCATCAAATAATGAGCAAGACGTATGCGATACTGTTGACCACTTCTGGTTGGGGTACAGAGATATGCAGGGACTATTAAGTACCGATAAAAACGCAGCTCTTTACTTTAAAAGAAGAAAGAAAAAAAAAATGTTAATAAAATAAAAAAATAATAATTACTATGCAATTGTTTTTTATTTGAAAATAGTAGATTTATCTATGCTGACTAGTGCCATATTTTATTGGTTTCTCGTAATCCTCGTAAACCAGCCATATTTATTAATGTTTTTTAAGTATTTAAACACAAAAGGTGATTTGAGATAATTAAAATACTAGTAATGCAGTATATTTTTCTTGATTAGGCGGGTATAAATTAGCTTTAATTAGTAATAATGTAATATGTTGCGTCAATTAAGGCTGTTGATTATTATTTATATCACTAAAATGAAAAATCGAAAAAATATTGATTCTTATCATGTTTTAACAAAGCCAGATATTCTTGTTGTGTTTTCTTGTGCTGATCACTCCACTTTCTACGTATAAATACTAATTCCATTAACGACCCCACAAGCGGACAGCGAAGTATTGCCCAGCGCAGTACATATATACGAGTATTGCTCCGATGTGAAGGGTTTCTGCTTCTTTATAACCATTGCATGCCGTTGTATATTATTTACGGCAATATATTAATACGGTATGATGGATGCTGCAATCTAGGAGATAAATGCGATCAAACGAGATGATTTATGAAAAATATTACTCAAGCCAGATATCGCCAGCGAACATATTATTTAGAGGTATCAAATAAGACTTTTCTCTTTGCGTTATATGTACGAGCATACAAAAAATTAACACTAGTTAAAAGGGGGTTGTTATATTTTAATGCTTGAGAAGTAATAGACAAATTGTAACCAATCTCTCTGCATTCAATTCTATACTGTGCTTCATGCGAGTTACAAGATGAGTTTTGAGACAAATCTCATCGATATCCACTCATTCTAAAAGCGAATATTCTTTTTCCTTTACAAATTTCCCCTTCTTTAGTATTTTCACGAATAGTGCTTCTGAAATCAGATATGGAATAATTCAAGAAATATGGATCATGCAGCTTCAAAAGGACCAAGAAATATGTGGATAGTGGTGAATGTGTCTGAAGGGATGGGGGAAGGAACCCAGAAGTGATTGAAGCATGTATCCGGGCTGCGACCCACACCGCGCTTGTTACTTTATGGATCATAACTTAGACTTAACAAAGATTGCGCCAAAGTTCACATTGAACCTGAAACTGAGATGTTCTTTATATTTATAACTATATATATAATCTAGGTAAGTGAAAATAAGCTGGGGGCGTTAGTGAAAATAACTTGACGATGTTTTAATGGTTTAGTCTTTAACTGAGGTGAACTTTTATCTAGTGTTAATTTCATTTAGATTTATTCAGTGGTTATATTCATAATAAAATAAATAAAAACTTGTGAAATCTAATGAATTAAGGCAGTTAATTTGTGGTTGGACTTTTAAATTTTTTTTTAAGGAGAACACATTATTATTGTGAAATTGCAGTTTTTTAGAACATAGTTCTGTGGTATTTTAATGTAATATAATATTTATTAGTATGTGTTTATATTTTTATTTTTTTAAGTCGATCGGTTTAGGGGCGACCACTAAATATGTTAAATAATAGAATATATAGTTTTAAGCCACTTTAGTACGTACATACGCTAAAATCAACTAGTTTCAGTTGGGTCCAACCTTCTTCGAGACAATATAGTATACTCTATACTATTATATTATTTAATTACAATCTTAAGCCATAGCGTGTTTGTTTTTTCTGAAAAAACAAATCAAATAAAATGTACAGATATAAATAATAACATATATTAAAGTCAAGATGAAAAGTAATAAATATATTGAAGATAGGTTTATTCAGACGATTCAGGTATATGGAATGTATGACTGTATGTATAAATATACACATTTTAAATTATTTCTTACATAACGGTAGTTCCTGAATAGATTTGGATAAAAAATTTGGCTACCCGGAAAATCGTTAATCACGAAACGTGATGAATAAGTCCAAAAAAGCAGTTATCATGAGGAAGATGTCGATTCATGATGACAGTGATATAGTAAAGACAAGCCTTGTGTAATGCACGCGATGATAACAATGACAGCTCCAAGATGTGTAAAGATTCTAAAAATAACTTCAACCGAATAATGTGAGGGTGTCCTAAAATTGTTTCATTTCAAGGGACCCCCTCCCTCTCAGGGATCACGCGTGTGTCGTTATGTTGCTGATCAGTTGAAAGGGGGGTTCTTACTAGCGAATATAAAATTCATCATAAATAAACGTCTGTTGTAAGAAAAGGGAAACACAAAAGTCTGCATATAATTAACCTGTCCATCTATCTCTATCATAAACTGGAGCAAACGCATTGAAATCGAAAATGTGAGCAGTTGCTATGGCACAGCATACCAATATACTCTCGATGCTCCAGAGATTTGTTAACTTCTTCTTAATAAGCCATGTCAGATTTTCCTGATCACCTTGGGGCAGGTCTCCCTATCCTGCGCTAGACAGAACAACATCTTCACGAATATAGAGACCATCATAAAACAGTGAAATTTTTCGTGACAATTTTTTAATTTTTTTTATGTAATCTTAAAACCCACAAATCTAGGCTTTCTATAATATTTAGCAAAGCTGTCTGAAAGTTTAGGATCTGCTTTATATTTGTGATATATTAATCACCCCCCGATCTGATGCCTCAATAAAGATTCCACCAATAAAAAAAATATTACTTATAATACGGACATTGAAACTGTATATTGATTTGTATTAAATCTAACAATATAAAAACAATGATTGGGGCAACTTAAATATTAGCAAGTTCATATTCATATTAATATTTATGAAACTGTGTTGTTTGTTATTATTAAATCAGTGTTTTATAATTTATAATGTTATCTTTGTGAAATAATGTAATAAATAATTAAAGTAGAAAAGATTACATTACAATATTTTTGAGTATGTCCAAATCTTTGTAGACCCTAAGGCAGCGTTTCCCAACCTTTTTTGGCTCGCGTACCACTTGGTAGTACATCACACTTAATTGTACCACTTCGTAAAAATTATTGTATTTCGAGAAATTTGTTATTCTATTTGCAATTTAAATTTTATAGGGTGACTTTATTTCCCAGAACTAAGTTTATAAAAAAATACCAAAGATTTTATTTTTTCTGATAAAAATGAGACATTTAAACTTTACATATCACAATGTTTTTTTTTAAATAAAAGGTCCCGAAGCTCATTTCTTGTCGAAATTCAAAACCAGGACATTTAAAGAAGTATTTTTATTAACAACTAATTTTTATTAAAAAAAAATACATAGAATTAAATTAAATTATTTGTATAAAACAAAATGAAATGCGCCGCAGACAATTTTTTTCCAAAAATTACCGATATTAATAGAAAATATATGTATATAAAATTAATTAAACACGGTAAATGTAAGAATTCTTCTGATGATTTTCGATCATCGACTGTACATATTAACAACTGTATATTATTAATTAAAATTAAAAATTATAGGAAAAATACAATAGTTTAAATTATATTTTTATGACTGATTTTTTTTTTACTTTTTATGTCCGCCATTACTGATTATTTTTCGCGTACCACCGGTGGTACGCGTACCACAGGTTGGGAACCGCTGCCCTAAGGGATTGTCATCAAGATGCAGCTGAGACTAGGACTTGATAGATGTGGTAGCATGGGTAAATAGGTGAACGTTACATTGTGTAAAGTGATCACTTAAACCAGCCAGATCGTAAGCTACGTAATGCCCAAGACTTCCATACTTCGCATGTAAAAATAATAGCTTCGTCTCTGTGAGACATCTATATCAAGATTACATTAAGTTGTATATATTCTAAATGTTTTAAGCGTGTAGTGAAAAAAATAATATTGTAACACAAGTAAACAACTTTAATACGAGAGGAGAATCGAATAGCTAAAAGTCACGTAAATTATATTGAAAGTTGATCCTGTTTAAACCTCAATAACAGACCATGCATGTTTAGAAGACACGATGTGAACAGGGTGAGAGTTGTTTGTCAAGACATAGTTGTGTGACGTTTTATCGTGATGGTAAGTAAGTCAGCCCAATCTAATTTGGCACGACTCCACCCGGCGATGTGATTCACCAGCATCAGAGCGGTGATCTCACCGCATACCTCGCCTGCTGTCCTCGGAAATCCTCCGACCTCTCGACTCACCTCCCGGTGATCCTGATGAGACGATGCGACGCCCCATCCGGGTTCCCGCGGGTCGCGCGGACTTGCGGTTTCTGCCGATTCCCGTTAATTACTCTTAACACGTAATCAATAACGATTGCCTCACAGATCGTGCACCCGTGTTCCGGCTGGCTCTTCATTGATGGACCATCGCCATGTAAGGTGTTTACTCTATTTTTTATCTCTCCGTCGATCCGCGCTCGGGCGGAGGAGGGGCAGAACCGAATGCCTGAGCACTAAACGGTGTGTATCAGCAATAAATTGTACGAAAATAAAAACCATTATTAATAACAATACATTAAAAAAATAAGTGCGTCATCAAAATGGACGGATATAAATAAAATAATGTTATAACTCTACTTGAGTTTATTAGCACTACTCGAGTAGAGTTATAATATTGTTTTACTTATATCCATCCAAAATTAACGCCAATTCCATCAGTAATATAGGTTCATCATAATTAATAAAATCTTATGCTAAAACGACCTGTAGTATTTGAAATGCCGATTTATGGACGACTTCAAAACATTAACTGGGTTGATAGGATAACGATAACTAATGACAATGAATAGCCGGTAATTATAATATTTTAGCCATACCGGTTCGGGAAGTCCACAGTCCAACTAGATATTCGAGCTGACACCAACATGATCACTAATGTTTTAGTGGACAAGCACTAGAAGAAAAATTTATGCATATGTCTGTGTACTAGGTGTGACAATTTAATTCCCGGAATACACCATTAAAAAATATACGGATGGAACAAATATATTAATGACTACTGTGCCTTCAAAGTAATCCCCCTGTGCATCTACGAGTTTAAACTGATCTAGACGGCGTTCTCATTTTGGAGACAGGCCTCGAACTCATTTTCCGAAATGCTGTTGAGTATCTGTGTTACATTCTGTTGGATATAATCCATATAAATACCCAGAAATCACAAAAAGCTAAGTCAGACGAATAGACAGAATTATCTTATTGGGTAATAGCTTTATAGCCAGAAAGTCTCTCACAGTGCAGCACTATGACAAATCAAAATGCATATGCGGTATCTGTTCCCTTTCCAATAGCTATCTAATAACTGGCTCTATCAGCTCGAAATTTATGCACGTATTAGTTCAAACATACACGAATACGTCACAGGTAATACGAGCGACTACGCGGCCATTCCGGAAATTAAATTGTTATATGCACCGTTGCATGCCAAGATAAAATGTTCTTAGGGTACAGTAAAGGGCATACTAGAGGGATATCTTTTCACGGCGGATAACATACGCCTATCAAAAAGCGAAATACTTGTAAATCTATATAAAATGTATAATACAATTTTTATAAAATAAAATTATGAAAGTTAGTTAAATAAATTTTATTCAATAAACTTCAAAATAAGACGAATGTGAAAGTAGAACATTTGCTTTTTTATTTTACTCGTTAAATTTACCTGAGACGCGTTTCGCCTTGCAAGGACATTATCAGTCTAACAATTTAACTCAACGACTTGTAATTATAACTATAATGGGGAATAGCTATACAATTTTATATACATGAGGTGAAAATTCTTATTTTCATAAATTATAGACAATTTGAGGATTTGACTTTTCCGAAGCCTTTTTTCTCTTATAGCTCTGTCAAGGATGTGGAACAAAATCATCAATCCGACATTCAAAATATCATTCGTGTTGAACATAACTGTTTCCTAGAATCATGCAAACATTATATAAATTCCATAATACCAAAAATGTCTCTCTTCCCGTATTGTTATCTTGGTTGTAAAATTATTTAACTATATGAAAGAAAAATACTTGTCCAAACTGCATTTACTGTGCAAATGCCATATCACTCCAATGTGTGATAGTTCTATAAGAAAAAAATCTTAAAATAATATTTCATTAAAGTTACCTTTAAGCATAATGTTGCAATCTCTAGCAATGAGAGCTGTTCAATATATTCAACCGCACACTGAAAAGATATTTAAACTTGGTTATTCTTAATACATGTTTTATTTAAATTTGACATGCGATATTCTAACTCTATATGCACCAACTAATTTATAAGTAATTTCAAAACACACATATTTTATATTATGTTTTGTAAAAGACTCATATGAGAAGTTAATTTATTTTTAAATGCGAATCCCACACAGGCGACGCTATTTTACAGATGGGTTTTATTTTATTGTTTAAATTGCAGCGTAAAGAGATTGAAAGATACAGAAATGTGAGAAAGACGCCTATTCAAATCTAATGTCAACACATACCAAATCCGCTAGTAATTTGTGTCAGGTAATAAAATAAATTAATAAAATGTTATTTATTAAATATTGGCGCATAAAATACGCATGCGCCTGAGCGATGAATACTTGTTTTATTTTTTTAAATCATCACAAGAGTCTAAACCAGAGACGCCGAACCTACGACACGCGTGACGTCTCGCACATTTTAGTAGGTATGATGCAGTGAATTTGGTATCACCAAAACCGTGTCAGTGCACTTGTGTTGTGTTGCAACTTGCATTGTCGACGTTCGAACATACCACGCAACACATGTTGAATAACACAGGTCGACATGATTTTTGTAACATTAATGAAAATGCTATTTTAGTGTTTCATTTAGGTAGTTATTAAAACACCCACCAGCACGTCCCATTTTCGAGTACCTGTTATATCATGGGGTTATTGAAATTATTTGTACCTGGCTTTAGACAATGTAGGAAGAAATACCACGAGAGGTATCGGGGGTATTTTCAACGTATTCTACGAACCTTTAATGTTTCTCTAAAGTTTAGTTTGTTTCTGTTTCGTGTATAGTATTTTTTATAAAATGGCATGTTCTAGTCATCGATGTTGCTAAAATCCATTGGATAAGTTTTGTTATAAATGCGAATGATTTATTTTAAAGTCACAGGCTGGATCTATATCCGAGGAAGTCAAAAAAACCTATCATTAAAAATATAAAAAACCTAACATTAATGATTTCGTAAATATAGTGAGATTTAAATTAAAATTTGCTTTTACGCAAAACTTCTTAGTACATACTGTAATAAGATAAAATAGACAAAAAATAACATCAAATAATGTGAAAATAAACAAGATATGAAAAATAATAATATACATAACGTAATTAACAAGCTTGTGATCAATTTATATTTGGTATAGACGAATGTATCGCAACCTCGTATACTCGTAACATTATTTTAAAATTGCGTTTGTACTATTCAAATCATATTAGGTTGCAGGTTCGAATGCTGCGCTACAAGTTTTAAAACATTACTGGGTTATGTGATAGGCGAAGATTTTTTTTTATTGGGCATATACTTTGATCTATTTGTGGAAAAAGGTTCGCCATCGCTATGAGAATATAAAATAAGGTACCTATGAGAATACCCGTGTATTATTGAAATAATTGCATAATATAATACATTTATTGCGCTTGCTGTAAGTTAGTCATACAATAAACATATTTGACTTACCGACTGGCTGACAGAATACCTCAAACCTCTGCGCTTCAGCCTCCAGCGGAACACATCCCACCTGTCTCATCTCCAGGATAACATCCATCGTCTTATTGCGGCTGTCTACCAGTACCTGATGGAGCGATACAGTTGATGCATGGCTCGGTGCTCATCCTCTCAGCTAGCAACAAAACAGGTGATGAATTTGACATCGCGGTTATCAGCGCGTGATATATGGCGAATGTTCAACCACCTAAGAAGTTAGATATGACTTGGTGCCGAGGATCTGAAGAGTTATTTACGATAGACGATAGAAGAACAATGATTTATGAAAGGGAATTTGATGCAGTGTGTATTATTCAGAAATACACGAATTTAAATAAAAAAATTGACTAGAAAATTTGTACACAAATCACACCCAAAGAATTAAGTGTATAAAAAATAGAAATAAATAAATATTTGCTTATAAATGCCTCTATTTTTGTAATTGCAGTAAAGATATAAAAAAAATTAGTTTCATTAAATTCAATTCAAAATTTAAAGGTAGAGAAATAGTAATAGTAAAAAAAAAAAATAACATGTAAATTTGAAAAATAAGTATGAGAAACACGTATTCTAAAAATCCAGTATATAAAAATATATGTCGGTTTATATATCTTCATAATCTCATGTTATTCTTACATATGTTAGATTATGTAATTTATAGTGAGTAAATATATAATTTTTCGGAATTAAAATTTGTTTGCGTACAGTTGTACGCTAGTTAGCGCAGTATACTGTTAAACGGTGAATGTAGGAAACGGTCAAAAATGTATTCAACTGTAATCAAACAATCCTCTTTTCTATCTACCTCTTTTGTAAATCCTATATGTTTGCATCTCTCCGTTATTGAGTCTTGTTATATTATTCTTGGTGACCTTTCAATATAGTGCAACGTATGTATATAGATTTAATTATATATGTACTCGTATACCTATGTATATCTATATATGCAATTAGCCCGGTATTAAAAACTACCATTTGCCACTGTCAATTATAAAATCTAGTTTAACCAGAATATGTTATGTACACAAGTATAAATATAACTACGAAATTTAAAACAAAATACCTTTCAGGTCAAAAGTTTATAAGAATATAATATATTTGGCGTATTTCGAAATTATTTTACTCTAAAAAGTACAGTTAATTCGTGGAGAAGGTATAATTCAATAAAAAAACATGTTGATTAGAAAAATATCTCGGTTTGAATCTTGGCGAATATTTAATTGATCAAATTTATCACACTCATGCAAAAAAACACATTCTTGTACCTGATCGCCTAGATAATTAATCATACTGTATTTATAAGGAGTTACCGTACGTAGGTTTACGTATACATTTAAGCAAACATTACGATTTAATCGTATCTGTGATGATTTACCGACGACCGCTGTATTTATATTATAGTACATAGGTTATACAACCTGACTTATCAAAATGATTTTCTAACTCGTATTTGTTCCATCTATTCCACTACGCGGATTTTCAACCCACAAATTAAGAGTTCGCTTTGGAAAGCTACCCTTAAACATAATACCCAACCCACGGCTGACATGAACCCTAACATGCGGTGCCT
This sequence comes from Eubasilissa splendida, assembly GCA_031772225.1. Lineage (NCBI taxonomy): Eukaryota > Metazoa > Arthropoda > Insecta > Trichoptera > Phryganeidae > Eubasilissa > Eubasilissa splendida. The sequence goes on from CM062850.1 coordinate 34,244,529, forward strand.
CATAGTATAGACGTAATTGTTACTGCTATAAATATTTATTTTCTTCGTATATTCATTTTCTTTGGAACAGTTTGTATTACAAGACATTGTTAAAAAATGTTATTAATTCTCTGACTTCAACATTTTCCAGTTCTCGTACAGTGGATGGCTCCGGGAAAAACTGAAACAGAGGTTTTATTAACTTGTAAAATGTTGATTGACGGAATTGGATATGGGAAAGAAAAATTATTTAATTTTCAAAAAGTGTTTTAATTGAGGAATTTAGAATCAAACTATCCAATTGACAAAAATAGAGAAAGTAGATTAAAATAATTTTTACAGATTATTGACAGTTTTACAATTGGTAATTGCTCTTGAAAAGACATTTGTATCATTTAGAAGAATTTTGTATTGTATTGTAACTTTTTCAAATACATCATCCCCTATTTTCGTCAAATGAATAGTCGATTTTACTTCTGAACCCCTCAATTAGAGTTATTTGAATTGGAGCAATTTACATAATTTACTATGTACAATCAATGGTGGAAAATTCTGGAAACAAGAGTATTTAATCCGATTTTCGTACAAGTAATGATATATGGTACAGAGAGATGAACCGTGATAATTGGCTTAAGGCAGCAATCAAAAAACAGGGGTGTGATAAGTAGCTTCGACCAGATGTCAACCCCAATAACGAAGAACAGCAATGTAATACTGGTATGATTAATGAAAATTAATATCAATGAAGCTAAGACATCATCAATGGCTGAATTAAGAAAAAACTTTTCGCGAAAACCGAGAAGAAAATTCCTGGAAAGAATGATGTCACAATACATCTATGTGATTTTCTCAAACCTGTATAATTTTGTTGTGTATTTCGCTACAGTAATTAGGCCTCGTGGTCTCTTGTAGCGTTAATAAATTTAAATTAAAATAAAGCTAAACTGGATAAGTAAACCTTGTGAAAGAAGTTGTGCGCGATTCTGCTGCGACAGGCTAATGAAAGAAAAGTAAAGACGATAATAACACATTTTCTTTTGATATGTAATCGCTTAAGAGAAATGTTGAAGCATCAATAAATTAGTCAGTTTAAAAAAGTTGATGGCGCTTGTATAAGCTTAACATATTAATAATATTTCATTTGATAAATACTATTTTGATTGCGTTACAACTTACCCACTAAGAGGGCAAGAATCTGTGAAACAAATAATTGTTTATACAAATTGAAAAAGCTGGCGAAGATGGATAACTTTATAGCGGCTTCCCTCACCTTTGGACTCATTAGAAGATTCGTTAAGAAGATTTCGACCTCTCAAGATAAACGGTAAACTGTGATCGATTGCTCCAATCTAAAAAACGTGCTAAATATTCTAAGCAATTGGGGTCACGTATGCCGGCATAGAATTGTATTCTGCAATGTAAAAATTATAAAAGTGGATATCATTAATGCACTTGTAGAGACTTCACTAGCGGTAAGCATTAAGGTGCGCGTACATGAATGAGACGATTACGGACGGAGTACAACAGATGGTTATTCTGCTCTACATACAAAATATAGTAACAACTATTGCGTAAAGAATCTTACAGATACTTTTAAAATCAGCAATGTTATCTTTGTGGTTAAGATTCATATTTTTATTTATTATCTTTGTTTTATTAACCACTAAAATGAGTTTAAATACATCTACCGGTTTCGAAAAATACCATTTTCTTCTTCAGGATGTCATAACTAACTAAAACATATATTGTTATTATAAACAACCAACTAAATTTAACTACGAGTCCCATTCTAAAATTTTTTCCTAAAAATTATTCGAGTAAATTTGTATTAAGTAATGATTTGAGTTAGGTACTAAAAATTTTTTTTTTTTTAAAATAGATTCTGTCAAGGAAACAATATATGCTTTAGTTAGTTATGACATCCTGAAGAAGAAAATGGTATTTTTCGAAACCGGTAGATGTATTTAAACTCATTTTAGTGGTTAATAAAACAAAGATAATAAATAAAAATATGAATCTTACAGAGTTAGTACAGTCCTTCGGGATAAAAGCGATGATGAAGAAGTGATACGAACTCAGAATTCACGTCATATCAATATTCTTACTTGCTATGAAAATGGGACTTTCTGGACCCTGGATAGAGGCTCGAACCATTAGACCAGCATCATAACATATTTTCATCTTCTTTAACGGTCCAATGGCACTCAGAAGTCCATGTCCACAGTTGTTACAGGGCACCATCTATCTCTTTACTTCGCTTTCGTACTATAATTACTGTATAGTAAATGCTCGAGGTTTATATACTCTTAGATAGATTTCTGACGTTCCGCGAAGAGTATTTCAAAGCCATATATCTTTGTGTTGGTCATCTTCTATTGTCTGGTCAGCTATTTTTCTATTGTAACTGTTTCATAAACATTTAACTTTTTACGTGAACGGGATATCAATCCTTCACAAAATCCTTAAACTTATTGAAAAAAAAAATGTATTACATCCAGGGCTTCGAACCGGAACTGAACCGAAAGCCGGGAAAAACCGTTATTTTTGACGGAACGAAAACCGGAGCTGAATTGAAAAAAAATATCGGTTTATTTTGGTTCGGTACATGTTCAAACACGCGCGTTAATGCTATCTTACTCTCTATTTCAGTTATTCTACGAGACAATAGAAATAGTTTAAATGAAAATACAATGGAAGATATTTTAATAATTAGAAAAAGTAACTTTTATATTTTTTAATTATAAATAAATATATCCAATAATTCTGTATACTTCAACCGTGAACATACGAATCTATTTCGTGTACATATTGTGTTTCGTTTTTTATATTATATTATTGTATCAATCCATGTTGAATGCTTATTATAAAAAAAGGAATAAAATGTTTTAATAGTAGAAATATTTTTTTAATACAAATAAAAACATTTTTTAAATTTAAAAATTAATCACTCGTAGGTAAACCGAAAACCGAAAAAACCGCTATTTTTTCCGGAACCTATATATATATATTAATTGAACCGGAACGAAAACCGAAATGAAAAATGATTCGAAGCCCTGGTTATATCAAAATTTCCATGGTAACTAGTTTAAAACTGTTAACTTTGCTCGACATTATATTTTTGATCGGTTTTTTAAATGCTTCGATTGGTAAAAAAAGCCAGCGTAAAACATTTTTTTGTATTTACTCACATGCTTTAGGGCTTTAACTACTATTTAAAACATTAAAAATATTTTTTTTGAAATTCAACAGATTCCACATCAGCCGCGGGAAAAAAATAAAGGTTTGTTAAATTCGGCACAAAATTATTAATTAAAGAGATAAACTAATAAATTTCACACGAGGAAATTAATTACTTCGCGCGAAATAAAAATAAAATCCGAGTATAAAAGAGTAATTGCAGCATTTACAACACTTGATAAGAACGAGCCTCATCAGTAATCGGTTACATATTTCAAATAATTTATTTCAATAACGGTTGCAGCTCCGGTTCTTTTGAGTAATCGGTAATTAAGGTGGATACTAAGTATCGACACATTATCACAAATTAACCCAATGAGAAATACGATAGGTACTTACGTACCTGGTGTAGTCACGAATGAGGTATTATTAATTGAACGTAATTGTAATTTGATCAATACGTAATTACTTAATGAGGCAACACTCAGTATTAAACTATTATATTAACAACAATATAGTGTTTTTGCCTATCTATAATTATTATTACTTCCAATATGATCTCGAATAAGCCCGATCATTAGGCAACAGTTATAAGATAAGATGTATTGTATTATAATAAGCTGTCCGGGTGTTTGTTTACTTTTGCCTTAAGTGATTACTGGTTGTAAATCGTGTAATTTATCACAACAAACTTCCCGAATAGCAGGGTATGATGAGGTAGTTCAAAAAGAAATTTATTTGGTCGCGCCAATCACAAACACTGGTAATAGTAAGCAGGGTATTCGAAGACGCATACAACTAGCTAATGTTGCTACGAACCAACTGTAGAGAATATGAAAAGACAGTGACATAAAGCAACTAAAATGATCTTGGTTCACACTCTTATTTTTCCAATCTTCGTGTATGTAGCCGAGACTTACGCAGCAATAGCGACAAACGTAAAGTAGATGCCTCGGAAATGTATTGCTGAAGAAGAATGTTCCGCGTCCCGCGCCTCAAAGCAAACCTTATCCACAACAGTGAACAAAACTTCCAATTATTTGGCCACATTATAGAAAAATGGAGATTATCCTAGCCAACTTTGGGCTTAAGAAGTTGATAGATATGTTGCATTTAGTTGGATAGACCTTAGCATCAGCTGAGCTTATGGAGGTACATAACAAGCCGAGTCTCATCTGATTGAAGGAGACATGAAAGAGGAAAAAAAAGAAAAGTAATTACACTAATTCCTTTCGGCAGGTACGAAAAATATCTCGGATATCAAAGCGGCTTCCTGATTCCCTTGCTGAGATGTATTTATGAACTTTTCACAGGCTTATTCTCTAAATATTATTTTGATATTTTAATCATTCTAGACTAGAAAATCATACTGTTAAAATTATTGTGTTTACGATTAAAATTATTAGACCATATTTAATATATGCGTTATTTTAGAAAAAGTACATTTCAATACAATTTTACGATTATACGTGGGTATTATAACCAGAAGTGTGCGATGCGTTTATCTAAATAAATTTCAGACAAATAAGTATATAAATTAAGACTAATTTTATACCTGCTTTACTATTCAAAGATCGCCCTTATAATCAGAACTACTCTTTTGTTTATTCTTTACTCTTTTTCATATTTTAATAGCTCCGGACTTCACTTTAATATATCAGTATTGGTACCATTATGTAATTTTAATTATATTATCATAATTAAGTCACATGCCTAAATTTATTTTAATACATATTAAATATATCAATTAGAAGGGTATACAGGAAAATTCAATTTATCAAAAATATATTTTTGTTGCTAGCGGGATTCAAACCTGAATCCTTTCCTATCCGGAGAAATGCGTTAACCGATTACACCACACTAACATAGTAAGTTGACGACAAATTTTCTAACTAATATGCTACAGTTTCAAATTTAAAAGCTATCACCTTTTACTGTGAAAATCTCAAACACATTTAAGTGATATTCTCTAAGAGATGCCAGAAATTAAATCAATTACTTTTTATTAAATTTTAGATAAACTTTGTATATCTATCTAATTTAACATTTAATATGTATTAAAATACCTCAGAACTATGTTAAAATAAAAATGTATATTTTTTTATTTGCTACTAAGTAGTTCTAACAAGTTCACTGATCTACAGTATGTACATCTGTACCTACTTTAAACCAAATTAAAATATAAATTAACCATATTAAAAAAATAGTGTTACTTATTAATTATTTAGAAATATAACAAGAATCAATATTTATAAAATAATGTTTAAAAAAATCATATTTTAAGTCGGCTCGCATGTTTCGCCCATTAAAATTATCATTTATTATATATAATCGCGAGCTACAAAATTCTCTCACCTAACTGTACTAAAAGATAAAAATCTCTTGTAAAATACACAGACACGACACACATCAACACGTTATATGACCACCCAATACTCTATCGCTGAAATGTAATCAAATCTACCCACTTATAATAATATCTATACGCATTAAAATCACTTAAATAATAATACAATATTATTTAATTATGGTTTTCATCTACAAATAAGAACGCGCGAGCAAGACAGAAAACTGAAATATGCTTAATTAAAATAAAACAATACAAATTTAAATGACAGTGGCGTCATATAAAACAGACTTTGAAATTTACCGCTTACCTATTTGTAAACATTTATCTGAAATTATTATTTTTAATTGATTTTCAGCAATTTTTCTTCACAAATTCAAGATCTGATACTTCTTTGGATGTCTCATTAAATGTTCTGTATGTTAATAAACAGACTTTAAAATTTTCAAACTTTTATTGTTTCAAATACTTATTTATCTTTATCGTCCGACCCCTAACATCTTCATTCGTAACTCGATCCATCTAGCTTATTTTCTGCAGATCCACATCTCAAATGCTTCAATTAGCCTTATCATGTATTCGTTAAGTGTCCATGCTTCCATACCATTGATAAAACTTCTAACAGTTTTAATTATTTTTACAAATAATGAAATTCTGTATACAATCACCACAAAATAAATTAATTTATAATTTTAGGTGGGTAAATTACATTTTTAGTTGTGGGGATACTGATCGCGACAGCCCAAATTATTCGTAAAATTTGTGATTGAAAATAGGATTTTGACCCAAACCCTTTTCAGATTTGATGTTAAAAATTAACGTGAATGTACACACACACGAAAAATGAGTTGTTTTACCTATAAACACAAAAAATCTATTATATTAATTTAAGAAAAATACTGTTTATGGTTCTAAACATTATTAATACCTAAAATTATAATTGTTATTTAATATACGGTGTACAATTAGAACGAAGAAAAATCATAAAATAATAAAATTTAATGGAAGTTGTGAGAGACGTGATGTTAATTAATTAATTACTTAAATACGTCTTAATATAGATTTTATTTACATCCGGATACCCAATTTATTTAACAGTAACTGTATTATATGCCACGAGTCATCAGAACTGAACCTTTTTTTTACAAATCACACACCTCGTGTACACGCAAGAGGTCAAATATTATATCTTTGACGTTTGCATGACGCAGAATTAAAATTCATCACGCCAAGTATAACGTGGGTAAATAAGTGAATTAACAAAAACTTATTCTATTGTGAATCGAGATAAGTGCCATATTAGCAAAGCAAGGGATGTCTTCATCGAGTTGCATGCTTAAACATCCAGTTATATATTAATTAATTATTAAATGCCGGATATTCATTTTCAAGATGTTCATTTGTTGATAGAGAACATAAGATCATCGTCCCTAACTGACTCTGTCTCTGACTAGCTTAATGGTTGTGTCAACGGATAATATTTCAATTAGAGACAATCTCTGAGACATTGATTATACTATCGTGAGATTCTTTTGGAGAAAACTCTAATTCACCGTGTAAACACTGTTTCGCTTTTTTTAAGTCAAATGTCACACAACTATTGTTCCTGTCAATTGGGTGAATTTTAATATCCCCAGCAGCAATTAATACGGAATAAATGTTTGTTATTTAATGCTGTATAATTGTCTAACTTTACTGAATAAATAGTTGTAGGTATTTATAGTTCTAGGCGTACATGATGCATGTTAACGCTTATATTTTTTTGCTGCGGGCTTGAATTGGGTTTATTCTCGGATTAAAATCTTAACACATATATACATGATACTGGCATTTATCTCAAAAAAATATCCAAGATTTATCTAATCGTATCTCATTTCATGAATACGAGCTATCATGTTTACATTTTTATCTATCTTTTAATATTTTCTGATCCAATTCTATAGATGTGTAACCTCACATAATACTTAAGATGCTTAATGACTGGAGATTTGTCTTTGTAAACAAAATAATATAAATAGAATTTGTAACACAAAAAAGGTGTTTTAATGGTGGTCTTGTATCAAGATGATTAATAAAAGGATTCTTGATCAGAAAAGAAGGAAAGTTGGGATCATTTTTGGACCACCACGAGACAAAACCCGCTGCTATTTTTGTTTAGTCTGCTTTCTCGTGTTTCAAAAATTCTTAAACCAAAATGCTTTGTCAGATTAAAAAAATGATAAATCAAGCCGATTTCACAATACACAGCTCATATTCCCTTGAGCGCGCGAGACAACGAAATATCAGTTCGTTGTCTGTTAAGGACATAACGAACGAGGTCTTGGAAGAAGGATTGGTGACCCTTCGGTGGTTCTTAACAAAACCCGAACACAAGGCCGAAGTTTGCCAAAGGTTTGATGCCTCTCTGCATATTTTCCCAGGTGATTCAACACAGAATCCGGTGTGACGCATCGCGTGTAGGTTCACGACACGAGACGTCATCCCACCAGTCACTAAGTGCAGATGTACAAATGATTCCGTTTGTTTGCTATATAAATAATTTATAATTAAAACCAATTATTATATTTGCATGATAAATAATAACTTAAGTAAAATATCTTAAAATAAAGACCAGTGGACAATCATTATTCTATAAAAAAAGTTGTATTTTGGACTTTTTCGTAATAAGTATTACACAGGACCATTCTATAATGTATCAGTAAAATTATAACAAATATATATATATTATGTTGTTTCTATCACTTTATTAAGATTTAGGCCTTCCTAAGAGTCTCGTATTTTCTGTTTCTATTATTTTTCAATGCTACGCATTTCCGCAGAATTTTATGATTTCATAAGTTCAGTTCAAGGTTCCTTTTGAAAATAAAGTTCAAGTGTTACTCTATACGCTAGTCTAGTTTTACTAAATATCCTCTATATATATTTATATCCACTACTCTTTGAGGGTGGCTCATATTCCTGAAAAAAATAAAATAAGGGTGACGCAGGCATATCGAGTAATCCGATAAAACAGCATATTCTTAATATTAGCATATATAGATAGTATAAACATGTGATTCTAAGGGAGGAAGTTCACGTGGTGACACCTATAGGAGAATATCAGAAAGATTACGAGCAAAAGAAGCTAAAACAGAACAAAGTGAAGCTGAATAATTAATGTAGTGGTCTCCAGATGAACGGGATAAGACGAGGATAAAGAAGAAGACGAATATAATATATCACGTATATATTACATAAATATCTAGAATTGTATATTTTCTTAATCTATACATAATACGTATTGCAGAGAATTTTAAAGAAGGTAAATAATTCATTTATAAGCTTGTCGTCTTAACCATGAAAAAATATATTGCAGATATTTTATTACACCAAAATAAACATGTCACTGAAAACATGTAAAGGACAAATCATTTATGCAAAAAAAAACCTGGGTTGCCTCCGGGACAACGGCAGTAAAAAGGACCCGGGTTTATGTCTCGTTTGTCACATGTATTTGAAAGCAGAATCAATTTTACTAACCACTATAAACACTCATTCAATCAATGATAATTATATTAGCAATATTTGAATATGTCCAAGAACACACAATTACTGGATTTTCACCTACAAAGTCACTCTTATTAAACAAATACTAGATATCTCATAGAGACGAAGCTATTTTTTATTATATTTAATGGAAAGACATGGAAGTATGGGCAATTACAGGGCTCACGACCTGTCTTCGGCTGGCTTAAGTGATCACTTTATGCAAATATAACGTTCACCATTCACACCCATTAATTAATCTCTATATCTATCAATTTTTGAAGTCGTACATATGTTACTATGTGGAAACACTTCGAGTATAGCTATGATGGACTAAATTCGATATTCATTTCTCTAAAATTAAATAAATTCTAGTATAATGTAGTAAAAAATATTGCTTTAAATAATTTCAAAAAATTATTAGATTCTCATTGTGACATCTATGCTGTTTTCTGCACACACAAAAATGTATTATTTATTAGTCATAGTACAACAATAATTAGGCATGTGTACCTTCGCAGATTAACCATTAGAGATGGAATATACAAATACCTAGATTAGATTCAGACTTTGATACCATAAATTTGTCGAGTTCTAGAATTCAAACTATTAGATATATGTCAGGCATGTTGCCTAGTGGTTACGATACTCTTCTAGCGATCTAGTGATCGGGGGTTCGAGGCTCGTTCTAGAAGGCCATCAAGTAGGTTCTATTTTTGTAGCACAAGCGTTGAGCTTTGTCTGAAAATAGTAAGAATATTGAAAAAGAAATCACTCAAAAAATGATAACAAAAATTATTCTAAAAAAAAAATACTATCCAAGTATACAACTCTTCACAGATTTCAAACAACCAATAATGATAGATATATACAAAAAAAATTCAATAATCCAAATTTTCAAAATTAAAAATCAATTAAATTTTAGAAGCGAATTCCGATCAACAAGATTTAGAGACAAAATTGATATTCCAAAACTTAAATATACCACAACCCAATATTTATCGGGCATCAAATTTTTTAACAATCTTTCCATCACAATTAAACAAATTACAGACTACTATAAATTTGTATCTGAAGTAAAAAAATATGTACACAGACTAACTGAAACATACACTCTCGTATATACTCCTTCTCTATACACGAGTTTTATTCTCATAGAGAAGAAATAAATGTTAAAAGAAATATATATATTTCCTTTTAAAATCAGCAATGTTATCTTTGTGGTTAAGATTCATATTTTTATTTTTTATCTTTGTTTTATTAATTAGATTTTTTAAAAATAGATTCTGTCAAAGAAACAATATATGTTTTAGTTAGTTATGACATCCTGAAGAAGAAAATGGTATTTTTCGAAACCGGTAGATGTATTTAAACTCATTTTAGTGGTTAATAAAACAAAGATAAAAAATAAAAATATATATATTTCCTGCTGATTATTTTAAAAATGTATTATATTTTCTAATATTAAAATTAAAAAAAATTATGTGAGATGTAGTAGAATATCTCAATGTGTGACTATATATTTTTTTTATTATTTAATATAAGCAGAAATAAAGTTAATCAAATATTTCTTACAATGTGGAGAGAGCCGAGAATGAAAAATATTAGAAAATAATTAAAAAATTTAATCGAAATATTTTTTACTTTTATTAATTACAATGTCTATAACCATAGAAAGGTGTGAGAACAACCTTATGCCAGCAGGCAGTTATTATGTAGGCACAAAGTTTTAGCATAAGTGGCGCATACTTTTCCTAGTTATTAAATAGAGTTTTCATACATATTATTTAATATGATGTAGTATTAAGAAGATAGAGCGTAAAAACATAATGCATCCCGTAAGATGTTTAAGGTAAAGCTACACCGTTGCATCATGTCGAATTATGCTCCTCACGCATTTCGTCTCATAGGGCCTCATGTAATTTCGCCGTCTTACTTTGCCACGCGCACAATAACGTATGTGAGACAGAGAACATACTACATTACATTATCAGAGGCGTAGCGCGATATTGAATATTCATCTTTAAGGCGTAAATTTATATTTCAAGTTAACTCTATATAACGGTGTATGTATATTTTATAACATAAAATAAGCCATCCCTCAGATCTCTTCAAGTTCATTACAGTTTTAGACGTAAGGCAAATTTATATGTTGAGACTCGTGCAATATTTCCATTCAAACAATAACTCGCCCTTAGCAACAAATCAAGCATCAATTAACATCTACACACCTGTTCTGAGAGCAATAATGACATTCTTTCAACGTTTCCATATTTTTTTAGCTCCTAAAATTTACAACACACGTAACACTGATTGGAAATCGTTCACTTACAAAAAAATATGAACTCAATGCATAATTCAATTGGGTAGAGATCGGTCAGAAGCAACGTTGTTCAACATTCCAGCTTAATTACGATACAATACACGAATGATTCACTTTACATGTACAACACATTCAGTGTACTCTTTTATTGTCTCTTTTTATTTATTTATTATATATCTCTATCGAATCTAATTCCCTTTTTTCTATCCTTGTAATTTTAATTAAATAACATCGCAGCAACGCGGAAAAAACTGTCTACTTTAACACTGACGGTAGCCTAGCAAAGTAGCCTGGACAATGGCTTATATATCAGAGGTGGATATCTTCTGCATCCCACACAGTAAATTAATAAGTGTATTATATCATTGTATGTTCACTTTTGATGTATAAAAAATAATGACAAACAAATGTCAAAAAAATATTTGTAACACTTCATAATATTTATTGTATATTCAAGACGAATAAGTATGTGAGAAAAGGGCTAGCAAAATAAAAATGCATAAAGCCTATGTAAGTCTTGTAGACACGTTTGGTATTAAAGTGTTATTGGTGGTGGAATGAAACGCCCGACGCTCGATCCGACCCGTGTCGTCCCCGAGTGTAGATGTCGCCTGTTTCTTCAGACAGCTGACGACGACGACGACGATGGCGATGGATTTAAATCGCCACCCCCACAAAGGTAAATAACACTAGCGAAATAAATAGCACGTTAAGAAGCATTGAAAAGAAAACTCTCAGAACCACCACAAGGAATACTTTGAATGATAGAATTAGTAACACCCGTTTAAGTGCGAAACAGAAAACTTTGTCCAATAGAGAAAACAACGGAAGCGTTATTGGCAAACCTTGTAAAAAGGGTGGCGATTCAAGATTACCCCACGTAGCGCTAAACGGAAGACTCCCTAATAGATAAAAAAACGTTTGAAAATCAACGTCCCAAGATCGAGGAAAACCTGAATAGTGAAAATAAGTATCAATACTAAAAATAATTTTAAAAAATGATAAATTTATAACTAAAGTTTTAAAAGGGTATATAATAAGTTAGTTATCTATTTAAAATCATATTTATCTTCAGTTGTCAGGTTATAATCGAATTAAGTCCATGAATATTATCATAATGTTCCGCTCTATGTAATTTGTACGCTTTTAGATACTAGGTGTCATTTATAATATCAAACCATAGGATGCAATACTTAACTTATCGTCTTAAGTGAAGCGCTTGCCATATTACCTCTTCGCATTAGGGTGGGTCATGTTGAACACCGCGATGTGTGTACAATGTAATGAACATGTTATTTTTAAATGATAAAACGAACATGTAAATTTCTTTGAGATATTATGTGAAAATGTTTCAATTTACGATGTTTCGATGTGCGTCGCACTTTCGCATAAAATCCCTGAAATCCAGGTTTGAACCAGGATCTCTTCCTATCCAGGGAAGTGCGATATCCAATTATACTACGTCAGCCTTGTAAATAGTCGACAAATTTTTGAACTTATATGTTGCAGTTATTTCAAATTGATGGATAGGAAGAGACCTGGTTCAAATCTCAGTGGCAGCTAAAATATTTTTTCGATGAATTGAGTTTATCTGTTTGTATATCTTTCTAATTGATGCATTAATTTGTATTAAAATATCACAGAACTGTGTTCTGAAAAAATTACAACTTCACAAATAGTGTGTTCTCTTTAAAAATATTATATAAGAATAATCGGTACTAAAGATCATTAGATATTATTTTTTAGTGTACACATATAGTGTCAGAAATAAAACTATATTTTTATTTATTCGAAGTATAAACCATCAAATCGTTGATTTAAAGATAGATGAGAATGAGTAATATAAAATTATAACTACCCATGAAAAAACTTGTTTTATATTTATATAAAAACTGTGTTCAATTTGAATCACCCTTCCATGGAGTCAACAACAAGATAGGCAAGGACACTCAAGGTCGACCAGGGTACTGCCCCGGTCATCATGTAATCAAACGAATTCAATTCAAAGTCTCCGCAACACTTCCAATCTCTAATCCAGTTTCTAAACAAGTGTAAAAAGGTATCTGCAGCATCAAGATAATCGAAATTTCGCAGAAAAAATATCGTTTCCTTTTATCGTGTGATCTCCGCGTGTTTGTCGGTATAAAATGTGTACACAAAGTAAAAATGCTTTATCCACGGTTGCTAATTAATCGAAACAAATACAATAAAAAACATATTTTGATATAGTATTTAATTACAGATATTTCGTTTAATTATCACTGTTTCTTTTTAAATATTGTGTAGGTATATATTATATTGTACCGTATATTTTTAAAAAATCTAACTTCTTAACAGTGCCATAATGGGTATGATATACCTATATACATCAACTCAAATATTTTTTTAAAGTATTATATTTATCCTGAAAATATATATTATATTAACAAACATATATTATAAAAAAAATAAAGCTAATATCCAATGTAACTTTGACAACCTAGCATACAACTAGGTGTATAATAAATGTCCAGGAAGCTAATTATTGACTGTTTTGTCACACACAAATAATTGTTTAAGATTTCAAAATCCTATTTTTGAAACCATATAAAACATGTTTTATAACTAATACATATCTTAGATTTTTCAAAACATGCGAAAGCCTAGTAGAAAACATATAATTTTTTTTTTTTAATTTATGTACTTGTAAATATAATATATAAACTGATTTCTAGATACGCAATATTTATAAATTAATCATAATAATATCATTTCATTTTCTTTTTATTATTCCAGTTATCAACGATTATCAATAATCGGGAACACAAGGGAACACAAAAGACCAGGATTTTTTTTTAAATCACCTCTCTTAGATTATCCTCAATTTACGGGCTATGGTAGAGAATACATATTTCCTTTTTACAAAATATTGGCAGACAAGCGACAGTGACCTCTAGAAGTAGGGCCACAAGTCATAACTTATAATGAGGAGAATTTTTGCGGTTACTGATTCACGAAAATAAGAAGAAAATATATATTCGGATCGGTTTCACATATTTGTGGCTTTTGGCTACTTGGTGACTGAAAGCTTTGCGGCTGGAAAAAAAACGACTTGAAAATCTTGGAATCCATTATTAAATCCCTTGTGTACTAAAATTAATCACAGTGTAGTAGCTTACTAACAAGCACGCAACACACTTCATTCTTGATATTGAAATATTTATCTTATTGAAGAGTATACCGATTTAAAAATTTGTTTATTTTCGAATGAATACATGTCACATCAATATTCTTACTATTTTCAACTTAACCTAATTGATTTTGCTATAAGAATATGTTTCCTGGAATGTGGCTCGACCACCCGACCACTGAATCACTAGGCAAGGGTTTTAACCACTAGATCAACAAACACGGCACGCAAATGTTGTGTAATGTTAAAAAAATAGTATTTTCAAGGAAAACACATTATTTTTGTGAAGTTACAGTTAAATCAACTTATCAAAGAAATATTTTAATCCCGGTAGCAATTGAAATATATTTAAGAATAATTGATTTTTCTATATATCTTTCTAGTTGATTCATTTCAATTTGTATTAAAATACCACAGAACTATGTTCTGAAAAACTGCAACTTCACCATAATAATATGTTCTTCTTTAAAATATATAATTTGTATCAAAGTATATCCAAATTTAATGAAAATTTATTTATTTAATTCTGAAAGTATTTGAGATTTGTCACAATATAAAGGTGACAGCTTTTTAAAAATAGTATAACAAATGTATACATTTGAAAGAGCTTCAGCATATAAGTTCCAAAATTTGTCGTCAACCTACTCAGTTGGTGTTTCAAAAACGGATAACACATTTCCCCGGATTGGAAATGATCTAGGTTCGAATCCCGGTCGCGACTAAAATATTATTTCGATAAATTGATTTTTTCTGTACATCTTTCTAGTTGATTCATTTTAATTTTTATTAAAAAATACGTACATTTCGAAGTAGGTATTCTTATAAATTACCGTAAGATAGACAAATTACAGTCAAAGAAAATTCTAAGAATAATGAACATATATTATGCTAATACTATATTTATATAATCAAGGAAATTGTGGAATTTATGTAACAATAAATAAATAATAGTGGATTTATAAAAAATATTTTTTTACGGCTACAGGATATCATTATATTACGTATACGATTAACTTAATAAATTATTATGTATAATTTAAATAATATGACACTAAATATATTTACTTATAAACCATAATGTTTTTTATCTCGTAAGTCTTTCATTATTTCACACAAATAAATTTGACTTCGAGTATTGCATTTACTCGTGTTTGATTGATCAATTTTGGAACGGCTGTCTCAATTTAGCTATACGCAAATATTACGAACGGCTTTATTTAGACATAAGTCCAAAGGCGTCGGCAGACCCACGCAGCGCACTGTTCGAATGTGGGTAGGCAGATACAAAGACCGTCATGTAGTATTGGTATTTATGAAATGATTTGTACACCTAATTTATTTGCTTACGATAACAAAAATGGACTCAGAAACATGTCAGTAGTTGCAGTCTTTATTTTTTTGTATGATTATAGTTGCATAGAATAATTGCGCAACATATTTTTGATCAACATGGGTTGTTTTAATTTGCACCCATCCAACATCCACTGATCTAGCCTCCAGTAAGATAAACTACGCCTCTATTTATTTTCTGCGAATAAAATGAGTCTTGACGCAACCTGTAAAAATAAGGTTCATATATTATATTATATATACTTTATGTCTATCTCATGTGTCAATATTTGTATAATTGGTTGATCATTATAATGCTATAAAACACGACGATGATTGGTTCAAATGAGGTAATACATTAAAAACAAAAATGATGTTTTTATTTTATTTACGGTGTCTGACTAGAGACGCCATTCACCCAATATCATTTTGTTTATTTTATTATAAGTCACTTGATTGCGCGCGTCAAGAACCATTTAATGATACCTCTCAGTTTTAAATCATCGTTAAACATCGTGAATTTTAATATTTTATTTTAATGCATTTAGCATTTTGATTTCAAGGATTTCTTGGTTTTGTATTAATTTATTGTAATCATGTATTATATCAAATGCACACATAATAATATTGTGCATTTATTATCGATAAAAAGGAAAAATAGTACACTTATAAGCATACTAATTTATCTCGTACGAGATGTATGTAATCACCGGCATTGAACTTCTTTTTGAGGTTATGCAATCACGATAACCTCTTTTTACCTGCACCTCTACTGCTCAGTCTCATCTTCCTCAGTTTGCATAATATTCATATAATTTCTCTCGCCAGGGGGAGTCGGTCTTTACTTTAACGGTACTTTACATATTTTGATAATATTAAGAACGTATACAACAGGATATTTGTTTACGTTAATTGATTAAGTTAGGTTGTATCGTGATAGATCACATTCCTTATTTTGAAAACTAATTATATTTATAACTAGTCAAAGGTGAAACTTTGTGGAATTTCATGACTTTTGTCAATTCCATTGACAGCACAAAATTACACCAAAGAAAAAGAAACAATTATTAACATAGCAAAAACCGACGACTACCAAGAGAAAACTATTAAAACTATTATTAACAAGAAGAAAATACAAACATCAATATATGTATATTCATATGTACTTATATCACACATCATCACATACAATGACGAAAGAAAGTCATGGAGGAGAATAATGTATGTAGGAAAATTTACAACTTATTTATTTAATTCCTGTAAAGATAAGAAATGTAACCCCGCCATTTATATGAAAAACAATATTTAAACATATATCTTGAATAATAAATCAAAAATACCCCAAGAAGAAAAATGTGATGTCTACAAGTTGAGTTGTAAGGATTGTGACGCATTTTATATTGAACAGAGCGGAAGAAGAATAGGAATAAATTAGAAGATCATGAAAAACAATAAAAAACTTCAGTCTTAATTCCGAAATGGCCGAACTTGCAAGAATGGAGGGCCATTCATTTGACAATAATAATTTATAACTTTTACATAGTTGCACCAAAGGAAGAATTTAGAAATTTTTAATAATAAGAATAACAAGAAGAAAATAATAAACATCCGAATACCCCCCATTACATCCCCTCTCTTATCCATTTTAACTCCACTCCCACTTCCTTTTACTCCAGACACACCCTTAATTACTGTCTGACAATGTTTTTAATACTAGTTGAATTGTATTATTGATAATGGGAAGATGTTCCCGAAAACGTTCTGACGTTAAATATAATAAAATATTGTGGAATTAAACAAAGTGTTTCAACTCAATTTACAAAATTGTTTTTTTAATACTAAAAAATGATTGACGGAAACTCTTGCTCATATCTTGATTGGATATTAGTTTAGTTATTTAACTACTTATTTTGTCGATCAATGAGACATCATCAACAGACTAAGAGATCGGAAGTTAAATCTCAATCTCGGATACCAATACCTACCAGAGAGTATAATTTATACTTATATGTAAATATGTATATAATTACCTATATTTAATTTTCTTTTTTAAGGTTAACACACTATTGTTGTGAAATTGCAATTTTTCAGAACATAGATCTGTGATATTTAATACAAATTGAATGTATAAATTACAAAGATATGTTATACAATCATAAAATATTTTTGTCGCAACCGGGATTCGGACCTGGATCTTTTCCTATCCGGGGAAATGCATTAACCTATTACACTACACCAACACAGTAAGTTGACGACAAATTTTCGAACTTACATGTTGCACTTTCAAATTGATAAATCTGTATATCTTTGTAATTGATACGTTTAATTTATATTAGCTATATTTTGCATAGATTCTGATTTTAAATATTATAAGAATGTTGATATACCAGATTTTATAAAAAGTCGAATCTATTTATGCTTTTATTACTCCTAATGGGGTAGACAATCTGTTGATTATATAAAATATTGTAAATATGAATTAAATATATTAATTAGAAAGATATACATATAAAATCAATTTTATCGAAAAATATTGTTGTTGCGCCACCAGGATTCGAACCTGGATCTCTTTTCTAACCGGGGAAGGTGCATTATCTAACTATTCTACAGTGAAAATATTTTTAACGACAATTTTTCGAACCTATATGTTAACTTTCTGATATTAATACATTTAATCGTTCCATTATTTGAAAGAGCTATCTACCTTATTTTTACAGAATCTTAAATACCTTTGAGTAAACTGATAGCAGACACCAGAATTATCAATTCATAATATCAAATAATGGAACGATTACATGTATTAATATCAGAAAGGTAACATATAGGTTCGAAAAATTGTCACTGTAGCATAGTTGGATAATGCACCTTCCCCGGTTAGGAAAGAGATCCAGGTTCGAATCCTGGTGGCGCAACAACAATATTTTTCGATAAAATTGATTTTATATGTATATCTTTCTAATTAATATATTTAATTCATATTTAAAATATCACAGGCCGTCTGTTCTGAATAATTACAACTTCACAATAAGAATGTGTTCTCCTAATAAAATATTGTGTTAATAATATAATTTTTAGCCCAGCTGTGTAATTTAATTTAATATTAATTTAATTTAATATTAATTTAATTTAATTTAATTTAATATTTAATTTAATTTAATTGACTTCAAATAAGCTAATAATAAAAGCTAATTTTCAAGATCATTTTTAATTGAGTATACTAACCAGAGTTTGCTGTTGTCAATTCTAATTACATAAAAAATAGAGCTTGAAAATTTTTAATCCGTGTACATTAAAGAATCACTCCTAAAATATTTTGTTTTAATTTGTTTTTTTTTACGAGTGTATTATTATTTTATACAAGAAAATTATACATTACATAAACTTGTAAATGACTTATCAAAAATGTAAACATTGGGCATAAAGTTTATTAAAATAAAACCCATAGGAAAAAGTTACAATAATTCGAAGTATTTAAAAAATATATTTTATATATAATACAAATTAAACGAATCAACCAGAAAGATACACAGAAAAAAATCTATCTAACTAGTTATACGCCTGAATAAATCCATAAATATTGGATCGAGCAAGGGAAGAAAATCTTATAACGATATCCAAAACGCTGATTAAGATATTGTATTTTTTAAGACACAGTTTGCATCATGCAAGTAAATACCACCCAAACTGTCAAACATCACATATTTGTGACTATGTATGTCGAATAATCAGAGTGGGTAGTGTTTTTTATGTTACTGGCGAAGTCTAGAATACTGAAAATATTTTGAATGCTTCAATAATTTTTAATGATTCTAGAAATTCTATAAAATATTCCGTAGTTTTTTGTAAACGTATACCGAACCGTTTATTGTCGACAATGGTAGATTTAATTATATGATTCGCATTCTTGGTAAATCACGAATGTATCGCAATATGATGCAGAGGTATATCTGGATATGTGGCTAGGCTCTCTTCTCCGAATCAGCATGATCTGCAATAGACCAACTCAAAATGATCTTACATGAACCAAAGCAAACCAAAAACACAAAAATGAGGCTAGTCGAACCTTTATTATTTCAATATTTCCCTTTGAATCGTAGACTTTGAGAGAGCGGACGCGCAAGAAGATGAATGCTCTAAAAATATGGTACCGGTGGCGCAAAACGTGGACAGTCCATATAATAAATACCTCGATTATCGAGAACTTAAACTACATGGCTCCACTCAAAAGTTTTGGCCTTATTATAATATAATATAATTTTAGAAGAGATGATAAACAATGTAAATATGCATACTGACCCTCAGCCTAGCTATTCTAACATATCCTCGGGACGAACCACGAGAGTACCGATCGCGAACGATGTGTAAGGTAATGTGAAAATGTGTTGTGCCAAGAATTTTTAATAAAATCGGTAAAGAATTATTAAACATTGTGGAAAATAAATAGCTATCAGTGAAGACATTAAAATATAAATTCTAACACATTCTTATCTAATTATTATATATTACATTTAAACAATTTTGAACAATCTAAAATTGAAAATCAAACTTATTCTTATCTAATTATTAGATTTCCCTATTGTATTACATTTTTTAAAAAATTGTTGCTGATAAAATTTTAGTTTACTTTAATTAAATATGTTAATTACTTTAATTAAAGGGCAATCCTTACCGTAAAAGTGCTATGCAGATTGTAAAAAAATAAAAAATTGTTATGTTATATATATTAAATAAAATTAGAAAAAAAAAAAATTGATGAAAACATCATTAAAAAATTGGTGGACCAAGATAGAATAAAGTAATCAGATCACATGGAAGGTCGTTAACACGGTGAACCGACTTGTTAAGGTTTTTAATGCAGAGCCCGATTTGTGCACAAGAAAAGTGACGAACGCACTAGGGGCCAACAGATGATCCACGCCATCATCTGCAATATCTAGCCTCCCATAATCACTACTAATTTGGCTGAGAGTAAAACGAAATAGAAGAATAAGAAAATTTAATCCTACTAAAAACACAATCTAACCCAATACATAAATCATGAATTATGAAAATAATAGCGGGTGAAGAAAAATTAAATTTAAAAAAAATACCGAGTCGACATTTTTTTTAAATACCTGGACAATCTTTTCCTTTTTTGGATAGGATTATAAACAGATTTCGATAGAAATACTATCAATTGAGGGGGTCTAATTATGCAACTTCAGAATATTTCATTGCATCTATTTTCGTTCATGGCTAGGAGACCTCGAAACCTGCCTCCGTTAAAAACTTTATGTGTATAAAAATCCGATAAATCGCATTATTTATACATATTATGTATTAAATATTTTAAACAGAATATAACAGTTTGTGTAGACAACTCCTATTGTTTTTATCAGATTTTGATCAAACTTTTCTGAAAAATTGACCCAGTGGTATGGGCTACGTTCATTACCAGTTTCATTCGCCATCTTATTACATAATGGAACCTGTTCAAATTTTTTTTAAATTTGTAAAATTGTTAATCTTCTTCTTTTTATGCCCTATCCGTTCAACTGACGTTCGCTATCAAATCAGCTGTCAAATTGGTTGTCGCTGGAAAAAGTGTTGCCAATTCGATAAACAAACCTCTTAAAAAAACACATTTATTATATGAATACAAGATGAATGAATGATTTCTACAAGTATTGCAAGTATAAGAATCAATGGGTCTTTCTCACTATGAATCTATAGAAGGATCGGATTGTGTCGCCATTCCTATTTTACTGCTACATGAACATGAACTTAGAATGTCAAAATCGAATAGTGATCACAATTCATCCGGTGAGTGAAGTGAAGCTAAGTGAAGAAAACGTTTTATGATGAATATCATTGAGTAAGGTGTTATGGTATCCAACATCGATTAATGTAAGATAAAATATGATACAGTGATAAAAACTGAATGTGCAGATCACGTGGAAGATTGTTTTCCATACTATAAAAATAGGAAGTCTGCAATAAACTCGGCATGACCAGATCCAGCCAGAAACCATACTAAAAATCGTCCAGTTTTGATCCACAATAATCTATGATGAGATCATGAATGTGAACATCTGGAGAGATAAAGAGGTGAAAATTTTTTTCCAAAATATTCTTAATCAGCTTATTTAATGTTTTCAACATATAAGGAGTCAAAAAATATAGCTCGTCCCATCCTAATCCACCCCAAAATATAAAATAAGTATGTTTTATAAAGATCGCGAGGAACAAATTGTGTGGTGTTTGGAACGCGTACCAAAAGAAAATTGAATTTGGAAACGCTCGTTATGTGGTAAATTGTATCCGCATTCTTGACGCTAAGTTACCGACCATTGTAAAATAAATATTGTAAATGAATGTCTTGATCATCGCGCCGTGGATGCTTGGAATGATGGTGCGACGTTAATTACGTAATTACGTTAAAGAAGTACAGCTTTAATTAAGCTGTACTTCTTGTTTAACCAAAATATTAATGTGATTCTACAATACAATAATAAAGTAGCAAAGAATGTTGAGTGTCAAACATTGCACGATAATATTTAATTAGATTATTGTAATAATCCTCGTAAAGACATTTATGGGTGGTTCTTGTTGCTCGTGTATCTTCATTAGCAGTTAAAATTTAATGCATTCACACTTGATCATGACTATTCATCATCATCATCATCGTAAACCCGATAAACCTGATGAGGATGGAGGTGGAGGTGGACAGCAAAATTCTTCTCCACTGGTTCCAGTCCAACGTGGCTGCTCAAGTTAATTTCCCCCGTATTAGTGAGGCCCGTTATGATATTATGACTTATTAAACTTATCGCTTTTAACTTGCTCGTGTTACCTGACTAATATGTCTTATGACGCATTGCAAGAGACGAGAAGCTGTGGAAATAAAAAAGGGAGGTCTATATTTAACACTGGACGCAGGTCGGCACCGGAAGACGATTAAATATTGTAAAAATTCAAGCACAAAGCTTTGTTTGTCCAACAGCTTTTCTGATTTGTGATTTGTCTACTTATCAATGAATATCTGCGCTTATGTTCTTACGTAAACACATATTCTGAAAAACTATTTATACATGGTAATTGAAAGGATTCCATAATCTATATGTTGTAAGCTTTGTATAGTCTATCACGTGTCACGTTACAAAAATAATCACCCAAAGTATTATTTTGGTGATGGCCACATTTGAATCATGGTAATATTAGTTACTCGCATCTTCAGCTTATTCGGTCTACGGACTAGAAGTTCCGCTTGCCGTTGAGCGATGCCGCAAAAAAAAAAAAAAAAATCTTATTTGTTTTATCATCATTTATTGATTATTCTAGTATATATTTATTGAAGGGGCGATTAGTATTTAATACATACATATACATTACGCATTTGTTTCAGGTTCAACACGTTCCTTAAAATCTTGAACCAGTACATAAGTTTCTTAAGCTTACCAGTTAGCATGTCGATATGAGCTTCCCATATAAGTATAGTGTAGATACCGAATAGTTTTAGCGTGTTCTAAAGACTCACATTACGCGTATCACATGTGAGTATGGGTATGTTAGGGTAAAAAAATGGTTGACCTGCTTTATTCATGCTAAATGTAAGATATTTTGTTTTAGTTGTATTTAGAGTGAGTAGGTTTTTGTCCAGCCATAATTAAATGTTCTCAAATTTTTTTCAGTTTTTCCATAGACTTTTTCCCACGCGCTGTCTTTATATAGAATAACCATATCATCTGTAAAATTAATAATTTTGGCTTCATTGTCATTAGTTCTAGATAAATTATGTATATAAATTAGAATATAAGAACAAACAGCCAAAAATTACCTTTTATTACTTATATTATTACCTTTTATAATGATTACCAGTTTTATTTATCACTTGTATTATTACCCGTTATTACTGTTATTATGTACTAATGTAAGAATTAATTAAGATACGTGCCGACAAACCTAACGGCTTGGCACGATCTAGAACAATGAATCGTTGTAAAAAATAAAAAATAAACTTTTTTTCAAAGGCATCTCTGGTAAAATGCGTCACGAAACTACGTTAAAGAGGTATGTAATACATTATAGTACCACCTTAAAAATGCTACTGATGGTACAACTAAATTTTTAAATTTATGTATTCTTATATACGAATAAAATAAGCTACTTGATACCGCATTAAAAGCGCCGCGCGCCGTTCACTTTAATCCCAACAGTCATCCATCCACCTTTCGATATATTTCTCAACCTTTTCGATCCTATCAAACATACTTCCCAAATACACAAATTCTTTTACTTATTTCAAACATCTATTACCAACGTATTTCCCGCATTTTACTTTTTATATAATATAATGTAACAATAATTTTATGTTATACTAAATAATTTTGCCATAATCAGATCAAGCAATTAAAATACTACATAACCGGCAAATTTATATCAAACTAGGTGCATATATACTATCTTAAATTACTTACTAACTAACTTACCATCACGCCGTTTCTCCGCGGGGCAAAGAGGAGAGCGCCACACTCTTCTTTCCTGACACACAATTCTCTCCACATTTATACATGTTATGCAAGATTGTTGATTATTGAAGCTTCTAACAGGACCATCTTCCAGTATCTGGTTTACCTGGTCATACCAAATCTTTCGCGAACGTCCTCTATTTTTGATGCCAGCAACATTTGCGTCATATATCTTTCTTACTATTCTCTGGGTACTGTTTTAACGGACAATACAATTACATATCACTCAACTCACTCACATAGCATTCACTCACTAACAATAAGACGCGCACCTAAAATATTTTATTTTGTTTTAAGTGAAACAAAAAAGCTTGTTTGATTACGGGGTACACCCTGTAGTGCAACCTAACTCTCTCAATATTACAGTCCACCCTAGCATTAATGAGGTTGCTTCAGGTTGGTAGTATAGAGCTTGAAAAATGAGATAAAATATATCTCCATCATTAATGCTTATGCCTCCGGATTTTAGGCATTTTAAATATCGTCCTTTATAAATAGAAAAATATTCAGTGATCGTGAATTTCTAGATCATTTTGACTCACTAATTCCGATATATCTATTTTTCCATTATTAATTTATTTTAAATTATAAATATCACATCTTGATTGCAGTTGTATAAAATAAGTTTACGGAGTTAAACTTGAATTTATTATTATTGTTAATTGTTTAAGCCCAATCGTATACAAATCGTTTGAATAAATTAATTAACCAACCCTTCAAATGCATAAGTTTTATTTAATTACAGTTTCATGAAAACGTTTTCCTGAAAATAAAATTTCTCAAGATCTTTTCATAAAATTTTTCTAAAAATAATTGAATTTCTTTGAATCAAAAAACTTTCCTTTTGAACTTGTTCTTTGATCCTTGAAAAGTGACGTTCCCTTTGATGGGCGAGAATAATTTGAAAACATTATATTAAATAAGTAAATGCCACAAATAAATTATTTTTTTCATTTTCATTCAAGTTTTTTTTTCTTAAATGAGTGCATAAATAAATATATACGTATGCTCTAATATACAAACAAATAAACATACATCAAAAACCTATCTAAAATTTACATAATACATCATTTATATATTTCTTTTTATATTTAGACGTTTTTTCCTCATTTCTTATTTCCTCTGGTTTTTCATTAAAAAAAAATATTGCACGGTACATCAAAGATTTTTTATTTTGGCCTTCCTTCTAAGAGACAGTCTCCTCTCGTCCTGTCATGGTCGTACTCAAGTTGATTTGCATATTTTTTTAATTCTCCCAATAAGT
Organism: Eubasilissa splendida; assembly: GCA_031772225.1. NCBI lineage: Eukaryota > Metazoa > Arthropoda > Insecta > Trichoptera > Phryganeidae > Eubasilissa > Eubasilissa splendida. Next base: position 34,270,149 of record CM062850.1, read on the forward strand.
TTTTAATGAGAATTTTACAAATAAACAGAATTACACTTATCCGAGTATACCTATTTCTCCTTCATTTTATTATTATATTTTTGTTTTACAGTATTAATTATTGTTTCATTTCTTCTTCACTAAACAAGAATATAATGCTTCAGCAGTAATTTATACGAGGAATAATAATAAAGTTGCAGCCATTGTAATGCACACGACCCAGTTGTAATGAATCTAAGAATTCTTCTTAGAAATATGATTTTTAATTTTGAATAGCTCCAAAATATTTATTTTCAGTCACATACTTCAGAATTGTAATATCTGTGATAATTGCTGGCATAACTGGTATTCTTTCAGTCACAATGCTCATGAATTTAGTTTACTTACATTTAATTTTAAGTTTTTCTATATTGTTCTCGCAAAATCCGGCTTATTTTAAATCCCCGATATTTGGAGTAAACAATATCTCAGTATTATGAAATGTCCAAATAAACTTTATCTCGCAGTAACTAGACCCACCAATGAAATAAATATTTTTCATTAATTTTAATAATCTCGTCGTTCAACTTAATAAAGTCAACCTTGTTTAACCAAATATTTTCATATTAAATTAAATAACAATAACTTTGTATGAAATCATGAAATTTATTATGTGTCAAGCTTCATCAGGACGTATTTAATAAAATTGATTATAAATATTAAAATAGTGCATTTATATATGCATAAATAGGGAGATAGAATATAAATATACATGTGAAAGAGACAGAGAGAATACATATATATTTAAATAAAACATCAAGAGTGGCAGAATATAAAATTTTATGCAAAAGAGATAGACAGAATACATATACAGAAAAACGGAACATTAAGGGATGGGAAAATACAGTGTTGATGAGAACAATGGACAATTTAGAAACCCTTGAAATAAAAAAGGCAATAAATAGTGGTATACAAATTCTTAATAATCAAATATTATTCCATTAAAATCATTTTAATATCCATTATCACTGTATTTTCTTCTCCTTTCATATTCCGTTTATCTGTATATGTATTCTGTTTCTTTCTTTCGTATATAATTTTATATTATGTCTCCCTTGATGTTCTATTTAAATATATATACATGTATTCTGTCTCTCTCTTTCACATATAATTTTATATTCTATATCCCTCTTTATGTATATATAAGTGCACTCTTTTTGTATTTATGATCAGTTTTAAATACGTCCTGATGAAACTTGAAATAAGCGAAACCGGTTGAGGTATAATAAATTTCGTGGTTTCATACAAAGTTATTGTTATTTTATTTAATATAATTTGTCAAACCACAAAGTAATTGCTTTCTACGATAATACAAATTATTAAAGAAAACCACATTCTTATTGTGAAGTTGTAATTATTCAGAACATAGGTCTGTGATGTTTTAAATACTAATTTAATGTATTAATTATAAATACATACATATAAAATTAATTTTGTCGAAAAATATTGTTTTTGCGCTACCGGGATATGTTATATATATTCGAACATATAGGTTCGAAAATTTGTCATGAAAAATACTGGCGCTATAACACAATTGGTAGTGTACTTCCCCGGATTGGAAATAGAGATCCAGGTTCGAATCCCGGTAGCGCAAAAACAATTTTTTTCGACAAAATTTATTTTATATGTATATATTTATAATTAATACATTAAATTAGATAATACACATATTTTCATTTTTGATATAGACACCAAAATATTCAGACACATTGAGCAGTCATTAAATAATAAAAATGTTGTCATAAAATGTTGCGAGTGACCACAATAGTCCTGAAATGTACATATTTTGAAGAAAGATAACATCGGAAGTTATAAAGCTATTAATACTTTAGATGCGAATGAAATGTTAAAATAGGAATGTATAGAATTATCACTTTTGCCTATCTCAAATGAAATTTTATGTGATTACATTGTATACAACATATACATATGCTTATAAATCATCATCGTCAGAAAAAGTGGTATGGTTTTTCTCATTTTAAAAGGTCTAGTTTAAGCAATCTTATTTACTGACTGGTGTGACGAAAAAGTGCTTTATTTTATGACTGTGTCATTCTAAAAAGACAATGCTGCAGGCCAAAGAAGACACTGAAACTCACTCCAAAATAAATGTTTTCATTTCAAATTAACGACCTGTGACTGATAGGATCCGGAAGCTTGGACTAACTAAAGAACATAACAATAAATCTTCAATCATCCTTTTAGTAAACGAATGCCTTAAAAGCCCGTCCCCGCGGTATTTAAATTTCATCGCAAAAAACGTATAAATTTTTTTTAAAATATAGAATCACAAACCATGTCTAGAACTGACTAAATCTTATTACTAACTGAACCTCACCTCATTTGACCATTGAGCAAAAACGTTTTTGAATTTGATCATAATTAGTGCGTCCCCTAAACAATATTCTACATTAGGAATTGACAGCATTTGTTAGGTGGCCAGTCACTTTCTGCCGCAAAGTACGACCTGCAATTTGTGGTCCTGTTACTGCTATTATATGCCATACCACCATTCAGTGATGAACCTTGTTCCATTACACGGCGTCTTAGCAAAGAAGCTATTCAAAACTAAAAATAAAACCAATTAAATGGAAATAAATTTCGATTTTAGAGATCTAATAAAATACTATAATTATGAATTGTAAAACGTTAAGGTATAGTAGTTACGAAAAAGCCCTTAAGTTTTGAAAATTGTTATGAATTATATAAATATTAAAAGATGTCTAGATGTTTCATAACAAAATCACAACTATTATGTCGTGCCTGCTCCGTCTTGAAATGTAAAACATTATACGGAACAAGTATTTTATTATTATGCAAAAATGCTGCACGCTAAGCGCCATGCAAGACTGTTTAAAGTGAGTACTTGTAGTAATAATACGAATACAAACAAGTATTTTTATAATACGATTGGCTTATTCAATCACCTAGCATCGAGTATAGTATTCTTTTTAACGAGTGTTTATCCAATAGAATATCTCGTGAAGATGCATATTCTGCTGACATCCTATTGAGAAAGTATTTCATTGAACTTCGAGTGTCATCAGCCTGATGATGCTTTTGTCAATTGAAGTTCACGAGATACTCTAGACTTGCAAAAAATTGCAGCTTTGTTTATTTTTACCTTGAGTGGATGTTTACAATACATTATGGAGATCATCGACTATTTACTATGCAGGGTTATGAAATCTGAATAAATACATAGTACATCGGTATATTTTCTCTTTTATAAATAAAAGACAAGTCAAAGGTAAAGAATTGATACTTTAGAAACTTGATATTTGCGACGAATATTTTAACACAGCTTGCATCACCTAGACGTAATTGACCGGCATCTGAGCCATCCTTTCGACCTTCTTCACTGGTCCCCGACGGAACTACTGGAGTTACTAGATTCAGAGTGAGATTGGTTGTAGAAGCTACCAGGAAAAGAACATTGGACGCTGTCTCTTTTGGGTACTTCTTTCAGGTTTGACTCGCGTAGTCTTTCATCCTCTAGAGTGCGTAAGGCAGCAATGAGCAATGACTGTTGTTTTGTGATGGCACGACTCTCCATGACACGGATTTGTCTACGGACATGTGGTCTATCGTCGATTGCTTGCTGCTAGGCTCTGCGGCGGGCGGCTATTATGGAATAAATATAGAGCTTACGAAAGCTCAGGCCGCACAGCAGTCACACGGGCCAAATAGCGGCCACTATCAGCTACAAAACGGCCATAATACTGGAATTGCACAAACGGTGTTCTTACGTATCAACTTGAATTATATATATTTAGCTCATTATTTTTCGTCATTCCACTTAAAGATATTCTTGAAAAAACTGAGATCATGTGTACATAATTAATTTATGAACAAACGTAAACATTACCATCTGTCATTGTCAAATGCGACAGGTGGTCAGTACACTTGCCAGTTGTAAAAATTCGTACGATTTCCATACGCAATAAATTCCATTAAAATTTATTAATAAATAGTTACGGGATTATCAGGACCTTTATTACGATATTATAAAGACATTTGGTGACATTTATATTTACTAGCAATCGAATAGTTTCAAATCTGGGTATCTACGAGGGTAGACTCGAAAAAATATATTCTAGCCGGTCTCAATTTATTTATATTATCAATCATTTTAATTCTACCGACTACATCTGATATGAAATTTTTATTCAATTTTGACTGTTCTTTGAATTTAGGGTGTTTAACGTGTTTGCATTCGGCTATCATTAAATATTTCTTTATCAAGGGTTATACTTGAATAAATCTTTGTAGAGATGTTGAAAACATTATTAAAATCTGTTCTAGCGTAAGCAATAGTTAAAAAGTGCGCAGTTTAAATATGGACGGTAGGATGGATCTATTTATTTTTATTGATATGTTAGAAATCATGTGGGCATTTAATAATGTACAGTTTCTTGGGATGCTACCCAAACTGCAAAATAAATTTTTTAAGAAATTTTAAAAAAATATTGATTACTTTAGTTAACATTCACTGATGATGTGGATCAAGAAACAGATTTTTATTATTTAGGAGAACACATTCTTATTGTGAAGTTGTAATTATTCAGAACATAGGTCTGTGATATTTTAAATATGAATTAAATATATTAATTATAAAAGATATACATATAAAATCAATTTTATCGAAAAATATTGCTAATTCTGGCGTCTGCTATAAGTTTACTCAAAGGTATTTGAGATTCTGTAAAAATAAGGTAGATGGCTCTGTCAAATGATGGAACGATTAAATGTATTAATATCATAAAGGTAACATATAGGGTCGAAAATTGTCGCTAAAAATAATGTCGCTGTAGCTTGGTTGGATAAAGCACCTTCCCCGGTTAGGAAAGAGATCCAGGTTCGAATCCCGGTGGCGCAACAACAATATTTTTCGATAAAATTGATTTTATATGTATATCTTTATAATTAATATATTTAATTCATATTTAAGATTTTTATTAGTTTTAAAACAATGCTAAATGTTAAAGTACGTTTTGTTCATGGCTCATTCCACGGCACAAATATATACTTGTTCATATGAATTAAAAATATTATTGCTACAATTAGTTTTGCATCTGTTAACTTACTGTTATAATTTTATTTAAATATTTTGACAACCCTTAATACCGAACAGTTACGTCATAGCAAGCATCATAATATAACTGGCGCTCAGGATTTTCTGAAGGCTTTTTGTTATAATGCATAAATTTTAATTTCTAATGAATTTCATTATGATAATTTATAATGACTGTAGGTACATATTATCATTAATGGCCATCGACGTCGAGTATGTCGTGAATTCTACAAGATGAGTTAGTTGGATATGAATTGTAAAAAATAAATATGGATAAAAAGATGATGCAGTAATTTTTTTTATATATATTTGTAGTAATTACTTTGCGGTTAGATATTTTAATAGGTACTTTATATTAAATAATTTTGTTGTGGTTAGAGATTTATTATTTAATGCCAACCAACCACCATCAATTCTTTCATATAATATATATATATATATACATGTATATATCTAAATCTTAACCTATTTTTTTGTATTTGGTAATGGCATATGACATTGTCGGTAAGGTTTCATGTCTGTAGGTGCACGTTCGGAATTTACTCTAGGTTAGTCTTTAGAGATTGTGGAAAATTAGCTTTGAGAAATATCATTATTATTTTATTTTTTTAATATAATACATGTCACATCAGTATTCGTACTATTTTCATACTAAGCTACATGTGCATGATAACAAGACTAACTTGGTGGTCTCTTGGTATGTGGTTCAAGCCCAAACCACTTGATCACAAAACGTTACTGCTAAACCAAACGGTAATAAATATTTTTATACTTATTTTTTTTATTATTAAATTAAAAGATTTATAAAACAATTCCTACATAATTGCTACCACTGCATTATTTTAACCTTAAAATTGTTGAGACAGTATTTATTACTTTATACTACTTGTATTACTTAAAATAATAAAAAATATTACTTTTTTACTCAGATATTTGGAAAATGATATTCGGTAAATTATATTTATTTTGAATGTTAATTATAATATTTCGAAAGACACCTTATTTAAGATATTAAACTAACCAAACTGTCTGACTGACTGCCTGACAGATAGTTAAGCTAATAACTGTGAGTTTCATTAAGATCTGTCAAAATAATTATAAGCTTTATGTCACAGGTTATTTATTTTTGAAGGTTAATTTTAATAACACATATAAAAAAATATTGCCTTGTAGGTTGGATGTTGAAACTCCATCTATTATTCTTAATTCAATCTAACATTGTTATCTTTTTATAAATAAAATTTCAAAGTAAAAAAAAAAAACATATACTGGGTGTGCTAATTGATTCAAAAGATTTTTAATAGAAAAATAGAGGCTTATTAGTGGACACAATTGGGTTAAACAACAATAAATATGTTGTGCATCTTTTTTATATACATGTCCAAGTTTTAAAAATTACATTACTTAAAAGAACCCCGTGGCGTATTATTGCATACGTCGCATCAATGAAAGTTACTTATGCCTTGCATCATCTATCACTTTGATTTCTTCTACAATGTTATTATTAATTACATTATTAATTAATGAAGTATGTGTCGTAATATGAGGTGATCTGGGCTACCAATTACACTACACTTTTAAAAATATTACGATTACATTTTTGCATTTCTAAAAGCTACTTGAAATTTTAATTTTCATAAAAATATACAACCGCAAGTAATCTAACATTTGTTTGTTTATTTTGTAACATAGTATATCCAACCCACATAGTAAACGTGAAAATAAATATAATTACAAAATTCACGCAAAAAATACTCGACTGCGTTGAAAATTTAGTTAATAAATAAGTCATTAACTTTGTTTTTAACCACTATGAATATATTTGGTAATAAAAAACTAAAAAAAAAAAAAAATCTACGATGACTAAAATTCTTATGATGATGTGAAAATCAACCTAATGATCCAAAATTATTAGAAAAAAATTAGGATGGACTTGTGGTTAAATTAAGTTCATTATTTATGATATATTGGTCAATTTTATATGTTTTCATATATTATAAACAAAATTAAATATTATAATAAACCGCAAAGTACAATTATATTATGTTTTAAAAATAATAATAATAATAATAATTTAGTAGGCTTTGCTTATTTCTACCGTTTGTAAAAAATTCAATTTAAGACCAACATTGTTTATATGTAAAACAGACAAATAAATATCCGCAACGCGTTGGTGTTAAATATTTTTTTTAAAAAACTTTGTTATTTTTAAACGCTTTATTAAATAAATATTAATATATTTTTTAAATATATAAACAGCGTTATTTTTTTTATTATAAAATATTAGAACGTGTTAAAATGTTACATTATAATAACTCGTCAGATAACGGACTGATGCTGCAATATTAATATACACAAATATAAAAGTATATCACCTCTCAGCAACCTGGAAGTGGTTCTAGACCCGCTTCTACGCTATGGCAGTAAAAGTTTAATATTAGAAACAAATTATCATATATTAAGGTTCATTATACCCCCCATACATCTAGCCTAGAGGGACAATCTTCCACAATCGCCTACCAGAATTACGAGTACGTCCAACGAAGCCTGATGGACTCGGCCATATACCTTGGTAATCATCACCTTCAGTAATAAGTCTATCAAAATATGTTTCGCTAATGATACAAGTTTTTTTGTACGTTTCATCTAACGGGAATTCAAAAGGTTGTTTGAAAATCCAATTCCAAGAAATATTTATACGATTGCAGATTGCCATACGAATATAGCAGAGAAACTTCAACAGGTAGTCAAATTACACAATACATGGAAAAAAATGTGTAAATAAGGGTTTTCCTTTAAGATCATTCCTTTACCTTGTCTTTTATAGCGACATCAATCGTTAAATAATTAACAATATCATTTACATTTTATTGTTTATATTTAAAGGCTATCAATATAATATATCAAAAAAAATCGTATTTTAAAGCATTTTAAAAACATCAAAAACTGATATAATATTCATACAATAACGATATAAAAGAATTTTTTTTTTAGGAGAACACATTATGTTCTCAATATGTGTTCTCAATGATGGCTCTGTCAAATGATGGAACGATTAAATGTATTGATTTCAAAAAGGTAACATATAGGGTCGAAAAATTGTCGCTAAAAATAATGCCGCTGTAGCTTAGTTGGATAAAGCACCTCCCCCGGTTAGGGAAGAGATCCAGGTTCGAATCCCGGTAGCGCAACAACAATATTTTTCGATTAAATTGATTTTATATGTATATCTTTATAATTAATATATTTAATTCATATTTAATATAAAAGTCTATTATTTTTTAACATCTAGTTTATTTCTTTCCAATAGATTTATTTTCTGTATAACGTTAATAAAAATTTCCTTAATTAAATAGTTTTTTGGTACAATGAGAACGTAATGGTCGCGGTTTTTCAAACAATTCCAATACTGCATTTTATCAGATTTATTGTAGTATAATGATTATATTTATTTGTATTTATTTATTTAGAACAACAACTGTTGATTTGAATGCAAATCTGCGAAAATGTACAGCCATAACCATTTTATAAATAGAAATATTAAAAATAATTTTACGATATTATAAGATTATGATTTTATTTTTATTTGTACAAGAATTTCATGTGTTGATTTGAAAAAAAAATGACTGCAGTAAATACTCAAAATTAATATAATTACATAGTATTGTTTTTTAAACATTTAATTCGTGTATAATAATTTACGGCGTTGGTAAAAATCACGAAAAAATATTATTAAAATGTAAAATTACAATCAAGGTTATAGTTTTCGTAATTTTCATTGATACTTAATTTTAATGGACACACTCAATTTTTAAACAAAACATTAAAGTTTTAACGTGGTCAGCTTTGTACCATACAATTTTAGAATCACGCTTCACTGACAAAAGAATCCGCACACAGTGGAGGCATCGCGGCGACGTGTGCGCTGCCTCTGCAGCAATGCTTCGACCTTGATTGACCTTGGGATGATTATATCATCGGCGAATTTTATTATTGTTAAATTTAGCGGAAGATTCAAAGTTACTATTTGTTTTTTTATTGCTCAATTTTTTATGCTTACGTACATCTGCCTAATTACGTGGTAAAAATCCACCGAAACGGTGTCGCAAAATTTGCAGATTCACAAAAAATAAGTAATTTCAAATCATATTTAAAGTCGATTGTATTTTTCATCTTTTTTATTTAAACCTAAGTTTGCGAGATTATCGCTCTGGATGATGTAAGTTATTATATTATATATTTTTAAATTTTATATTGTGAATGCTGTATCTCTTGTATAAACGAAATATGTTTTTATTTATCTGAAAATATCGTCAGCTTGGACAATACTTAACGATTTTAAAAATGTAAATAATAGAATTTCTTTTGTTGTTTATATAGACACGAGTGGATAAGTATTAACCGACATCGAAATGCTCGTGTAGAGTATTCTATTCTTAAATTAAAATAATATTTTAATGCTCACGTCCGTTATTTACTCGATTGTATCGAATCAACTATTAGCTAGACGGATTGGTTGCAGATCAGAGACATAAACTATTTCGTCTCGCATTTTCGTTAACAAAATAGGAATGAGAGATTTCTATTCTCATTATTGGGAGGTACACACGTCAATGTTGACTACGAATACGAAAGAGGGAAAATGGCAGCCGGCATTTGAGACTACATCATTAACGATGATGGAAGGAGAAATAAAAAAAGTAGTAGGATCAATGATTTATTTCTGTTTTTAGGGTTTAGTCAGATGAACTGAATGCACTTTACTTTATTCAAATCGGACTATAAACAACAAAGTTATTGTATGGATATTTTTTATTTAGTTGTAAAAAAAATCTTATATCTAGTATATGGTACAACACTCTGTAAAACATAAGAAAAAATTTAATTACATCGTATATCACTTATCATTAAAGTATTTTAAATACACAAGAAAAAAAAAACATAAAATGATCAACAGATAAACTTAGATATTATTATACATATTCTAAGATATACCTACGAAAAGTAGCAAGACTTGTTGCTTCCTTCATATTTGCTGGCAGTTCATTGAACAATTTGCAAACTAAAATCCCACCGACTTCTCGTAGGATAAGTGTGGACCTCAAAAATATATTTCATATTTTTATTCATCTATGATGACAATAATCGATTTTTAATTTTATATATCAACATTAGAACATTTTGAATAATTTTTGCTTAGCCGTCATTAATTTGAGTTGTTTTATGTTGTATATTGGTGATGAAAAGTTTGACCGTTACATTCTCAGTCACTCCGTCGGACAAACATACGATCGGCGAGAGCGATTAACGCGTACCGCCGTGTAGAGCAGTGGGTGCAATGTGTAACGGGATTGGTGAGGGTGTGATGTTACTTCCGTAATAAGATTTCCTTTAATTTATCGATTTTCGATGATTTACTGCACCTATTGTGCCCTAGTTTGTTTCACATCAAAAAATTGTTGGTTACAAAGGTCTTGAACTTTGATCAATAATTGTCTCTTACAAATGATAAAATATGTTTTCTTCCTTCCTAATAATTACGTCATGTGATCCAAGATATGCTATAAAATTGGTGTGTTACATCAAACCTATTAAATACGCAGCCAAACTATAATTATCACATCATCAAACGATAACCTAGAGTGGTTGTAAAAACTATTATACTAATATTGAACAAAAAATTGTACAAAAATAGAACTTAAAATAATATACAATCATTATCCCTAATTAATTTAAGTTGATTTGTAAAATATCTTTTTACGCATTATATCTACCTTCTTACCGTCGGCGTCGACCAAATAAAAGAGACAACTAGTATAACAGAGCCTCAAACCAATTATAGAAAAATACATATTATTTAAATGACGTCATCGATCGAATCACTCGATTTCATTTTGCTTGGAATAACGCGATGAAGATATTTTTATATGGCGTTAAATAATAATACGTTCCTCATTATTTTTGTACATGGTTTCCAAACTACAAAACTATTATTATTTTAGAATTATTTAAAGAAGAAGTTTGTATTTAGTTAAGAGGACGTTCTTCTAGACTCTAGAACTAGATTAATATATTATTTGCATTCTCATCACATTCAAACATTGACGCAAAAAACAATCGGCCGTAACGGTATATCCGTAAATCCTAATTTTTATTTTTACTAATGAAAATTATTTAAATACGCAATGTACCGTAGCACACATTTCCGACCTCCTACATATTTGCGCATGGCGGCGGATTTTGCATTGCGCTAAATAAAGTGGTTTGTGTTGTGGGCAAATTAAATTTGAAAATACCGGCCAGCCGTGGATTTAAAATTGCGAACCCTAATCTGATTCTGTTTTCTGAATCTGGCATCTTAGCCCACTCGGCTATGATCGGTTATATATAATGCATAGATATTATTATATTCGTCTTTTTTTTCTTTTTTTTTAAATTGAATTACGTACACGGAGTACATGTCACACCAATATTCTTACTGTTTTCAAACTAAGCTAAACGCTTGTACTATGAAAATAGGACTAACTTGCTGGTATAACCGAAACCCCCACCCACAAGATCACTAGGCCAACGTCTTAACCACTACACCAACAACTTACTATTCATAATTAATACAGACTACAATATCATACGCGACGTACGACGTTACTCGCATTACTAGCGAAATATAGCTTTAGTGAGCGACATTGTAAGTTTTTTGTTACAGTTTCAAATTGAAGTACAGTTTCAAAACAGTAAGTGGTTGAAACACTTTAAATAGTATTTATTTTCAGTTAGATCATAAAACTAAACTATATTATACATTTTACAGTACTTATAATATAGAATGTTTATTATGTATATATTTTATTGATTTAGAAAAATTAAAAATTTGACATGATCTAAGAAGTACAAAAAACTGGTTATTATAACACAGACAAAAGACCAGCAAAGTAGCCAGGAGTTATTTGAATCAGAAGTGATAGCTAACTCCATCCCAAACAATATTTTTAAATCTAAATTCTAAAATTGTGTATGTTATTTAATCATATTATTGTTACTATAGTTCACACATTATAAAAAATACAATAAATTATTACTTAGTTGAGTTCTACAAGCTTAATATTCAAATGATGTAATTATCAGCATTAAAACTAACCATAATGCTGCCTCTGAAAAATGAAATAGTATGGTTTAATATATTATCAATAGATGTGATTGAAGATAAAGTCCTGCTGATGTCAATGATCGAAGAGAACTATGCCGGATGAGTAAAGAGTGAAGAGCGAGCTCGCCCCCACAGTTGGACAGCCTCGGGAGTCCTTGGAAGGCCGTTGCTGGGGTGAAGGACGCATCTGACTCATCCGAGAAGCTTCTGCGCGTCAGCTCAGCGATCCTCGAACATTGGGGATGAGAAAATATTGGAGTGAGCTCAGATTTTTAATTATTTTAATTTTTACCAGACATACTTTGTACTACACACAAGATGGATTATACTGTTACTACTCTACAATATTTTCGAGAGGTGCAGTCCCTTTTATGATGATCACCTCTTGACAGTATAAACTATTGTGTGTGTAGTACAAAGTTCTGTTTAGTGAAAATTAAAATAATCATGTTGCATCTGAACGATATTAGATTTTCAATATTACGTGTTAAGTCTTAGGCGTGAAACACAGGTAAAAGATACTTGTAAATACAATTAGCACTTTGATAGTTATATGTGTGTAGGTCGTGTGTACAAGTTTACTGGGAAAAAATGAAATACTATTACATTTATTTATGAAATTTAAAAAAATATGGTAAAACATTGTATATGTAGATAGGTAGGTACCAGGTGTGTATTATTTCGTTAATTCAAATTTTTAGGTTAGTATCGTATACTTAATTCACAAAGCAGTTATTTACTTACCTACCTACCGGGACACATTAATTTGCGAACATGTGAATGTTGTGGTTTTTCGAAAATATGAATTTTTGCAAAATATTAATATGTAACAAAATGTAACTTTGATATGTATGGGTACTAAATAAATTGTGGAGTCACCGTGGCAACGAGTATGATGTCACTTTTTCGTTACATATCTTTCTAGCATTATCTTGGTACGAAAGGGGAGGCGCGAGCTAAAGAGTTTACAAATAATAGAAAGCGCGCCATTATTTTGGATGATTTAATTGTTATTGGCGTTTTATTATCACTTACAGAACTAATTAATGAATAAAAAGTTGTTTTTTTTTTTTTTTTAATATAGATGCATAGACAGACTTTTCCTAGAACGAAGTTCGAACCCCGACTACTCGATCACTAGGCGAGTATCTTATCACTAAACCAAGCACGTAATAGTTTTAAATTTAGAGATTCGGCTCGTAATGCAACTACACAAGTCCCGGTTCAGGATTGCCCCCACAGCTAACTCCAGCTCTAGGGTCTCTTCTATATCATCGCATCTAACCACCGTCGTCGCAGTCTTCTTCAGGATAATCTAATTTTCTATAAGTTCCTTTTTTGTTTGTCTGTTGTTTTTTGTCCTTTCTATAAGTTCTCAAGTTGGTTTATAGTAACTTTAAATAGCTGTATGTGTTTGCGAATTTCCTGTTTATTATCACCATTGTTCATGATCAGCGCGCCCAAATATAAGGTGAATACTATATTCCAGACCGATTTTGTTTGGCCGCCATTTTGGTTTGACAGACATTTGTCAGTTTGTATTTGGTGGTCCTTGAAAATAGTGAATTACAATTTATTATGGAGCACCTAACGTCTCAACAACGTGTAGAAGTCATTAAAAGTTTTATCTCAATAATAATGACAATTGTGTAACCATTAATGGTGATCGCTATCGTCACATGTTGGAAAACTTCTTGGTTGCCGTATTGAGTCGATTAGGCCTACAACACATGTGGTTTAAATAGGACGGTGTCACATCACACACAGCCCGAGCTACGCTTTAAATTTTGATGAATGAAACAACATCGGCCTGGAACATAATATTCACCCTGCAAATTACTATTTGAACTCATTAGTTCTACTTGAATGTATTAGCAAGTTCCACAAAAACAATTTAGAGTTATTTTCACGCGGAATACTTTATATTTTATTTGTTTACAACTTAACTTAAACATAGCTTTAACTCAACCTAAGTTATAATTACGGATTGAAAAATTAAAATTATAATGCGTCTAAGCGTCATAGAGCAGAAAAATTCAATATGAATCTGTATTACTTTATCTATGATTTTTGACTACATTCAACTATAACATTATTCATAGATAAAATATCATTTATCAACATTTCTAAAGGTGCGTGTAGACGAATTAAACTCTGCTTGTCTCGCTTTCAGAACAGTACAGAATCAGTGCTGAGTGTGCCGGATCTTCGTTGTCTACTATTTTCTTTGATTTTAACATTCATGGTCAACCATACTATTTTTTTAAATTACACCTGCGTATATATGTATGATACATGTCATTTAAAACAAATTGAAAATCATTTGAGAAACTCTTTTCTATCATTGGTCGGTCACGATGATGCGCACATAGACGCGGTAGGCCTGCTGTAGTACCTGCTGATGTACGTAATCCAGACTCGTAATAGAACCTACCTGCAACAGAACCAGAAATTTATAAAAAAGATACTAACAAAAAAGCTACACGCAGACGTAACAAAGGTTGTTTAATTACATATTTTTCATATCTTAAAAATATACATTATCCATTTCACTAGGTATTGGCCAGCTGATTATATTATTCTTATTTTAAATTGTGATAAGTACTCGTATATCGTAAGCTATGTGCTTGTGGTGTGAAAAATTAGACTAAATAAGGTAACGTCTCAGGACGAGGCTTAAACCCCGACTAATATAATAATAACTACAAAACTGTGTAATACAGTAAGTGATCTGGAATACTTAAAATTTGGTATACCACAAGGAAGCACTTTAGGTCAGATACTTTTTCTGAATTATATAAATAATTTATCTAGTATTGACAACAATGAAGCCAAAATCATCAGCTTTGCAGATGATACGGTTATTCTCTATAAAGACACCACATGGGAAAAAGTCTATGGAAAAGCTGAAAAAAATCTGAGAACAAATCAATTATGGCTGGACAATAGCTCTAAATACGCGTAAAACAAAATATCTTACATTTAGCATGAATAAACCATGTCAACCATTTTTTTACCCTAACATACCGATACACATATGTGATACGAGTAACACGTGTGGTGGCAAATTTGAGTCTTTAGAACACGCTAAAACTATTCAGTATCTATATATCGACATGTTAACTGGTAAGCTTAAGAAACTTATGTACTGCTTCAAGATTTTAAGAAACGTGCTGAACCTGAAACAAAACAGACTATCATAGGATATGGTATAGTTGGCTGGGGTGGAGCTTACCATCACAATACTTGACCCACTGATTAAAATAAGCCATAATGAGAATAATTCTCAATAAATCCTTTCAGCACGAATCAGAGCCACCGTCATTACAAAAACTCAAGGTGCTAAATGTCAGGCAATTATATAATAAGATAAAACACCCTGTTTACACCACTATTTATTGATAAATCAACATGTTTCAATACCTATGGTGTCTTTTTCAGGAATCAATGTATACTAAAATTAAAAATGTAAGCATAGATAAAAACAAAACTATAAAAGTACAAATGGTGGGCAACTAATTAGGAACTACTGTGAAAACAAATTTAAAAGGTGACATTTTGCAAAAAAAGATTTGGTTATTTATGATATTTAATTTGCTATTAACACGTACGTTTCTTTTTGACCATCTCCAGGCTTCAGTGTCGTCTCGGTACCAGGACTCCATTGTGCACCACCAGTCTTGCTTCGCCTGACAAGTTTCCATTATAAATTACTGCATTCACAACGCTATTCACTTGATTTCCTGCAGTTACCCTCCTTTCAATGTCTTTCTCGACCTTTTTGTTCCTATCAAACATTCTTTCCAAGTACACAAACTTTTCCACTTTTTCCAAACATTTTTTACCAAACATATTTCGCACGTTAATCTTGACTTCAATGTACTTTAATTATCTTATTTTTTATGTCAAGAAAGTGTTCATGTAATTAACAGTTTAATAGACATTATGCGAAGATTACTATGGGATTTATATCATGTCCAATTTGATATGCTATAATTATTTTATTTATTTACCAGTATTCAAACCCGTTCTAGGACGGACGCTAATATTGTATATAAAGACGGTCTCTATGAAAATATATTTTTTAATTATTACCTATCTAGGAATTTTGTTATCCTTTTAAAAAATGTAGTTATCTTTCGAACAAAAAGTCACGTATCTACCTGAGTCATACATTTCAAAAGAAATCTTCCCTCCAAAGCATCTATAAGTTTCCTTTAAAATTTCCTTACGCGTTTCCACACAAGGATATTAGGCTACTACATACAATATATGACTTGGTGAAAACCTGTCAATAACGATAAGGAATAAAAATATTTTACATTTAATATTTTATAGATAGAAACATAACTTCTTGTCTCGAATTAAATTATTATTGAACATATGGGAAGTAGGTACCTACCTAGGTTGGGTATCCAACTTGTGTATTCGAAAAAAATCCTACATCCAGAGAGCAACCTTCATCATATCCTGTGACATTTTTCATATCAAGTGACGAAGTGTCACACGATTATATAATTATTTCATTTAAATTATAAGTGCACAAGGCTTGAGCTCGCGGGCCGTAATTAAAAGTATTTAATTTGATTAATTCCATTTCTTCGAATCTTAATTTTTGGTTATTATTAAGTGCTTTCCTAACGATTCTAACTTTTTTAATTTAAGACTTGACCACCCTATTAGTTTTATCCAAATTTATGCATTTTTAACATCTAATCCGCTCTAAAACATATTTTAAAAAGTACAACAGATACATATGGAGATGATTGTTGATTATACATTAATAATTAGTACACTTATGAATATAATAAATAATTTAATAAAGCTGCAGCACTTTGTTGTGCGAGTAGTCGGAAATTAATGTCAGCACCTGTCGTTGCTATCGGCGGCCTGTAGGTGCGTCTTCCTTCACGCTGGTATACGACGCTGACAGTGGCGCGCGTGGGTATCATTTCACTTCTCTTTTATATGCAAATATTCATCTTCCAAAGATCCCACTCACTCTTCATTTCATCTCACTGACCCAGACCGGAATTTAATAACAGGGGAGGTCGCTAAGTCTCGCGGTTATGCAATTTTTTATTGCACGACCGTTTTATTTATGATTCGCACGTTTGTATACATAAAAACTTTTACTTTAACGTTCATATTATTATTTGTTTTGAAAAGATTTATCATCACGCCTTGTTCCCCGAATAGAATAACTTGAATAATACTATCTATTAAATTATACTAAAAAGTTGCCGTAGTACGCAAAATAGAAACGTATTATATACGACCAGCTTGTTGATCTGGTAGTTTAAACACTCGTGTAGCGACCCAATGAAGGGGGGTTCGAGCCTCATTCCAGGAGACTAGCAAGTTAGTCCTTTCTTCATAACACAAACCTTAGTTTAAAAATAGTAATAATATTGTGCTCGCATGTCTATTTAAAAAAAATGTATTTTCTAAAAAATATTAGAATATTACCACTACGCGATTTATACAATAAATAGTATAAATAAAATTGGAGTCTTGTCTCCTATGTTATTTCAATTTTCACGAAAAAAACAACAAAATTTCAGGCATTTATAAATACTCACATTGGCTGAAATGAGCCGATAAAATAATCTATTTTTGTTCGCAGCGATTTTCGTTTTGCAGCGGTCGTGTTTCCAAACCGACATATTAGCAGGAGCATTAATTTTTTCACGTGTTTTCATAATACTCGTACTGTTTAGAAATTATTTTTATAATTTAATCTTTCCATTTTTTACTGAAGTAGATTTTAAAAATGATTAGTCCGTAATAGGCATTGCAAAAGTTGTCGAAATAAAAAAATACGAAATTCGAATATATACATGTTTGTATTTTTTTTCGTCAATATTAATAATAATAAAAAACAACTTATTTGAAATAATAAATTCATTATTATTAACTGTATAAAATTAATAACAGAAAAGAATGACTATAAAAATTAAAATTTTGAAATTCAATTATATTAATTTAATATTTTTAAATTAAATTGTTGTTTTGTTATCGAAAATGGGTTTTGAGGAAGCAGAGATCACTTAAATCCACGGCCCCTAGCTTCGATCCAACTTTTGTACAAAAGTTGCCTGCAATTGAGAACGCACGCTCGGACTCCACGCTCGTCAGTGGAATCAAAATCAACAATGAGTACACGGATTCTAAAATTTTTCCTCGAACGCCATTCTCGTCAAAGAATTTCATTTCGAATTCAATTTTTGAAATTAAGCTGTGATTGGTAAACGGTATGGTGGTTCTCCAACTTTTGCAATAATGACTGGAATTGCGATGGTGGTTAGTTTGTTCTTCTTATCGTTTGATTCCGACTAGGTGGCTACGGAAATTTCCATATTTCTGGTGAATATCAATCTTTGTGAAAAGCTTTCAATAACTTTGGCTATTGTATTTTTCGTTGGTCTAGCGAAAGATTTTTGAATCGCACTTTTTCCACCGTTGGGTAAATACTGAAGAGTTTCAGATGCATCTGTTCTTCTTTGGCTTATTCAATTTTCTAAACTGTACTTCAACTTTTGTGAAAGCTCATCAAATCCCAAATTCTCAAGCATAAAATTTAATGGCGCATCAGCTAAAAGATTTGCATTTTCTCGATAAAGGGCGTCAACAGTAAGCTTCACTAGGAGAAGTGCTAAAATAATGTTATTAATCGAACAAATTTCAGTATCTTGAATATCAATATTAAACTCGATGTCAATCAATGCTTTTCTAATACGGTTTTATATCTGGTTAAATCTTTTACGTCTACTTCTAAGAACGATCCCTTTGGAATACCTCCTATTGTTCTGCGATTATTCATTGCGTAGCCGTTAGTCTGAGATCGTAATATTTTATTTTTATATATTTATAATTCGGAATTCGTTACGAAATTTTCAGAATTCTAAATTATAATTAGTCCGCAATACCACTGGGAAATGCAAATATCGATACCAAATGTATCATATTTGTACGGCGCGGATCTTTTGGACCCCTAAGTAACGTGAGCCTTAGTGCACCACATTGGTTGTATTGGCATAGTCACGCCGCTAAGGATAACGCAACAAATGCTTCTATCCTGACTCACTATCACAACTCTTGCTACATTCCTACATCTCCTAATGCATATTCATCGATGATCTAATCTACTCCGTATTCCTGGTATCATCAACACCCGCGTCGTGTATCATCTATCTTAACACTACCAGAATAAGTGCTAGATCAGTAAGAAAGCATGAAACATTTTTTTTATTTTTAAGTAAAAGACTCTTTTGTTGGTTGTTGTTTTGTTGTTTGTGGAAACATTCCGAGTACCACTACATCTCATTGTGACATATATGCTGTTTCAGGGAAATGAATGATCAAATGTATTCCATAGATGGCGATAGTGTAATGGTACTCGAAGTTTTTCCACATATTAACATATATACAACTTTCAAAAATTTGATAGATATGGAGATTGATTAATGGGTGATAATGGTGAACGTTATATTTATATAAAGTGATCACTTAAGCTACCTAAAGACAGATCGTAAGCCCTGTAATTACCCATACTTCCATATATCCCCATTAAATATAATAAAAAATAGCTTTGTCTCTATGAGATATCTATTATTTGTTTTATAACCGTGCTTTTGTAGGTGAAAATCTAGTAATTCTGTGTTCTTGAACATATTCAAATATTGCTAAATATTTTTTCGACAAATAGATTTTATCTAGTTGATTCATTTAATTTGTATTGAAACATTCAGATTAGATACCTACAGCAATATTGCGTTCTTTAATCCGATTTCACGAATATGTAGATTGTATAATGACATTAATCGTGTAAGCTACAAAAAACTTTTACACTTCATATTTTCTTAAACCTGTGTTTGTATGTGTTGGTACTAAATATTTGTTTATAATTATGTCTATATAAACAGGAACATACAGATGTAACAATGTTTTTATTTTATGTTATTTTATGCTTTCATGTATTTCGATTCTAATTTGTTCAGATATATACCGTAATATTTCATTTTAATACACATTATCAATGCACAATTCATGCCCACTGCAGTATCTGCATATAAGCTCCGACGGGTAGGTACAGGTCGATTTTTTGGTCAATTTTTGCACTTCAAGAATGTGTTGTTTACCAATACACGTCAATGTGTGCGTGAGCACTATCTAAGCGAAAAGAGACAAAGTTATATGACCGCTTCACGCTAGAGAGTAATGCAACGACGCACTTAACGTCAGTTGACGCATGGTATCGGTTGTGTATACCGCGCGTAGTGTGTTATTGTTCACTTTTAAACAAAATTTATTTTCTTTACCTACTAGTTTCAGCTGATGAACGGCATCGGCAGAGTCATTATTATTATTATTTCATTCCCTATCCATAAAATAATTAAACATTTAACAAATCTATATACATATTATATGTATGTATTGTAATAATAATAATAAAATACTAGCGACAGATTCATCAGTGGCCGACTGTACAGTGCCATGAGCAAAAAATCGACCTGTAGTCACATTATGGTGAACGCATGTGATGAGCATTCTTAAGAGGTTTAATGACATTATTTTTAATGTAGCTAATTTATTCTGGCATATATTATATTATTATTGAACTATTTGCTCTTTATAATATGAAATAAATTAACCCTTTATTAATTCTGTTGACTAGCTTATTCTAATTTAATTATATCATTACTAGTTTTCTCACAAATGGATGGCTTAAGCGACCTCATTTCCAAAGAAGATGAAAATTTTGTATAAACATAGGCGCACAAAGGATATTAGTCAGAAATAAATCATCAACCAGTATGGAATCGTGTAATATGTGAATGTTATGATAAATGAACACCTTTCTGTACACAATGCTAAGTTATAATACAACAGTACTCCAGTACTACTGGAAGGGTCGTGCAGCATCTAAGCTGCCTGCTACTCTGGGAAACATTCATCAGTTCATTTCACAACTATATACGATGCGTGTGATGCATTGTGTAATCTCAGAAGCTGTTAAGACAACCGTATAGGGTTTTTTTTAATAGGAAAAGATATCGGAAAAATTTTAAATATTTTCATAAACCAGGAACGCATGAAAAGAAAATTAGAAATAAATATGAATTATTACGAAGTGAAAAAGAGTAAACTATTTTATATAATGAAATAATTCTTAAAACTGCATTTTGTGTGTTTTGATCTTGCATATTTC
Organism: Eubasilissa splendida; assembly: GCA_031772225.1. Taxonomy (NCBI): domain Eukaryota; kingdom Metazoa; phylum Arthropoda; class Insecta; order Trichoptera; family Phryganeidae; genus Eubasilissa; species Eubasilissa splendida. The sequence goes on from CM062850.1 coordinate 34,291,599, forward strand.
CTTTTACCTTATATGTGCTTACATTCTCATATTGTATTGCACATTGCTATTTTTTTTTTCTCTTTTTCATATTTTTTTATATTTTCACACTTACTTATGTTACGTATTCTACTTGATTGTGTTTTGCCTTCAAAGAATTACTTTTTTTTATGAAATGTAACTTGTTTACCAATTTCCCCTAAAACAGGCTGACCTAGTTGGGCAATGCATTTTAAAATCTGTATAAAAAACTGTCTTTTTTTGTAGCTGTACAGTGCTTATATGTTGTATGTGTCTAAATAAATAAATATATTTTTTTTTAAATACGAATGAACGAGGTGTTTATCGAGAAGTAAAGCTCTCACCTTCGAACCAACGTGGGTTGTCTGAGCTTGGTCTTTTTTTTAGTGACGTAAGTATTTTTTTGTTATGTTAACATAAATATGTGACAAAAAAGTTACCGCATACGCGTTACCATTCAGTACTCATATTAGTTTTACGGTTTGATACTTTTTAGAAATTCACATTTTCGAAAATTAAAATATGCCCTTTCACGTCCCGGTAAGAATATTTTTGTAAATCTAGTATACACACGGTACCTACCTAAAACTACTTAGCAACCGTTAATAAATTAAATTTCAAAAACAAACGTAATAAAATTTCATTATTTCCTTCCTTTACATAATATTGTACACATAATATACACATACACGCGCAATGTTTTCCCATAACAATGAGATTAATAAGTCGCGATTGTTCTACTTTTGTTCTTGCCAGATTGACTCGATAATGTTGACATTTAACTTCAAACTTATTTTAACTTGAAATTAATATGGCCGCCCCTTGAAGATATAATTGCGAGGGTCGTTATTAACGTTGTTAAAATTCAGAGTTTCTCAGAATCGTCATATTACATTTGACATCTGATGAGAATTTTTAATACATTTTTGCATTAATTTTTCCTTATAGACCTCACACCAGAGATGACGAACCCGTGACACGCGTGTCACTTAGCGACGTTCTAACATTTTTTGGTGACATGGCGTGCAAGTACAATATTTTTTTTAAATGTAATTATTTTTAATAGATTTTTTAATTAAACATACTCGTAAATATAAATCAATTTGTGTCGTAGTTCCAAATTGCCTGCTATTGCCTGAATGTTATATGGAAATATATAATTTACTGTTAAATATGAATAAAATACAAATATTTAAGTATAGTGCAGTGAATTTTGAATAGAATTGAGGTAGAGGAGATGTCAGATATGTGCACTTTTTTATTTTGTCAAGGTTTTGTTGTGACTTACGTTTTCAGCATCATTACAGGACTCAGTTTGAATAACTATTTTTAATATACCCACAGCACAATATCTGTAAATAAAATTCATAAAACCTTGTACTGAACCAAGAGAAAGTTAACGATTTATCAGAATGAATGGTTTTGTGTAAACTGTGATGAAAATTGAAAAAATAATATTGCATTTTATGATGTGCGACACCTACTTTTTAAAATGTACTACAGTAGAAGTCCATTAGTCCGGCATCCAACAGTCCGGAATGCCCGATAGTCCGGCATCGCTCCGGAAAATTGTAAAAATTTTGGTTTTCTCCAAAAGTGTGTCTTTAAAGCAAATAGTAAAAACGCTCGAGAGCTATTCGGAAGAATTCGGGGTAGTTCGGGATCATGCGGAAGCGCTCGGTATTGTTCGGAAACAATTAGCGGCCGGCTAGTCTCAGCTGTTACAACAAATTCAGGTGCAGTGCAGCTCCGTTAATCAATCACGAAGCGTCTTCGCCATTTTTTGTGCGTTGTTGTTTTGTGTCCTTTCACATCGCAGTAAACGTAACTTTTGAAACTGTTCATAAAAAAAGTGAGTTTCGTTTTAACTGTACAATCCCTTGAAAAACCTGCCTGAAGATGAGGTAAAGGAGTGGTTTCTAATCGATGAGAATGAGCCTGTTGAACAAGAACTAACCGATGAGGACATTATCAACATTGTAGTAAACCCTCAGCCTACTCAAAATCTTGAAGAAAGTGACTCAGATGCCGAAACGGAAGAAAAGGAAAAAATCAGCTGGGCAGAAGCTGCAGAATCACTAAATAAGTTTATCTCTTTTGCTGGGGCTAGTACTAGCTACAGTGCTTCAGAAATTATTGATTTCCATATCATTAGAAATGAATTTTATACTAAACGCCAAAAGTCAAGAAAACAAAAAGACATTCGTGACTTTTTTAAATCTAAGTGAAATATGTTTTACAGTACGTGTACATACATTATATGAAATGTAAAATAAACTTTGTTGTATGTATTTGCATACTGTATTTGTAGTTTAATTATTAACCTAATTGTTCTTATAATTACCGCCCAATAATCCGGCATATTCGGTAGTCCGGCACCGAGCCGGTCCCGAACGTGCCGGATTATCGGACTTCTACTGTACTACATGTTATTTTGAAACGATAAAAATATTTTCATTTTCATTTTATTTATCTGACACGCGAAGGTTTTTTTTATAGAATTGGGGATATACCACAGACCACCAAATAGACGTGAACTAACGCAAATTTCTTGTCCTAAAATATTTATATTGGTGGCACCCACGTGATTACTTTGATGCTACTTACGTAATCAATGAGCTCCGCGACTTTTTTATAAAAATATGACCCGATTGGAACGAAAATTTAAACGCTAACAAAATAATATGCCTTAATGTAAAAAATAAGACTTGTTTACACAAAGATTTAATTTTTGAAGAGTAAAATAATTTTACTGTCGCATGAATGTGTCATAAATCATAGAATTTAGGTGTCCACAAATAATGTGTGTAGAATGCCCCTCGTCCCGCAACTATTCCAAACCCCTCTCCTATATGTACACTCTATTCCATGTATTTATTTACTCTAGTCTGTGGAATATACTTACTTGTGGAAATAGGTTTGCCATCGCTGCTCTACACTGAGCTCTCCGGTGGAACAATTTACGATCAGACATAAAGTTGGAGTTTTCGAGGGAGACCGTCAGAGCTTCCTGACAGCCTGGCAGCCGAGGACTTCAATTAAGAAGATGCATGAGAAAATCTCCGGAAACATTTGCATAATATAATGAAAAGTGGATGATTTGGAAGATGTGGGAGTTGTGGGACCACGAGACAGATTGAATTAAACATGTCTCAAAGATAGCGAGGAATTCTTCACAAAATTGTGGGAACTTCTTTGAATAATAAGTGAGAAACTAACAAATCCGTCCCAAAAATGTACTACCTTGAAGAATGTGCTCCCAGGCAGGGATGCCTATCTTTTCTATTATTGTATCTATTATTAAGCCGTAAGAACTAGATCTAAAAATAATTAATGAACCTTTAATTTATAAAAGTTAAGGAATTTATTATGTTTTTTTTTTATAATTAGACTAGACCCACAAAACAAAAAAAAATGTTATCCACATTTACCACTTTACCGCTGGTCTTGTTAAATACGTGTACCGTTATATTCTAGTCGCTTGTTCCGAGCGAATTGTGCGTGTGACGTTATATCGTCTCCAGTGCCGTCGCAGGTTCTAGAAACGGTTTATTTAAATCGAACACTTTTGTTTTTCGTTTCTTGAATTAAACAAAAACAAAAATAATTTTTAATAATAATGAATAAGTTAGACGCAGAAATAAACCATCCAATATGGTGCCCAAATGCCGTGTAAAATAATACCTATGTAAATCTTTGTTAATGTTAAAATAAAACATTCCCTAACACTTCGCCTTTATTGTCCATATTTCCGTTAACGACTGAAACCTCCCCTGTCTTCTCAAGCTCCGCACCATTGCTCGAATAGACTACAATTCTGTGTTTGGTTTAGTTATCACCTGATAATGAGAGGGACTGCTCCTCTCGAAACTGGTAGTGAAAATAACCCGTGTGTGTAGTACAAAGTTTTATTGTGAAAATTTAAATAACTTCATTCATTTAGTTTGAATTACAAATACCATTGAACTGGGTTCTGAAAAACTGAAACTTACTAATTACTGATTAGTTTATGCTTTATTTTGAGAGACTATTTATATAAAAAAAATATTCATAATTAATTACTAATATTTGTTAGACATACTAGAGCTGCTGCAGATTCTGAATTTGAAGACAATCGTCGAAAGCCGGAGCATGTGGAAGCGAAAGTTCAGGACAAAATTCGATATGAAGAAGGTAGGGCGATATTTATTTATTTATTATTATTATTATACACGCCCTATTCAGGCATTAATATACATTTTTTTAAATAATATAAAATTTTATTAGAAGCGGAATACACAAAGAAAAAATAAATATAATTTCAGTATGTTTTTTCATAATCAAAATTTAAAATAAATTTAAAATGAGAAGTAAAACAATTTATTCATCGCCATTGAGTTGAGATACAAAAAATAGTAATAATGTAGTTCTATAAAGAGTTAAATATTCAGCAAAAATGTCGACTATATCCGCATATTCATTCCCCAAATAATGCAATCTAGGGACTGCGAAGTTAGCTAATGCATGTGTTCTGACATTACCCTTGTAATAGAACAACAAATTGTATCTCGATGACCTCAATGATGCGTGAAAGTCAAGCAGACCAACAATCTGGGGGCAATCTATCCTACCATTAATGATCTTGTCTATAAGATCGGTCATCTTACGTCTCACTGATAATTTTAACAATTTTAGACGGCTAAGAAAATAATCATAATTGATATCCTCAAAGCGAATATTTAATTTAAAATTAATGAATCTTAAAAACTTTCTCTGGATTCAATCAACCACCGTCGAGTGAACAATATAGTGAGGCGACCATATGACCGAATTATATTCTCCCTGAGGTCTGACTAGAGAAGTGTAGAGGACTGTATGAGTGTGCAGGTCTGAAAAATTTTTTGCAGTCCGCAAAACAAATCTCAACATTTTGAAACCTTTATTAGTTATCGAATCAATGTGGGTAATGAATGATAATTTACTGTCAAATATTACACCCAGATCATTGATCTCGCTAACTGACACCAAGTCAACATCGCTGATCGAGTACGAAAATTTCACTGGATAAATTTATGATTTATATATCTAGATGCTCTCCTAGGACGATGTGTACATCAATGTAATCATATTCATTACGAATCTAAATCTTCAATATTCTTCTGAAAATAAGTACATGCAATTTAATTAGATTTATTTTTAAAAAATAACAAAAACGTATTCAACTATGTAATAAAATCAATTTTGGAAGATACCTACTATCTCTGTTTCTGATATTCAACGGATGAACAAAGGGTTTAGATATAAAGGACTTTAAATATTATAGAAATATTTGAAATTCGTGCAATATAACAATAATGTTTGTTTCAATGTGTTATTTATGTGGTAGGTGTTAATAAAGGGTTTTATCTAACGGTTTTATCTTTTACCTGGGCTATCATTAATTATATATTATAACGATTCGATCTCTGGAACAATTGGCATTGTACACATGACATATTCAAAGATAATAAAGGGTCAAGAAGGAGCATTATTTCAATTGGATGAAAGCCAAAATATTTCAGGATTATGCGAAAAGCGAGAGTTGTCCTGGATATTTACATATATGTGAAAGCTGAGACAAATTAACATACCTAAAGTTTAAAAATTTCATCGATTAATGTTCTTATCCTTTTTATTTTATTGAAATTTATTTAAATTTATAATAACAATATTTTATACAAATAAAATATGCGATGGGGATGGTTTTGTTAGAAGCCTCAACAATCGGCGAGCTTGTATGAGAAGATGTATGAATGTGGCTGAGGCGAGAATTGTGTGTCAAGACAGAGGAGTGTGGCGCTATATCTTTTCCGCCTACGTAAGTAAATAAATAAGTATTAAATAAAATTTCAATTATTCAGAAAAGCAACACTTTGATGACAGATTATACAAAAATAATTACAGGTGACAATAAAAATGCATCTGTATTTCATACATATATTTGTATTTTATACATGCACATGTATTTCAAAATAAAAAATTTACATATCAAGAAAAACCCAAAGTACAATAGAACATTTACATATACATATGTGCAAAGCATGTAAAATTTATTGTGTCGACAGTAAACATATAAACACAAGGTTCATATATAGTTTCATGAAAATACCCGAATAATGTAGACTGAATGCAGTGGAAATGAGATCATTTAGACGCATGTGTGATAAATCCATTTATAGTAGAATGAAGAACAAATAAATATATTTCTAATAAGAAGAGAAAAGAAAATTCATCTTAGCATTGCGAATAGAATTTTAAAAAGATGGCTTAGGTAGTTATATTGTGTGTAACGAATGAATGAATGGTAGGAAAGATACATAACGTAAGTGTTGATGGCGCCAGAAAGAGAAATTCTGAAAGACTCGACAATCGATGAGCTTGCACGAGAAGATGTATAAATGAGGATGTATCGAGGATTGTGCCATGATAAGAATGTGGCGATCTATTCTCGCGGGGAAACGGCGAGATGGTAAGTGATTGTGTTAAGGAAAACCCAAATTTATTTGAGAGGATCCGAACTATTCTTTGATCAATTACATAGAAGTCTGAGAAAATTTTCGGTAAGTACTCCATAAACATAAGAATGCACGTTTAGGGCGGGTGATTTCGATCTCGCCGAGATGATACATAGTAAAGGTCGATACACGTCCCTTGGTTCTATCTTGTGTATAAAATGCAAAATATAGCGTGAAATAAACGATTCAACAATTACATTTTAATATTTTATAACGATGGCATTTTGCCTCATGTTACCTAAATGAAATAAAACTTTTTTTCTAAGATATGATTATTCTTTTCTTACAAGAGTATGTATAAGATGTAATAATATACTTTTGATAAATATAAATTAGAAAAACAAGAAAAATAGATATTTACCTCCATATTTTCTTTAACCAAATAATCATAAAAGCAAATCTAGTAATGTTATGAATGCAGAAAACGTCAACGACTGGAATGTATTACGCAAATGTGACAACCTACCTTTTTCATTATCACGAAACTGGTTTATATCCTTCTCACAACATCTTCGTTCATGGACCACATATAGCTGCGCTAGCTCACGCTGGATATAATCCCTTGATTATAATTTTAAGTGCATCTTTTAAGCGTAATTCATTATTAATTATCTCATTAGTTAGAAAAATTATTAGTTCATGGTTTTTATTGCAATCGATGAAGAAAGTTAATTTGTTTTATTTAAAATTGCATAATTATGGAAAAATATTCAAACAGAGGACTTTACAAAGAAATAATAAGACTTTAGGAAGAAGCAACATGACTTCAGGAAAAAACGACATGACTTCAGAAATAAATATTAAGACTTCGAGAAATAATTATCAAAAAAAAGCTGGAGTGCGTGGGGAATATTGAATGTGGTTCTTAAAATTATTACTGTATTTTTCACTAGTCTTTTTCCAATCATTACATATAGTCGTGAAAACTGGACTCTGAATAATAAGGGAAGAGAGTTGCAGAATCGTGGGAGGCGTTTTCCAGCAGTGAATTAGTAATGGCTGAAGATGGCTATGATGATCTTAATTCAAAAATCACCTACCCTTAACTATGTGACAGATATACAAATAAATAAATATAAGCAAGCTGGACTCAAAGATACAAAACGTGTGAATAATATACGTAAAAAGGTATTAAATGGTTTGAATAAGAAATCATAACGAATACACGTTTTCTCAATTCTGCTATATGATGCAGGATCCTTTTATAAGACAGGAATAAGATAGATGAAAGAAGAGAGTAAAATTGACAAATAGGTATGTTGTGGTAGTCCCTAGATACCAATCTACGGCACCTCAAAACTTTACACGAAAATAAATTAAGGTGTTAAACTGGGCACCAGGAACTTTAACAACATATATATAATACGAAAATAGAAAAGAAGGATTTCACAGCTATTCAGAATCTTCTATGTACAGTTTTTTAGGGTACCTCTTGATCTCTCTGGCCGATGAGTAGCATCAGCAACATCAGGTCTCAGATGGAACTTCCAATTCTAAACTTCCCTGAGATAAATCTTGGGATCCAAAATGTCAGTCAGAGTAGTCGGCAAGATTCAGAATGCATAAGTATATAAAACGGAGCCTATATAAGATCGTAAAAATTTTCAATTATATGAAATTATAATACTAATTACTTCCTCATTTTTGATACTGTATTCTTCGTCATTAATGTAGGAAGTAAAAATATGGATTGAAAAAAATCAGGCAGTCGTTTGATGAACACAATGAGAGAGCGATTAAAAAATTCGTTAAAGTACATAATTTATTCACGCATTTCCCTGACTATCGTGATTGGAGAGACATTGAACGCAAGACCAGCGTGACCCTTGTACCGCCAGCTTCGGCTGCCAGATTTACTTTCAACTAAGGTCGTCAGCCAAGTGTTTGCCAAGTTTTTGTCCGTTTTCAGTTTCGTTGCCACTCTTTCTCGTGACGATCCTGACTGCTCCGTGACCTGCGGGAAAAAATGAAGATTTATTCATGAATATGATTACAGTATTTGACGCGAAAGCGAAAGTAGGAGCAAATTAAACGAAACATGATCACTTACTGTATGGAAAATCTATCGCCTCCCTGGTACCCGCTATAAAGTAACGAGGCGGAGATGATACTAAAAATCAAACCATTGAATGTATATTTATTGTTATTGTGTTTAGTTTGTAGAACTCCATGATTACTTTTTAATTAAATTTCAAAAATATCTCATTTTAATCAATATTGAGTTTAATATTCATTTTAGCTTAGTTTAAAAATAGTTATAATTATGTGATATGTGTTTCGTATACGCATCTCTATTAATTAATTTATAAATATTTGAAATAAAATTACTGAAATAACACGCGAAGTGTACGAGAATATTATAAAAATTATCGTTAAAATGGCACGCATTTGTGCCGCTGCCAATGGTAGTCATTTGGCTGATGTTGTATTTCATACATAATTGTAATAAATCAAATAAATGATAAATGAAATCCAAATTAAAAAATTATGTTTCATTTTTTAGTTGTTCAAAAATAACATGAGCCCAGAACATAATATTCACCCTGTAGTTACCTATATTAAAAACACAAGCTAGAAGTATAATTACAGTTTAATACAAATTATATCATACATATATTGTTGGCCCTAAATAATATGTAGGTATTATGGTAAACCTTTAAAGAAGTTAAAACCAAATAAGATATAGCATGCTCATATTATGAGCACATTTAATATCAAGCCTTTAAATTCAGTACATATACAAATAATCATCAGAAAGGTAAAATTCTTATGAAAAAATAATATGAATTTTTCTTCTGTTTTAATTCATATGAAAAAATAATGAAATTTTTGATATAATGAAAACAAATGCTTTGATAAAGGATTATATTTATTACGTAACAGACAGACCTAATCGATGATTTAAGTCGAGTCAATTCGATATGTGTGAAGCAACATAAATACATAAATACAGCTACTGATAAAAATTGGACATTGACGCTGGTAAGGACCAAATAAAAGGTCATTGACGTCTCAATTCCAAAATTAAATCCCAAATACCCAATCAATTACGTCAATGACCAATTGAAGGGAGATGTCGACGAAATAATTTAAACGAATATTATTACATGTATTTATTAATTCAGTATAGACAGGACTCAGGAAATTTTTCACCACTTCCGAATAAACTGTCAAATGACAACTAATTAAACGAAAAAGAATGTTTCGGTAATCATGCAACCCTATCTTCATGCCAAATAATACCATGGAGTAAATTTATTAGATGGTTAAATCACCAATCATTATTTTTTTGGTTAGTCTACGGATTTTTAAACATTTAGTGATTATCGTATTCGTGGGATAAGCAACGCTAATAAACTGTCTTGAAATGTATTTTTAATTACATCTGTAAGTAACGCTAGCCATTATTTATTAGACAGTATTATACATAATATAAAGCTTGTTATTAAAATACTGTTAGTCATTCAAATGTATTGTATATGCACACAAACCATCACACCTAACTACAGACATATTTTGTTTCTTCTACATTCTTACATCTGCTTACACTCATCCATCTCTACTATAAATTAAGCTTCTGATATGATCCTTCTTCAAAAATATTCATAATAAACATATAATGTACTAGATATGTATCCATTCGACTATCCGTTCATGAATCATATGTAGTTGCTTGACGAGAAGCTCACGCAAAGCAAAATATATATTGTTTTTTTTTCCACACTCCTGTCTTTCATAATATAATCTTACGGATAAGCTCGTTTTAACATTTTTTACGGTAGCTTTGCGGTTAGACATTTTAAAATGTAGGCTTTCAAGATACTAAATCGATTTAGTGTCCATTGTCGTAATTTACGTCCAAGAAAATTATGTTCCCTGAGTCTGTCACGTACTAAATTTTGCACAGTAACTCTTTAGGACTGTATTATATTGAATCCGTTCCAAATTTTTCATAATTACTCTTAAAGACCCTGCGCAAAATCGATTTTCTCTTAGGTAATTAATGCTGATAAATTAAATTCTACTACCGCGTTGGCCGTGAATCGTTCAAACAGTATTACAAAGTTGCACGCAGGTTCTAGGTTATATCTGCCAGATAAAATTATTTCATAAACATCATATTCTGGTTGCTAATTTTTATATTGTATATGCACAATACAAAAAAACCTTTAGATACAACGACAAATAAATACAAAATTTCTTGGTATATTAAAATCATGCTAAATAGGTGTATTAAATCATTGACCTCCGGTACTAGATTCATTATTAATAAATGAGTAGCCCTTCAGATTCATAACGAGTTTAATTAAATATATGATATCATCAGAAGTATAGACAAACTGCAAGCTGTACTTAAATCAACGGGTTGAAGGTTTTCATTGTTAATGAGAAATGATGTTCATCTCCTTCTGTTATCAGCATCTCCTGATTCTCTTCACCATGTCTTGAACATATTAGTGAGCAATAAACAATAAACTTAGTCTCCCGCTGAAAAACTATAGTTAGGTATCAAAGTGGTCCATAAACTATAATATAGACTGGAAGGGATCCACATCTTCAACAACTAATTTTATAAAATGTCTTTGAATTAAAATTCAGTATCATCATCGTGATCTAGATCATATCGATATAGAGACCAAAGTAAAATTATTCAGGATACCTTATATCTATCACTGAATAATTGGTGTTACGCTGACATACCATGTCCGCAAAATGAAAAGTATGTTCCTATCACCTTGATGCAAATCCACCAGAATATATTATTGCTCAAAATGTAATAAATAAAAAAAACTTATTGAATTGGGCAAGGTGGAGGAGGAATCGTTGAAGAAGGGAGACGTTGTACAGGTAGAGATCGGTGAGGGGAAGGGAATTTAGTCGAAGGACTAGCGATCTCGGGGAGCCGGAATTTAAAAAGACTGCTCGCCTAACCTGCCGCCGCCGCCGAAATCACACAATGATGGCACGCGGATGATCAATCTCCGCTCCCAACTGAAGACAGCAATGTCAATGTTCATCTACGGCACAAACAAACAATAAACACAACGATCACACAAAAACAGTGCTGGTGCACTGGAGATGAACTGGTCCACACCGGGAATGGTATCGCGATGTCGAGATCAAACACAATATCGATCAAGTTGACATCTGGTGGCGTCAAGGTCACATTTCGCACTAGTGGGCAAGCATTACGATAGGTCATGGATAAGAAGTTTGGACGAGGGCATGTGACAACAATATTTTTTGCGCCAAAATGTATTTCGCAAATATCACACACTTATGTATTATGATTCTACATTTTTTTAAATTAAGTAGAACGTCTAATTTCGCAGTCGGTTCCGGATTATCTATGCCTTGTTGCGAACATTCCGCCAGTCTTTTTCATTTAAATCGATTCTCAAATAATATTTTCCCACTCCTGATTCCTGATCACATGATTTATTTACATATATTAATTGCTCCGTTAATGTAATGTAAAAAAAATATTTGAAAACGTGTTATAAGTTCATTGAAATCCAATCCACTAATAATAACTTCATTATTTCTCTAAATTCAGTCCATAAGAGTTAAATATTACTTCTGAATACTTTTAGGGTCATTCGTTTGCTCACCATTTACTGAAAATCATAAGTTTATCCAAAATTACATTCTCATGGTGGTGGTAAATATGTCCAAAGTATTCATGAATTCGACAACGACACAAAATATACATTTTATCAAAAGAACTTTAAAATATTATGTAAAAATTAATATTAAAATAACTACTTTTTTTTTAATTTTACGCTTGGATTTATAAACGTGGGGCGGGTTGTTACACGAAAAATAAAACTTATAAAAAAAGAGGAAAAACAAAAAGAGAAAAAAGTATGCATAAAATTGGTATTCATTGAATTTGCGTGTCGAACGTCCAGCCTTTGAATATACAATCTATTTTTTAACCTGTTTTTATATCAAGTACTTTATAACACACCTTATCTCAGTGAAGCTCAAACAAATATAATTATTACTCTTCGTAACAAAATAATCATGGCACCTCGTCAGCAATCCTCACTATCAATAGACGTGTTATCATGGCAAATATAATTATAGTTTGATATATGAAGACGCTATTAATTCTAGTGATAAACAACAGAAGATATCGATTATATTTCTTGGATCATCTTTATTCATTATTCTAATAAATGCCCAAGTACTTTTTGCAGACGATAACTAATCGGTCGCAATAAACATTAATTGTTGGGTATTATTTTAAGGATTCATTTTACAAATAAGTATATATATTATATATATATAGATATTATATATGTTCGTGACTGGCTTTATTGTAGTGATGTCATTGCTCTTCGTCGTACTAACATTATCGATATTATAAGTAGGGTTTATGTTCAATGGAAAAACCAGAGAATTCGATTAGAGTGGATAACAATCAATTTACTTCCAACAGATTTATGTAGGTATTGCATCAAATAATATATGATAAATTAGCAATCATTAAAGGTATAAATAGACGCATTAAAGTTTATAAATCTTCTTCCAGTAATATATATAATATGTCGGTTTTTATCGTTGGCAACGTTTCAGACCACATTTCAGTAATTGTGGTAGGAATTGTACAATATTATTCATTAGCCATGAAAATCTGCATGTACAATTAAAACTGTAAGGTCTAGAATAATAAAAGCAAGTTGATGCTAGTAAATAAATAAAATATTATATTTAGAAATAACAAAAAACAATTGATCAGAGTAGAAATAAATGATGGAACGATTAAATGTATTAATATCAAAAAGGTAACATATAGGGTCGAAAATTGTCGCTAAAAATATTGTCGCTGTAGCTTAGTTGGATAAAGCACCTTCCCCGGTTAGGAAAGAGATCCAGGTTCGAATCCCGGTGGCGCAACAACAATATTTTTCGATAAAATTGATTTTATATGTATATCTTTATAATTAATATATTTAATTCATATTTAAAATATCACAGACCTATGTTCTGAATAATTACAACTTTACAATAAGAATGTGTTCTCCTAAAAAAAAAATAATAATAAGAAATAAATCCATTATGAAACTGAAAATAATAAAAATAGATAGGTTGAGAACATAACATTAAAATTACAGAAACATAAATAATATAAATAACAAAAATAGGTAGAATACAACTGAAAAATGTATAATTATTACATTTCAAACAATGAATCCGGTGTACAGAAAAATTTGTAAAGTATCTGGCCGACTAAAATTGATACTTCAAACTATCTAACCGATGGTAAATATTTGAAAGAAGACAAGGTGTTACTCCTACTGAAAACAATGAAAAATATGCAGCCGATGACAGATATTGCAAAATATTCGGTCAATAATTGCCAAAATAAGCATAGTCTCAATCGCTAATAGACGTTACAATTTTGTAAAGATAGATCATATACATTCCAGTAGTCTCCATTAAGTTTCTGAAGAATCTGATAACATATAGGGATCATTACATTAAATCAAAGCAATTTTCTCATTGGTTCAGCAAATTTCTGAATTCCCGATAACGTCGTGAGGTCATCACCAACCAAGGATACGTGAAGTTCAAAGAAAAAAAAACGAGTTTCCTCGCGCATCTGAGTAAAGAGGCGCCGGTTCTTGGAAGCCGTCAGGGAAGATAAAGAAGATGATTCACAGGTCGTGATAGGAAACCTGTTCCTGACGATGAACTGAAATCCATCCTCTCCAGCAAGACGTCAATGGATGGCGTGCCGCGGATAATAATTAAACAAATTCGTAATATGGTGATGCAATTGTTGCATCCATGTTGCATTCATATGCAATTGTGATGAGTTCAATTACGACAAGATTGTAAAGGTGCTCAAACCATCATCCACGTGTAGTGTTAGAAATATTATATTATTAATCAAATGAGAAATTACTTCATGTATTAAGTAGCTGACTAACGAAATCCGATTATCGTGTACACCGAGTATAAAGCAATCCGAGAATAAGTCGAGGTTAAGTTTTTTTAGAATATGTCAGAAATTGACGGCGCGAGAATAAATCGAATATTAAAAAAATAAATATAAGATAGGTGAAAACTTTTTTTAATGTGTTTCTTTAGTTATTTATTATATTATATATTTAAATATTTAAAATATGACGAGTCCGTTTGCTGTTGGCATTTCCGATAATGACAGCAACATCTTTCACCAGTTCCAAAAAGTTTGTCGTTGACATTGAACTCTCGCTTTTGAATATCCACCGCTTTTCTCTGCATCTCTGCATATTCCACTTCAACTTCAAACCGGCCTCACACGGCACTCGTTTAATTTTAGTTTACTTGTTACGATAATAAAAAATATATTTGCTATGTTTACATGTTGTTCACTCCAAAAACATACAATATTGCATATATTATATGTAACTGACTGCGATACTAACCATGATGACCCGGAATTTAAAACGTAACCAAAAGTGATCACACAAATTCAAATAAAGGAAAACAAATCAAAAATATAAATAAATTACTTATGTTTCCATTATATTGAGTTTGACGTCCAGCGAGGATAAGCGCGAACGGTAAGTGCTAGGGATAGATGCAAGCGCTGTGCAATGTGCAAGAGTGAGTCACTCCGGTAACTCTGGCGACAGTAATCTTCGCCGAGGATGTATAATATTGTTGACACCAACCAGGTCATACAGGTATGGAATGCCAATGTACTACTTGAAAATTTTCCGAAACGGGGTATACGAATAATAGAATATTAATAGTTTTTATGTTGAGAGAGAGACAGTGAGAGAGAGATTGTCTAATTCATAAAATTAATCGTTTTTAAAAATCATCAACGAGACAAAAACAATACTGTGCAGGCATAATATTATATAAGAAAGCTGTGTAAGTAATATTTACGATCTTTACAAAATTATTATTAATATCTTTTTTGTCAATTTTTTTTTATAATATTAGAACCAGATCCATAAAGTTATACCCATATGTTTATATATTTACGTATACATAAATTTTTTTTTTTTTACATTATTACTATTTGCAGTATTTTTAATGAATTGACAAAAATGTGTTCAGTGTATACAATATTTAACTAAATAATTATATACTTTTAAAATCAGCAATGTTATCTTTGTGGTTTAGATTCATATTTTTATTTATTATCTTTGTTTTATTAACCACTAAAATGAGTTTAAATACATCTACCGGTTTCGAAAAATACCATTTTCTTCTTCAGGATGTCATAACTAACTAAAACATATATTGTTTCTTTGACAGAATCTATTTAAAAAAAATCTATTCTGTCAAAGAAACAATATATGTTTTAGTTAGTTATGACATCCTGAAGAAGAAAATGGTATTTTTCGAAACCGGTAGATGTATTTAAACTCATTTTAGTGGTTAATAAAACAAAGATAATAAATATAAATAATTATATATAAGCCGATTTTTTTTTAAACTTTGCAGTTAACGTGCAAGTGCGTAAGTACACCGGTAATTATTGTTCAATGTGGGAACGTATGATACTGTAACTTATTTTGTTTATCTATGCAATATATTGGGTGTTTTAAACTGCGGTACCATTAGTAACATCCTGTCCACCTCCGTGCGCACTATTTAATGAGGGTGAGTTTTTTATATTCATTTCATTATTTTTTTCCATAAAAATTTGATTCTATATTGTATATGTACTACTAATGACGTCATACCGTGTACACATTTAATAACAAGGATCTACATCCATGTCCCTTCCGTTACAAAATATGATGGATAGCTTTCTATTTCTACTTTGCATGAATTCCTGCAATATCAACGAGTTGCTTGCAATTAATCACCTGTCCTTTAATATAGCATTTACGCTTAGTTAGAGTTACCATCATAAATTATATTTTACCGTTATAACTAATTTTTATTTCGTTTTAGATATATCACTGTACATATAATTTTAATTTACACTTCTGCTTCAATAAATTTCAAGATATTTTATAATTTGTATATGATTTTTAAAAAATAGTTATGCTAGCTAATAACGTTACAAATGCATTACATGTCTCACATATATATATTATACTACCCTTGCATAAAATAGATTTATCCGGTTCAAAAATTAATATTTACAATAATTTCTTAAATTTTTAATCATAAGCTCTTTAATAATAAATCAATTAAATTTTAATATTTTCTCATTATTTATGGCAAAAATGCTAGCAAAACGGAACCTGGAAGACGGAGAACATCCTGGCTGAAGAACTAAAGGAACTATATGATCGAATGTTGGATTGTAAACTTCCCGAACAGCAAATAATATAATGATCACCAATATGATCGCTGAGTAAGTATACACAAATTCTACTAATGCACCAAAAATGTAAAATAAATTTAATGACTTTCAGGCATTCTTTATGTCTGTCTACTCCTTTTCAGTTTCAGTCATATTTACGTTTTCAGGTACCTATTGACGTTCATCGATATTATATTTTAAAAATCAATTTTAAGAATATAACATGGACACGGTTGGTTCTTTTACTATATTTCATGCCATAAGTAGCATACTCAATACTCGCGACTTCGGTATTCGCGGCATTTCTCGTAACCCGCGAAGAACGAGGGACTACTGTGTTAAGCCGGTATACTTATTCAGGTAAACGTGATAAGTTAACCGAAGCTCAACTTTGACCATACACGTAGCGGACAACCTGTGACAATGTCTCAGTTAAGCATGGCATCGTCACAGCGCAACTGCGGCGATGCGGTAGCCCTAGTAGGTATTCTCGTCATCCTACGAAAGAAAGAAAGAAAAGTGCAACAAAAGTGGTGGAAATAATGATTATTTAGGAGAACACATTCTTATTGTGAAGTTGTAATTATTCAGAACATAGGGCTGTGATATTTTAAATATGAATTAAATATATTAATTATAAAGATATACATATAAAATCAATTCTATCGAAAAATATTGTTTTTGCGCTACCGGGATTCGAACCTTATATTCGATATGTTATATATATTCGAACATATAGGTTCGAAAATTTGTCATGAAAAATACTGGCGCTATAACACAATTAGTAGTGTACTTCCCCGGTTAGGAAAGAGATCCAGGTTCGAATCCCGGTGGCGCAACAACAATATTTTTCGATAAAATTGATTTTATATGTATATCTTTATAATTAATATATTTAATTCATATTTGAAATAATGATTGTTTCCCTTCGCGGTGGACGAAACAATCTGCGCCTTGGAGTAACACACATACACACACACACTCAGGTTTGCCTAAAGTTAACACTTACCCACGGGTAGAAAATATGAATATTCAATTGTTGTCAGGTCGCCTGTACAGGTAGGAATACCTGCCAGTTTTGTCACATACACGCTCCGGTTTGCCTGTACTGGCGACCGTACGTTGCGTGTACGGCTTTAGTATTATTTAAATTCATTGCTTAACGGCTGTGATGAAAAACACCCTGAAAGCGGCACCAACACAGGCGAGTGCAGTCACCAACAGAGCAACAAACCCAGTGCGTACCAATAATGTATATATTATTTGAAGATGTTTACGAGTTGCTTAAATCAAGACACCGCAATGAATCAACGAGTATTTGATTCAGTAATTGGCTGCCATTTTCTTTGCGCGTTGCCTACAGCGAGAGAATCAGTGATAAATAAATATTAACGTTAATCTTCAGCTGTTACAACATCGCTTTAGATGCTGGAACACCGATTCATCTCTGAAAACCAAACACAAAAAAATCTCAATGGTTCATGTTTTTTTTATTAAAGTCTACAAAATTAATATACTTCTACGTTAATTATTTTTTGACGTACATTCCAATAAATTGCCGTAAAACGGGTTTGGAAAACAATAATAGTTATATTTAGATATATATATATATATATATATATATATATATAAGATGTAACAGACACATAGTCCATAATATTTTATAGGTGAATATCTGACTAAATTACGAGTCAAAAAAGTTCAAGTAATATGTGAATATGTAATTATGCGATTATTTCGATTAATTGAAATGTTTCATTTATTCAAAATTAAACATTGAATACAAAAAATGTAATGTTAGACGATCTAAAGATTAAATCAAAGATATAGATTAATAATGGATAAATGTGGCAAATATTTATTTCGAAATACGTAGACTTAAATCTTAACATGATTTTATAAAAAATTTAAACACTACTATTTTCCGTAATGGTGCAAAATTTGCACATAGGTATACCTTGAACATTTTCGACTCGTAATTTAGTCAGGTGTCCACCCATAACATACTATGGACATTATGCGGTATTTATTTATGATTACTTATAATCCATATCTGTAAAATAAAAAATAAAATTCTTCCGGTGTAAAGAAAGGAGATGTGTGTTGAGGACGTGTGTTCGTGCTTGTTTTCCCATTGTGTCTTTTGATTCTCAACTCAGATTATATTTTTATTTTTATGATTTTGATCCAGAGCGGCCTCGCTTTCAAGATCGATGACTGGCGAACAAAGGTAGATAACATAGAGGAACGGAGGGATCTTCTCCAGGTGGATGACTCCCATCCCGGGCTGGAGTAGCATGATGATGACGACGATTTAGAATTGTAAATGAGTTTGGATTAATTTCTTTAATTAAGTCCAAACCATAATTTTTCACACATAATGTATTGTATTGTCAATTGCATGTTGTCTTGATAATTTAGCATCTCCATGCAAAATCTTCAAAGATATTTATTTCTCCGACATAAACATGAGGTTTTCGCATTGTTCACACGTCTTTCATCATTCAGACCTGTTGGAAGATTGAAAAGATTTTTTCACATCAATTAATTACGATGAAGCCGAGAAAAAGAGAAAGACACAAATTTGCACTGACCCTCCGCATTGTCATGACTTCAAAGCGAAGTAATTTCACCCACTTCGTCTCGAATCTGTTTCATTGTGATGATAAAAGAGCCACCTAATGTTTGAATGACAACGTACACTTGAATGTGAGCAGTGGCGGAGTCGTTCAAAATAAAATTATCAAAAATGGGCAGTCAACCAAACGCACGAGAGCATAATTCAAAACACAGTCTTCCTTCAAAACATACAGATTTTTTTACAGATTATATAAAAATCAGCTGCATTTTTATTACTTTGAAATACTAGATAATTTTGTGAGCGGAGAGCCGCGGAATAAATCATTGAAACGATATCCATGACCGAAGATGTATCGTATTGGCTACAATATGGAGACATCATTAATACGACTAAAGTGAGGCTTGTTTGAGCCTTCTTATTTCCAATATTTCTAACCCGTCCGCCAGGCATCCGCCAGACACCCACCGAGCACCCTCCTGCTCTCCACCACCCACCGTTAGAAAACTCTTAGTAAGTTATTTACTGTGCATTTGGAACCTTTCATCTCGCTAAGCAACGCGTACATATATATTATGTAAAGGGTGGTTTTTTAGAGGTATAGAACTAGAATAAAACACATAGAAATTGTGGCAATGGCGATGGTGTTGACTTTATTGGAAAGATAATTTTATCCCATTAGTATTTAAATACGATTTCGCACATGTAGGCGGCGCGGCTGGCTCGAATAAAGCGCAATCTGGAAATCCGATTTTCGACCACTTTTTGGAGCAGCTGGGACCGTATCTCGGAAATAACTTGACGAATTTTGGCTATCGTCTAGATATTAATTAATAGTCGTCTATTGTCTCTGGTTTATTGGCGTAGACTAGCGACTTCATATATCCCCACATAAAATAATCGAAATGTGTTAAATCACACGATCTTGGAGGACAACTCACAGGTTCATTACGCGAAATTATGCGCTAATCAAATGTTTCCTTCAATATATTTATTGTGGCGCGCGCTGTGAGGATGTTGCGCCATCTTGTTGAAACCATAGCTCTTCCACATTAATGCCATTCAGTTGAGGAACGTAAAAGATATTTTTATTACTGAAAATCGTACTAGGTTTAAATATTTATTTTTATGCTTTGCACCTAGGAAAAACAATGAACAGCTTACCCAAAAACATCAGGAAGATTAATGATAGTATAGAAATAATCAATGCTATTAAAAAATATTATAAAGATAAACACGTATCCCGAAACTATATATAATATTTTTTTATCGCATTGCCATTAATTTATTATATTTTATTTTATTATATGCTATAATGTAAACAATAATTTTTATTAATATACACTCTACATCTCTGCACAAGTATATACTTTCAAGAGAAGTGTAGCATGAAATAAAAATATATTGTGTTGTATCATTGTACTTACATCAGATTAATAAATAAATATATTTTTAAAAACATGGAGGCTAGAGTGAAATAAACTCATGTTCTTTACCGGTATGACAATTTAATTTAATTTTTCATTAAAAAAAAATTTGATTTTTTTCTTGGTTAATGACACGCCAATGGCATGCTCCCAATACAGACGTTACAATCATTTTCACGACAAACAGACGAGTATCAACCGCAATGGGTCACATCTCAGACTATCGGGATACCAAAAAAAAACTTCATTTAACACAACATAACTAAGTACCTATTCCTCACTCAGCTGTGCACAATATTTACCGACTACCTTAAAACATACATACACAGTATTTTTATAATATATTTTCTTCTTCTTATACATTCTTATATTATATACATACCTACACATTCTTTAAAAAAAATACCGAAAAAACCTATTAAAGTATTTTCCAACATTCGATAAAAGAATAAATTTCTTAAAAACTGTATTTAAGACATTTTAACACGTGACGATTTACGTATACTTTCAGAGATTTTTAATAACGTTTTTAAACTGTTATAAAACGGTTATAAAATAACTATTACAGAGCGCGCTTCATTTTATTTACAAAAACAAAAATAATGCTACATCAATAATTTTTAGAAATCAGAACTATCTAAATTATTATCGTCACTATAGTGCGTGATTTATCTTATTTAATTTTTTTTTCAGATCTCACGAAGTTCAAAGCGTTCCGGAAAAATTTGGTGTTTATATAATATTATAATAATAACAATACTTTTGAAATTAGTAAAATTAACTTTGTGGTTAAAATTCATATTTTTATTTGTTAACTTTGTTTTATTAACCACTTATTGAGTTTAAGTACATCTACCGGTTTCCTAAAAATTATTCGAGTAAATTTGTATTAAGTAACAATTTGAGTAAGGTACTAAATTATTTTTTTTAAATTTGATGTTTTTTTAAAAATAGATTCTGCTAAAGAAACAATAATATATGTTGTTAGTTAGTATTGACATCCTGAAGAATAAAATGGTATTTTTTGAAACCGGTAGATGTATTTAAACTCGATAAGTAGTTAACAATAATTAAAATAAAGTTAACAAATAAAAATATAATAATAACAATTCGTAATATCTCAAAACAATACAAAATCAAATATTTTTTAACCCCGCCGAGAGCTCGACGAGTACATCGATATACTCATAACAGTGAGTCATTTATTTATTCGATGTCATTAATTTGATGTGGAGAGTAGATTATTCCAACCGATATAGTAGCCCAAGGACCCATCCGCACAATTATACTAGCAGAAAAACTGTTTGCTCCTAGGTCCTCCGGATGGCTATTGTCAACAGTGGCCGCTACGCGGCTAGTGGTGACCGCTCAATCAATGAACCACGTAGTGTACTTTGTCTTTATATCCGGTAAGAAAAAACAAAATATTAGTACCTAATATGGAGCTATCTTAAATTGATATGACTATTGTCAGAATTTTATTAAAAGCATAAACACGAAGGATATAGTCAACTAAAAGAAGTAAAATAATATGAATAGGTAAAAAATTAGCTTAAAACCTCAAGTGAATACGATATTTTGTGTAAAACCATTCTGAATTGCAATGTAAAAATTATCGAGTAATTATATATACGAATTATTAAAACTGCTTAACAAATATTAGATATGAATGACATCTACTGCACAAGATTGTAAATGAACATAAATATTCATTATTTGCTAATCTGTACTGCTATCTAGCGGATTTTTTAAAACTTTGGTATTTTTAAAGGACACTAACATATACAGATCCAGATCCAATAGCGACGTAGTGCAACCATATTATTAGATTTTCAAATATCTAATTTGTATATATTTTTGTAAATGCACTATGGAGATTACAGTTGTGCTACAAATATAACATTTACAGGTTTGTTTTGATGTATTTAGATATATAATTTTAATACTGATGAATTCTGCACTGGTAGGCTGCAAAATGGTAAAAAACGAATTGAATCCTTAATTTCGTGATTTATGTTGGGTATCGCGATTTGATATCTACTCTTTTACGAGTTGATATATAATTGTGCTCTCCTGGGAAGATATTTTAAGATTTAATATATTGATCGCTGTGCTTTTATGTGTTCGTCACTATCAATCATTTTCAAGTACCAGGAGCATATAAGGAAAGCCAGGTAATAAAGTTTGATTGGTTTTGTACCCGGTAGCAGATTTAACAGATAAATGGATGCAGCATTAAGAGATAATACCGCCTCGTGCGTGCAATCATGCCATTTTAAAACGAATTGTAGATCAAAAGTAACGGGAGTACATAACATCGGAAAGGTGTTAGAATACATAGATCGCGAAAATTAATATTGAAGTGTAGATTGGAATTAGATACGATTTACTTATCTGGGAAGACTTGACAACCTTTTTGGTATAAATCTAATTTTAATTTTAATACTGACTTATTAATTTACGTTCACTGGTTGCCGATATGTTAAGAGTCAACCTTTACTGTATTATAAAGTTGTATAATTTAAATCAAATTAATTGAACCCATTTATTCAAGAAATTAAATCATTTTATTTTTTATACAGAATGGCACAAAAGTTTCGGATGGGTTAAAAATATTATTTTTTTAAATTTTATTGTATTTGTTATTCGCAGATTCATTAGTAATTCATTAAGAAAATGTACACAATCGAGCAAGAACTAAAATACTATTAATTATTATTGGAATATTAATTAATTTTAAATGCATATTTAAATCTTTTTACGTACAAAATTCAACTAATCCAAGAAGAAAATCCACTACTCACGCCATAGCAACTGTAGACGTTTTACACTGAGAGATTTTCGCTGACAGTGATACGTATTTTGATTATAGTATTTTGTTCTCTTTATGTATTGGTTTAGGGACTATCCAGAAGCTAAATAATAAAATAATACATTTTTGACCTAAAGCCAGACGTCTTTCGAACGGGTTTATCAAGTTAAAACATGGTTTTAAATTAATACTCTTAGCTAAATTTAGATTTTTTAATTTTCATTGTATGTAAAGTTCATTGTTCAAAACAACAAAAAAAAATATCAAACCTGTATATAATATATAATACATAATTAATATATAATATGTATAGCCTAACTTGTTATTCTATATGCATATATAAAACTAGTGTCTCGTCTATGTTATGGTTTCCTTGAGGAAACCTAGGCCGATATTTCGGCACGACACTATATTTCATGGTCAAGGCTTTGCCTCAAAAGTTACGGTATAACTGTACTCGTTCGCGGGGGATTTAAATCTTCCAACATTCCCGGTGTAGCGCTGCGGTTGCGATGTTGCGCATGCGTAATGGTTTCCTTCATCTGTTGACTTACCACATGCAACGTTAGAGACATTTACATTGTGTATCCATCTTGTAGTGAGTGGTTGAAATGTTCAAGACGATAGATCAGCTTACCTACTGTGAGATACGGTCCGTGATTCGTTTTTTGAAAGCACGAAACATTAAACGAGCTGACATTCATCGCCAAGTGTGTCCTGTTTTGTCCTGATTTGGTGCCAAGTGATTTCTATATTTCCCTTCATCTGAAGCAGTTCCTTGGTGGCAAGCGAACTCAAAGACGGAGTACTGACATGGTTTTAATCCTAGGCGGAGTCGTTCTATGACGAAGGTATACAAAATTTGGTGCCCCGTTATGAGAAGTGTCTTAGTAATGGTAGCGAGTATTTTGAGAAGCAGTTTAAGGTGTGTAGCATCAGAAGAAAGTAAAGTTTTGTAAAAATGATGTTGCGTTTCTTTAAAAAACAAATTGGTACTTAGTTAAAAAACGCGTCTCGTATATAACCAACCAAACAACATTACCTGTAATGTGTATAACCTAATTCTATGAACCCAATATTTTCCAAGTTATCAAAATTGCATAACTGAGATTGGCTGATCACTTTCGATGCATGGATTCAGTACGACAGCAAAATAAGCATTTGAAGCAACACTCATTGGCCAAAGCAGTGTTGTAAAATCTAAACTGCGATTGTTAGATGGTACTACCCAGAAAGTGTGCAGTCGGCATCGCGAACTGGAAAAGGATAGCAGAGTATTGATCGAATTGGCGAAATTTAGTTAAGAGACCAGGCCTTACACCGGACAGTTGATATGATATGATTAACCATGAAAAAATATGATTATTTTAAACCTGGATAATGGCTTTCGTAAATTTTCAACTTGTTAACACTGTATCTGAAAGAAACATTTTGTTAACCATGAAATAAATTTCAGAAAAGTCCAATTCGTTCATACAATAAATATAGAATTTTACGATCTTTTCTGTAGTCCAACAATTATGGAGCCCTGTTGCGCACGGAGCCAAGAACAGGCACGACCAGCGCTCAGCGGTCGGGAGCTCCGGGCGGCCTGCACAGGCCGGACGCACTCGCAATTTGTAAGGAAAGAGCCAATCTCCGTTTTCAAATGTACTCGTATCTACTGCATACCTTACATACATACTAATTTATATTAATTGCGTAAAACTACGCAATAATTTTGTTGCCTTATAATGCAACGTATTACGAGTAATATCCCGATATTAAATATTTTATAAAATCTTTGTGATAAAGGAATTCTTTCATAGTATCTGTTATCTTCACGTGTGTGTGTTATGTGTAGAGTTCAATGAGAAAGAAAAGAGGAATACAATTTTAATACTTTTGACAATCTAAAAAATCATTTGTTAGAAAAAGGTTGCTCAATATTGTACTTGTATATTGTGCAGATAATAGATGTATCAAAAAAGAATATCAATTTATTCGTTTACGGTTTTTAATGGTTAGTTGCGCTTTAACTCCCGTCCTTGCACGACGAGTTTTATGTTATTCTGGTGTAACACCTAGGCGATCGAATAGACGCATGTGAACCACTTTTGTAAATGGAATCAGAAACGTCTTTTTTACAACATCTGATGACTAGAGACGATAAATGTGTACTGTTCTCGAACCAAGGACGCAAAAGCAATGGCTTTCGAAGGTCAGTTAGTGAAACCCACCGGTAAGCTCGGCCTCACATCGAAAAAAAATTATTTGTTTGTTTGGTGGGACTGCAAGGGCATTATTCAGTTTGAAGCCCTCTGTAACCGTAAATACTTTGATGGCTAGTCCTGG
Source organism: Eubasilissa splendida (assembly GCA_031772225.1). Classification (NCBI taxonomy): domain Eukaryota; kingdom Metazoa; phylum Arthropoda; class Insecta; order Trichoptera; family Phryganeidae; genus Eubasilissa; species Eubasilissa splendida. The sequence goes on from CM062850.1 coordinate 34,317,550, forward strand.
GTTTTCTATAAGTAGTGTTGAATACAGTAATTCAATATATGAAAATCCAAAATACACCAACCTTTGTGACCCTGGGCTGGTAGACGTCGATGTCGCTCTCCTTGTAGTCTGGTGGTCATTAACTCTGCTGGCCAGCCTCCGAAAACTTTCTCAAAACCGATAATCCAAAAATATATAATACAACATGTTTTTATATCGCCGCCGTAAAAGTCCGTTCGAACCGAAAAACTGTATATTTCAGTAGCAGCTTCGCTTTTGTTTTCTGTTTTTAAATCCGCACAAAAGAACACACATATTCAAAATTTTATATCAGGCCTGCCTATCGAAGTATAAAAGCGCGTAAACTTGGACAAACGATAAATGTATAATTGTTCATATTGTGAAGAAATATTTTTTTTAAATTTTTCGTAGATACGTAGGCGCTTACTTCCTCCCCCGTCCTCTCTTTCCTCACGATATAAATGTGTATTAAATTGAATGTAGTTCCAAATTTTGTCTGGACATAGTCTAAGTAAGACCCTGAAGAAAATATAATCTCTCCACCATCCCTGTCTAGATATCAAAGTTTATCAAAGTTATCTAAAGTTTGCATCACAATAAAAAGGGAATCTCCAAGGATAGGTACGAGATAATAAATGTAATGACTGACAAAATCTGTAACTTTATGGTAAATGTATATATGTATGCGTATGAGAAAGAGTTTAAAATAAACATCTATTGTTGGAATTGGGAAGAATGGTAAAAAAATGTGCAATATGTACCATTTAAAAAGGTAGTAAATGGTTGTTAATGACTTGTTGGTACATTTTTATAGAGTGGTAAATAAATTGAATTCTCTATTAAGTTAATACAAATTAAATGCATCAATTAGAAAGATAAACTCAATTTATCGAAAAAAAGTTATATCTTTTTAATTGATGCATACAATTTGTATTAAAATATCACAGAACTATGTGGAAAAAATTACAACTTCACAAATAATTATTACAGGAGTATGTTGGGAAGAGTGCGAAAAAATTTAATAACATTGAAGCACCATAATAGGTATCTATTAACTGAAAGACCATGTTGCCAAAATCTGGCAATGTCTGCCAAAACTGTAGGTATAATGGCTTTCTTACATGTTAAATTTTCGTTTTGCTGGGACTCGTAAAGCAGTCAAGTTTTGCGTTCAATTAGCCGTTGATAGCAAGTAAACGTAATCAATTTATCACAGTATAAAATAGTATCCAATAAAACGGCGTTCCAAGACACCCACATTTTAAAGTCCTTTATTATGAAGAGGCATTATGGTAATATTTACGAGCGTAACTTATCGTCACAATTATCTTAGAAGTGAGATCCAATCATAGCTTCATTCCTCGCTCTTACTGTATCAGATCCAATCTACACGAGGAAGACAAATATAATATGGTCAATTATGACTACGTGCGCTCATATTTAAGGTTAACAAACCAAATAAGGAGAAATACATTTTTTAATTTACTTAATAACACAAAATAAATCTATATATATTTTTTTAAATTATCGTATCTGTAGCTCTTTTTTTCTATGGCGCTATATTCCAGGATGAGATTTAACTTTCTCTACAAGTGCTCTCTACTGACGCCTATCCCTGGCCATTCTTCTCCATTTACTCTTCCTCTTCCACAGTCCTCTTTCACAGTCAGCCCATCTCTTCCTTGTTCTGTCTCTAGGTCACTTTTATTCTCTCTCTATCTCACTATTGTTTCTTGCTTAATTAAACATTCGAGCTCATGATTAATTTTTTTTTTGTAAATTCCGTTTTCCTTTTTTTTATTGTGTCAGTAGTAATAAACATTATGTAATACAGTTCTTCATCCCTGCTTATCCCTTCGGTTAAAGACTTTATGAAGGACTCATACAGCGATAACTCCACTATAGTTATTTGAATCATTCGGTAACGATATATTCGAGATACTCCCGATTCTTCACGCTTGCCCCTAACCTACATTTCTGTGGTGTGAAGAATGAAGAATTAATGAAGAATTTCTTGATTAACGTTACGTAAAATTAAAACGGTGGTATCTTAACACCAGATGTAACGTATTACGACGGTAGCCATCATGACATAACGCTATTTTTGCTATCGTTTTTCAATATCTAATTATTACGTCGGTGAAATATTTGCATTGGAATATGCTAAAACCGTTTTTATGTTAGGTCGATTTTTATTAACATCTTAATTTGGCTATTCAATCCCCAAATTATCCGCAAATGAGGCCATTAAAATCGTTCAATCTGGTTCTGAAGTTGGCTTTCAAATAACGGTTGATGGGCAAAACAAAGATTAATAGCACCATTAAGAAGATAATGGATTCTTATCTACCTTCATTAATATGTTTTACTTTGAACAACATTATTTAATTAATGTATTTTTTCATAAATATTAAATAAATATGCAGTAACCAATAGAAATAATAATAGGACAATTTTTTACTTCAGCCCTTAATCGTTCGCAGGTATGATTACATTTCAGCTACTTCTAAAAGTAAAATCGCTGATGCCAAATCATAATTCTTAATACCTTCACCAGACTATGACGTGACCTTTAAATTAAGCTAAATTAAACCATTTTTACATCTTAGTTATGTTTGGTTTCGAATTCCCTTTTCTAGATTAAATTTTTTGTCTTAATTTAGAAAGAAAATATCCGTACTCATTAGAAAACTCGGGATATTTAAATCACATAAAATATTTGATTAGTTGAACACTCGAATAAAGAATGCGTCACAATAATATTTTGGAAATAAAATCGACACGTAAAGCGTGGTTTTAATGAACTTAATCTAAATATAAGTGTGTGAAAGAATAACTAAACAATTAAATGATAGAAAGTTTTGATACCGAAACTGATGTATGGAAATGAGGCCTGGAGCTGGCAGAAGAGGAACAAAAGTAGACTGAACGCAGTGGAAATAAGACCACATAGGCGTATATGTGGCAAATCTATTTATGACAAAGTAAATAATGAAGAAATAAGGAAAGAATGTAAAACTGATGTTAGTATAATGAGTAAGATTAAGAAATTATCGCTTAGGTGGTTTGGTCATATGAAACGGGTGAATAAGGAGAGAATGGTAAGAAAGATATATGATGCAAGTGTTGATGGAATCAGAAATAGAGGACATCCGCGGAAGACTTGGTACGACCAGGTAAACTAGATGGTTCTATTAGAAGCCTCAATAATCGGCGAGCTTGTATGAGAAGATGTATAAATGTGGATGAAGCGAGAACTGTGTGTCAGGACAAAAGAGTGTGGCGTTCTATCCTCTCTGCCTACCCCCGCGGGAAAACGGCGTGACGTTAGTTAGAGTTTTGATAAGATTTTAATTTTAAAATATTTTTATATATGTATATATATTTTTTAATTAAATTGACAAAAAAATATTATTCGCATAATACACAATATCATGAATCAACATGAATAAGATTTCAAATTATACATATTTTAAATAATAGAATATAAATACCCCTCTCTGTCCACAATTCTTTATTATCACATAGTAACCAGGGAAAGGTTACCAACAAAACCGCATTTAACAATAAATATTCGAGATTCAAAATACTTATTAATCTAACGGAAACGGATGTCTGAAAAACCTCCCTGTAACGAACAATATGCCTGCTATTAGAAGATCGCATTACGTAGAGCAGTCCTTATTGCTGAAAATTTGATCATGAACGTAAGAATTTTGGTCAAGCATAGATTCACAACCTAAAGAATACTGGTACGATTGACTGATGTGGGGGAAGAGGCTGGGGTTTTAACGTACTCGTACACTAACTGGTGCAACATCAAGTACATCAGCTGACAAATGATAAAATAAAATTAAAAAATTGATAAGGCACGATTTCAGTAAAAAATTAACTTCATTAATCTTGTAAATTGTTTGGCATAAATAAGAGTTTTTTTGTTATAAATATTCATCCAGCACCTATTTGAAATAATCTAAATGATCAGATATATATAAAAATTATTTTAAAAATTCGTTTTAATATGACATAAATGATTTGTTCAATCAATCAATATTGACTCTTTCAGAGAGCAGCTTTACGGCGATTCAATTACAAAAATTTTCTTTAAACTGTCATAATTCTTATTTTACAGAGTTTCTATGTACTTCATACGATTCGATTTATAGCACCTCGCCCTTTGCGCCCCCATCGACGAATAAATTAATTACCTTTCGACGATTATCTTTCTTAAACTACGACTCTACGGTTAACGATCCGTGTTTAACGACGGTTTTTATATCTTGATCGCATTAAAAATATAACGGATGATAAAATATTCGCAAAAAACCTTGTCAACACCTACCTATAAATAATCGTGCATTGACACCTTCCTGTGGAGCCATTATAATAAAGATCTACAGGCTGTTCACAAATAGTAGGAATTGCAAAACATTTAAGTCTTGCGGTAAATATTTCCGAGGTAAGTTTGTAGAACTCCATATGTGAAAATGTTGTTTTTTTAATATCTATTTTTATAACTAAAAATAAACTGTTTTTCTTGAGTATTAATTTTATTGGAAAACCTACTATACGTCAATTTACCCTATAACACTTTCATACGCACTGTTGTCATTTGCGAATGATATGAGTTAAAAAAGTCCCGTTTATTAACCGGACTACGTATGGTTCCAATTAGTCCGGATAATCGAGGTTTTACTGTATATATCAAATAACGGTAATAAATTAAAACTGCTCCAATTTACTTTGATAAAAAATATCGATAATTTAACAGAAACTCAAAGCAGAATAACTAAATACACCGCACTACAAATAGCAATACTGATCCGCCAGTTTTCGGATACCTCTTTGATGATGCCGCTAATTTTTATCTTTTGTTTGTCAGGTCGGTGTCTCTTGTCTAAGTGCCGGCCGAGTGCATAGGTTCCTTTTATGAAGGCGTTATCTCTTTACATCGCTTTCTAGGAACGATCCCTTCAGAACACCCCTATTGTTCTACTATTACTAATTGTGTAACCGTTATTCTGTGATCGTACCAATATTTTATTTTTATATATTTATAATTCGGAATTAGCTATGAAATTTTCAGAATTTATGGTATATTTATAATTCGGAATTCGCTATGAAATTTTCGAAATTTATATTATATTTATGAGAACGAATTTAGGAATTTTCAAAATTTCGAAATTTCATATGCAAACCCTACATCAGCTGATACCTATTTTTCCAATAATCACGTTTGTTAATATTGTGTTTTATTTTCACCTTTATTTCGAAAATATTTTAGGTGCGGGATACCGATCATGGCATCTCTCACATGCTAAACGAGCGCTCCACCATTTTAGTTGCACATCTAGTTAGCTGGCGTGACAAATTTTCTTGTTAGAAAATAATGTATCTTTTTTGCATCAGAATTTCATACACTGACTTGCATTTTTGACATACTTTATATTATTTATGCACTCTGTACATCAATTTAAATCATAATATTAATTTTTATTTGAAAAAAAATGGTATCTCTAGTGATCTTTTTAAATAGCCAGAATTAATAAAAAGCATAACTCATTTGTAAACTGATATTTTTGCGTATAATGGAAGGTAATTCAGGAGACCAGGGTTCGGTTTATCGCCGGGGAGATTTTTTTTTATTATTACTTATATTTTTAATTAGAGTTATTTAACTGAATTTATCAATATCTAGGGGAGCTACAAAACAGGTTTCTGAGAAATGTATCGCATTTTTTCGACATATTTTAAATTCAATTACCTCACTCTGAACATAAACACAAGGCATAAATAAATTCATTTAATTATGTTGAAAATGAAACAAAAATATTTTGTGAGAGAAATCGAATAACTTATACAATACACAAGACTATAAAAATATAAACATCCTGTGCGAATTTAGATACATTTTACTTTTTATTGCTAACATTCCGGAGTTAAATGTTAAACTTTTTAGGTTTTTCTCCCATCCTTAAAACTAGTGTTTATGCTTATTTTTCAACTAAGTATATATTATATTAAATAATGTGGGTGCGGTATGTAAATTTTAAAATGAATATTTAAATATATAACGGTAAACTATTCAATTCCAAAAACTATTTATATATTAAACTGTAAGACTTCCGGAAGGCTGACACGCGACTCAGCATAACGATAATTGAGAACGAGAGAGCGAACTCCCAATCATTCATATTATGCGGATGCTCGAATTCAAAATTATTTCCCGATCTTTTGGTCGGTCCTTTAACATAAGTGTTTTTAATGACACGTGAACAATGAGATTTTGTCTAGAGACTATCTCTGAAATACGGATTTGCTCTCGTGATATTCTTTGGAAACAACTCTCATCTTTCATCAGCAGAGATTCAATTTTGATTGTGATTTAATACATCAAACATTAATGTCAGTTTATTGACCATTGATATTCCGTTCATCGGTTGATTCCCCAGTAAAATTTTAAAATCGATGTTTTTAAAATAAATAGTTGTATTTTTATTTATTATCTTTGTTTTATTAACCACTACAATTAGTTTAATTAACAATTAATTAATTAATTAATTAATTAATTCTTAACCACAAAGATAACATTGCTGATTTTAAAAGTATAAATAGTTGTAGTTGTGTTGTGTCTCGCTATCAAATCAAAAGACGTGTATATGGATTTGAATTTTTGTCTCTTTCTACCAATCTCAAACTGATCTCTCTATCTCCAGATTGAGATTTATTTCAACAAAATCACAGAAATTTATCTAAAATCAAAACAAATCCACTGAAATGTGGTCTTGTTATGGACGAGTTTGCGAAGAAGGAGTATGAATGTGAATGAGGCGAGAATAGTTTGTCAGAATAGAAGAGTGTGAAGTGATAATAACGGAAGGTAAAAAATAAATAAATACCCCAGAAAAACGGTGTGATGATAACGAATGTACATGTGTGTTAGTTTAATTTATATATGATTTATATTATTCTTACTTAAATATCTTTACTTTGTACAGTTCTTTATTATTATTTTGATCTTATTATAATTATTTTGATTATGTGGTAGTCTGTTGAGAGGTAGTCGAAAATAACAAACCGTCAACCTCATCAAATACCGACAAGAAGCGATGAACTCTGTAGTAAAATGATTCGTACCCGGGAGGTGATTATTCTTTTCTCTCAGAGATAACATCTGCGACGGATTCAGCGGCTGTGAACGGAAATCAACCGTCAACTCTACGCGAGACAGACTCAGAGCAAACGCTATTAATCCTATATATATTTAATACGTATTGACGTGCCTCATAACCACGTTGGTAGCTCACAAATCATGATACAAAAGCTTGGATAACGAATATTTAAAAATACATATTAGAAAAATCTTCATTTTTCCTCAAAAATATACAATAATCCAAAAAACTGATCATCTTATATTTCATCTGGAGCATTGTATAGTTCAGAAAGGAAATGTGAACCACTAAGCAAACGTAAAAAAATTGACTGGAAGCATATGTGATTGTGTGCTGGAAAAGAATGAAAAAATTACTTTTTTACGTAAGGAATAAAGGACAACTGAAGCTTAAGCTATAAACAACTATAAGGAATAGTTGAAGAAATACGACAGAGACTAAGGCCGAGGCAGAAGTACATTGACCTAATAATGTCAATGGCAATCGTGACCTCGTACCAAGAACTGTCAACTGTAAGACTGAAGTATGCATATTGCACTATGGGTTAGACTGGGCTTTTGAACACGTTTTATGAACATTACTTTAGATAAAATATTTTCCAAATAAATACATGGTACAAATAGTGAATGAAATATTGCGAAAAACAATATCCAAATCTCTCAAAAACAGTTATGCTCGTTTTTTATAATAATATAACGCATAATATTTTATTTAATCTGTTACAATGGATAAAAAGAAAATAAAATTTATAAAAAATCGTGCAATACACTGTGTACAATTCGACTGAATATTGTTTTTTTTATATAGATATAATAACAAACCTATACAACAATTTATGTGTTTAACGTATTCGAAAAATTAGAAGAATTTTTTGTGTAATGACGTAAATAGATTTATTGTAATATTGGGGTATTCATACGTCGAGCTGTTCATGGAATATGTAACATGCTTCCAGCATCTACACATCAGGTGTACTGCTGGAGTGAGCGACTATTCTAGTATATATAGCTCCATAGCGACTGAAATCCCAAGAACGCGGGCAATGATCGACATACTCTCTCCCCCTCTCCCGTTCGTTGCGTTGATGCAACGAATGAACCAAAATGAAAAATACTTTTGGGACACACTGTATTTGACGATATTATAAGGAAATTCAACTGCTATTTTGAAATAATATACTTTGTGCAAAAGGATAAGTATAATTTTAAAAAGAACACCATAACAAAATCAGAGATAGATTGAGACAGCTGAAAAAACTTTCTTGTAGAACAATCGACTTTCGGCCAACCTTATTACACTTTCGAACAATTTACCACTTATTACAAAAATCTCGAAATAGATATAGGTAAAAAAATCGCATCGATCAATTGAAAAACAGTTACTGGCGCATGAGATAATGGTTAAATATCGACCTGGATTACTTTCCGTCGTCGCGGGAAACCCGGCGTTATATTGTCGCCATCATTCTGCCCACTGTCTGCGCCGGCCATCAGTGAAGAGAAAAAGTCCGCGGACAATGGGTGTCCGAGATAAGTTAACGGGCCGGTCCATTCTGCTCCGGCGGCGCCCAGAATCCAATCATCTCCGCAGATGGGGCAATCGGACGTGCGAGTGAATGGCAGGCACGAGGGGGTCAAGCGGTCCCATATAATAACTGCCGAGTCTGACGATACGAAGAAATGGAGTAGAGCTGAACAACACGCCAAAAGTAGGATAGTTTCACATGTTTTCTAAAAAAATGTAAAAGAGCGTACGTACCTTAATTAGAATTTCGATTTAAGTGTAACCACGGATGCCATCTAGATGAGGACGTTGTGGAGCAGAATTATAAGAGTAGTCTACCGCAGATGAACGAGATAAGGCGAGGATGAGGAAGAAGATATTTGATCAACATCCACACGTAAATGACGATTGTAGGAAAAAAAATTCTATATAATAGTGATAAGAAAAATGCTACTCTTAACTCACTGGTGTGATCGTGATTGATATTCAATAATATCAGTGATTGAAAACCTTGACTGTGATCACAGTTTTAATACTAATACGCGTGCGCCGCACGATGTCACAATACACGAAATAAATAAAAAAACATTATTTTGAGCTTATATTTAACTTATATTATTAAAAACTTCATTAGCGTAAAAAACATATTCTAGCATATATAATAAATATATATCTAATTTAATATCATCACAAAGAGAATGAAAACCCTTTAAAAAAGTTAATGAGTATATATATATTATAAATTTTTCGGGTCGAATTCTCAGCATTTCTGGTCAAATGCGTAAAACGTTTTGACAGAATCTACTAGATGACGCTTATCACGAATTATAACGTCATTTGTTTATTAATTTTTCCAATTCATATGCACATGCGCCAAATCACGGTACACAACCAAATATAAATAAAATAATCACGCATGACAATATTCCCAGATATTTATTCACTGATAGTGAGTGTGACTAAAAAATATCAGTGATTGACTCACGTTTCGTGATATTAAACTCGTCACTACTACACAAGTACTCGGTTATATTTATCAAAATTAGGTCACTAATGTAGGATATAACATAAATGTAGAATATTTATCTTTCAGGTCGTCAAGTGTAGAATATAACGTATTACAATGATCAAGTCTCTTGTTCACACTCTAAAATGTCTACTAGAAATTTTGTCTAAAAGCATTTTCGAAATGCACGTAAGCAAAACAATCTCCTCCAGCAATGGTGGCAAAAATCAAATATATTTTGTGTGCTTAAAAGTATGTTTTTTACATTTTTCTTTCGGTTCAATTGATGTTACGATTTAATTTAAATTTTAAACAACTGCCATTTTGAAATAAGATGCGAAATATACACCAGGTCCATTTTTCAGAATAGTCTGATGTAAATCTGATTAGAACTATGGAAGTTATCATATCCATAAAATATATACTCCGTATATAAACTTTTTAAATGAGGGTGGTGGTGGAACTCATGGAATAAAGTCCATTAAAATTTTCCGGAAGTTATGTCATGAATTGGTATTTTATCGTAATGTAATTGTACAGTAAAAAATATGTACCCGAGATATTATTGGTCAAACCCGTTAATGAATACCTTACCATTTTGGATTTTCAAGATTTGATATCATTTTATTATTAAAACACAACATACAATTAACTTTACAATTTGCAATATACATAAATTTTAAAGTTATACAGAGTGTAACAGACCTAGTCCACAATATTTTAAAGGTGATACCTGACTACAGTACGAGTTGAAAATGTTCAAAGAATATATGCACTGTTACGGAAAATATTGTTTGAAATTTAAGCTGAAATCTGCGTACTTCGAAATAAATATTTGCGAAATTGTTCAATTATTAATCTATGGCCGCTCGAAATTCGATGACCTTTAATTTTTTGTATTAAATATATAATTTGGAATCAATAAAATATTTAAATCAATCGAAATTTTAACATAATTACGATTTTTTTTAAATGCTTACTTCTCCGACATGGTTGAGATTAAGCACATATCCCTTGAACATTGTCGACTCGTAATTCGTCGTATTCACCCATAAAGTATTGTTGACTAGGTCTGTTACACCCTGTATGTTTTAAATGATTTTTATGATGAATCGCAAGTGCAACTACTGCATAGCACCCAGTACCAGTTTCAAGAGCATCGAGATTTCATCAAGATTTTATCCACTGAAAGTGACCCAATTGTTGCAGTAATATACAATGACCTTCCAAGGTGATTTCTTCCGAGTACAGTTACATTTTACAAGAATACTTTCATGTGTCTGTGGCTAAGGTTTTTATCATCTCGCTGTTTATTATTTTACTTTAATCGGGCACACAATGTAACTGTGGTTTGGTTTTTTTGTGTAGCTATTAAAGGCACAATGTTGCAAGCGCCGCGACACGAATATAACACAGTTCCAATATCTTTCATGTCACACCTTAACCGGCTGCTGGAATCAAATCTACGCTTGCTCTATTGAATGTTATGTTTTGTGTGTAATAAATTTTATTAAATATGTATTTAATATATAAATAACAAATAATTAAGTATATACGAGACAGCTACATCTAATGTACTCAGAGTAGATTTTCAGTAGGTACGTGTTTTAGTTAATAAATCAACGTTTTCTCAATTATTTTTAATTAATGCCTTTAAATTATCTTGTCTTAGTACTGTACTGCAATTTTTGTAAAAATTTCACCTCAAGGAAGCTTTACTGTTATTTGATTTGAATGTGATTTTTGAAGATGTCTCTTTTATAAATATAGTCTCTGATGCACTGATCCTTGCGACGGAGGGCAAAGAGTTTCACGCTGTTGGGCCAACAACCCCAAATGTCAGTTCACTAAACTTGGACTTATGGCAACATCTGGTCGGTTCTACAACCCTTCCTGCGTCTGAAGGACAGGCTGACATGAGAATTCAACTTGTACTATTCAAATTATCTGGGATACAGAGGCGCCATGTTATGTGTCACCTAGTCGCATAATTTAAAATCAACTCTTTCGCGAAAACGGTAAACAATCGAACCTTTTTCATATTTCCTCCGTGATATATTTGAATATTTAAGGTTATGAATATTAAAGCATCTTTGGCGCATTAAAAGAAGTCTATGAGATACCCCGTGAATTTATCTGATGCATGATTGACACTTTACTCCAACGAAATGTAGCATTTTCCCGACGTGAGAAAGACATGGAATTTTATATGTGTTTTGTAATTTTATTAAATAAAATTTTAAATAATTTCATAAAATAATTTCGAAAATTTTGCTACCCCAGTTAATCCGCAAAACCAGATTATTGCAACCCCGAATAATAGAAATTATCTGTAATACGTTTCGCGGTGTATGATATTTTTTAATGTTAAAATTACACAAGATATCATGTCTGCATAATTAATCTTACAAATAACATACACTTTAAATGAAATAATATGAACATTTTAGCAAAAGTACCCTATTATGTTAATAAATAAAACACGTAACGTTCAGCGTAAGTACAACGTTCAATCTTGTTAATAAATATCCTTTAATAACTGTCTATAGAACGGCGAATATTACGCCGGGCGCAGTTAGTTATTACATTATTATACAACGCGAATAGTTATTATATTGTAAAATATATATAACGGTTATAACAACGTGTGGACCAGATTCTGGACAAATAACCGAATAATTCAATCAAGAAATAAAAATCATGTTTAGTGGCTTCGATGCTTTACGACTTACGACATGGCATAATCGATCGAATTCAAAAGACCAGCGTGAAATGAAGCAATTGAAGATAGTCTGGAGCCATATTAGATTACACACTCAATTTGTTTATTACCGAAAGTTAGTTTCAACGTCATTACTAGCAGCGGTTTATCCAAATATAATATGAACATAAATACTAGTTGTCCGAACATGAACATGCCCATCCTTCGCATAACACGTTTTATTTTATGGGTCATAAATATGTTGTTATTACATCCTGTGGTCAACTGGACCCCTAACATAGGTATTGCGCTTTTAACTAAACATATTTAAAACATTTAACCCCTTACATTCTCCAGTAATGCGTTTTACCGCTGGCCACAAGGATTCATAGAAAAGGTTCGATTCAATATTATACCTAATATCATGTCAACGATTTTATTGCATTCTGTGAAATATTTTCAGCAGATGTGATTATATTTAATTTGATTTAGTTTGCTAACTCTACTTGGATGTTGATATATTTTATATTTCTACAATAATATTCATTGAAAGCCGAGTTGTTAATATAAAATAAATAACATGTTAATTAAAAGCTGAGTTGTTAATATGGAAGAATTAACATTTTAATTAACAAGGCTAGCGAATCAATTCACAATTAATATCACATTGATAACATGAAACATGAAAACAAAAATAAAAACCTTATATAGACAATAATATTATGAAATTAGCCGTATATATTATCTTATGTGTGATGAAAGACACGTATGGAAATTGCTACATTTTATTGGAATTAAAATGTAGATATGTGACATTTTTGTCTTAAAGGTACATTTTTCAAAATATTAAACAAACAATCGTAAAAATTTTCAAAATTAGAATATTGTAATATTGCTCCTACTATAGTTAAGTAATTATTATTTATTTATTTATTTATTTATTCACAGAAACCATCCTAAGTGTGAACAACGTTCGCGCCCGTTTTATGAAACAATGCTTTTCTGCATCAGCCTATCACGCAGAACAAATCGATTCAGACGTCTTCTAATCCATCTTCAATGGCGTTATAGCCCATGTCAAGCGTCAGCCTTCTGAATCTTTCGTCTCCACACAGACCTTCAAATAATTTTACAATTTTTGGCCTCCATGCAAGAAGCGGGAATTAATGTTTGGAGAATTCTTTTTAGTGGAAAACGCCAGTAACAAGAAGATCCCCTGTGCAGTGAATAACTGAAGGAAGCAGTGTAATCTTTATTACACGGATCAATCCATATGGCTGAACACTGAAACCTGAAGAGATTTGATAAAGTGTCTCTAAGGGGTTATGAGAAATACGATTGTTATGAGAGTATTAATTACACGTGCGTATATACAGATAAAATTACGTCCTTTCAGGCTCTCTTGGACTCAAGATTTTGCGGTAAAGGACAATATACATAACTGTTTTAAAACAAAATTTCATTCGCTGAACAATTCTAGCCTATTTTGAAACCAACAATATGTACGTGATTATAATTCAAACTTATGACGTAAACCATCACATCCATCTAAAGTTTACACGTATATTACAAATGAACATCTGTCAAAAGTCAATAGTTTCTAGCTCTACGGTGGTAAGATTAGTTCCAACAATACTAAATGTGAACACTTCAGAATTGATGAAGTGTTTAATATTGGTAAGATACCGCAAAATAGATACATATTAATTATTATTTATTACACATTATTAGAAGCAGTCAAAAATTTATGGAAATCCTCAGAATTCCAATGAATAATGTCTCTTTTCATTTCATACAAATACACTTGTATAGCTGTTCTCCACCATAGATATAAATACAAGTTGTTGAGTTAAATGTTTAGATTGATAATGCTCTTGCAAGGCGAAACGCGTCTCAAGTAAATTAAACAAATAGAATCATGAAACGAGTGTTTTATTTTCTCATAGTCAAGTTTTCATCCATTTAGCCACTAAAGCAACCGAGGCTAATGGTAGAACTTAATCCCATTTTCATAGCGTAAATTATTATTTTTAAATAAAATAAAATGATTTTTTTTAAAGTAAACCAATTGATACGCTCGCACACATGTATGGGCATCAATATTTTTAAAGACATATTTACAGGTCCCGAGTTCTGCCGCACGTGGTTCAGTCAGCGAGATACCAATTATAACCATCTCGGGAACGCACTCGATAGTCATCGATAATCAGCGGGCCGCCGATATGATGTGATGGGATCGATACAATCTCAAGGAAATTAGATTAAATCTGCCATCAACGAAATCAACCGATGGGAACAAAGTTTGTAATAGTGGTTGGCTCGTGTTTACGCATGGACACACCGGATTCAATCAGCTTAGTTTTAAATAAAATATTTGTATGACCGAATATTTTAAAGTGTTTATTTATATTAAATCTCCATGAGTTATAATCTAACCCTGCTTACCTCACCGAGCCATGGTACGTGTCGAGATGGGTAGTATTTTTCTCGTGTACAATATTAATAAATGATATAAATGCGTAATAATTTATTTAAATTTTTTGACACTTATTTTATTATACATATATTGTATATATGTACATAACTTAATTAATTATAATTTTTTGTACACAAAATTACCCAACTTAATTGAGAAATGAATTTTCGTGTTTGAATTGGGGAGTATTTAAGTTAAAAAATAAGTCATTTTAAAATAACGTAAAGGTAAGTATAGAAGTAAGATATAAATATAGAATCATAATATTAAATACATATACATTAACATAATCAATTAGAACTTTTAATTGCTGTAGAAGTTTGTTTGATTTGCGATTTGAAGGCTTTATATTTTATTTCTGTTTTGATTTTATATTGAAGGGCATTGAAAAATGTCATACCTTGATAGGTGTAATGGTGTTCAGAAGCACTAGCTTTAAATTTGGAGATTTTCAAGTTACCACGCGATCTTGGTCAGTTACTTATTTTTGTGGAAATTATTGAATTGAAATTGTCTTTGTGAATTTATAGCAATGCGTTATTTTTGAAGATTTTATTTAAACTGAGAACCCTTAAAGAGTTAAACAGCTGTGAAGTTGGAAATATTGATGGCTTTCGAAGGATGACTTTCAAAACCAGCCTCTGAACATTTTCTACAGGTAAGAGGTTAGTCTTGAAAGTGAAATAAATAAGTCTTCTTATTTGTTCTTTCTTTAAAGTTGAGGATCGTGGCCATCACGAATTGTCCCTCAGTTGGTATCGCCGTTTCTCCTCGATTCCCTGAAGGAAAGGCATTAATCAGGGGTAGGCAGGGCAGGATGGGCAGCAGAGCGGGAGATCGTTTTCTTATTTTCCAACCCTCGACCCACCGATCACCACAACCCTCTCCGAGTTGTCGTTCTCTCTTCTGGCAACATTTCCAAAGAATTTCAGAACACAATAAGAGCCGATGAACACAATAATTACAAATAAAATCGAGAGGTTCGTGCCTCGTCTTAAATTAATCTTATTTTAAAATCGCAAGCGCTTAGTTTAATTTGAAAATAAAAATAATATATGAGTCGCATATTATTATAATAATGTGACTCGTATCCGTATAAACGTATCTATAAAAAAACTTATTTACATTAATACAATTAATTTAATCAATTAGAAAGA
The DNA here is from genome assembly GCA_031772225.1 of Eubasilissa splendida. NCBI lineage: Eukaryota > Metazoa > Arthropoda > Insecta > Trichoptera > Phryganeidae > Eubasilissa > Eubasilissa splendida. The sequence continues at coordinate 34,333,565 of CM062850.1, forward strand.
TATACAGAAAAAAATCTACATATTTTTCTAATTAATTATAATTTAATTTATATTAAAATACCCGAGAACTATGTTCTGAAATTGCAACCATACAACAAAAATGTATTTTCATTAAAAATATTTTTAAGGAGAACACATTATTATAGTGAAGTTGTAGTTTTCCAGAACATAGTCCTGTTATATTTTTAATGCAAATTAAATGTATCAATTAGAAAGATATACAGATAAAATCAATTTATCGAAAAAATATTTTTGTTGCCACCTGGATTTTACTCAAAGATTCCGTACATATAAAGTAGATTGCTTTCAACTAATAGAATGACAAATGTATCGATTTGAAAGTGCAACATATATATTACATAACATATATATTCTTTTAATTTATTTTTTTAAATAGTGTCTATTAAACCTCTATTATACCCGTTATTAACTGCAAATTTTTTTTTAAATTAGCAATATTAACTTAGTGGTTAAAATTCATATTTTTATTTATTATCTTTGTTTTATTAACCACTTAATTGAGTTTAAATACATTTACTGGTTTCGAAAAATACCATTTTCTTCTTCAGGATGTCATAACTAACTAAAACATATATTATTGTTTCTTTTCCAGAATCTATTTTTAAAAAAATTCAATTATTTAAAAATAAATTTAGTACCTAACTCAAATTGTTACTTAATATAAATTTACTCGAATAATTTTTAGTAAAAAATTTTAGAATAGCACTTGTAGTTAAATTTAGTTGGTTGTTTATAATTTTTTAATTAGTTTTACACGTTTTATTTATATCCAACGATTCAAAATTATTTAATTTGTGACCAACATCGTTTATATGCAAAATTGACAATCCCAATCCCAATAAGTGGTTAATAAAACAAATTTAACAAATTGAAATAATGGATTTTAACCACAAAGTTAATTTTGCCAATTTTCAAAATAAAATATTTTACATTAGTTAGAATTATGAAATCCCGCAATAACTATACACAGGTTGTAGTCGGCGAAAATACTAGACATCAAGAAGTTTCGGAACTGGAAGTGAACCGCAGTCCATGGAGGAGTTTTGTGATGGTAAGAAGAGATGGTAAGAAGAGTAAGTAAGATAAGATAAGTACAATCGGGTTTTCATAAAAAAAAACCAAACCACGCTGGAATAAATGCATTATTATTTAAAGTGAGAATTTGAAAATGCCGACACCTATATATGTGTACATATAATACATTAAACCGGCACCTACATATGTGTACACATAATACATTAAGCCGGCACCTACATAAAAATTCTCACGCGACTGAAACTCATTCATGGAGACTAAAATGCGTCGTGAACTAAACACGTCATCCACAACCGCTGCTGGTTCTTCGCTCACCCTTGTGACAGGGGCTGGTTTAGGAGAGTAGCGACAGGAATGCGAGACGCGTCTCCATATCTAACATTTTTTTTTAGTAAAATTTCACTTAGACCGCGCGTCCTCGACACACCACGATTATTATTATTATTTTAAATATGACGCAATTTTAGTCAAAACGATACATTAATTATTATGTAGTTATAGTTATTAATCAATGTCGACTTTTTGAAGGATTTCATAGAATTTGTCCGGGGTTCCATCGTTAAAAAATGTATTTAGCGATAGGAAGTATCGCATCGACGAGACGTTGGCATACAAATTTCAAGATTGCGGAATTATCTCGTAAGTTAGAATGGAATCTGAGCAACACAGTCGCCACACTAGTGATGCCAAAAGTCTACAGTAACCCTTGATGATGTTGGACCAGATAATGACGACGGTGATCAGAAGTATTTGATAACTGCTCAGGACCAGGAGCGGAAGAGGGAAGGGGTTAAACGCCAGCTCGATACTGCGCTACGTTTACGTGGGAAAAGAAGGTGTCTTGTCTCGTGTTGTTTTGTGTACAGTTTGGTAAGAGATTAAGATAATTGCTGGTTTATATCACACGGGACAGAGGTCTTCAACTCGACTTCCTAAACCTGCTTTTGTTTAATTACAAAATTTAAAAATTCTCCGCACCTAATTTCAGATTATGAGCTTTGGATAGATTATTCGACATATTCCAGGCTATAAAATTTGTTTTCACGCTTGTATAGTTAAACCATTATGTATTGTGACTGTTATTGTGTTCAATTCTAATGATGATTGGAAACTGATTTACTAGAATGTAAACATCCAACAAATCTCAGTTTTCAATTATCGTCACAATCAGTCACACCATCACAAGTTTTCAGTAATATTTCATAAAAAGTATGCTTCACATGGAAACTTATACCACAACATGTTCCAAAAGTCTTCCAAAGCCAGACACATATTTCGCAGAAATTTAATAGATGATTAATTAAATAATCTGAAATATTGTATTTAAACATCATTTTTGAAGCATATTAAAATACACAAGCAAACTTCTTTTAAACAAAAAAGTATCTGGCGATACTCTCACGTAAATAAATATACCCCATAAGCACTAAAATATACATGGTTGCTGAAAGGTCCATCCTAGGCCATATATTAATTAACCTTTTTCATCCACTTACTGAGTGAGCGCAGACGCGAGACTTCGCCGTCCATAAACGTAAAAAGCACGATTAACGGCCGAAGTGGAAAAGTAAGAGATTATGTTAACTAGACAATTATATATCAAGATTGCTGAAGGCGCCTTCGTACAGTTTAATCGGCGTTAAAGTGACTCCAGTGAAGGTATTTTAATGACAGTGATTTTTTACCATTCTTAATAAATGTATTGTTTTAACAGCTGCAGTTTACTGCATACGTCAACAATTGAACAAGAAATATGTACGAATTATACATGTAAGAAACCATAAAATAAATGCCAAGAGAAGACATGAAAAAACCAGTTGTACAAACTATGCGAATAGGGTTACACGTTCATTTAAGGACACACGGAGAAGGCTTGTCCATACAATAAACAAATAGGACAAGAAAAGAAATGGCAGCGTTTACTATTGCCTCAATCATTCCGAGAACAGGCTGCTGCTAAAGTGGGCCCAAGCCAGCAATATAGTGCCTTATCCTATCAATAGGCTACTAACCTGTATATAATAAGGAGGAGAAGATGCAGTTATAACAATTGATGAGAAGAGATCTGAGATTTAGTAGAATAATAGAAAAAAGAAGAAATTTTTGCTTAAGTTTCTTTCTTCAGTACAGTAAATAGCGACCTTCCGCTTACCCAGGACCATTCTATGAGCAAAAGCTTTCGAATTGGTCCTACTCATTCGCAGTCAGGTTGGCATTTTTACTCCACGAGGCAACCATTTCATGCTGCAGTATATAGCGATAATGTAACACGGCATGGGTACCAGTACAAAGTCATTCACCATCCTTTCCGTGCAGATTCTGCCTTTATCTATATAAATTAACGTACTTAGTAAAAATAAAAACAATACAAATATTAAAATTATTGGACAGTTGCAAGAATAAGTACAGTGATGAAACAAGAAACACAAAATAGATTAACCCGTTATTTAATATATTCCCTTTTTCAATATCCCCCTGTTTCAACCTCCCCACACTTACCAAGACTCCGCCTGCACCCCATAATAGATGTCGTTTAAATTTTATGGAATACTTCTTCAATATTCACAAAATTACTTTGTGGCCACATATTAACTTTCGTTAACTAATTAGTAGTTCATAATTAGTTAAGTTTGCATTTTCAATTTTAGTAAATATTGTTTCCTGAAGAAGATACCGTAGGTATCGAAACATGTAGATTTATTTATAATTTATTTCATTATTTTATGGAATAGTTCAGTTGTACGCCAGTCCTGGCGAAGATACGTTAGTTTCGAAACCGATTGACGTAAAAACAGCACAGTGGTTTAAACAAAGTTAAATATAAATACAATTAAAAAGTTCGGCACCACCAGATAGCACCAAACCAGCATTCTCTTCAAGGTATCAGGGCATTACAGATAATAGTTTAGTCCGGACACTAGCCGACCACAACCGACAGGAATGCACTCCGGTACAGGAACAGCACACGGAAACACGGAAATGACAATCGAGTTGCCCCTGCCATCATCTTCGCCATGAAGACGAATCTACTCTCTAAGAAGCATCAACATCTCGTATCGTTGATCCCTACAGCAAACTTGATAAAATGTTAATATATTTTCAGAGCTTCAGCCTTGAGCAGGCCTGGCCGCCGCACGGTCGGCCAGCTGACCGAGCCCTGTACCGTTAGTTTAACTGCATGTGTTAGTTACTCGCTGTTGAAGATTTTTTAATCCGGCATATTTGCGTGCCGTGAGCTACAAATGGCGGCTACGGAATGCTAGAGATGGCGCCAATCAGTTTTACAATTCGTAATTGTCAATTTTTCGGTCGGTAGATGTCTGCGGCGATACCTGCAGCCATATCAGAACGTGTTGTTACAATAATCAGCTACACGTTGGTACACATCAATATTAATTTTTCAGTGGTTCAGATGGTTCCAGAATGATTTGTTCATATTTAACGTAGGAAAAGAAAAAAATTGTAAGGTATAGCAATTTTGCGCGTGTATTATATCGCTCAAAATATGTCATATTTCATAACTCTAAAATTGACACCAGATGTTGTGTAGAACGAGAGAACTTGTAAAAAAATATCCTGGCAGATCTGGTCACTACATAAATACGTATATATAGGAAAGCCATTATGCTAGTTGATATTTAGATTGCTACACCAAACCACAAAAAGTATTACATTACAAGATAAGAAGAAAGATAAAATGCAAAAGAGATGTAGGTATAAAGAGATTACATTGGCTGTGTAACCTCAGAAAGTGATTCAATTTTCAAAACGTTGGTAACCTTACAGATCTTACACAGGATAAATTAGTATACTGCTACTTGGTCGCCAGCCTTCAATGGTAGACGGTACGTGATGAAAAGGAAAAATGTTGATCATTATTAAATGTGGGATCTTCATTCAGCGAAAGCCAACAATTACTCTGATACATCTGGTTTTCTAATGTCGTATGATATGAACAATCACAATCCATTCATAATAAATTTAATATATATGATTGTTAATATTCACGTACCTAGCAGGTGGAAAACTGCGTGAACGTACAGTAGTCGACCGGTCCATCCGCGAGCCTCAGGCGAGCAGGAGGCTGGGAGCTGGACGCGACAGCGGAGCGAATTCTTGATATCTGTTAGAGGCAATGATCAGCAGAAATTATTCGATTCGGTCGGAACAAGCGCCAACCACCAGAGATTGGGGACGAGTTCAGATATTACAAGTAACGAGTGGAGTATTCGCAAGTCCCAGGCCCGAGTTACAGAATCAAACTTTGACATTTGGAATATTTCTCTTGATACCAGGTAACATTTAGAAACTTATTAATATCCTTCAGCCTAATGTAATATAAAGGTGCCAAGGTGTATCCATCAGCGCTTTGTTAACACTTAACCTGTTAAAGAGCAAGCTCTTGGACTTTCGCAAGACCTTATTGTTTCTCTCTGGTACCATTCGATCAACTCAATTGACTCAGAGTCACAATTTCAGCGTCCACTCGTACAGCTGAATAAATTTATTTATTCTTCTTCTTCTCGTCTAATTAAAGTCTTCAAGGCACCGCCATGTGTTCCTATCCTACGCCATCTCGGAGTCTTCGGCCACTTTTATAAACAAAGCCGGTTGATTTGATGACAATATCTAATAATAATCAACACTTGAATTAATCAAAATCAATATATATATATATATAACTCGTATTAAACACAATGCAAATCTATGCTTCGTAGATATTAGATAATGTTAAATAAATCAACGAAAAAATATTTTCATGAGATGAATCTTCTCTCAAGATGTTTTCATCAGTTGAACGACGATCAACTTTTATTTTATGATCAAACTATTTAAAATCAAAAATAATTTATGCTTATGCTATAATAAGGGTGAGGGTGGTAAACTACGAGAGGGGTTAATAAATTCGCCTTACCGTAATGTTCTACTTAAATTCTTCTAATAAATTGTTAGTAAAATAAATTAAATATGAATTAAATATATTAATTATAAAGATATACATATAAAATCAATTTTATCGAAAAATATTGTTGTTGCGCCACCGGGATTCGAACCTAACCTAACCTAACCTAACCGATTAGGAAAGAGATCCAGGTTCGAATCCCGGTGGCGCAACAACAATATTTATCGATAAAATTGATTTTATATGTATATCTTTATAATTAATATATTTAATTCATATTTAAAATATCACAGACCTATGTTCTGAATAATTACAACTTCACAATAAGAATGTGTTCTCCTAAGTAAAATAAATGGTCAATTATATTTGGATCAGTACCAATCGAATTTTCCGTCAGTAAAATTTATTACTCAAGTTATGTAAGGTAAAAACTGACAAATCAATTTAAAATACTGATTAAATATGTTATAAATACTGACCCAATAGATAACAGCTGTTTAGCGATAGAACAAATGAAAGGCAAATTCCAAGATTGTTGTCGTAATTCGAGCCCAGTGGCGTCACGTGTTGTGCTGTTGTAAAAAGTTCGCCAGAGTACCAGAATAATGCACACTCATGGAAAGGTTTTTTTATGTCTGAGCCGCAGAACGAAATTCGTACCTAGGCCGAAAGAAATTATTTTCGTGAAATCAATATTGAGTAACTGTCCATTTTCTTCTGTTCGGCCTTCGTATTACATGCGAGCAAAAAGTTGGACCATTTTAATCAACAATTCCAAATCATAGCATACCAAACGTTAATAAATTACATCGCGTCGTTGAACACATCCAGCAACACCTGCACAAAGCGAGACAACTGTCGCACTTTGTTCGTTGTTTCGTTTTTATTTTATTTGATACATTACATGTATTTAAAAGTTTACAATGATTCTAAAATAAAACAAAAGTGAGTTCACAGAGTATCTGTCGCATCAATATTATTTTTATTATCAAACTAAGTTATGCGCGTTTGTGTTATGAGAATGCTCCATAGTTTCCCAGGTAGAGGATCAAACTCATTTTTAACACTACGACTAGACCCGTCAATATTTACGGGTAACATATATATATATATTATTTTTTTTATAACCTTAACTTATTTAAAGTCAATTAAAATACAGTAGCGAAATAATTGACGTGATATAGTTGACAGCAGATCTTGTTTATTTTATGTTACAATGTGACACGGAAATAAGAAAAACACATTGCATTATAATCCAACACATAAGTAAAACCGTCAGTAAGCATGGCCATGTGGTATAATAAATTTAATTAAATAACTTCTAAAGAAGTTTTAAAAAAAAATCTGAAATATCAAAAAAATAATTAAACGAATATGCAGTTATATACTATAATAATAATACCAGTTTGGTACCGAAATAACCCATGTTATTTAACTTTAAAAATAATTGTAAGATGATGAAAACAAATTGAATTATTGTTAAATTGTAATTGGAACCAAATTGGAGGGATAAATAATGGGAAATAATATCCAAGATATCTGAAGACTCTTATATTTTAAGGGCTTATTAGCTTACCACTGTGCTAGTATTTTTATATAGAGAATGAAACATCCCCCTTGTTAAGCCTTGGCTAACAATAACAACTTGATATTAATTTATGCTTTGAAACAGGGGTACATTTTTGATTTATAAAATTAATGATGTTTTTTTTAATATGAGCTGAAACGAGCTGCAAAAGATTCTTTACGCATAGAAATGTGGTGGTAACGATAAACATATTTAGTGGACCCACTATTTCCCGTTAACAACCAATGTTTCCGAAATTGACAAAACAGAAAAAATAACATTTTCGTCTCTTGTGTAAAGTTCAGTGAAAAATTAACTACCATAACACCCAGGCTGAGGCTATAATTAAAGCAAACAAACACTATTCTCAAAATAAATTTCTAAATGTGACTTTACGTATTTAAATGGATTTGTACAGCAATTCAAAAAGCAACGAGGTTAATGTGGCTCTAATGCACTGCAGCAGCGGAATTTTGTAGAACTAAATGTTACTGCGGATCGCCTTCAAATAATACCACAAATCATAATCTAACTAACAAAACCAGACTGCATGGTATGGTCCTAGCGATAGTGTTCATGGAAATCGCGATCATCAGTCATGATGGACCGACATGGATGAATTATTAATATAGAAATATTTGTGGTTCATTTCATAATATTATCTTAATACCAATAATTCATTAGAATTATAAATTGCATATCATTAAATCCAAGTGTATTGTGAGAAAGTAAATTAATAAATGCGCAATATCTAATATTATCCATAACCCACAGTAATCAAGTATTAATAACATTGCGAAATCGTGCGATAGCTATAGTACATAGTATAGCTAACACAATGGAAAATATAATTATCCCGATAGTGTAAATGGTACATCTTTAGCAATTACCGGGCGAAGCCGTGTTTATATGCCGTGTAAGTAATATGACCCCACTATTAAGAGCAATAACTCAAACAGCATCTCTGATCCAGACACATCATCATTTACTTTATTACAGACTTACCCACACAGATGCCACTTACTTATGTATATGCGAGTACTGTAATATCATATCATCTTCTATCCATAGTCTCAGAAATGTTGGGGACCTATCACCTCAATATGGCACCCCTATTTTTCCCTGTATTTTGCAGTCTACTACATAACAAGTCACAGTTTTTCATCTATTTTCTCCAACGACACTGGGCGTCTTCCTTCTAATACCGAACAGAAAATCTCTCGGGGTAACCTATCTATCGACATGCCCGAGCTAGCTCATCTGGGATATCTCTATAAAAAAATTAAGGTTCCAAAACCGGAGTTTTCTATATAAATAGAGTTTCTCAATCACTTCCATAATGTCAACCCGCTGTTCCCTTCAGTGTGTTTACGACTGATGGGAGTTTCTTTTAGCGCAGTGGCACCTGGTGAATGTGTTCAGCCATTCAGCCACACCGGATAATATATACGGTTATGCTAAGAGTTTACGGATACTACTGAAAGAAATATGTGGTCACCACGGTAACGAATATGAAGTGTTTGTTTGATCACTTTTTCGTCACATTTTTTAAATAATTCTAGTTAGATTTTTTACGACTTAGGGAGCGGACGAACTAAGATATTTTTATTGAAAATTTTTTCTTACAACAAATTTGTAAATGTCGTATTTTATAGACATTTTTCAACACAGGGTCGTTCTGTGTTTCTATGAACGCGGAGCTGTAACTGATTGATTTATTAATTATGTGATGATCTTATTAGGAAGCGATCATGCATCGTCAGTCAATAAATTCAATAACACGAGTGATTAATCTAAAAGCAAGCATTATAAAATAAATAAATAAATTACATGAGAAATTTAGAAAGGAATAAATTTTGTTAACTTTATAATGATATCTACTGGCCTCCTCGATCACCTAATTTAACGGCTCCCGACTAGTTTCTGTGGAGGCACTTGAATGGAAAGATCCTCGCAAAATAACCCAACAGTAATTCCGAAGCTACAGGATAATATTCGAAACGAAATTTCTGAAATAACACGCGAAAATGTGGTTAAATGAGCACGTATTTGTGCCGCTGCAAGAGGCGGCCACTTGTTCAATCTTATATTTCATCATAATTGTAATAAACACGTAAACTATAAATAAAAATTGTTAAAAAATTGTGTTTCGTTATTTATTTATTAAAAAACAACATCGGCCTGAAACATAATATTCACCCTGTATATGAATACAAAGTGATTTTATGTTATTTTTCTGTAAGTATTCGTATAAAATCCTCTCAGCATAATTACGTTTTTGCGAGCGCAATAATTTATTCTGTATAACGTAGTCATTTATGATCTCTTCATACTACATTGCATTATTGTATATCTACATAATTTTAATACACACTATGCCCGACCTCCTGCAATACATCCTTTCATCACACCCTTCTCTCTTCTTCTTCTTCTTTCTTCCTTCATATCAGTATTGACACATATTGACCTCAGTCAGATGAAACACGGCTCGCGATGCACCTCCACGAGTCTCGGTCCCGGGTCGCTCTCGCAGCTGACGCCGCGCAGGCACCCATCGTTGTGAAACTCTTCTATATAAGTTTTCTTCATCCTAATGTTGTGCCCGGGATAATTTCCTGTTGTGACTGAAAAATTAGACGAACCGTAGAAAGAGCTTACCGTGGTCGAATTAATTGTTGCAGGTGTGAGGCATGCTTGGCCACAATCACATCTTATCACAAATTCTTTACTCTTTCCATTCACCCTTCGTTAGCCTTTTTCTTTATTTCTCTAGCATAAGTCTGGTTTCAAAGAATTTATTTAAATGTTGTGTTTGTAAGTTTTTATTAATTACATCTCATTTAAATGAATGAGTACATTATTCGCAAAGCAGAATGCAATAATTAATCTTCTCTCACATGACAAGTAGTTTAACCAATGATGATTGCGATCCTCGCTGTCGCATTTATAATTTACGTATATAATGTAATCGTCTGCATCAGTAATAAGAATGTTAATAATTACTTACTGAGTAATGCATCGTCAGTGCTCAATCATAATATGCAATTTACTGAACACACTTAGGGAAACATTGTTCAATAATTGAGTGCATAAAATACATGGACAAATAATAATGGAAACATTGTATATGTTTATGTAAATGTCTTTCTGGTCCAATGTCGTTGTTCTTTTAGCTGGGATGTCTTATTTATATTTCGACCGACCGAAGCGCGCACTAGTTGTTTATCAGTACCACTGGACTGGTCGAAGCAGGGGATGTAATTGAATGACACCTGTCGGTAACCGTCTTCTTAACATTTCAAAAAAAGGGCGGCAATACTCGTACATACACATGTTCATTATTATAAACCAAGAAACCCAGTGGTGCCAATCGAAGTAACAAAGCGCGTAAACAATATATATATATATAACCTTATTTAAATAGAATGTTCTCTCTGAAATGCACGCGTGTGCACGTGCACAAGTCTTAACAACATAGCACTAAAAAAAAAATAGCACGTGTGGTAATAAAATGATAATTTACTAAAATAGGTTATCAGATATATTTGTTTAAATTAATGTTACGTACTTGACTTCTTAGTACGTCTTTAGTGTACACCTCGTAATGTGAAAGTCCAAGAAATAGACTTTGTAACAATTAATATCTTATTACAATAAGCTACAATTTAGTTCAAGGTATATCATTAGTTTAGGTCAAACTATCAAGCCGATGAACCGCAGATAAAAGAGACGCGCGCACTCCTGCGCGCCGTTTTTATAGCCACAAATACCCGCACCGGCGGTGCGGCACACATACACACATACACACACCATCCCACCATTCCAAGGACATCACAATTATTAACTTGTACAAATATGTTTACGTAGCTTCTTATTAATATTTTGAATATATATACATAATTAAATAAATAGCCTTATACCGATAAAGTGATGTTTCTCTTCATTTCTCCCCCAGCGCACAAAGCAGTGGACATCAAAATTGAACTAAAGTTTTTTTTGCGCGTACAGTGATCCAAAAATTAGAAAAAAAATTGTTTAATATTGTCCTAACCTACTTTAGAAGACATAACTCACATGTACGGGATATAACAGAACTAGTCTAGTGGATATCTGACCACATTACGAGTCGAAAATGTTCAAAGAATATGTACAAAATCTGCACTATTACGGAAAATGTATTGAAATTTTTACAATATCGTATTAAGCTGAAGTCTCCGTACTTCGAAATAAATATTCGCGAAATTGTTCCATTATTAATCGATATCAACTAACAAAAAGTAGTCTAGTCGCTCGAAATTCGGTGACCTTTAAATTTTTATATTCAATATATCATTTTAATCGAAATAACTGCTTAATCTTATATCTCTGACATGGTTTAAATTAGGCACATATCCCTTAAATATTTTATCAGGTATCCACCTATAAAATATTGTGGATACACCCTGTTACATCCTGTATATATATGTATATTAATATTACATATTTCGTAATAATTAATCGCCTAATCTTAGAATCTTTTTAATAGGTATACCACTATATCAATCAAATTCAAAGTAGCCAGGGTTAAAGTTGACCGGATGACCACTTAAAATTTTGCGGTTTATATAGGACCTCTAGCAGTGGCGTAACTATACCAATGCAGCAAATGCAGTGCATTGAAACCCACGTCAGATAGGGCTGCAAAAAGTTCGCGCCCTACAACTCATTTGCATTGATATTTGTGCGAGCATCGATATCTTTCCCAGCTTTAATAAGTATATAAGTATGAAATGAAATTAGAAAAATTAGAAAATCGTTTCTTACGCGTGAAAAAATTATCGATGTAATAAGCTATCAATTTAATAAGTCTTATATAATTGGTTCAATTTTTGTTACACCTTTATTATGTTTTTTTTACATCGGTTATCTGCTTGTTTTCCAAATAAAATAAAATCTATATACTAGCAGTTCCCCGCTACTATATCAGCCTAGGGACCAGACCAGAAAATTGAAGCAAGTATTTTTTAAATTACAAGTGTCAAAGAAAACGAATGTTTTTTTTCATGAGAGTGTTAATATTATATGAGACAAGAGATTAATTTTGTTCTCACTATTTATCGAATAAAGAACGCAGCACTAATATTCGTATATCTTATATGCAATACTTATTTAAAGGGTGTTCGAGCCGTTTAAAATTAATTAAATTGTAAGTTTTTTGGTGTTTGACTTGTTGCCTCATGCATAAATTCAATTTGCGGTTTACCAAATTTTAACTTGCATATCTCTTTTCCTTTCTTTCTTCACCTATCGTTAAGCACAAGAAAGAAAGAAGGTGTCGCAGTGATTCCAAACTGCAGCAAGTTCAGTGCGCTTGGAACTTTTGTATGGATAACTACACCGCTTAGGACGCTTATTAATTAATTTTATCTGAATCCCGCTTATACGTAATAATCCTTTTCGCGAGTATTATTATACACCCCACGATGCTTGTATTTGTGATAGAAAGGAATCAACAAATGAACCAGGATCCGGCAGATGAAAAGTGAGTGCCTTCCTTTCTTCCTCATTTTTCCATCAGGGTGCCTTTTTTTTCATTCTGCATTGGGGTACAATTTTTGTAGTTTAATTCAGTTTGAAGTTTTTGTAGTTACGTTAATAATATATAATATTGTGATGCAATGTTCCCTGTTCTATAGTATTGTTGTACTGCTTTCTATAAAATAATGTTTAGACTTGTTTAATGGCACAAGTCACTCTTAAAGGGTGGATTGCCTATTTGAAAGAAGAAGAAGAAGAATAATATATACTTACCTTTGACATATTCGCGGGATATCTCCCAAGTGCGGTTATTCAGTTAGACTAATGCAAAACAACAAACCATGACACTGTGGAATATTATCAATAAAATTAATTCATAATTAGGTATTTACAAATTTGGTCTGTAAAAATTCTAAAATTTAATTGGTGAAATCAAAAAATGTTTTCCGTGAGAAAAAGTTATAGAGCCCACTATCCTCAGGTAAGAAAATGAAAAATACGCTGTAATACACATGTCCATTGTGTCTTATTGTGATGCTGCGAGTGTGTGCGCCCATCCAATCCACAATGAGTGGTTTAGTGGTCCAGATACCGATCTAGTGATCTAGTGGTCGGGGGATCGAGCCTCGTTAGTCCTATTTCCTATATCACAAGCGTTTAGCTTAGTTTGAAAAATAGTTTGAGCAATGTATTCCGTGTTCCTATTAAAAAAAACCTTTTTCAAAATATATCATTTATTGTTAACACATTTAAGCAATGAGTAATTTTCATCGAATAATGTAAATTTTATGAATTAATTATTCATAATTAAATTCTATCACTTTTTATTTATATCTATCAGAAATCTATAGACTTCAGTTTATTGCTTTTAGACCCTCCGGGCGGCCATATTGTAATCGCTGCACAGTCATTAATAGTGTCTTCAAAAACGATAAAACAGTACATAAAGCAACCAATGGTATGTCCGTATTGTCTAGTGTAAGCTTTATGGAATGTATGAATGTAGGAGCAAAAATGGGCGATTTGATTGTATGCTGTTTATTGTACGCCGATGATACAGTACTGATGGCGAATAATAAACAAGAATATATGAATGTTAATAAGTCGAAATTGATAGTATACGAGAAGAAGGAAAGCAAGATACCGTGCAAAATACTTGTAGATAATGAATGTTAGGAACAGGTAGATGAGTTTGTGTATTTGGGAAGTACGTTTGATGGAAACAGAAAGGCTGAGAATGATATCGAAAGGAGGGTAACTGCAAGGAATAAAGTGAACAGCGTTTTGAATGGAACTATATCTAACGGAATTTTGTCAACCGAGGTAAGACTAGCGGTGCACAATGGAGTCCTGGTACCGACACTGATGTATGGAAGTGAGGCCTGGAGCTCGCAGAAGAGGAACGAAAGTAGACTGAACGCAGTGGAAATGAGATCACTTAGGCGTATATGTGGCAAATCTATTTATGGCAGAGTAAAGAATGAAGATATAAGGAAAGAATGTAAAGCTGATGTTAGTGTAGTGAGTAAGATTAAGAAAGAACCACTTAGGTGGTTTGGCACCAGAAATAGAGGAAGTCCGCGAAAGACCAGGTAAACCAGATAATGGAGGATGATTCTGTTAGATGCCTCAACAATGGATGAGTTTGTATGAAAAGATGTATGAATGTGGATGAGGCGAGAATTGTGTGTCAGGACAGAGGAGTGTGGCGCTCTATTCTCTCTGCATACCCTCGCGGGGAAACGGCGTGAAGGTAAGTAAGTAAGCTTTTATAAAAAAATTGTGAATAAGCAAACAAATAATATCAATCACTACCTCAAGGAACCGGAATTTCATTAAATGTTTGTATTATTCTCGCCTTCATCTCGATATTATAATTATTTTCACAGACTGATAGTTCAATCTGATATATGTATTATATTACATCTCTCAGCTTACACTGATTTATCCTAAAATTAATACGATAATATTATTTATATCAACCTTAATACAAAAACACTTTGACGATTCTGATAGAAATGGCCGCCATTTCACATCTGTCAAATTGTTGCCTGATTCGTGGTGACGGCTGTCATTTTGCCGTTTTCTACGCACGTACCATGTATCGACAGCTTCAATTTGTATTTATAATCATATCATGAATTTCTTAACAAAATAATAGTCTAAAACGTCGCCTTGAGAATATTACAGATTTTCTGTAAAAATATCATTGAAACATGACTGGGGATAAGGGCGATATTGGACATGCAAGTGAACTATTACGTTACTGGTAAGATTATATTAAACATTTAAGTATGAGAGTAAATTGTAAATGCCTAAGCCTGATATTCGTAACGTGCAAAAACATTAAACGCGTGTGATGAGCTTTTAAAATGTATTCCCAATTCAAATACATTTTCCACGTTTCAATGTTCACCCACCACCGACACGCATCAACAGTTAGTGGCGCCGGCGCCAGGGGACAATTACCTCCCCACCGCGGGCCAGGTTCAAGGCCTACTCTAGGCAGAAATACCTTACCCTACCAAACCACTAGGGTTGCCGTTACACAACCCTGCAGAGGCGTAAGACTCTGTACCGGAGAAGTATATTTACAAGGGATGGAAATCAAAAAAAAAAATTAAATATTAGCCTACATTTCTTTGTTTTGTTCAATGTAATATGATAAAGATAATAATTTAATACAATGCGTATGTTTTATCATTTTATAAAAAGTTTCGTTATAATAAGTAAACGGCATCTTTCTGTTAGTCAACATGCCCGTAATACAGCTGGTGAAATATACCACGAGTGACGAAACTTCATCATCATTCCTATCCTTGGAAAAGATTGAAATTCATCTTCTTCGCTCTGCACTATTCTCGAATCTTCTCCTGTAACATGAGTTGCATGTTCCCTAAGAATCTTTCCTTAAGTACTAGAGTTTCTTCTTTTTGAAATTATTCAAAATTTATTCATCCAGAAATAAAATCCCAAAAACCTTAGCAGCATTTACTTCATTGAAATCCTAAAAAATATTTTATATATTGGGACGGAAAAGACAATTTCCTGTAAAGAAAATTTTTATTAAGCTCTAATGTTGACGCTAATGTGGATATTTTATGTTTATATTAAAAATATTATTTTTTGTTTCTTTTTAAATACATTTTTAATAATAAATAATATTTTCACATAATATTAAGGGCCGGTTGTGTGATCAATAGTTTACAATAGTAAAAAAAGTTACTAAAGTAAAAAAATTTGCGAAAACGGGTTGTTTGATCGTTAGTAAAAAAATATTTACTTCTCGAAAGTACATCCCTTAGTAAGCTCATTCTACTCTGCGATGTCCAATAGTGAAAATGAGAATCAACAGTTAAATATGGCGGACTTTTCACAGCTGTTCCAATAGTCATCTGACACATTGATACTTTGAAAGATGCAGTATACGACAATTAATCATTCAATATCCCGCTATTTTAGTGATGAAAGTTCGTCCGACGATGATCTCGTTATTTAATATATATTATTACACATAATACGAAAAATTTCACCACGAAAGTGACAGATATCGAACGCCTAGGCGAAAAAATTAATAGATTATTTATCGCGCCTATAGACATCTTCATCTATGCTTTGACTATATTAAACTTGATGTATTAACAACACCCAAAGGATTTTTATTACGGGAGTTAGTAAAAGTTATTAGAGTAAAAAGTTACCATAGTAAAAACTTACTACAGATCACACAACCGGCCCTTAAAGTTGTATAACTCAAGTTATATATATTACTCATACTGTTAATTACGCGTATAATTCGATTCCGGATATTTACGTTCACGTTATATTTTGACAGAATGATGGTGGTTTACAATCACCTCACCTTCGCAATAATTGAGAGTTAGACACATTCTTGAAATAATCTGCAGGTGAGAAACTTATCTTTAAAATTTACCACATGATCGAGCGATTCACCGAAAGTGCTTCATGAGACCATGAACCGACAGACGAAGGAGTTTGCTTTGTTCCTTTGAGATTATAATATTTAAAAACGTCATCGTCAGCGTTGGTTCTTCTTACATTTATTCTCCAGTATTGCCAATACAACCAATCTTGTAAATAAACAAGCAGTTCCTTGTAAATTTATGATACTTCTGTCGTGCAAAAAAGCGGATGGAAAAATAAGAATAACCCACTAAAATAGATTTTAATGTCTTTGATGTATTTTTCAGGATTCGAATTGGTAGGGTTTATTGACATCATAAAAATTCTATATACCAAAACATCTTCGTGGTATACGATAACCAAATTGAAATCAAGTTTGGACTGGGGGTCAATGGAGGTTCTTTTTTAAACTCGGAGGTCGCCGAACCAAATCCAATTACCGGTGTCTTTCAAGTTAATGCCACCCTCGTAAAACAAATCTATAAAAATGAGCAATAAATATATTTGTGACATTTACTAATATATATATATATATACCTACGAGATTACATAGAATAATGACTATTTTACAAATGTACTAAAATCTTTAATAGAAAAGTAAAAATCGGTTATTCAAATAAAATAATGTAAAATAGGAAGCATTTTCACGAAAAATAACTACAGCTGAAGACCGAACTCATCACGAATGCTTTTTTTGTCTAAGCTTCAAATATTTTATAATATTTCAATTAATCAACAGTGTAACCTTACTCTATCGGATTATACATTTTTTCTATTTCAATAAAATTATCCCATTCAGGACATGCCATCAATTTATATGTTAAAAAATACTTACGATTTATTGTGAATGCGGGATATAACCTATTTATTGTATTCTACAAATTTTGAACGTCAATTTTTGTACGACAGAATTTATACACTACCATTTATACGACAAAACAATTATAAGAGTGGAAATACGCCAAACATTTGTACGAAAGATATACTTTATACGAAAATATTTACGCTGTAACAATTCACATACTACTGTAAAAGAAGTTTTTATAGTATTATAGTTTCAATTCCCAGTTTTTTTGGTAACAGTAAGGTAGGTGGCAAATAATACAATGAAAAATTGAGTTTTTTTTGTGTTACTTATATTGTATTTATATTCATATAATTTTTTTGCCATATAAAGTTGGTGCACAAAATTTCGGACAAAGTATAAATCAGATGTAAACTCTAAACTATTATAAAACAACGATTTGCTACTGAATGATGGTCTTGCACCAAGATGAAACAAAAGTACTTTCTACACAAAACATCAATTAGATCGATGAATATTTAAAATTAAATCAAGTCGCAAGCCTGAATCCTCTGGATAGTGGCAGTTGAGTTATCATACCATTATACCATTCATCTTGTGTGTACATCGAATTGCGGCACGGGCGCTGTTTTGTGATTCGTCACTAGCGAGGCAGCCAATCTCTAATTATTCCGCCATATATCTATTGCTTGCGAGAAATGTGAATTGATAATTATTATAAGACCCGATAGCGCAATAGTCTGAGTACTCGTTACCTTTGTGATCATGGACAACCGAGGCCGTAAATAATATCAATATACTCATACAATTACACTTAAAGTAGGCTTTCCTTAGGCTCATAAGGCGTAAATTTCAATTAGCTGAATAAATTATAAACTCTTACAGCATTCTTTATTGAGACGTTGTACCTAATAAACTATAGCAGATTAAAATCATAAAACTTCACATAAACTTTAATTAATTAGAATTGAATCCGGATCTAATCCTTTTAACAGAGATATGACAACTGATCTGAGAAAAATCGTTGTTTTTTTTATATCTCCCCATGTTAAAATTCTTCTATAAAAATATATATTCATTTTATATGTTAAAATTGAGTTACAAGTGAGCGGGAATAAAATAATATTAAAATATGAATTAAATATATTAATTATAAAGATATACATATAAAATCAATTTTATCGAAAAATATTGTTGTTGCGCCACCGGAATTCGAACCTGGATCTCTTTCCTAACCGGGGAAGGTGCTTTATCCAACTAAGCTACAGCGACATTATTTTTAGCGACAATTTTCGACCGTATATGTTACCTTTTTGATATTAATACATTTAATCGTTCCATCATTTGACAGAGCCATCTACCTTATTTTTACAGAATCTCAAATACCTTTGAGTAAACTGATAGCAGACGCCAGAATTATCAATTCATTTTTATTAAATTTTGGACACATTGATACAACTTTATTATTTAGGAGAACACATTCTTACAACTTCACAATAAGAATGTGTTCTCCTAAAAAATAATATTAAACCATAAAATATTTTTGATTTTCTTGTGTATTGTATATATTGATAAGATAACAAATTCCTCAAAAATGGCATTAATTATGTAATCCTCTATAGAAGACTTAATATTGTATCAACTAACTTGTCATCTCACCTTTTTTCCGCGCGGGTAGGCAGAGAGAATTGAGCCCCACACTATTCTGTCCTGACACAATTCTCGTCTCATCCACATTCATACATCTTCTCATACGAGCTCGTCGATTATTGAGCCTTCTAACAGAACCATCTTCCAGTGTCTGGTTTACCCGGTCGTGCCAAGTCTTCTGATGCCATCAACACTTGCGTCATATATCTTCCTTACAATTCTCTCATCATCCATCGTTCCATATGACCAAACCACCTAAGCGATCATATTTTGGATTTTGGACTCTTCAGCCAATTGACAATTTTCTTTCTCGGATACAAGGTACAGCCGATGATATATTTGTATAAATAAATTTGGATTTTAATTTATTCAGTCCTTCACGTCAGAGTAATTAATTAATTAATTGCAATCTCAGCTACCTCCATATATTTTTAATTGGAGAAAAACACGAAAAACTATATATATTTTAATGAATTCATTATTATGAATGACGACTGCTATATTCCGGATTAAAACATAAAATAAATGTAACACGTTTTTTAAAAAACAAGCTGCCATTTAAATTTCAGAGTAGCGAAGACTGCCATTGGTCGAATATTAATATAAATGGCGGAAAGCAAAAACAAATGACTTTGCAGCTAACGCCGATTTCGAATAATCAATTTGATTATTAATAAATATGTATAAGCTATGTGAGAATAAACCCCAAAAATAGTTAGAAAGAAAATAGAAGAAAAAAAATTGCCGAGTTTGTAAACCATGGTGGGTTGACAAATTGTGAATCATGCGTGATATTATTTGAAGACTAAATTTTCATTGACATATTTTATAAATTGTCATTAAAATATTCATATTTTATATAATTACTAATTATCAGTATCTAATCAACTTGCTGTATCTATGCACACTATCAAAAAAAGAGTTATTATAACTGTATTTAAAAAATATTATAGCATAATAAATACCAAGTAAAACAATTATACGTGACTTCGTAGCAGTAATACACTCGTCTATAAATGTATTTAAACACAGTATCAATAGCGTTGATTTCGGGACTTAATGATCCAGAACTAATTAATATATCAAAAGTCCTGTTAGTTAACAAACCTGATTACTGATTACAAAACACGAATCACACTCCTCAATGTGTACATAGACAGGCACTATGGGCAGCTGCCGTAAAGCATAATCTTATACCAGTTTCCTTACCGTTTTTTTCTTATTAAACCCAGTTTTTTGCCCGTGCGTAAAAGCCTTCATTAAAAGCATAAAAAGTCTCACTCTACTAATTGATGAGAAAGATTTGAGTCATTAATACTCTTAAAAAAACGCCGTGCGGCGAATCTGAAAATCATTAGTTTGACCAAAACTTTTTATTTACATTTTCTAATTAATAATTTATCGTCGCAGTCTTAATATAAATTTAAACTAATGTTAATTCTTCAGAGAGTATTTAACGATTGTTAATTATTCCATAAAAGCAATAGTGGCTGAATTTATTAATGAGTGAAAATGAAAAGATAACATCTTCCAACACGAAAATAAAGACAAATAATAATAATAAAATAGTAATGATTATTACAGCTAGGCTGACTGGGTGGCGTCTAAATACCCAACCGACTATTCTTAAAAATGTACAGCTGCGCTTGCATACTTACTCACTCACTCACTTTCTCACCCGCTCACTCATACTTACTCACTCACTCACTTTCTCACCCGCTCACTTATACTTACTTACTCACCCACTCACTTACTTACTCATACTTATTCAGGATAGGGAAAAGGGGGCGCCACACCCTTTAGCCTTGTTCAGAGATTAAAAATGGCTATTTCTATAAAACCTATGTATCAATGATGAAAATTATTAAAATATGTATCATCATTGTACCAGTGACATTCGCGCCGCCTGGTGGTGATTATTTAAAATCGTACATTTAAATAATCCAATAGGGACGGAGGGGTTTGTGTCTTCGCTAAGAATATATTATTTTTAATTAAATTTAAAAAAAAACAATTTATAATAAATATTATTATTGAGTTATGCTAGTTTGCGTAAGCATTATTTAGATGTTACAGCTGTTTCGGCGGTTAAGGCCATTTTCAAACAGTGGATAAACCACGTACAATCGACTTATTTAAATTATTTTAATATTAATGTTAAATCTGATAAGAATATTAATATACATCTAATTACCCATAGGGAAAGGGGTAACTAAAATCATTTAAATAAGTCAATTGTATGTGGTTTATCCACTGTTTGAAAATGGCCTTAACCGCCGAAACAATAAACAAATTAAACAAACTAAACACAATAACTATGTTACTCATTTAATATCATTTGTTCTGGAACTGTACGAACACACCTTATACATCCATAATCCGGGGTCCTGACGTACAACTCTCGCTAAACATAGTTTAAAAAAATTTAATTTTAATTTATTATAAGTGAAAATACACCATCATTATAGAAAGAAGATCATCAAGGAAATCCCCATTTTCTTCGCCATTAAATCAATTGATCATTATTATAATCTGAATTAAACTCATCAGAGTGACTGTTTTACAGGTTGTCATGCTGTGGCGAGAAGACACGTGATTTCCACATTACCTCGGATAATCGGGGTTCTACTGCCTACATGATTTTATGAACCTTAAATATATAAATGTTTTGTTATATATTATACAAGTCGGATTCTACTCGTTTTTCTCCAGGATTTATACAAATTACAGGTTACGAAATAACAAATATATACTTACAACACTTCGATACTTTCAAGTAGGCATCTTACAGTATTACGGGCACGTGTGTGTATGTGTATGTGTATGTTGACTTGTAAAAGCCAAAAGCAATTGTTTTCGAATCTTTCCGACAGGTTTATGAGATTATTCAATTCCAGGGGTGGACACCATTATTTGTTTCGTATTTTTAAATAAATTATTTGCAAGAGTTGATATGTCCAAAAACCACTTAAATACTACAATAGTGTTTCAATTGTGTTTACCAAATATTAAAAATATTCGTGACTTGGAACCAAACAAAAGATTTGAAAACCATTAATGCAACTAATGTTTATAAACATTTAATAGATCAGTGAATACATCACACCTCATACCGATGAAGTGTATGATCAAGAATCAATTAATTAATGAATAACAAATATATATATATATATATCTGATTCGAAAGTCGTATTCTACGGCAATTGTTGTGAAACATGAACTTTCAACAAAAGAGGAGACCAAAAACTTGAGTGATGCAAAGAGGCGTGAAAAGATGAACATATCATAAGAAGATACAGGTAGAGAAACATGCGGACAAGAAAATAGATAAAATAAGTCAAGAAAATTATATAGCGATGGAAAGGCCACGTAGCTCAGAAGACGAACAAACGCAGTCGTCCAGTGATATCTAAGAGGTATCAAAAGGTCGGCAAGCCATTCTTTGTCGATCTGATGAAATCATGGAACGTCGAATATCGAACTGTTCACCTGTTGATCTGATGAAAACATTAAACTCTGCGGAAATACATGGCAGCGAATAATAATGGACAGAGAAAAGGGAGTGACTCATTGAGAGGGCTTCATCTATATAATAGATAATAATTATGATATTATTTTTAATATTTATAGAAACTTTACATTCTCGAGTCCCTCTCTGCTAATATAAAAGTTTGGCTAGACAATTAAATAATCTGTTCCATCAGAAGATGTCTATTTAATTAGTATAGCAACAATAAACAAGTATCATTCATTTGGATTCCTGCGCATAAGGAAATTCATGGAAATGAATGTGCTGATAAACTGGCCAAGGAGGCCACTCTTTCCGGAGTTTTCCCTCGTTAATTCCATATCCCGATGTATGACAGACTTAATATGGTATAAAACGTACGAATTCTATCTGGACTGCACAATGAATGGATCCAAATAATCATAAGGGTAATCGGCTTAAAATAATTTAAAGATCTATTCCCCGCACCCCCTGGATCTCTAAAAGGAAAGTCTCCAAAAGAACAATATCAAATATCTCTAGAATGAGAATTGAGCATTGCCAGATAATCTCACATTTATTTAGATTGAACTTAATATATTCCACAACGTGTGAGTGTTGTGCTGAGGAGGAAACCTTTGACCATATCTTTGTTGCCTGTCCATTACGGATCACAGGTTCTTTTTACAGTAATCTCGTCAATGATAATTTTCAACTCCCGGTTAACTTGTGTCATCTTCTTTCCCTTAATTCGCCACATTTTATCTATATAATAGCAAACTTTTTGAACGACAATGGTATTGACTTGTAATATAATATTTCCTATTGTATAATATTATTGTACTTTTTTTTATAAAATAAAGTTTTAACTTGATTAATGTCACAAATCACTCGTGAAGGGTGGATTGCCTATTTAAAAAAAGAAGAAGAAACTTTACACTATGGTTATTCATTTTAATATAAATTATTTATTACATTAATACATACAATTTTTAGGTGTATTAAATTAACTCATAAAGTGGTTAAAAACAAAGTAATAAATATTTTATGTTAATGATGGTATTAATATATTTTGGGCACATGTAACAAATAAATAAATATATGACGTGAATTTTGGATGCAGTTGGAATATGGGACAACTGCAAAATATCCGATTAAAGAATTTTAAAAGAAATAATTTTATTAACGATGACATGTATGAACGAAGTAGGAGTGAGGTGCCAGAAGAGAAGATATTATTATATCCTCTTTTCCTACCTCCGCGGATTACGGCTTTAGTTTGTTACATGCATTATAATTATACTTACAAAGAATATCGTTGGCGCGTGCGGTTTATCGTAAAATCATTTATTACGCGTATATCGTAAAATCTTTACTACTAACGACTGAGTGATGTCCCCCTATGGATTCGCACCGGTTCGAGCAAACCAGTTGTTCAAATTGGAAACCTCTCACCGGACTGTTCGTTGCTGAATATTTACAATAATGTCAAGTATTGGGATACGTTCAGCAGAAAATTATTCAAGCAATTTAAAATGGTGAAATCTCTGGTAATTCATAGTCCTGTATTAAATGGGAACATGGGCATAAGAAAAAAATAAAATGAATATGTTGGAATATGCTACGCATCCCGTGGACTGCAAGACGCACAAATGTATTTTTTCACCAGGATTACAGTAAGACTTTCGACAACATGTAGGAGAAGAATTGCTACATAACTTAGATATATTGCCAGAAAGAATATAAATTAGATTAACGTAGGTTAGGTTAGTTTAGATTAGATTAGGTTAGGTTTGGTCAAGTTATGTTTATTATTATAGAACAAAGTATATATTTATTTTAACGTACGTATAAACATTTATAATTCCTATTTCTATAAAAAAAGGTAATATTATTAAATACGGTGTATTTTATCAATATTGCTAATGAATAATAATATGCTATGTGTAATTTTGTCACTGTCTTTGAAGTATTTATTTTAATGCACTGTTAAATAGTACCCATTAAAAATGAATTCTGATTCTGTTATTCTTGAAACTTTTAGAAATAAGACGATAAATAATTTTGATCAAAAAAATGTTGACTGCGCCTGCCCGATGCAGGTGGCTGTAAAATGCATTTCGGATGGCAATGGCCTTAGTGGAGGCTGGCTGCAGTTTTTTGCCGTCCGGCATATTGCATTCCCGTCCCGCAATGCATAATCTCCAGTCCGAACATAATGCATCAGAAATCATGGACCAAATTTGTGGAGAAACCGGCTGCAAAGAAGAATAGCCCAGATGAACTAAGCCTATTTGTTACTTAAATTTTAGAGCAATCGGTATTATCTAAGTTAGACGATCATTCTTCAAATAAATATTTTACTTTCCCTCATTACAACTAAACTTTCTTCTATGCTTTTGGTACATTATTTGTGTTTAATATTTCAACCCCAGAGGATCCTGTCCTATCCCGGAATCGTTATGAGAGTTGTGCATTCTCGCTTCGATTCCACTAACGCGTGCGTTAATTTAATAAAAACTTCAAAGCAGAACTATTAGAACTAAACCATTCCGGTTCTCACTAATTGCGTCGGCTAGGTAGTTGCCTCGTGACTAATGTTGGCCAGTACGCAGGCATGGCCGATGTTTCCGGAATTGGTGAAATAACAGTTTTATCCCCTGTGCAAATCGTTGTAGTTAAGTATGTTCGGAGCTAAGCGTTAATCTATTGTGGTGTTGTTTTGATATTTTAAAACGACAACAAGAATCGATAAATAAAATCAACCTTGCCGCATAAAACAAATGACGGAAAAGAAAGAGACAAAGTAATAATAGAGACGGAAAGAGATACACACAAATCTGGGAACAATTAAGTAACAAAGACTTGTCCAGTGGTCTTGAATGAATTAATTAAGCAACTCATGAAACCCAGTTTAACAAGAAGCAAGAATATAAATTTGTGGCCAAAACAGGTAATTTAGTCTCGATGCAAGATGAGATTCCGAGCACGTGACCTGATCTCTGATGCGAGCCGCAAAATTGATACGCAGAGAGGTTATTTCACCAGGTAATTGCCGGTTACGGAATTCGATTATTTATGGCCCTTTTAGGGGATGATTTCAATTATTTTATTACAACATCTTGACAGAGATATACAGTTTTGAAACGGAATTAAGCTTCTGGCCAGATTGATTTGCATTCTGAGCAGTCGGCGGCTTCTTAGCCGACAGATAGAAGAGCTATTGAGAAATTTATTCCGTACAAAAAATATGTATGCATTGCGATCTGAGTGTACGATAAATAGTAGGCAATGTTTGTTTTTTTAATTTTGTATGTGCTCAATTAATCAAACGTACCAGAGTGATTTATATCCGCAATATTACTTTTTTTGATATCTTTAATGTATCTGTTACTAGAAAAAAAAAGAATTAAAATCGTAACTTTTGTAATTATCTGAAACTCGCATACGTGACCCGCAATTGATTAAAATATGTGTCTCTGGATGGTGTTTATCTTAATTGTTCTTGAACTAACTAACTCACCTGCTGTGAAGAGTTTTCCGCAATGGGATTCGAAACATCAGCCAGAGAGGTCAGACGCGCGGTAGGATACCCCAGAAAAATCTACACGGAAGATTCAGAAGTGTCGTTTTCTTGCGCAGGTAGACAGAGATAATTTAGCGCCACACTCTTCTGTCTTTACACAACTCTCGTTTTATCTACACGGAATCGATTTCTTGGGAATCCGCGTCGATTATTGAGGCTTCTACAGGACAATCTATCAAGATCTGGTCTACCTGCTCTTACACCCTTTAATGCTGGTACCATCAACACTACGTTTTACCATTCTCTCCTCATTCATTCGTTACATGTGTCCAAACGTATGTACGTGACTCTTTCTAAATCCTGTCGATTACGCTACACTAAAATCCGGAATCCAATCTCTAGAACTGGAACAGAACAAGTTTTTCTGATATGGTAATCTCTTAAACGTTTACAAACTATAATAAAACATTTCGGAAACTAACCTAACCTAACCTATAAATAGATTTTTTAATAATGAAAGTCTATAAATGAAATGAGTTCTCATTAATCTAATTTAAATATCATATACTTAATATTAAAAAGTTTAAAAAAATACAAATTATACACTATTTGTATATCTAAAATAATAGTGTGAGTAACTTATTACACTTATTAAAATATAATATTTATAATTGTTGTCCTTACATTTGGGTATCACAACGAAGATGATAATAATAAGTAGTAACGTAAAAAGAAAAAAGACGTATTACATCACTAAAACAAAAAATTTCCCTTTATAGAAAATGTTTTTTCCTATTATTTATTTCTCGTTGGTCTCTACAAATATATTAAATACCCGTAACAACCCTCTTATATATTACTGTCCACCCGTGAACGCGCAGCGCATTACATTATACATATCCTTCTATTTTTATGTTCTGGAGCCATCAATTAAATGTATTGTTAGCAAAAAAACACATTTTTACAATCTTGTTTTTTTTAATAAATATTTATTTAATTAACAGTTTGTAGGTATCAGCATTATATTATTCTACGACAATTTGGCACGGTAGATAACTGTAGTGGCGTACCTAAGATGGCAGGGTGTTTGCTTAGCATATGCGAGGTACCGGGAACAGTACCCAGTCTCCATCTTTTGGAAATGAAGTGATATAACACTTAATAAACTTTACTGGCATAGCCCCTAAAAAAATTATTGAATGTAAAATATTAAGACTATTTCGCAATAAAAACATCCACGGATATCTGTGTGAGCGTTGTTTGTGTATAATTATTAAAGAATTCTCTGTTTCATTGTACGAGCCTTGCATGTCTTCAAGCGATTTGTATGATTGTATAAGACTAATTTTACCTTAGGTAATGTGATGTATGATTTTATTAAAATAGTTTGACCGTAGGTAATAATAATAATAATATTGCATAATTTTGTATAGGCCATTGTCGTAGAAACTTTCACCTCAAGGGCACTTTGGTAATATGATGTATGATTGTATAAGACTAGTTTAACCTTTTTCAATATGATGTATGATTGTATACGACTAGTTTGACCTTTGTCAATGTGATGTATGAGTGTATAAGACTAGTTTAACCTTTTTCAATATGATGTATGATTGTATACGACTAGTTTGACCTTTGTCAATGTGATGCATGAGTGTATAAGACTAGTTTGAATGTGATGTATTATTGTATAGGTTAGTTTGACCTTAGGTAATGTGATGTATGATTGCATAAGACTAGTTTGAATTTCGGTAATATGATGTATGATTGCATAAGACTAGTTTGATTTTCGTTAATATGATGTATGATTGTAAAAGTTTTATTTGATATGTAATGTATGCTTTGAAGAGCGAAGTCCTACATAACGTAGTGATACCGGAAGAAATAGAACAAATTGAATCCACCGCGCCTATTTAAGCTCAGGTTCATTCACACAGGTACATAAATGCGTGCTTTGGCTTCCTTCCTACAATATGATGTTTTCCACTCATTAGTGGGCACGGGAGAGGCGGATATTGTGGTGGCGTTCCTCGTTTAAATAATGATTTATCTGGATGAGATGGGAGCCATTCGGGTTGAGGAAAAAGCGAAAATCACCGTTACTCCATAATGCTTTTGACATGTCGAGGCTCGCGCGTAATTGAGACTGCCGTGGACCGCGACTTGCTGGGGTACGTCATTACACGAGGAATCAGGAAGCATCGCAACCAATTTGCTGTTAATGCTGTGTGGACCAAACCACCCTAAGATATGATCTCATTTCACCGCTGTTCCCAGCTTCCGGACCGTAAATATTCATCTCGTAACGATGTTTACGCAGGTTAATTAAGAATGTTGGCAATTTTTTTTTTTTTTTTAAATTATGACACACTTCGCTGTATCCTTTCGGCATTCAACTTTTTATGTTAAAATAATTAAATAAATATATTTTAGCATAGATAATTGTATTGGGCACCATTTTAAATCCCCAATTTTATTAAATATATTAGGACCTGACGATATATAAATAAATATTTAAGACGGTTAATGCTAGGATCTAACTGTTTACCTTAGGACCCGTAGACAAGTGTGCACCCGTTTGAAATAATATGCAAAAGGTAATAATTTATTGGTTAAAAATATATATTTGCGAAACTTTTCGATTAAATATTATTACAAGCAAAATTAAGACCCCAGTCAAAATGTATGTACGAGTATGACGGATTAAATTTATGTAGGTATAAAATTGAGTACTCAACCGAAACATTTTGACCCCGAGGGCCCAAAAGTATCAGTTTTAAAATGAACCAATAGTGTTGTAAAATTTATGATGCAATTTATTTACAATTTCAATTGCATTTCACTAGCCATAAAAAGTGACAAGTCGACGAGTCAGGTAGCGAGGCAAAATGCGGAAGTCGGAATGTAAACAAATGGCCATCCAAGTTTATTGTTTGAAAATATAATAGTAAGAAATTGATGTAGCATGTCGAAAAGTGCACACAATCATGATGGTGCCCTGGCCTGACTTGCGAAGTTTGGCGCGTTACGATTTTGAGAAAGATTGACAGAATTGACAGAAAGACAATTATTCAGATAATTGTGCCAACGTTCCAAGAGTGAATTGAGGACATGCACCCGAATCACATAACAGTTTGGAAAATGTATTAATTATAATGGTTTACATACATACACTCCGTATATACAGATCCTGACGATCTTAAGTACCTTAAGTAAGTTAAAAACGCCTTAGTATTGTAGTTGTAAACGACTTCGATAGCTGGTTCCCAGTTAACCAATTGACAATAAGGATACATATGATATATGAACTGCACTAACATTTTTATTGTATTCGCTGTCTTTCTGATCCTTTAGCTGGGTAGATTTCGACCGACCGAAGCATTGGATATAATTGAACCGTCTGTCGTTTACCGTCTTCTTGGCTCTCCGAAAAAAGGCGACAATACGCACACACACACGTGTACATTACTATAAATCAGGAAACCCAGTGGTGCCAATCGAAGTAACAAGGCGCGTAAATAGTAGTATCCTGGAAAATTTAGAACAGTTATACTGTCTAGGCATATTACAGGTGGGCCCAAAGTCACAAAAAAGTTATAATATTTATTTTATTTTTTAAATTTATTATATTTTAGTATTAAATATGGGAAATAAAGTTTTACTATGTATGAAAAATTAAAGGGTGGAAAGCTGCCGAGCCATTTCACGATCTCAACGATCTTTTCGGTGAAGGAACAATTAGCGAAAAGGCATGCCGAGGTAGTTTGTTCGCTTTAAAGCTGGTGATACCAGCTTAGACGACTAGTCAGGAAAGGGTCGATCTTCGGATTTTGATGACCAGGCCCTTCTGGCGGCTGTGGAAGAGGACGAAAGTTGCACCACTAGGACACTGGCCGAGAACTTCAACATCGATCAGTCCACGATTACTGTGACTATGCCCCCGAATGATAATTGTACATAATACGTTTTGAGTCTGTTTTCGTTTTTGGTTATGTTACAATATAATTTGTGTTACAATATAATTTGTGTTACAATAT
This sequence comes from Eubasilissa splendida, assembly GCA_031772225.1. Taxonomy (NCBI): domain Eukaryota; kingdom Metazoa; phylum Arthropoda; class Insecta; order Trichoptera; family Phryganeidae; genus Eubasilissa; species Eubasilissa splendida. The sequence goes on from CM062850.1 coordinate 34,364,034, forward strand.
AGGTGGATTACGCATGAACCTAATAGTTTATAACCGAGATCTATAAATATGAAACTATCGTAATGTACTCCTAGTCAAAATTATTACGATGCTGATAAAGTAATGGAGTCTAGAATGTGATACATTTCATAAACACTTTTTCTCTGAAAGAAAGTAATCACGTTGAACAGCTAGCTATTCGCTGATAGCCAGTACACAGATACACGCGCCACTCCCGAGCTGGATATTCCGAGCCAGGGGTCGCCCAGCGTCCAGATCAGCAGACCGGCTTCTGCAGCACGCGATAATGTTGAGTAATGACTTTCTAGCCAGGTTGTTCCCAAACATTGCTCGGCCGATCGCCTCCGCCGCTGGTCAGCGTGGTGCGGAGATTCCATCGACAGAGTGAGTTATGAAAGCTGTAAATATGGCAGCATTCTTGATCTTGATATTTTTATCCAATTAGAAGCTCCGTATCGAGACACAATGTTATATGACGTGTAGAAGAACCTTTATTACCATGTATTTTATGGACTTATAGAATGTTCTAGTAACTAAGCTTTGAAGAATTCTGATCCAATGATATAGGGTTAAAGGAGCGAAGAATTTATTTATTAAGGAGAACACATTCTTATTGTGAAGTTGTCCCTGTAGCGCAAAAACAATATTTTTCTATAAATTTGATTTTATATGTATATATTTATAATTAATACATTAAATTAGTATTTAAAATATCACAGAGCTACGTTCTGAATAATTACAATTTCACAATAAGAATGTGTTCTCCTTAATAATATAAGTTTTATCAATGAGTCCAAAAATTTAATAAAAATGAATTGATAATCTGCAGTCGGTTTACTCAAAGGTATTTGAGATTCCGTAAAAATAATGTAGATGGCTTTCAAATAATGGAACGACAGATGTATTAATTTGAAAAAGTGTAACTAATAGATGATAAAATTTTCACATAAACTATGAAGTTACTATCATCAATTATTCTACGAGAGTCGGGAGTTATAAGGCACTTCCATATTATCTCGTCCTACGCAGGCAATCAACCAATCAAGGTCACGAGACATGGCGAATATAAAAATTACAATACGCCGTTTACAAAAACTATATTTAAGCTCAGAACCGTCAAATATTTCTTCACAAAATTGTACATCTAATTGCTAATATAAATAAAAAAATTAACAATAAATTAAGCAATATATAAGATACTAATTATACAATGGATTAAAGAATTAGACAACGAGACGATTAAAAGCGAACTATATAAAAAACAAAAAATTAATTAAGTCTTTAAATACTCTTACAAATATAAATAAACACCCAAACAACTTTTAAGTGATAACCCACCTCGACACAGGATCATTCTAGTGAAAGGGCATCACCAATAATTTTTTAAATATAAATAAAAAAAGTCCTTTTCATAGTCTTTATAAAGTCATTTTTGTTGTTTATCTCAACGAACCGTTACACCCGAGAGTGAAAGAGTGGAACAGTAGGAGGCGATTGGCAGGATGGTTTTTTCTTCTTCTCAATGCTTCGATTCCACAAGGAAACACTTGTCAGTTGCTGAAGTATTTATTGACAAGTAATACAGTACAGACACTTGTGAGGTATAATAATATGACATCTGATACGGCTTATATACAGTATCATAGATCATTTCTGTAGATGAAGTATGATACTCGAACCAGCGCCGCGTTTCATCACGTAGGCCAATTTGAAACAATCTCTCCGGGTGAATACCACCCCCTCCGAGACGATAATACCCTTGGAACATAACAGAACGACCCACCGGCCGCCTTCCCTCCGGAGTTGCCAAGAAGTTACTTCTTGATAGTCGTTTCTCTGCTATTTTCAAGACGTGCCCATGGCACCTCAATTAATATCTTTCTATATTCCATTAATGTAAAAATTATAAAAAAACTCAAAATCTCAAGTTCGCGGAAAATTAATAACTTCGTTAATTAGTCGCCGGGCTACTAAATGTGGTTAACCTGTAATATCAATCAAGAAAAAAACATAAACCTTTGCAAGATCTCATTTAATGTGATCATTTCACTAACTATTTTATCAAGTAGTTAAATTTTATTACATCAATAAGTATAAACGTTTCATTTTGTAGCTGTATTTTAAGATCAAAAATATATGCATCCATTTAATTAAACAACACTCTGTGAACAGGATATAGGTTTAACCTTTTAACTGCCAAACGGGTTTGATATGGTATCACATGTAGGGGAAGTGCATAGACTTATAATTTATTAAATACTTCGTTCGCTCACAAACGGCAGAATGATTCCAAATATATGACATTGAAAATCATCGTTAATCCCGTTTCTGCGAGGTTGAAAAATGCTTATATATAAAAGTAGAAATAATGTCATCATGCTTCTACATAAAAGTAGAAAAATCAGGCTATTCACGTCTACACGTTTCAAAATTGAATTAAAATCATACACCACTTGAACAGTAGACAGTATCATTCACATTGGATATTGTCTTTTTTATTATGGTTCAATCACACATCCCATCAGATCTTGTTATGAATTCAAATCCTGACGCAAATCACCTTAAAATTGTGGTATTGTGGAAAGTGTGTACAATTTTGAAAGGAAATTTTGAGGCGTGCTTTGAGTTAGTTTTAGAAAATGAATTTTGGCGTAAACATTATAACAATACTTATACTCTATACTCAATAAAAAATGAGATAAGCTTCTCAAAGTTTCTTAAAATAGGAAGACTTCGGTGGTTGGACCGTGCGAAGAGATTGACTATCATGTGTCAAAATCAGTCCATAAGACAAACAACTAATGTTATAAAACATTTTGTCCGGCTGCACATGTTGACATTCCGCGCGCTCTCGCCAGGACTAGCGCAGGACAGGAGTTCCTGGGGCAGACCAGGAAGTCGCCTGGAGACGCGCGTTCCTCAAACTTTATGCGCCGGCGCTCCCATGGCGCCCAAACACGACGTGAATTGTCAATAAACATGGGAGCATGTAATTGGTAAACACTTGTAACGGATGATTGGAATCAGAATTAATCTCGAGCTGATGGTAATTGCATCGGAGAATGTTAACTTTCACGGGAAGCGTTAGCTGAAGGAATTTATTAGGCTCGCCATCAAATGTAATAGCTATCGTCTAATCATCTACGTTCATCTATTATTAGATAGATTAATGTATGTTTCGCTTCTCTTACATCGTCTAGTACTCGCTCATAGATGGAGAATTATTTGACTATTTCTGTCACCTTGTTTAGTCTAGCGGTAGGATATTGGATAGGAGTGTGGCCGCCGTCGCGATGGTCGCGAGAGGGAGGAACAAATTAATTTAATATATTTCCCATTTTAGTGTCTTATAACATTATATTAATTACACATATTATAAAATTATAATCTTAGTTCTAGTATATTAAATATATGATAAGTTAATGGTTAAATTATTGACATCCCACGTACACTTACATTACGACGTAAGTAATGTACGATTTTTATTATAACAATTATAATTGTTACTTTTAATTTAATAACAACAAAATAAATATAGTGTAATATGAGACAGTTTTTTATGATCTGAAAGAGAAAGCTCATGTTTCGATAAAGAATTTCGTCTGTTATTATTACAATTACGTCACAATACGTGAGTACGTCACAATTAACGAAATGTTCAATGTTGTACAATTGAAATCAAAACATAATTGATGAATGATGAGTGGCGGTATTTGAGTGCAGGCATGATTAGGTAATGTTACCTGTTTTGTTTTAATATAGAGCAGTTTACTAGTAGGTATTATGATTAATTGTTGGACCTCATTACGATGCTTTGTCCGCGTGTGTGTAATAGTGTTGTACTGCTGTTGTGTTAACTTTTTTTCATATTTTCAGATACTTTTGAGCTCTGAATTAAGTATTAAACTCCGCTGCACAGAATAAAAGATCTAAAATCAGTTAAGTAAATCAAAAGGTGAAAATAATAATAAAAACTCCCCGGGGGGAATTCCGGTCCTACGCATGGCAGGCGGAGAAATACTAAATATACGCTATAAGTGAAACAGGATGGTTAAAATTTCACAGAGCTACTAAGTTTGTTTTTCGAATTGGCAACACTTTTTCCAGCGATAGCCAATTTCTATACATATGTGTCTACGCCGATTAACTAGAGACGATAAACGACTTGGAAGTCAACATTTGTCGCGTTATTGCCGATATACGTTCCCAGCTGCTCCAAAAAGTGCTCGAAAATTGGACTTCCAGATTACTTTTATTCTAGCCAGCCGCGACGCTCATATGCGCGAAATCATATTTAAACACTAATGGCATAAAATTACCTTTTCAATAAAGCCTACACCATGGCTATCACCACAATTTTGATGTGTTTTATTTCATTTTAAAGTTCTATAGCTCTAAAAAAAACACCCTTTACTTAACTATTTTTTAAATAAAATTTAATATTACTATTCATTTAATTCTATCGCAAATGTCAGTATTTCAGTATGTCAGTAGCACTCGCTACCCGAACCCCGAATATTTTCACAGTTTTTATGACAAATTTTAATGAGCTTTTAAAGAAACCCATTCTATGTTAAAATATAAATTATAGAAGATCGATCGCAAGGCAGCAGGAGTGCTAAACATTATGTCAATCAGCTTCAATTTTAGCCATGCCTGATCACTAACGGAGTCCTAATATATGCGTTGAGTGGAGAGGCTTTCGTGATGGTGTTAACGATGATTATTGATAATGGCTCCAGAAGTGCCAGGGTGCATTTTTGCATGCGATTATAATATCTGCCGCAGCCTTTAACCCCTCTTCCTCCCATAAATAATGTTCCCCGTAATGAATGTGCCCACCGCCCACCTGGGGGCACGAGTTACCAATGAAGTCTATGTACATTGCAGGTGTTCCCTTATAATACAAGTACTTAATCTAATGCACATCATATATTTGTGTACTAAATATCTACGAGTATATACATTATTAAAATAATAAACACCCACATTTGTGAGGAACGTGTCCAACTTCGTTCTAACTGAAAGCAAATGTAAAATTTCTAAAATCTAATAGTTTATTAGTTCTCATTTCTAATTGTTATTACAAATGTCACATTATTTCCACTTTAATATATATATTAAGCTGCACGCTGTAATAATTTAATATTAATTAATAGAAATCATTTCATTATCTACATCCTGTGGTATTAAATAAATAATAGTCGCGAGTGAAGATTTTATAGTTTTGGTATTTCCATCGTTGATTTATTGTCGGATCGGTATTGTTGTATTTGGTGCTGTTTGTATCTCTAAATTGATAAAAAATGTGTTAACGCTCTAAAATTGTGCATAGCAAGGATTAGTCGTCAAGTTGACTAAATAAACACATTTACTTCTAATCATTCTACATTCTTTACTATATTTCCATCATATTTAATTTAATTTCCTGAAACACTAATTTGTACATTGTACTTTTGTACCACTCACTGTGATATAACATGAATATGAATGGTACTAAATTAGATGATCTTTTTAAACATCTCCTCTGGATCGATCTGATGACTATCCAAAATGTATATTGTATTTACAGCATATAATAATCTCGCTCCAGCATCAGTCAAATAGAAAAAATATATATGAAGTTTAAATTATTGCTCTTAATATTAATAAGCTAGGGAAAGGAAATCCTCTCAATTATCCTGAATTTCAAATTCCCATCAATTCTTCCTTAAAGAGTTGCTACAGATATGTGCTCAGATATACAATCAACTTCCTATAAATTCATTATAAAAATAATTAAAACTGTTTTATAAAGGAACTTAGAATTACTTAAAGATGTAAAAAATAAAATTCAAGCATTTATTTGTAAATCAACTTCTGTAGTAAAGATTTCAATGTATTGTATATAAATAATAACTTATAAATTTCTGATTTCAAGGGCACCCCCATACAAATACAAATATTTTAATATACATATATTATAATTATAATAATAAATAATATCAAATAGGATTACGTAATTTAAATTAATTTTAAAAAGTCAAAAGTCAAATTTAATTGGGTTCCTATAATACGAAAACGAAATCAAAAAATAGGTATGAGAAGACCAAAAGAGCACTTTAAAAAAATATATATTAAATAAAAAAAACCAGGGTCGCTAAACACAGCTAAGGAAAATTTCCACCTGACCCCGCTAGGCCGTGGTTCATTAGCAGGCAGCGCGGATCCCTGACCTGTTCGCGGCGCCAGCCCGGGGACCACATACAGGATGCTGGCTGGGACCCGCTCTGGTTTGGGTGGCAGCCAAACTCCGGTGTCACCTAATTTATGGCGCGATCGGCAGACACAGCAGTCTCGACTATCTACAGCTGCACGCAGATCGAGCACGATTTAAGGTGGGCCGCAGTCAGTGTGACGCCGTCCGGAACCAGCATTTTAAGGAGTGCTCGTCTCCTCGTCTGGGACTCTCCGCGCATCCCTTCGCACTTTTGAGGTCCTCCAGTATAATGCAAATTTGAATCATCAGCGTCATTTTGATCAACTTAAAGGAATCGTGAATTATGAAATACCACTAGAATTTTTTTATATTCTTATCAGAGTAAATATATCATAAACCGAGCATTTTATGCACTATGTCCTACACAGCTATCGGTTTTACCTGTGTAAACTAATATTAGGTTGATGCATAAATATCCGCCGTTTTTAAAAAATTATATTGTAACTTAACCAAAAACGAAAACAAACTTAAAACATATTATGTAAAATTATCATTCGGGGGCGTAGTCACCGTAATCGTGGACTGATCTCACTTATCCTAGTGGTTCAAATTTTATCCTCTTCCACAGCTTCCAGAAGAGTCCGGGCCGGGCCGGGCCTATTAATTAATTGTATTATGACAAATGTTAATTAAACGTCGAATCCAAAGAACGGCGAATAATTACGCATATATTTTCATGACTTTGGCAATATAATGATCAGAACAGAACTAAGAATTTATTTTAACAAATACATACTTTTTTCTTTCGTGCATACATTCACACTATGTGCCTTAGCACGGGCATGGCCCGGTGAGTGGCATTAGGAATGCGAGGTTTGAATGCAGGCGTATTATGACATAAACACAGCCATGTATCCGAATTACAACGTTCCTGTTATAATAGAATAAATGGGTTTATCAGCCATTCCAGCTCTTATTTTGTTCTTATTACTGAAGCTTGCTCGTCATTGGCATTAAAACACTACCAAATCCATCATCACAATGATGCAGTATTTAGAAGCTCCAATTATTTTGGACACCACAGTCCAACGCAACGGTTACCGTCCTTTGGTTTATCTGACTTCCACCATGTCAATGGCTGTAATTTTTCCTTGCTTTGTATTGTCCAAATAATTCCAGTACATGTATTTCTACATTCTTGTGTTATTTTGGTTTATATAAATAACTTTCTTAAGAATATTCGTTGTGTTCACAGCAACATTGTAATAAGTTAAATGATAACTAAGTTTTAATTTGTGTATAAAATGAAATAGAATTTTACTACATTTTTTAACACTTTTCATAAGAGAAATGTTAGAGTTAATAAAAATGTATAATATAATATAATATAATAGTAATAACAAATTCACCATTATTTAATGTTAATTAAAATGTATTCCCCTGTATGTACGGGAAAAGGCACGCCGGTAATTAGAACAAGTTGTCCGCAGTACACCTGATCGGCGACAACGCACGCAGCATTGGCAATCCGTTATGGAGACCCAACAACACTCGAACATTCCATACTGGAGAAGTTATTAGCATGAAAAATATACTATTGTTACGGGCATTTGTCATCTGGGGCCCCTGCAACCAACGCTCTGGACCATCACGACCATAAAATCAATGCAATATTATTTTAGCATTCCTTCAAAGATATCCAGATATGATATCTATTTTTATAAAATATATTTATACATATGTTTGGACTTTCACTTAACACTTTCCTTACATTCTGTAACTCAGAATGAAATACTAAAAACATTTATGATTTATAATGCATGTCTCTTTTACGATGTTTATATCTTTTTTTATAGATAGCGATAAATAGATTAATTCCATACCCGAAAGTAGGTATAGTAGCAATATTACTTGAAAGTGTCTAGCAACATTTGAAGGTGTGTAATTTCAATGCTATTTGAAAATAATACATGATTACAAATATATATAATTGTTCTTTTATTTTTTGAATACAGACGGAATTCATTTTATAGAACTCCATTGTCAATCAACACCATAAGTCAAACACGAATAATGTTACTAAAGATATTATCCTTGTAAGGTATTTCCACCATTGTCAATTTTAGCATTAAGGGGATGTTGTATTGTTATTACTTAATATGTAATACCCAACTTTGTAACAAAATTTGTATATATGCTTACCACACTGTTCTATGCGTTATCAGTTAATAATGGCCTAGACAGCCGAAATGATCGTACAATTATTTGAAAAAATTAAATATAGAATCAAAAAACCGTATTTAATTTATTGTGTTGATTAATATATAATTGTATATAAAAGACAATATTTATAAATGCTAGTGAAACTGATAAAGAAGACATACGAAGCGAGTGGTGAAGGCTTGATTTATCTAACCAAGTACTGGAAAACGCCCTTTTTTCATTCATCAAAATTTCAAACGTAACTCGAGCAGTGTGTGAGATAGTATCGTTCTGTTGAAACCACATGTGTTGCAGGCTCTATAAGACAAGAAGTCTTTACAGAAATAAATAGGGCCCAATGATTCCGCTGGCCCACATGGCGCAGCATACAGTAACTCTGAGTGGGTGTATCAATTGAGGATTTTCAGTGCCCCAATAACGGCCGTTTTGTTTATTAACAAAACCCGCCAAATCGAAATGAGCTTCGTCGCTCATGATGATTTTTTCCCAAAATTCGGGGTTGTGTTTGTTTTGAGACGTTAGATGCTTCATAATAAATTGTAATCAACTACTCTCTACAACTACCAAATGCGAACTGATATATGTGTACCAAACCAAAATGACGGTGAAACAAAATCGGCCTTGAACATAATATTCACCCTGTAGTAAATCTACACGATGTAAATCCTTATACTTATCCCATCACCACCCGGTAACAAAGCATAGACCGCTTTACAGAATTTGGTCTGTCTGCCGGATCTTCCATGACGTTCTCAGGGTCTTCGTGCCGTCCACACCGGGCCCTAATATGTGTAATTGTTTTTTAATTAATCATTCGCTCCACACGCCTGAACTATTTAAGAAAGCATTACATTCATTTTGTTTTTTTGCCCTTGTCTTTTATCAATAAGAGAATTTAATCAAAATTAATTGAAAGTTAATTCAATGCGATCTAATAATCAAGTTCGATTCCTAATTCACTGTTTATATTTCCGCATTAAATTTACAGCAAGTATCTACATTAATACGTAAGTAAATATTGAATTATTAATAATTATATGATACCTGATTTATTTGTATATTTTTCTAATTGATACATTTAATTAGTATTAAAATATCACAGAACTATGTTCTGAAAAACTGCAACTTCACAATAATAATGTGCTATCCTTAAAAATATATAATAAATTTATTAAAGAATTATTTTAGTACAAATAACACTTTTGGATAACTAACGTACTAAAACGCTGAGAAAAATGGTTTGACATTTAGTTTTTAAAGGACATTTCTAAAAAAAGGAGGTATTATAATAAAACTTGAACCTACTCGAAAAATATTACTGTTGCAATTCCAATTTTCATTTTGACAATATTAATAGACATTTTCATTTGAAAAAAAACGTCAGAACAAAAAACGTTTGAAACTTCTATTCGGGGAAATGTACAAATTTCCGATTCATTTGTGATGGACAGACATTAGAGTACTTTAGGATTTTATTTATAAGATAGGAACAAAAATTATTTTAAGAAAAACTTGTACAATTTAAAAAATTCACTAATGCTCCCATAAAAAAGCACGGATTTTGTGCAATTGCGAGTGCATACGAATACTTACCCAAAAATACACTTCTTTTTTTTTCATAAAAGTGTGCCCAGTCAACTGTGTGAATGGGCAACTTGTACGAAACAGCGCAAGACAGGGGAACATGGAAGCGCCTTGTCCAGTCTTTACGGCCACGACCCACCAAGGATTAGAGGACGAAGATAATGATAATGATGAAAGTGTAAAAATTGTAGTAAAGTCCTATTTTATTCCACTATTATTACCCCATAGTTCTCAATATTTTTATATTTTATCGTCTTGGGGTACAATTTTTATATTTATGCCACTGTACAGAAGGTTCGTGTCTCTTTTGTAATGAAAATTCTTCCATTGGAAATTTTGTCTGAACTTAAAAAATTCAACTGTGCCGATTCTAAATCTACCTGCCAAATTTCCCTATTACTCACCATTTTGAAGATAAAACTAGTTTTATATAAAAATATAACTATTTTGCTACTTTTTGTCCATTCACAGATTAACAAAATTCCATTTTTTTTAGTTTTCAGAAGGACCGAGTCACGAACCGGATGTTCAATAAAAACTAATTTATCAGCTGTTGCTGTTCAGTTGGTCTTACATTTAAACATGAACGCGCCAGGTGCGCTGGCGACATCGGAGGAACGATTATGTTGATTCAGGGGCTTCTAATTTTAACAACATGAATTAGAAACTAATTAAGAAGTTTAATGACACTATTGCGATATTGCAATAAGTAATAAAAAATCTTTTTTTTAAATGACCGTTTTTCTCATAAAGAGTGTATGCTGAAATTTTTTAAGAAATTTATTGCTGGAGTAAAAAAAATTACATATCCCGTGGATACTACGAGCAACGAATGCCTCAATCCTTCAGTAAATCCAACAACAGCAAGCCTTATCTATTATACAACAGCGAATAAAAAATAATTATAATTATTTAGCCACATTATGCATCAGTGTTATAGAAAAATCTTGGGTAGAAGACCTGGAAGAGTGTCATATCCGGTGGATAGCTGGAGTTAGCTGTGAAGGCGACCCGAAACCGGGACTTGGGAAGGTGCTTTACGAGCCGAACCTCATATGATAATTATATGAAAGAGGAAAGAAAAATAGGAAATTTTTGTGTTGAGAAATTTATCACTCTTCCGGAATGGAATAAATTAGTATGGCATTCTAGTATGGATACTAGCAATTTTACAAATGATTCGTTGGGTAGCGATCATTGGGGAGGCATAGGAATCAAATCCGCACTTGCCGCAACCCCTTCCCGCCAGACAATCTAACTCTTGACGATAACAGAAACGTGCACCCCTCGGTCCGCGAGTATCATGATGATGCCGCTGTCTCAACGGAGATGAGCACCTGACAGGCTTTGGTCAGTTACCCCAATTACTGCAGAGCCAGGGCAGTCACCTCCGGAGCGGCCCGATCATAAAACCTTGGTGTAATTAAAAATGCCACCGCGTGTCAAAAGACCAAATTATGTGAAAACACATCTACTCGGCGCCTGCGCTGTTAGTAGAGAGACGAACGCGGGAACGGTATCGCCACAATTCACCAAAATTTACAACAATAAATACAACATTATATTAAAATGAAATATTGTTTTTATAATTTTTGATTTGTAAACATTTTAGTTCGATCGTCCGAAAAAATTTCGAACATGGTGAATACATAATCTAATTAGTACCCATTTACGTCAAAATTACATTTCTAAACGTTTCGATATATGTATACACCTTAGAGCGCCCCAGAAGTAAAATACTGCATGTTTATGCAGAAGGAGCTCGGGCTTAAGAGTAATGGACTTGCGTCAACCGTATCAGGCGTATCTAGAATTGTTATATATAGTATGTATAATTAACAGGACTTTACATATATTGCAAAACCATGTGAAGTCCACAAAGCGATATATGACGCCTTAAACTGGAACAGGCATTGTGAGCATGCGGACGTAGAGTACTAATACAAAGATGGCTCTTGTCCGACTCCAAGTCTGGCCCTGGCTCCGGTATTTTGTAATGTTTACGACCGAAGCCGAACACAGATGGATTTAATAAAAGGTAAATAAGTCCCGGTTTACAGTTATTCCCGCGAGCCACTGCGGTCGCATTGTTCGGGACTTAATATGTTGCATAACACCGACTGGAGACCGCTCGGCCCATTGGGAAATGGGCAAACGGACAGCGTAGCTTCTGGTTTCTCAATTAATGATTAAATAATTATTATTAACGACTGGCTGAAATCACCCAACTACTGCTCAAAAAATAGTTAGCCCTTTCTGGAACCCAAAACTCGATGTTGTAGAACACGAGTTACGAGTATATGGTAGATTTTGATCAAAATACTACCTATTGCAAAGGTTCTCATGACGTAACTTCCTGAAAATTACAGTGCACTTTTTTCGATCGTGACCGACCTTGAAACCACCCACCGTTAAATACATACAGGAGAATGAGTCCCGGTACCGACACTGATGTATGGAAATGAGGCCTGGAGCTGGCAGACGAAGAACGAAAGTAGACTGAATGACGTGGAAATGAGATCACTTAAGCGTATATGTGGCGGATCCATTTATAACAGAGTAAAGAATGAAGAAATAATCTAAGAATGTAAAGCTGACCTTAAAATTAAAAAAAGATCACTTAGGTGGTTTTGTCATATGGATGTATGAGGAGAGAATGGTAAGAAAGATATATGATGCAAGGTTTGATGGCACCAGAAATATAGGATATCCGCGGAAGACTTGACACGACCAGGTAAACGAGATACTGGAAGATGGCCATGTTAGAAGCCACAAGCTTGTATGAGAAGATGTATGAATGTGGATGAGGCGAGAATTGTGTGTCAGGACAGAAGAGTGTGGAGTCCTATCCTCTATGCCTACCCCCTCGGCGAAAAGGCGTGATGATAAGCAAGTAAAAAAAATAGTTGTGTAAGGAGTTCCATAATTCCAGAAATTCACCTGGTAAATATCTCGTTAACCAGACTGATTCGCCATCTTCTTTCAAAATGGTGGCCGTTTAAAAATTTTCTAAAAATAATGAAGTAGAGAACGAAGTCAAACTTACGTACAGACGGCTGATTCTGTCAATTACAGCCGGTAGGACTTTTGTCCATAGCATTGTGAGCGATAAAAATTAATATTAAATAAATACTAATTAAATGTCTTGATTAGAAAGATACATAAATTATCAATTTTATCGAATATTGTTGTTGCGCTACCGAGATTCGAACCTGGATCTCTTTCCAAACCGGGGAAGGTGCATTATCCAACTATGCTACGGCGACAGTACTTTTGACGACAAATTTTCGAAACCATATGTTACACTTTTCAAATGAATACATCTATCGTTCTAGCATTGTTGTATGATGCACCTTCCCCGGTTTGAAAAGAGATCTAGGTTCGAATTCCGGTAGCGCAACATCAAAATTTTTGGATAAAATTTGTTTTTATATATATATATATATCTTTCTAATTGATACATTTAATTAGTTTATTAAATACTAATTTAATGTATTAATTATAAATATATACATATAAAATCAATTTTGTCGAAAAATATTGTTTTTGCGCTACCGGGATTCAAACCTGGATCTCTATTTCCAATCCGGGAAAGTACACTACCAATTGTGTTATAGCGCCAGTATTTTTCATGACAAATTTTCGAACCTATATGTTACACTTTTTCAAATTAATACATCTGTCGTTCCATTATTTGAAAGCCATCTACATTGTTTTTACGGAATCTCAAATGCCTTTGAGTAAACCGACTGCAGACACCAGAATTATCAATTCATTTTTATAAAATTTTGGACACATTGATACAACTTATATTATTAAGGAGAACACATAATATTAAATGAATAATTGTAAGCAAAGGAGAATTGGCCGTTTTCCCCCGAGTGGTACATCAAATGAAAGGTCTCGGTTAGTGCAGTATATTGTTCTGCGAGGATGAACTCGAAGCTATTTATCTAGGAAGCGCGTTATTACTAACTTAGTCTTGCAATAACATTTCCATTCTCTTTTTTATTTTATTCCACTTATTAATTGTTATTTATTAGATTTATTAGGTTCACTTTTTACATGCATTATGTACTTACATCGATAAATAATGTTTAACGGTCTGACGTATTACTCTTCCAAATTAATATTCATTAAGATTACATTTTCACCTTGTTAATTACTATGAGTGTTGCGTAATATTTCAAATATCAGACAAATGTACCGAGGGTATGCATATAAAATTTGGCAAAGTAAATACAACATATCAGTAAGAAAGTTAGACATATATTTGGGTACCCTGCCTGCTACACTAGTAATTCACTGTATTATAGTAGACAGTGTTCTTCCGGTATAACAGTAAGCAAAGTGCAATGATCAATATACAAAAAAAATATATATAAACAGTTAATCAAGAGATGCAATTAGGTAATTCAATATACTATTATAGAAATTTATTCTCAGGTTTGGACTTTTAAAAGTTCTTGAGCGTAATTTCTCCCCATTTCGTGGAGCCAGAACTGCACTTTTCGTGAAAAATATGCAAGACTATGGTTGCAATCTTTCACAACCATTGATTGTTTATTTTATATTAGACTAAATAAATCTGTTGTAATAAATAAAACGTTAAGCACGCTTGCCTCATGCGTTGCAATAAAATGACACGTCAATGTTCAGTGCAGCATAGCATATGTTCCATTCGAGCAAGACAAGCATGTTAGCCAAAACTTTTTTTTATCATTTTTGTGACCGTGGGTTTGAAATATATGAGCGACCGCTCAAGCTTAGAGCCCGCGGAATGGCCCTCTTATTCAACTTCTCCTTCAACACCTCATCACACGATGTTCTCACAGAATATAATCAGTTATAATTGTGTAAAAGGTCGTTGTTTAAAAGACCTGTAAAATAAAATATTATAAAAAAACCCTGTAATTTTGAACATCACATGCATATAGCTGACTGTCTGAGGCTGATCTAAATTGACTTGGTGTCGAATGTATCCATTGGTCATCTACAGAAAGTGGGCGTATATCGTAATATCGTGGCTCTTGAATGGCTATTCTTGTTCCACTGTCTCTAATTTTATTATTTGTTCTGAGGCAATCCCCAGCACTGTTTTTTTTTTTGTATAATTTGTTCATATAATATATGTTTTTGCTTTTTCTTGTACTCTTTGTATCTATTACTACAATAAATAAAGAGAGTACTTAAAGACACCGGAAGATTAGATTAATTTTGCTAGTAACTTTGCTTTAATTCGTGACTTAATGACTAACCGTTAGTCTCGGTTTTGCTCTTATATTAAAATAGTTTAAAATCGCGTTAGTAGTAGTAAACCGATAAAGGGTGTTTCAAACTCCTACAACGGTTCCGGGAAAGGTGAGTCCTTCCGGGCCTCACGAGGGCTCTAAGACCTGTAAAATAATTTATATATTCAAAACATTATTAGATAATGAGAATGAATAACATCGATTTTATTGAAGTTTATTCCTTTTTACTAATTCAATATTTTTTGTATCGTATCGCCGCCCTGTTTACTTTTAGCATTAAAAAAATGCCAACCCGGCGGCGAATGAGAAGGACCAATATGGGAACTTTCGATCGTAGAACGGTCCCGAGCGGTGAGTCACCTCACACTGTTTTTGTATTGGTACTAATTATGTATATATGTTAAAAAGAATAAGAAAGCAAACATGATCCTTTTATGATGCACTGAACGGACGGTGAATGGTTGTTGGATTGTCAGTCGTGCCATCATTAACTGAACATTATCATTTTTTGTTTGTTTTGCATACATGCGTTTGCGTTGTATATCTAGGTGTTTTTAAACCAAAAATTGTTTACTTTTGATTTATGTCTTTGTCTATTGCATTTTTTTGTATTTTGTTAAGTAAAAAGTTTGGCCTCATGTGGACAGTGAAAGGCGTTTAATCTGGCGGCGAATGAGGATGACCGATGAGAGGTTTTGTTCATAAAACAGTTCTGAGTGAGCGGAGGGTTGTTATTCGCCGTTCTGGTCTCGTAGCGTTAGCAGACTTCCCTCACAAACGCAAGGGGTTATTTTGCTGTACTGCATCTACTCGGCGACCGATCGGCACGTGTTTGCATGTACATAACAGTAGACTCACTAAACAAAATATTTTTGAGGGAGGTAAGAGGTGTCAGATAATCGCTAGTAGTGTTATAGTGAAAATAAAACAAAAGCATTCTTAAAAAATTATTTGATTTATTATTATTTTTTATTTCACAAAAAAATGTCGGCAAGCATCTCCCCATCAGTGTGAAGTAAATATCCAACAGGTAAAATCAAGATCAAAAATCACAAAAATTAATTATCACTTAATAATTCAATACACTGTAAATGATTTAGCAATTTGTTAATAATATACATATTTTCTACATTATTTCCATTTTCAAAATTAATTACATGTTCACAATAAACTTAACTTTAAAATTGAAGCAGTCATTGAATATTATAACTCTTAGTCACAATACAATCTTGTATTTGCTGTTTACAATCCAAACACAGCCGAACGCTCTAAAATATATAAAGTAATTATTAATTATACCTAAAAAAATTCCATGCAATCAAATTACCTATTCAAGTTCCCCGCAGCAGCCCCAAAATAACTGTTGTTTTTTTTTTTAACATTTTTTTACAATTTTATAAGTACATGTTAATATGAAAACAATTAATTCCTTGAAATATAACACCTAAGTACAAATTAAACATTTAAAATCACACGGGAGCCAAAATTTAAAGAAAAACTTGTCAAATCGAATGACTCACTTTACTAACACGCTGGAATCAAAGTACCGAACAAATGTTTCCGTGTTACGTCAAAACGATCTTGTGCAACAGGGATCTAGACTCGGGACCATATGACACTAAATGTGTATAATATGTAAAACGCATTCAATTGTTTAATTGGCCCTTTCTTTAATTTTGGCAATGGTGATAATGGCACTGATTTATATGAACATTAAGGTAATAATAAAGATTAAACACTCAGAATTCAAAATGTTATCAACAAACTAGCATAGCCCACTCCACGACACGGTGAAGCGCGAAATTTGAGTGCAAAAACACCGTTACATTATAACATTTTTTTAAATACCTTTAAAATCTACAATCACTTTTTCAATAGTAAAATTGAACTAATTTCACATTATACGAATGCTGGATAAAAAGAAAAATAATGCGCAATAATTACAAGTGCCAGAGGGAAAGTTGTAGTAAATGTTAGTCCTATCAATAAAATATATTTAACTTCCAACACATCATTTAATATAATCATGACTTTGAATATAATTAATGAACACATGAAAATCACCATATCAGAGAGACGCCGAGTCGCATTGAACCTCCACGCTCTAATAATGATTACGCTATTTAGCATAGACACTGTCTAACCGGTGTATTTATTGTTAACGATGCAGCAGATCAGAATACATTAATCGTGCGCCAAATAGAGTATTTGAAGAAGTGTCGAGTGAAAATATATTGAATCGTAATCTACCACACATGATTATATTATTGTGAGGAAAGTATCGCGAAAAATGTATACCAGAGTCCCCCATTCATTTATTGAATGGCAATAAAAAGATCGACCGAACACACTGTGAAGTTTTGAAAGAATAAATAATTATTATTCTAAACAAATGTATTCTTGAATTCTTAGACAACATCATTTCGTGGATTTGTTTCAAAGATGTGTTGATCCTCGGTCAAGAACTGTCAAATAGCGAGGCGACGGGCAAAGTACATGTCTCGGCACGTAACCATTTTAGTACGAAGACAATTTGTAAGAACCCTATCCACTGTGAAACTTTTTTTCGAGATTAGACTCAAAAATCTATACAAAGTCAGTCATTTAACATGTACATACTTCGTATGCACCGGAAATTAAGCGATCCAATGTGATTTATCTAACAGCCACTCGCGAGAGAAACGTATCCACGCGGGGGTTCCCGCGCTAAACATAAAATGTATGAAAAATAATAATTGCCTAAGAAATATTGCTATAACCAAACACTCGATTGGTTTGTTAATACATACTAAAAGTTACACAACAGCGATAATATTATATATAATATATGTATGAACTAATTATTCCATTAGTTTGCTTCAAATATAAAAATTCATATTTCTAGCGGGGCCTTAGTTCATTATTTAAAAAGTTTTAAAAAGCATTCAGTTACAAGAATAGCACCCTGGTGTAGTAAATTCATTGCATATTAAAATAATACGTAAACAACGCCCTGAAACATTCAGAACAACTTTTTGACATCAACTGATGAGTGTGATTGTATAAAATTAATAACAAAAGAATTTATAAAATTATTGTGATTTTAAAAACATCATTGATATCATTTAAAAATTGTGTGCTTAATTTATGTGAGTAGGTGTAATATAATATAAGATTAAAGAAAATAAAGAATGTTCCTGTGACGTCGTTTACTCGTAAAATCAATGTGTTCCGCATTCATTTATCGCAACACGGAAATTGAACACATCCTAAATAAATCTAAGTAAAAGAATATTGTATAGTAAAAATATACATAAGATTAAAGTCGAAACTAGCGTTTCGAACTAGGGCTATAAATGGAAAAATAAAAATGATTGATTGTAAATAAGTGAGGCTATATATGTGTATAAATGTAATATAATATAATATTCACTAAATAAACTGATATAACATTCTATACATAGTCGATCCATTAGCTAACAGTGGTTGACACCTTCGCGGTGGTCTCGAAGGTGGTTTATCAGTTGACGGGTTTTGTTGAGAAGCGGGACCCGAACTACCCCCGGGGGGCTCGCTGGGCGGCGGCCCCCGAGCGCCCTCCCGCGCTCCGCCCCTCGCAGGGTCGGGGACTCCTCGGAGACCCTCGCGCGGAGCAGCTTCGTGCAGCTTTGTTCCAAGTCTGTAACGACACCACATTACGGGGGAGGGTGAGCTATGGAAACTATTACAAATAATGCAATTTGTTGTACAGGCGGTGAGACCAAAATTGGAAGAATAAAATTCATTTTTAAAATGTTACACTGCTACTTACTAATCATTTTAAAGATCAGGGTTAATCCACTATTGCTTTTAAAATATTCATAATTCATTCGAATCATTACTAACGTATGGAAAATTTGTGACTTAGTCCACTTTTGCTCAATGCCTCATTTATCCGTGTTATTAAATAAATCAGCAGGGGTGCTTTGTATAATGACACCGCTCGTAGATACACAAGTTAGATATTAGATACATATGAGAGGATGGAGGGACGACAAACGGAATGTCAGATCACTATTAACATTCAGCACTCGGACGAGATCTAGCTCTAGATGCGTTTTGCAGACAAATTTGTAAAATGGACGAACCGTCTTCAAATGTTGTCCTAGTCGAGCGCGGCCCAGCGCATAAACGCCGGGAGATCTCTCACCGGAAGGTCCCTCGACAGGGCTTTGACCCTGAGGTTCCTGTCGTCCGTCAATAGCACCACCTCGCGGACGAGCCTCCTCACACCCTCGGCGCCGACGGCTGCGCTGCTTGATGTGCCGGCCGAAACACCGTCTGTAACTAAACAAAAATTTCAGGTAAAAAAATAATATACAAATTTGTGGAATTTGGAAACCAACCAAAAAACGGAAATCACCAGTCTGGTGTCTGCTCATCGCTGGTTTAAATATTTTTCCGTGAAGTCGTGGAATTTGATTACCAGCTACATACATTATAAATGCAAATATGCTCATTCAGCCTATTGAACAACAGATAAATGGTAGGTGGTAGGTACCCACATCTTCTATCGAGGTTGTCTCCCTTCGAAACAATATTTATTTACTACTAGAGTTTTATGGGTATAAATCTCTACCCAGAACCCCGAGTCCATCCTCATTAAAGACATTTAATTCAATCCAATGCGAATAAGTTGTGTTTATTTTTATGTTTTTAATGAGGGATTTTGACAATGGAAACATATTGTCAAAAACATAATAACTATTTAACATGTGATACTAATAATGAAAATTCACAAAATATTTGGATACATAAGTATGTTTAGATGCAGAAAATTAAAGAAAAGAAGAAAAAAAAGAGAAAAAAGGGAGAAGGGAGAAGGGTTGCAACTATTATTGTAGTAAAGAGAGAGCAAAATGTATTTTTACAGGTAGAATGAATGGCTAAAATTGAGATTGTGGTGGTTCATAGGAAGAACCCTTTGAGGCTAATGTTGAGCAAGTCAATTTCTGTAAATTTCTCATTATGGTATTTGCATGACCGGTGGATGAATGAATTTTGTATGTAAGATGTTTAACTTCTGGGAATGTGGAACAGTACGGATTGCCCGGTTGATCTAGATGGTACATGTTATGTTATATAATGTTTAGTGCAGACAGATTCCCGGGTGACTTCCTGCCTCCGGCAATTGTATTGATATCTAATTGGCTGATCAGAGAGTGGAACCCACCCACATTGGTCCCAAAATGTTTCCAGCCATTCAACGCAAACTGTAAAATTGTACATATTCCACGCGACTTCCTGAAGGTGATTAAGATCAAAAGGTTAATCTAATATTGAATATCAGCGGGACAACATCGCAGTTACCTTCTTGCGGTCGGCCCGCCTTGCACAGGCTGAGCGAGGCCGCTAGAATCCTATCGTCGTTGTTCAGCTGGTCGTCTCCGTCCCGCTCCGCCGTGAAGGTGGGCGTCGTCAGCAAGTTGCCGTGCGTGGTGGCGAAGCGCAGCGCGGGGCGGCGGGCGCGCAGCACGGCCAGGGCGGCGCGCGCGCCCTCAGCCACGCGGGCGGCGCGCGTCAGCCCCTCCAGCTCGGCTACCACTGGAACGAGGAACGATGGTTCAATTTGAGATATTTCTGCCAAATACCAAATGTGAAAAAATCTTGCACCAACATAGAAAAAAAGCATCGAATATATTTATAATAGTTACAAATTCGGTTAAATAAATAAATAAAAAATTCCCTGGCGTAAAACCGAATCTCTCACGTGATCATTACCCTGCCGAGAAATCAATGATCCTAAGCCCTTTATTAATACTAGTTTCGTACAAAGTAGCTAGTTCCGAGTGGTGTAGTGGGGGCAGGGCAGGCCAGGACGTGGACTTTTGACATTGAACTTACTTTTCGAGTAAGTACATTAAAAATATTTTGATACAAAATTTTCTGCACATAATTTTGTACATCAAATATATAGCGGGCAGATATTACGCGAATGCAAAATATATATATAGGACCGGAGCATTTTACAAAACATGAAAGTCATTACAAGGAAATGTATAGGTTATCTGGGCACGCGGCGGTATCTCATTTCTTAATAACGAAAAAGGGGGTTCAAATCTAACTATTGGAGGTACTGGTATCCATACCCTACGCCTCCAAAAAGGTTTTGGAGTTTCGGAGTTTTCGTGGCAAATTTTACTAACCTACCCGCTGAATAAACATTTCTATATCATGTTAAAAACTTCTGCAAGAAAATCTCTCAAACGGGATGTATTGACCTCGTGTTATCGTAAATAAGCAAACAATTCACCAAAGATTTTTTTGCAAGCCAGAGCAATATAACCTCGCGTGCTCGATTAACACGACTTGAAGCCAGTTATTTGTGTGCAAACATTGTTAAGGATTTTCGAGAACCGGCAGCACTGTAATAATAGGAGCAGCAACGCTAATGTGCGATGTTGAAGACGATGTATAAATGAACGGATCGCAAGATATTTGCTAATCAATATTGTCAATTATTCGCCTATTTGGTCAAATGTAAAAACCACACTCGGATGCCCGTGGTTTGTTGATACGCACACAACCTTGGTGGAGTTTCATTTTCTTGAGTACATAAATTTAATAAACAATCATTTTTAAAAAATCTTCCCATTGAAATTTTTTTTTAATAGAAATATTTACAAAATGACACTTCAAGATACAATAAAAATATTTCGTATGTGAACATATTTTATAAAATTTTCAATGTATTCCTATGATTGTATTTAAGCACCGGAAAATATATTTTTTACTAACATTATCGCTCACATAAAAACTGTATGTCTATACAAACATATAAAAACAAACACTATCTTTATAGATAATATGTTTGGTTTGGCGGTAAATCACTCGCTTAGTAATCAAGTGGTCGGTGGTTCAAGCCTCGTCCCGGTAGACCACTATATAATAATAATAATAATATTGGATAATTTGTATAGCGCCATTTTCGTAAAAACTTTCCCCTCAAGGGCGCTTTACACATCAACTGTCTATAGTTCTACATTATCCTTGCGTTTAAAATTAAAAACATGGTTATTTTAACAAACGGAAATGATTTTTTGAAAGGTCCGTTTTAGTCTCTTCTTAATATTTTGTCATTGCAAATTAATATGGCACCAGTCAGCATAAATAAAACATGTTTCTACTTATGACTGTTTAAAAATGTAGGTGTCGTAATTGTAGCAATACCATCTGGGCATATTTTAACTTATGTTAGTCTGGAGATCCCCACATATGATGTGTGAATATTAGGGTTGAAATTACCTGCAAAAAAATATTTGTTGTGCTCGTGTCCGATGAAGACTTCAGAAGTCCTTCACGATTGTAGGCATGGAAAAACAGCGACCGCGGGTTGACTTCCGCGCCCCGTTTGCTCTTCCCTACCTTTGCGTCTTCTCTTCCTGTTTGCAACATCATATTGGCGTTCTGCTTCTAAGGGTGCCACTGTATACCGCTGCACTCCAGTCAGGCTTGTCACTTATAGTCAATTCCCAAATATCTTTCTTCATGTTGGCCTTTTCAAAATTCGCTTTCAGAGTCTTTAAACCATTTTTTTTGTGTACCTTCGCCCTGTGTGAACATTTGCCCTGGAATAACTGAGAATGCATTATCTCCTTCACATGGCCGACCCATCAAAGTTGAAGCCATGATAATATCTTCAATGCTCGTCAGTTTGGCTTCCCAAGCACACTATCATTTGTGTGTTTGTTTGGCTATTTTATTTTTAGCATCCTTCTTAAAACATCGTTAACGATGCCTTGATAAGTCTTTTAAAACAGTGTCCACTTTCGGAAGCGTACAAGAGTGTTGGGAGTACAACGATTTGTTTATGTTGTGATTGTCGAAAATTCTCCTCCTGAGGAGTCCGAATTCACTGACAATTCTTCAATTGCAGCGCATCATTGAGCATGCCGAACTGCTTCTGCTCGTCTGACGTTCTTTATAATTTAAGTTTGGTTTCTTTTATATTCCATCAAATTTGGGTTTTGTGTTTTCTTCTTACTTTTATTATATCTGTCTTCTTTGAATTTTTCGTTCGCAATTATCAATTAAACTTGTAATCACATATTACGACTGATCCGCCACATTGTAACAATCACTGTCCACTAACAGCGCGTTGTTGTTGCTACAAAACACCTTAATGAGTAACACAAACACAAACACGTCTTAAGATTTTGTCTACTTCGCTTCATATGGAAAAATAGGGCCCATAAATGTAGACATTCAGACCGTCCAGCAGCCGCGTTGTCTCTTAATGAACACTAAAGGCGGGCCGGGCACTCGGGCCGATACAAAATGGAACGCAGAGGCAATGGCAATACGCATTAAACTCGGCGGAATTAGATGTAGGCCTTCATTTCAGATAAAGGCTATCGGCGTAATTCTTCCCGCCCGTTACCTTAACACCGCGACAATGCTTCGATAACCCATTGCGCCAAATTGGCGCCACTACGGAGCTGGTCATTCCGCGCCGTCAATTTCAGTTTATGCGTAAACGGAACAATGACGGAATGAAGTGACAATAACGAAGCAGCAATAAGCGTGCCTAACTCGGCAAGTATCCTTTTATCAAGTTTTTTAACTTTGACACTTATTTCTCAAAGTGAGTATTCGCAATAAAAAAGTGATAGCTTGCAATTCGATGAAGACGTATCAATTTGAAATAACTGCAACATATAAGTTCGAAAAATTGTCGACTATTTTTCAATATAAGGTTGTGAGTAGTAGAACATTGAAAATTCGTTGGAAGTTCAAATAAGTATTTTGGAAAAAAATTTTAAACATCGATAACATGAAACAACTGAACCGTCGTTCGATATTTTACTCGATTTTTTTGCAAACAATTATTTTGGCAGCGGACTATGTACGCTAGCCAGCTGCGTACTGCTCGGATGTGACACCTGTGTTACTTCGTATTACTAAATATTATAGACGAGTGTCTTACCGCTAGACTAAATAACCTAACGTTAAACACAGCTTAATTCATCATATCGACTGTGTTTAGCCAATCGTTGTGACACTCAATTTTCAAAATTGAATGGAGTAAAAAAAGTTTTTCTATAAAATAAAAATGGCTACAATATTTCAGTCGATAAACAAACGGCAATCGGCGTAAACATCCTTTGATTCATAGTTATAAATAAATTATCCTTTCCAATTATCATTTTAATTCGACATTAGATACAAGAAATAGTCGAGGCCTCCTCCACGATGTTTAGAAGTCTAATTAACTAATTCATCTGATATATTTCCTCTCCTCATTCATACATCCTCCATGCCCAAATCACTTCACCTCACCTCGCCGCGCCTCGCCACGCCTCGCCTCGCCGCGCCTCGCCACAACGCGCCTCACAAATAGGCAATAAGACGTAATTTGATGACATTGTGTAGTGTTACAGTATCATAATTATTGGTTAAATCTGTCTACCGACAATAGGATGTGCCGGTTTCGATACCAGGTGGTAACTATATACTTTCGAGAGACAATTCATTTTGTTTAATTATAACTGGAAAGTATTGAAAAATTTTAACTTCATAAATAAAATCCGATTTCATTAAAATTATTAATTTCAGTTGATCAGCGGCGTACCACACTAGACATTTCCATAATAAATGTGTACTCAGTGGGTTATCTAAGGAACAATACTTGCCGGCGGTGACGGAGTCGGCTTGACCCCGCGCACATCGCCAGATAGCAGATCATACCTGCCGTGTGCCATATGGCTGGCTGGCGCGTGAACTCGCCTTTCCGCGCACAGGCAGGAAGACGCACTGCCATAAAGCGGACATTAACCACAAAGTTGGGCGAAAAGTCGGCTCGGCGACATCCCCCGGTCCTGTTGAATAATACACCGGGCGGCAATACTGGCGAAATTCGGGAGGCGAACTTTAGGGTTTACTGCGGCGGCACGTGCCAATATTGTGGAACTTTTACGGCCGTTGTCTATTGTCGCCCGCTCTGTAAGGGGGGCGGGGGCGCTGTGCACTCACTGTTTCTCTAACTGCGCCATACCGAAATTCTTTTTATTTTTAGCCTTTCTTCTCTCGCTGTTTAGTACCTTGTCCAATATTTTGATGCGTGTAATGAAAATGACCAGATTTTTTGCAGATCAAACATTTAATTAAGCTATTTCCAAAGTGTCCCCCCACCCTATCCCGGAATCGTTTTGAGAGTTGTTTACTCTCGTTTCGATTCTACTCAACAAAGCAACACGTGCGGTATTTAACAAAATCTTTATGCTTATTTTTGGACTATATTTTTAGAGCAGTTAAGTTAGTTAAGTTCCGGTAGTTACTAAAACCTTATGGCTTTACTTCATTTTGACATTTTATTACAATTGTTTAATATTACATTTTTTTATTCTATTATTACATTCAGTTACTAACATATTAATAATACCATCATATGTTGGCTCCGGTATCATCGTACCAGAGCCATACCTGTACAATTTGACGTGGGACTATTTATCACATTAAATTAAGAAGGCAGCCAGAGAGAAGCTATATAAATCATGCACCCCCAAAAGGGGGGGGTGGGGTAGACATCATATTTGAGTGTTGCAGTCGCAGAACTCGGTCACAGTCTGACAGAAATTCAACCTGTCCAGATCGCGAGAGATGCGAGGGAGACCCAGAGGAATGCTCCGTTAGGTCTCTCTAGCCACTTCGATAAGTCCACCTGACAAATACCCACAAATGAATACACATTCAAAATACTTTTCAAATCTCAGTCACTTATGACAGTACCATGAACACTCGCATCTATATTTCGTTATATCCTCTTCTCATTCATTCATTCAACGTTACTAAGCGACCCTTTCTAAATCCAACTAGTTTTCTAAAAATAATGAACATTTTACAAAAAAAGTTTCAGGATCACTGCATGTCTGAGAATCGTGAGATATCTCTACATTATTTTATAAGGGTACTAATATATGTAAATACTAAAATGGCAGAAAGTTTTACAACGAAAAACAGCCGCCTAAATTTTATATTTAGTATCTATTGTATAATTAAGGTTTCCTTGCAATTCAGACTAATAATAACTCTAAAAATGTATCGTACACGAAACATTTTTGCATTATGTATAGTCGTAGCTACAGCTACCTTTCTAAATCAACACAGGGCAAAGTAAATGTTCAAATCTCTTAAATAATAGTTTCCGAACAAATCAACAACAGTTATTTACTGAATTGACTAATACGAACCAGACGACTTTTGGAAGACAGGACTCGATAATAATAATACATATTTAATGTGCGGTCCAGGTAAAACAGCAACTAAAAAATTTGAAGTTGAAAAACAGCAATAATAATAAAATAGCGAGACGGACAAATCATAAAATTATTAATCTAAGTAAATTACCATCACGCCATTTCTCCGCGGGGGTAGGCAGAGAGGACTCTTCTGCCCTGACACACAATTCTTGCATCATCCACATTCATACATCTTCTCATATAAACTCGCCGACTTTTAAGGCTTCTAACAGGACCATTCTCCGGTATCTGGTTTACCTGGTCGTGCCAAGTCTTCCGCGAACGTCCTCTATTTCTGGTGCCATCAACACTTGAGTCATATTTCTTTCTTGCCATTCTAATATCATATGACCAAACCACTTAAGTTATCCTTTCTTAATCTTACCCATTATACTAACATCAGCTTAACATTCATTCCTTATTTCTTCATTCTTTACTTTGTCATAAATAGATCTGCCACATACACGCTTAAGCAATTTTCTACTGCATTCAGTCTACTTTCGTTCCTCTTCTGTCAGCTCCAAGCCTATCTTTCATACATCAGTGTCGGTACCAGGACTCCATTATGTACCGATCGTCTTGCCTCGGTTGACAAGTTCCCGTTAGATATAATTCCATTCAAAGTGTCGTTCACTTTATGCCCTGCAGTCACCCACCTTTCGATATCTTTCTCAGTCTTTCCGTTTCTATCAAACATACTTCCCAAATACACACTCATCTACTTGTTCCAAACATTCATTACCTATAAGTATTTAGCGCGGTGTCTTGCTTTCCTTCTTCTCAAATACCATCACTTTCGACTTGTTGAAATTCATAATAAGGTCGCTTCCCTTGCATACATCGTACATTCTACGCACTAGACTCTGTAATTCTTGTTCATTATTCGCCATAATACTGCAAACAGCAAACAATCAAATCGCCCATTTTTGCTCCTATATTCGTATGTATATTCCAGTTCTTTCACAAATTGAATAGCCGTAAAATTATTGCAATGGTACAATTAAATTCCCATTAAAAGAATCCGGCGTGCATTTAAAACGCTGAAACATTACACATGACATATTGTAAAGTAAGGTTTATTAGACAAGTTTCATCAGTTCTGGTATGGTGGAAACCATTGGTATGGATACAATTTTCGAGCCGACATTCACAACTCTTCTGCAATCGAAACATAAGCCTGGGCACCGCACCGGCAGTCTCGTCATACATGTTGCTCAGTGGAACCGGGGTCTAGTCGAAGAAGCCACCATTAAAAGGCTGGGGGCATTAGAAATGTAGACTATGTAGAAACGTATACTGTAGATCCCTTGGTTTACCACATCACGAACACGCATGAAAACTAAGTAAGGTAAATGAGCATCCTGCAACATGGTTGCCAACCTAAACCCAGGAACGAACATAGTTATGTTTGTTCCAGAAATAGCGAGAGTGAGAAATGGGATCGATCGGTTCAAGATGTGATATTTCAGTCAGTCGATTAGATAAATAATTACAATATATATTGCTAATGAAGATAATATATGTATGTGTAATATGTATATAATATTGGGTTGTCTAATAAGTCTTTGCAGTTTTGTTTATTAATTATTATTTTTCTCATCTCATTTTTAAGCAAAAATTATAACATTTCAATAAATGGTATATTCTCCATCTTTCAACAAATAGTTATCGAGCCAATTTCTGATTTCCGTTGTTGATCGTGACGACACGCATTTGATTGGAGGGACTGAAAAGGATGATAATCTGATGGAGCACGGAAATTCCCATTTGAGCTTCTGGATGACCATTTTAACCTTGATTAAAGGCGAAAAGAAGAATGTGTCGAAAATGTTCATTATTTTTAGCCCAAAAATAAATAAAAACTATAAGATGTAAGAAAACGGTGACACTGACGTTTTAGAGCAGAAAAAATGCTATTCAATGCCATGTTTAGTCACAAAATAGAGGGAAAAGAGCATTAAAAAAAACCAACGCAAAGACTTATTAGACGACCCAATATACAGTAAGTTCATTAGTAAAATTACACTTGGAATGGTCCTGGCAATGGCGTGCGTACCGTATCCAAAGGCAATGGCAATGCTGTACTCGTATAATGGCTGGTCTGCCGTCCAACGAGAAGGAAGAACTGTTTCCGTGGTAATTGCAAAACTCCCACGCGCGAGGAGAACATAAGAGGAAACATTACGAGGAATGTCAGCACCGAACCTTACCCGGCTAACGACGTGGAAGACGCGAATAAATAATTACTATGATTATGGACGTTGTTTCCTATAAATATTCCGTTATATGTGTATAAGACGATAGCCACATCAGTCTGCCATAAAAAGGTCCATAAACGCACACTATTACAGCATTTATACAACCCTTAAAAGCCACTCCGCCACGGTTTAATAGTCTCAATGTAACGGATCCGAGAGAGAGAAATTGTTATTCAAATGGGAATTCCTACAAAGAACGAATGCATTTATTTAATCGTTGATTTTTTTTAAATATTATAATATATGATAAGACACTGATTGGTATCTGGCGGAATAGGTAGATGGTTGTATTATAAGCGTCTGTTTATTTATCGTTACACGTGACTCTTTTCATATCCTTTATCGCCTTATATGGACCTTTTTTTTAATAAATAATATTGAAAATTTTGACACAAGCACAATGTTTATAACACTATTATTTTTTTTAATTGTCCACATATGTTATATGTTTTTGTACGGTTTGTGCGGAGGAATGGAGGTAAAATATTCTTCATCGGGAGGACACCCATTAATAGCCGACCGCAATTTATTAATTTTATTAAAATCATCGGTGCGAGGGGAAGGAGACAAAAACCCTTTAACGAGGCTATTTATTTCCCTCGCTGAAATGTATCGACAGTGTAACAGGGGACGAAGTCGTGCTAACAGTGGGCCCTTTTGTGTCTCCAATAATAGTTGCACCGGTCCCCAGCACTCGCAGTCGACAGGCGAGCATCTAGAAGTAAGGTAAAAAAGCCGCACTTTAAATCAATAAACAGTCTAGTCGGTGTCCCGTTCCTTTTGCGTGGAAACTACAGTCGAGGGTCTGAACTCTGACTTTCAGGTGGACGGGGACCGAGGTCCGGGACACTGTGGGAAAGCAAACACCGTGGGCGGCAACACGCGTTAATTGTATCGGTCAATACGATGGGGTGTCGGGCGATGGAGAATACGCAGGATAGCATCAGATGATCACTTCTCATTTCATCTTTTCAATTCAATTTTATGAGATGTACAAAAGCGTCGATTACGATTACACAAGGGAGATATTATTCACAAAATGTTATTTTTTTCAGATCATCAAGTACAGAATAATAAAAACCAATAATAGAACAATAAAAATCCGGAAATTACAATGTTTTGTCCATATTATGAGATACCCAGAAAAATATCAGATCCTGCAGATCATCATACAAGGCAAAATTGCTAGCAGAAGAGACTCTGGAAGACGGAGGACATCCTAGATCCTGGTTGAAGAATCCACAGTTCAGCTATTGGAGCTGCTGCAAATAATAAAACAATGATCGCCAACATGATCACTAACGACAAGCACTAGAAAAAGAAGAAGACGTAAATACATATCGCATACCTAGATCAAAACTAAGACAACTAAAAAAAACAAGAATTTTGAGTTATTATTGTATTCGGATACACAACTAACTTAGCCCCAGTTCCCGAATAATGTTATTTTAGGATACATTTATGACCCAAAATGTTAATTAGTTTCATAACTTTATTAACGAAAAATGGAGGAAAATGTTTTTATTTTTTGTCTACTGAAAAATGACTTTTTAAGTTATCTTAGTTTTGATCTAGATATGCGATATGTGTAGTTTTCTAGGCTATTCTCCGTTCTAAGCCGTAAGTCTTCGACCCGCCTAACCGACGTTTCGGATCCATATTCCATTATTCTCAATATATTCAATATATTAAAATACCTCCACAAACCTTTTACACGTCATCTCTTCTAACATAATAATTGAATACAAATCGATACGTCGTATATGACAAGAATATTTCGTACAAAAAATACTGCCACTAAAAATTACATTTTAATTTATAATGTATTTAATAATACAATATATTTTTAAAAAATACAGTCTTAAAATATATATTAAATATATGTGAAATACTAGACCAACCAAAAATGACTTATTTGTTAGTTACGACACTACGCAGAAGGGGTCAGTTATATTAATATGAATTAAGGACGCTCACTGATCAATGCGAAAGGAATATTCCTATATTCAGTCAATATCATTTTGTCATTTAAGCCACCTAATAAAACATTAATTTTTAATTACAAATGCGGAATCTATCCACGTATAAAAATCAATTTAAGAAAATTACCGGATAATTTTTCAAACAGCCTAACTGTCATCAAAGCTCGTTCTGCAATTAAGTTATGGACAAGCATTGAATTGATATAAATTGTGCAGACGTTTAATAGGAGAATTAAGAAACACTTTGCAGTTAAACAGAATCGATTGTCGGGGAACGGAGTTAAAGCGACGCGAAGAGTGATAGCCCACTACGTCATCAGCAATCGGACGCAACATCATCAACAATCTAAATATGTAAATGCTATCATTTGTAAGAGGGAAGTAATTACACGTGATGATCTCATCAGAAGGGAGGACTCAATTATTGCAGCGCACGCAAGATGGAATATGGAGACGAGTGTGCTTGCGCCCGTTTATAACAGGTAAGATATGACTTTGTGTCTCAATTACATTTATAACTAGCAGATAAGCAATCGGTGTGCGCGGTCAGGGTCTCAATAGAATCTATATCTCAATGATAGAGCCTTCCCCCAAACAAACCATACGGAAATAAAATCTCGAAGTAATTAAAATTATCCCACATTTGTAAGTAGCACTGTTAGCTGTCAAAACGAACAAAAATGACATCAAGATGATGATATGAGAATCGCGGATAGATAACAATAAATAATAAATATAAAAATGCTATTTTATCAGTATTTTATAGTTATAAAGATGGAATCGGATGAATGGTTTTCTCAGCAGATCTTGACAAATATTAGATCGGAAATATAACCAAAAATGATATTATCATAACATCTCGCGTCGCTTTGACATTGCGACTAAGAAAGTGCTTTATCCTATGGTAAGAGATCTCCCATAGACAGCATAAATAAGAAAATATGACAAATGTCAATATACTTGCCAGTCTAGTACGATTTCGCTAATGTATGTTTTTTCTTACTCGTGATCAAAACAATCTACACTTCATTTCAAATTGAATATATATTTATGTACTGTTATTGAGTAGGTATATAAAAGAGAATTTTTTAAAGTAACCTAGAAATATTAAAAACACGTTAAATGTCGTAGTTATGCGAATATTTGGATTAATCAAAATATTTTGTTGATTTCAAATAATATATTGAATACAAAAAATAAAAGTTTATCGAACTTCTAGCGGTCAGACAATTTCTTGATAGATGATTTAGGGCCTGAAGCAAAGAGGTCAATTACGCAAATATTGATTTCGAATTACGTAGACTTAAAAGCTTAAATGATTTTGTAAAAATCTAATACAATAATATTTTCATATATATCCACATATATTGACAAGTTCTGTTACACCCCTTACCTATCTATAGAAAAAATATTTGGTTACCACCGGAACTTGAACCCGGAACATTTTCAAGCCCAGTGGAAACTATACAATTTTGCGATTTAGTATTTTTCTGCATCCGTACAAGTGATTAATTTAATTTGTTTTAATCAACAAAGAAATGTTATTATGCTAACTGTAGACTCCGAGATGGAAAATTCCGCAATATTCCGTCCGCTTACACGCTATCTCCGATGCACCCCACCCCACCGATACGTCCAGAAGATTCGAGAAGAGGGTAAAGAGGGTAAAGGTCACAATAAACCTCCAGAAAATATAACAGCTTCGGGTGGGCTACGCGTAACAACCCCTCCCGAATATATTACAATAGAAAGGATGGGGGTGGTGCGCTCCGCTGGAGTTCAACAACCCGGACCGGCCCTCTCTGAGAAAATCTGAGGTTTCCCTTACTCCCTTTGTCCTCAAAAACGAGAGCATTCAAGAAAAATACATTATTTTGTAAACGCGTTACGTTTGACCGACCGTACCTTAATTATTACAGTATTTTATTAAAATACAACAAATAAATTCCCGTGTCAAGATAATGAGTGTCGTTCTATTTTATACGTATGGTATATTAAGTACAATGAATCTGTGTAAGAATATCGTACAGGGGATAATGTGGAGGAAATAACTAATCATACCTCGATTTTGAAAATTCTCCTAAATACATAAAGTACATTTGTTTTAGTATACATACATATTTATTTTTATTGTTAACCAATAACGTTCTATGTAAATGTAGTGAACATACAAAAAAATAATTCAACTTAAAGGCGTTCCGCGCTGCCCCATTTTTCCTACCGTGGTGAAGGAATGGGGGTGGACTTCAGGTTTGGAACATCGTACTGTGATATTTAAAAAATATTTAAAACACTAAACATACTAAAACGAAAAAAATTATAATATACTCGTAAAAATTAAGTTAGTAAATAAAAAAATCTGTTATTTGCGAAAATCCCAAACATACTGATTGTCCGCACAGAATCTGCACAATCAACGTGACACTATCGGCACGCTAAGAACTGAATTTACCGTTTGTCACCACTAGTGATGAACTCAAAATCACGAACCGTAAGTCAATCACTGATATCTTTGAGTCAGTGATTAAATATCTGGGAATATCGTGATCCATTTTATTTTATTTAAAATTGGTTGTGAACCGTGAATCGGCGCACGCGCATTTGCGACGAAAATATGCATAAAGGAATGTCGTTATAATTCGTAATCAGCGCCATCTGGTAGATACTGCCAAAACGTTTTACGCATTTGACCCGAAGCACTGAGAATTTGACCCGAAAAATAAACTCACATTTTCTAAAACGTTTTCATTCTGTTTGTGATAATATTAAATTAGATATTTATTAATATTTATGCTAAAATAAGTTTTTTACACAAATGAAGTTTTAAGAATATAAATAAATATGCTCATAATTATGTTTATTTATTTATTTCATGTATTGTAATATCGTGCAGCGCGTGCGCATTAGTAATTAAACTGTAATCACAGTCATAGTTTTCAATCACTGATATTATCGAATACCAATCACACCAGTGAGTCAAGAGTAGCAGCATTATTTCTCATCACAACAGAAAACTGTAATTGTTTTCCTTAACCCTTCCCATACCATGCAGTAACACAGGTCTACCGCTCTAATTAAACCTGTAATATTTAGGTAAATACACGCAACATGCAATTCATATTTTAGTTGAATTGAAGGAAAATATTTACGCTTAGAAATGACTAGTGAAAATTCAAGTATGTAAGGCGAATCCTATAAAAATAATTATCTTTCAATTCAATCTGTTGTAAAATTAATACGTTGACAAAAATACCATTTGTGTCAAGACAGAAAGAAATCACATATTATTTCGCAGTAAAAAGAATAACAAGCATACAAATATAATGGTGTCTCTTTCTCAAAATGTAGATAAAAAGGAAGGTTTGTATTATATAATGCAACTTCCTATACAGGACTTGATGAATGCTCCGAATTATAATATTACTATTTTTTTTATATTTAACGCTCAATACTTAAAGTACATTTATAGCATTAACTATTTTTTCACATTTTAAAGGCTAATAAAACTCTAATTTCTTACGGTAACACGAGTTGACAGCATGGCTGCTTGCGAGTATTTTATATCACGGTATGGTAAAGGTTAATGGTCTTGGATATTTTAGGAATGGGGCATATCCTATTTCTCCTGCACTTTGGCTTCCCAAACCTTCACACGCATTACAAAGCTTAAAAATAATGTTCTGTATTTCTGGATTCCATCATTTTATATTATTGAAATAATCTTAATTATAATTTATAATTATTTATTTTTCCACATTTATCATCACCTTTTGGTGCGTTCATTGTGCGCATATTACGAGTGATTGATGCAAATGATTTAAGCAGAGGAAATAGCCTCATAAGGAGCATATAATATTTCGAAATAGGTACAATTTTATTAGCTACTCGGCGTCCGGTGCTCGGGACTATCATTACTCTCCAACCTGGCCTCCTGCGCCGCGCCGGGCATCACTTCTTGCACGGAAGCCGCGGAGCAGCGTTCACGACCACCGTTTATTGCACATTTCCCACGAAGCTGGAGTCATCTGGGCGATGGACCAAAAAAATACCACTCCAGATATCCTCGACGAGACGTCGGGAGCTCCGATTACACACCGCCCCGAGAGGAATGGACCGTTTTCTATGCAATAACCGTCGGCAGACCGGCCGTGCACAATCTACATACATTGTACCGGAAATCCTAAAACGAGCGCAACGGTCGCTTTTTATATTCAGCCTCCCACCCGGAGGGCAGAGCATATATTTCTGCTAGAATAATCTTGAGCTATTCGGGTCGATCTGGTAAATGCCATATAAAATACAAATAACGAAAATCGTCGTCAGGATATACTGATAAACTCGCATTTTTATGAATATTGACTTTTTTATGTCCGAACATAGATAATCATGGCAGGGGCCTACTTTTTACGGTGCAGTAATAATACAACCATAATACTTAGTCATAGTTTTTATAAAAATGTATCATGCCAAAGTCGAAAACTGAAATATTAATGTAAGTATAATTAAAAACCATTTTAAAACGACATTAATTATATCAGACTTTTTTAGTAATTAATGTAACAAGATAATTTGCAATTATAGATTAAGATAAAAGGGGAATGATACCAATGGCACACGTGAGCTGCAAGTCAGCTAATCTTTTTATTATTCCCCCAAACCTTATTATTAGCAGTTGTAAATGTTGACAATGAGCGCTAACGGGCAATGTTGAAATTGAGTTCCAAGTAAGACAGGGTGATACACTCTCTACCATGGTCATAATCTTGGAGACAATAGCTCGTAAAGCTAGCATTACGGGCTGTAATACAAGCAGATGTGTACCTACACTGATGGTTACTACGAGCCGATCTTAACAGCCACCGTGTACCACCCTGAAAAACGAAACAAAATAATTCGGACTGCATATAAACGCCTCAAAATCGATGTATATAGTCAGTACATGCGAATAGTATATGCGAATGTAGGCATCTCATCTTTGCGTAGAACACGTATATGAAAGAGTTAATAATTTTACATATCCGGGCGCTAACTGAACGCGTTAAGTAAGACAAGGGACAAATTAAAAATACGCCTTTTGGCTGGAAACAAATTACCGAGTCAATGAAGCAAATGACTAATATATAAAACCTAACACAGATTGAAGAAAATAAATTAGCAGTTTGCAAACGCAAATTACGAACCTACACTAAAAAAATATAACTTACAGAGTAAAAATGAAGCACACTCTCGAAAATTTAACAGAGCAAGAAACGATCGTAAGATTATGTAGGTCTCAAACAACGGCTGCGATGGCCAGGCCAAATTGAAAGAATTTCAAACAAGATATATATTTTTTTTTAAATAGCATTTTTGAATAGAACGAACAGACAGGTCTATGTTATGTCTGTGTTAGTTATAACATAATAAAACACAACTAAAAAATGTATAAACACACAAATAAGAAAATGCATGTAATGTAGGAAGACTTTTTGACAATGCTAGTTAAAATTCAGGAATAGCTAACACAAGGAAAAAATCGAATATTATTAAATAGGACGCCTGACGGCCTAAATGAGAACTTCAACATCGCAAATAGCTGACTTCCAGGTGGAGGGGGACGGAGATCTGCGGAATAAATGTAATCTATGATACTGATAGACGCGGTCGACGGACCACGAAGGCGTGTAACTCGGCTCCTCCACCTCCAGCCTCTGAGGAAACACGATCCGTATCATCGCAAAAATCAATTAACATGTCCGCTATCTTCGAATATTGCGCGGGGTCTACGTCAGACGTGAGAAACCATTTGAAAATAGGTCCATAGGTAGCAACCTGAAACGCTTTAATCAAAGGAACGTGTTTCAGAAAAATGAATACGACCTGTTCCGCCAGGGAGGGAAGTCGGAAATTTTCTGTACCTTGCGGCTATTGAATATTAATATTATACATATAGGCGAGAAGTATCACTTGAACCGATTTTCTGAACCGAAGACAGGATATCCGCCATTTAGTCCCATGACATATTTTTAAAAGAACACAGTAATCGCCGATGTATCAAATCAATGGACACAACAAGAACCCGTTACCGATGCCAAAGCCTTTGCAACTTTTGGCGTAGGAAATGTTGTCACGAATCAGCGCCAATTTAGGTGGGTGACACACATATCGACAACACTGCAAAAAAAATGAAGTATTCACAAGAACTTACTAATGTTTAAGTACAGGGTGAATATTATGTTCCAGGCCGATTTTGTCTGGGTGCCATTTTAGTTTGGCAGACATTTGCCAGTTTGCATTGGTAGTCGTAGAGAGTAGATGATTACAATTTATAATGGAGCATCTAACGCCTCAACAACGTGTTGAAGTCAATTTCATAATTTAAAACATTTTATCTAAATAATAATAGCAATGCTGTAACCATTGATGGTGATCGCTATCGTTATCTGTTGGAAAACTTCTTGGTGGCTGAATTGGGTCGATTAGGCCTGCAACACGTGCGGTTTCAACAAGACGGTGCCACCTCACACACGCTCGAGTCACGCTTGAAATTTTTCCCAGCCGCATAATGTCAAAAATTGGTGATATCGACTGGCCTTCCCGATCACCTGATTTGACGGCTCCCTATTCTTCGTCGCGATACTTGAAAGGAAAGGTCTACGCCAATATTTCTGAAATGACACGCGAAGTGTGCGATGTCATGAAAAATATGGATAAAAGAGTTTGTGCCGCTGTCATGTTTTATACATAATTGTATCAAACCAAAAAATAGATAAATAAAACCCAAAATAAAAAACTGTGTTTCATTTCCTAGTTATTCAAAAACATAATCGGCCTGGAACATAATATTCACCCTGTATATAAATTGATCAACTTATCAATGGACAAAGGAACTCGCTACATCCTCGTGTGCTCCCCTTTACACTAATACCACCGAGCCTTCAAATCCGTTTTCTACAGGTATCGCCGTCACCATTTCAGATATCAAACTAATGGTGTAACTGGAAAGTTCAAAACAATAAACCATTTTATTTTATTTTGAAATTTAACTACAGTTATAATAATTTGCTAATTATGCAGAAATGTTTCAGAGTTCTGAGTAAGGCGGTAAATCTCATGATTTTGTGTTGAGTACGAGCAAACCCGTCGTGTGAGGTCTAACGGCGTTTCGTAGAATTTTTAAGAAAACGGATTTGAATAAATATTATAAATTTAATTAATTAAGTACATAGATATAAATATATATTTAACGAAATATATTTGAAATACTAATTAAATGTATTAATTATAAAGTTATATTTATAAAATCAATTTTATCGAAAAATACTGTAATTGCGTTACCGGGATTCGAACCTGGATCTCTTTTCCAATCCGGGAAAGGTTCATTACCAACTATGCTACAGCGACAGTATTTTTGACGACAAATTTTCGAACCCATATGTTACAATTTTTTCAAATTAACACATTTATCGTTCCATTATTTGAAAGTCATCTACTTTGTTTTTACAAAATTTAATAAAAATTAATTGTAAATTAATCGGTTTACTCAAAGGTATTTGAGATTCCGTAAAAACAAAGTACATGGCTTTAAAATAATGGAACGAAAGATGTATTCATTTGAAAAAAGTGTAACATATGGGTTCGAAAATTTGTCATAAAAGATACTGTCGCTGTAGCATAGTTGGTAATACACCTTCCCTGGATTGGAAAAGAGATCCGATCCAAGTTCGAATCCCGGTAGCGCAACAACATAATTTTTCGATCAAATTGATTTTATATTTATATCTTTATAATTAATATATTTAATTAGTATTTAAAATATCACAGACCTATGTTCTGAGTAATTACAACTTCACAATAAGAATGTGTATTCCTTGATAATGAAAAAATATTTGGTTACTACCGGGATTCAAACCTGGACTTCTTCTTATCCGGGGAAAGATGAATTGATTAATTTAATTTGCATTAAAAATACCACAGAATTAAGTACATATGTTCTGAAATTGCAACATAACAAAAATGTGTTTTCAGTAATCGTATTATTTTCAACTTAATATTCGCAAATTCAATATTGTGGTTAATGTTCATTTTATATAATATATCATATAATAAATCATCGTCACAACACAAGATAACAAATGAACATCTACACACCAGTTCCGAGAGCAACAACATTCTATCACCGTTACTACATGTTTTTAGCTCCGAAACGGCACAACACGCTAACACTAACTAGAAATCGTTCACTTCCAATAAGATTACGCAAATATGGACTCAATATACGATTCTTTCGGGCAGAGATTAGTCAAAAGCATCGCTGTCCAACAATCCAATTTAATCACAATACAATACCAATACATAATTCACTTTAGTTTTACAACACATTCATTATATGTTTTAATTTCTCTATTTTTTACATCTCTGTCAAATCTTTTTTTTCTAATTTTAGATGAATAACACCACAATAGCACGAAAAAAACTGGCTACTTTAACACAGACGGTAGTCTAGCAAAGTAACCAGGACAATGCTTTATAACAGATGTGGATACCTACTGCATTCCACACAGTCAACTAATAAATGAGTTATATTATTGTATGCTCACTTCTGATTTACAAAAAAAAATTATGTCAATAAAGGTTTAAATAAATAAAATAGATTATTTAAAATTATTTTTTAAAAAAAACAGAGAAAACGCTTATTACTTTAACTAATATAAATAATTTTACATGTACGTCTGCATTCCAAATAAACTGATTAAATATAATTAAATATACATTTAAAAAATCAGTTTTTTGTATTTCAATGATTTTTTTAAATATCAAAATGTTTTCCGTCCCGTCAGCGCTGTCCCGGCATTGTTTGAGGTCTCGGCCATATATGGTCTCCCGGGCCGCCTAACGGGCCCCCGGCCCCTGACCCCCAGGGGGACCCAGTGCCCCCTTGACCCCCCTCCCCACGCTAGCGAACTTAAATAGACAAAGCGCAGGCGCGCACATTAACAATAACAATATGTCTGGACGCAGGCCGACAAGGGATCAAGTTATTTTTATTTTCACATGGCACACATGTGTTCATTTATTGATTATTATAATAATTAAGATATAAATAATGCTTATGTCAGGACAGGCAGAGCCTAGCAAGGTCGACAATTCAATATCATAAGCCTATGTAAAGAGAAAAAATAGTTACACACTAGTACATGAAACCATCCGGGGAACAATCAAGGTGTCACCAACCAAAAGGTATTTGAGATTTTTGCAATAAATGGTGACAGCTTTTAAATTTAGAATAATGGATGTTTTAATTTGAAAAAGCTACAACATATAAGTTCAAAAATTTGTCGTCAACTTACTATGTTAGTGTAGTGTAATCGGTTAACGCATTTCCCCTGATAGGAAAGGATCCAGGTTCGAATCTCGGTAGCGACAAAAATATTTTTTAGATAAATTGAATTGTCTTATATATTTTTCTAATTAATGCATTTAATTTGTATTAAAACATCACAGAACTAAGTTCTGATAAACTGCAGCTTCTTAATAATAATATGTTCTTTTTAATTACTCTTATACATCTTTTATACGCTTAGTTTAGTACCTTTCATTTCGCTCGCGATGCATGGCAAGATTCTAAGGGCACAGTAAATGGCTTACCAGTCGTATCTTTTCACGGCAGATTACATATGTCTTAGGGGATATTTACAGATTACATGTGTGGGGATTGGGGGAGTAGGTGGCGAGAAGAGGGGTTTAAAAATTTAAAAATTCATTATATTTTTTACGGTTTTCAAGGGTTCTTAAAGTTGACTTCTCTACCTGTGCGACGCCAGGTACCAGATACTCGTATATCAGCTAGTAGTGGATGAAGTCTGCGAGGCCCAACTCCCTAAGCTGACTGGCACTGGGTCACTGACAGCAGGAATAGTTGTTCCAACTCCCTAACGCTGATTGTTGAGATCAGGCTAAATAGAATAAAAGTAACCGTAAAAGGTTGGAATAAAGTTAAGAAAAAAAATTAGAACTTACATGAAATTCAATTCACTATGCTATTGAAATTATTATTGCTATATTATTTCATTTTAACTAGCCCAAAGCTCGACTAATAAATAACATTAAATTAATGTTTTGTTACTCAGGTACATAATTATATATCACTCAAATCAATTTGAGAGGAAAATAATGATAAAAAGATGCTGCATCTCTATAGATAAACTGCACAGCGAGTCGTTTAACCAGCAGCCGGTAAGGACCACGTGGAAATTATGGAGCTTTTTTTTATTTATTATACGATTTTTATTATATGATGAGAATTTTTTTTACGTAATATTTAAAAAATAATTTCAAAAATAAAAGTTTAATAACTCTTTTTAAAAATAAATGTGTAAGTAAAATACAAGGCAAAAAAAAAAGTGAGAGTAAAATAATAATGATCAATGATAGGCACCGTTGCGTACTGTTTACATCTGAATTTTTAAAAGGTTTTCTGCTTTTTTCCCTTTTCGTGCAACCAGATCCTAACTTTTGCCATAAAATGTGTAAGGCTATGGTAAAAGCTTTTCAGATTTACATTAATATAACTCTTGCTAAATATATTTTTGACACTAGTTAGTCACAGTTTGACTGTTCTCAATATCAGTCAAATAAATGTATGGCGTGTAAAATTTGAACTTGAAGACGTACCTACCCAATTAACAATGTTGCATGCAAAAACAGAAAAAACTTGGCGCACTTAACTTCGCGACAGATGCTACCACATATAATACATATCACCAGGATCGATTCAACTCAACTTATTTATAAAGGTTAAAGCGTTAATGCTGAAAAACATTTCCTTGGACTGCCTCAAAATACATTCAAAATAATAAATGCCATGAATTTGACTTGAATGTCGAATTCCAAATATTCTATACAGCCACTTTGACTATACAATCAGATCTGTAGTCAAAATTGTAAAGATACAAAAATATGTTAATTTTTTAGCAAATTCTCATCGCTCGGTTTCACTTTGTATAATTATAATTATATATATATATACAACCCGAACATGTGTCCGAGCTAACTTCCTCGTGTACAAAATACAAATGTCATTAGGGGCGCGTCAAGAGGGAGAAGTTACTCATGCAGGTATTTGCATGCGGCCGCTGCACCAGACGGGACAGGAGACAGGAGACAGGAAGAACGCTAGGAGAGAAGTGTGGACACACCAGGGGTCGCCAGACCCATCCGATTCTAATTATTATTTCAAAGTATCTCGGAAAATTATGTAGTCTATATCTGAATTAAGAACTTACGTGACACCTGCGGCGTAAAAGATGAATGTTTGGTATATCTTTCAATTTTTAAAAATGCGATTCCATTATTTCGAAACAAAATTCTATCAAAGTAGATCCATTTGAAATGAATATCCACCTATTAAAAACTAAAGATGACCAAATCAATTTTTAAATGTGGCAATTATTATAATACACTACCATGACGTTTTCGAGCACAGAACGTCACACTCTCATATCTCGACATATTATAAGGTTGTAACAGGGCTACACTGCAACGTCTAGTTTGCCTGATTATGTCACAGACGTTCTACCTTCAACGCTCGCCCCATATATTTTCTCAACCACCCTTCCTCGCTCACATGTGTCACATATCCGTACCGTCTTAGCGACCCTTTCTATTGATTTAATAACTTATTTTTGTTATATGATGTTTATATAATCATATGGATTTCAAATAGGGATTGAAATAATATTTATAACACTGAGTAGGTATTATCAAGGTGAAACCGAATAAACTCGTTGATAAGACCAAATAGATATAAAAATATTATTTTATCGTACATTTAAGACCAAATTTTGAGAAAGTTAAATTTATCTACCGTTGAAAATTATTTTACATCAACAAAGAACTTTAAAGCATGAAAATACCTCCACTATTACATTAAATGTTTATTTAACTTGGGCCGAAATGAATAGCAGAAACTCTTCAATTACAAAACCACATCACACGAACTCTGCCGACAGCCAAGAAAACTTGACCAGAAAACTGCCAGCTAAAACAAGTATCATTAATAATTTTAAAAAATAACACTTTGATATGTATGAAACCAAATCTATGCAAAGTTTGTTAATTTTTAAAATCGATAATTACGTCTAACCTAATTACGTCTAACCGCACAAACATAAAAAAAAAAAAAAAATCTTGTCACGTCGCGTAGAACGCAGTGCCAATATGAATTGTAGTATTTTATTATTACATCACACGGGTCCGGCCGGGGGTCAGGAGTCGGCAGTCGGCAGTCGGCAGTCCCCGACCGGCGCACACATCAGCAGATAGCGATCGCCGACCGTCGGCCACACGACAGCGATTGGCGACACCGCCATGTGACTTCCTATATAAATTACGGGACACGACGACAGTGTCCCGACTCGCTACATAAATTAAAGGACACGCTGTCATAACTCCGGACTAATCGGCCGGGCGAGCGGGAGCGGGAGCGGGAGCGGAGCGGGTGGAATCGCAATCCGCCACGGATTCTGCAAAGCGACGCAACGACTGAAATTCAAATAAAATGCAGCGCGTTCCTCAGAACACTGGCTTAGTTTTAAGTAGGTTTTAATAGAAATACGATCACATGGCGCGACATCCGGAAAATTTCAATGGACCAGGAGATCTCTTATGCACGCTCTTCGATTGATGAAGCTTCTTCCAAGGTCGTCCTCCATTATGGTCACGCCAGGTCTTCCGCGGGCGCCCGCTGTTCTCGGTGTCCTCAACAGTTCCCTCTATCCTATATATCTTCGTTATCACCCTCTCCTCGTTCATGCGACACTGCTATAGCTCAGATTTCGATCAAACTTATCGGATATATAATATTTAAAAATATTTTAACAATTATTAAATTAAAATAAAACACAACGTTGTTTACTTCACACACTTTAATTAGAAATGCAATATTAATTCAAATGCTTTCGACGCTTACTGCGTCATCGTCAGTAATAAACTAAAAGTTAAACTATAAGGTAGACTATTTGTGTATTTTCCTTCCAGTTTGTCCAATATAAGATGATTGACAGTTCTCACAATTAATCTTGTATACTCCACTATTATCCAGCGGATCTATTCTAGTTTTATTATTTAATATATATATATATATTCTAATGCTATTGTTGGTATATCGGTTAAGTTCGTTAGCCAGCCTGATCCGCCATCCTGTTTCAATAGTGCAACTAGTCAAAAAAAAAATTTAAACACATGGACACCCAGAGAAACAGAGTAAAGAAAAAACACAGAAACATAATCTGCCGGAAGAGATTTTTTAATAGTACCTATGTTTAACCAGTATGGACTGGCAAAACAGGATTTATAATGAAAGTGCAATGCACATTACCCAAGAACAAATTTCACTATGTGCACCGGGCAACTAGAGTTGTAGAGGGGGAGATAAAACGGAAAAAAATACTAACAACCTCCCTCCCAGGTGGAGCCGGCAATAAAGTATCCCAATAAAGTACAGCAATAAATCCTAATAAACTACAGCCCAATACATATAATATATATTTAGTATAGATATGTTTATGAATTGCCGTTGTACCTAAATATTGTATACATATACACTCATTTTTAATTTAAATTTGTTAAAAAAAACATTCACATTAAAATGATCTGAGGATAATTGTGATGCTATTATTTTT
This sequence comes from Eubasilissa splendida, assembly GCA_031772225.1. Taxonomy (NCBI): domain Eukaryota; kingdom Metazoa; phylum Arthropoda; class Insecta; order Trichoptera; family Phryganeidae; genus Eubasilissa; species Eubasilissa splendida. Next base: position 34,408,448 of record CM062850.1, read on the forward strand.
ATGCACTGCACTGTTATACTACTGTTGCCATTTCCAAATATATATTGATAACTATATTTTTATATATAAAACTAATACATACAATGCTCAAACAAACATAACTTACATATCCCAAGCACACATACTAAGGGCAAAGTATTTTTAAATATTTTGGGCAAAAACTTTTCAACCACTTGTTAGACAAATTAAAATATAACATTAAAACTTGGTTTCCCAATATGAGTGTACCTAGTATTAGTGTAATCACCCAAACAAATTGACCATTACAATTATTTTAATGTTGTTAAATTTCTTCCAAACCTTTTTATATTTATTTTATCTGTTATAAATATAAATACCTCGCTTCAACTTATTTCCATCTCAACGCGGATATTTCTAGTGAGAGAAACATAGTTCAATATTAACTTTATAATTAATCTTGTATAGTTAATAAATAAAATAAATACAAAACACGCATACAAAAAATGATACGTTTATAAATATTAATATATATTTATGTACATATAAGTAAGACACCCATCAAGTGTTTATAAATAAATTGAAAAATTATAACAAAAAGATCGAGTGATGAACAGTTGTGTGTGTGTGTGTGTGTGTATGTGATAAAAATTAAATCTAGAAAAAAAAAAAAATTTCAAAACACCGTGGGGTATTTATGTAAGAAGCTGATAGTCCCAATATGGGCTTTGTGGCATGCCCTCGCAGAACCCGATGATGAACTTGCACGGAGAGTCTTAAATCACCATCAAACGGAGTCCGCCGTGGCCGCAGCGAATTTCGCTTCTATGTTGAATTTTAAGCGCAAGCCGGAGCAGCAGGGACTTGAAACACGGTCCATGCACTCTGGCGTGAGCTCGATCCAGACATGTTCACAAATTGCTTATTGTAAGCTGAAATAGAAGATTTTGTAAACAATCCCATGAAGTGGCTTCTGAAATACTATCAGGACACCTGACGCAGCGGAGTTCAGACGGCCCTTATTAACCAAACTACGAGTATTTAAGAGAGGCTGCACCGCCTTCCACAAACTACCTTAGAGATATCGCAAAACGACCACTAAAAATGTAACATGTTTAATTGATTATGAAGAAATTATAATACTAAAAAATGTATAATTCTAAACTATGTACCAAATACGACCACACGTAAACTGCTTTCTATACACGTTAATACAACATAACAAAAAATAGTGACAAGAAATAGAGTATTAATAATTTTTATAAGTTCATTTAAAAAAATTTAATAAATAAACGTGTTAACCGCGCACTTTCACGTGATAGAATGAGACATGGTTACCGATACCGTATGTTATATATTGCGATACGAAGGGACATAAATAAAAAAATTATTGTAATATAAATTAAATGTATCAATTAGAAAGATATACAAATAAAATCAATTCATCGAAAATATATTTTTGTTGCCACCCGGACTCGAACCGGGAACCCTTCCTATCCGGCGAAGTGCGCTGACCTATTATACCACAGCACCATAGTAAGATAAGGACATTTTTTCTAACTCATATGTTGCACTTTATATGATACATCTGTCATTCCATTATTTGAAAGCAATGTACTTTATATGTACGGAATCTTAAACACCTTTGAATAAAATCCGGCAGAAGACACCAGAATTAATTCGTTCATTTTTATATTAATTTTGAAAGTGCAACATATAAGTTCGAAACATTATCGTTATCTTACTATGGTGCGGTGGTGTCAGCGCACTTTCCCGGATAGGAAGGGTTCCCGGTTCGATTCCCGGTGGCAACAAAAATATTTTTTCAATAAATATATTTTACTATATATATATATATATATATCTAATTGATACATTTAATTTGTATTAAAAATATCGCAGAACGATGTTCTGAAATACTACGACTTCACAATAATAATGTGTTCTTAAAAATATAATACAATATTTTAGAATCACTAAAATATTTCTCTATTGTCTTTCATCACTTTACTTACTTATGTGTATTTATTTTCGTGTTCTTTAAATCACAAATGTCTATTAGAAAGAGCATTCTTCTTGAGCAATTAATTCCATTTTTAACATGGCATGCGCCTGAAAAATGCTGTTTCGTTCAATAATAATTTCATTTTATTAACAACTAAATAATCAATTATAAATATAATAATAATAAATAACATTGGATAATTTACATGGCTCAATTTTCGTAAGGATGTTTAAAAATATATTTAATTATTAGGAGAACACTTTTTTATTGTGAAGTTGTAATTATTCAGAACATAGATCTGTGATATTTGAGATTCCGTAAAAATAAAGTAGATGGCTCTATCGAATAATGGAACGATTAAATGTATTAATATTAAAAAGGAAACATATAGGTTCAAAAATTTGTCGCTAAAAATATCGTCGCTGTAGCATAGTTAGATAATGCACCTTCCCCGGTTTGAAAGAGATCCGGGTTCGAATCCCGGTGGCGCAGCAACAATATTTTTCGATAAAATTGAATTTATATTTATATCTTTCTAATTAATATATATAATTCGTTCGGAATGAACACAAAAAAATGTGCACTAGTTTTTCTTTAATTGGGCCAGAATTGAGAAATAGGGATGGCTTCCGAGCTACTCAATCACCCTTAGTTAGACATTCTAAATATTTACATTAACAGCTACTGTTAGCAATGTCTTAACTACGCTATGTCAATATCAAGTAAGTTCCTTGTATTGTATTACAGTGCAGTGTGTTTTAAATAAATATAATAGCCATAACATTGTAAATCCCTGATGAGCAGCTTTCAGATGTCGGACGGCGCAACTTTAATCCCGTCCGGGGTTTCCGGGGTGTCCGGAGGGGCAGGCAGGGTACGTGACCGCCTTCCTAATGCCAGCGGAGAAGTTCCGGTTTTGCCAAACATAATTTACGATCGCATAACAAACATATAAATGTAATGCGGCCGGGGGCTTACGGCCGCCGCCGAGAAGATCCTACGTGTAAACGTGTGCTTTCCTGAGATAAGCGAGAAAGCGAGAAAATACTAAACACCGCTAAGTATAAATTATGTACACAATCACTCGCTAAGTGGGCTGCGGGGCGGCTGGGAGGAGGCTGGGAGGACCGCGTTGTTCGGAGAATAATATCACATTGCGCATTTGTTGGCCTGCCAGGCTTACAGGAAGACACCTTTCATAAATTCAAATTGTAAATTGTAAAAATTAAAGACTTATAAACCGTATGAAGTATCAAAAATAAACACATCCGTGACAATCGATAAAACACCAATTTTATTAAGAGAATCGTTTTCAATATGAGGTGTGGCTATATCGACGTGTGGGTAGACCACGAATAAATTAAGAGAATTAGTAACAATTAATAAATAAGGAAAGCTGCATACTTCGGACTCATTATGCAGGGAAAGACAGAAGGCAGCAGAGGCGTAGATAGAAGATAGAAGATAGATTATCTTGCCATTTTATACGTCTCTTGAACAGGATAAATCTGCATACTACAACCCGGTCACCAACCTTTGATATGAGACGGCAAATGAAGCAGAAGAATGATTTTGAACAAGTGTACGATACCAATAGGTATTAACAGATTGGATACTATAATAAGGATCACAGAAGAATGCCGATGTCAATTATCTTCTTCGTCTTCTGCTCTTAAGATGGGTATGGGTGGGTAATCAATTACATTTTATTTTCCTTATGTTAAAATGTCGCTTTATAAAACGTAGTCGGACATCGTTGGCTCTCCATGGAGGTTAATTAATAGTGATAGTAAACCGTTAAGTGACTGTGTCGATGATTGGTAACTAATATTGAACTGTTGGAGACTTACCTTCTAGTTTACCAGTCATTGCTCGAAGAACTACGTTAATTAGTTATCAATCATCGTTACAATCGAACAAAAATCACCGTCACAATAACATTTAAAATAACGGTTTAAATAACTATTTTATCATCACTATTAATTAACCAAACCAACACTCGCACACATCCATCGAATCATGCTCGGAAATGAACGACAGTTTGCAGTTTGTATGATTATCCTCAGTGGCGTTCACCCGAAGAAGCCTTGTGATATATACGAGTAGCTCTCGCCAGTAATTTCCCAATCATCAGGAATCAATAGCGAAAATTACTGACACCCGAAACTTAGTCAACGTGCTCTTCGACCTCCAATAGAATGGTGGTCAGAGTCTTCAAAACCTTATTTCATCGGAGAGCGCATAATTCAAATACCTCGAGCAAGAGACAGCGCTAATCTGTGAGTCGGCAATTCCAGTACTCCATCAACCTGATGGAAAGAAGAATGATTTAACTATTCACAAACAATTTATAATCTCCGTAACATAAACAAACAGAAATGAAGGAAATCTCTATGGGTTCCACCCACAAACCACCAAATAAATAAATATGAACTAACGCAAATTCCTTGTCCGAAAATTTTCATTTTGTGCTACTCACACAGTCAAAAAGCTCCGTGACTTTTTTTAAAAATATGACTCGATTGAAACGAAAATTTAAACACTGATAGTATAATATCCATTAATGTTAAAAATACGTCTTGTTTACACAAAGATTTAATTTTGAAAGAGTAAATATTTTTAAATATTTTTTAATAAATAAATAAGTGTGTCATAATCTATCGGATTTAACTTTCGTTGGATAAATGTGTGTAGAATATCCCACGTCCCGCAAATAATGTTCCAAATCCCTCTCCTATATATAACTTCATATCATATCACGTCTATTCATTTACTAGTATGCGGTTCCGCTTTATCTCGGAACCGTTTTGGGAGTTGTGCACTCCCGCTTCGATTCCACTCAGTAAAGCAACACGTGCATTAATTATCGAACTGTAAACTATGGAGAAAGGCCACAAGGTATAATTTAACTAACTGACGAAACAGAACTAATCGATATCTGTTGATCTAAAAATGTTGATAATTAAACAGACAGAAAGTACATATTTTTTCCACCGATAATAATAATATGAATAATGAATGTGTGAATGTTTCATCACTGGAGGTGCGGCAGGAGTAACGCGTGGCGAGCATGAGGCGAGCATTAGGCGAGCATGAGGCGAGCATGAGGCGAGCATGAGGCAAGCAGGACATCCATCGCATGAAAACGAACCGTATTACATAATACGGTGCGGGTTTCATTTGTGAGTAAATGGAGAAAAACAGTGTCACACCACCAGACTGGCCGGGAACGGGGAGTTGAGCAGAAATGAAACTGACGATTGCGGCTAGAGGTGGGCAGGCCACTTTAATTAGTCGCCGACAATGGACGGCGCGCGCGTACGTGACCGCCCGGAATGGATCCTATTGGGTATGAAATTCCACAAGGCACCAGCGGGGCGGGCGTGCGAGCCGGCGAATACATAAAAACGACAATGTTGCAAAATGTTGCGCATCTAAATGCAGAACGGGAGAGGAATGGACCGGCCCCAGCCGCACACGCGGAATCCACTCGGCGTGCACTGGAATTGTGCCTCGAATACATATCTGCACTACTCTAAAATGCTTTCACGTTCCGACGTGTTCGCTCTAGGCGTCGATCTTCTAATACTCGAGGAAATATGTTTTTAAAAAAATAATGAGTCGCGTGACGGTTTCAGATGATTTTGATTTAAGATCTGTCAAGAGCAATGTACTAAAATGCATTCATTTTAAAGAAGATCTGCTAAACTCGAGCGCGTCTTCCGTATGCTGACGCTTCAAGGCAGCTCTACTCTTTCCGTACTGTTCCATGGCTGACCGTGACGCCCGTTGCCCGCCGTTCAAATCCAATACCAGCGTTTTCGTACTGTTGTAATTTACTCGTATAATTATAATTAGTCTGTGCAAATTCTTCACAAATCTCGATAAAAAAATTTACATTACATTCAAATAAAATACTCTCATTCCAACGAACAAGGAATGATTTCCATTAAATCCAATGCACTAATAATGCCGGACTGTTCAGACTAACTTAGTATTCTGTGACGAAATAAGAAAACTGCATTGTATAATAAAGCATCAATCGTCGTATGTTCAACAATGCTAAAATATGGTTTAGTGTTGAAACAGAATGGTTACTTAGAATAATTAGAAGCATTCAAAAATTTATGGAAATTCTCAGAAGTCCAACGAATAAACGTTGTCCCTTTTTATCTCATGCGAATAAAATTGTATGACTGTCCTCCACGATTGATAATGCCCTTACACGGCGAAACGCGTCTCGAGTAAATTAGGTGTTTTATTATCACATATGCGTTAAAATAAGGTTTAAAAATTGACGAGGGTATCTATTGAACGTATGTCCATTTTGCATGTTCAAACAACCCAAAGAGATTATAGGATGATCAAATAATTAAGTATTTTAAACCTAAGTATATTTACACAATTTACACCCAAACGTCCAGGCCTGGAGACAATACGACTCGGAGATGGCCGCATAGTACTCGAGATTGCGATAAATAAGTGGACAACATTAGACTCAACATGACCCTATACACGAACCAGTTGTTTCATAAATGTCACAAGTACTTCGAGCAGAATGCCCGGTGCCGAGCGGCGCGAGTCTGTGTGATGGCTCATAAATAGCGGGTTGCAAAGAAATAAGGGAATTAAGATGCTTAACGTAAGAAACAGGTAAATCAAGCGGATTTATTAATTACATGTGTTCGAGGATCGCGGCTAGAGATTTGTTAAAGTCTCTAAGGACAGTGAGGATACATGTGTAAAAAGTGGTGATGTTAAACCGTTGGTCACTGCGATTGAGACGATGATTGCTAACTGAGATTTAAAAAATAGTAACTAAGATTTAACTGTTGGAGGTTTACTTTCTAGTGTGCCAGTCATTACTCGAAGAATTGCGAATAATCAGTTACCAGTTACCAGTTACCAGTTACCGATCATCGCTACAATCGAACACGATCACAGTTATAATAACGATTTAAATATCACTAACAACAAATGCAATAGAAGGAAAGATTCCATTATTGTAAGCCCATAAGAAAATGGATGATAAAATATCGTCCAGAATAATAAACAAAGAATGTAATGTTAATTAAAAATAAAACTAACTTGTCAAATAAACAGAAAAATAATAAACGCAAAGAAAACAATTTCACATCTGAAACGCATGAATAGGCAGGTGTCCGATGACTTAATACATAAATAAAGACTTGAATAACATAATATACATATATTATCAATACATGAGTCAGAATGTCGAGAATCGAGTCCGAAATACACCAAATAGAACATAATATTAGCAACGACATTAAATAAATAAATAAATAAACTCACCGACTAGGGGCACGACCAGGGTGTAGGGTGAGTTGGCGTCCATGCCCAAAATTTTCTGCAGCCGTGGGAGGTGGTCAATGAAACAGTTGGTGTCGGGCACGAGATAGCGAGGGCGCACCTCCAGCTCCACGGACACTTGACCCTGTTTCAAAAGTGACTGAAAAAAAAAAAACAGAATAAAAATATGATTACATTTCGCAACAGCAACAATTTACTCACAAAATATGCACACAATTACTTTTCTGTGAATTTATCTAGATGCCAACACTCGAGGACAATAATTCCATTGTGGTAGACATATATTATACCTCCACAAACCTCTTTTACCTCCTTTCTAACACTATACCATCCATACTCGTAACTAACGAATAGGTCGTTTTTAGTTGGTACTTACATATTTGATGCATATTTGAAGAGACAGGATTTTTTAAATATATTATATTCTATTGAACACAATATATATAATAAAAAATACTGCCACTTAAAAATGCATCAAATACACGCAAAATACTAAATTAAAATGACCTATTTGTTAGTGACTGCATACTTTATTTATTCTAAAAATGTATTTTTACTAAAAAGACTAGGTAGAATGGGCCAATTTAAAAATATATTATGCATAATAAATATCTTGGCTGGACTTGAATCGCAAAATAATATGGCTAACTTTATGTTAGACATCATTTGAAATATTTATTAAATATATTTGAAATATCATATTACAGAATGTTCTGATATTACGGAGGACCGCCGCGCCGCGCTCAGCCAGGGACGAGACGCATACAAACTGCATCATTTCGGAATATTCTCCTCCAGCAAAGTTCCGCGGGGACACCGGGATTTTGGAGAACGGATGCGCGAACATTTCCATGCCTTTTCAATGGGTTACAAGTATAATATCATACATGTCAAATAATCCAATATTAGAATGCGTCAGTGCACACCTGCACCTACGTTTCAGATTTGGTGAACTATTCAAAGATTTTGGGCGAGTAGCATTAGGCATATAATTTTAAGAATAATATATTGCTTTTGATATAATTTATTTATTTACCATTTTGTGTGTAAATATGGTTAAAATTGACGGATAAATTATTATTTATTTTTATTGATTATTTATTAGTTGCTAATCTAGAACAGTGGTTCTCGAAAAAATATATAAATATATAAGAACGTAATCAGCTTTCGGTACATATTTTTAAAAAATAGGAGTCGAAAATGTTCAAGATGCATGTGTCTGATATCAACCATGTCAAAGATACAAGCATTTTAGAAAAGTCTTAGCTATGCGATTATTTCGATTAATTGAAATATTTTTTTGTTATTATTTCAAATTATAATATAATATATACAGAATACAAAAAATATTAAGATGATTTAAGGCATGAAACAAAGATATAGAATAATAATAGGTTCATTTCGCTAATATTTATTTCCAAGTACATAGACTCAATGCATAATACGATTTTATAAAAATCTCGTAGAATAATATTTTACATAACTATGTAGAATTTGTACCCTACCCCTTGAACATTTTGGACTCGTAATTTAGATAGGCTATACGCCGTACAATATTGTAGACCAGATCTGTCACACCCTGTATATTTTATTTATTTTAAATACAAAAGAGAGGTATTAATATCAGAGTGTTTACTTACGCACGAAGATGAGAAATAAGCAAAATGAAAAATTTAATAATTTAATTCTAAAAAATATATTGCCCAAATTTATCATGTCTGAATATTGAATAATAGTTTAGAAATATCACTGCCTAGATTTCTTGACACTGTTAATTAAAATATTAATTTTAGGTTCCTTATGTTAAACGTTTTGTTTATTTTTTAATATCAACTTGTATACTATTGTTAATTTTGTCCTCAAAATTGAATTAAGTCATAAAATCTGGTCGAAATTTATTGACCAGCGAGTAATATTTAAAAGTGGGATAATCGTATTTTATAATTAATTATTTAAGGATTACTTAAAACAAAAATAAAATTAGATTATTTTGCAACAGCGACTGCATAGATTCGCGGATTATTAATTCGAAAAGACGAATAAACAATACGACAAACAAAAATGTCAAACATGTAAAAAAAAAAAAAAAACTAAAATCCGTAGAACGAAATGCAAGATATTTGATCAAGAATCAATATAATATGTAAATACAAAAGGAGGTAATTGGAAAAGAGAAAAAAAATTGACGGTCGTATTTGAGTCAATATGTGCGTATCTCCAAGATGATTAGCAAAATGTCGTTATGAATTTTAAATTGGCAAAATTATTTGAATTTATTCGTCAATATTTAAAAATAGATAACTCATCACGCATACTGAACTTTTTTCCATAAATAAAATAAATAATCGTTTATAAATATGTATAGTAATAAAATAATATAACATACATACTAACATCTGTTGACGAAGATGCAGGGATTAATCACATGTATCTAGGTAATCAATGAACAGTTTTTTTTTTAATTTCAAATAAATTTATCTCAACTTTAAAATTCAATATAAACACTCCTTTGGTCGACAACAATTAAATTTAATACAATCAAATAATAATTTTTATAGCAAAAATGCAAAAGTAAACAAAATATTAAATGTTTATCGCCTTTCATGTTCCTTTTTTTACGAGGCTGCATATTTTAAATTCATCGTTATGGCGATAAAGCCTAAAGCAAATATAGGAAATGTCCCACATAGATACATATTAAAACAAAATTTAAGAAAGATATATAAATATAAGAATAGCATTTATTAAAAGCTCGGTATTGATCATTAAGGTTTGATTGAATTGTATGTACGCATCAACAGATACCAGATTTTGATGATCAAAAATAAGGATCATCCGATCTTGAAAATATCTAAAAGATTACAAAAAAATATACTTGTTTCGTCTTGAATCAATATGACCACAAATAATGCTAAATAAATAAAAAATATATTTCTGACAAAACCCGTGTTCCCCCGATGCGACACATCACTGTGAAGTATCGAGAAGCGATTATCGTGCAATCTCCTACATCAAGACTACATAAATTAGATAATTGACATTAATATATTTTTAAATAGTTTAGAAGAATTCAAATAAGATAATAACTGATACCTGATAATAACTCTATCGTATCTTACGTATGATTTTTAATAATCTCAATATGTTTTTCTTTCTAAAAAGTAATCATACTAAACTGATTTATTTTATCATGTTAATTATTTTGTTTATAAGTGGTACCGAGCATAATAAATATTGATAAGTTGTAATACATTTTTTTCAGTTATTCGGCCATGAATCGATTTTCATCGAACGGGTACGTCTCATCCGGCTACATTTCAGTGATCGCCAGCAGGACCCCGAAAAGTCATGAAAAAACCGACACAGCAGAATAAACAATCCAAAAAAAAAAAAAATTACCTGCCCGCTAATAATTATATTAATTCTAATCTAAGTGAATTAAATCATCAAGAATCCAAAATCATATCTTCTTACAGAGCCTTACGAAAAGAATACGACCAATCCAATGGTGTCCTAATCGGCTAGTTCAAACACGTCATTCTCGTCCAGTTTGCCAGTTGACATGGCCGTAATATGGTAATGGAACAGCCGCCCCAATTATTCGGTCGCCCGTGCGCCGCGCGAGGCGAAAACCCTCAAAAATGCGGATCCACTTCGCGTTCTCATGCCATACTGTGCGTACATATGGTACATGCACCTGTCTAACTGTACGGAGGTCCGTTCACTAATTTTGTTCCATTGTGCAATCGGCACGGCACACCGCCGAGCTGAATGGCATTAATACTACATTTTTTTAAATACTTGATTTTATAAAAATATTGTGTGAAAATGAAAAAATTCAGAGAATCTCAAACTGTCGGATTATTCATAATTAATAAGATTATATATAAATATACATACTGACTGCGATATCACACAACCACAACCAGCAGAACAAAAATTCGCTTACATCACTAATGATGCTATCGTATTCCAATACGTCACGCAAATATATATTTTTTAATCTGTCACGTGACTACAATATTAAAATCAGTTCCATGACCAGATCGGTAGCAAATAATTTATAGCTCAAAAACGAAGAGTGTTAAAATGGACTATCAAAAATGAACCTAGGTAATCAATTCAATTTGTGATGAAGATTTAAGGAAGGATCTGAACCATTTATTTCTAAATTGCTCTATAAATGTCAGTAGTCTCATTTTCAGGATTTATTCAAGTACAAAATCGATTTTCCGACAAACGTCCAATTGCTGTATTTCGTAGTATTTAAATTACTAGTAAACTTCTTAAAGGTAATTCCATCCGGTCCATTTTAATTGCACTAGCAATTGCTGCTCTCGAATGCTGAGCGGGAATTCGCATCACAAAGTTCCTCTATCTGAATCTGGTCTATTGTTCTCGACATTTTCGGAAAGTCTGTTTTATTATTCTTTGCTTCATATATAATTAAATATAATATTGTGCCGTTAATGTGGTAAAAGGTTGGACATTGAAAACAGCAGATATGACAGTTTCGTATGCGAAGAGCGCCAATTTTTCGCACGCGGAACATCGGAGGCGCGCGTGATTAGTGTGAGCGAGAGCGCATCGAGAGAATCGTGAAACGAATTAAAATTAGAGTAATGTTCGATACTAGTGTTGCGGTCCGGGTATATCTTAATTGATTGTTTATGTAACCATTCAGCCGCAGCACTGTTAGGCAGAAATTCACCAGATCGCGTCTTCCCATCTAACTGGCGCGACATGATGTACGTTACCGAGAAACGACTATTGGAAAAAGTGGTCAAGTGTATACAGCAAAATGACGAGTAGAAGAATAATGTTAAATCTAAATAAGGCAACAGGTGTGCAATTATTGCGCGTCCAGACAGACTCTAGTCATTGTTAAATACTGTTTAATGCACACAAATCCTAGGCATATACAATAAATCGGGGTATGAAAAAAATACGGATAGTAGTTAAAAAATCAGGTATGAAAAAAGTATGGGTAGTAGTGAAAAAATCGGGTATGAAAAAAATACGGGTAGTAGTGAAAAAATCGGGTATGATAAAAGTACGGGTAGTAGTGAAAAAATCGGGTATGATAAAAGTACGGGTAGTAGTGAAAAAATCGGGTATGAAAAAAGTACGGGTAGTAGTGAAAAAATCGGGTATGAAAAAAGTACGGGTAGTAGTGAAAAAATCGGGTATGATAAAAGTACGGGTAGTAGTGAAAAAATCGGGTATGAAAAAAGATACGATACATAACATCTGAAATACGAATATAAAGCTATAGAGAAAATTTGTTTGAAATGAGAACTATCCTGAAATTATTTATAATTATAGATGCCTCTAAGGGACTTTCAACTTCAGGGTCTCCCGACAGGGAATTTGTAGTTTCGCTGCATCCTTTCGAAAATTGTCAGTCCTTTTCATTATTGGGCTTCCCATCGGCGTTCCCTCACAGACCTGAAGTCTATAATTGTTACTATGACATATCTTACTTCTCGACTTCAATATTGCTGAGATATTTGGTTGTGCAGATGTCCAACCGAGACTATCCTGACTGGTCCGAGTATTCTCCGGAGAATTTTCTTTTCGAATACTTAGATAGCCTCTAATTGCTTATCATGCAGCACGTTTCCGACTGAACGGTCACATTTTGAATGCGAAATTTGGTTTTCCTTGACAGCAGCTCGAATCCGAACAGGTTTTTCAATGCAAAAAAGTCCAAGGAAATAAACATTTTTAAACTTAACTATCCAAAAAAAACAGTTAATTTAATTTCCATACTATCCTCTACTTAAGACTTATGTTATAAAATAGGGGTCAGACCCTATCTCAAAGACCGGATCCACGCCAAAAAAATATTCAACCTTAAAGCAAGCAAAATAAAAGACCTACTAATGGTCGACCGGACCATCCCACGTAATTATATTTATCAGTATCTCGGTCGCTTAGTTTAATTCAGTATTTACATTACATTTTTATTGTCTGGCTTGATCATCTGAATATTAAACACGCATTCTACACGGATGAGAAACGTCTTCATCGTGTCGAGCGCTCCCTTGGGACCATCACAAACCGGTACCCGACGAAGAGTGCAGCAGACATCACAATCGACGATCGCGTCCAGTATCTATGGTCAGGCATCTTGGAACAGGACGGGAGTAGGACGAGAGAGGAATCTTTAACACCTACCCTCTCAGTACACGGCCAAAGGCTAGTTGGATAAATTACGCGTTCCAGGTGTACAAACACATTAGTAATTTACCTAACGATTCAGAGAAGCTGAAACTGATCAAGTATCTATCATCAGTAAAGTATTGTAACTCAAAAATAAGTCATTTTTAGTTATACTAGTATTTCGCATATAGTTGATACATATTTTAAGTGGCAATAATTTATTTTATGTACGAGGGCGAGTCAAAAAATATCTACACTTTCGCTATAACGCACTGCGTACAACGTACTATGTCATGTGTGCGAAATTTGAACAACGAGCAGTGATCCTATTTCTCTGGTCGAAGAGCGTGAAAGGGCCTGAAATTCATAGTAGACTTTTATCACAATATGGTACTTTACAGTACTTTATAACGTAAAAGTGTTTTTTTTTGTGGATCGAGAAGTTTAAAAGTGGCCGAACGAGTGTGACGCACGAAGTGGGAGCAGGATGTCCGTCAACCTCCACCACGGACGACAAGATTCTGCAAGCTCGAAAGATGGTTCTAGCGAATGGGCGAGTTACCATCGGTGACGGTGAGGTGGCGTCTTCTTTGAACATCAGTCATGGTTCTGCCCATCAAATCATCCACATAGAGCTTGGCTAAAGTAAAGTTCGTGTAAATAAAGTGTAGAACGAAAAATGTAGAAAATTTTTGACTTGCCTAGTACATTGTATTCAATTATGTTATATTAAACAGAGTATATAAAAAAATACTATAATTTTAAAATGTTACAAATAAATGTGAAATACCTATTAGAACAACTAAAAATGACATCCAATAATTTCGCTACGTTACATCCTCCATTGTTAGTGTATTTTCTTTAGAAATTCGCTAGATGGTAGTACAGATTAACAAAAAATAACAATGTATGTATATAGAGAGCAATCAGAAGCATGGCTATCCAACATTCTAACATAACCATTATGCAGTGTCTACACTAATAATTCACTAGTTCTAAAACACTCCCACTACATTTTTATCTTAAAAAATAAAAAATAAATTTCATCTCTATTTTTATTTCTGTCGAATCTTTATTAAATAACACCACAATACCACGAAAAAAACTGGCTACTTTAACACAGACTTCAGTTTAGCAAAGTAGCCAGGACAACTCTGTATACATCAGAGATGGAGTCTACTTCATTCCACACAATAAATTACGATATAAACTAAATACTTGCAATATAATTGTATCTTATGTTTATCATGTTATAATATATTCACCTCTGTTACGACAAAAATATGTATGTCAATAAAGTCTAAATAAATTTTCTTTAGAAATTCACTAAATGGCAGTACAGATTATCAAATAAATAATTATTAATATTCATTTACGATTTTTCCGCATTGTCCAATAGATGTCACTGATTAAGACATGGTATTCACATAAGATTTTTAGTTTTTTTATTTACCTAACTAACTTACCATCACGCCGTTTCTACGGAGGTAGGCCAGAGAGGAAAGAGCGCCACATTCTTCTTACCATTCTCTCATTCATCCGCTCCATATGACCAGACCGCCAAAGTGATTTCTTAATCTTACATACTATACTAAGATCAGCTTTACAATCTTTCCTTTTTTCTTCATTCTTTACTCTGTCATAAATGGATCCACTGCATCCAGTCTACTTCAGTTCCTCTTCTGCCAACTCCAGGCCTCACTTCCATACTTCAGTGTCGGTACCAGGACTCCATCGTGTACCGCTAGTCTCGCCTCGGTTGATATGTTCCCGTTTGATATAATTCCATTCAAAGAGCCATTCACTTTATTCCCTGTATTGTTTTACCTGCCCATATGATTGCATTTATTTAATTTCACAATATCTATAATTTGAATAACTTTATGGCGATAATCACACCACTTTAAGATAGCGCTGGGTGTGCACTTGCACCATTTTACTAATATTTTGTTTCCACTACATTTTTAAAACAATGCAATAAGGGATTTCTATTTTTATTTTTTATCTTTGTTTTATTAACCACTAAAATGAGTTTAAATACATCTACCGGTTTCGAAAAATACCATTTTCTTCTTCAGGATGTCATAACTAACTAAAACATATATTGTTTCTTTGACAGAATCTATTTTTAAAAAATCTATTTTTTTTTTTTTTAGTACCTAACTCAAATCATTACTTAATACAAATTTACTCGAATAATTTTTAGGAAAAAATTTTAGAATGGGACTCGTTGTCTTATTTAGTTGGTTGTTTATAATTTTTTGATTAGTTTTACACGCTTTATTTATCTCCAACGATTCCAAATTATTTAATTTGTGACCAACACCGTTTATATGCAAAATTGACAATCCCAACTTTTTATCAAAATCATGACCATTTTCTATCAAATGATTAGCAAATTCTGAAAACCCACTATTGTTCAAACATCTCAAATGCTCCCTTACTCTTATATTAAAATTTCTACCCGTTTTACCAATATAAAATGCAGCACAATCCTTGCAACTAAGTTTATAGACACCAGAATTGTTAAATTTATCATCTTTATCTTTAGAATTTATGAGTAAATTTCCTATACTATTATTTGTATAAAATGCCGGTCTAATGTTTCGTGGTAGGTGTTTAGATATTTGATTCGAAAAGTTATATATGTATAAAATCCTACGCCAATAATCATTATTATCATTATCTGCATTAAAATATAGATTCCACGGAAACGCTGGCCCCGCTTCGCTATAGGAGGGGTCGATTAAGAATTGAAGGAAAAAGGGATGGTTTGGTTATCATGCACTCAGAAACAGACAAGGATGCAAAATTTTCTCAACTCTACTATGAATAATACAAATTATCGGTGAGCAATTTGCTCCCATACCAAGTCAGAATAATAAATAACCCATTAGTATACAGTAAAACATAACGTGTAGTAAGATCAACATCATGAAAAGGTAATGATTAATAAATCAGCACATTAAAATGTGCATCCCGAGGACACAGAGTGTTAATTGCCGACATGTGCGTGTCACGCGTCACGCGCGTGGACATGAAAACAGCCAAACGCTTTTTATGCCCTACAATGAAGCGTGCGTGAAATTACAAACAGCGAGCCGGTCGCGGCATAAATTTTATTGTGATATCTCATATTGTAAATCTGAGAACTGTGCATAATTTAAGATGTTCAAAGAGAGAGGGCGTGATCGATAAAGATCACGTCCCTGAGACGCTGCGACACGGAAAAGATGCACACTGCGAGTTTGCTCAAGAAGCCAAGCTGGACCTTCGATTCGAGTTATTTCTTATTTGATTTCGACGTATTTTTCGTCGTGGATACGGATTCAGCGCTGAAACAGGCTGCCGGGGCCAGTGCCCCCGACATTGATGTATCGCCGTCGGAGATGGATTCACCCCCCGGACCGGGCCCGCCGCCCCGCCGCCCCGCCGCCCCACCGCCCCTCCGCCCCGCGCGAACAGACTAGACGAATGCAAAAATGCACACACGGAGTTAACGGAGCCTAACGTAGAAGGATAGGCAGGCGATAGCTCAAGGAGAGAGAGCATATGGTGAGGTGATTATGTCGGGATAGCCGCCCAGTCATCCATCTTGGCAACTTAGTAGCGTACAAGGAAATGGAGCAGATCTCCAAGTAGGTACGAAGGAAATATGTTAACGTTATTAAACATATTTTTTCGAGATTTCGTTATATTACCCTTAAGCGCCCAAAATATTAATATACTCTGTAAGACTTTTGTCTACATTAAAGTAAACAATTACTTCGTGCTGTATTTGAACAACAATAAATGCAGAAAATAGGAATATGTTAAAGTGTAGTATATCAGAGTTGTAACAGAAGAATGATAAAAACGGCACAGTCCCTCGGGAAAAGAGAAAAAATCATGTAATTAAAACAACCAAATCGTCGGATTCGGTGTCAAAACGGTACCAGACAGCCGGCAGTACAAGATAAGAATTCAATGTCGCCGTTCTCCGCGAGGCTGGCATGAATAGTGAATAGTGAAGCCAGAAGCCAGAAGCAATCCGCGGAGGAATCGTTTCATTTTAATTTATCGAACAGCGACAGTTACTTCGACACATTCAAATGTGGGACAAAAAATTTGCGAAGCCGTTGTTCAATTCGAGGGAAATAAATACTGCGAGCGGATGGCGGAATCAAAAATTATACTACTTTTGAAATTAGCAAAATTAATATATTATATTTAAAATTCATTATTTTTATTTGTTTACTTTGTTTTATTAACCACTTATTAAGTTTAAGTACATCAACAGGTTCCAAAAATACCATTTTCTTCTTCAGGATGTCAATACTAATCAAAATATGTCGTTTCTTTACCAGAATCTATTTTAATTATTAGATAAATAGATTACATTTCGAAAACTGAAGATTTCCTCAAAAGTGACCAGTTTAATATTATGACAAAGGATCCGACTCAGAAATATCAAAATAATATTTAAAATGCTTTAAAAGATTCTACAAGTGACATATTTATTGATAATACAGTATTATCAGATCTTATTTTAATGAACCCTAAACCTCCAAAACTAATCCTATTAAAAATTCACAAAATTAATATTCCAATAAGACCGGTAGTTTCTTAATGTAATGCTCCAGCTTTTAAATTATGTTAATTTATTACAAAAACTATAAATAGACTGAATATTTTTCAACCAAAACACACTATAAAAAATTCATTGCAATTAGTGGATATGTTAAAGGATATGGATCTTCCCAACAATGTTAAACTTGTTTCTTTTGATATTGTTAATTTGTTTACTAATGTACCTATTAATGAAAGTAACATTTTAATTTCTGATTTACTAAATTCATCTAATTTACCTAATAATTTGGTAAAAGATCTATGTCGTTTGTTAAACCTTTGTATGAACCAAAATTATTATCAATTTAATAATATAATGTACAATCAAACAGATTCTTTCTATAGGAGCACCCACAAGTTTACTATTAGCAGATATTTTTGTAAAGAATTTGGAGAGGAATATTTTTGATTGTGAATCTCCTTTGTTAAAAAATGTTTTGTTGTGGAAATATGTGGATGATATGATGTATTTGCTCAGGTTCACAACGTCAACTAACAACATTTTTAAATTTCATTAATTCATTTAATAATAAAATACAATTTACATTATAAATGGAAAATAATTCGACCCTAAATTTTTTGGAACTAACATTGATTAAAAATAATAATAAAATTGAATTCAAAAATTTTAGAAAACCAACTTTTACAGATACTATCCATACATAGTGAATCTAATCATCCATTACCACACAAGCATTCAGGGTTCCACTCCATGATACATCGTTTAGTCAATATTCCTAAGTCAACATCCAATTTCAATATTGAATTGAATACAATTAAAACAAATAGCAGTTAATAACGGGTTTACAGGTTTAATAGACACTATTTAAAAAAATAAATTAAAAGAATATGATAATCAATTTTTTTATATAAATCACAGATAAAATGATGATAACAATGATTATTGGCGTAGGATTTTATACACAAATAACTTTTCGAATCAAATATCTAAACACCTACCACGAAACATTAGACCGGCATTTTATACAAATAATAGCATAGGAAATTTACTAATCAATTCTAAAGACAGAGATGATACATTTAACAATGCTGGTGTTTATAAACTTAGCTGCAAGGATTGTGCTGCATTTTATATTGGTAAAACGGGTAGAAATTTTAATATAAGAGTAAAGGAGCATTTGAGATGTTTGAATAATAGTGGGTTTTCAGAATTTTTCTAATCATTTGATAGAAAATGGTTTTGATAAAAAATTAGGATTGTCAATTTTGCAAGTAAACGGTGTTAGTCATAAATTAAATAATTTGGAATCGTTGGAGATAAATAAAGCGTGTAAAAATAAAATTATAAACACCAACTATATTTAACCACAAGCCCCATTCTAAAATTTTCGAGTAAATTTGTATTAAGTGACAATTTGAGTTAGGTACTGAATTTATTTTTTAAATAATTATTGTTTTTTAAAAATAGATTCTGATAAAGAAACAATATATTTTGATTGGTGTTGAAATTCTGAAGAAGAAAATGGTATTTTTCGAAACCGATGGATGTATTTAAACTCAATAAGTGGTTAATAAAACAAATAAAAATAATGAAAAATTATACACCTGGATTTACTACTTCAAATACATTTAGCTTTCTCAGAATGCTGTCGATTTCCCGAAAAATTAATTCCTAACTGTTTTACGACACTTTTATCTTTACAATTTAAATAAATATACAATGTGACAACAAACAATTAATACGACCCGAGACACTTCACACTGATAGCAAATGATTAGTCGCTTCTTAAGAGTATTAAATACGTAATTCACACTCGTGTGACCGGAGAATATTTATTGACTCGAATTAAATACGTAGAAAACATAAATATTAGAATTTTAGAATAAGTATTATATAATAATGTCCTGACGAAGAAGCGGTCTCTTATCGAAACCGGTAAAACATCAATGGTTATTCAAACATTTCGATTAAAATTAGTATTAGTTAATACTCGATTAGAACTTTAATGTACAAATATTAATATCGTGCCATAGTTCGAACAGTCTAAATGCAAAATGTGACGTGTGAAACTAGCACCATACCGCTTTCATCGCTCGCACCGAGGTCTGGGCAGAGTCTGCGCAGTCGGCGGTGTGGGAGACACGCGGTGAGGATACCATCGGACACCAGACTCCGTGGGTAACCATAAACCTGTCTGTAACAACTCCAGGGAACGTGACTCACGTACAGACAATTATCGTCAAAAAGTACAAAAAGAAGCTCGATTTAAAAATCTCAATGTTACAGCACCGAAGCCAACGAGCACCACTGCTTGGTTTATCATTAAAAATGAAATTCTTTTAAAAATCATGAAAATTGGTAGGTACTTTAGTCGCTTTCTTCAACAATCAATGTTCATGTTCATAAGCACGGTCTACCCTAGGGCAGGTCACACAGATAGCCCTGTAACATTGAACCAAATGAACTTTGGATAGCACAATATGTTGCAGAATACATAAGATTTTTTCATCGGCGCAACCATAACCAGAGTTCAAATAAATCGTTGTTAAATAAATTCTTTCGATTAAATCACAGACCAGTCAATGTCAATGTCAGTTTATTCATATACATTTGACAATAAAAAAAACAATAGTAGAGTTATGCACCCCCAAATAAGAAAGATCTTGAATTATGGGGGTGGCTTTCAACGTTTATATAATACAAGATCAATATAAACTAGATGTAAGAATTTGTTTACAACAACTAAAAAAAATATACATACATCTATAATAATACAATATAAAATAAACAATATATAAAAATGTCGGGAAATTGATCAGATTAGAATTAAGGAAACATGTCAAATACATAGTTTAATAATTATGAAAACCTTTAATCCATTTTATAACTTATTTTTTGTAAACATTTATATTTGCTGCTAATTTAATTGATATATTGGCAGTTGGTTATACAATTTAGGAGCAATGTATGATGCATGTCTCTGTCCTAATTTGGACATTTTTAAAACAACATGTTCATTAGTTTTGCTCCTAGTCTGATAGTTACAGTGAATTTTTATTATATCCTCTTTAAAAAAATGAAATAAGACTTTTTTTTTATATAAAAAAGATAACATTAATACAGTAAAATCTTTAAAAACTTGTTTGGTTGGGTAATTTCTAGCCTTTTTAAAATTATTTTTATTATTATCTTTTGGGTTGTAATTATTGGTTTGAGATGTATGGGACAAGTTCCGCCCCAACCTAGTATTCCGTATTGTAATAATGATTCAACCAATGCATGATATATCATTTTAACAGTTTTCAAAATATAATATTGCCTAAGGATATTAATAAAGTGTATATATAGGGAGAGGGGTTCGGGACATTAGTTGCGGAACAAGAGGCATTCTACACACACTATTTGTGGAAACATAAATTCGATAGTTTATGACACATTTATGCAACAGCAAAAATATTTACTCTTCGAAAATTAAATCTTTGTGTAAACAGGACGTATTTTTTACATTAATCCATATTATATTATCAACGCTTAAATTTAGGTTCCAATCGAGTCATATATTAAAAAAAAGTCGCGGAGCTATTTGATTGCGTAAGTGGTACCGGTGACACAAAAATAAAAAGTTAGTTCATGTCTATATATTTGGTAGTCTGTGGGTTCAATATAAAAATATGAATGATACTCAAACCTTTAGTATTTATTTTAAAATAAAATAGAAACTACACTCGACCGTAAAAAGATTATTTATAGAAAGGACATTTATTACTGTGTGTATTTATGGAGAGTAGAATTGTGTAACAGATATGTACTGACTCAATTATAAAGTTGTTGATTCGAAGATTAAAAATATAATCATTTACAATATGAGCATAATTTATTCTAGATTTATGAATTCTTCGCTATGAAACTCGGAAAGGTTTGTTATTCAGGCCATTTTCCTATAATATTATTATGAATAACAAAGAATGCGAATCAACCCCACAGCGCTCGGAGCGCAGAAGGACTGGGCATATCGACGAGTCGTAACTCACCACACCGCGCCGGTGTCCGATGCTCGGCCGGAGGCGGATGTTTATGTCCGATGTGCGGCCCGATACGTCATAATCTGGCCGGCTACTGTTGTATCCAGGCAGCACGCGGCCAACTAACAAGAGCCGATTGTTACAGATACCTGAATTCATTATTAAACGCTCCCCGCCCTGTTATTGGCCGGGATCCGAACCCGATAGGGTAGTGGTCGCCCATGTGGGACGAACGTTTACCACTAATACGATGTTGGATCTCCTCGATCACTGAAATTGTTCAAATAATGTATCTTGCAGCGTACAATTTTGCAACAAACCATTGACGTACGAGGTTTATCGTTGCAATAATCTTGTAGTCTGTTTCAATAATCTTATTTTCCATTTCTTTCCACTTCTCAACAAGTTTTATTATTTACTTATCCATGAGCACGCGTTTATAATTATTTTGGCGTCTCTTATTTTATTTAAGGATATAAAGAAGATGATATAGCAATTATTTGATTTAATATTAATAATAAGCTTTAGTAATGAGCATCACTTTAAGAGAAATTAATTCAAGAACGTTAGATTATAAAGAAAAAAATATAATATATAATGCTGTCTACGACAAGATTGGCTAAATCAGATCAAAATGAATTTTACGATAAAAAATATATTATATATACTTATTACGAGTTTCTTAGAGAGGAATACACCAATTAACTAACATGTAGACGTCCGTATACATGAAATATTTGTAGGTACGCTCGAACCATCCAGTGGTAACCACCAAGTGACAAAGAACGACCTAAATCCAAAATCTAGATGAATGAAGTGACACGGCAAAGATTGCCGGAGGACCGAAGAGTGGCAGAATCGAAGCCCTTCAGATAAAAGTTTACTATTCAATTTTTGAACGTCTACACAGGACAGCGTCTAGTACAAATTGACTACCTACCACGCGTGATGGAATTTCAATATCGCGTATTCGGTCACCGCGCGTCTAAACCAAAACGTCACAGTTTTGATTAGTTTATAATGCGAGAACCAACACGTAAGATAAATAATTCAATCCAAAATTCCACCTATCAAAAATTGCATTTTCTATGCTTTTTGTATCGAGATGTGCACGGAGAGTTTCTGAATTGTTCATTTCAGCGAACTTTAATGGTCCATTTTTTTCATATCATGATCCACATTCAGTCGCATAATATAATTTAGGCTTTAGATTTTATATGTATATCTTTCTAATTAATATATTCTAATTATTTAAAATATCACAGACCTATGTTCTGAATAATTACAACTTCACAATAAGAATGTGTTCTCCTAATCATATTTTATTTATACAAAATGGGGTTTAACAATGCGGATTTTACGTTTTATAAACAATATCGTCTAAATGCCATCCATTTCTCTCAAGACACTCTTGCAATTGGACTCTTAAATTTGCGAATACGCGAGAACAAAGCGTTGATTCAATGGCAGCAACTTCACGGCGGATATTTTCTTGTAGGGCCTGAATTGTTCGAGGATTGTTGCTGTAAACTCTCGACTTAAAGTATCCCCACAAAAAAAAGTTGCACGGTGTAAGGTCCGGTGACCGAAGTGGCCAGGGTATGTATCCGCACTTGCTGATTAATTTATTTGGAAAAATTCCCCTCAGCTTCTCCATTGAAACTCTAGCTGTGTGTGGAGTGGCCCCGTCTTGCTGAAATTGTGTTCTGTTGTTGAACCCGGGAAAAAGCTGCAATTGCGGTACCGAAAACTCGTCGATCATTCGATAACACACGTCAGCAGTGATCGTCTCTCGCTAGTTAAAAAAATAAAGGCCAATTATCCCTCGGGCAGAAATTGCACACCACACTGTAGTTTTTAATGGCGTTCTCTTGGGTTGTCGGGGCACCTCATGTTCTGTTTATTACATAGCCATCGATATGAAAAAGTGCTTCGTCAGTAAACAATATGTTTCCAAGCATTCGGCTGTTCCAAAACGTTCCAGCATCGTTCTCGCCAAGGTTTCACGTAAAGAATAGACATTTTCGTTGAGAAACTGCACGATTTGCAATGTGTATGGGTGAAATTGTAGTTTCTTTTTTAAAATAACGTGCACTGTTGATTTTTTTATTCCAGTAAAGGCTGAAACTTCCTTATCGATTTACGCGGATTGAACTTGAGCCACGTGTCTGGCGTCGCTGCTGACGTTAATGGTCCCAGAGGAGTTTGGTTAACCATGGTCCCTTCTTGTCTGAACTTTTGAACACAACACATCACTTACTCGTCGAATATTAAAGTGAGTACAAAAAGCGCGACGCACACGAACCAATGAATCACCGCACTTTAAATATTACTCAACCGCGAACGCGCGGAGCGCTCCCGACCAGTGACTCATTGCGACTGGTAAATCAGCAAATCACGCGCGTCGAACAATACCCCTCCTACTTACCTCACTCTAATGGTTTACGAGCAATTACAATTTAATCTTAAAATTTTTCCGCTAGACACCCTTTACAACAATGTTAATACTTTTTTTAAATAAAATGTTGTCTTTTTAATGTGTATATTGTATCTCTATTTAATCACTTTGCAGATAAGCAACTCTATCGCAGTGAGATTAATTAATTATAATTAACAATGGCAAAGCAACTTAAGAAGTGTTTGATGATGATTAAATAAAAACAGGGTGCAGGCAGAGCACGCGCGTTCAAAGCGAAAGTTATTTGCATTTATTCCTGTTTTACTTTAATTATTCTTGTTCAGATCGACGAAAGAAAGAGAATGAAATTTAATATTTTATAATCGATTGACTAGAACTCGAGATGTAGTGACAAAGTCGATAACGCTCCAGTGGCTACCTCCAAGGATACGCGTTTGCCACGTACACAGACTGGTACAAGAGTGGGAACACACCAGCGGCGGCTGAGGATGAAGTGATTACCGTGAATAAGACGAATGATTTCTGATAATAATGATTACTGCAATATGGAACTGATCAATGACACCAGAAATAGAGGACGTCCGCGGAAGATTTGGCAAGACCGGGTAAACTGCATACTGGAAAATGGTCCTGAAGCCTCAATAATCGACGAGCTTGTTTGCGAAGATGTATGAATGTGGATGAGGCGAGAATTTAGTGTCAGTATTCTCTCTCCCTACCCGTACGGTAAAACGGCGCAATCGTAAGTTAGTTAGTTAGTTAATGATTACTCCAACTTTACTAATATTCCAGTAACTTCATTATTTCGTCTAGTTTTAAGGTTGACGGATAATATTATAATTCATGGCAATATTACAATAGTCGTATCAAGATTTCCGTCTAATGTCCGTTTCTTAAATGAGGTTATAGCTATGTATGTATGTACTACGTCTTTTGTTATACTCGTTGTGGTTGTAGTCCCTTAGATCATTCTACAGGAAGAAGAAATTCCCGACCTGTCAATGTGAAACTTTTCACGGATCATTCTAACCAAGAAACCCGAGTCGCCAAACTCGCGGCTACGTATTCACAATCCGCATTCGACCAGTCGGCCGGTCGTAAAATGCGACACTTGTTCTTGGATTTTTAACAGGTTGTCCGTCCGATGTGGTTGTAAACTGTCGGCCAATTGGGCCAACACGGCCGACCGAGAGTAGATGGCGCCCGTCGATAGAGTGGCCCAGTTCACGAGGGCGGGCCTCGCGACCGGCCATATCGACCGGCAGACAGACACGCGACACGACGTTGTGACATTTGAACTTGATTTAATGGCAGGACAGCGCGCAGACGAGAAAATGGATAAAGCGAGCCATTGAAGTAATACTCAAAAGACTGGAAACAATATTAGCCGAAAGGCTGTTAGAAACTGTGGTTACCGCTGTATTTCCGATTTTAAAACCGGGTGAAATTTTTCGTGTCAGTTAAACGAGACCGTCAAGTATAGATAAAACAAAAACACACCGTGTACAAGATGAGAAACCACTAAGAGTGGCTCAAACTCCGATACACAGCAATGGCTCAGTGCACCCGGCAGCGCGGGTACACCCTGACCTACAAAAGACCCGGGTTGGCGGCCGGTACTGTACCTCGCTCACGATTTGTGTGTTAAGTCCAATTAAATTATGCCATACATCGTTATTTCCGCGTGATCCGCAGACAAAACCCATGGGAGAAGGGTGGCCGTTAACCGTGCCATTGGCGATCGTTACTCAAACATACCCACCCCACACGCGCGGTATGAAACGGAATACTGAAAATTCACAAATCATAATAATTATGGACGACTACACATAGCATATTACTTCCTCCATAAAGTGGAGTTTTAACAATTACAAAGCGAACTTAACATTGAACTCCGTTGGGTAATTATCCAAGTATTGACGAGTCAAGGATCAAGGGTCGGACACTCACGATGGGTAGATTCCGGTGAAGGCTTCCACCAAAAATGCGATGAATTAAAATAAATGACGCCAAACAAATAAATACCTGATCTGTCCCTCTGACAAGAGGAAAATGAAGACTAAAACATTTAACACATACCCAGCGAGACACAAAATACATTCATCTCAACGATGTTTAAAAGCATTTTGTATGGAAATAATATTGAACTCCTATTCTCGTAATACCTTAAACGACAAAAAAAAAATACGGAATGTCACAATAATGTACATTTTCTAGGATGTAACTGTTACGTAATGACCATGAAAACCTATTAATTCAACACGAGGGACACAGTATAGAGTAATAATTCCAACTAAACATATAATATGGAATTCAACTACATTCACAGGGCTGAAATTACCAGTGCGAATATTGAAATTGAAGGAATAAAAAAATAAAATATAACAAAGCTCCATCCGACGAGCATTATTTCTGCGTAGTTCCCACGACAAACCAGGCGACAGCGGCCACGTCGGAGGCCGAGAGCTTTTTAGGAGTTACATCGAACGGGCAACGGAGATAACTGTTTTTCCCGATACATTATCTAGCAACTTGCATTATGCAGATGGTGTTTCAATACACAATATTGTATGGCGGGCGAATAGGTTCAGGTACAAATGGATCTACAAACTGTGCATCGGTTATTTCATGGCGGGATACGACTACGTAACATAAATAATAGCGTATCGTGTTTCGACCATCGCGCCGCCAACAAATAATACACCTAATTCTGTTTTTACACGGTCTTTTTTTACACGATTTTGATATAACATAGTTCAACAGAAAATAAAACACGGTACAAAACAATTAGAAAACATACATTTTATGAATCACAAACCTTATCTTTGAACTCTCGAAATTTCACCAATGCTCGATGTCGGTCCTTCTACACCTCCCCGACCGCACACTACTCAGGATGGTAAGGTGAGAGAGGGGTACGAGGGACGGGAACTAGATAAAGAGGTCACACCAACCTGAAAGACATTCCGTGTGATTTGTCCGTAACTGCGTTTTTTTTCTACTATACGATACTACGATACGATTTCTACTATACGATACTAAATAAATCATTTACGTTTTGACGTGAATACGTCTGGAAGTTCGCTCGAGTACTGGGTGAAACATCGGAAATCTTGATGTAACGTTTGCATGACTACAAAGATCTCGGAACTCCGAAACTACAAGTCCGACTGGAATGATTTTTCTGTCATTATTAACTAACTAACTAACTTACCATCAGGCCATTTCTCCGCAAGGGTAGGCAGAGAGAGTATGTAGGACTCTTCTGTCCTGACACACAATTCTCGCCTCATCCACATTCATACATCTTCTCATACAAGCTCGCCGATTGTTGAGGCTTCTAACAGAACCATCCAAGTCTTCCGCGGATGTCCTCAATTTCTGGTGCCATCAACACTTGCGTCATATATCTTTCTAACCATTCTCTCTTCATTCATCCGCTCCATATGACCAAACCACCTAAGTGATCCTTTCTTAATCTTACTCACTACACTAACATCAGCTTTACATTCTTTCCTTACTTCTGCCAGCTCCATGTCTCACTTCCATACATCAGTGTCGGTACCAGGACTCTATTGTGTACCGCAAGCCTTGCCTCGGTTGACAAATTCCCGTTAGATATAATTACATTCAAAGCACCGGTCACTTTATTCCCTGCAATCACCCTTCTTTCGATATCATTCTCATCCTTTCCGTTTCTATCAAACATACTTTCCAGATACACAAACCTTATTCCAACCATTTATTACCTACAAGTATTTTGCACGGTGTCTTGCTTTCCTCCTTCTCGAATACCTTCACTTTCGACTTTTTTCCTGGAAATATTTAATCTATCTTTTATTTCATCCTCATTCATTAACATCTCTCCATTTGCTAACTTAATAGCTTTCATACTACTACTTTCAGCACCACATCGGGATTTTTTGAGCAGAAGAATTTTATTTTTTCCTGAAAAATCTGTCATTTTCACCCCTTCCTCTCTTTTCAGCCGCTCCTCTTCCTTTCTTTCACACCAGATTTAACTTTTTTCTTACAGGTTTTGTACAGGTCTTTTGCTCTCGTGTATTCAACCCGATTTACTGTCGACAAATAGCGCCATGCATTCTTCTTTTTTTTCACAAGTTCCTTTATGACATCGTCCCACCACGCATCGCCTTTCTTCCTTCTGTCTTTATAATCGGCATATGTGTAGCTCCATTCCCTCAAAACATCGCACAGCGGCCATTTGGGCGTCCGCGTAAATTTCCAATCAGTACAGTTCGAGGCTCAAACAAACAATAGATCTCGGTTAAATCTAAAAGTTACAAGTGCAATCTAAAACATTTAACCAGTTTTAGTTGCATTAAAATTTCGCAATCACAGCCAAAGCTCGCGCAAAAGTAGACATATTTGTTATATTTATTACTTTTTATATGAATATATTAAACAAATGTAATAAATGTAAATTGATTGTTATGCAATGGAACCCATCTTTCATTTTTCGATATGTGCTGTATTTTTTTTACACGGAACGTATCCATCGTATAAAAACAGAATTAGGTGTATTACACAAATAGCCACCCGATATCGCAACTAGACACACGGCGAGTAAAAAATTCCAAGTGCCGCATAAATATGACATAGTCTAATCCAGAAATGTTATTGTAACATAAACACAAATGTTTAATGTACGCCGCGTATGTAAGCGTAATCAATTATTCAGTAATTAATACACCCACGGGGCCAGCGCGCTGCTCTCGGCCCACGGGGTAATCCACACTCCGGGCAATGCCAACTCTCGGGAACAAAATACTCAGCGAGACAATGGAAAAATGAATAAACCGAAAAGTGTACAACAAATGACACAAAAAAATGTCTCCTCCAAATAACCATAAATATCGCATCGAAAATA
The DNA here is from genome assembly GCA_031772225.1 of Eubasilissa splendida. NCBI lineage: Eukaryota > Metazoa > Arthropoda > Insecta > Trichoptera > Phryganeidae > Eubasilissa > Eubasilissa splendida. The sequence goes on from CM062850.1 coordinate 34,437,809, forward strand.
TTGTCCGTGCAGTTAAGGGTAAGTCCTTTTCCGAATAAGGACTACACATCGTCAACATACAATGCCACCAAAACTGGATTCCATTACGATTTTATAAACCGAGCACTAGAAGCTCTCTTAGGCTGTGAGGCAAGACGGCTTCGCAGAAAAATAAAGTAACTTGAATTTGATCCGTGACCCGATTGATTCACCGTAGTCATAAATCCCGCACAGCGTCCTGAAGAAATGACGTGTTTGACGTGCACGGATAAATTAATTACCTACGCAAAAATGGACATTAAGTGTACGAATAGTGGAACTATTATTACTAAACTGTTAGCTTTTATACAGTGCAAGATCACTTGGTCAGTTGTGTTGTGATGGATTCACTGAGGAAGAAGTCGATCGGGCGAAAGATGTTCTCTTCGCGCAAATTTCGGAAAGGCGCACGCAAGCAAAAGATCTTCAAGATATCATCAAAGCTATGAAGGAGATAGATCCAAACAGTCGACCCGTTTTTGTCGCTCGCCAGCTGGAGAGATTATCATCTGTCAACATACAGATAAAGCAAGGAGACTTATCCAGCCAAGTGAGAAACGAGGCTGCCCTCACGGCAGAAGTATCCGTGAGATCCCAGCTAACTGAAACCGATAGAGATAACTTCTCCAGGCACGTCAAAGAAGTGATCTAGTATACCGGATTACTCTAAAGCATTAAATCACAAAAATAAACAAGAAAAAGTTTGTAAAAATAGTAACGAGGTCATTGACGCGTTATCAACCAGCACGCACTGCGGGACGCCTTCAGCAGGGCCGACAAAAAGAGCCGAACGTGAGGATGGGCAAAATATCCAGGGACCACTAACTCGCGTACCGTCGAAAGGAGTTGTAAAATTAGATGTAAGTTTTTGCGAAATTAACAGGACCAGAAAGATAGCCTCGTTGGAATGATGCATCAGTTTTCAACAAGACCTTCGAACTTTAGTGTCTTTAGTGGTTGATGTTTGCGTAGACTCGTTGAGGATTATTTGTGTCAGAAGGATTTGTACGGCTTCTCCCATATGTATATGAAATGTAAAGAATTATGGTGATTCGGTGTTTGCGTGTACAGCTAGAGCGGGCAGATTAATGCAATGAAACAGTACTTATGAAGTTGGCATTCAATTACAGATTGAATTTACACTTGTTTGTTATATTATAAAAAGTACAAGACAAACGTAGTACATTGGAAGCGGTGCCGAGGTGCGAGCAGATGTATTCGAGGAGCTGGCAAGGAGAAGAGTGGTCGGTTCCAGGTTTCTTAGGACTGACTGGTTGCGGCGCGACGTATTGTTGTCTGGCTTGGTGGATACCAGTCGGATTACATGGCTGTTGAGTTATTTTATTATGCGGCATGTCTGTGTGGCGAGCAGGACCACCATAGGACTTTCAGGACTACGAAAAATGTCAAAAAACATATGTGGACTGATAGTGCTCGATGGGCTAACAAATTGCAACTAGCGTAAGTTAAATATCTAGGAGTTGAAACTATTGTTACAAAAACCGAACAACACGTGGGTGTATGTGTGCATTTTTGCTCTGCACATTCTAAACATGATGCGATGCAATTGAATGCAATATATACTAAACTAAATATCCTTATTGGGCTCGGCTTGTTGGATCGCAGTTGTGACGATGCGGTTGCGAGGGTGCAGCGGGGATAAAAAGCCGGGACGGTCGCATTACGTATTGAGGGGCGGCCACTCTGGCGGTGGAACGACAAAAAGCACTCCATGAATAAATGAAGAGGTCCCGAAATAAAATCAGTGCGCCGAATGACGTGAAAAATGCATGGAAAAGAATTTCGTACGTCCGTACTAACTTGAAATTCTTGAATAATTCCGATCCTCGCTAATGTGCACAAGACTAAAACCAAAAAGATTAATACATTATTTAAGTAGATTATAAGTTTACAAAATTAAACTATTGAGTGCCTACGTGATGTACTCACATTTTTTTGTTGATTTATGCACATTTATTCTCAGCCAGGTTCAATATAAGGATAAAATATGTAATATATGCTACATCCCTAATTGAGACCATCATTATTAAGATAAATGCTTTTTAAAATTATAGCGAGTAAAATTTCAATAACACATGGTAGATTTTTATGCCCATTTATTTAAGTTTTTTATGTGCACTAACCCTAACAATCATACATCATTTATCTTTGCAATCTTCTATATTGCATGATCCTGCTTTCGACATGGTATTGCAGGCCAGTACTCAACATAGTACCAACAACCACATCTCCTGTTTTTTCGACACGGTATTGTAAGCCAATACTTATATGACACATCTGCGACATTAGACTTTACTATGAACCCTGCAACGAGATCCAAAGGTGGTCCTGAGAGATCACGGCAGAATAGCCTAAAAAACTCTACACAGAATATTCAAAATGGTTTTGAAAATCTGATATCATTTTTATCTCAGCAATGTTTTAGAAGTATGTATAAATGTACAAAATAAAGCCATTTTAAATTATATTATTATTATTCTATTTATAAAATCTTTGAAAGAAAAAAAAACGAATTGTCGGTGTTCGGATTATATATATATATATATATTATCTCATGAAAATTAGGCTGACTACTCTCAACGCTGATGAATTGTGTAAACTCGATTAATACCGATGTCCTGATGCTGGGAAACCTGATTTCTAATTCTTCCAGATATAATAATCGAGTAACCCCACAGAATTCAGAATTCCCGGATGACCAGCAGTAATTAAAGGAAACCCAATTCGATAGTGAGTTGCTAATTAAACGAACCCAATTCGATGGCAGTATCCCGCAAGGGAAAGATAAGTATATAAATATGAAATTAATCAATAAGTTGCTATAATATTATATTTTAACCATAAATTTTGAATCGACTCACAAGAACATCGGAATTTTTATTTGTAAATAAAATTTCAAATCAACTAAGTAGACACGTACAACTAACCACAAATATTTGTCCTATATTTTATACAACCAAAATATTGAGAAACTACTCATAAAAACAAATGAAGAGTATAACAGATTCAACAATTCTGACACAAAAAATATTCTATAAATATTGTTTCTTGACAAAAGTCTGCGTAATTTCTATATAATAAATAAATGACATTTTAGACGCTTAATGAAACATAATTTTTCGGAGTTTCTAAAGATTCAATACAATTTAGACAAAAAAACAATTTTACGTTTAAATGTATAATACATAAAAGAACTCTTAAATTATATAACTCGGAAACCAGTCGACGTAAAAAAATAAAACCTACGTTGTCAAATACAAAGTATTATAGTTTATTATTCAAAAAAAGTACACTACTGAAATGGATCCCGACAGTTAAATTATAACACAGTAAATGCAACAGAATCTGCGGGCAGCCAACCGGAAGAGAGCTGCAAAGGACCGAGACATTTGGAGGCGAAGGACTGAGAAGATCAACAAAGCTCGTCATGGAAAGGTTGTAGTTTCGTTAATAAAGAAAACAAATGAAATAGAAAACAGTATACATTAAATGTATTTATTAAATCTATACTTTGGAGTAAAGGTACTCATTTGATTCTCAGCACGATAACAATTTATGACGCATTAATTCTACGCGAGTGCACATTTTCCATTTTACCATGTTACAATATTTCAAGCCGTTATTCAATTTTCATAAATTAAGGTATTTAAAAGTTGGAGGATGTAACATGACCATCAATAAAAACTGTCGGAACAGTGTTGGAATTCTAAAGAGTCGTCTCGTCTTATAAACCAAGAAATGACGGTGGCAAATTTTCTTTTGACGACCCGAAACATGTGCTCGAAGTGACGTTTCTCTGAGGAGGTAACTCTAATTCTCAATAATCGGACAGACATCATCCGGTCACAACTTTCTTTCGTGCGAATCCTCGACTGAAAACAAAAACCGGTCTGACTTTTACAGTGAAAGCGAAAGGTGGACGAGGTAGGCACTCGTCTCTCGCCCTTCTGGGAAATGTCCGCCGGGGGTGGAGGAGCGGATGTTCGAGAATGCGGGCTGATTGCTCTAAATGCTTAATACGGTCAGCTACCCGTGAATATTTGGCAGTCGTGCGCGAGTGCACCAATAATGATTGTCGAGAGGGAGATGAAACGAGACACGCAATCGGTTTAATTGCGACACACGGCTCTGCACCTTCCGAGAATGTGAATCGTTACGATCGTATGGCAAAAATTTGTTTTTTGACAATTCGGGTAACTTTATTCTCAGACGACAGAGTGCGGTGGCCGCGTGTGCGAGATGTGTAGGTTTCTATCTCACCATACGTGGCTAATCTGCCAGATCGCCGGGTCGAACCGCGAGAGTACCGATCGCGAACAATGTGTACGGCGAGAGAGCGAGAGAATGTGTTGTGCCAACAATATTTAATAAAATCAGTAAAGACTTATTAAACATTATGAAAAATAAAGAGACCCCAATGGACACCCTAAAGTATAAAGTGAAAGAACACATTCTTATATAATTATTTGTTTCCTCTGTTGTATTTCATATAAAAAATATATATTGTTGATAAAATGTTAGTTTACTTTCACTATGCTACTTAATTAATTTAATTTGTATGCTTTTTTTATACGTACTTTAACTTCAATTACAATGTAAAATTAAAAACTCTAAAAAAAATTAAACAAAAATAACAAGCACATTTTGAATAAATAAGAATAGTAAAAACCAGTTGCACATTAGCGAAACAATGTCAGATATTGTAACGTTATAAATTTTAGAAAAGAAGTAACGGTAGTACCTAAATTAAAATAACGATCACCATGGCCGGTCAATTTCACGCACAGAGCGAAACGCCTATCACTGGTTTCGAAGTTCGTCGCTAGGTGCGACCGAGTGAACGTATCGGACCGGCGCGAGTAGGTAGCTCACTTTGCATTCGCGTTTCAAGCTGGGAGTTGCGCCCTGCGGGCGGCTGTGGCCGTCCCGCCATATTTCAGAATCCAAGAGCGGCGACCACGTCAAAATGGCATTTGAACGTCGCGCTCAGGATGCCGATTGAAGGGTAAAAAAACGTTTATTTAATCGATCTCATAACGCACTCATTTCTAGCATCACAAAGGAAATAATAAAATTTCCCTTCTTTCTAAATTCTTTCTACTTCATTTTTACCTTCATTCATTCTACCTTATGATCTTTTTTCTGGCGATCTTCAATTTTTCTACAATTTTACATTATTTTTATCACGCAAAATTACGACTTATTCCCAATACCCGTCGACAACATCTTATAATGGTCCACCTGGGAGAAGAGGAAGCGTGCGTGTGCCGCTGGTTGAAGGAGTACCTGACCAAAATTGTCAGGCACTCGGATACCTCGCTAGAAGCTGCTCCCAGGACACCGCGAGAGACGGACGCATGAAGATGCCATACTTTGCCGTGGAATCAAGAGGAATCGACGCAGGTCGACGTATTATTATGGTCGTCGTCACCTGTTAAGTAGTTCCGTACCTAAATTTTTAGATTTTAATTTATCAAAGTAGTTCTGTTCCATTAATCATTTGAATAAATTCAACCAAAACTGGGGCTGCCGTCAGTTCACATTTAATATTACATTTAGTAATATTTAAATGAATAGTAGTTATGTATTCGGCTATTCTAAAGTTCTTCTTCTTCTTTCATATTAAAGGACGAGTGTCCTTGCCGATCAAGGTCCTGAACCCCGTCCAGAAGATATATATATTATTAGGTATAATCCATGAATCTGTCCCTTTGTTCTAACATTTGTGTATTATGCGATGTGCCTAAGAATGTATCCTGAAGTCTGCCTTATGGACCTATTTTCTTGTATTCTCTTTAGATCCTCGTCCTTAGATAATTGTCTCGGTTCAACATATTATTTTCATCCTTCTCCAGTACCACCAGATCTCCAATGCTTCTGTCCAATTTCTTTCAGATAGAAAATCAAATATAGTTCTGACCAGAATCCGTCAACTAGATACACCCGAATCAAGCTCCGTTCAACTCCTCATCTTTTGTCAATCTATTGCACCATCCTTTAACTTCTTCCTTGCGCCAACATCACCTCTCATTTGTCATTTTTATATCAATACAGTGGAACCTCGGTTTACGAACTTAATTCGTTCCGTAAACCGAAACAATTATTCCCATAATAATCATGTAAAATCTATTAATCTGTTTAAGAGCCAAAGCAAATGGCCCTCTATCATCTCTATTTTGTACTTCTTGCTTGAAATCCTATAAAAATGACTTAAAATGAATTGGAAGTAATAAAACGAAGAGAATAAGCGTAAAAACAAATTAAATGCATCAATTAGAAAGATAGACACACAAACAGGTAAACTCTATTTACTGAAAATATATTATAAACCAGGATCTCTTCTTATCCGGGGAAGTGCATTATCCAATTACACTACGTCAGCTTTGTAAATAGTCGACAAATTTTCGAACTTATATGTTGCAGTTATTTCAAATTGATACATCAAACGTTTCCATTTATTTGAAAATTATTACCTTTATTTATTGCGAATACCTACTTTGAGAAATCATCGTTAGAAGATGATCCAGCGATATTTGTTTCTACTCGCTGTTTATAATGTTGCGGAAATGAGATATGACATTATCATTAAACAGATTTAAATAAGTTTTATCAGGGTGATATTTCTCCACAAAACTTTCCAGCTCACTCCACTTCGCGCACATTTCGTGGATCGAGGACTTGGGAACATCTTCCATTCGTTCATCAGTCTCTGAAAATAATATTTCCTGTCACCGTATTTAGCTGTCCATTGAGAACCCGTTCCAGATTTTCCGTAGTGGGCTCTGAGACTACCTGCCTGTTCGTAAACCGAAATTCTGTCGGCAAACTGAAGCATTTTTTTCGTCAGTATTTTTGTTCGTAAACAGAGTCGTCCATAAATCGAGGTTCCACAGTACCTTCATACCAACCATAAAAAAACCATATAAATCAGTGGTGCGGTACCAAATTTAAGAATAAAACCCATCACCGCATTTGAAACTATTAAAATATTATAAATAAAACTAATTACCCGTTAATTTTTTTCGAGAACCGAACTGTTTGAGGTCCGAGACGTTAGAGAACCGAGGTTCTGTATATGAAACGTGGTAGATAAACTCTGTCGACATTTTTAATTCACCGAGATCCAACATCAAAGAGTTGGATTCTCGCAATGAATTAAAATAGCTGCTCCAATAGACTCGCGGTATCTCATCAGCCAAATCAGAAAACGTGGGAAAAATTAAACAAAATACTTGCACATAATTTGATTATTAATTACAATAATTTTACATGTAAACAAAGGACGACCTTAAAAGATTTCTAGCCATCATTTATCAGACTGCCCAACGCGAGAACATCGAGAGGAGCCGAGACTGGACCGCAGCGCGTGCAACACAACACGCATACACATTTTAATAATAATTAATCGATCAATCCAAGGTTCTTATTCCATGCTGCAATAAACATTATATTTAATGAGCCTATAATGTACCCACAAAATGTAATGTTTGTCTTAGGTTAAATCAGATGTTGCGGTCAGATAAATAAAATAACTCTTTAAAAAATATTAATCCAACAATACCGTCAAGGATTTCATTATTTACTGAAGAAACATAACGATCCATTTGATCACAATCGCGCATCTCACACGATCGATAGTTTGACCTGATTGTGATTTAGAGATTAGAAATTAAAATGATAATTATTAATGCGGAGATTCATTTGAAATGGAAATCATTTTAGTGATGTTTCTTACTTTACCCAACTCCGCACGTTAATATAATTATAATTTACAAGCAAAGGATAAATAATTAATGAGGAGAGTAGCGTATTTTGGGCATATTGCTTTAAGAAATTGGAATGAGACAATAGACAAACAAGGCTGGAGAAATTAGTGATCACTGAGAATGTAATATACAAAATCGTAAATCAGAGATATCCATCTCCAATGTGATGGATATAACAAGATGGAGAGGAGAGATGACCGGCCTAGGATCGAGAAGAATGGAGGCAAGTAGTTCGCGCAGTAGAAGCAGATCAAGGACCGCCTTGCTCTGCTATGAGCACATGAGTAGGTATAAAAGTGAAAAGCATTTTTATACAGGCTGAATATTATGTTCCAAGACGATTTTGTATGACAGACATTTGTCAGTTCGCATTCGTTTGGTAGTCGTTGAGAGTAGTTGATCATAATTTATTGTGGAGCATCTAACGTGTTTTACAGCTCAATATTGATGACCCCGACTTATGGAGAAAAGCTCATTTCGACTTCGGTGGGTTTTGTTAATAAACAAAACAGTCGTTATTAGGGCACTGAAAATCCTCAATTATTACACCAACGACCTTTACACCCACGCAGAGTTACTGTATGGTGCGCCATGTGGGCCGGCGGAATCATTGGTCCTTATGTATATTCTATTCAGGATGCAAGATGTAACTCTGTAACCATTAATGGTGATCGCTATCGTCATATGTTGGAAAACTACTCGGTGATCGAATTGGATCGATTGGGCCTGGAACACATATGGTTTCAACAGGACGGTGCCACCTCAACACACAGCCCGAGCTACGCTTGAAATTTTGCAAGAATTTTTTTCTAAATTATACATATGATGTCCACGATTAAATCAGCTCTCGTCTGGAACAATTTTCCGGACAATACGCAAATCCTGATTACAGCTTCAACATGTCTCCCTGACCCACAGCTTTACCAGTTCCACTGCAATATTTCCCTTTTTTTAGCGTGTACAAAACTATAATAACTACAAGCCCATAAAATTAATTATGATCCTGACCACTATATTTCAAAAAAACTATGCATTCAAATAAAAAAAAAGACAATTAACAGGGCAAATGATGCGTTGAATGAAATGATGACATCCATCGTTGCACATTCAACGGAGTCAATCTCTTCCGAAATCTGTTCAATCATTTGATAACAAATCCACCAGCATTGACGTCGCTCAACTGTCGGTCTTTCATTGAGGGGGATTATTGGGGATTTGTGGAGACGTCAACAAATATTTATTCAACCAAGTATTATATTTGAATAAAAATTGCACCATCGTTCAAAAGGGATTATGGCCGACATATTCTGTATTTGCGTTATTTCTGATTTCATTTTTCGTCGAAAATATTTGCGCTTGTTTTACTTTTTATTATCGCACGTCGATCATCAGACATCACATATTCAAATAATAAGCAATCGAGATACAGGTATTTACCTAGTTTAATAGCTAGCAAAACTGCAAAGCCTCTGGCAAAATGACGTAATGTTAAAAGGTACCGTAAGTTCCCGGGTAACAAAAAACATATTCAACCCTGTGGAGATGTCAAAAGGTGCCGTAAGTTCCCGGGTAACAAAACATATTCAACCATGTGGAAGTCTATCGCTTCCACAATCATTATCACCGCCGACATACCCTGAACGGACCTTGCAGATACCGGTGCGTAAAATAGGGCTCCTAACAGCCGTAATACGCACCCGGTACCAATGTCTCGGTAACCTTACAAGCAGCCCCGAGCGCCCCTCTGCTCGCCACCGCCTCTCGATCACAAATTCCGAGAACAGCCTCCGCTACTACTTGCGCGAATCTGTATTGTACTGTCAAATTCCATATGCATTTTTGTAAAACTGTGGTCAACAATAAATCTAGTGTCAACAGTGAGTAGTCTTTCGTTTCTTAACCTGCATACATACATCTCAGCGATCAATCACACATCAAACACGTGAGTACTGGGTGAATTTTCGGAGCGCCCAGCGCTCGCGCACAATAGCAGATTCTTCTGATCCACAATCATAATTCGTAATATAATAATCTTTCCATAATTGCATTACGTAATTCCCCATGGCCTTCTATCATGAAGTCTGGAGTACCGCATCAAACCCAATAGTAAGTAGGAAGAAATAAGTGTTCTCACCTGCATCTTGAGGCGCCTCTTCTCCAGATCTCGCCTTCTGGTCTCCAGCTCGCCGCGCCGCTCCAGCAGCCTCCTGGTAGCCTCGTCTCCCGCCCCGTCGTCCACGCAGGCGGCCCAGTCCACCACGGGGGAGACGGCGCCATCCCTCACTCCCGCGCCCTCTCCATCCCCCTCCCCGTCCCCTTCGCTGAGGCTCGCCTCCATCACGTCCGAATCGCCGCTGGACTGTCGAAGAGAATATAGCAATGAGCATGTTTTAATTATAATGGGATATATAACTGCACACTTCTTAATAGCCAATATTCATGTTAAAGAGCATACGCGCGAGAACCACTTTAAGATTCATTAATGCAGCGATTTCCAACTGGCGTGCCGCGAAAGATTCGAAAGTGTTATTGTTGCATATCTATAATAAAATTCAAAATCTATTGAATAGACTATTCCGCTCAATTCAAAAATATTATTTTTACTTCTAAAATAAACGATATTAATTGTTATAGAACATGCTTGTCAACATTTAATTTACGTTTTTATGTATAATACTATACATATTAAGTATTACAAAAAACCTTTATTGCAAAGAATTGAATCTAGTTATTTTTTTTGGGTGAAGTACGTAAAATATAGTATTTTAAGTGTTTGAAAAAAGTGAAGTACATATCTAAGTAATCTTCGGTGAGTCGCATAACTTGAATCATGTGTTGTGACGCTTGAATGGTTGGTAACCACTGCATTAATAGTAATCAATTAACGCAATTTAAATTCTTCAGATACACGGCTTAACAACCCAGAAATACTCGATCCTAACCATGAAGTTAGTAAGAAGAGTTTCGTGGAAAAGAGAATGTCTCGGTTTGTACAGTATTTTGTTATGTGAGGATAAACTCCAGATCAATGGAGGAACAGGACTATGTGATGAAGGGCTACGTTATTTTCGCCATAATGTATCATAGCATTGTACAAAAACATATCTCCTTAATAAAGAATATATTCCACTCCAAATGAAGATCTTATTCTAATAAATATATTTATACATACATTGCATTTTTTAAAGTTATTTTATTAACTCAATATGACAATTGCTCGTACGCGAAAAGGAAGCATGTTACAATCTCGGGACTGGTATCATACTAAAATGGCCGTTCTCCTTTTAAAGTTTTTCGCAGATCCGTTTGAAGCTTTATCTAATGAATTTGAAATCCTACCAACAAGTCTTTTAGCCAGTTGAATGATACATCTGCCCTCGGAATGCCCGTGAAGAATTTCCACCCAGACCAGAAACCATAACGGAATGGTGAAGTCGTAAACAGTAAACACGGAGAGATCGCTCGACTAACCGCAATGGCTTTTTAAAAAGACACCTACCCTCACCGTGCGGCGCGGGCGGTGACTCTCAATGGTTTTGCAATGTTCTATTGGTTTACCGCCTCGCTCCGAAGGCCGGCGCTGTGGTTGGCTGAAGAACGAATGCGTACTGCGGGCGAATGTCTGCATTCCTGTTCATATATTTATGGAAATTCGTTTTGTCTCGGAGGCGTTTTAGGTTTTTTGGCTTATATTCATTGAGACATAAGCTCAACACAACGAACTAATTATTTAATCCTGACGAAACTAAAAATCAAAAATCAAGAATCCTGCGGTCGAGGCTTGTCATGAACCGGTGCATACGCCACCACTTCTCTAGGAATCCCCTAACTCCTATAAGCTATAGAACAAGTAGCCATAAACGAAAATAATCCGCATCACGACAAGCACTACTCTACTCTGTCAATAGTGAGATGATCAAGAAGATACTTGGAAACATTTACAATTTCAGAAACTATTATTTTTTTAATACAGACAGTATTCATTTTATAGAACTACATTGTTAATAAACACGATTTTTTCGATACATATTTAATTTTTTGGACCTTCATCCAATTATTAAGAAAAATTAAATTTAGTACCGAAAAAATCGTGTTTCATTTATTGTGTTGATTAAGTTCAGAAACTTTGAAAAGCGTTGAAACTTTTGAATTTTGAAGTCTGTCACCAATCATTAAAGATTATTAAAAGAGCATGGATACCTGTGCATACTCTTCGAATTAAAACTGATAGTAACCTCTAACAAAAAACAAAATGTAAAGTAGAAGAAAATCAAAATTTTTTTTTTCTTACTAAAAACAGCTGCAGCTTATAAAAAGGTCGCGAGTATGCGGAGGGTCGCCATTCTTATTGAAGAAAACGAGAACATAATTTGATAAATCTGAACTAACGTTGAAAACAATCGGCAACACTTACATTGGCCCTCTCCCTGACGCCTCCGATGGGCTGCGCCTGCACGACGCTGACGTACTCCAGCACGCCGTTGGCGGAGAGGCGGCTCTCCAGGGCCGGCGGGTCCGTGCCGCACAGGAACTGCGTGCCCAGGAACAGCAGGGCGAGCGCGCGCACGGCCAGGTGCGCGGCCTCAGGCTCCAGCGCGCGCGGGGCGTGCCAGCACACGGGCACGCCGTACATCAGGGGCGTGAAGCCGGACAGTTGGGTATCCTCCGGCAGACGGACCAGCTCGTGATCTGAAGAGATGCAATCATTTATTACAAAACAGGATCATATTTTTGATAATAAACACGGATGATAACGGGAGCCGTAAAATCTGTACGCAATAAGCGAAATATAAGTATAAATAATTTATTTTTAAACTGTTTTTTATAATAAATAAAATGGTGTAAAGAAGTTATTTTTAATATTACCTATATATTTTAATAATCATATTGTGTTGCATTTTCTATGTAACAAAAATATTATATTACATTATTATCTTTATTCATTAGATTTTATATTCTTATGATACGTCTAATATAAAATGGTTGGTAATAATACAAATTAATTAATCAATTAGAAAGATATAAATATAAATAAACTAAAATATACCGCAACTCAAAATCAATATATTTATCAAGGTATCAAATTTTTTATCAATCTCCCCATCACAATTAGAAAAATTACGGACTATCATAAATTTGTAACTGAAGTTAAAAAAATATGTATACAGACTAACTGAAACATAAATTAACTCGAATATACTCCTTCTCTATACACGAGTCTTACTCTCATAGAGAAGAAACAAATGTTAAAATATATATATATATCCATTGATTATTGAAATTGTATTATATTTTTAATATTAATAAAAAATAAAAAAATATCTAGAAAAAAATCTACTTTTATATAAATACTTATATATATTTATTTAATTAAATAATTGAGATGTTTCTCTAAAATTTGACTACTCTATAATAATATATTATACTTATTGATATTTCTTCGATAATACTCAGTAAATAATATCGTATCGAAACTGATTAAAACTGGCTTCTAATGTTAAAATATTAATCAAAACCAAAAATAGAACACATACATGGTTACATATAGAAGTAACCGTCCAAGATCGCGCGGCAACTTAGAAACCCCCAAATTTAAAACTACTGCTTCTCAACACCGTTACGCCTAACAAGGTATAAAAATGTTTAATGTCCTCCCGTATAAAATCAAAACAGAAAAATATTATAAAGCCTTCAAATCGTAAATCAAACAAATGTTAGAGAACTCCGACAGCAATTACAAATTCTAATTTGATTATGTTTGTGTATATGTATTTAATAATTTAATTTTATATTTATATCTTACTTCTTTACCTACCTTTACATTCACGAGAATTTATTTCTCTATTGAGTTGGGTAATTTTGTGTAAAAAAAAAAATTATGTTATGTATATGCAATATATGTATAAGTGTAAAATAAATTTAAATAAAAAAAAAATTAATGCTGTAATAATAAACATACACAAAGAGGAAAGTAAGTAGATAGGTAGACTGTCTATATATTTTTTTATGTGTAGTTTCTGTGTAAGTAGAAGAATCGGGGCGGCAAATAGTGTCTTACAATCCCTTTACAGTGCAGTGATAAAGAAATGCGAGTAAGTGTCAAAACTATGTTAGTTGTTTTTAAAACCGTGTAAGGACGGACCTACTTTAATATTTGGTCACCAAAAATAAACAGCCTACAGACCATCCAAATACAAGGGAACGAAAATGATGATGATCTGCGATTTATATTAAGTTAAAGCAGTCCTAAAAGGTGCTCCCCTAAAAAATGTGTTATTTTAAACAAATCACCATTGTGTTCTACATAGTCGATATTTATCTGACAGACTTATCATATTCGTGTCAAATGATTATTTTTCCGTTTAATATTACCGGTCGATGTAATTATTTACAATAGTAAGTATTGACTAACAAAAATTTGAGAGGCTCCGGCGATTTTCGAAACAGGCATGAACTTTATCAGTCCATTATATTGACTTAATGATATTGTTTATTGAAGACAACTTTTTTCATACATGGCCATAAGCGAAAAGCATTACTGTTAATTCGTGTTTTGTGAATATATTTATTTTGTTGTCTCGAGGGGGTGATCGGTGATTGCTGGATACAAAATGAAAAGGCGCGCTGCTTCCCGCACTCGGCCGAGACTCTCGCGGTATCCACATTTTAATTGCGCGAAACATAAATGTAATATCCATCACGACGCGTGCATTTGTGATATTTTACGGCCACAAAACACATTACGGGAGTGCATAAATAATGAGAAACCTCGACTAACGGTAGTGTTATTATTTTAAATAAAAAATACGGCTATTGTTCAATTATTTCAAAGCCAATGATGCGTGTTACCGCTAGTGTGTGCAAGTCGGACATATTGTAAAATACCTAACAATTCTGAATAACATTTAAATATTTAATAATAATAATAATATTTTAGTAAACAAAACGATAGCACAGCTTCATGTTCGATTCAAAAAAATATTTTGGTTAGTTTTTTTTAAAATTGTTAATTTTTCCGAAACTGGTTGAATACATAATTAATAACTCACGGTGATTTATAAAACAAAGTTAATAAACTATTAATTATATGAATTCTAACTATTTTGCAGAACAAGTTTAAAATGTCGAGGGAGTTTAACAATGTGTGAATAAATCCCCAGTTCATGAAAATAAATAAGCTTTTTAGTTATTTCATTTCGCACTACAATATAAATAAATCTGTTAAAAATGTAAACCATTTTGGGACCATACCTTTATACTGATTGTCTCTAGTGTCCAAACGTTGGTGTCATTGATCTTCACTTCGTCTTTGCAGGTGACACTAAATTAGTTGTATGTCTCATGCTAATTTACAAAACGATTTAAATTAACTTTTGTTTACTTTTATTCTCAAAATTGTATGCTTAATATTATTTTATTTATTTTTTAATTTAATATAAGTTAATTGTAATAATGAACCTGCAAACAAACCCCTCGCAAGACGCTTTGTAGGTCTAATTTTTTGTGATTGTGTAATTAAATGTTAAACAATATTTTTGAATCTATACATTAAATGGGATGGTCCAATAGTTCGCTTCTTCATGGAGTAGTAAATAACGAATGTTCGTTCTGTTAATCTACGTAATACAAGTATTTGATACTTTGACGGCAACCTCCATACTTCATAAAACATGGACAATAATTAGGTACGCATTCCACGGAGTCGGCTCTAACGCCGAACATATTTCACAACGACGTGTAATTTGTTATTGCGAGGCAGCGGCGCGTCCACTCCGGCCAGCATCCAGCATCCAGCGCGGGTGCTGACTCCGAGGGGACGCGACGCGCGACGTGACGAGACGAATGGAGCGCCCGAAATGCGCCCGCCCCGGCGCGGCGCGGCGCGGACACCTCGCGCCCCGAGCCGTGCCCTCGGGTGGTTTACGGCCGACCCGCGTCATGACACACAAACCGCAAGGAGTCCACTCGGTGGGCATCCGCTCTCACCCCGGCCGAGCCCTGCCGACCGCACATTATCGTAAAACGCATTGTGCATTTACTCATTACTCGCGTGCACAGCACAGCGCAGCGCAGCGCCCTTCGAGGTGGCTGTGTGGCGATGGACCGATTTTCTTAAATACTTTATAACATTTTAAACAACTCGGTTGACTCACCCTGCTGACAAGGCAGCTTGAAGCACTTGGCATGTGGATCTACAGAAGAGCTGCTCAAAGGAAGCTGGATGGATACAGTTATGGTTCAGATGAATAAAAAAATATATACATTTCAAATAAAAAAAATTGGGAAAACTTGCACGTCATAATGCAGGAAAAATTGCCGGAAACATCATGGCTGAAGAACCCGAGGCAATGGTTTCACCGGTCTACTGTAGAGCTGCTCTGCTGCACCGGGCCGCAGTCAATAGTACGATGATAGTTAACATCCGCCGAAAGGCTAAGGCACGATAAAAAGCTTCAACTGTCCCAACGCTTTCAAACAATTTATTTTATTTTAATTTTGTTAAAACTAATTATTTCAAGAACTGTTTTATAATCCGCTCAAATGCCAAAATAATATCGTAAATTCCTCTAATAACATAACATAAATCTTATACATATATCGATATGTATACGTGTATACAGTTTTAATTCTCCAAGCAGAATATATTTTAATTGAATCCCATTCCTCTCCCCTCGCCACAATTCCGCTTTATGCAATATCTAAAAAAAAATTTCAATTTCAATTATTACTTTTAATTTGTATTAAAAATATCACAATGTTCTGAATAATTACAACTTCACAATAAGAATGTGTTCTCCTTAGTAATATATAAGTTGTATCAGTGTGTCCAAAATTTAATAAAAATCAATTATTAATTCTGGCGTCTCCTATCGGATTGCTCAAAGGTATTTGAGATTCCGTAAAAATAAAGAAAATGGCTTTCAAATAATGAAACGATAGATGTATTCATTTGAAAAGTGTAACATATAGGTTCGAAAATTTGTCGTCAAAGCGCTGTGTTGGTATAGCATAATCGGTTAATGTACGATCCCCGGATTGGAAGAGATCCAGGTTCGAATCCCAGTAGCAACAACAATATTTTTTGATAAAATTGATTTTATATGTGTATATCTTTCTAATTAATACATTTAATTTGTATTATTTATTTATTTTTATTATATTTCCATGAACGCCTTTGTAGGCTTTTACGTAACAATAATTAATTTAATTTAAATATATCAGTACAGTTTGAATATAACAGTTTAAATACGACATAATTTTAAAAACTAATTTTTGGGTATAAGTTATTATGTGCTATTTGTTTCTCTATTCGAATATTGCGATATAGATATATCTCAGAAATGATCTAGAACAGGAATTAGACAGAGACGCATTTCATTAATTCATAACATTAAACTTATATGTGTGTATCTTGGTAAAAAATTAAGATAGAAAAAAAAATCGTATTGTTTTTTATATTTCATTATTATATAATAATTTATATTTATGTCAAGTGAATAAATAATCAGTACGTAGCAGCCTATTTACAAGATTTTAATCATTCATTATAATCTAAAATTGATGGAATGGTTTTTGAATTATATATTACCGTAGTATCCCGCTATTTCCATGGGAACTAACTGCACGAGTCGATGACACTCCTCTAGCTCCCCGAGGAACAGCGGAGCTATGCAGAAGAGAATATTATGGGGTGCATCAAATAATATATTTTTGTAATAAAAACATGAAAAATGATGCTAATTTTATGATCTCAGACGCGACTGTCAATATTGGATGTGCATGACGCAGCTGACGGAACTGGTTGCACACACAAAACACACACGATGTAAATTATAAATATTTCGATAAAAAAGCATTAAACGCGCACAACTAAAAATATTTCCTGAATCTCGTCATGATGGTAAATTATACAAATCCATTTTGCGCAGTCGTGTCGTGCGTCTGCGCCAAAACAAATACGGCCGAGACCTTGGCTCGGCACGCGGCGCGTGTCGAGCGCAGCGCGGCACAGCGCACAGCGCACAGCACACAGCACGGCACACGCCGGCCCGTTATTCAAACACGGGATCGATCAAGATGCGCCGACAATCGTCTTATGCTACACCAGATCGTAATGCACCAGACCAGGGCGAGCATGCGGGCTGTATCATCTCTAAATGCAGGTAAACCATCACACCATAGGGGTATGTGAAGAGCATAGAGCTGCACATTGCTCGGTACAAAGTAGTAGTTAAAATTTGTATGTAAAAACATTTTATGTAACTGAAATTGCAAATCTTTCCTTGTACCGGATCTATAATATTGATTTCAGATTCCTTTGTAGCGCTGTGATAAAGTGTCAAGACCAAGCTGACTGTTTTAAAAGTTGTGTTTAGAGATTCTTATTACCGAGAGAGTTAGATGAATTCTACTGCTAAAATTACTTCTCATAGAGGAGCAGAAGTAACATTATGGAATAAGGGAGACCCTCGGGACGGAGCTCCGACCTCTACATATAGAAAAATTTCAATTAAGGTGGATTGGATACGTCTTGCAAATGCCAAAGGAACGACGGAATCCGGAGGGATCTGGGCAGAGGAATGGAGGAATCTCTATGAGATGAAGCGGCCAAATCCCACCCCGGGCTGTAGTGCCGCGATGGATGGATGGAGTAGAACTGATTGGTAACGAAAATCAGGATGGAGTTAATTTAATAACTGGTTCAAAATCTACCACACTGCCTCGTTTCGCTTAACTAAGTCACTAACGCTGCTTCGGTAAAATGAGTAATGGGCGTAAGAATAAGAAGTTACACCATTCATAACATTGATAATTATTTTGTATATATTCCAGTATACATTCAACCTCGTTGTTGATCGACCCTACAATAGGATCCGAAATGTTGACTAAGAAGAAGATGCACAGTATAATAAACCGAACACGGAAATTTCAATACTAAATCTAATTTTGAACACCAAAAAAAAAATAACGGTAAATTAATTCAGATTCTTCTCATTCCTGAAATCTATTAACATCATTGATTGATTTGGCAGTTACTTCGTGGTGTAACATTTTAATTTAAAAATTAGTAGTAGTTCAAAGTCAATACAAAAATTATATATTTTTAAAATTTCATTAACGTCGTTCAAGTCGAGGATGTTTTCAGATATAATAAAATATCTCTCCTACGTATAGGGGATGACTGTTTACACTTAATGTGTAGTCGATCACTTCAAAATACGATTGGAAAATATCGATATCCATAAAAAAATCCATTTTATCGTAACATACATAAAAAATATGGTAGCAACATTAGCTCTGATAATGGAAGCCGATGCCGACATCAAGAGTTGAGATACACGCGGTGTAAGACTCAAAAAAAAATACAAGTCTGAACGGCCGTGAAAATTTGAACATATTAAACTTTTATGATTATTTATAACATAAGATTTATTAACGTAAAATTGTTTTTCCATTTTTGAACACTTAAAGATAATAGTTATAATTATTAAAATATAAAATTTAATTATAGTAATATTTTATTAACACATACTTATAAAAAAAAAAATCCTTGTTTTTGTGTTGATCTAGTCGTTACTTATATATGTAATTGTATTATGTACAGTTTACATTTTTAAATCAAAAGATGTTTTACTATCTTCTGTGTATAGTTTTCTGGGCTAATCTGCCGTGTATACCTAAGCTTTCTGGCCTTACTAAATTACAATAGATCACTATGAACATTAGCATTGAAGATGAGCAAGAAGAACAAATAGAAAATTACAAACACCTAAGAATATCACGAGATATCCGAGTGGGCAGATTAAAAAGCAGTTCATAAGTTTTGCACTATATAAGTAAAACCTGGACAATTAATCAGAGAGCGAAAGAGTTCGGTAGCATTGTAGATGTGGTGCTGGAGAGAGATGGAAGGAATAAACTGGACTGAGAGAATTACAAATCAGGTTCGGAGGGGATTGTAATAAAACAGGTCCATAATTGAAATCATCGAAATTCGAAGAGGGCAATGGCTAGGACATATTCTTAGACACAGGCACACATCAGAAATGTAATTGAAAGATATTTTTTTAAATAGAAATGCGCACACGGAATAATTCACACTAATATTCTTACTATTTTCAAACTATGCTAAACGCTTGTGCTATGAAAATAAGACTAACTTGATGGCCTCCTGGAACGAATTCTAGCTCGAACTCCCGACTACCAGATCACTAAGCGAGTGTTGTAACCACTAGGCCACAAGCACGTCATTGAGAGAAGATGGAGAGGAAGGTCCAGAATTATAAATACATTCATCTAATAACGAATGAGGCGAATGCGGACACCTACACACAACTTCTGAATAGTGTCTAGTACGGAAACTTTTGAACATTTTTTTTTAAATAGAGATGCATACACGGAATACATGTCACATCAATATTCTTACTATTTTTAAAACTAAGCTAAACGCTTGTGTTATGAAAACAGGACTAACTTGCTGGTGTCCTGGAACGAGGCGCGAACCCCCGACCACTAGATCACTGGGCCAACGTCTTAACCACTACACCAACAAGCTACTAACATTGCACCGACAGTTCTTTTATATGAAATAATGAAATCTCTAATACGTATAACATGAATGAAAAATCTCCGACTACAGTACTCTAAAACGCGTATAAAAAAATTATCATAATCTGTAAAGATCCTAAAATAAATGTGTTTTCGTGTTGTACTCTGAGAAAAAAAAATTACGTTAAATTACCACATCCCCCGACTTTACTACACATTCCTAAGACAGCGCCCCCGACATCAGAACTGATATGGCGCGTTTATGATGGCTGGGTACATTTAAAACAATACGACCGACGCTGCAATAGAATCCCATAAATTACTTCGGATAGAAGAAGGAAAATGGCACGACCGCACAGTGCACAGCGTTCACGGCGGATCGATCCCACGTGGAGAGCGGATCCTCGCGGGGGGAGCCCGCCGCGCGGACGGGATCTAATGTCGAGGCCGAAATAAGAAAGACCGGATGATCGAGAACGGCGGGCGTCGAGGGCGGCCGAGCTGGAAGAAGTCGTCGTGCCGCAGACGGCTGCCTTGACTGACTGCTCTGTGAGAAACTATTCCAATCATATTTTTACGATCGGTCCGGATGGTGATTGTGGGCTTTGATTCGAGTGAGAAGCGGAATTGCAGACTCGAGAAGCTCGAGGTGCTCCGGGTCGTAAACGCCAACCCGTGACATCTTTGGCAATTGCGACTGGTCATAAAATGACATTTAAAATAAAATTGGCAACGCCCTTCAACCGCATCTTAATCCATACTGTTATTTATGATTTTCCAAAGAAAAAAGGTTTACAAAAGAAGAGGAAACAGCCAGAGTGAAGTACAATCATTGACACCGTTTTTACTTTGTGGTGCAACGTGATTAATTAAATATTTTAAATATTATCTAATCATATTATTATCATATTATCTAATCGTAAAACAAAAACAAATTTCACTTACAACGTGCACCTTCTGCACTTTGCTTTCATTTCGTTATCTATTCATATTTAAAACCACATTAACGTTTTGAAATATTATTATCATTAGAATAAACACAGTAATAATAAAAAGTAGTATCAGTAAAAATGTAATTGAAATAGTTAATGCGATAAGTGACAGGAGTACAATTATGCAAATAAGATAAATCGTTTAGCAAAATGCACAGAACAATATATCTATCAAAAAATATCATATATATATAAAATATCATAATATGCATATTGCCGGTAAAGATTTGACAGATTAAGTTATCGTGCCCTTTACAGAATAGCCAAATTTCATATACATATATCTACTACTAAGACATTAATTTTTCCCGATTGAAGAAAGCATTATATTTCAAGTTAAATGTAGCATTTAACTGATTTACTTATAGACAATTTTCAATAAATATAAATAATATATTTGGAAGTCTGCTATACGTAATTCAAATTTAATTCAATATCTATTATTATCATCCAATATTTTGCAGGGTAAAATAGTTTATATCGAAAAACTTTGATGGAATTCATATATATATATATAGGTAGTTTAGTAAAGCCTCAGGTTCAGATGTAGAAGAGCCCGATCTCGACTCGTGATGGGACTCACCTCTTCAGGGGTCACCGGGTGCGCACTAACTATATGCGGGAATAATGGGCAGCTGTGCAGGCCGACAGGCATGGTAAACCATAAAGGACAATCGCGGGGACTCTTCAGCGAGCTTGTCGGAAGACGTTGTTGTTATGCTCACGAAATATGCTCACAGTGGAGTTGAATTAAAAATGAAAACATTATAGTACAAATAGTAGGACAATGGACTAGCCACTTAGGAGTAAAAATTAGCTTTAGGGTAAAAAAAGTACTCGACTATAGGACCCGTATACGCCGAATCGTACGTTATCCCCTGTCGGTTGACATAAAAAAATTAATAGTTTTGTTGACCCTTCTTTTGATTTGCACCCTACCCAGGACGGTAGGACTAGGGTACTACTAAGGTAGTGACTGGAGAAGACTGGTGGATTAATCGCATTGGTAAAGGGTAAGTTTCGATTGTTAATATTGACGGACCGACAGCTTAGATTGACTTCACATTAAAATAAAAAGTGAAAATAGAGTTCGCTTAAGTCAAAACCCTTATAGCTTATAATGGTTCGAGTGGACGTGAACTTTTTATTTAGGGAATGTGATGACGATAATAAAAAAAAACCATTTCAGTTGTAAACAAAATGTAAACAGATATAAACATTAAAAATGTGAAGGAGGCGACAGTGAACGAAAAGCAATAAAAATGAAGCTTGCCCACAATTAAACATTTAATAGAATCGTGTAAAATAGCTTTAATATCGTCTTTCACCACTTCACCTTTGAGAGTGTATCAATACAATACTCCACATGTTGGTTAGTTGGTGGAAAAATGCAGTTTGTGGGTGTCTTAACTGTTTATAGCACTGGCGTTCTCGTACGAGTAATAATATTACACGACACATCTAACTATTGTACATGTTATATTGACAATAATTAAATATAGCGACTAATTCGATTATACAAAAATACTCCAGATGGAACACATTGATATTTTTATTCGCCTAGAAAATAATGAATTGTATCACGCCATCGTCCGAGTAAAAATACTTTCCATCCACAATTTGAATCGGTTCGATGTGGAATAGAACGGAGCGCGAGTTCGATGGACGGGATGGGGGTGAAGTTCGCAACACAGCCAGAACGTATCTGGGAAAGCAATTTAGTAAGATATTTTGTGAACTTTAGAGTACTTCACCATTTCTGTGAAGCGAATTCGAGAACTGCGTACCTGAGAAAAACACAAAGATTGAGTACTTGGGGTTTAGAAACTCTGATAAAAATAAAACCTAGTGTTTTGTAGGCGTTGTAAAGTGTGATTCCTTTGTATAATACTATATGGATACATAACAATAGAAAAAAATACACAAAATCATAGTAAAATATGGATACAAAGTTTGGTACCCCTTCGCGATACTACGAGATTCACAGGCCATCCGTGGACCGTCCGATCAGCGGGCAGTCTGGAGCCCACATCCGCTGATGATTTCGGCCTACTTTCAGTACCTACACACGCGGCTCTGCAAATTCCTCGGATCGCGCAGAGTTCAAGGTGTCGGACGGTGTGACTGGTCCCGTACAGCCGGCATTCTCCCACGCGGACGTTGTGATGATGAACGAACACGACCATCACAATTGACAGATGCAATATTGGCCGCAAAAATGATCCGTCGTAATGTTATTTCGACGTTTCTGGAGGCTGGCGAACTCCGGTGACCACCGTGGAAGAAACTATTTGGTGTCTGCGCGGCCTGTCCGTTGAAAATCCGTTACCGAAGGATTAAGATACGAAGCAAGATAATCCTACTCGCACAGATATAGGTCGATGAACGCGGCTACGTCCGAGTTATTAAATTAGTAAAGTATCATTACTGAGGAATACAGGTCGATTTTTTGGTCATGACACTTCAAGAATGTGTTATGTACCGATATACATCAATATGTATGTGAACGCTATTTAAGCGAAAAAGAGACAAAGTTATATGACCGCTTTACGCTAGACAGTAATGCAACAACGCACTTAGCGTCAGTTAGCGCACGGTATCGGTTGTGTACACCACGCGCAAAATATACTGTCCACTTTTATCCAAAAATATATATTTTTTACTGTGTCTGAGGTAAGTTGTTAAAACTCCATAATCACATATGTGAAAATAACACTTTTTTATTTATTCTATTCGTATAATATACTTTCAAATTATTGAGTTAAATTGTTAGATTGATAATGCCCTTACAAGGAGAAACGCGTCTCAAGTAAATTAAATTAGTAGAATCAAAAAACAAGTGTTTTATTTTCTTCACCTACTAGTTTCAGCTAATGAATTATTATTAAGATGTGATTAATATTATTTCATTACCTATACATAAAATAATTAAACATTAAACAAATCCATGCAATATTTATTATATTGTAATAATAAAAATATTATACTAACAGATTCGACAGTGGACGACTGTACAGTGCCATGAGTACAAAATTGACCTGTATGTCTGCGGAATAAGACTTGACCATAATTAAAACCAAATTCAGGATATTAAAAAATTAATATTATCAATAAAACTTTTTCAACAAATTTTTATTGGAAACAAAGCTGTAATAACAAAATTTCATATCTTTACTAATGTAAGTATGTACACCTTACTTGGATCGAGATTAAAAACACCACCTTCTTAAAACAATTGTATTATTTTATTACAAGTACACAATTATTAGTAATTGAAAATCTTTAATTTAAAAATAAATAATGTAGTTAGCCTATACGCTTTAAAATAAAAATATTAAAATATAGATACCATCCTTTGAGATTCATATACCATTAATGTATGTAATTAAATGACTATTATATTATTCAATTTTTCACTACTTTTTTAATACATTTCCTTTACATAAAATATTTATATTAGGTTGGTACATAAGGCCTTGCCATTTCAGTCATCTTTTGTCTTGAAATTTTGTTTTTTTGTCATACCTCAAAAGGGACACCTGATTTGGCCAGTTTCCGTTCGACAGCCGACGTGTAACCCCAAAAAAAAATTAGCAATGGCCCGAATAAAATTCATTTACAACATTGCATGTTTTATGAATTCAAAAACGAAAGGAGTGCTACTACCGCAACTGAAAATATCTGTTCTGTGTGGTGAAAAGATGAACATGTTATTTTTGGTTCAACAAGTTTCTTTCTGGGAATCTATCCTTCGACGATCAACCCCGCGCTGGATGTCCCATCGAAATTGACGACGAGGATCTGAAGGCTGCGGTGAATGCAGACCCTCTACTAACTTCAAGAGAAATTGCAGAGGTTTAATATTGACCAATCACCCGTTATTCGACATCTTCACAGACTGGGTATGATGTCCAAGCCAACCACATTTGATAAACAGAAAAGATGTAATTTTTCATCAAGATAATTCCAGACCACATGTTGCCTCGAAATGGAAAGTTTTACAGCAACCCCATACTCCCCGGACTTGGCACCGAGTGATTACCATTTATTCCGATCACTGCAAAATGTTCTCAATGGTAATAAATTTAGCAAACATTATGCAAAACATAGCAAGTCAAAACATCCCTTGATGAGTTTTTAGCCATAAAATCCATTTTTTTATAGGGGTGGAATAAATATATTGACTAAAGCTGAGACCGAAATAAATACCCCGGTGAAAAAGCAAATAAAATAAAACCTAAATGAATGCATCGTCAAGATCCTTAAAATCGTCAAAAATGGCTGGACGACAACATGCGGCGTTCCACCAGCGCTCCCGCCCTGCCGCTATATGGGAGTACAGCGCGATGGAATGTAAATACATTTTGATTATGTATAAAATTAATAATGAATGAGGGTTCGAGAGAGCCGGGCGGGCGATGTACTGCGGAGAATGCCTAACGGTTCCGCCCTCGCCGGCAGGGCCTCTGGGGTTCAATGGTTAACCGCCTGCAATAAGGCCGCGCGTGACAAACGCCATTCCCGGCTGATGCTGCAACACTTACAGGGTGCGTGGCACCAGATGCGGCCAAATGGCTACACACGCAACTTCGGAAATTTAAATCAAAAAGGATGACAGTTGTACATTTTAATTATACCCGTAGCTGTGTTTCCTAACCGGATACAGTTCAACAATTCGTTTCGCAATGGTTTCTAAATTATATATCGATGGATACATCACTTCATATGCTGATGATATAGGGAATAGTCTGATAAACATACCCTCGGTAAGGTTACCCTGAGATAAGCTGGCCACGTTGTGAAAATATAGACCACTCGAGAAAATGCAGGCTTCGGACTAGATACATTGGGGTGGCCTGGAGAACGTTTGTCCGCAGCGCCAAATGATGATGAATGCCAGCAGATATTCGGAATACTTGGAAGTGACACCAATCTCGGAAAAGCCGGAATATCGGAATATCATAAAAAATGCTGTTTAATACCTTCGCCGTAACATTAAAATACGCCAAGAATAGTAATCTATCTGATACGTAGCTCAAATTTTACATTTCTAGCAAATGACAGATTAATCAAATCAACGGATTGAATAATACTTAACTCATCCACGATACAGAAATAGCGCTTGAAGACTGACTAGACAAGTATCAGATCGTAATGGATAATAAATAGCAGAGAACCATTTGATCGTATGGTAAATGGTACTACGCGTAATAAATACATATTAAGAACCAGGCTTATGACCAGGTTTGTGTTGTGCCCGGGCGTCGATATCTCAACGCACAATAAATTAAATACACAATACAGTAATATCATACACTTTTTCGTCTGGTTAGGGACTAGAGTATGAACGAAAGTATAAACATAGTCTTTATTTAGCTTTTAAATTATCTTTTTAATACACTCCTATTGCATAAGTTTATAAAAAAATATATATGACAACTAAAAATGTATAAAATATAGAATTTGAGAAAATTTAGACAATGTTAGTTACCACCCGACTCTATCGCATGCTTGCCCGGGAAAGTATCCAGAAACTTTAACAAGAAAACAAAAGACAAGACAAAAGAGAAGCTGCGCGTGTGTAAAAGCTTCGAAAGGCTGCAATAAACGACAATAAAAGCAATGTTACCACCGTGCGTGTTTTTATGACAAATGGAAACCAACACAGCCACCACCGGCGAGATATATCAGTATCTTATCTCGCAGCTTAGCATTAAAGCTCCTTAGCATTACAGATCGGCGCCATCCGTTCACGCCGCCGATAGGCGAGGCAATAAATTCACATTATCTCCCCGGAGTCTCCGAGACGGTGAACTTGCACCGATCACGGTTCACAACAACACAACAAGCAATGGGGCGTAAACTGATGGAATTGGTCCATAGCGGGATTTGCCAGCTATCGCATCACTTCCTCTGGTTGCGTCGTTAAATCACGAACGATAGTGGTCCCAGCGACATGTGTGAGATGACATTAATATATTTTGCAATGCGTGTCTCAAATATGTTGATATATATTATATCGGTTGCGTCAGTGCAACATGCTTACTTCATTTGAAAAGTGAACTCTATTACAGGAAAATTTATTTTCGTGGCACGGGATAACACCCATACGGACTATAGATTTTAAGAACAAAATTAGCCGGCATTACTCAAAGAGTGTGCAACCTGAAATGGATCGAACAGCTTTACCAAAGAATGGACAATCGCTGGGAGAAAGTGAACGACCGAAACGAAGACCCCGTACAGGAATAATAAAAATAGATAAGGAGAGGCCTATATCTAGCAGTGGGTGACAAGGACTGATAATGAAAAATGATTAAGAATGTCAAATATTGTATTTTTTAGGCCACTGCCCAACTGCGTCATGTAACAAAGCTTGACATCGGTTCAAATACGCATCAACTTTCAGTACGGAGTCACCTTTTTACACCGACGGTAATCGCTCCTTCGGTTAATGAATGTGCCTAACCCATTCCCAATTCACCTTTATTACTCTGCGGACAATATTTTCTACGTTACAAATGACACCATTTCTTCCCCTATCCCGCAAAGAAACTCCGGGCAACGTACTTTCCATCGCTTGCAGGGTCACCTTTAGGTCAACCGGTGGATGAAGGTGGGCATAAAGCCTGTTGTAAATATCCAGGATTCAGCACTATTCGGTCAAGACGAGACTGTTTTGGAAATAATCAATGTCATAATACTCCAACATCAAAACAAAAGCCTAAAGTGGGTCAAGGACCGTTTACGTCACAGCACATGAAGAAATAAAAAAGCAACCAATCACACCTCCGATACAAAACGTCCGAGATAGTAAGGAGACAGTCGGGGGCCAGTACCGACTGTCCCGCCCGCGATCGCCCGGACCACCGGGCCGGTCACCGCCCGCGTTCAGGCCGGAGAAGCGTATAAGGATATCGGAGGGATTAATAGAGATACGCGCTCAATAGAAAATGTATCATGCGATAGTGAGACACGGGCGATTTATAAACCACGCCAACTGCGATGCGGGATGACAGCGTCATCCGATATTAGGAATAATACATTTAAAATTAATCGTTATTGGTATAACAGGATAATATTTAGGAGTTAGGTATTCTTGAGAGAAAAGAGAGTGTACATATTATGTATGGTAGGCGTGCGCATTCAAATAAAACGTACGTACCAATAATTTTTAGGAAGAAATCAATAATAAATATTAATCTCCTACGATATTATGATCAAATTATAATGTGAGAAAACGTTAACGTTATATTTTTCTAGTTGATTAATTTAATTTCTATAAAAAATAGCACAGAACTACGTTCTGATATTGCAACTTCACAACTAGAATGTGTTCTCCTTAATAAATAAAAATGTAATAGTTATGCTATGTATATTTGGATTTGATTCTCAGAAATTCTGGTCAATCGCAGCGAACTAGAGCGTATGGCCTGCACGTCCGGTGACAAGTTGTAGACGCGAGAAACAATTCAAGAAATAAGAACGTATTATTACTATAATTAAAAATTTATCAAGAATTAACCTCACGTTTATTGACTTTAATTCCGCATTAGCCAACATCTTGATCCATCTATACTCGCCTACTAATTTCTATTAATTATTTCAATTATTCTTGATTTAATAATTAAGTGAATAATTCCCATTTCTGAATCCCATATTATATATATATTACTTCATTCGATAGAATATGTAATTAATAAATTACGCTAAACTCGATTATGTTGAGTTAAACCTAATTTGTAGCTTACAAAATGAACATTCTTAACATATTGTAGATAAACAATTCTAATCCAGGCCTATTTTATCAGTAAAATAAATAAGTCCATATTATGAAAATGGGTGCGGAATAAAGGATTCAAATATAATTAGTCCCTACAACAAGCTGTCAATAAGAATACTGGCGTGGACATTAAATGTGCGGTAAAATAATCGTACCTTCAGCCGGCTCTGACCTCAGCAGGTCACCCTGTAGGTCCAACGGTTCCAAAAGGTTCATCAACTTCGCCAGTTTCTCCCAGGGATCTGATTCGCCACTGGAACAATAGATTAAATGCGAAATAAATATCAGTACTTAATCAAATGTAACAATAGAAAACATTTTATAGTAATGATGACAAGCCAGTCGGCAAGCAGCGCATTTAAATAATAATAAAATATAAAGTAGAAAGCTAAATAATATTTTATAATACAAATTATGATAAATCAATTATTTTAAAAATCCGTATATCGAAAAAATATTTAGTTACAACCGATCGGTTACGAACCCGGTACATTTCCTTGCCGGGGAACCGCGATACTAATTTCGCTATGTTAATCATCTACGCTCACGAAATGTGTATAATAGATGTTTATTGTTTCCGAGGTAAGCATGTAGAATTCCATAATTACATATTTGAGGGCCTTATAAAGGCGATTGATAATGCCCAAGGCAAAACGCGTTTCAAGCAAATTAAACGAATATAATAAAATAAAAACTTGTTTTATTTTCATATATTCGAATATACCTAACAGATGTATCATTTATGGTAGACTACGTATAAGACAATATATAAGTCTCAAATGTTTCATGATCTATACATGGTTGACATAGCGAAATTGGTATAGCAGGCAAGGTGGTAAATGGCGTACGAGGGCGTCCGCAAAAACCTGACACAATCGGATACATGAGAAGTTGGATATTGAAAAATCTGCCAGTTAAAAGCTTCGAGTGGAATTTGGATGAGACAAAGTGATGCACCAGGTCGGAAGGGCGTATCTTCTCTGTCAACCCCCGGCGGGGAAATTTTCATTTATTTACAAATTCAGAGAAGTTGGATATTGAAAAATCTCCCAGTTAAAAGCTTCGAGTGGAATTTGGATGAGACAAAGTGATGCACCAGGTCGGAAGGGCGTATCTTCTCTGTCAACCCCCGGCGGGGAAATTTTCATTTATTTACAAATTCAGAGAAGTTGGATATTGAAAAATCTCCCAGTTAAAAGCTTCGAGTGGAATTTGGATGAGACAAAGTGATGCACCAGGTCGGAAGGGCGTATCTTCTCTGTCAACCCCCGGCGGGGAAATTTTCATTTATTTACAAATTCAGAGAAGTTGGATATTGAAAAATCTCCCAGTTAAAAGCTTCGAGTGGAATTTGGATGAGACAAAGTGATGCACCAGGTCGGAAGGGCGTATCTTCTCTGTCAACCCCCGGCGGGGAAATTTTCATTTATTTACAAATTCACATTTTTTCTTCGATCATACATTATTTGTATGCAATGTATAAAACGCTAAACTTGGCTTACATCAAAATTATGATCCGACTATTTAGTAGGTTAACATTATTTAAGAATATAATGTAGTTATAACGACAAACAGCAAATACCCTATTAAATTTGCAACAAAACAACCTAATAAATCTGTACTCTGCTGAAACACAACTTCATTAAAAACTAATGGAACATTAATCTCCGGCTCAAGAGCAAGGATCTGTCCCCGACCAGCGTCAGGCATGAATAATATCCACGTCAGATAATAAATAATATTGGGGTATTTATAGCTTCCTCGGCAATATTCTTAATTGAGAATCGCTCCGGTAGTCAATCACCGCGGCAGGGTTAACGACGCGGCCCAATATAACTTCCTAGTGTTGCAATAAGTACGCAATGGAATGCACTCGTACATATTTAACCCTCAATGTGCTACTCGAAATATATTTTTAAATTTTTTGAAATAATATTTATTTAATTATTATCCATCACTACAGTTGCATTGCATCGGAGGTGGGGCATGTTGTGTATCATTTACAATAAATTAATTACAATATATAAAACACATAAAAATGTATACAAATACAAATAATCATATGCAACAAAAAAGTAATAACTATGAAACTATTGAAGTATAAGAAGAGATAAAATATTCGTCTTTAATGGGGTTAAAAACATACGGAATAATAACACAGGTGAAACGCATCATCAGTCAGTCAATTCATGGAGAAGGTCAAAAATTGATACTTGATCTCGGATACTAATTTAACAAATAACTCGTAAATAGAAAAATATACACATTTCGTTAAAAATATTAAATATAGAAACAGAATTTAAAAATCAATGAAACTACGCTATACTCCTCGAGTACTCGGTTTATGCGAATGTTCAACCTTTAGGATAGAATAAAAATTTGACCGTAAAATAAAACCGAAGATTTATCTCGGAAACATTAACAACCACTAAAATATAAAATACTGACTCCATAAGGACTTTACGTATTAAAAAATATATACATTCAGGTAATAAATAATGATATCCATTACCATTACCACGCTGTCAAGAACCTATTATGTTTCAAATAAGTACCGCATAAACATGAAAATAAATTTTAGTTCAACATATTACATTTATTACATTTTCTAATTATATAGTTAAAGGGCTCTACTTTATATAACCTCCATATATATATATATATAGGGTGTAACAGACCTAGTCCACAATATAATATAACCTAACCTAACCTAACTAAATTATGAGCTGAAAATATTCATATGTGCAAATTCAGCACCGTTACGAAAAATATTATTGTTTGATTTTGTTACAAAATCATGTTAAACTTTAAGTCTACATACTTCGAAATAAATATTTACTAAATTTATCCATTATTATCTTTGCTTCAGGACCTAAAAAACAGTCTGGCCATTCGAAAATCGATGACCTTTAATTTTTTGTATTCAATATATAACTTGGAATCTATCAAATATTTCAATTAATCGAAATAATTGCATAATAATGATTTTTTGAAATGCTTATATCTGTATTATATTAGGTACATATCCTTTGTACATTTTCGACTCATAATTTAGTCAGATATCCACCTATAAAATATTGTGGACTAGGTCTGTTACACCCTGTATTAGGTAGCAAAAGTTTTTTTTTCTCATCAAGCTTTAATTTTCTTCATTTGACATTACCAGTCTCCAACTATTCCACGAGCTACATATACATTTTTTATAAAAACGGGCAGACTTCCATGCAAAAATCAAGGAGCGCTTTGACTTACGTTGATATTCAATTATTATTTAAA
Organism: Eubasilissa splendida; assembly: GCA_031772225.1. Lineage (NCBI taxonomy): Eukaryota > Metazoa > Arthropoda > Insecta > Trichoptera > Phryganeidae > Eubasilissa > Eubasilissa splendida. Next base: position 34,470,214 of record CM062850.1, read on the forward strand.
ACATTTTCCAACGACCTGAATAAAAAGTCGGAGGTCGCAAGGTCGGGAGAATATGGTGGGTATTTAATTACATCCCAATTTAGTTACTTCGGATTGTGCTAGTTCAGAGGATAAAGATACCTCACCGCGATTCAAACCATCTTCAACACGATACCTATATTTGCATTATAAAATTTAATAAAAATGAATTGATAATTCTGGCGTCTGCTATCAGTTTACTCAAAGGTATTTGATTCTGTAAAAATAAGGTAGATGGCTCTTTCAAATAATGGAATGATCAAATGTATTAATATCAAAAAGGTAACATATAGGTTCGAAAATTGTCGCTAAAAATATTATCGCTGTAGCATAGTTGGATAATGCACCTTCCCCGGTTAGGAAAGAGATCCAGGTTCGAATCCCGGTGGCGCAACAACAATATTTTTTGATAAAATTGATTTTATATGTATATCTTTCTAATTAATATTTAAAATATCACAGACCGTCTGTTCTGAATAATTACAACTTCACAATAAGAATGCGTTCTCCTAATAATTATTATTTTAATATTAAATTCATTTGTATTCTGCCTATCCTCAAATGAGTGTAAACCAATAGTAATAACTTGTTCTTTAACGGTCTCATAGGACTCGGAAGCCCATGACCGCAGTCACAACGGAGCGCCATACATCCCTCAAGATCACCTCCGTGATCCAACCCGCCACCCGCCGGGCAACTTTCTACCTCTTGAGGGACTGTGTTGACATTATCCACGCACGTGTGTCTTGGTCTTCCCCTCAAAGACGGGTATCTCCATGTTGGCTTGTGAACGAGAGCCTTATACTATCCTGCAACCTATTTTCTTGCGCTAAAGTGAGAAACAATTCTTCACACCCGTGTAGAGCGAACAGTTGTATCAATGTATGCAGGATTACATTTACATTACATTTAGGGACAACAGTCTCGATGACACATTTATTTTTATATACTATTTACTAATAAAAATATTATACATGTTTAAATTTATAATTATAAATCAATTGTGAGGAAAATGAGTGCTTACTTAACTTTTTATTTAGATTAAAATATGCAGAATGAATAAATGATGTTATACAGTATATTAACGGACACGATTACCTAAATACATAGTTAAACTTTAACTACCTTTGTGCACATATATATGCGATTATAAATGATTTAAAAGCTTTAAAACCTGTATACTCCTAACTAATTTGTCATGGTAACATGGTAACGCCCCTTTCTCCATCCAGGGGCTCGATTGCAAAATCACCAGAATCGAACAGGAATGTTTCCCAAAGGTCGACATTGACACCGAGCCGTGCGCCACTACTGCCACAACTCGTAAATATCTAACGGTCAAGGCATTTACGAAATATCCCATGGAACTGGCGGCGGTGTAATGGCCGCGCGGATTAGGCGAGAGCCGGCAACAAAAAACGGGCGAGATAGATTTCTGACCGCAAGACTGAGGAGTGCGCGGTGAAGGTCACTCGGAGGTAATGATGCTCCAGCCAGGAATTATGCAATATACTTTTTTACTCTCCGGGTGCCGGTGTGTGCGTGTGTGCTGAATCGGACACCACTGGGTGTAAGATTACACTTCGATGGAATGCTATTAGATCGTCCGATGATCATTTGCAACTTTGGACGGGGAGAAGATCGACCCAGAGTTCATCATGTTCGCCTGGTAGTGCGGAAACCTAAATACAAGGCTGTAAGACGATAAATTATTGGTTTTTCATCATGTAGTTAATATAGTGGTTTACAAAGATCTCTCTATATAAAGTACAGTGAAGAGAGCAAAATGTGCTTAACGCATCCCAGTGTTGTTATATTGTGTGAAGAATATTCAGATGAGAGAGAGTTAAGAAAACTGACAATTAAATCAGGGTTAGTTCAAAAATAACATGAAAAGAATGAATATAAAAAAAAGTCGTTTGATTAGTTCATCATGCACGCTAATCGAAATATTCAATGAATAACAACATGGCACTGCAGCCCAGGGTGGGCCTCGGTCGCCTTAAGGAAATCCCACCACTCATGTCTGCTCCACCCCGAAAATATCCTAATTTCTCGCATTTCATCAGGTCAACGGAATGGCGGTTTCCCAGTGCTCCATTTCCTCTCTGGTTTACGGAATTTCAGGTGAGAACTCTTCCATCCGAACCAAAAACCCAGCCCATCATGTTACTGGACCTTGATAACTTCGTAGGGCCATCATAAAACTCATAATCAAAATATCTATGAATGAATTATCATAACCAAATTGAGATAAGGCAACATTTGGATCTACAGAAGAATGTTCAAGATAAGATGAATGGATAGAGTCACGAATGAAGATGTTATGGTTCGAATGAATAAAGAAAGAAAAATATTTAAAACAATAAAAATATGTAAACTTCAATATCTCGGAAATGTGATGAGACATCCAGAGAAGTGTGAAAGTGTTGCACATCATAACTCAGAGAAACATTGCTGGAAGTTGAGGCCCTGGAAGAAAGTGAACATCGTGGCTGTATAATCTAAGGCAATTAATGGTTTGGCTAGTCTACTGTAGAGCTCTTCCGGGCCGCTGTGAACAAAGTGATGATAGCCAACATTATAGCCAATGGATAAGGCACGAGAAGAAGAAGAAAAAATGGAAACGCCACGAACAAATAAAGAAACGGGTAATATAATAAACGCTGTAATAACAATAAGTCACAAACAAATAAAGGAACGGGTAATATAATAAACGTCGTAATAACAATAAAAACGAAGAATCAATATAATCGGGATTGTATAACGCCCTGGTACAATGCAGAGACGTGCAAGAAGCAAGTTGCGAGTATAAGTAGCTGCATCCGAAAACAAAATGAGAATACGCCTCGCCCATTTGCACTTAATGGCCACACATTACAATCCATCCATCTATCTATAAACTAATCATCGTTTGAAACAATTTTGAAAATATCCAAATTACATTGGTCCATCAATTCGTCTCGGTGGTGAAATTGATGGAGATATTTCCGCCTCCCGGGCTCGGGTTCCCAGAGACCGCAACTATTATTATACACTGCGTTTTGACACTGGCTCCTAACGTTTCGTATGGTTAATGTTTAATGGTTAATGCGTACGGATACAGTTAATGCGTAAAATATTACTTTTTGATGGACCCGCGGGCCAAAACACCCGCGGGCCAAAACATCCACGGGCGGTCAAGGCGGGGACCGAAGACGCGGAAACGCCCGGATATTTAATGCAAAAAAAGACGATGAAATATCCGCTCCCTTCAACGTCAGAACAGTAAGTCGGAGTTCTAACTTAAACATAACAAAAAAAAAACGCATTACATGTCTCGGACACGCGTAGTATGATACCACCCCTACCCCTGCATAGAATATTTTTCTGGTTTGAAAAAATTTTCTTTAAATAAATTACTTAATAATTAATTAATAAAACGACGCATAGGTATGACTAAATATGGAAAGATCGCAGTATTTCCAAAACAAAGAAGGTAAGGCTTCTACAGTATCTGGTGCATTATATATTTTTATTTGGTGTGGAATCATGGAGATGTGGAGACGCACGAATGTCTCCATTCTGCAGGAACTGAACATCAACGACAGACTCTCAACCTGTAACCTGAGACGAATCCTTCCATTTTTGGGCATCTTGCCAGAAAGGAAGATAACTTGGAGAAACTTGTTGTGGGCTACGTCGGAAGATCCCCCACCCGTTGAACCAACGAAGTAGAAAAGGCAACAGGCAGCATAGTCAAGAAGGCGGGAGTTCACGGAGATCACTGATCCTCAGTCACGAGGGACCGACGGGGATGAAATAAATAAAATAAAAAACCCTCGCGAAGAACTGACCCATGCGCATTACACGCTGGGACGCTAACCACCGTACTGCCGAGGTGTACAAATAAGACGTGAAAATAACCGTTTACAGATATTTTAAGCTCATCGTTAATACTAGCTTGTTACAAAGTTCACCAAGGTATAAATATTAGTATTAAAATTTGATGTTAAAAACGTATAAATAATAAAATATGTTAAAAAATGTAAATCAAAGTATTATATTCTAACAAAAAAATCATCTTATATACTTACGAGTATATATGACAATTTGACATCGGTATTTTAAGGGAACAGAAAAATAACAGCGCACTTGGTTAGTATGTTAGGTATCAGGATCGATACTCGGCGCCTCGAAAATCTGATAAAAGTTTTGAGGGCACCTGTAAAGAGTGAAAATAAAACATAAGATAGCAAGAATATGTCATATTTTACTCTGATACCCGTTGAATAGAGATTTATTTTGTTAAAATGTACTGACACGGTTCATTTGCGAGAGTGGTAAACAAAGATAAAAGAAATCAGATCAGATTGTAGAAATAACAACAAATCACCGAACCAGAAAGTTTGAAACGATTCCTCCGAGACCGCAAGGCAGCTGCAATGTGTGCCATTCAACGGGAGACTACGTGGCCCGTCCGCAGATGCGACCGACCGCAATGCACCGATGCTAATTGCTGCAAATATGTCTCGTCCAGCCCGCGCACAATAGCGCACACGACCGAAGACTGAAATAATAATTCGTGCACGGTGTGCACCGTCGACGGTTGCGATGGATTGAGACCTCCCGTAATCGGTTTGTTGATGAGGAGGGTATCAACCCTCAGGGGTTAAACAGGCGCAGGACTTTGGAAACATGAGCCTCCAGATGCGTTATTACGTAATTATTAAAACAATTATTTCGAAACACATAATTTATCAAGATTACATTTTACACAAATGCAAACAGCATATATATAACAATTATATAGGATGTCCCAGAGACAACAGTAGTCCGAAAGTAGCGAAACGTTAAGAGAAATCACAAACAAGGAAGCTATTCTAACATTTGTGATTTTCGGAAAAAAAAAATTAAAAAACCTTTTTTAATTAGCCCTAAAGAAAAATCTGCGAGCTTATGTGAAAGCTACATTATCACAGTATAGGTGTGCCAAATTTTATCATGATAAGTAAAGTATGTATGGCATAGCCGCTCATTTTTATATACCATTACAAATTTCTCGAAAATCACATAAGTGATTCCTATTTGACGCTCAATGGATTGCTATTGATGTTCCCTAACCGTGGGCTAAATAGAGCCCACGGTTAGGGAACTCTATTGCCTCTTGGACACCATGTATATTTATAATATATGACTCTCATGACCACAAAAATCATGACTCTCGATCACCTTTCGTGGGACCAAAATCAGTACTTTAGTATAAAGGCGAGAACAAGATGAACACTATAAATAACACTAAATTTATTTTTAGAAATAATAAAATTTCGATATAATAAAAATTATTCCTCCTTTGTAAATACCACTGTTAGCTGTCAATACGAACAAAAATGACATTTATATGATGAAAGAATCCTGGATAAACAATAATAAACACAAAAATGCTAATTTATCAGTAGACTATTTTATGTGTCGCAAACATAACCAAAAACCGTCGCTTTGACATTGCGACTAATAAAGTGCTACTGCCAGCATAGATAAGAAATTATGACAGATGTCAACATACTTGCAAATGTATGTTTTTTCTTACTCGTAACAAAAACAATATACACTTAATTTCAAATTGAATATATATTTTCGTACTATTATTGAATATATAAAAGATAAAAATTCAAGTAATCTTTACCTATTATACATATTAAAACACGTTCGTTTTTTCTCTATTCGCGCCTCACAGACCTGGTCGTTTAACCAAGTACTTTACAGCCACAAATGATACAACGTCCAAATCCAACACATCCATAAAGTCAGATAATAGATGCAATATCATTATGGATTATAGTTTAATTTTTCCACATTGTTTAATTATGTTTTTATTCAAAAAACATGACATAAATATTTCTAATTAAAATTGCTTTTCGAATATTTGTTTAATTTCGTAAAATATTCAAACATCATTGTTGAAAACTTTTATTGTTGCTAATTTAGTTGACAATAAATTGTACATAAAATTTTCATAAACAATACTGGAAATATCCATTTTAATATTCTTTTATTTATTTAATACCTATTTCACAAACATTTTAAAATTATATAAATTTCACTATTTAGTAATACACATTTTACAAACTGTAATAACTTTTTTAAGGACGTTTGTCTACTGATTAAATGAAAAGAAATGGATTGATTTCCAAAATACGATTGTTAGCAGAAAATTGTTCACCCTGAAAATTGAAATAGAAGTTGTAAATCATAAATGGTTTATTCGAAAAAAGCGTGGACAGGAATCATACGGCGTCTCGGCACGCCCCGTCTGGTAGGCCAGCACCAGCACCAGCACCAGCACCAGCGGTCAGTGTACGGAACACACGTGCCATTTGATAAAAACACAATTATCCCACGAAATGGAGAAAGGGTACCGCGAACGCGCGTTGCCCAATAACCCAAAATATCAGTACCAGCGGAATAGAATAAAACAACGTGTTGTAAAAATTCCACAACGCTAATGATATACACAAACACTGCCGATGTGCTCACCGCGCGCCGCTCACCGCTCGCCGCTCGCCGCTCACCGCTCACCGCTCACACACGCGAGGCATCAATATTTATGGCGGACGCCTCGTGCAATCGACCTGACCGATTGTCTCGGCCGGGTGCAATAAAAGTGGAAACAGATCTCCGGAGGCAGCCGGCGTCTCCGGACCCGATGCGTGGGCAGGATGACACCCGGTGGCGAGCGGCGCAGAACAACGCAGAACGAACGAATAATATTCTGTAACATGTATCGAAACGTTACGCTAACGGCGAAGAAGCGCATGTATAAAGTTTAACGTGAAAAATAAATCCTTCATCAAATTCAATAGCGTTCTTGTTTGGTCCAATGACAAATAACTTGCCTGGTAACTCATCCCCATGAAGTTAGTCGTAATTTATAATTTAACATAGTAAGAATATTGATGTAACACGTACTCCGAGTACGCCACCGTATTTCATATTTTTTAAATGCATTCATTCCGCATACATTTTTGACTGATTTCTATGTTCACCACTTAGCAGCGTACTCCATCACACGAAATCTCGAATAATCATCGTGCACTTTAAACCATCCCGGGAATATATTTGAGAAAAAATTACATTTAATAATAATTGAAGACATTAAGAAAAAAAATATTTCGAATATAAACTGCATCGTAAGGATTGGTCACTGTTTTACTGGAGACTGTTTTACTAGATAGCTCGAACACCTCGCGATTTCATTGACAATACTGAAATACTCACTGTCTCACGAGCTTCATCACCTTCAGTGTGAGCTTGAAGCTTGCGTCAATTGTATTACGTTGAGTGTATTAGCTCACTCGGAAATATGACCTAGAAATAAATCAAATCGAACAAACACTAGGTCCATCTCAAATATAATTTGACTTTCACCTATTTTAAGAAAGCTTTATTATAAAAATGTATACATGGGTGCGAGAACAGCGCGTGGCCCGAGACATTAATTAGTCACAATGCTCGTTAGAATCCCAATAATATAATTGTAAGTTGCTTATAAAAAGGTATGTATAGGAAAAAAATTAAAGTGAAAATGTTACAAAGAGTGCTCTATAGAGAATTAATATAATTGACAATGCATATAATACTAATGTTTGCTCATTTATAAAATATCGTACGCTACTAAAAGGGACACATATTGATGTGTAATAGATAGAATATGAGACGTGCTTGTTGGTCTAAGTAAGTGGTTAAGACCATTACCTGGTGACAGTGATCGGGGATTCGAACCTCATTTCAGAAGACCGGCAAGTTCATAACACAATCGTTTAGCTTAAATATAAATTGAAACAATACTGATGTGTCACTATTCCATGTATACATACATATCTATTTTTATTTTATTAAATTCATTTTTATTAGATTCACCTCTAATAATCGTAAATTGAATTACGCATTCCTATTATTTATTTTAATGTAAATTGTACGTGTTAATATTAAGTATTCCGAAAATAATAAATAAAACAAACAAATTCAATTAAACGAAACTTTAGAATAAATAAACTCGATTAATCAAAATAAGAACCGTTTGATACGACGCATTTTTGCAAATTACAAGCTTATTTAAACCAGTAGAATAAAATTCAGGCAGATTAGAATCCAATGATTATGTAAGGGCATTTTCTGGTGTTTCTATGTGATTGAATAGTTATCGACGTGGTTTAAAATGTAAAAGTTGCCATGAAGCAACGCAGGTCTCCTTCGGTTAATCAGTTGTACTTGTGTGTCTTTTCGAACCAATGCTGAACTGTTTGTTCAGAAATGGTTCCTTCGCCCCATGTTTGGTTGAAAATTAAATAAAAATAATAAAAACTCGATAAATAAATGTCAAATTCTTAACTGTCAAGCAAAACAAAAATAATAATTTCCTATCAAAGAAAAAAGTTTACCATCGGTCATTATTTTCAGAACAACCAAATACTATAATATATTGTTTTACACTAGAGTAGAATCAGTTATTTGGAACATATTATTTCCGTAGGGCAATAAGCCCTAAGATACCTAAGACGAAACCTTCAATTTTTTTGGCGTGTTACGAGAAGAGGAGAGAGCTTGGAGAAGCTTGCTGCGGTGAATCATGTCAAAGGACAGACAGGAAGAGGAAGATCCCCCGCTCGTTGGACCGACCAAGTGAAAAAAGCAACAGGCGCTCCTTTGGTGATAACCCTCAGATCTTCCAGAATGCGAGAAAAGTGGAGCATGGTCAAGAGACCGTCGTGGATGATGACGACGAATAATGGCAACAAGTACAATTTGTATAGAATTAATTTGTAATCTTCCTAATTCATAGACATAATTACTGGCATAGAATATTGGTTGTCTTCTGTTCCTGTTATATTCGGCTTATATATTTTATTCACAAGAATCCTCCCTTCACTAAAATCTTATCCAATTCTAGACATTTTTGAGTAGTGCTCTTTTCCGTTATTAATGCCCAACTGAACACAAAAGTACTGCAAACGTCAGTACACTACTACTGTAAAACAGTAGGCTTTATATTTTGCGCAGTTTCATGCCTCAACATACAGGAAATTATTGTAGTTCAATTCTTGAGGATATATTATTCAATTTGGGTTGTGCAAATCTTGGATCGAGAACAATGTGGAACTACAGTAAAGCTTGAAGGTTTTTTGACCTGACTCTCAAACTAAGGGTGTGATGTGTGGAGTGCACGGTGTACGGACTGTGCAATTTCGCAATGTTTCTCGAAACGGCTTTTAATCCCCCACTGGGTTCTCGCACCCGCGCGTCGTGTTGAACAGGTTGCTCCATCAAATGCGAATTAAAACATCAACAGGCCGGTGCGTCCGATCAAATCACCATCAAGCAGAGACGTAACCTTGTCCTCTCCGGCGGGGGCCGTGACCCGGGCATCGCCGAACAGCCGAACAGCCGGAACTCTCTGCCCCGGAGAGCGGGCGAGCAGAGAGGAAGCCAGCGACACGAGTGGCCGACGCGGCGCGAACAAATTACGAAAGCTAGTAAAAGTAATGAAGCGTCCCGGGCGGGTAGGGTGCTCGGCACGACACCGGCGCGGAGGCGGACGGTTGCCTAATTGCGAGTTATAAAAATTACGTCATATTTGAAAGACGCCGCTTTCTCGGGGTCCAGGGCGCGTGACCGGACCGTGACGCGCCGCGGACGGCGTCACCGTTCGTTCGACACAAATTAACTGTCACCTGGTCACCTTGCCGGTGTTTGGTCGGCCAACTTAATAAACGTTTCATCGAGATCGTTGCAAAAAAAAGCGATTCGTCTTATAGACATTTTAATCATTTGACGTACACATTTCAAAAGTGTACAGTGCTTTCTCGTGTATAATATATTACACAAGTCAAATTGTGTTCCCAATCACACGGTCGGACTTATATGCTTATACTCCCCTACTTCTGTAGCAATTTATTTCGTGTGATGAATAATAATGAGTAGTATTATTTGACGAATGTGTTTTGGAACACATGTGAATATGAAATACTAAACACAAGATGAACAAATAAATAAAAAGTTGACTTATGCGATTATTCCCCCCGCAACTGGACTTCAAATAACAGGTAAATACAAGGGTAAAAAATCGGCAACCTCGAAAAATAAATACAAGCCGGTCTCAATTTATTATTGTCATTATATAGTTTTATTTATTACTACTAGCAACATCTAAAATCACTTCGATATTTATTTTAAACAGCTGTTTGACAATATGAATATTCAGTTGCGCTTTATGTAAATATTGGTAGATATAATAAATAAAAATTATCATAGGTTTACACTACTATTCTTTGAAAAGGTGTCTAAAACATTGTCTCAAGTATGGTCCGTCATGCGTACACGAATTTAAACGCGGACAGCAAGATGTTGAAGATGACCATTTCAACGGAAGGCCATCAATCGCAGTAATTTCAGAAAACGTCAACCACATCGAAGGATCCAGTATAATATTAATACATTAAGTACACCTAATTGTTAAAAAATTCAAGAGTAAGCAGTAAGCAGCAATTACAATCCAATCCACAGTACGGGAAACTTATACGATATCGTTTTCACGAAAGTAAAGATTTCTCCCCAAGATCACGCAACACAAGTGGAAATATTCCCACGTCCAGCGATACGTCCAGCGACACGCTCGTGACGGTTCGCAGAGGTGAGCGTTGATTAAAACTACCATGGAATATTTACAATGCACTTCAATATATTCAATCAGTTTCAACTGAAGAAAAATGTACAGCAAATGACACGTGTGATAAATAAAATATTTTGTAGTAATATTACATTACAAAGAAGGTAAACGCTTTTATCGACATGTTGGGTACCGACGATACCCCGAAGAGAAGTGCCTCCGGTCAGACGAGAACTGGCCAGCGGCGGCTCTTTTAACTATGCGCTGAACCATCAATATTCTCAAAAAAACAATCATATTAGAAATATTTGTATGTTTAATGTTCGAAACGGTAACTTTGTGGTTAGAAATTGTAACTATTTACTAAAGGAAGCTGTGTATTTAACAACTGGTGTTTTATGATGTAGACCGGTTTTAAAGCTGCTGAACTGCTTCCCCTTCAGGGCAGTATAAAACTAATCCTGAATTTCTAAATTTGTCGTTCGTGTATAGCACGTCAATAAATACCCCGAGGCACGTTCAATTTCTCGCACTTAAAACACTGACCAAGGCAATGAAGCTGACGCCACAATCACTAAACGCATAAAAATCGTAAATCAAAAATATAGTTTAGATGATCTTATATCATCTAACAGCGCGCTCGTTAACCGCTTTCGTATCCCATACGTTTTCAGAATCGGCACCATATTATACCAAGTTATGTAGATAAATAAGAGTGACCACCGAAACAAATGTGAAAAAAACATTTAAGTACACGAGAGTGAGATTACGAGCGCGAGCCGATCCACGCTCCAACCCGAACGCAGACAGAAAACTTTTAACGGATAATCATATTTCTCAAACTAGTACCCGCCTATTTAGTAGCCTGATCGAGAAGCATTAAAGGAGAACACAAAATAGTGTGTAGTGGTACGATCATTGATGATAGTAGTTGCGAAGTAAGCAACCTCCATTCGTTCTACTCACAGCATTGTGTTCATTTATTAACAATCAAACTTAGCTCTTTTTGATGTAAAGTGGTTTTTCAAAATCGATGTTAGCTGCAAAATCAGTTGCTTTTTGTCTGCCGCCATTTATATTAAGATTCGACCAATAGCAGTGTTCGCCACACATTTAAATGGCCGTCAATATAGAAACTAGCTTATTTTTGAAAGAAGGCTTTGCATTTATTTTATGTTATAAACCAGATTAGAGCAATTTTCAAATAAATATGTTGTTAATTTTAAATAAATATGCAGATGCTATCATTTTCTGTTTATCTCAAAATAAAGTAACATTATTGAGATGAGATTGCAACTAGTATTAGTATCATTATTAGTATATTTTTTAAATGCCAGCCGGCACTGGTCATGACCCATCCTTCGCGTGTCATTTTTGCCAGTGAAAATATTAAGTGGAACACGTGACGAGGAGCAAACCCCATAATGGAAATAATAATTGGCGAGCGATTTATACTAAACGGTTCGTTTCATTCGGGCAATGGAAGAAGTTGTCGAGTCATTCCTGAATCGGAATCATCCGAATCATCTCGCCGGGAGAGGAATCGCCAAGTCAGGCCCGCGGCAAGCTGGGTACAAAAGAGTACGAATCGAATGGTTCCATATTATCGGAACCTTCGGTGGAACTTTTAATGGGAAGTCGGTTTTGAGTGACAAGTGATGATAATTTGCGCGAACGAAGGCGCGAATGCTTAGGGAATTTTCTTTACAATAAATCAACAAAGAATTTGTAAGAAAGTTAATAAATAAAACCTCTGAAGAGACAAGAGGAAAACACAGATATGAATTATTGAAGATATTTTCCTAACCAGACCTTAAATGCCCACCACTTATTTAATGATTTTAGTTATCTTCCTACGATTTTAGCTTTAATATATTTAAAATTATATTTTCAGAAAAATGTGGGGTACACATAGTATAGAATATTTAAAACTACTCAATATTCTACTCAAAATGTGAAAATGGTCAGCTTTCTCCAGCTGCAGACAAACAACACATGACAGTTGTGTTGATGGGCCATGTACACACACATACAATAAATCTTCTGCGTACGTAAACATTCAAAGATATCTAAATCTATAGTGTGAAGTGCAATGCACAAATTTGTAGAATTTAGAATTTTTTCTAAGACACAAATAACAAAATATTTGATTATTAAATTATACAAATGTTCAATCGCCCTTATTTTTTAAACCATCATGATGGTGACTTCTTTTCAAAAGGGTTCGTGTTCGTCTACGTCGTCGCACTTGTATTGGTCCCGAGACCGCATCAGACGCTCCTCGCAAAATAAATTACTTTTTTATTCATCCTCTCCGCATTCTGCACTCTTAACAAATTGTATAAAAATACTCCCCCCCCCCCCTTCCCCACTTCCCTGGACCGGCTTCATACGTTACCCTAACTACTTCGATCCATGACCGACGGCCGTCATTTGTGGAACTATATAATGTATTAAAAAAACCAAAGTATTATTATGGACATATGTAAACGTACGCAAAGTGTGAAAATAATATTAATTCACGTATGATTAATATAAGTGCGTTGTGTCGATGGCTTCTTGTACAACAGCGGTGGCCTGAGTAGATCTGTGGAGAAATGAGGACATTATTAGCATTTTTTTTAATCCATGGTAATATTTAAGACAATAGATCCGTTTGCAGCGAACATTCAAGATAGTAATTAAAGCATGAATCTAAAAGAAAACCTCGTCGACCTATCGTCCGAAGACACTCTCAAAGCTAAATTTCATTCATCCTTATCGAGACTTTCGTTTTGGCTTTCCATAAAAAGTGAACAAATAATAATAATAAAGTGAATGAATTAAAACACGGTACCGATTTCGGCTTGAAATAAATGCAGTTCACGGTGTCGCAGTAACGTAGTTGGAGCCAAATACCCATAATCTTATTTCGAGCAAGCCGGAACATCCATCACACAAGAAATGTATGATGCTAAAAGTTTAATATAATTATTAAACCATCTTCTAATTGTTTTGTGTTTACAATTTTCGTTTTATTAATAAAGCTTTTATAATTTGGTTTCAATTAACAGTTTTATTTTATTAACTAGGTGCATTCTATGTGTTCTTTGATAACTTTTTTCTAAACACATTTAACACTTCAAAAAATCCGATTAGTGGTGAGCGGGATTTAAAATTATGAATTAAGTGGTCCGTGAGGTCCTAAAGTTTAGGCGACCGCCACAACATTGTTTGTATACAAACATAAATTTTTACTTATTAAACTTACATTCTCATGTGCAATATATTTTAATTTCGGATTTGGCGATACACTAACGACTTCAAGCAAAACGTTACCAAACTTCCTATCTGCGAGAACAAAGCACCTTTCAAATGAATACATATTTATGAACCGAAATTAATATCATATTTAATATTTAGACCTAAAAAGTATGTGTAAATCCTGAAACGATCGGCAATCCCTAGTTTCTTTGCAAATGGCAGTTTTCCTGAATAATAATGCAAATCATTCTTATTTTATTATTATTATTAAAATAGAACAAAGGAACTTAAAAAAATGAAAACCTAAAATGTCTAACCGCATAGTTTCTGCATCAAACATTAAATTTTTTTTTTCTCGATATCAACCTTAAATTTCAGCTCATATAGAGAACGAGAATAGAAAATTTAATAATATTTATTTATTATTAACAAAATTATTTTTCATTTGCAATAAAACACCCTGTTTTCTTGAATATAATATTACACTTGCAAATGATACCGCAGCAGTACAGAGAAAAACAACATTCAACAGGAATAACTGTCAGAGATTTGATCTGCAAAAGATCTGCGCGAGAGAGCCTGACTGGATGGACGTTAACTTGGAGATGGCGAATGAGAAAAAAAAAGCATGTCGATGTCGACAGTGAAATTGACTCGACATTCGTTTGGGAAAAACCATTTTGCACCAAAATAAGAATTATTTCTTCCGAGGAGCTGAGATGCTTCCAGGACATTTGTTCAAATTTCTTACAGCTATATGCTTTCACGGGCATCATATGTTAATATAATTTCTTCTGAGTTATTCTGCCGTGCGTCAGTGTTCCTATTTATTATTTATTTATTTGACATTTGTTTGACATACATTTTTATACATCAGAATAACATAACACACATATTAGTTGACTGTGTGGGGATGCATGATGCATCCACCTCTGATATATAAAGCATTGTCTGGCTACTTTGCTTGACTATCGTCTGTGTTGAAGTGGACAGTTTTTTCTGTGTTTTTGCGGTGTTATTTAATTAAAATTAAAAAGAAAACGTAAGATTCGACAGACATTTGAGATAAACAAATAAATAGAGACAATATTGTGAAAACCATTAGTCGAAACGGTATTTCCAGCTACCGCGTGAACGATATTCCTGATTGCTAGCGATACGGTATTGGATTATCATTTTATATGTATGTAATTTTGTATCACAGCAAGCAGCTACCGATCCGCGGCAGAACCACCCAGAAAAAAAGATATTCATAATCTAATATTTGGTCTAAACATGTTCTCGTTCTCTATTCATGTTCCCGTATTTTTCTCTATCCTCTATATAATGTTCACATCGATTCTTACTCAATCGTACAGTTAGCGCACATATTCTTCATCTGTGAAAAGCCCGTTAACTTTATTTCCAGCAGCCTCACTCCTGTCGGTCGATATCTTTCAAGCAAGGCAAATTGCTTATTAAATTATACAAAAAAAATAATAACAAAACAGATGTTGGAGTAGATTTTACAACACAGGCGCACGCGTATTGTCTCGTCCGATCTCGGCCGGGCAGTTTTCAAGCTCTCGACATGGAAGAACTCATATTTGCAAAGGTGTCGATGAGCGATGGAGGCTGCCTAAGTGGCTTCCCCCATCAATAATGTCATTAACTGAGACCGGTATTGGACAGGGCAACGGACTCGGAAGAAGCAGATATATCCACACTATAAATAGAATACAGAGAAGGAATAATACAAGGAGCGGAGGAATGGAATGTTCCACTATCATTTTTTTGTTAATATTGTATCTACTACCCTCTGTAATTCTAGTTTAATCTACGTAAATTTAAACTCGGGTATAGTATACTCAGGTATAGAGGAAACATTGTTTAATTTATTTGAATCTACAATTTACAGACAAATTACAACTTTTCAATACGGTCCAAGTGAAAACACCTAGCTCTAATGTAATTTCATGATTATTATTATTAAACATTATGCAATTCAGCAGACTTCTTTACAACTAAACATTACTTTTATTTCTAATTGGATTCTTCTTGTTTGTCTAAATCTAAAACATAGTGACTGTAATCACTTCATTATTTTGACGTAGTTATCAAATAGTTCAAGAGTTTCCTATAAAAAAAAAAAAAAGTTATACAAAAAATGTAATAAAAATGGTCACTTATGTCAATATAACAATTTTTTTCAATCTTTATATAAATTAATTTTCAAAATCATATATTATTATGTTACGCCACATGCCAGTAACGATGGTAGACACTGTATATTCAGCAAAGACACAGATTGCTTTATATATTTTTCCAAATATCCGTCAAGTGCTGTTGATAAAAGCCTGGTGGCAAAACTATACCACAATGCGTAACAAAATTATTTGAAAATATGTTTTTAAATATTGTACGTGCAAAACTTAAGGGCACAAAGGTGCCCCGTGCTACTAGTTTAAACATATTCATATTCATAAACTTTGCTTTGGACGTAAACAAAATGTTAGCGACATCTGTGAATGTAAATGCGAAGCTAAACCAGGTCGAGAATCGCCCATAGTACAAACACAATTCTGCGGCAGAAAATCAAACTTCCAGAGACCGTAGTCAAAAGGAAAATTAAAAAGATAATATTATAATTTTAAATATTTGTGTAAACAATAACAAAATAAGAAGGTATTTTTGTGACATATTGAGAGCACAAAAAATCAACTCGGATTTAAAAAAGATACGGCTATCGTGTGAAGCCGGTCATCAACCGAACTCGGTACAACACATAATTATAGTTTTAAAACAAATAGCCGAGAGATCGATGGCTGCCAATTGATTTCACTATTTCACCACCTCTTTTCTCCATTTTTCAATCGCCTCTTATTTGAATGTGTACTTTTGATCGTGTCTAAAATATTATATTTTCAGTCACATCTCATTTGTATTTACGAACATGTTGCTATGATTACAGCGATATATAAATCAAATCCCTTAAGTGATTCAATGTCAGTACATCAAACTGCACGAAAACTCGCGTATTCTAGATTTTATCTCAAAGACGACCTGGGAAAGTGTCCAAAGGTTCGAGTCGCAATTTGATTTGATCCGTTGAAATGGAATGAGATTGTCCGTCAGGCGGCGGAGGAGGCGTCCCTTTCCAGCGGAATCATCTCAAGGAGCCGGTTGAACGAACCACCGCTAACGGTGCAATTTTTTTCTCTCGCAACCGCCAAATCCAAATTGAAATCCTTCCGCGGAGTCGTCGCTCCGAGCGAAGGGTCCGCGGCCGGAGGCGCTGCGGGCGGACACGTCAGCCGCATTCACTATTTTTACAATTTATTTTTTGTTGTTATTTTCTCTTTTCAATTAGGCCCATTATAAATAAATCCTTAATACATTTTAAATAAATCATTAAATGTCAGCCTTTAAGAATATCTCATTAGATTTAAAATAATATTAATAATAATCAGCAAAAAGCTATGGAAAGCCACGACCAGCGTTTCAATAAAACTATTATTTTAATATAGAAAAACGGAAATGGTGTACTGCAAGACAACTTAACCTTTCCCTTATGATTCTAAAATATAAACGCGCGTTCCGGTGCTGTAAACTCAGTGTACATGTAGACTTCTGAGATTTTTAAGTCGGATAAGTTTGAATATTTCACATGTATTACTTATCTTTCAAATAATAGATATATATATACCAATTATTGTGTAAAAATGAAAAAAACAATGTTTTTATTTTTCGATAATATTGATTTTGTATGTATATCTTTATAATTAATACATTTAATTCATATTTAAAATATCACAGAACTATGTTCTGAATAATTACAACTTCACAATAAGAATGTGTTCTCCTAAAAATAATAAAGTTGTATCAATGTGTCCAAAATTTAATAAAAATGAATTAATAACTCTAGCGTCTGCTATCAGATTCACTCAAAGGTATTTGAGATTCTGTAAAAATAAGGTAGATGGCTCTGTCAAATGATGGAACGATTAAATGTATTGATATCAAAAAGGTAACATATAAGGTCGAAAAATTGTCGATAAAAATAGTGCCGCTGTAGCTTAGTTGGATAAAGCACCTCCCCCGGTTAGGGAAGAGATCCAGGTTCGAATCCCGGTAGCGCAACAACAATGTTTTTATTTTTCGATAATATTGATTTTGCATGTATATCTTTATAATTAATACATTTAATTCATATTTGAAAAAACATTGGTCATCACGAACGACGAATCGACATCCGGCTCCCCGCGCCCCGCGCCACGCGCCCTGCGCACTGCGCCTGCGCCATCCGTACCTCTCCACACTTACAAATACACGTATTGACAAATTCACGTCAGGTTCTTCGAGAAAACATTTTTTATTGTTGCGTATAGTAAATACTTATATATTGTAATTATATTATCCAATACATAAATACGGAGGAATACCTAAAATATGAACTCTGTATTTAGTATATTTACAGAGATATTCACATAATTAGAGGCAATATCAACTCAGTTTACATCATCGGAGAGGAATGGTGAATACATATAACCAATTAACGCAAACTAAAATCTAAATACATATAATTTTAAAATGTACCGTTCCGGCGATTATGCGACATACGTGCGCTTCCTTACATAGCCAACAACTAATTACATTGGCAATACACAATGTACATTACCGTATGTGGTAGTGGCATTTTTGGCGTAATATAAGAATAGATGTGCAATATACCGTTCCACAGAGTGTACCGCGCTGTACGCTGTAGTGGCATTATTGGCGTAAAATAATCATAGATATATAATATAAACTTGCACTTATAAAACTTACGAGAAATTAATGCTTTATATTGTAAATAAAAATAAGAAATAAAATGTTTAAATGTGATATTTCATCAGTCAGATTAGCAAACAATGTACAAAAACTCTAAAATATTTTTATTAAAAAAACATATAATGCCTGTTGAGAGCTTAAAATCAATTTATTTAGCCCTAAATACAGTTTAATATCATACAGAGAAGCACTCTTTGGATCGAGAACCCTATTATCACTAGAAACTGCGCACAAGTTAAATCGTATCAAGAAGGTAATTCTAAAAAAAAACAGATCATCTAATTATTTATATTATCACGGTAATATGCGTTACTTACTGTCCTGCTACACTTTCTGCTACTTACAGAAGTGGTTCATTTTCAGGGTTCATGACAAAAGATAAGATTTTTCAAATTGCACGGAAAAATGAAAAATTTTATTAAATTTCAATGAAAAAAATGTATTATACTTATTTTGATACTATTCTTGTTATAGCCACCAAATTCTACTAATATATACTAGTAGATTATCGCAAAAGATCTTAAATTGGCGCATACAACAGTTTGACCAAACATGTAACTCTAATTATGACTTATATACATTTATTAAGTCGCTGAGCACAAACTGAAGTAGAGGATCGGTTAATCCAATTCCATGACGACTGTGCCTAATCACTTATATTTATTTAAAATATTAGTGCAATGTAGCCTACAAATATTAAATTGAGTTTAAGATTACATTTTTAATGGAAACAATAATAATATTACAGAAATTAAAAAAATAGCTATATATATAAAGTTTGTATAATCATTTAAATTCAACGCCTTAATCTCCCCTCCTACTCCATCACGACTGCGGCCACGGCAATATCCGACAGGTAATTTACTTTTCAAAATTATTTAATGGATTATTAGTATACGTCCGTCCTGACGAAGATACAGTGGTATCGAAACCGGTCGACGTCAAATTAATGAAAGTGGTTTGTACAAAGTTTATTATTTTTTAAACTACATAAAAAATCAATAAAAATATATACTGGGTGCGACATACCTGGTGCACAATATTTTATGGGTAGATAAATAGGTATGTACGTATTAAAAATATTAATTTATGAAAATATTCAAACTACATATGTCTAATCTCAACCGTGTCAGATATATAATATATATATATATATATTTTAAATATAGTTATGCGATTATTTCGATTAATTTATAAATTTTATTAATAATATATTGAATACAAAAAATTAAAAGACATCGATTATCGAGCGGCCAGGCTATTTTTTCTTAGATTATTTAGGGCCTGAACAAGCATGTGGAATAATAATAATGGATCAATTTCACAAATATTTAATTCAAAGTACGTAGACTTAAAGCTTAACAAGATTTTGTAGAAATCTTATATAGTAATATTTTTCGTAACGGTACAAAATTTGTACATACTCCTTGAACATTTTCGACTAGTAATTAAGTCAGGTATCCACCCATAAAATATTGTATGTTACACCTGTATAGTCATGAAGCCATAACTTGCATCAGATACAATATCAAGGGAACAACATTTTCATGGATTTTGAATGAGATATGTATTTTTCAAAAATTAAACAACATTCACAATATTCACCCATTCGCTATACAAAAATCGAAATATATTAATTTTCTAAACCGAGTGGCAATCGGCCCAGGATCAATCGCAGAGAAGGGGCCGGAGTGACGATGAGGGCGCCGCCGACCCATCTGGCGTCTCGGCGGATAATTATTATCGCAGCGAGACAGACAGTGGCGCCCGCGGCCGCTTCGGGGAAGTCCACTTCCGAGTAGAGCGTCTCGTCAAGCCCGTCGGGACGACTTAACGCGGGGAAATTTCCAGAAGCGTTAAATGTTTAATTGATTCATGTTTCCGTCGGCGGGACAGTGACAGGTCAGACGGGTCAACGTCGGCAGTGTCTTTTATTAGGCTTGTGTAGCAAAAAACTAATGTTTTAAATATAACGCCATACACTTTTTTCACTGAGTAACACGATAAATTGTGTTTTATTTACATACACGAGAAATGACAAAATTAATTCATACAAATTAATCGTGAATCAACTAAAAACATACAAAAAAATGTATATTATCTATCGAAATAATATTTAGTTGCTATCGGGATTCGAACCTTGACCTCTTCCTATCCGGGGAAGCGCGTTCACCATTTCGCTTAGCAATCAAAGTTTATCCGAATCAAATAAAATGGATTACTAATTAATTCTGGCGTCCTCTAGCAGGTTTTACTCAAAGGAATTTGAGATTCACCGCAATACAAAGTTGATTGCTTTTAAAAATGGAATAAAACACATGTTCCTTGGATATGTTCCCGATTACTATGTTCTGAAAATGAAACTTCACGACAAAAATATTTTCTCCTTAAAAATTAATTCAGTTTAGTACTTTAATCTACTTTAAACACTAAATACATAATGAAAAGTGACGCATTCAATTAAATGCGCTATAATCCCACACAAGAAAACAAACATATGCAGCGACATGACAGCGCAAACTGTCCCGAGAAAAAAACGAGATGTGCCGTCAATTCTATCGAGTGAAAGTGTGTGGATTATCACGTCAAAGTTAATTATTTTACTATTTTGTTTGTATTTTTATTTATTATCTTTGTTTTATTAACCACTAAAATGAGTTTAAATACATCTACCGGTTTCGAAAAATACCATTTTCTTCTTCAGGATGTCATAACTAACTAAAACATATATTGTTTCTTTGACGGAATCTATTTTAAAAAAAAAAAAATTTTCGTCAAATTCCGTCAAAGAAACAATATATGTTTTAGTTAGTTATGACATCCTGAAGAAGAAAATGGTATTTTTCGAAACCGGTAGATGTATTTAAACTCATTTTAGTGGTTAATAAAACAAAGATAATAAATAAAAATATGAATCTTAACCACAAAGATAATATTGCTGATTTTAAAAGTACATTTTGTTTGTCTTTGTCAATCAAATTTCACATCACTGCAAATAAGAATTTTAAAACTCATACAAAAAAAATCCCTTCCGGCACTGGCCGCAAGAATCCGTTAGATTTCGTCTGTGTGTAAGTGTACATTTTATTTTTATGTAAAGTTTTTAAACAACTGTCATTATAGGCGAACCAATATGGTGGATCGGGCTGGTTAATGAACATAGCCGAGGTCAATTTTCCATAAAAGTTTTATTAAAATTTGATAATAACTACGGGAGTAATCGCATCCACAAAATCCGTTAACCGAAACCGTCCTCAGTTCAACTTTTTAACGATGAGTAGTTTCGAAGCTTCCTGGTCATTAAATTTTTCAGAATTTTCGTCATGAGACTCCCTGCAATAGGTGGAATCTCTATCGAAATCCAACTAAAACCAAAATAACTAACTAACTTACTATCACGCCGTTTCTCCTCGAGGGTCCACAAAGAGGATAGAACGCCACAGTCTTCTGTCCTGATACGCACCTCTATTACATCTTCCGTACCAAAGTAACGTAATGTAATATATGTATACCGGCAGATAAGCATAATCTTGCTGCTAGGCCTTTCGGGCGGCTATTGTGGCCGCTGCGCGGGCAAGGTCTTATTTGAAATTTATATATATATATATACATATATATATATATATATATGTCCACTTAAAGACATTCTTGAAAAATACGAACAATACATTCATGTCACATTTGACAGTGACAGATAAGGAAAGAAACCATAGAGTGCGACACGACATGACCATGAGACATTGATCATTGAGATGACAGGATGCTTTTCTTATCTATGACAGATGCCAGCCGTAATACGATTTCGCATACTTTACAGCCACAAATGACAATACTGAAGCCACATCCAGAAAGTCATAGATATAGATGGGGAAGCGTAATATGGTTATAAATTACGAACGGAGGAACCGTATAATTTCTCTAGTATTTTTTCTCCAACAAATATAAACCGTGCGTACTAACACTTATAACTCACGGAAATACGCCAGAGCAATGTTGGCAATTCGACAAGATGAAAGAATTGCTACGGCGAGCGGTCGCAGTGTGGGAGCCGTAATTCCAAAAATATTAGCAATCAAGAAACTTACCCTACGTCAAAATCGTCACACGGCGGCGGAGGATTCCACACGGAGCTGTGGTACAGCATCCAATCTGACCACACCTGCAAAAATAATAAATCTATTATAACAGTCTTATTATACATCATCTTGCCACACTATTCAGTAATACATTCCTTTAAATATAAATTAAATTATTCATCCCATCATCCAAGGGATTTGGTCGGATGATTCAGACGTTCGTGGAAGACGATCTTCCATAACCAGATCTGCATCCCGTCGTGATTACTTTTAATTAAAACATGTTCAGTCCTTGGAATAAAATTCTGGTATTTTTGTAAAATCGTCTTAGTTCCGTTTCCACGAATACTTCGTCAGATTTATTCATAAAATAGATTTCAAACATACAGCATGAATATTATGTTCCAGGCCGATGTTGTTTTTAAATAACTAGGAAATTAAAAACCATTTTACAATTTGCTTTTTATTTATCGATTATTTGAATTATTACGATTATGTATGGAATATGATATCAGCCAAGGCAGCGGCACAAAAGCATGCTCTTTTAACCATATTTTTCATAACATTCTCGCACACTTGACGTGTTATTTCAGCAATTTCATTTCGAATATTGTCCTGTAGCATTGGAATTGTTATTGGCTTATTGGCGTAGACCGTTTCTTTCAAGTACCCCCACAGAAAATAGTCGGAAGCCGTCTAATCAGGTGATCGAGGAGGCCAGTCGATATCACCACTTTTTAACATTATGCGCGGCCGGGAAAAATTTCAAGCGTAGTTCAGGCCGTTTGTGAGGTGGCACCGTCCTGTTATATCCGCATGTGTTGCAGGCCCAATCGACCTAATTGTTTTAATGACTTCAACGCGTTATTGAGACATTACATACATAATAAATTGTAATCAACTACTCTCTGCGACTACTAAATGCGAACTGACAAAGGTCTGCCAAACAAACAAAATCGGGCTGGAACATAATATTCACCCTGTACATGAATTGTATCCTTAATTATACTACGTTACTACCACGTGCCGAGTGTGCGTGCGTAGTCCGATGCGTAGTGCACATTTTTGTCAAAATTCACTACAGTCATGTCGTGTTGGTACCTTACACAAATGTGTGATTGATTAATCGGTTAAGTTAGGATGTAATGTGGTTTTACGGAGACACTAGAAAATGCAATCGGGTAAACCAATTGATTTCTATTAATTTATGTAATAATACAACACCATACCGTTTATGCTACGGGTAAATAATTTTCGAGTGATTAGAATTCCAGCTGTTTAATAATATTTTATTATGTATGCGTAACATTATTAAAGGATCTTTTTAAAGGAAAACACATTATTATTATGAAGTTGCATTTTTTCCAAACATAGTTCTGTGGAATTTCAATACATAAATTGTTATATCTTTCTAATTGATAGATTTAATTAGTACTGACAAATTTATTTACCCTGTTGTATTTTTCATTTAGTTTTTTTAATTTTTTTTTATTTTTTATTTTCGATCCCAGGAGTATAGGGGGGGCATGCAATGTGTTCAATGCGCGTGATTACACAGCAAACCATAAAAGAAGCTCGCGACGCGACCTTCGCCCGGACGCCACTTCCTGGAAACTTCTGCCGGAATCGTGCTAATCGAATAATTAATTAATTAACGAAAACGGCTGTTTGATGGATTGATGACGATCCTAGAAACTTGGCAAACAATGGCTATGATGGGTAAATATGAAAAGTGATAACCATGCACAAGCATATTAAGCAGCCTTAGACGTAAGCTGTAAAGCTGCTAATTAATCCCAATGACGAGGTATTTCTAATTAACCCTTACGATACAAGACTTCAATTCATATTGACTAAGAATTTCCAAGTACAATATCTGACGCAGATTCGTACAAAATTTAACTAGAAAGAAGAACAATATTTTTAATCCACACAAATATTTACTTTTCTCCGATAATTTTATTTTGCTTTAAGAAAGGATCACTAGGGTGGTTAGGTCATATGGAACGGATGAACGAGGAGAGAATGGTAAGAAAGATATATGACGCGAGTGTTGAAGGCACCAGAAGTAGAGGACGTCCGCGGAAGACTCGGCACGACCGGGTAAACCAGATACTAGAGGATGATCCTGTTAGAAGCTTCAATAATCGTCGAACATGTATGAGAATATGTATGAATGTGGATGAGGCGAGAATTGTGTCAGGACAGAAAAGTGTGGCGCTCTATCCTCTCTGCCTACCCCAGCAGAGAAACGGCGTGATGGTAAGTAAGTTATTTTGCTGTTGTTTCATAAATTTATTCATATACACTCATATTTCATACACTTTCCATCCGTTTATTTTATATAATAATTTCGCTCAATTTATTTTATACTTTTCTTCTCTGTTTTTTTTAACAATTTTATATTGTTTCTTGTGTAGTTATTATTTTTTTGTAATGTACTCGGTCGCCGTTTATTTTTTACACCGTATATTTTTTATTTATCCCGTAACATCATCAGATAAGTTAATATTTTTATTTTCTGTATTTTTCAAACTTTTAATAATTATATACCGAAATATATATTTTACTTATTATCATACACTTCTCATATTACTGACTATTCTATCCCGTCGATATTTTTGCATTGTATTATTTGAAATTCAATAGATTTGTAATGTTTATATTTTTTAATTTATGCAGCAGGGTTCGCAAAGGGTTAAAAAAAAAAGTATTTTATTTACCTATAAAATGAAACGTTTTCCGTGGAATCTGTTTATAGACATTAAAATAATAATAAATACAAGATTTATTACAATTTTATTTTTTACGTACTTTTTAAAATTAATTCCAATACCTATATATAATACCATTTTTTATTATTTTATTATATTTATTATTGTTATTAAGAAAACGATGCTACGAACCTCGAATGGGCAGGACAGGAGTAACCCGCCACTTATATAATTATACATCGATAAACATACCTCACATTTACTGTTTCCGAGGTTTACTTGTAGAACTCCACAATGATATACGTGACACCTCACATTCCCACATCGTCTTTATATTACATACATACAAGTAAAATATAAGTAAGTAAAATAAAACGTGAGATGCTATCTATCGGATGTACTATATATTTTTTTAAATATTTAATAAATTAATAATAATAATAAATAAATTAAAATATTAACTCATTATTTTACATCGAAAACTAGGAACTTTTATATATTTACTTTTTATTATTGAAGGAGTGAAATATTTGTATGTGTCAAATTTTTTGAAAATTAGCTATTTACCCCGTTTGTAAGAATTTTACAGGGCCAATGGGCTGTGATAAAATACAAAGTTCTATGGTTATTTAAACAAAAAAAAATCATACAAAACTAAATTCTAAAGGAATATTTTTGAATGACATATACTCGAAATCCTATTTATGGCATACAAGGAACATTACTTTGGGTACAGATCAACTCCGGTCCATCCATATAGTACAAAGACAAAAACATTAATTTGACATAATTAACAAAATTATAACCAAAATATATATGAATATCATAAAATAAAACAGTTTTGTCACATGAAGATTTTAATTTTTGACACTAACTCTACCTAATATTTCTACTCACATCTTACTACCATTAGACTTTTTTTATAATTGACATTTAGAAAACTATAAAAAAAAATCATTCAAATTTTAAATTTTCACAATTTAATGTATAATATTTTGTATCTACTTTTATATCATAATTGTTTGTGCTGTCTTATTTGTAAATGTGTGAAATTTGAATACTTATAAATATAATTTTACAAAATTTCAACATTCATTTTCATAACCAAAATGATTTACAGTACAATTAAAATAATAACTAATAGCACTGAACAAAGATATGACCCCAAAGTTCTCCGTAATTTTAAACCGCCCGCAAAGCACTGGAAGTCTGGAGGAGAAAGGAAAAAAGCGCGAACGCCTCGCACAAAACGGACAGCGCTGCTCTAGACCTGCCTTTTACTATTTACTATTTTTTAATATTCTCTCGATGGACGAGAAAACAAACGTCCAAAGATGTTGAAGCATCTTTTGATTTACCGGTCAATAAATAGAGAAACACAAGTTACAACGTTGGATCAATCTAAGTTCAAGTCGTCATAAAAGGTATTGTGTAGTCTGCAAGTGCAAATACAGCAAGTAATACCCCTTTTACCAAATTGAACCTCCTTTGCGGCTTGTTATAATATTATATATATATATATATACACTTCGCCACCTGGGTTGCATACGTGCGAATATCAAGGATCGTGGTGCATGCGCTGTGTAACTAAACCCCGCGAGTTTTAATATATTCATCTTGTATAAATACATTCTTACAAACTATTGAACGTATTTAATAATTCGAAAATGGATGAGCATTGACAAAATAGGAATATTAATAAATGTAATTTTGTGAAATTATTATTATGCGCGGGTAAGAAATGCGAAATCCGGTTATTGTTGAAAAATACTATAATTATTTTTTAGTACCATATATAGATAACATACACTATATGTAGCAAAACTGGGCAATTTTAATATTATTATTTTTTTTACCTAATGTTACCTTTTTGAAATTAATACATTTAATCGTTCCATCATTTGACAGAGCCATCTACCTTATTTTTACAGAATCTCAAAATACCTTTAAGTAAATCTGATAGTAGACGCCAGAATTATCAATTCATTTTTATTAAATTTTGGACACATTGATACAACTTTATTATTTTTTAGGAGAACACATTCTTATTGTGAAGTTGTAATTATTCAGAACATAGGTCTGTGATATTTTAAATATGAATTAAATATATTAATTATAAAGATATACATATAAAATCAATTTTATCGAAAAATATTGTTGTTGCGCTACCGGGATTCGAACCTGGATCTCTTCCCTAACCGGCGTCTACTATCAGATTTACTTAAAGATATTTTGAGATTCTGTAAAAATAAGGTAGATGGCTCTGTCAAATGATGGAACGATTAAATGTATTAATTTCAAAAAGGTAACATATAGGGTCGAAAAATTGTCGCTAAAAATAATGCCGCTGTAGCTTAGTTGGATAAAGCACCTCCCCCGGTTAGGGAAGAGATCCAGGTTCGAATCCCGGTAGCGCAAAAACAATATTTTTCGATAAAATTGATTTTATATGTATATCTTTAATTCATATTTTAATTTTAATCTTAATAAGATAATATTTTAAATTCCATGAGCGAGTTATTGCGTACCCTTTTTGATATTGCAAAATGAACACCACTTTCAATGTCACATATTTACTGCGCCGAACGAATAAATCACCAATAAACCCAAGGTATTGTACTTTTTATTTATTACCCATACTTAAAACACCAAAATACAAATGTTAGCACAAGAAATTAACTTGATTATAAATAAATAATACTATCGTAGAGTACCGTTTATTTAAAGATAAGCAGATAGGCAGAAAGGATAAAACATTAGGCATTCCAAATTAGACATTCATATTTCGATTCTTCCACATTCGTCCATCTTCCTAACATAACCGTGCAATTTGTGGTGTTTTTGTGTGCATCATTACCGGGGAAAATTGTGTGCGAGCTTATTTACGACAAAACTAAGAACAAACAAAAACAGTAATAATCTCCACGTATCACGTATCGAGCCCTTTATGGTTTGGTATAACTAATTTAATTGCATTATAAATTGGATAAATTTTAGTACGAATAAATCTACATGTTTAATGGCTCATTTAACGATTGAATCAAATCATATTCCAATTAATGTTATCAAATCCCGCGAAACAATTGTATGTACTTGTCTGTATTCATTTTGCGCAAAGAATGTTCTCACAGTATGACCATGAGACCATCTTGCTATCGAACCAAATAATAAGCAACCCTTACAATAGTATAGCTGCTAGGACCGCCAACCGCAACATTTTTCCGTGACTTTCACATCCTTTGCCCGCTAAATGAGATCCGTCATACGGAGGTGTAAGAAATGGTAAAAGTGTGAAAACAATTGAACGTATCAAGTATAATGATTTATATTTATTCAGAATGCATAAAAAAGTTACATTTTAAATTATTTAATTTCGCTAAAAACTTTTTATTTATACTTACATAAAACAGTGGTACCTCGGTATATGTCCGCTTTGGAATAAGTCTAAATACGTCCTGTTTGGTAGCGAAAATTTTTATTCGGTATAAGACCATTGTTTGGAATACGATTCGCGTGCGTCAAATGTTGCGCGCTTACATCCTCGTTCTGGTTCTACACTGTCTTCAGGCTCGTAGGCGAGAGAGGAAGCCTCTACTTCATGAATCAAGGAAATCTTTGCCAAATGGATGGATATCAAAAACTTTGCAGAGAGGTACCACCTCAACAAATTCCAAACTGGAATGACCAGACAATGTCACATTTTCCAAACATCCTGAGAAGAAGGCAGAAGCAAAGTTCTTGGACTAATTTTTAGTACATAAACGTCAAACTTGATGATCCTCAATCAGGTTCAAGTATAGAAAAGAGGCATGAAAGATAAAATTAAAGTTTGTTAAATTTTCATTTATTTCATCTAATTGATTTGTATTCATATTTTTTTCAGTTTAATTTAAATAAAGAATTATACAAACGAATACGTAAATTGTTTAATTTTACATAATTAAATGTGGAAAAAAAATGATTTTCCGAATTTTTGACACGCCAAAAGGTTCACCATCACTGACCTACACAATATACTCGATCGCCAAGAAATTTATGTATTTATGAAATGTTCTGTTTATGTCGTTACTTATTTTTGGTGCATGTTATTGGTATACGATTATGTAAACTAAACCAATTTTGTATACATGTACTGTATTGTACTAATATAAAATAAATAAATAAAATAGACTCACAAAATCACAAGTAAGTCATCGACCGCAGGATGGTTTTAATTTGTTCAGTTTTGGAACTTACGACTCAATTCGGTCTCCTCCTGACCCTCCGCGCGCCGGCTACATATTGCATCCAGCGACGATCGTAAATAAGCGAAAAGTGTTCGCTGATCATACGGAGAAACAGAGCAGTGGCAGTCAGCGATGACCGCTATTACCGCTCGCATGTGTCTACTGAAAACCGTCGATCGAGTGGCGATTTGTCCGTACCTTTCTAACACGATAGCACAGCGAGATTGATTAACCTACAGCTTTATTTAAAAAATCTAATTTATTATAGTACCGGGGAACTTTAGCGCGCCACACGCTGTGCGCATTGCTCTAAGCTAGCGCGCAGCTAGACCAGGTTTATGAGCAAGATCGGCTCAGCGGTCATTAGTCAATCTGAAGGTTTGGGAATCTCTCTAATCGGTGTACTCGCGTCTGAGCATCATAGTCCTGCAATCGCCCGGCACTGCCCGGTCAGAGCAACAAGTAGAGAGATTGTCGTATTGTAATAGGCATTGTTAACTATACAACACACACGTAATAATAATGATAATACTCTTTATAATTTAAAAAATGTTATCTTATTAAAGTAATTATAATATTATACACTCGCGAATTGTTAATAATTACAAAAACAGACAACCATCAACCGATAGTCGTATAACATGTACACTTCTGACGATCGTCGTAAAATAAGGGTTAGGCCTAAAAACGATGGTCGTTAATAACAATCTGTAAGCAAGCATCCCCATGCACCGTGTGCCCGCCCGCCCGCCTGCACTCTAACAATTGTTATACTGCTAATTACCTGTTTAATCATTTCAGATTTTATATTCATTACAATTATTGGTGAAAAATTCCACAATCTTTAAAATCGCTTCGTTAACTTAAAAAATGAATTTATGATCGTTTTTTAAAGATACACTTGGTATTTTTACATACGTATTACGCAAATTCTGAAACGCAAAAACAGTCAACATATTTCAAATTAATAAGCATTTAAAAAAAAAAGTAAAAAGGTGTATAATAATTAAAATAGTTCAAGTGGGCACATTTATTTAAAATACGGGAAATTTAAATTAATTGTAGATATTGTTTATTTGGGAATAAAACTGTCAGTATAGGTAGATTGGTGGGGATATTAAGGGTTTTTGATAGTACTAAGGGCACTTGAGCGCATTAACCGCTGACACATTATATATATTACATAAGAATTTTTTAAACTCTTTACATGTCTCATACCGCCCCCGCACAGAGCGTGTTATTCTGTTTCGCCCCGCCGCATCGCGCGTAGCTTACATCATTGTATTTTATTTTGGTATCTTTAACTCGAGCTGATAATTATGTTGACGCTTTGTGTCGTCAGAATAATACCCGTTCGTGGTAACTAAAGTATTTATTCTGAATGCTTCGATACCGTGTAGTACCAACATATCGATATAAAATGTTTCCAGTTCAACGGTTCGGAGGCAAGAGGCCACCCCGACCGCGGCGCGACGCATTTATCTCTTTCACACTCGTCATTCGTTCCAACCATCAAGCGCTCACGCATTCGTCCCATAGATATATCACATTAAACATCGTCCAAATTTTATTTCAAGCTCAAACAGTGTTATTTTGAATTATGAAGAAAAAAAAACATTGTAAATATTTATTTTATTCGTCATATTATTACTTTTTTAACGAAATTTCGTGTCACAATCCACCGAAAAAACCAATTATATATTAAAAACTATTACAAAATACTCTGCACGCAATAAATAAAGATCAGAAAGCGATAAATGACCTTTGTCTCTTTATCTTTGTCTTCTTCTGTTACTTCTAAGTGATTAATTTTGACATTTACTTTACATTGACAGTATTCAGTTTGGCCAGTCTACTGTAGAGCTTTTCCAGGCCGCAGTAAACAGAGTGATGATAGCCAACGATGACTAAATTCAAAGTTCACGCCAGAATCGTATCATCATGCTAGCGTTTACTTGCGGACCACACTAATCATACTAGTACCCAAAAATACATTTTCCTTACAAACAATAATAATTGTAAATAAAATAAATATAGTAATGTACCACCCTATTTGACATGACTGTGGTCTCACTAGACCGCGGGGGTTCGACCTTCATTCCAGGAGACCACCAAGTTAGTCCTATTTTCATAACACAAGCTTTTAGCTTAGTTTTAAATCTGTAAGAATGTCGATGTGACACGTATTTCGTATACGCATCTCTATTTATAAAAATAAAATAAATTATTAAAATCTAACCTACGTTGGACGCGCAAAAAACTAAAATATTCACATTAAAAATAGCATACATAATAGACACAAGAAAGGCTTACCAAAGAAACAATAAATAGAATGTAAATTTCTCAGAAGATATTGCGGTTAGTAATTTTTTCAAGTATTTTTCATCTAGTATTGTAGGAATGCGCGCGCACCAAGGAGATTACGGCAATTTATTGTTAGCGAACGAACTGCACTGCCTCATTATTGGAGTATTTATGTTGATGATACCCATAATAAAAAGTAATCATACTCGCGCAAGCTTCGTACGGTTCGTCCGACCATTAAAAGATTCAGAGAAATAATAAAAAGTACATATTTTTAAGTTTCCCAGAAATGTGTACGCCGAGATGTCAATTTTGTTCAACTAATCCGTGCAGTTTGTAAACGCTATGAAATGATTAAGATTCAGCAAAGACAGGTCACTAATTTGTAGGCTCGTTTTTATCCAAAATCATACTTAGATACATCATATTATATTTTATATTGCTCCCCTAGTTTAAGACTAAAATATGTCAATTTAAATTAAGTAACTATAAAGTAATATTAAAAGCATGGCGTGATCACAACATAAAATAAAAATGATGAAAGAGGATTGGCGGGAAGGGGAGATCCACCGGGACTGAAATGGGTGGTGTTGTATCATCTCTACCTATGTGTATAAAATGTATAACGATATACTTTACTTGACCTGACCTGGACCTGCTCCAAAGTGGCGGTACCAGCTTTGTTTTAAATGTTGTAATAAAAAATAAAGACAGTTACTGGAAGATTAAGGAGACGGCAACACTGAAATTCAAAGCCGCGCGAAATGACATCGTTAAGTTATTATGATGATGATGATGATGACAAAAAATAGAAGACATTACTAAAAAGAAAATCGGTTACAAGAAAGTTGAAACGTGACATAACAAATAAAGACAACTTCGAAAAGATGGCTTTAAAAAATCAGTGAATTGTGTTGCTTTTTAATTTCTTGCACATGCACCTGATCGATTGACGTCGAGTAAATGGCATGGACGATTAATAAAATGATTACCTTCAGGGCCGGCAATATGACCAGCACGTCTTCATGGACCGGCAGGGGTTGGTTTTGCGCGGGAGGTGCGGTGAGCAGGGAGCAGCAGCGACCCAGCAGGGCGCCGAACATGCGCAGTGACACTGCAAGAGCGCGCTCCTGAAGCTCGCTTCGGCATCCACCTCTGTGGGTGGCGTCTGAAATAATTAATGACCGCTTGTTAGCTAATCGAGTTGATCAAATGATAAGAAGGATTCTGGTGAAGACGATGAGACAGAACATAATGATGATGCTGAAATATTAAATATCTATTACCGCTCGTTCTCCGGAAGTCAGATCAAATCTACGTATCCCACACCACACCCAAAATTTTGCGAATGTCCAATCGTAAGTGGTTTCATATGTATTCTGTGTTACTGATTATATATGTCAGATTATCCATAATGATTGGCTACTTGCTAATGTGGCCCGAAATGTCAGCTATGAAAAAGACAAACCTAAAGCAGAATATCACAAAAACTGTATAAAATTCCGTTATTGTGTCTACATCTGGGGTGGCAACTAACAGCCTATTACCAAAAAGGCAGTCTTATATTAGCGAGACAAATTCGAATCAAACATGCGATAGCCAACAATGCCTTCGTGATAAACTGATCATCCACATCGCTCGAATGGGACCCACATTTTTTCGTACGTAACGACCCAGCAACACGTTGCTGAACGGGAAGAGCTAAATTACTTCATTGTTGAAAGGAGATACGGAGCAGTACCCACTGAGAAAATGATTCCAATAAAAAAAGTTATTCACAATATTAAAAGAGCTTCTAGAAATCGTGACGCGAAAATTGTATATGTAAAGGACACCTATAGGAACGCTGGCTGCTACGATGAGGCGCATACTATATTAGCCGTGTTAATCGGTATACATAACTTGGCAGGTGCACTTATTAAAATTTGAGAAAAAACTACATTACGAACGTGCTGCAAGAATGAAGCAAATAGATGTATTCGCTGTCTCATCCCGAGATTAAAGTGCTAAAATCACGGAGCTCTAAAAAAATCATTACAGTTTTTTAGTAGCAATATCAGATTTCCTTCGCTACCGATCTACGGATGTACCGATTAATTCGATACTTTATTTCGGAATCGCGATAGTGAAACAACATTTCATCTGGCCGAAGCGCGTCGACCGCGCGCGGGGTGAGAAAACCCTAACCGAAGACGAAACGATCCAAACAAAAGCGACACATCCTGGAAGGTCACCGTCGGGTCGATAGTTCGGCAGGCAGGTGAAGGAAGAATCTTGACGTCCCACTTTGGGAGAAGCGGGAGCGCCGAGTCATCCGTGGATTTCTTCATTTTTATTTCCGCGCATTCTTTTTAACGATTCGATCCGGCGATAAGTGGGCATGATTGAAAACGGAACGGTCCGGACCGGACGGGCCGCGGGCTCCCGGCTAGCTGCTCGACAGGCCGGGAATGCGAGATAGCTGATAGCGACCCCGCCGAGGAACGGACGCTGGGAATATTTATCGTTACAGAAGCGTCGCATTGATTTTAAGGAATGAAAAATTATTTATTATTTCATTAACAGTTACGCGTGTCGCCGCGAAACTATGAACAAAAGTCTTGTTGCAGTATTTCACCCATCCTTAGTCCCCATATATCTGATTACCTCTGAAAAACTACTCTCCTAAAAATCTTGTATTATACCATATTTTCTGTTTACCTAATATTATTTCTTATAAAAACTGGCAAGAGAAAAAACTGCAATGCAAGTCGTGGACTTACTCGAAGAGTTAAATTGAAAATAATTAAAAAATTGCTAACTAGCAGATTTGGAAAAGGCCAAAAATTGAATCTGGATTATCACAGCACTGATTTCAGTTCAGTATTTGAAATATCTGGACTAAGTATTGGAAAGTTCGAAGCGTTTTTATTAAATTAAAAATATATTTTCAAATAAACAAAATACATGAAAAAGTAATCAATAATATATTCACCCGCATTGTTTACGTTTGATTCCCAACATTCTAACAGTTTTAAAGATAAAGAGCAGAAAAGGTGAAAATCTGACGGAACAAGACCAAGAGAATAGGGTGAATGTTGAATAACCTCCCAACCGAGCTCTTGAATAGCCGCTTATGTAAAGTTAACAGTATGCGGACGAGCATTATCATGCTGAAAAATCAATTGATGCCGGTCGTTTTTTCTTGAACTGCGCCATTAAGGCGACGAAGTTCTCAATAAGCCCCAACAGTTTTGGTAACATTCCTCAATGGTAATATATAGTAGATGGCGTATTTGTCCCACCAGATACACAACTTTACCATACGCGTATGAATATCGGAAATGTTAACTTTTTGAATATGACACTTCATTTTCTTTAGCAACACAACAAACAAAACTTTGTATGTATTGAAAATTTCATCACATATTCAATCAAACAATACCATGCCAATGAAATGACGATGACATTTTGCAAAAACAAATTCTTTTCAAATCGCTCCTATTTTGGAAAACAGAAACGCTGCTAACTTCTGCATCTACCCAATATAATACCTACACTCTATATTAATTATGTATTATGACGTTTATACACACGTTTTTTTCCGATGAGTTTTATATTACAGTAATTGGCCATCACAAGTGGCAATAATTGGCTCTCACTGAACGTACCACGTTAGTTACTACTACTGTAAAATGATAAGTTCCACCACTGGCGCCCTTAGGTAACGGCCAATAAGAAGCTGGATATATAAAATACAATTATCATTCGGAAAGTTTATTGACCATAAGTGCCCCTGGCGAAGACGACAGTATCCAACTGAAATGCCGTGTCAGCTGAACTAAGTCTAGGGTAACTGTTATAGATTATAGGTTAGTCGTGTCATAATTGTTTTTAATAACAGTTATAAAATAACATCTTCGATTGATAGCGAATGATTATATTGCATAGTTTGTCAATGTAAATTTATCAATACTATTTTTAAAACCTAAACTAGGCACCTGTACTATAAAAATATATCAGCATGATGGTCTCCCGGGACGAGGCTTGAACCGCAGACCACTCGGTCGAATGGGCGAATATCTCACAGGTAAACCAAACAAATGCGACAAAGTTCGTTATCGCTCCGCAAAAAAGAAACAAAAATGTTAAAAGTGTTAAATTTCTAAGAAAAAATACAGTTGTTAAATAATAGGTTCCTCGCTGTTCGCTCACATTGAGAATAATAATATGTATTATTATTATTTTGAGAATAGTGGCAAAATTAGGATGTATGTACCTTTATGGTCTTTTCTTATCGTGTTTTGCAGGCCGTGAACGCTTGAACGTTCGAAAATATTCTATTAATATCTACAAATGTTTTTTTTTCAACTTTTTCTCTATGATCAATATTAACGGAGTTATGAATTTTATTTAAATTTAAAAACCACAATTTTGAAACAAAATGGCTAATCAGGCTAGCTTCAGAAAGCTTTCAGAAAAGTTTGATCGAAATCTGGTAACTTTTGATAGGAGGGCGGTTACAGAGTCTCTCGGTTGTCGTCGGCTGAACGCATTGAAATTTTCCGAAAGTTGCGTCATGAGACCTGTTGGCCAACTTGGCCAATAAATCATTCCTCTCCATTAATCAACATTCATTACTAACACTAACACTCGGCGGGAGCAACGCGACATTATTATGTTGCAAGCGGCATATTGGCAGAGATACGACAAGGTTTTATATTTTTTCACCTCTTTGTGTTCTTATTGGTAATCGCGTTCCTAAATGCCTCCCTAGGGCCAGGGACCTTCTTCAGACGGCCGCAATTAATCCTGCAAATATTTGCTCTCGGAGGCTTCCAGCCGCGCGCCAAGTAAACAGGCGCTCCGCGGTGACGGGGTGACGGGGTGATGGGGAGATGGGGTGGTGGGGTGGACGGGAGACGAGGGACGAGTCAGCAAATAAAATAAACATAAAGCGAGTAACGAAATAAATGTTTTTAATTCATCCCAAGACCAAAACCTTTCGAAAACAACCAATCCGGAAAATTCAAATAAAAAAATTCGTAAATACATAGAAGGAAAATGTTTTGCAGGTTCAGAGAATGAATCCCAGGATGCTGGAAATTTTGTCAGTATTTTTGTCAACGTGATTTTTAAAAAGAGAAAAGCAAAATGAATTAGAGAATAAACAAAATTCACAAATTTTTCATACATATTTAAAAATACACGTTATTTATCATGTTACATTAATATGTATCAATTTCATTTTAATGTGTTGAATACCAATAAAAATAGTGTGTACGATCATATAGATTGGTACATTGCCCACGCCTACTAAAACACACTAAGAACTAGGAAAAAGTTTTGAGATAAACCACTTTAAAGTTTTCATGTACTTATAAATTCTTATATTTTTTTTTTTTTTTTGCACATATTTAGAAATATAAAATAATGTTAATTAGAAAATACAATGACGATGAAAAATACCCCTTCTTTGACCATTATTTTAATTCCTCATTATACATTCCTTCGATTCAATTTTCAGACAATACCGATGCTTTTCAAATTCGAAATGGTTCATTGTCAGTTGCAATATTGTTTAAGTATAAACGTAAAAAGTTTTTAGACTTTCCACATAATTGCTAATATTTTAACTTGTTATAGTGTCTTTAACTAGGAATACGATCGGTTGTACCTGCTAAACTCTTCAGTAGATTTTTTAATTTTGTCTCATTTTTATTTACAGCGTTGCAACCCTTCCGGTGTCCCATGCTCTTTTTCACTCTCCATCCGAAATTCACTCTCTCGTTCGAATCCATTCTATCGCTCGATTTACTAATCTCTCGTTCGAATTTGCCAATCCCACTCGAATATATGCCAGCATTTAAATAATATCATGTTATAAACAGATACGTAGATATCATCGTCTCGTTTACTGCAAAACTTTGTACGTGCGTGTATTTGTCCATTAAAATGTACACAAATAAATAAATGTGTTTAATCGTACATTAATATCAGAATCGAGATTGTATTTTAATAATAACATATGCAAAAAAAAAATGTTTTCATATCTTTAATTTCAAAATTATAACACTGCCAGTTTTAAGATTGTCAGTATTTTAATACTGTTTATGATTACCGCGTCGAGACAGTACGGTTGCCGATAAAGATGTATAACGAAATGACAACATTGCAAACGCGAGAATCGCTTAATGTATATTATAAACAAGTTGAAATGTAAAACTTCGCAATGACAGGAAATGGATGCAGACGCCTATAAACAAAGTAATTAGTGAATGTTAAGATCATGCTCGCGTCTTGCCAGTGCGCGCACAGGATGTGGCGGGAAGGAGCAAACATCTCCAGGAAACACTAATCATTAATGGCAATCATTTTCTTGATCCTCGTATTTAGCCGATTGATGACTGTACAAATAACGAGTCGTTAATGCATATAGCCTACTCAACTGTCAAACATATTTAAAAAATCATTTGATTCAATTATGACTACATATGCTCGTTAGCAAACAGAACACAGTTGACAATGAATATTGCTGGAACAAAATTGGAAAAGATACAAAGTATTATATACCTGAATTGCAATATAAATGAAATATGGGATCCGCGTGTTGAAATCAAATGCCGCATTCAGCAAGCTCCTGCAACCTTATCAGATGCTATGTATTCTCGGTATATTTTATAGAATGCTTAACAAATAAATGATAAGGCGACTTTGAGATATGGATCTACACAAGAATGTTTAAAATAATCTGAATGGATAGTTTCGGATGAATAAAGAAAAATAAATATTTAAAACAATAAAAATCCGAAAACTTCAATATCTCGGACATGTAATGAGACATCCAGAATGCATAAGATCTTGCACCTCTTAATGCAGGGAAAGATTGCTGTAAGTCGGTCCCCTAGAAAAAGGAGAACATCATAACTGAAAAACTTAAGGCGATGGTTTGGCCAGTCTACTGTAGAGCTTTTCCAAATTACACTAATTACATAATTAAATATTTAATAAAAGGCAGAAGAAATCAACATAATTATAAAGACGCAAAATGTTACTAGAGTTAAATATGATAATACGAGATATTTAAGGAGGCGTTTGGATGGGAAAATCTTATTTTAAATTATTGATATGGTTGCCATGTCCAATATACAATTTATAATAAACAATTCTATATTGTATGTATTATAGTACGAATTCCATACACGAGTATAATATAAAATTATTTTTATGATACTCTGCATCTAAACAATGGAAAACTTAAATATAATACTTGAAATTTCAACATCTAGACAACTAGACAAAGCGAGTGAGAAAGTGTAAAATTGAACCTACAAGACTGGGTAACAGACATATTTTTGTGTTGAAGCCATATGTCCGCTGCTATCGGGCCGACCTTGGTGCTGATCGGCGCGAGTGGGGGCGCTGCCGTACCCCGGCGTACGTGGGTTCTATCCCGGCGGACCATCGCGGGTCGCGACCATGCGAGGTGACCAGCCATCCAGAATTTCCCAGGGTACTCCCGAGAGAAATATTTGTAATTCCCGTGAATAAACAGGAAACTAGGTGGTGAAAAATTTACTCAAAAACCAGATAAGAGAAATAAAAAAATTGTCTGGTTTTCACTGCTATTAAGTATCTTCTATGCAGATATTATGCCGTATATCTCTGACTTCTATGGCCGACGTTTCAGATCCCATTGCATGGTTCGTTATCAAGGTAATGGCTGATGGCAGAATAGCTCAGAAAACTCTGTACAGAAGAGAAAGAAATATTCTACTGAGAACGAAAAAAAATAGATCTTGATTATGTATTAGGTAATCCCATAAATAATGCGGTATTTTTATACTTCTATTATTTTCCAAAATTAAGATAAACAGAGTTCTTTTTTAATCTAAAATATACCCTCCTTCATTTTCTACAATCCTCTTCCATCTTTCTGGTAGACTTGCAAGGTCCCTTTTCCATAATTCATTTGTCCGTGACGAAAAATATTCTTCCATTACTGTTCTAACCTCGTCTATAGAATTCAAAAATTTTCCATGGAATGATTTTAAAGACTGCAGAATAAATTAGGGCAATGTCCGATGAATATGGTGGCTGAGGCGTCGTTTCCAAAAAAGGTTCATTCCTGAGACGTGATAGCAAACGATGGAACGCAGGTGTAGATGAATGGTTCAATGACCCACATCCAAGCTACAGTGGGATTTTGTTCCACCAAGGTTTGCAGAACGTCCTCGTCGAGCTTTACAGATTTTCCAAGACGAGGCTCGTCTTCTAGGCTGTAGTTTCCGTCTCGGGATTTCTGAAACCACCGTTAACACTGGCTTACGCTTATTGTCTAAAATCCACATATACTGCATTCATATTCCTCGCACTTTCCGTGGCGTTGTCGCTTTTATTGAACTCATAAAGCAAAGTACGTCGAATATGCCTCCCTTGTCACTTCCGTTATAGCTTTGAAAAAATAACTTAAAATCGAACTGCACTCTTCAAAACTTGCACTAAGAATAATTGTGAATTTGGGTAATTTTACCTAATGCAGGTAGTTAATCATATCCCCCTCCGACTTTTATTTCATGTAATTGAAAAATCGCATTATTTATGGGATGACCCGATATTAATCAATTTTTCGGTCGACCGACAAAAATACAACACTGGTTATGGGGATGTCGCACGCCTAGTTCCCTCCTCATACAGCAATACATACTAATGCGCATAAGCAAAAAACCGCATCTCAAAGATTACAATCGTAGAACGTTGACAAATGGCTTTGAATTTCAAGGAATTTCATCAACGCCTTCCAACCTGTGGATACGTTTCAAGTTATTGCAATGTTATTTTGCAATGCCTCTCGCGAAACATTTCTCTAGGAGATTTTTTCCTTTCACAATTCAATGTTCATCCCGTTTCATAATATGTTTGTATTTTAAATAATACACAACTAATAAAATGTAATTTGGGTACCATTTGAAGAGAACATAAAAATGTTTTTTTTTTGCGATAGTTCCAATCATTCCTGAACAAAGGGTCCATGAACCCTCGAGTCGCGGTTCTGCGGCGGGAGCTACGACCTCCCCCCGACAAGGCTGCTCCAAGGCCGCTCGCCCCTCGGCCTCGCCACCTTCCCCTCCCGCGGGCCCGCGCCTAGGACAGGATGCGAGGGCGCCGGATACTGCCGGGCCTGATGCGCACCGGACGCTGCGCACCAACACCGGCCTAACGTCGTGACACTGGCGAAACTCGACGGCAAGTAAAAAGATAAACAATCGAAGGAGTCGATGGGTTCTGTTAACAGCGCAGATAAGAAGCCGTGTCGGTTGGCCGCATTATTAGATAGAGAACAGACGCATCGCCATCGCCGCAGGGAATAACATTGTTGCTATTCTTATTATTGGAAACAAAATCCTAAATGATGACAAATATAAAATATAAGGTGAGCCCACATCTGCAACAAGTTAATTTCATACCTTTTATTCTCAAAGATAAATAAATACGTTTTCTTTATCATTCGAAGCACGACTGACTGAAAACAACAGGACGATTCATCAAATTCCGATCCTTCCATTGAATGTACGATAGTAGAATTCTCATTTGTCTATTGGAACAATATATCCTGAATGTAACAGTATAATTGTAACATGAGGAATACCGAAGGCAACTACTCCCGGCGCTGGGAACCGGTGGCCGCGGGAGACTGCTGGATTCCTGGAAGATGGCGAGGGCGGAGACACCATTGCTGGCGCCCACGTTCTTCTATTATCGGCAAATTCCTGTCTACCGTATCGCTCAAATTGTGGATCTGCTCACACCGACAATCGGCGCAGTGTGTCAGGGCGATTGTTGGTGTGAGCTGATGCCGATCATGAAATCGTTATCCTTCTCGTACAGTCGTATTAATTTCATGCAAAATAATACATTTGAAGTTTTACTTATTTATCGTGA
Organism: Eubasilissa splendida; assembly: GCA_031772225.1. Taxonomy (NCBI): domain Eukaryota; kingdom Metazoa; phylum Arthropoda; class Insecta; order Trichoptera; family Phryganeidae; genus Eubasilissa; species Eubasilissa splendida. The sequence continues at coordinate 34,512,170 of CM062850.1, forward strand.
CTTTTAAAGAATAATATGCTCAACATATCTCTCATTATACTCATTTGTAACCATTCCAAAAGCATGGGTATTCTTCAAGAACGTGAAAAACATTCCCGTAGCCCGCGAAACGAGATCACATTTACTGAAACACGAAAGGGAATAAATCAAAAAGACGCAGAGTGCAGTAAACGCACAAGCCGGCCACATTCCAGCTACCGTGCGGTGATGCAACGACCCCGCGCGCAGTGCATCAACTTCTTATATAATGCACAAAACAATTGAGTAATTATAGCGAGGGGAGGCTCGACTGATCGGTTCTAGCGCACGCCGAGACAGGTTCATTTGTCGGGCTGCGGGGGAGCCCCGCTGAGACCGCTGGCACCGCTGGCACCGCTGGGACCGCAGGGACCGACCGACAGATCTAACTGATTAATCCTTGCGCGGACCACATTATAAGTAATGTTCGATATGCAATCACATATGCAACACTAAATTATGCAATGTTTTGTTTCGTACGCACGTTGCTGCAAGGGTACCGACCGGTTTCCGAGATACAGAGAGCCGAGGCAATGCGAGAATCATTATTAGCGCTGCTTTAGTAAATCTCTCATAATATGCGACGAGAAGCCGGGTCCGGGTCCTGGTCCTCGGTATCCGCAACCGTTGTACGGCCACTCAAACCAGTTATTTTGTTTTATCTCTCATCTCGTAATCGAGCAACAAAAAATATTTATAGGAAAAAAATATTTTCAAATTAGCAACACATTACTCGTTCGAGCGATTGAAAAGATATTAACGATAGCATCGCAAATTCCACCGGGATGAAAGAGCTAAAATCGCAATCGTCAATTAGTCGATCGAAGATCGGTAAAGGTATTCAGCGAGGATGGCTGGCGGGTCTACTTCATGTACCAATACATGGACGCACCGCTGTCTGCGGCACTAACAGCCCCTGAGCACGCAATCACAGTCAAAAGTGCACGGGCATCAGTAGATACCTAGACGGAGCTAGGGACCTGAAGAGATCTCGCCGAGGACGACAAAATGCACTTTTCTGAAGGAAGAACTGGGGGAAAAGATGGCGTAATTGAAATACGCTTTACTAGAAAATGCTTTATCTTGACCGGTCGTTTATTTCTTTAGCTGAAGAAATGTGGATGATGGCTCTACGCGCGTACGGAATAGCTATCGCGTGATAGGCAGGACATAATCCGCCGCCCTAATGGGCGAATAACTCCCTTTTCTCGGATACTTCGTGTACAATAATTGGGTCTACATGGCCCAAAACCCTTTGAAAATATATAATTCAATCAAAAAAAGATTATTCAAAAAACCGGTCCACAACTAAAATAATACGTTTACGATGCAAATTTTCACATATCAAAAAAAAAAAGATATTAGAAAAAAACTAAGCTAATCATAGAATTAGTACATTTTAAATATTTAAAAAAAAAAAAGATATGAAAAGGCACAACTTTCAAGAATTACCAAATTTCGGTGCAAAAAATATTGTATTATTATAGCGAGCGGAAATAAAGCGACGAACAATTGCGGTGTCAAGAAACACTTATCAGTTTTCTGGCGCCCGGCGATCCTAGCTTGGCGCCACCGGACACTGGACACGGTGGACACGGTACCTGGAGTTGCTGCCGCACCGACTGGGAGGAACTCGCCATTCAGGAATACCTTTATGCAACACGCAGAAAGACGTTTCACGTATTATTCTATAATTATTTAAAACTAGCAGGAAACGAAACCGGCTTCTCGCTGGCTTACGCGACCCGACCAAATCTTTAGTAGTAAACGCGAGAATGTTAATTAGAATGTACTTTTAGAATTCTGATCTCACACCTGAATTCAATCTCAAATTAGGATATGCTCTCTAATTTGAATCCACTCTCAAAACTAAGTCTACTTTCGCGTCTGCGTTTATTGTTTATCTGTATCTACTGTTCACCATTACCCAATACAATGTGAGACCATACCTCGCGAACCGAAAATTGTAAGACCATACCTCGCGACCTCCAACGAGTTTCGTTGCATAACGAAATCGTAAACAACCACTTGAAAAAGCTTTAGTTTGAACTGAATCAGGCAATGCGACAATGATTTGGAATCTGAAGAGAATTTCAAATGAATGCAACCACGCAACTCTAAAGCTGTTTACGGGAATGCCAAATGTTGCTAACTCCACTTTTGGCATTTCAAAGAAAAGTGCCACACCTTTTCTATTTAAATTTTTAAATTTTACTAAAAGAAATGGGTTACCGTCCGATTTTAAATGAAACATTCGGAAAAAATGAACCTAGCCTCTCAGCAATAATCATTATTATTGCTTACACTTAAATGGTTTTTTTTTAAATATCAATAGAAAAGATATAAATAAAACTTTAAATACTAATTAAATGTATTAATTAGAAAGATATATATATATATATATAAAATCAATTTTATCGAAAAATATTGTTGTTGCGCTACCGGGATTCGAACCTGGATCTATTTCCAAAACGGGGAACGTGCATTATCCAACTATGCTATAACGACAGTACTTTAGACGATAAAACAAAGTAGCTTTCAAATAATGGAACGATATATGTATTCATTTGAAAAAGTGTAACATATAGGTTCGAAAATTTGTCGTCAAAAGTACTCTCGCTGTAGCATAGTTGGATAATGCACCATCCCCGGTTTGGAAAGAGATCCAGGTTCAAATCCCGGTAGCGCAACAACAATATTTTTCGATAAAATTGATTTTATATGTAATTCTAATTAACACATTTAATTAGTAATTAAAATATCACAGACGTATGTTCTGAATAATTACAACTTCACAATAAGAATGTGTTTTCCTTAATAAATAAAACTTTAATAATGATATTATATTTTAGTAATAACTACAATACAAATATTATTATTTTTTACACGTTTCGTTATTTTAAGGTTACAATGTTTAAATGAATCAACTCACTAGCAATCCCTGCCCCAAGACATAATTTTACATTGTTAGTGATGAAATAAATTGATTGGTATTGCATGATATCAGTGATCTGTGATCGCGGTTTTACGATAATGTTGTAATACGCGAAATAAATTAACAAAAAATTATAACCAAAATATAATTCAATAATCACTGCACCTTTACATAAAAAACATACTTAAATCAGAACTCTCTGCCATAAATAAGTAAATAAAAATACAATAAACCACGAACAAATGAAATATGAATTTTAATACATGCCAGAATCAAGATATTCTCAGATTCTTCATCACTGTTAGTGATTGTAACTTACGAGATATCGGTGAATGACTCGTAGTTCGTAATTTGTGCACTAAATTGTATATTAGAATTCCGTACTCCTCGATTAAAAAAAAACTTTATTTGGATATAAAAGTAAATTTTAGAACATAATAAAATATTTTTTAAATGAGCAAATAAAAGAAATAATGTGGTAAAATTCATTAAATATACATCGACTGTGAAATGGCAAACTCAAATATTGAATGAATATATACTTTGATTTCATATGCATTTTTTAATTTACTCGCATATTAATAACATAAATTTAAAAAACCCACATTAAATAACGTACTTCTCATTTCCTCTAAACCCACTTTAAATTAAGACATTTTAATATAACATCGTAAAATAGAGTTTTATCCTCCTCCTGCGGTGAGTTTTTCTTTCTACAGTCATCATAAACTTACGATGATCAACGAATTGTTATGAATGTTGGAAATGTCAAAAGAAATGTGCAAATATGATCCTAATAATATCGGCGTCATCCAAATGTGACAAATCACGATGACAGAATCAGTTCACCGTCACCCACGAGCGGTTGCGCGGGAGGATTTTCAATATTCTATATCAGTCCCGAGGAAAAAAATTAGTTTGGCGCATTTGTGAAGCCAACAGGATGCCTCGCAATAAACTTGTATTGGTGTAAATTCAGGCGAACGGCTTTCTTAATTGCCAATATAACATCGCCGGCAAGGATCGCCACTTTTATGTCCCTCTCTTGCGGCGTTGCAGCAGATTCCCGGAATATTCCACAATAATTTATGCCGAAGACGAGCTGAAACAATTTGTAGCGACTGTAATGCCGTTCCATGAATGTGTAAAATATAAACCCCACATTTTAATGTGCGCACCGCTCTCCATCTAGGGCCAGTAATATATATACATATTTCATCTTCAAACAAATAACTAGAAGAAAGCTTTTCTCTAGCTTGCTAGTTAAGTGTTTCCGTGCCATTTGCTTTTATGAGTAGTGTAATGTCCGTTTAGCGGTAAATGTTGACTGCTGGACAATCACGGGCGATTAGATCACTCAGAAATTGTGTGTAATACTTAATATTTTTATTTATTTGATATCGTTGTTTAATATACCATTCAATGCCCAAGAAGATATATAACGTTGCGGCATTCGTAACTCAGATCTAAGATGTTGTTGCAGGGGTGGTCCAAATGTTGTCTAGTGTACAACGTGGGTTTTTGCAATCGTAACATTTTTAAGTAAATATATATATTATTTCACCTATATTTTGATCAATCGCTAGGCAAGCAAGCGCATTACCGTGACTACTCAAAACTTCAAAAAGTCAAAAATATACGCTCTGATATTATATCATTTTAATTTAATAATATACTAGCAAAAAACCATCGGATATCGCTCATAGCTTGTTGGGCGCTACGCGTCCATAGACGCCTGGCGATGGGTTATGACAATACAAATAATCTCGGCTCACCGAGACGAAGAATATGTAGACCCAAAATGTGGTGGCAAGACAATATAAATAAATGCATTTCCATTTTTGGCATCAGCGATTGGTGGGACGCAGCCCAATGCAGACACCGGTAGAGGTGTGTTCTCGAGGGGGCCAGGACGATGATGACGATGGTGACATTTACACCTTTACTATGTTTAAATGTATTTAATGTTTTATTTTATTTTTCTTTAACATGAACTATTCAAACTGTTGCCTCACTAATTTAGTAGTATATTCATAACACCTACATTATAATATATTGTGTAAAAATAATGACTGAGCCATTAATTTATAAATAACTTTAAATATAATTTTTCTTCACTCCTAAATTGTTTTTTTTTAATCAGAACAATGACTGATTGCTTAACCACTAGAATGGACGTTTTTATACACCAGTTCTATTAGCTCTTCTAGACGCCGTCACCGTCAGGTTAATGTATGCATTTCAAACGTCAAGCATATATTTGTCTGTAACATGAATTCTAAGCTAATTGAATTCATGTCATTATAAAGTGGGAGTTGAATAATTAAACCATTTCATATTGTATTTTATTATTTTAAAATCAGAGCAAACTAGTTAAATATTTTGGTCTGTTAAATTCAATGTTCTTGATATCCTGCCATCTTCTAGCTGGCGGACCAGAACTACGCGATGATTCGATCACTTGGTGAGGGGGCAAAGTATGCAAAATAATTTATATGACATACATTTTGAAAATCTAAACTGACACTTATATAACAAGAGTAACATAAATACATTCTAGTGAGTCGGTATTTACATAAGACTAAGATAAAAATATCTGAGTAGATATTGAGAATACTATAAGATTTGAATGAAAACATATTACTGTAATGAACTTGGGATTAATTAAAGGTAAGTATTGTCATTTACATCAAAATAGTTGACCCGAGTATTCCGAAGTACAGATAAAAAGTACGTGAACTGAGCCATTAAAAAACTAATTTTAATTATTACAGAACGGGAATACTTAACGCACTCGATTGCGACCAAACTTGGACTGACGATTCACAAGACTTCCCTTTAGACGCCAAACAATGGTATAAGTGTTTAGTGTTGCCACCTCGGTAGAAAAAAATCGGCGCACGAACTTTTTGTCCACGCCTCAAATTTGAAGTATGTAATATTATATTTGTATTGAATATATCGATTTGTATGAGATAGTATGAATATGGTGGCCATCAGCTCTCCGTAGAAGCCGAGTGAACACCATCACCCGCGGGGCGAGGAGGTGGGGTGGGTGTAAAAGAAAAATATTCGCCAATCAAGGTGTCAATCTGCAAGATAATGTATCGAGAATCCCTCGGAGGCTACGGCAGACAAACAGTGTAAACCAGTCACATTTATTATCGCTTCGTGCTCCTTGCATAACTATAATGCTCGCCCCCGGGCGGTGTAAATAAAATCATAATTATTGCGGAGAGGCCTTGTCACACTGCATACAGTCAGCCATTTAAACAGCTTCCCCGTGAACGGGGTACACCCATGCCAACTTCACGGACAACATCAACCGAAAACTTAAGCAGAACTAATTAATTACCTACATTCAATCATTTACACGTTATAAATATAATAACGTGAAAATATTACCTAAAGCGGTTAATAGTGAAAAAATTAAGTGAAAACACGTATCCAATGTAAAGAATGCAAAATAATATTTGTATTGAAGTGTATTCAACTTAATGTATTAACCTCCCAAATAACTCAATTATTTGTTTAGTTATCTATGTAGTTAATTTTTTTATTATACGTTTTAAAAATACGGTTAAATAAATAGATATTTAACAATATTTGATGTATAATAATATTTGATTGACAATATGTCTAAGAACACACAATTACTGGATTATTACTTCCAAGGCATTGTTATTAAACAAGTTAACGATATCTCATAGAAACGAAGCTATTTACATTATATTGTATAGGAATTATGAAAGTATTAACAGTATTTGAATATGTTCTTGAACATATTCAAATAATGTTAATATAATATACTGCTCTAAATAAGAAATATATAAAATTTTAAATATAATTTTCATGCGCATTTCTAGTATAATGTGTTAATCATTTGGCATATATACAGATAAAGAATATAGCTTTAATTATTTCTAAAAATAAGATTCTCATTAGCGACATCTATGTTGTTTCAAGGAAATGAATATCAAATTTTCAAACCATAGATAGCGACAGTGAAGTTGTAGATAATATATGAAGTGTTTATATGAAGTGTTTCTACATAGTGACATATATACAACTTCCAAAAATTTGATAGATATGAATGTTGATTGAGTGAAATGGTGAACGTTACATTGTATAAAGTGATCACTTAAGCCAGCCGAAGACAGGTCGTAAGCCCTGTAATAATACTTCCATACTTCCCATATAATATAATATAAATAGCTTCGTCTCTATGGGATATCTTTAATTTGTTTAAAGAGATAATTACTTATTTTGAATTCATTGATAGTACAAAAAGGCTGTCCAAAAACTTAGGGTGATTCATGAATGAAAAGATATATGCTGGGCATCGCACAAAGAGACAGGAGAAGAAACGTGTAGACAAGATAGTTGATATAATTAAATACGCCAAGAAAATGAAATGGCAACGCGGGCCACGGTTGGAGATGCGGTCATCCGGTGGGTGGTACCCGAGGGGAATCAAGAGGTCTACGTGGCAGCAAATATCAATGGAGAGAAAAGAGTTGGAGACACTTGGGGGGGGTCTTCATCCGGCAGTGGATAGAAAACTGCTGCTTATAATAATAATGATGATGATGGCATGAAATTAGTTAAAACAGCTAGACAATATCGCAAAAAATAATAAGTTACAATTAACAATGATTTTAGATATTATCCACAGATATAATATATCATAGAAGTTCCATATTATTCGCGCTCCCTTCCTAGTAAAAAATAAAATTGTGTGAACTTTGGAAGGAAATATTGAGTTCATCGATTTCAAATTACAAAATTTATTTATTTGTGAACAGATTAAAAAACAATTTTGATAATCTTAACAGATCGAGGCAAAATGTGAAACTGCCTGTGTATATGAGTCATTAAAACATTTTTTCTAAATAATAATGACAATGCTGTAACCATTAATGGTGATCGCTATCGTCACATGTTGGAAAACTCCTTGGTGGCCGAATTGGGTCGATTGAGCCTGCAACACATGTGGTTTCAACAGGACAGTGCCACCTCACACACATCCCGAGATGCGGGAAATTTTTCCGGCCATATAATGTCAAAAGATGGTGATATCGACTGGCCTCCTCGATCATCCGATTTGACGGCTCCAGACTATTTTCTGTGGGGTTACTCGAAAGGAAAGGTCTACGCCAATAAGCCAATAACAATTCCGATGCTACACCACAGGACAATATTCGAAATGAAATTGCTGAAATAACACGTCAAGAGTGCGAAAATGTTATGAAAAATATGGTTAAAATAGCGCGCATTTGTGCCGCCGCCAGAGGTGGCCACTTGGCCGATGTCATATTCCGTACATAACTGTAATAAACCAAATAATCGATAAATAAAAACCAAATTATACCCACCCTGTAGATAGATATCTTAAATAAAAATATCCAACGGACATAATTATCATTAAGGTCAGTTCGCTGAGAAAACTTCATAGTGGGGTGTCGTGGCAGAAAGGTCCAGAATGTTCGCTGTTAGGCGCCACGGCTGGCGGCAGAGATACGATACGGGCTTCCAAAGTCTTCGTAACTAGTTCCGGTAAGATTGCGCTGGGCATAAAGCTCTGTATAAAGCTCACCATGAATCAAGTTATTATCGAGTTATTGCCTTATAAATATGACGTGTAATAAAAGTATATCATTTTAATGATGCATTAATAAATTGTACGCGGAATACCTATCGGGGAGGTGGGTATTGCCATTAAACGCTGATAAATTAGCTCACTAAACTTATTAACAAAATGTATTTATTTGTTCTAAAATGTAACACAACAATAATTACTCAGTGAACGAAAGTAAAACACTGCCATATCGTATTTTATAAATATCATTTAAATATGAATTAAATATATTAATTATAAAGATATACATATAAAATCAATTTTATCGAAAAACATTGTTGTTGCGCCACCGGGATTCGAACCTGGATCTCTTTCCTAACCGGGGAAGGTGCTTTATCCATATGCTTGGATAAAGCACTCAATATCATTTACGTCGTAGAACATTAGTATTATATGCAAATGTTATTATGTGAAGCCCATTCAGCGGGTACTACAGTAAAACTCGTCACGAAAAATTTAGCAACATATTTGTATTCTTTCACTAATTACCTTGTTTTATTGTCACCTTTATCGATAATATTATCGAGCGCCGAGTGTCAATCCCGTTACCTCTCATACGCTAAGCGAACACTCGACCATCTATATTATTGATATATATTTTATAACTTATACGTAACTTTTTCAAATTTTAATAATATTTATTGTTAATAATAGTTACCCCTGGTGAAATTAGTAACAAACCATTATTAATGTGAACTTTTTAAATCGCTATTGTCACGCCTTGTTTGAGATTCTCGGTAGTGAAGTGGTAGGGCCGGTTCGGTTCCCCGCCATCGAGAAGATTTTTGTTTAATTTTATTCAATTTATTAATATTTCCTTGAACCTGAAAAACACATTCTACACAGGGGTGTAGTGTGATGTGTCTGAGGCATGTAACATGTTTTTTATTTAAATGTGGTATCAACATACTACATTACGAAGGTGTTTAATAATATTATTGAAAATATTATATATTATAAATACAATTAAATAATAATCCGAACAAATTGGATACAATCGGATTACAGTATACTCGGATCAACCGGATTTGTAAAATTATTTTTATGTTGGAAAAGTATAAGCAGTCATACATAGAACGTGTCATCATTCAACAAAAATGACGATCGTTTTGGTGGTCAAAGAAGAGGAACTTCCCTTAGTATTGAAGATCAGTCAAGAAACAATTGTCAAACTAAACATTTCTTAATGAATACATTAAATGAGTATTTAAAACATCACAGACCGTCTGTTCTGAAAAATTGCAACTTAACAATAAGAATGTGTTCTCCTTAATAAACATTTCTTACTAAATTATTATTTTTAATACTTTATTTTATTACAATTTTGGTTAGCGATGCTCTATATATTTACATAAATAAGTTTGACTACTGAATGGGGCAACATAATTTCACGAAGAAAAGAAAGATAAGTGTATCCGTTAAGTCAGTATTTGAGAAATAAAAATATACTCTCAAAGCTCTACAATGCCTCAAAACAATAGTTTTCAATGGATGCATCCTCCCAGTCTCAGATATTCGCCGCAGGACAAAAGTAAAAGGAATAATGTATATTTAAGAGAAAATCACCCCGATATGGACTCTGATTAGTGAGTGGACAGGGAATAGATAAAATGAATATGTGATAATGAATACTATAAATAAATCTAAAATTACATTTTAAAACACTGGATGGACACTGTAAAAAGGTGGTCGAGTGAAGGTCTCGTCAGGAATACGAAGCGCAGACATAAAAAAATTACAAGCAGCTGAATGCAAAAGACGGGGGTATAGAGGAATGAAGCAGTTAGAAGAAGTCGTTAAGAGGGGTGGACGGATGCGAACTGAAGAAGATATATATTGCATAAAAGTAGACGCGACGACCACGTAACGGATTTGTATAATTATTAGCAGTCGGGAATGAATCACTCTTCATTTAAACATGGCACGGAATTGAGATCTTCGGACATGACAGTAATTTGTGCTGCAAAGGGACTACGGGCGGAGCAATGGCGTCCGTGTTCTACAAGGATGCGAGAACGGACGGGACAGGGCGGGGGCGGCGGAAATTAATTACGAGTATTTATAACAGCCCGTGGATCTTTCTGCCGCGAATCTTCCTCGAATCACACTCTCGTCGCTGGGCTCGACCGACACACTATCCGACACTATCCGACATAACGAGGCGACTGACGTGCTACAAGTATTATGTGAGAAAAGAAAATATATATGTACTTCAATAGTCGCGCTTGTACATTAGCATTAATTTGGAGATAATCATAAATTTGTTAAAATTTCCCTTACCAAATTACACATAAATGAAGAGTTTCATTTAATTTAAATCGTAAAAAATTTTATCAAATTTAGTAAAAATTAAATATAGTCAATAAAAAATGTGGCTAAATATTTAACAACACTCGCAATATCATTCATCCTGCCTCAAATTCCGTAAACCTTCTGGATACAGGGAGTAGAATTAAAGCTTTCCACGTCTGCGGTACAAGCAGAGACGGGGTGAGAGGACGCAAATGTAAAAAATAAAATTTGCAGTGGGCCCGAACCTAACCTAACCTAACCTAACCTAAACTAAAGTAAAGTACGATGATGATACTACCTTTCTAGCAAACAGCGTTGACGATGTTAAGTAACGTTTGCTAAAATCGATGCTCTCCATACTGCGTAAGGAAATAAGCCTCGAGATAAAAACAAAGATGATGGTCATTGATAAAAGTAATCGAATGATATAATAATAATGTATAATATATGTAATTGAAGGAAGAAAATGTGTGAAATCAGAAAGCCTTAAAACATTACGGTTAGAAATTTCATTGACTCGTACAAGCACTGGGATAAGATAGGCTGACGATAGAACAAATAAACGTGATTTGTTGTTAGTATTTGAAACATTGACTCGCATCGACGACAGATGGCGTCACACGGAGTGGGCAAAACGAAGGATGGAGCGGTTGGTGAGACAGAAAGCGAAAGTGGGCGACAACGGCGTTAATAGAAACATTCAGGCACCCCATGGGCGGACGGCCATGTTTGTAGTTTAATACCTGTCACCTGCCAAAGGGTAAAATAACAGAATTAATCGACGGCGAGTCGTCGCGCGTCGCGCGGGGCGGCCACGGGACGCCGTCTAATGAGAGGAGCGATAAATAATGCTTAGCATTCATTACGCTAGGCATAATGGCGTCCATTATTTATGTTCTGACAAAATATTGAGGGCGTACGTGTACGTACTCGTGTATAAAATAAAGCGATTAACAAGAAACTCGGTCCGAAAGAAAAGCAAAACCTTTCACACGCTAATAAAATATAAATACCGTTACAAAACCTTAATTCTCGCATAATTAAGTAAAATAGTCATATATATTTCACCACGTTGTCGCAACAACAGCTATCTATTATAAAACGAACAATTCTATATACCATTCGCCATTTACCCGACTAAATAATTCTAAACAAAAAACAAAAAAAGGGAAATTTGTTTTTAAACAAAATTTTGTACTACATACACGACTGAGTTTAATTTTTGTCACGATTATAGTTTCGAGAGGTGCAGTCCTTCTCATCAAAAGGCGTAAATGACAATTGTGAGTTATAATTATTAACACAATAAATAACTACCATGTCAATCAATGTTATTTATTGCTGGGCTAACGATACTGGCAAACTTTTATGCGAAACAAGACCACCGCGTACTAGGCCACCACCGCTTATGAATGTGTATAGTGATCAGTTTTGAACATCCATGTTTGTGTATCCCCTTCCCATACTCTTCCGAGATTAATTAGGCGTAAGATGTTGTCTTTTGTGAGGAAAAATATAATCGAACCGATTATAATGTGTCCACCCTATCATCTACTATGCAACTCCCTCACATGATGTCCGCCGACAATACAACATGCGACTTTAAAAAATGCATAATGAAGGAGAGGTCGCATGTTATACAAGTCAAGAGCTCTGTAGTATTTATAAAAGAGAGTTATTGGAAAGGGGAAGAGATCTTGCGAGCTTAGTTTTTACTTTTATTTAATTGGAAAACAAACAGTTAATCAAATGTAAAACATACGTACGTAGTACATGTGTTCTCTAAATTAACAATGCGATATAATGAAAGACAGTACTTTGATTTTAAGACTTATAAATTTAAAACAATAATTTATTTAAGACTTTCGTAATAATTATTCAATTGTACGCATATTAAGGCGGCTCTACGAGTATATACAGGTTGTAACAAACCTAGGCCACAATATTTTATGGGTGGATATCTGACTAAATTACGAGTCGAAAATGTTCAAGGAATATGTGCAAATACTGCACTGATACGGAAAATATATATTTTTTTAATGTTTACAAAATCATGTTAAGCTTTAAGTCTACGTACTTAGAGATAAATATTAGAGAAATTTATCCATTATTAATCTACATATTTTTATGGAATTCTACAAACTTACCTCGGAAACAGTAAAATGTTACAATTAATTGAAACCAATCGAAGAAATTTACACCCTGTATAATTCGGCGTTGCAGTTAGAAAAAATTAATTTCAAGATACCTCGAGAACTAAAGCTTCTGCTAGAACCATCTATTTTATTTAACTTATGCCCTTAGAACACTTCACAGACAGATGTACAGATATCCCAAAATAAAGGGACAAAGTCACTTGATGAAATAATGTCAATACTCGGCCCGCGACGCGAATACAAGTATGATACAAGCCCAGATCTGAGCGAGAGTCGTGCAATTACTTCGCTCGCGTAACTCTTACATATTGCATTACGATTCCTCCGCACGCAGGCGCGGTCGCGTGCAACGGCCGCGGGGGCGCTCGTCTGCAGCAGTATCGCCCGTTCTGAAAATGCGATCAAAATTGTTTATGTTTCGACCGGTCGTGACAGCGGATTGTGATCCCCCGACAAGCCGAGAACGAGCGATGTCTACCGACGACGTGGCAGAAAAAACATAAAACCATTCTAACACCTACTAGAGTCAGAACAATCGGGCCCTGCCATTCGGGTGGTGTTGACCCACTTCAGACGGTTGTTTGTGCGTGACGAGAAAAAAAGGCATAATAGTTTCCCGATACGAGCGTTGATAAGATGAGAACGAAACGTGGGACGGTCGAAGAATCGCGGTGCACAGATGTGCGAAAAACAATATGTCAAGATTTGCACCGAAGCCGTCGTAAATATTGTCATGTTCAAATGTTTATATTATAGTTCACGTGTCGTTAATTTTATCACCTGAAGGCGGCCAAGTAGAGTAAATATAATAACACTACCTGTTAGATGAATATAAATAGAATTAACACATCAACAGAGACAATCGCAAAAGTAGCTCAAATATTACGTAACTTATTCAATTATTATTGTCAAGAAGATGTTTTGCTAAATATTAAATGATTTGATTTCTAGCAAATATCTAGGGGTTGCTAAGTATTTCTGAGAATGGTCCGAATAAACAAAAATTGAAATATATATAATCAGTGGCGTGGCTAAAGTTTGTGCTGCCGGGGCGGGCCGGAGCTACAAAATTTTAAAAACCATCAATACGATTACAACAAACGCGGCCTACTGTATATAATTTTATAATACTCTCCACTCAAATACCACTAACATCGCATACCTATAGACAAAAATATATGTAAAAAAAAAATACAGCTTATTTATTTTTATTAGAGACTAGATGAAAAAAAAATAGATGTGTATATGTTTGAACTGTGCCCGTCTTACTAGAATATTCTGTGTTGAGACGGGCATAGTTTACAATTGTACAATAAATTGGTTTACAAGTATCAGACCGAAATTGACATTTACCTCTCGCGCATACATCTTATATATCATACATGAGGTGTATGTATAAAAACCAATTACAAAGTAGACTTTCAGTATATTATTTTAGGAAATGTATTCCCTATAGCGATGCTTACATCGTAAAATAATTGTGTTGCGTTTCTTCTACTCGACGTTATTTGAGTAGGAGAAACGCGAAGAGCCATATGAGATGTAAAACTATTTAACCACTTTCGCTCAGTATTATTTGGAAAAGATTTAATTTTATCTTTCTGACATTTTTGGGTTTTCAGGGATTTTTCGGAAACTGTCGGACGGTCCCGGCCAATCCGGGATGGTCGGCCACCCTAAAGACAACAGACTGACAAGGATTAATATTGGGAAAGCATCTACGTCATAGATTGGCAATAACATAAGTACCCATACCGGCACTATACGCTACTTCGTACACATCATACAATTATTTTCCTACCAATCCAATCATTCACGACGGTGGCTGGTGTCCAAATAGGACACGGTGAGAACAGGAGGCTGGATTAGTAGACACAACAAATAATTCTCAAATTGTATTCCCAGAGAATAGAATATGAAAAATATTGCCTTAAATGGATTACTCGCCTAGTCTATTATTACGCGACTATTATTTGAACCTTTGTTTTTAAAAATATGATAATCCAGCGTGTAGCGAATGCGGTACGGAAAAAATGAGGTGCCACTTATGCAATCAAATAGCTCCGGGACTTTTGTTAAAATATGACTCGATTGAAACGCTGACAATGTCAAAAATACGTCTTGTTTACGCAAAGATTTAATTTTCAGAGAGTAAATACTTTTACTGTTGCATAAATGTGTCATAAACTATCGGATTTATGTTTCCACCAAGAATGTGTGTAGAATGCCCCTCATCCCGCAACTAATGTTCCAAACCTGCCTCCTATATGTACACTTTATTCCATGTCTACTCATGTACTGTTCTGTAGATATTTTGCACCAAGGTTAGTGTCAGACCACATAAATGAAATATAATCATAAGAGTAGGGGCTAATTTCTGCACAGAAAAATAATTTTATGACAGCTTCGAGGAACCAGAGCCCCTCGTCTGAAATAATATTTTACTCTTAACGGTAGGTAGTAATAAAAATATATATATTTTCCAAACAAGCATTTTTTTCGATTTCTCACTGCTTCAAAACTGTCTGACGTTTGATTCTAGGAAACACTGAGCAGTGTGAAACGTGATTTTAAACATCTCCAGAGAACAAAATCAAACGTAGCAATTAACAGACTCTTCGATAAATTTAAATCTAAAATCGGTACCTTGCGGATCGCGAATTAGAAGAACGTCTACTCATACTGGACAGTTTAACGCGTGGAAGATTCAAATATTTCTGAGTCATTATAAAAATAAACAAAGAAAAAAAACGTTCATGCACCGCGTAGAGAGAGAGGGATAGAGAGAGAGAGAACGCTCATATTACATCATGCGTCTCGGGAGACATCAAATATGGACAGTGTTAAAAATAGAAAAGGCTACGTAAATGGTGTAAGACTAGGTACCGGAGCTTTTACCCGGCCCCGGGCGGGGCGACTTCTATAAATAGCCGAGCCGCGGAGCTTCACCGGGCCCGGCCATCTCATCATACCCGTTCTCGCTGACGTCCCAGGCCGCGATGGTAATCGCTGGGAAACTGCACGACGCAACAACGCGATGCCCTCGCATCGGCGAAGACCCGCCAGGCTCGCCAACTAGTCGCCGTACCTCGATGCATTTCGATGAATTTCCCGCCGTCCACTAGACCAGCTCGGAAACAGAGGTTTTTGCGTATCGTCACTTACTGTTACGCCTGTTAGGGTGACAATACTGACAATCTTAACCCCGTAGAATTGAAGTGAAAAAATTGTATCGATGAGAGAAGAAAGAAAAGTAAAATCACTTTATTTTTTAAATATAAAGTTGCAATTTTGAAACACGAAGTGTGATCTTTTTTAAACGATGGATCTTTCTAATTGATTAGTCTAATTTGTTTTAAAATACATTGAAGTGAAAAAAGAAATTAAATGTGACAAAACTACAAAATAGTCGCGAGACACCACTATCAGAATAATAACGTAGAATAGTAAACAAGCGTTGACAAGCGCATTGAACACGAAACGGTGACAATTTCAAGAAACCAAAACACGACCTAAGACAAGTGCGAAAGACGGTTTATGTGTTACAATACAGCACCAAGAGTGTTCTTCTTCCACGGCACTACATCCCAGGTGGGATTTGGCTCTCCGCCGACTCCTATGTCCGGCCATTCTTCTCCGGTTCCCGGAGCCTCCCATCCTGCGCTCCAGTCTCGGTCTGCCTCTGGTCGCTTTCACTGCGGTATCTATAATACTCGGTTATGATCTTCGGTGTCCTGCCATCTGGCATTCTTTCAACACGGCCAGCCCAGCACCGATAGTGTTACAATTTAGTGAAATGGACTATTTAAAATTATGCACATTCAGAACAAAAAGGTATTTTATTCCTATATTACAAAGGATGCAACGTGCGTGTTTTCTTTCAAATTTCCATACGCGTGACACAAAGAAGGATATTATTTATAAGATGCGACTGTACGGTATATCTCAATTAGGTTGCCCCCATTACAGCAGAATTATCAGCGGCGGCGGAGAGAAAACAAAACAATATTCACTATCAACAATACGACTCGGCAAAATGCAAAGAAAGTGCGGATTCAGGTTCCGAGCGTGTCCGCTCATCGATGTGCTGCGAAGTGGAAAATGTGTTCTCACCAACTCTCGGCCTGCCGTAATGACCAATTTGTATGCGTGCGTATAAGTAACAGTGTTGGCCCTTCACGGTCAATTAGAACTTGGCGGAGTACAATGCGGGCGCACCGTAATATTCCCGGGACTCGGTTCACTGGAGCTTTCCTATTACGTAAATTACTACCCACAGGTGAGGCTGGACGAAGATAAATGTCGGAATTCTCACACGCTCGGGGTCCACCGATACAAAACTGCATCACACCGTGAAATAAAATAAATAGTCCGCGTTTAAACGGGGCAACTGCTCAAAACAAAAGTACCATTAACACGATACTCAGCAGCGACAGGGGCTCTCGACGGTGTCTAGACTGGTTTTCACCCAGATTGCTATCTGCCTGGACATTATTTTGGACATTCAACATTTCTTACGTTACGTTAGAATCAACCTCAACCTCGACCGCCAGTTCTTTTTGGCAAAACTGAGACGAAATCATTTTCAGATAAAGTACATTACAAGTTAAAGTACATTAAATTTCAACCATGACGTTATTACACCGTTCGACCGAACTGATAACAAATATTGCAAAATATCGAAAAACTCAAAACAGACGTCGCGTCAATAGCACATTTTTGTCGATAATTTTATAAATAATAAAAGATGTCGCCATATTTTTGTAAATAAAATTTAATCATTTCTACCTACGTCCTGATCTTGTGTTGCATAAATGGGTACTACGTGGGTGGGAAAATAATTAGGGTTTATGACCATCAAATTCATTTTCTCAACAAATAATTTACTAATAATATTAATAGATTAGAATCAACACATTTTTGCCAATTAATTACGAGTTTATTTATTCCGCTGGTGCAAAATTCCGAAATTCTGGAGTTGATAGAATCTCGAATTGCACTTGATGAAGTTGTTGAAATTCTTAAAACAAGAGATAATCTGTTGGCGAGTGTTGGCGACTACATGAGGCGATATTTCATAGCCCGACAAGCGTGAACAACGACAGCGTAGAACAAACTTCGTAACGGCAATATTACGTTCAGTTCGTGCGGCACCCATTTATGAACCTATTTTTTATTTTTCTAGCCGTTTTATGTGTTCCAGAACTATTCGATGAATAACGCCCAAATCTTGCGTAAGCTCACGAATTTTCGTATGCGGTTCTATTCAATTAGCGCCTTCAGTTGGTCGTAATCAACCTTCTTCGTTTTCGAGGCTCTCGTCCCCGACACGACATTTTTGAAACCACCATTGCACCGTGCGTTCCTTAACAGTGGTCACATTTAATTTATCAAAATACAGACAAAAAAAAAGCACTTCAAAATAATGTTAACATGAATACGACGAAATGACACTTTCATTAAAAATAAATAGGATAAAAAAAAAACTCAATTATTTTCTTACCAACCGCTATCAGTTGATGTATCAGGGCGGTAGTGTTGTATTTGTTTTTTATATACATGTCTTTTATTAATTGTGTTAATGCGATTCATCCCGCTTTCGCTTTAGCAACAACAGAATACATGATAATATATTCTCCAGTGGAGTATCGCGAGTCTCGAGGAGGAAGCTTCAAGGTCAACTTCCCGCAGGAGTGGGCAGAACGAGGGCCGACTAATCACACGGTATTGCCAAAATCCCAGAGGAAACAGCGCACCTTCTTAGCGGCACCTTCGCCGCAGGGGTGGAATATCGAATATGGATCGGAGTAATTGGAGGATCACGCGTCTCAGAAGGAAGATAGATGGGGGAACAGAAATTGGATGAGAACTAAATCAAAACGGAGTAAAAAATGTACAAAGAAATGTTTTTAATTGGTGTAATAATTTACAAGAGTCCGATGGAATGATGAAGTATTATTTTGGTTAATGTGTTCAAATACACTAACACAAGCCAACATCCCGACAGATACATATTTATCCACGTTTAGAGATGCAACTGTCGGGATGCATGCGTCATGTCACGATGATACCATTACCTTTAGAGATACAGCCTTCCTGAATTAGCTGAATTCTCACAAAGAGATGGAATTTAAATTGAATAAAAAGAAGAGTCGCATACATGTAATACTTCTTACTATTAGATCGTTTTTTTTTAATTATATTGTAACATTAATTATATAGTTTTATTATATTGTTATTTATATTGTAACATAACCAAAAACGAAAACAAACTCAAAACATATTATGTACAATTATCATTCGGGGGCATAGTCACAGTAATCGTGAACTGATCGATGTTGAAGTTCTCGGCCAGTGTCCTAGTGGTGCAACTTTCGTCCTCTTCCACAGCCGCCAGAAGAGCCTGGTCATCAAAATCCGAAGATCGACTCTTTCCTGACTTGTGGTCTAAGCTGGTAACACCATCTTTGAAGCAAACAAACAACTCTCGGCATGCCCTTTCGCTAATCGTTCCTTCGTTGAAAAAATCGTTGAGATCGCAAAATGACTCAGCAGCTTTCTACCCTTTCTTCAAGTGGTACAGCATAATGTGGCGTATGGTTTTCTAATTTCCTAACCCTATTAAAGAATTATATTATGACAAATTTCAATTAACATCAAATTAAAAAAAAAACGTCGCGATAAAAACGTAGGATAATTATGTATCAACCTAATATTATTAAACTACGCTTGCGCTACGAACATTGGTGATCTCGCGGCACAAGACTCGAAGCCCGTCCGCTAGATCACTAGGCAAATTGTCTTACTTCTAGACCGACACCCATAAATCTATTTCAAAAACGTCAACATTCCAATTTTACCCAAAAGAGAGTTGTAAGCTATTGAAAGTGTAATGGCGCGTGTGTACGAATGAGACTCGTCTCGGAGATACTGTCCTTTGACAGTACAGATTGGAGTGCGGAGCGATATGATTCGGATATGCCACAAGACTTATGGATCAATGGAGAGACTGGCGGTACACGGTAGAGTCGGGAAGATCGCCGACTAGACGGACGGATTTAGTGGAGTCTGCAACCGATGGCTCACTTCGGGAAGCCGTCAGAAATGATGCAGATCAAAGCAGATGGCGCCGAATAGTTTTTGTGGTGTCATAGCAACCGCGATCGTTCTACCGAGAGTTTAACGAGGGGGAGGTATAATACATTATTTTGCTTACAGAGCAGAACGAATACATACCGATATTTACAGCCAAATCTCTGTGATGAGAGATCAAAGTGTAAATGCTACCCGTAAAAATCTCACGTACATTATCACCATAGAAATGCACATTGGAGAATCACAATCACAAGTGTATATGAAAATCAAAGCGAATGAATATATCTGCCTTTTATCACATCGCGGGGTGGATAATTTACAATCCGCGGGGAATGAGCGCGGCGGCGAATGGTGGTGCAGTTATGATTAGCATAATGTCTTCATGCGAACTGAATCCGAGCACACCAAGTACTACACACGCAATGAATACGACGACATAAATACAAATGTTTCCATGTATTCTATTACAGATACTTCTGTAGCATTGAATCGGGTCCTGCAACATTTCATCAACAGTCATTGTCAAATGTATTAAGATTTTTTTCATTAATTGGCAATGCAGTTGGCAATAGTTTTTAGTGCAACGTGATTATTTAATTTTGTTTAATAAACCAAAGTTTGTAGTCAATTATTGTTGTCACTATAGTGACAAAATTTGAGAGGTGCAACAAGTATGAATGACGATAGTCGTCAGCTACATCTGTAGATGAGAAAGACTGCACCTTTCGAAACTATCTATTACTTTTATTTAATCGTCATCAACATCACGTGGCTACGGTCGATCACCATTGCGGTCTGTCTTCTTGATAGGACTAGAGGAAGTCTTCAAGTCATGAACGCCATGTTTTTCTCAATATTGTCGTCCCATCTTCATCGAGATCTTCCCCGAAGTTACGTCCTTTGGGATTGCTGAAGGGTCATATGTACCCAGGAGGAGGCATTTTTTGGACATATCTGGCCGAGCTGAATCGAGCGTTTATTGAATCTATATATATATATAAAGAGGATTGTCTGTTTGTTTGTTTTTTATACAAATCTAGTTTTATTCCGAGCTTGATGAAATTTCATACATTTGACCTTTAAAACTTGACCTTTCCCACCCAAATTTTGCACACTTGACGCTCAAAATTAGAGGAAGGTCACTGTCAACATGAGATTTCGAAAAATCACCCCCCATCCCCCTTTCCACCCCTTAAAGCAGAATTTTAGTACTTCTTGATGTAATTCTGCACACTTGACGTTCAAAATAAGAAGAATATTATAGTCTACATCTAATTTCGAAAAAAAAAAAAACTACCCCCATCCTACTAAATAAAGCCTCTTCACTCTGTGTAAAGCCCAGGCAACGCCGGGTACATCAGCTAGTAGACTATAAAAAGGGGTTGTAAGGCGGAGGACATAAAAGTGTGGCAAATCGTTTCACAACCGAGTACTCGTACACAAGTGATTCGTGGATACGATAATTGCTCGCGTACAGCGGATATCTTCGTTCGTTGTGTTTGCTACCATGAACCGTAGCAGAACCACATATCGCTAATGCCTAGCGCTTCAAATAGCGCATATTTTATTATATTTATCATCGTTAAGTATTACATTTCATATACGTAAATGAATAACATTATTTATAAAAACATTTTATTCTTCCGTTCTTGAACAAGTTTAGTGCCCAGTTAAATAAAAACATCGGGGTCTCAGATTAGATTATCTATATAAAATTGAATACGTGTCTGTTCTCTTTAAAATCCTAATCTAAACCAAATTTTGAGAAGTTTCGCTTTTGGACCCTGCGCAAAATCCCTCCCCACGATATAAATGTGTATTATATTAAATGCCAACCGTACCCAATTTTGCCCAGCGTCACTCTAGGACCCTGAGGAAAATGTTTTAAATTATAACTAAATCTGAATCCCGAGAAACGCCGAACACGGACCGCTAGCAGTTTATGATAAACTTTAAGATATTAATAAAAATTAAAAGATAAGAAGAATAATAATTAACACAGTTATCGTAAAACAATTATGTATATAAATTAAACGAGAAAAGGATGACAAACGCTTGACCCTAAGAGAGAGAGGAATGATAAATCAGATAAAAGTAAATAAGAATTTAAAACACATAAACAAGCAAAAAGTATAGAAATAAATTAAGGAATCTTACCTTTAAGGTGAGCAGAGTCAATAGCGAACATATTGAGGGCCGTGAGCTGTAGCAGCCGGCCGCAGTTGATGGGCAGAGGAGAGTGTCGAAGGAGGGCGCGGAACTGGCGCAGCATCACACCAGCGCTGGACGAGAACGTCTCCATGCTGCGGAAACAGGTGGAACAGTCAATAAGAGGAGCAGAGGAAAATTGTAGTAGATACCGATTTACAAAAGAAATTCGAATATTTTCATAATATAATATCTTAGCATTTGTAGCGGATGTTATATTATATATAATATAATATAGAACGTTATGATAATGACCCAAAAACAGCGGGAAGTAAAATGAAGGAACAGGCAATAACGGCAAATACTATTTAAGTGCAGACCATTAATTGGTATTAAATGTATTAAACATACCAGCCCGATATGAAGCCGCAATCGTGCGCTATTGGAGCAATCAAAATGGAAATATCACTCGGCGGTTAACTGCCCACAGAAACGTATAAATCCCTCCGTTGGCGCAGCTTCCACGTCAGTCGTAATAAAACTCTTTAAATAGATAGCGCCAAGGATCAAATAAATACGAAACACCTCCACCAATCATCGGACGGGAACACATCAATTCGATATGGGCCCCATTCAATGGGCCGGGACATGACACTCGCTATGCATTTATTCTCAACGGTAACAAGACCGCGGGAGCTTTAACCGAGACTTATGTGAATAACTCAGTGCAAGTCCGTGGGCGGAGACAGTACCGCCGCGTTCAACCCTTCTTCAACACTTTTACCCTTTTTACTCATTTTACGGAAGATTTATTTTCTGACTTTCACCAAAAGTTTTATCAAAATTTTACCCATCAACACTTGTCTCAATTTTACCAAATTCGTGGGAGTTTTCTCGTTTCGCGGAATTTCAGTTGCTAACTTCCGTCGCCGATCTTTCGACGTTTCAATTATAAATAATATAAGTACATAAATATTACAATAAACTAAATTTAAAACTCTGCAAATGAAAATAAATTCAATTCAATTAACCAATGAAGTTGATTATTCTTTGGCCATTTTGTTATTTTCAAATATTTAGTAGAACGAAAATAAAATAACAATAATATTAAAAAAACGATCGGTACTCTCGCGGTTCGTCCCAAGGATCTGCTAGAATAGCTATTGTGAGGGTCAGTATTTATATTTACATTTTTTTATCATCTCTTCTAAAATTTTATTATGTTACTTTTTTATCAACGGGTAAGATTTTGCATATTATAAATAATTTGTAAAGTTTTAAAAATCTTAATTGTAACTGTTTAATTTTATCAGTATAAGTTTTATATGTTTAGTACATGGCTACTCACTCCATAACTGATAACCGATTCGACCATCGTAAAGTACAGCGAGTCCGTAATCGTGAACTCTCTTCAATATAAAGTCGAGTAAATAATTTTGAAAAGACGTGCAATTATAATAACGCGGCCCGGTATTGTAATGAGGGCATAAATAATCGCTGAACCTCCAAAGGCGTTTTACTTTCTGCATTACTCCGCGGTCGGTAATGAGGGCCAGGGCCGAGCGGACCCCCGGATCGCCGATCATCGGGACTCGCCATTGTCAAAACATCGCGAATACGGCGTAATTAGACCTTCCAAAAACTAAGTGCCGGCGTAATTGCGCGACGCGCCTCCTCGCCCATTATCGAGATTGCTCCGGAGCCCGTCTTCCGAGTGGGGCATTTCGGGCATAAATAATGCGAGCTGGCATAATTGCACACCGGGTACGGGGGCGCAATTAATCTCGCCTTGCGAGAAACCAACGACTGGAAGGAAAATATTACGCGAGACGAAGAGTTCAAAACAGCTAAAGGACGAAAGCGGACCGTCGAGAAGAATGTTCTAGAAGATGATCGAATAAGAAGTAATGATGTAAGTAAAAACCAAGATAAGTATAATAGAAGGAGAAAGAATAAAGGTTCAGTTAGATGATTCTGGCATATGGTGAATGGTCAGACAGATATACAACGAACGGCAAAAAAATCGATGACAACATATAAATATTACAGAAATGTGTAACACTGTACACTGTCAAGAAGCTAGAAAGAACTGACACGGTTGATGCTCAACCGATGCAAGAGTATGCGTACATTGCGTAACCTAGATTACTCTATCCTCTGGCTTCACTGGCTTCATCTGGACAAGACACTTGCTCCCAAAACAAGACATTTCTCACCACTGTTGTATTTTTCGTATTATATACCTTCTAAGTTAATTATTTTAAACTTTGTAACGTAATATGTCACAATTGACCTATGACTATTAGATGTTATTTATTTATATCATGAAAACAATTTAATTATGTAAACACTTTTATTTCCATTATTATAGACGATTATTGGGTGAATGACACTGAATTGAACGAGAATGATGAAGAAATTGAAGAAGGTGGGAGTAGCCGATAACGTGGAAGTTACTGATGACGATTTTAATTTCCTAGTTATTCAAAAACAACATCGGCCTGAAACATAATATTCACCTGTATAACATCGGTATTTCAAGAACCGCTTGAAGATTTAAGTGATGCCTAATTAAAATTAGAAGGTCGTCGATTGTGTGACTTCAGGGCAGACCTAGGTATCTGCGCCGTAAAATGGATGGACAGAAGGACAGTCCATTTAATATCCTCGAATGTGGGATGACATCCCACTGATTTTGTGCATCGCTGGTCTGTGACGAGTCAGGATCGACTCTCATAACATGTTGGTTGAATTGTACCGGACTGACATTCGGTCCGAGAATAATTTTCCAAATCGCTAATTTACAGACGTCACGTAAAATATCATTCTCTCATTGCGTTAAGAGCGGAGACGCGTGCGCTTTGATGGCATGCAACAGTTCAACCAATCGTGGAGGTCGAACTTCTGGAAATGCAGAACCCAGCACTTCATCGGGAAGAATTCGCGTTCCATGGATGGTAACGACGAAATATGGAACCTGGGGGCATCTCCAATGTATATCAAGACGGTATTGAGGTGCAAATTCTGTATAGAGAGAAAAACAAAGATCGCATCTGTTTTAAAGATTTTCATAATTCTTTATTCTGGAATATTATTTGTGGTAAATAATATCTTACTACATATTTGAAAATATACCAGAATTAATTATGATCTCAAACGAGACAACGCGAAGTGCTCTCTGTAGGTACTCATACAAATAATTATGCTGTTAACTCGCCAATATCACGGATGCATCAGCTCGGTAACAACTTCAGTTTCGTTGCAGGAGCATACTTGAGCTGAAGAAATATTTGTATGTAAATTATACTTAGTTTTTATTTTTTATGTTATATTTAAACAGTTATTCATACTGTTATATTGAAATGCCAATTAAAAATGTACTGTTATATTTTAAATTAAATAAAAATGTATTCTTATGTAAAAGCCCACAAGGGCGTTGAAGAAATAAATAGAAATGATGTAGAAATTTGGATAAGTTGCTTGTCGGTATATAAGAGTAAGTATTGGGCTCTATCCTCTGTCTACCAATGTGGAGAAATGGCATGATGGTATGTAAATAAGTTACACAGCATTTAATACCTTTTATTAACTTTATAATATACATTACAATAATAAAAAAATAAAAATGATATGTTAGTTTTATTCCGTACTAAAATAATATTTACCACGGTAAGTCAATGTCCATTTGAATTGACGTTGGATATTTCTGAATCCGAAGATGTTAATTTTTGATACAGAAAATTTTCTAAAAATACCAGGACACATAATTAAGAAAGTAATATTATTTATATTCGCGGAATTAATTTAGATTGAAATATTGAGTTAATCGTATTATTGAAGCATCTAGGCCAAAAATTTTCTTTCAAAAACATTCCGCGCTCGTTCTTCTCAGGCACTTGTGTAAGTATGTAAGTGGTTTGATAAGCATTTTGTTTATTAATACAGCAGACTACCGATTATCCGGGATAGATGGGGGGAAAATATCCCGGAGAGATCCCTCCAGAAATGTGCAATTACTAAAAATGTCAGGAAAATTAATAACTAACGAAATAATTTCCGACTCGAAGACGAGCTCGTCCGCGTTAACGTATGAGGCAGAATAAAGAGGGATATTTTTAGTAATTGCACATTTATGGGGAATTTTTTTGATAACTAAAGTAGGAAGTGGCGTGGATGAAATCGTCCGTGTTGACTTCAGCGTAACTGGGTAATTTTCTTGTATAAATTTCAGGAATTGATATTCATGAACCATCCCCGTGCGCGGCGCAGATACCGATTAGCCCCGAGTAATAAAATAAAATGATAATGCACCATCACAGCGGGGCGAAATTGCTGGACCAAAGTTTTATTTATATGACGCCAAAAACGGCGCGAATTCGAGCAACGCAAAGAGCAATAAAATTCCAATTCTCAACTAAGAATTTTGATGCGAAACTTATAAGGGCGCATACGTTAATTTTCACATGAACACTTCATATAAATTTGGTATTTTCTTTAATTAAAATAAAAACTCATTTAAAAAAGAAACAATCGCACAAAAGTGGATAGTCATTTAATTAGAGTATTATTTAAAAGAGGCAAAATAGACTAATTTATTAGATAAATCTTGCATTTTATTACATTTGTTACCCAGAGGTATAAAATTATTTTCTAGATATTCTTTTCAAAATAACAAACAGCCCCCCAAATTATATAATATATATAAAACATCATTCACAATAAAAACTGAATTCCCACAATGTTTTTTCATTGCGAAAATCGCCAAAGTAACATTATTGTGGAGGTCAATCGCCCCCACAATCAGCAACACCGCCGACGACCCCGTAACGCACCTTGCAGATATCTGGATGTAAAATTAGGCTTTCAACAGCCTTAAAATCACGCACGGTACCGACCCCAACATGTGCCAATACAATGCGCTCGCAGCCACTTCTCTCACGGCCGCCTTCCCATCTCAAGCAAACGCTCCTCGGTGTAAACTTCTTATTGCATATTTTTCTATCTGTAACTTTGCGCAAGCATCAATAAACTTCTGTCCACTGTGAGTAGTCTTTCATGTTAAACCTGCTCCGGTCACACATCTACACACAGTCCGCGATCATATTCAAAAGAACATGTTAGCGCAGGGTGTAATATATGGGGGTACCAGGTAACCTTCCGATTCCTAACACATCCTCACTTATCCCCAAATTACCACCCTCGATACAAATAGAATTAGCAACATATCTCTCTTTATGAAAAGCGACGAATACAATAAAAACCGAATTAGTATATCAG
Organism: Eubasilissa splendida; assembly: GCA_031772225.1. Lineage (NCBI taxonomy): Eukaryota > Metazoa > Arthropoda > Insecta > Trichoptera > Phryganeidae > Eubasilissa > Eubasilissa splendida. Next base: position 34,539,729 of record CM062850.1, read on the forward strand.
CGACGGCCCAAGAAAGACGAGACCCGGTCCGATGTGAAGTCCGATCCACGCCAGTTCCGCGAATCGGCAGGTATTTTAATTGGCCTCGCCTCCTCGAATCACATCTTTATTGCGGAAAATCAGTCTGCTCGTAACAAAGATGGCACACACGGTGTGACGGTGTTACTTTGCTCGAGCAAACAAAGCCTCGCGGGCGACGTGCGATCTGCGGGGCCGATTGTGACGAGGACCCCATTCAAATGCGCGAAGAATGGACACAGAGGGATTGTTAACCCGGCCCGATTGTTGTGTTTCACGCGGCGATAAAAATAGCTGTATTCCGAAAATACAGATAAAATTTCGACAGAATCGAATGATTCAAATTAACGAGAGAGAGGAACAAAGCTCACAATTGTGCTTTAGGAATGCACCGTGCGGACGTAAAAAATAATGTTCAAATAGATTTGTGAGTTATCTTTTAGTACGCCTCTGTATCTTCCGCGTCACTGGGAAGTCCTTAACGATGCGACAATAAATTAAAAGATTAAATTGATATTTTTATAACTTATTATACACGGTAAAATTGTAATACCCAAAAATTTAAGGATTGTTAATTGATTCGAAAATAATCTTAATATTGAACTAATAATTATAATATTTACAGAGATTCTCCCATTTCTGTACTTCTCTAATTATAAGGACAGCGTTCTTATCGGCGCAATGCTCCCGGTGCGTCCCTGTCATAGTTGTCTGCATTATCATTATCAATTGTATTTCTGAGGTAAACAAGAATATCTCCTACCTACCCATTGGCCTCTCTCTCTCTCTCTCTCGCGCGCGCGCCACGAGTACCAGGTATAAACCGAACTTCAAATACAACCAATCGACATGTGTAATAATTTAAATAATAATAAACAACATATCGAACAACTTTGTCTGGTGGGCAGCGCAATGGGAATAATTAAATTGCTCGAGCAAATTATGGCCAGTCTCTGCTACAAATGGGAAACACGTGAACATTTTAAATGCAGAAGATAATACCGCGAAATACTGAGGCGTTTAGCGAGCGGAAAGAACACATCTTCTGGTAATTGACCGACCCGAGATAGTGGTCGCGGGGTATTAAAGATATCGAACGGGCCAATTATTCCGAGGACTATGTGCGGACAATTCTCTCAGCGAGTATGCAAACAAATTGATCCGAGACCAGGTGAAACTGGATTAAATGCTCCCGACAAACTAAACAGAGAGGCGGCCGATTACTTTTCTCGCAAGCATAAATTACGTGTTTAATCAATCGACTTGTTTTAGTATACCAATCTGTCCTGCACACCCCAACTGAGCATCATCAGCTCCGCTCCGGCCAGTTCCGACACAATTAACGTACAATTAATATAAAATTGTTAATGTTTTCTTCCAGCACCATTGTTAATTCTTCGCAAACGTTCCAAGTTACCATAAAGCACTTGCAAAAAATCCCAAATCATGCATAATGTTTTGTGTTGGATAGTTGCCGACTTGAGACCTCGGGGGAGACATGGACTGTGTGATCCGGTGTGAATTAGCAACAGACTACAGTGTTGGAATAATAGTAGTAGTGTATATATAATAGTGCCAAATGAACGAATAGCACGGAGAAGATATCATTTTGCAGTCGTTTTGTGTCGCCGGTGACAGCTCCCGATAAAAGGTATGCCTTTCTCATTATTTGGCCATATACCATATTATTCTATGTCCATTGCCGGGTGCCTGGTTTACCTTTACGCCGTATTCCTCACTGCCTCCTGATTCACGAGCTCCACGCGCACAAACCATCCTCGAGAACATTTCTTAATATCATCATGATTTTCGTATAATCCGCGGAAGGCTCTCAATCCGTTGAATCTCGGCTCCCGAGCGGTGTTCCTGCAGCGCTAATAGACCGCAGCGCCAGAGCCGGAGGTTTACGGCGAGGCCGGAGACAGTGTCGGGATGTTTACGGGCAATTTTTCAAAATGGATTCCCCCAGCCGCCGGTGGCGAGACCGCAGCGATAATTTGCGGGCGAAACGACACTGGACGCGCCGACACGTGTCGAGACATATTTTGCGCACGAGATTGCCATCGCGACCGCGGCGCGCGCTGCGCCCTCGGGTGGCCAAGCTGCGCCCCGGCATGCTCGGTACCCTCCCGGTTTGACACGTTAATTTTCTCGTCTTCCGACTTTACTTTAATTTGTCCCGCGGTGTAAATATTTTCACAGCTCAATTTGTCATCCGACATTGATAAAAATCGCAGTTGCGTTTAAATTCTGCGTCATCGATCACTTAAGCAAGCCGAAGACAGGTCGTAAGCCCTGTAATTACCCATACTTCCATATTTTTCCATTAATAAAAAATAACTTCGCCTCTATGAGATATCTATTATTTGTTTAATAACAGTACCTCTATAGGTGAAAATCCAATAATTGTGTGTTCTTGGACATATTCAAATATTGCAAGATATTTTTGTTTCATTATCCCTATTTTTGGCAGCGGCCATCAGTTCCTCGTAGCAGACCGTTTGCTTTATCATTATTTAAGCAATGAACTTCTATCTCGTTCATCCTTTTATTCCTTAGGTAGCTGTTATGTATCATCGTCCGTTCGATCCATTTTCTTCATGTTTTTGGTAGTATGATGATTGTCCTTTTTTCTTGAAGTTCTTTTGGTATGTCCTCAATAGTAAGTTTTTCCATCCATCACATTGCATTTCCATCCAGCATCTAATTTGCGGTCTACTTTTATCTCAATTATGCAAAAAGCCACAAAATTTTCACGAGTTTAGTTGTAGGTGACAAAAATTAATATAGATTAATACAAATCCAAAAAAAGAGTAAGTTCCAAAAGGAATCAGGCTCTGTTAAGTATTAATATACTTTTTATACTGCACTCTTGTCCCATGTTGCCGATGAGTCTGGCCACCCTGCTCCCTGCTCCCTGCTCGGGCGCGAGAGACGCGGCACGACCACGGGGAATTACGCCTACTTTATGTGACCAACTCCCATAGTCATCACGGCGGGGAGGAGGGCCATCATTATTGTCCGTTCTGATCCTCATCCATCGCCACTTCATTATTTAAACATAACATGGCCGTCGAGTGTTTCTTATTTATTTATTTAAATATCGCCCGACTTCTATAATCGACGCCCACGAGCCGTACAGGTTGCATATTTCTTCAACATTCCTGCATCTTCTTAACATAGTCTTTCCTTGAAATATCGTAAGTACATTTTTTGATTTGTATTTTTTCCAACCACAGGTAGAATTTCTAAAAGAAAATTCGCAATATCCTAAAGATCAACACCTCGACGCCTTAACGTGACATTTTTTTCCAAAATTAACTATAAATTACAAGAATTAGAGTCTAGTGAGTAAAATGTACAATGTATGCAAGAAAAGCGACCTTATTATGAATGTCAACAAGTTGAAAGTGGTATTCGAGAAAGGGGAAAGCAAGACACCGCGCTAAATACTTGGAGGTAATTAATGCTTATGAGTCCTGGTACCGACACTGATGTATGGAAGTGAGGCCTGGAACTGGCAGAAGATGAACGAAAGTAGACTATCACTTAGGTGAATTGGTCATATGGAACGGATAGTAAAAAAGGTATGTGACACAAGTGTTGATGGCACCAGAAATAAAGGACGTCCGCGGTGACACGACCAGGTAATCCAGATACTGGAGGACGGTCCTGTTAGAAGCTTCAATAATCGGCGAGCTTGTATGAGAAGATGTATGAATGTGGATGAGGCGAGAATTGTGCGTCAGGATAGAGGAGTGTGGCGCTCTATCCTCCACGTCTACCCCCGCGGGAAAACGACGTGACGGAAAGTTGGTTAGTTAAAAAGTTAACATTAGACGGAACTGGTCATGTTAAAACATTGAATTTATAAATCTTACAGATATTACAAATTTTGTAAGAAATTCGAGTTATGAAAAGAGAAAAAAATATACTTAAGTAAAAACTAAATTAGTTTTTAAAGTGCAATCCTCGTGACTTACAAATATATGTCTGTGCCGGGAGTAAGCCATGTATCTACGCAAAATTACATCTACCAAACTCTACTTCTTAAGTAACCTTAACCATTAATCTGCTGATAAATTATTTTACATTTAGTGAGGTATTTTTAAACATTATATATATACATAAATAAATAAATAAAAATAATTTAAAAAAAATCGTAATTGAGGACACAATCTGAAGACGGGATACCAGCATGAAAAATGTTCGGCTTTATTTATAAGAGATTTTATGCAAGTGTTCAGCGTGGCACATCACTTATACAACTTTGTTGTATTAATATATATTTAATTATTATTATTATTATGTACATGCTGCATATTAAATTTAATTAATATATTTACTCTATATTTAAAATGGGTCAATTTCTCTGAAATTGATCTCATTCAAATGCAGGTAACCCCCCGTTCATCGCGACTCCAGCGAGTGCGGATTCGTTATATCGCGATCTTTATCTAAAAAAAATTTTTTGTTCGGCACTTGTCTGACTTTGACATATGCCAGGAATCGTCATAATCAGTGGTTGCACGTGCGTGCTATCTTTCTTTCTCGCTTACTCACATCATACACACGTACATATACGTAAAGTTACGAACGTGAGTGAGACAAAAGAACGCCGGTGCCTGGTACGGTTGAGCCAGTGCATCATTTGGGTCTATCCTTCAGTGTAATCTTAGCTGCAGTGTCAAACGCGCACTAATTAAATTGACTACATACTTATATATTGTTTATCCCTTAGTAATTTTTAAAATGTGAAAAATCGGTCGGCTGTAAGAAATGGACTGCCATACTATGTCCCAAGAAAATGACGTCTCGGAACCTGCTCCCGCGCGAAAGTCAAGTGTCAAAATCATTGAAAATGTCCTTTCTCTTCACAATCAATGCCTAGAGTTATTAGAAGAAAACAACGAAGATTAAGAGCGAGTGAGTGCTGTAAAGCTTGGTTGTAACGGATTATTTGACAGTAATGGGTAAAATGGGTAATGGGTAAAATAATAAACGCAGAGGCCAAACAAGGGAATCTAGATTATTTTTTGCAACGCAAAACAAAATGAATGAATTATGTTATGTGTGACATTTTATTTGTTATTAATAATGTTCATTTTATTAATAAAGTGTTTTTTCGAATTTTAAAATGATTTATTTCAAAATCCTCCGTTGAGCGCGAAATTTCGCTTATCGCGACCATGTCCAGAACGTATCCCCCGCGATCAATGGGGGTTACCTGTATAACGATGGTTTCGTTTAGGGGAACATTTCGAAAAATACAAAAAAATGCATTTTTCACTAGGAACCAACCAAGAAGTTAAAATATAGCTGTTGTAATATGAAGGTTAAAGTGTATAATATAACTTATCACACAAGCCAATTAGTTTAAAATATACATAAATTTCCTCACCCAATCTTAGTAATGAGCTTCCCGTGCACGTGCAAGTAGCTGGTGATGAATCTCTTGTTAAGCTGGAAAATACAATCATTCATCTATGACAATGTCGCATGCGCGTATCGACTCTTAATAAATTAATTAACATCTTCAATAATCAAACTCCACACATCAAGATTGTGGCACTTAGCAATTTTTCAATAATTAATATTATAATCATTTTTAGGGCAACGTTATGGTTGAACACCCGACGCCCTCTCTGCAGTAATGGTAAATGCGTATTTCTAAATGTTTCTCCAATTAAAATATTTTAAACTTGCAATCAAAGTAGACTGTTAATGTAGTGTTTATGATAGCAGGTGAACCGGCATTAAAAATTCAACTGACACTGTGACTACAGGTAATAGAATTAGGGTATAATTTTATAAGGAAAGCTTCATAAATATGGTATAATCGGTGGTTTTTCAACATTGGCAATGTGCATTTTGGTTTTCATGTATCAATGTTATTTTGTTGCTGATTCTAATCGAAAACAAAAACTTTTAAAATGCTGTGTAGAATTGTGGTTGGTTGTCCATGTTTTCTGAAAACTGGCCAGCAAATGCAAATGTTACCAAAATATGATAATATCGTACTCGCAGCGTATAATAGTCTGTGTGCAGCATTATTTCTTCGCATTTGTGAAAAATGCAGTGGAGTGCGGGAAATATGGTTCTAATGGACACTTGTCAGGCGAGGCGAGACTAATGGTACAAAATAAAGCCCCGGTACCAACACTAATGTACAACAGTGAAGCCTGAAGGCTGGGAAAATAGGAACGAAAGTAGACTTAATATAATGGAAATGAGATCATCAAATTATGATAGAGAAAAGAATAAACAGATTAGGATTGAGAGTAAAGCTGACATTATCATAATGAACAGAATTAAAAAAAGTCTCGCATCGGGAAATGTCTGGTCACGTGGAACAAATGAATGCGGAGAGAATAGTAAGAAATGTATATGATACAAGTGTCGATAGCAAAAGAAATAGAAGATATTTGCAAGAGACTTGGCGAGACCAGGTAAACATACTGGAGCATGCATGAGAAGATGTAACAATTTTGACAAGACGGGAGTATTGTGTCAGGACAGCAGCACATGCCACTCTATCCTCTGTCTACCCCTGCAAATGCGGTTCTTTGATTTAATAGAAAACAAATTAGATGAATTACTTACGGAAAAAAATCTATGAACCGAAAAAGTATACAATATGTAATTACTACAGGGACTCAAATCCGAAACTATCTCTTGCTGGGAGAATTATTAAACCAAATATCTTGTTACCTCAACGCTGGTCATGTTGGCCAGATCCTCCTCGTCACTATGAATGTCCGGCTTCTCGGGTTGCAGCAGCGTGGTGGTCCGTCCCGCCCGGCTCCACAACTCCCGACGCAGGCTGCCCTTCCAGCCGCCGGCCACGGTAGCAGTCGGAGCGGGGGCCGCCCCGGCGCTCTCGGCCGCCTTCTGGCGCTCGGCCTGGCGCTTGCGCTCGCCAGACTCGTACTGACAACATTATGACCGATCATTAACCTCGTCGAGGTGTTAAGGTTCAAATAATGGCTACAGTCAAAAAGCTACGCTAATCATAAAGCAACTAAAATAATTGAAAGTCCACTGGTATGGATTTAGATGCCGTATGGAAGGGAAGTAAGCGGAGCGGAGCCCTGAGCGATCAGGTCTAGTCACTAAACACAGTAAAACCTTTAGCATTCCATACGATACTGAAGAGTTCTCACACGCAAACAGCTTGTGTTGTACACTACGGGACGGCTTTTAAATCTTTTGAGACTGTCGGATGAAAGATTAAAGACAAATCTAGGGAACAGTGGATGACTCAGCCTTACTGATTAACACTAACAATAAAGCCCATTATCTTATGACCTTTCAATTCTGAATAAAAAAATGTGCATCCACGGAACCAAACTAGGGCAGAAATCTATAAAATTCTGCATTTCAAAAGTAATCACAATACTCGGATGAAGATAAATGAATGAAAACAATTTTATCCATGTGTCATCAAAGCAAATGTAACAAAAACTACACCATTTACAAGACTTTGGAATTTTCTTCACAAAAATAGAGATGAGAAAGTAAGGATATGAAAGTCAAATAATTAATAAAAAATTGTTATTTAAGCTACTCGCTAAATACGGTAATTTTTAAATTAAACCCAGATTTTTATATCAAGAAAACCTAAATACACCTGGTGAAATCGGCTTCTGTTGCCCCCATTTCCTGCCTCATACGCATTACCCCTCTGAAGACTCCGTCAAATCCAGGGTTACACTAGTCTCCATAAAATATGGTAAATTCTAGTCAACACATTCATTAATGGGGTGTAATCAAACAGCTTGTGTGATAATCCAATATTTGAACTCAGTGCAAAGAGAGATTTGCCTTATTAACTTCCGTTACGTTGTGGAATAACACAATTACCACAGTAATAAATATGAAATATTTCATTAATTGAATAAAACATCATATCCATACTTTGCATATCTGTAAATGAACCTTTAAATTAATGCAATGTCTAAAAAAAAACTAAACAGAATTGAATATATAAAGCGTTAGAATAATTAGTCGGCAATGAGTGAGCTGAGCGTTGGGGGAAATTATGTATTGGGGCATCCCATAAATAATACAGTTTTCTTATACTTCTTTAATTTTTTAAAATTAAGATAAAGTTCTTTTTCAATCTAAAATATACTCTCCTGCATTTTTTACAATGCTCTTTCATATTTCTAGAAGACTTGCAGGGCCCCTCTTCCAAAATTCACTTGAACGTGACAAAAAATACTCAAGTACTGTTCTGACCTTGTCTACAGAATTCATATTTTTTCCATCCAAATGATTTTGAAGACTGGAATAAATGACAATCAGATGGAGCAACGTCCGGCAAATATGGTGGGTGGGGCATCATTTTCAAAAAAGGTTAATTCCAGAGACGTGACAGCAAAGAAGAGCACACATTCACAGGTTTGCAGGACGTCCTCGTCGAACTCTATGATGAGGCTCGTCTTCTAGGCTGTAGTTTCCAGCTCGCAATTTCTGGAACCACCGTTGACACTGGCTTACGCTCATTGTCCGATCCCTATACACTGCATTAATACTCCTCGCACTTTCCATTGTTGTTGCCTTTATCAAACTCATAAAGCAAAATATGCTGAATATACTCCTTTGTCACTTCCATTATAGCTTAAAAAAAATAACTGTTAAAATAGAACTGCACTCTTCTAAACTTGCACTAAGAAAAGTTACTACCTGCTTCCACAGCAGGCAGTAATTAAAGCTGATGCAGGTAGTTTATCCCATCCCCCTCTGACTTTTAGTTTCATGTAATTTAAAAAACTGCATTATTTATGGGATGACCTACTATTTAGTAGGATGGTATCACTGACAATGCAACGAAAACTATTTTTAAAGCACAGTAAAATAAATTTCAAAATTCCTAATAACCCAAATACCCTGCGTCATAATGGAAAGGACAACTTCAATATCTTCAAGCATGAGTTGAATGTAGGTGTGCTGAATCAGTGCCAGTACCAGTATTTCAATGGAAAATTGTAACTTTATATGAAGAATGAATTATTCAAGTGTACAACTGCTTGGCTTCTTTAATACTGGGTTGAACAGCCTCCCATCTTCCCGCTCAACAGCCCAAAGTCCCCCACTTTTGTACAGGTTTTGAATCTCTTGTTTGGGTTCATTTTCAGTAAAAAATGCTTTATAGATGGATCGGGATGAAGAGCAGTCAGAGGCCGATCCTGGGTATTTTTATCATGAATTATTCTCCAATTCCTAGTCGCTTCCCAGAAGCGCTCCTTATCAAGATTGTACTATTGCCAACACGTCACAATCAGAACATTTGAAATGAAGTGGTGGGTAACAAGCGTCTCCTTCTAGAACCTGGCATATTCTACTTATCTTCCAGTAGCAATACTTACACTTCCATAGTTCTGGTACTGCAGCATGAGCGCAAAAAAATATCCTTGTAAACTGTTTGGCCAAATATTTCAATATACTACATTTAACCCTTTTAATCCCGGGGTAGCTGTCGACAGGTACTTCGAGTGTTTGCTAAAAGTCCCGAGGAATTAAATCATCGTAAACACGGATACATCCTCACAAAAATGTTACAAATATTACACATTCAAAACAATTTCAGTCGAATATAGGAGGGACAAACTCCTTGGGAGTTTTCGCATTTACCAGAACGAGTGGCCCAGGATCAAAAGGGTTAATATAAAATTGCATGAAATTTTGAAAAAATTTGAATGTGCTCTTCTGAACTTGGAAGATAAAAAATAATATTTTATTGATGGCTTACATTACTATTCAAGCGTCGAAGTTGACATTCACCCGATGAATATTTAGTTTATCGAATAGACCGACCAAAGCCGTTAACAATATTCAAGCAATTTGATTTTATTTTTTTAAATAGATATGCGTACACGAAATACATGTGAATACATATTGAAAGTCATAATTCCAGCACTAGCAAAGAATATATCCAGCACTGATAGGGTGAAGACATCGGCATTCAAAATTTCAGATTATCATACAAATTAATAAAAAAAATATAATACACTCGTAATTAATAAATTTACAAAATATCCAGTGACATATGACGAGGGAAAAATCTCATAATAAAATAGTGACGAGGCATTTTAATGATACTTTTTGTTTAGATATTTGATAATCTACGATTATGAAGAACGTCACTTGCATCGACAAAAGGCAACGAAAGATTTAAAAAAATCTTTAGTCTTAAAATGACCTCCAATTGTTAATTTATTTTTATAGTTAGAAATTTTTTAATACTAAACTGAGCGCAGTATCTTATTTCATTATTATAAATAAAAAATTTAGTTATCTTTCTTAATTTATAAATTTTGTACCATACAGTAAAACTCCGTTAATTCATAACTCACGGGACTGAAATTTAAAAAAAATCCAAATTACGAATATAACGAGAACAAACTTTTTTAATGGAAACAGAAAGATTTTTTTTTAAAAAGGTGTCATTTTATTGCGTACACATTTTTGTGCACAACGCTGCTGTTGACATCGCTATTTTGTGTCTGCGCTTCCTCATGTCTCGCTGGCCTTGATGGTTGAAGTTTATTATTTTCCAGCGATTTTTTAAGTTTTCGAACCCAGGAAGGTACATATTCGGGATTCGATTTTTTCTACCAATTTTATCTTTGATATCAATTGTTTGTTGATTTTCAAAATAAGTTCTATTTTACAAATTGTCAAGAATTTACATGAATTACAAGGTATTGGTGACATTTTAGAGAATAAAACATGAAAAAAAAGTATAAATTATGTCAACGTATTTAAACACAGAAGATTTTGTTTCTTTAGTTCCTACATATACAAATCGTAACGTTTCATAAACATAAAAACCAAATCAATAGAACTATTACACGCAATTAATTTATAAATTATGAGATTTAATTAAAAACGTTAATAATTTATAACAACATATCTTATAAAATGCACTGTGGAATTTGATATACATATTGCGAAGCTCAGTTCAGCTCCGGTCCTGCGAGCTCTAAGCACACCGTTATTGCGATAAGGGACAGCGCCGTGATTGGCTAGTAGGCGGAGCTAGCTACAGATGTTTACGAAGGGATGAAAGTCAAATGCGCAAATACGAAATATAAGTATACAAATTAATGGAGTTTTACAGTATTTATGCAGTATTAACATTTTTTTAAATATAATAAAACATAAAAATGACTAAAGTAGTCAAAATAAATATGCTTTAATCACCTAGTGCAAAGGGTGATGCACTATTCAATCCACAGAATAAGTCACCAAAAAATATTCAGTTTGATTTGATTGGAAAAATATGCGATGTCCATGTTTACCGCCTGTTCTTTTTTAATTAACAAGAGAGATCTTCATAGAAGGTATTAAATTATCTTATTCAATTTTAAATCATTATTTATTTAAACTTTGGCAAAAGACAAGATCTTCACGGTATAACCGAGACATACTGTGCTTAACAGTTACTCATCGGCAGAATTGCAACGACTAGTTCTAAATCATGAAATTAATTAGTGATAATTATCTTTTACAAACACGTGTTCAAATACAAAATATAAATAATCCCTACAAATACCTTTTTTCTGTTCTCATCGAGTAATGCAATCAGACTCTCTCGGGCAGAATGGACCGGAGTAGACGACATAAGACTGCGCATGTAGAAGTAAACAGCGTCCAACTTTCGTCTCTGAAAATTATAAAAAAATATATATTACATATTACAAAAATATTAAACATACTTTCAAAACATATTGAGAAGTTGACAAAATGAAGCTTTTAAGCATGGATCAAATGAATTAGTGGTGACCGGAATTTACAAAAGCCAGGCACTTTACAAAAGTATACAGTATAAATAAAAAAATGCACATTGTAAATAAAGATTTTTTTTTAAATTACAATGAATTAAAAAGGAAATTTATAATTTTAGTCACAAAATATTTTTACTTAAATGTACATATTACAGTAAAACTCTGTTAATTCGTAACTCACGGGACCGAAATATAAAAAAAACGAATTACGAATAATGAGAACAAAGTTTTTTAAAGGCAACATTAGAAATAAATTTTTATAAAATGCGTTAGTTAACTGCGTCCCAATGTGAAACATGACTCCATTATTTCAGCTTCTTATGTGTCGAAATGTTTATCAAATAACGTATTTCTCCTGAATAATAAAGGTGTGTGGTGAGTGGTGACGCGGCAGTCTCTCAAGGCAACAAAATCACGCACATTAATTTGACTGGCGGTCGAACTCACCTTTTCCATCCGAATTGGGATATTTAAAAAGCGCGTGAAAAATAATTTAAAGCTTTTAAATCTTCATGTCTCGCTGGCCTTATTGGTTGAAACTCATTATTTTCCAGCGAATTTTAAGTTCAAACCCAGAGAGGTATTCGGGATTTGATTTTTTTCTGCCAATTTTATTTTTGATATCAATTTTTTGTCAGTTTTCAAAATAAGCTCCATTTATCCAAATGGTCAAGGATTTATATGAATTACATGATGTTGGTGCCATTTTAGAGAGCGAAACGTGAAAAAAAAATTAAAAAATGTCAACGTATTTAAATATGAAAGATTTATGTAGTTTCTTTAGTACCTACATATGCAAATCGCAATGTTTCATAAACATAGAAACTAGATCAAGTGATTCAATTAAAACATTATTTTAACAACAAATCTTGTAAAATGCACTATGGAATTAGAAGTATATATCATATTACGTACAAGAGTTTTGCCCATATCAGATCAGTTCGCCACCTGTCGTACAACGAATATGCGAATTACATGAACAAATTATTTATTTCGGGTGTCATAAATGCATACTGTGAATAATCAGATTTTACGAATTATCGGTAGAAATTAGTATGAAATGTTTTTTTTAGGTCAAATTTTTTTGAAAAAGTGAATTCTGTAAAAATACAAAATATAGAGTTATGAATTAACGGAATTTTACTGTAAATAATTTTGAATTAGTACAATTGAATTATACACACAAAAGGGATTTTACTGTAAAGTAAAATTAGCACAATATAACAATATATTGATCTCACCGCATAGACAGCCAGGATGGCTAGTTGATTATATGGCCGCCCGTTCTTTGGATTAATCTGGTGGGCTTTGGTGTACCAATTTTTGCTCTTTGCGTAATTTGTAGTATCGTTCACCTGCTCCTTATATCTGGCCAAATCGCCGAGGAACAAGTAAATTTTCTGAGCGGAGATGAGAGCCAGGCTCACAAAGCCGGTCCCCTTCGGAGCGGTTTGATAATTTATGTTCAGGTAGTCTTCCAGTTTAAACTTATACGTCACTTGCAGAATGTCGAGTAGGCTTTCGAAATAACTGTTACCGTCTTTGATAGTGGAATTGATCAGTTCTGTGCACTGACTTTTGTTGGACTCGTCTTGAGTGCTAGTTTTCCTCAATATTTCAATGATACTATAGTAAAGCATTTTCCAGAAATGATGCTCCACATTCTCAGCCTGACAAAATTTGATATCAGTGGCCAGGAGAGTTTTCAGCGAATGTTGGAGGAAAGGCCTGTAAAAAAAAAAAAATTTACTAAAATGGAAAAATTCTAATTAAATGAAATTATAATCACTTTGTTGGTCAAGAGGTATCCATAATATTACAGTAGATATCTTTGTCAATAAATTAACTCGCTCATGACTACCAAAACTACCAAAACCCAGAATTGTGTGTCGCTATATTAGAACTCCACTAATTCGAAATTCAAGGGACTATAAATTTTCTTTTTAAATTATTGGGAAATCTCGACAATTTTAATTTTTTTATCAACAATTTTAAAATCTTTGAAACAAAAAAATACCCAATTAAACAGCTTCAGTATAAGAATGCTTCAAAATTCGTAATAATTTTGAATTATGAATTACGTAACCACTTAATAAAACGCTCTTTTGTTAAGAATCGAAGCAGTTGACATAAATCTTTGTCTTGCTCGCTCGCACATATGGTGAATGAAGAATTTGCTGTCAGCCGCTGCATAATGAGATTTTCATTACTGCTTCAGTTTCCCAACAGGATGCAAATATATATATTTTTTAATACAAATTAAATGTACAACTAAAATCAATTTATCGAAAAATATTTTTGTTGCCACCCAGACTCGAACCAGGAACCCTTTCTATCCGGGGAAGTGCACTGACCTATTATACCACGTCAACATTTTAAATTAATGACAAATTTTCTAATTTATATATTGCACTTTCAAATTGATACATCCTGTTATTTCATTATTTGAAAGCAATCTACTTTATATTTACATAAAATATCAAACACCTTTGAGTAAAATCCGATCAGAGACGCAAGAATTAAATGAATTAATTAATTTTCATTAAACAACTTACATATTATTAAGAAGAACACATTATTATTGTGAAGTTGCAGTGTTTCAGAACATAGGTCTGTGATATTTTAATACAATAATTTGTACAGAACTATGTTCTGAAAAACTGCAACTTCACAATAATGTGTTCTCCTTAACCCTAAAAAAGCCCGCATTGGAAACTTGCGACAGAGAAAGAGACAAAGCGATAAATGTCAGAATATCACGTTGGCTATCTTTATTCTATGGCCGACACCCACGTGACAGCGCGTAGCGTTAGTAAATAACAATTGATATCACGGGTGCCGCATATCAGATTTTAAACCAAATTATTCTTTCCAGTGACTCATAGAAATATTATTCAACTCAAGAACACCACGAATTACGTCTGAAATTGAGAGTAAAAATCATATCATTTTTCCTCCATACAAAATTGAGTTTTATTTAATACCATAGATAAAAGTGATTTATATGAAAATTAACAAAATTTCAATTGCATTTGAAAATCAACACACACTCTCATATCAACATCAAAGTGCTGATATTTTTAGTTATCGAATTTACAAAAAAAAAAAAAATATTTTTACTTTTACAAAGGTGACTTTATCGTTAGTGGAGATATTGCCGACTTTTTAGACATTTCAGACTCTGCGAAAGACAAAAAGTTAATGAAATAGACGTGGGGGCTTTGACAAAAATGAAAGCAACATTGGCAAAATATATGTATTTAAAAATGTTTTGAGAAAATGTATATTTTTGTACATCTGTAAATGTTTAGAAAATATGTTAATATTTTGAAAACTTTATATGAAATTCTAAATTCCTTATTAAATTTTTTTTTTTTAAATTTTGGACCCTTCAATTTCGTATTAATAAAACCTTGTGGTGCTATAATAAAAAGGCGTATTCCGGTGCTGTAAAATTAGTATGTAGACATAAGTAGACTTTTGCGATTTTTATGTCAGATAAATATGAATATTACCGTAAATAATAATGATGAATCACAAATGAACTGCTGATCACCCTGTAGTTACCTACGAAAGCTGTAAACAATCGATGTACCCACGCAGAGAAATGGACTCAACTGAGAAGAAATATATTACGTAATACATGTAGATTTACATGTATTGACAAATTCAAGTCAGGTTCTTCGAGAAAACTTTTTTTTGTTGCATATGCTAAATACTTATACATATATTGTAATTATTTTAACTAATACTTTAATATATTACGGAGGAATACCTAAAATATGAACTCTATATTTAGTATATTTACAGAGATATTCACATAATTAGAGGCAATGTCAACTCAGTTTACATCATCGGAAAGGAAAGGTTAAAAAGCTTTTAATGTACTGAGATTTTCAAATTGGCGAACCATTTATGAATAAAATTAATCTTATGAAACCATTATTTTTTATATGAATTAGCAATTTTATATAACAATTTCGAATTGAATTTTGAAATGTAGTAGTTTTGCTATATCTGGTAAACAGAGTACAGTTGAATTATTTAGACGATTTAAAAATAATAGTATTACAGCTGCCTTCAAAAAAATTAGTTTTTAGGCATTCAATATTTATATACCTTGTGTGCATGATCCTCTCCCAATCTTTGACGAGAGTATTATTCTTAAATATCCATTGCAGTTGCATGTCAGTTCTCTCCACCTCCCTGATAAGGTCTTGGTTGTGGCAGGACTTGAAGTTATCCGAGTTGACATCGTAGTAAAGAGGTCGTCCGCTCACAGGGGTGTCAGTGGCCCCAGAGAGCGCAGGATTAGGTATTGCGGGACCCCTACCGGGCGGTCCAGGATGTGACACTATAATGGGCTTACTGGGGTTCCGGGGATCAAACAGGGTACGTTGTATCGTGTTTGATTGAGGGCTCATGTTAGCGGCCGTTATGTGTGGATTTCTGAAATTAATAATATTTTCAAGGTTTAATAATCTGTTGCAAACTAAAGGTGACTATCACTTCACCTTCTTTTCTTACACAAGTTCCTTTATGCCATCATCCCACCATGTATCGCCTTTCGTCCATCCTTGGGTAGTTATGCCACAGGTTTCCTTCGCTGATTCGCATAGAATAACCTTAATGTGTTCCCATTTTTTCTAATATTTTAATTTTAGTTTTCAAATTAAGTAGAATTTTGCCAATGTTGTTGGTGTAAAACGCGGGTTTTATATGCAATGGGAAATTATTAGTAATTTTATGGGAAATTGGACCAGTGTTCAATAGTGTGTAGTACAAAGTTTTATTGTGACTATTAAAATAATCATGTTACATTACAAAGTAACAGCCTTGTCAATTAATGAAAAAATATAAATTTACAGGAGTTTAGATGGCAATTATTTAATGATCCAAAAATGACTAAATCACTAAATCACTAAATTCTAGTTCAATTAAAAAATATAAAAATACATATTGAGGGTTCTCCTTCCGTAGAATTTTTTTTAAGATTTGAGAATTCACCTATAACTTAAAAACAGAAACATTAACTTCAACAAAAATGTATGTAACGTAAAAGTACTAAATAAAAAACCAGCTGAACTTATTGGGCTGCACGTTTCATATAGGCAACCCAAAGGCCTAAAAGAATAAATCGAGCCTATATACAGTAAAACCGCGATATAACGAAACGCGATATAGCGAAAAATGACGTATATTGAAAAAAAAATCGAAATTTAGTCCCTAAAACCAATTTTTCATACAAAAATGCATTTATATAACGAAATCCCGTTAATATTTATAACAAAATCATTTTTGTCCCGTACGAAAAAATGCCAATGCATTTACGTAAATTTATAACGAAATAAAAAAATGTTAAAAGATGAAAATATTATTTCGCACTTACAAAGCCGCGCCGCTGCATCTGCCGTATGCGAACGATTTTATGGCCTTTTCGGCGGTGCGCGGCGGTCTGCCCACAAGGTAGTAAAACAATTCAAACTTCTTCTTGGGTTCATAGTAGGCCCATAAAACCATTTGACATAATTCTTGCGGCATTCACTTGGACACGTTTTACATACGCATACGCCTCTAATATGTATTGCAATCCCAGACACAAACAGCTGGAAAATACAAAAATTAACAGGAACCCCCCGAAAGTTGCAGTATGTACTTATTGGCAATGTCAGTCTCAGTGTAACGCATAGATAAGAGTGTAACGTCTGTAGAGTTAAGTTTGTTCCGCTTTTAACGCGATTATTGCATGACCGAACTGAATATTTACATTAATTCATTTTCGTTTGACAATTGTTTTCGTGTGAACTCGTCAATAATATAAATAATTCGTTAAAATATTTTATGGACTATTTTTGTACGGCATTTTGAGTTTCTATTAATTATTATTTTCATGTGTTTACTGAAATCTACGTATACATACTAGTGTAGCGTAATTTATTATTTAAAGTACATTTCCTAATATTTTGTGAAACCTTAAAATGGCTTCAGTACGTGATAATTCCCGCAAAACTTTAACCATCGCACAAATAATGTTAACGATGATTTTAAGTGAACAATGTTAACGATAATTTTTAAGACAATAATTTTAACGATTATATTTTGAAGTGGTTGCCGCCGTTACCGGTAAGTATCTTCGTAATTTATATATGACTCATTTTATAAAAATGCCGCGATTCAACTGTAAATTTTTTATTTTTGAATTATTTTTTATGTTTCATGCCCAAAACTATGTTTGAAGCGGCTCTACATTTAAACACAATTAAAATATTGTTTTGTATTTGCAATATTCTGGAATTTACAAAAATATCTTCCAATTGGTGTTGAATAGGTTCTGTTCTTAATTTAATTCCTTTGATTATCCATTTGCTTATCTGTTTTAATAACAAAACTACTAAAAATATGTAGGTATTCAGTTCCCTATGACCTTCTTCCTCCTTCGTTTGCAGAATTTGCGATCTTTTTTGAAGCCGCGCAACATTTTTTTACGACGGTGCGCAACATATAGTAGGATTTTTTTAAATTTATTTCGTTATATGTGGGAATTCATTATTACGAATTTTTATTTTTTGTTCCCTTGGATTTAGTTATATCGCGGTTTTACTGTACTATTTAATAGTACAATTTCTTTCTAGTTTTCTAATGACTGTGTCATACATAAAAAACATTTGTTTATATGTCTGTAAAATTGAAATCGCTTTATCCTTAGAGTGCAACGATTTTTTTAATCCTCCTTTAATCCTTAAATATTGTATGATCTGATTTCAAACATAGTAAAAAACCAAACAATTACAAAAAATAAATTAACCCTTTGTGCTGATGTTGTTCCATTGCCATATCCATAGTCCTATTTCTCTCAGGGGCCCCCTCATGGGGCAAGACCAGTATTCCTGGAGCCAGACCTTTACCGCCTCCACTACCACCGGCAATGTCGTGAGTCCTGTCAGATGGAAGAGTGCTGCCATCACTTCTCCCCAGTCTCCTAGGATCCGGTTCTCGTCTAAAATAATTTGTTTTTCAAAAATAAATAATGTGAACATATTATTGATAGAATCAGCGTTAACTTTGTAGTTTCATCATCAAAACAGTGCAAATAAACTCAAGTAGAGTTATAACATTGTTTTATTTATATCCATCAACGTGAACATTTGATTGATTAATCTCACCAATTTTTTAAAACAATAAATGGTAAAGAAGAGATTTTGTCTGAATCCAATAAAAATTTTAATCTTAAATCACAGAAACTCATGAAATTTAAAAAAATATATACCCAGTAAAACTCCATTAATTCGTAACTCACGGGCCAAAATTTAAAAAAAAATCCAAATTATGAATAATGAGAACAAAGTTTTTTAAAGTCAACATTAGAAAGAAATTTTTATAAAAATGCGTTAGTTTACTGCGTCTGTGATTTAGTGCGCGCCGCCGCTGTTGATATCGCGATTTTCATACTGAAACATGATAACTCCAGTATTTCAGCATCTTATGTATCAAAATGTTTATCAAATAACGTATTTCTCCTGAATAAGAAAGGTGTGTGGTGAGTGGTGACGCGGCAATCTCTCAAGGCAACAAAATCACGCATATTAATTTGATTGGCGGTTGAACTCACCTATTCCATCCGAATTGGAATATTTAAAATGTGCATGAAAAATAATTAAAAACTTTTAAATCCTCACGTCTCGCTGGCCTTGTTGGTTGAGGCTTATTATTTTCCTGCGATTTTTCAAGTTCGAACCCAGAGAGGTATTCGGGATTTGATTTTTTCTGCCAATTTTATCAAGTTTTCAAAATAAACTCCATTTATCCAAATGGTCAAGAATTTATACGAATTACAAGATGTTGGTGCCATTTTAGAGAATGAAACGTGAAAAAAAATGAATAAAATATCTCAACGTATTTAAATATGAACGATTTATATAGTTTCTTTAATACCTACATATGCAAATCGCAACGTTTCATAAACACAGAAACTAGATCAAGTGATTCAATGAAAACATTATTTTAACAACAACTAATCTTATAAATCGCACTATGGAATTTGATGTACATATCATATTACGTACATGAGTTTTATCATGTCATATGGTAAAACTCAGTTCAGCACCTTTCATGCCAGCGTGCGGCGTCGTTATTGGCCGGTAGGCAGGGCTAGTTGCAGATGTTTACGAAGGGATGAAGGTCAAATGCCTTCACGCAAATTTAGAGATTTAAAAACATTTACAAATATGCGAATTACGTGAACAAATTATTTATTTCGGGTGTCAAAAACGCATACGAACTGCGAATAATTCCTTAAAAATACGAAATATAGGGTTACGAATTAATGGAATTTTACTGTACATATTATTACAAAATTAACATGTAGGATACAATATTTGTATTCCAACAAAACAACTTGTTTTTCACATCAACTTATAAACACAAAATAATATTTATTATGCAAATGCACAACCTCAATGCCAAAATAATCACATGCAGAAATATTTAGTGATGAGCTAAACCGTTATTGTGACTGTGATTGTGAAATTTATGTTCTATTGTAACGATGATAAGTAACTGATTATTCGTAATTCGGCGAGCAATCACTGATATAGTGGAAACTAAACTTCTAATAGTAAAATATCAGTTACCAATCATCATTATAAAATAAATACCAAACGCACAATCACAATAACGTTTAGCTCATCACTAGAAATATTACATTGAAATTGAAATAACAAATGATAATGTAGTCAATTATGAAATAAATAATTAGGAAAATGAGTATGTATATATTTTTTGGAGTTTCATTATAAGTATGTATTCAGTTTTTTTATTGTTTTTTTACCTGATTCTAAATTGTTATGGGCTAATAATAAATTGCAACATGAGAAAATATAATTTTAAAAAAAGGTAATATGCATATAATAGTATTATTTATTTATTTTTTAATCCACCTTAACAATCTTTAAAGATCACACAATTTGATCCCAAGAATTAAATTTATAAATAGTTTCCCAATATTTGTAAATAGTAATCCCCTTTGGTGATTTCTAGATGAGTTTAAATTACAGTTTCACATATCACCTACCCTGATACATTAAAACATTAAACCATTAATGTTGTACAATTATATATGGGAATGTAACGACTCTGTAATGTAAAAAGTTTAGCTACCTATCAGTCTGCGGCTGCATCTCCTCTCTCCAGTTGGTATTGGGTGCCGGCGTGGCTCCTGCATGGCCACTTCTCTCCGAGTCTCGCCGTCTCCTCCTGTGTGAGCCTCCTCCCACAGCACCCCCAGGCCCTCCGCGGCCTGGAGGGGGGGAAAGGTCGCAACCGCTTTCAACACTACCCTGCCGGGAGCCTCGGGCTGACCAGCTGTCGCGGCGATTCTGGATATTGTAAAAGTTGTTCATATTATCATCTAATATCTGAGTACCTTTTTAAAAGACAATGTGAGAAGATTTTAAAAGCATCTTCAATTTATTGTAAAAATTGTCAATTTTGACATCTCTATTCTCAGATTAATTATGTGTTTGTGGGATTATATACTAGGTTGTTAATCTATCTCATTAAAATTTTAATATTTTTGCAGAAATCATCATAAGAGATCAAGAGGCATCATTTGAGAAAAATATGACAACCTGACTGTTGAGGTTTCATTACAGAAAACCCATTATCATGAAATGTTTTAATACGTAATGTGCAACTAGATGCAAACCAATTCAAGGAAAGACAGTAAATATTTGAAACTTTACATTTATATGAACCAGTGGTTCAGACAAAGAAAAGAAGCATCGAGCATTTAAATTTTGAAAAAAATATATAACAAACATGATTTCTTGAGTTTCTAGCACTAGGCGGAGGAGGTGGTGGAAGACGAAAACCTTCGGGATCGACTCTTGCTCCGGGCCCAGATCTACCGCCCGCGTGGTGAGGCAGAGGGTGAGCGCCGGGCCGCTCTCTGCTGCCCCCTCTCTCGCCGCTGCTGGTGCGGGAATAGCTGTACCTGGAGTGGTGTAGTTTCAATTAAGGGGTAAAATATTTCACATACTCGCACACGAGTGCAGCAATTTTGGAAAAAAGGTGAATAAAGTACCATTAATATGATGCACTTTATCAACAGATTAAATTATTAACGAATTATTTATCAACAGATAAAATTATTAACAGATTAAAATTTAGTCATTTCTGGTAGATAATTTATATTAAATAGACTGATTTTAGAAGTAATTTAAACTGTTATATTTTGGTAGTCTTGTAAAAGGTTCAATACTTGTAAAAAGAAATTACGTGTTATCAAACCGTTCACTTCAATCTTTTACATACACCAATTTAATTATTTATTGTAAATTTTATTAATGACCAAGAATATGAACATTTCTAAACATTCCAAATGAAATGTACTATTTCGTGACAGTTTGTGTTTAAGTAAATAGGTTTGATCACCAATTTTGAGATTATACAAATAAACAGTAAAGTCATTGAGCAATTTTCCTTGATTTGCCCAAGATGATTATTCAACAAAAGCATTGGTGAAAAGTTATACTTGTTTGCTGTGTTGGTTATCCAGATGGAATGAAAGCTTCCTCTCATTTGATAAGATCTGTTTGTCTCATAAACATAATAATTTATAAACCAACAGAGAAAATTAGACTAATGAATAATTAAACTTTATAATTAACATACCTATCCCGGCTATTTTCTCTGCTGTATTGGCTTCTAATCCAATTACTCCTACTCGGTGGGCGATCGCCTTCAATATGTTCATTCCTGAGATATGGTGGAGCTACGCCTCTTCCTTCTCTGTGGCTTTCTTTGTCATTAACATCTCTGTGATTATAATTCTGGTGCTCCTGACTGTCTCTGAAGTGATCACGATGAGGAACCTGCCCGTGTGGGGACCGATCTGGACGACGATTCACCACGTCGTTGCTGAGTTCACGTCTCTGACTACCTCTACTGGAGCTCCTAGATATATCATCAAAGTCAATAAATAAACTACCCAGTTCAACATTTTTACATGAAGCCCAACACCGAGGAAATTAATATTATTGGGTCATTGGATACATTGTCGTATCCTGGCTTATACTAGATGAAAAATTAATATAAACAAGAAATCAGATTGAAAGACACTTTGCTTCTAAACGATGATTTATTTCAATCTGAAATTTTCTGAAGGAAAATTATTGACATCTTAATTTCATTTATTGATTAATTTAGATATGATTCAGTTCTAGAAAATCTGCAAAGATGCCAGAAGTTTGAGATTATTTTGGATCGGTGCCAGCTAAAGTATTGCAGGATAATTTGAAAATTTTCAGAATATCGCGGTTCAATTACAAATGAAAGAAAAGCACACTAGAAGCTTTAAAAATAAACCAAAACAATAGAAAATAAAATGCAAAAACTACTGTTTCTATCTATCTACCTCTCCTAAGTTCAGCAACAGTTCCTACTTGCAAGCAAAGCGTAAAAGAACACACTCTTTACTGTATGTGTGTGTATAAAAAGAAAGAAATATTATTCAACACCCATAATTACAGCATAACACGAACACCACTTGAACACTAATTTCCTTGGCCTCCTCATTGCCTCGAGGATTCTAAAGTGTTACGAGTAAATGCAGAACAATTAAGAGATTTTTTTTTAAAGTTAAGTAATCATTTTGTCAGCGATAGTATGACAACACTCATGACAAAATCCTTCATTACATTATTAAAGAGTGATCACCAAGATTGTTTCTATTTGAGCATTCAGCAGACCAAGATATACGGATATTAATTTGAATGGCCTAAATAACTCAAAAACCAATTCATGATAAGTACACTCATGAATATTTGAAATTTTTATGTTTCAAAATTGTTCAATTATATATGTGTTTGCTCTTGTTCATGTATATGAAAGGGGTTGATAATTTTACATATCTGGGCTCTAACTTGAACACGACAACTGATGAATTGAAGATCTGACTTCTAGCTGGAAATAGAAGTTTCTACATGTGTAAAAAACTGCTGGGGTCAAAATTACCGAGTCATCAAAGCAAACTGCTGATATACAAAACTATAGTTAGACCGGTAGTCACTGACAACGTGTGAAACGTGGTGCCTAACCCAAATAGATAACAAATTAGCAGTATTTGAGTGTAAAATATTTAAAAAAATTTATGGACCTACACTAGAAAATGGAACTTACAGAATAAAAATGAATCATGAGCTCAAAAATTTGATTGAGCAAGAAACAATTGTAAAATTCTGTAGGTCCCAAAGATTGAGATAGGATGGCCATGTCGAAAGAATGCCAGATAACAGGACACCAAAGATCATGACCAAGTGGATATGCCAGTGGAAGCGACCTAGAGGAAAGCCAATGAAAGGGTGGACTGACTGTATGAGAGAGGACTGGAGCAGGATGGGAGGGTCTGGGAACTGAACAAGAATGGCCAGGGACAGGAGTCAGTCGAGAGCACTTGTGGAGGAGACCAAATCCCACCCTGCAATGTAGTGCCGTGGAAGAAGAAGAGATAGGTGTCCAATTTCAGTGCTATGCAGTATGTAAATATGACAAAAAACGAGAACATATCCCAGTAACAAATTCCCCTTTACTAGACACTATTTTGATTTTCCAATTTTATGAAGTATCATATCACCCACCACCATTCATGCTGATGTCTACAGTAAAACCCCATTGATTCAAAATTGAACAGCTATCAAAGAGAGTGCCATAAAAAATATGACAAAAAAATCAAAAACAGGTTAATTATCTTCACTCATAATATGAATATGTATTTCTAGAAAATTTTGTGAGCCTAGAAGAAGATTCATGAAAAAACAATACAATTTATAAACGTAGGAATGTTTAATCAGAGAATCTCAAATATCTCATTTATTATTCAGAAAGCTTAGCATGAAAAATATATTTTGGTTCTGGAATTTTAACTGAAAATTATAAATACATATATCATTATTCGGATAATCAACTGTATATTGAATTAAAGAGGTTTTTCTGTTAAACTAAGATAATACTGGGACGGGAACAAAGTTTTGATATTTTCATAACACCACCATTGGGAGCCTGCGTGGAATTGGTGAACTGATTGACTTTAAAAAAATGAGACTACACTCACTGAAAAAAAACTTGAATACATACATGAGTCGAAAGCTATCTGAAAAGACTTGTCTTAATATAACTGTATTCTGGTTTTGAAAAATTCAGCTAAGTAAAAAATTCAAATCAATGAAAAAGTATACAATGAGTTGAAGGCGGTGATATACATATGTAAGATGTACTAGTTTTTAGTCATAAATTGTATTTATACTGATTTTCTTTTTTTGAGTTGATTTTGATTTGACTCAATTTAATATATTTCAAGAAATGCTGGAAAAAAACATTTTTTTAAAATGATTGTCTAAAGAGTACACTCTTCAAACAGGTGAACTCCTAGTAAGAGGGTCGACATACAATATGATTATGTATTATGTACAAAAAATAAATAAAATTACTATTTTTCGCATGTAAATCTCCAGTGTAGTAGAGATGAATATCCAAGATAACACAAATGTGTATATTATGCTTGAGGGTTATAAATCCCTGCAGTCAGAATTTTTGCATTAAAATATTTTTACAATTTCTACCAACAGCAGTTCAGTGAAAAACATCAAATCCTTATTCTCCATCTTACACAAAGTAAACATAAGAGTGACAAGTGTGTGACGTGTGAAGAATTGTCTTGATAGGTAAAGACTAATTAAATTTTACAATATTGGATCATAACTCAATACAAATACAAAGAACATAAGATAATTATAGACAATATATAATGTGTTAATGACAGATCATAAATACAAAGAATAGATAAATACACTTGCAAGGGAGGAATGTGTATTGAGGTTTAATGTTAATAGTGTGCTTTGAATATAGTACATATATATGTGCAATAAATCATGCATAGGAAAAAAATAGAAAGAGGCTCAGCAAATGGAGAAAAATCCGATAAGCACGAAATCTTACCGATTTCCAGCATTTCTTTTTCGGACACCTCCATTATTTCTATATGAAGGAAAACAAACAGTCATTTAGAAGAATTGTTGGTGATTAATAAACAACCATTAGGAAGAATTATTGGTGACTCGATAATGAAGACAGATATGTACAAAGCTGAGAGATGCAGGATACAACCGTTTTATTAGCTTTGCATTATTATTAGTTTGTAGCACCGGATGAGTTATGTTCTTAGTTTGTGATACATTTCTGTTAAACTAGCAAACCATGTCTGGATGTTAACATTTTTTAATTTTAAATAATGAACAAGAAGAAGGAATTAAAAATAATATTAACAGTACACTGAACTCTCTTTTTACACGGTGGATGCGTTCCATGCAATAGCGTGTAAAAAAGTATACTAAAATAATGGTGGATAGGTTTCCTTGTATAAAAATCAATTCAAAATATTAAAAAATAAAATTCATTATCGTATCTTAATTTAATTTAAAAAAGTTACTTTAAAAAAATCGTAACAAAGATTAATCACTATCAGACAATAGACGAACCCGTTTACGCACATTTGGTACGACATCAAATAAAAATTCTGTTATCAACCGATGTGACTGTTTTTTTGTGAGTTCCTTGTATGACTCTTGGTAATGAGTCATGCAAGCGGTCAAATCACGTTAAAATTATAGAGCTTATTCAACGTTGTGATCATTTGTTATAAAATGATTTCCATGTTTATTAGCCAGTTGCAGGCTTTCTAGGAATGAATATGCTGTTATTGGGCCTCCTTCGTCATTGTCACTACTTTCCTTGGGGCTGGTGTGCTCTTCTAAAACAGTTTTGAGTATTTCTTCCTCATTGAGAACTTTATCTGCAGTAAATTCAGCTGTATGTTCAATTGTAAGCTCTTCAAAGCCTTATCGACCAATTGCATGTGCCATAGTTATGATATCTGAATGCAGTTCAGTTGTGTTTGGGCTAATATGGTTAGTTTTAACATATTCTAGGCAAATTGATCGCCCCACTTTATCTTAGCTCCCTTTCGCATACCTCTCTTGCAATAGTATTGAGTAGTACAGTACGTACATGCAAGAGATATAGCACCGTGTTATTTCGAAACTGTGTAAAAAGAGAGTCCAGTGTATGTATCATTTTACTGTATTGCACATTTATACTTTCATCTAACACACACCTCATATATTTACATTATACATAAAACTTTACTAAAAATCATATCAATAAATTTCAGGCTTACTTGAGGTGCTATATTTCATTAAATTAATATTAAAAATTTATAAAATAATTATTTCATTGATTTATGAATTTTAAATCTCTCACTAGAACTATTTTGATAGGGAAGAATTCAACTAAATCTTTGGATATGAGTTTTGTTTTCCACATAATCGTAAAATTGTCTATGAAAACTCACATTCTACAGAACATCTTGACACTGAATATGAAAACTGATAAATCAGAGAATAAGCAAAAAAAATAATTAACATTGAAATAGAGGAAGAAAAAGATAAAGAAAGAAGAGGAGAAAAATAATAATATAATAATTTTGTTGGTAAATATTTTAAGAAGATGCAGCAGATATATTTCGGAAAAATAAGAAATATTGGTTATCTGGCCCAGCTTAACAGGCAGACAACTGAGCTGATCAGGCCACCGGATCTCGCCTCTCATCATTTATAGTAGAAAAGGCCCTGGAAGACGAAGGACAACCTGGTTGAAGAATTGACGGTAATGGTTCGAGAAATCCACGGTAATGTAGTTAAAATATTTCTATATGTCGGTGCAGGATGAAATAATTCACAATAGGAATAAAGAACATTATGCAACTTTATACTGGATATGCTAATTTCTAATTAAAAGATTTTTTTTTTAAATTACAGAAATATGTATTGAATACATTTTTGTGTTCAAAATTAACGCTACATGTTATAATTAATAAATTTATAACTAATTGGTCTTAATTTGTAATTAGTTTTCTTCAATACAGGATACATTTTTAAACAAATAGATGTACCATGAATGTACTTAATTATTAAAATCCACATACACTGCATAAATATTCAGTCAGAACAAGCCATGTATCCATCCATGTATACATTCTTAATTTAAACATTGATATTAAACAAACTCATTTCAAAAATAAAATGGACGAAGATCAATACCTTCTTCTTCTTCTTGACCCTTTGCCCCCTTTCTTCTCCCCACTGGGCCCTCCACTCACACCTTCTCTCCTCTTCTCCGGCCCCTTACTTTGCCAGCCTTCTTGCACACCCGGGGATGACTCTTCACGCGGAGGCCTCTGCGGCGGGTGACTCGCATTAATGCTGCGTTCAATGCTGTTTATCTTCTCCATTTCTTCAGACCAATCCTGGAAATATAGTGAAGCATTTTGTTTTAAGTAACTCCTGACCAATACAACATTGCTTTCTCTATAGGAAGCAATATTTTATAACAGAAAAGAATAGTTCGAGTTCAGAGGAAGTACAAATAGTTTTGTGGAAAATGGTTTGAATCGTAAACTGAATGACCGTCGTAGCAACGTTATGTGGTCTTTATATTAAAAAATCATATTTTCTAATTATTAAAATCAAGCATTATCTCAGAAAAACCTCATTCATTCAATAACGAATTTTGAATTCAGTTTGTAATTTGATTGTGTATAGTTTTAATACAGTGTGGCATAAAATAAACTGATATTTTTTTTAAATTCTAGCTTTTTTTTTTCTTTTATTACATATAGAAAAGATATCTACATAGCGTTTCCATAGTAAAACATTTTTTAGCAATGGGGATTTACAATTAAAAATGTTATTTTCAAGATTGTCCATGAAAATATCAGCAATTTTGTATTTGGACAGATACAAGGCGTCAATTAAACACACTCCTTGTACTCCTCAATTTCTTTCATAAACAAATCCAGGTATTAATTCCAGTTAAAATTTTCTAGACCTTTCTATATCTATTATCAACAACAAAATTAACTTCAACGTCTGCTTTTACTGACACAAGAATCCGTAATACCTCCAACCATTCTATCTAACATAAACACTCTGCTTTTCATTCCATATTCCACCGTCTCGTTAGTATCCAATAATAACTTTTCCAATGAACTCAATAATTTATCTTAATTGACTGAAAACTATCAAAAAAATTTCAAGAAATAAATTTCTTTATAATGGTTCTCCAACTATTAATTCTAATAACTCAACTGCCCATTGGCGCATTGTACATAAATAATTTTTCTACATTAAGTACATCGAAACTCTCAAAAGAGATAAAGCCATCTTTCTATACTAATAATAATTTAAGCACACTTTTAACTAATTGTAAATACAAAGAAGACATTCTAAGCCATTCTGGCATCTAGAAACTTAAGTGCAATCATTGTCCAGCTTTCTATTATATATAGGCAAAACATTAAGGAACGTAAATATTAGAATAAAACAACACATTAGATGCTTAACAAGTATAGATTTTTCAAAATTTGCCAAACACTTAATTAATTCTAACCATACTTTTAATAAGAATACAGGGGCACAAGTGTTACATAAAAATGGAATTACGTCTTAATAATTTAGAAGCATTAGAAATTAATAAATCAATCAATAATAATAGCCAGATCTTAAATAACCAAATTAATTTATCCAATAATCCGATTTTAAAGTTGTTTCCGTGTAATCCCTACCCCTCTCTCCCGCACCCAACGTGATACTCTGTCCCACTCTGATATGCTGTTACTCTTTCCTCTTAACCTTCTATTTAAATATCTGTTGTTAGGTTAGTCTATACTATATTGTCCTGAAGGTTGAGTCCAACTGAAACTAGTTGACTTTAGTGTATGCACATAATAAAGTGGTTTAAAACTAAACTTTCTATCATTTAATTATAATAATTTTAATTATGTACCAGATAAAATGCAACTCACCAGTATCTCAAGGCCATTGTCAATAGCAGTGATTGCTATGGCTGATGTAATGGATTCCAAGAGTTTGTTGGAGCTAGGTGTGTCTGAGGAGATGCTGTTAGAGGAAGTCTCTTGCGATAGTACTCTAGGAGCGCAAGTGTTTGAACTATTTTGGACTTCTTCCTCTACAACAATGGTCTTGGGGATCCATTGGCGGGTAGTGTCATGACCCGATGGTTCGGGCTCAATCCTTTCATGATAGTTAGCTTGCTGATTACCATGATGTCTATAATCCTGATGATAGTTGGAGTAATCTATAGTAAAAAGCATCCCATTATTATTTGTTTTAATTTTGAATGCAAGATTTATTAAATGAGAAACCATTAATAAAATTCTAAAAGCAGACATGCCACAGTAGATGCATGCAATGTGTATGAACTATTATCACCAATGTTCCCTCCAAGCACTCCGCATGTGCGTGTGCACACAGCTAACAAAACGCACACACATATTTTAAAAAGACTTTAATTTATAGATACAGTAAAACTCCGTTAATTCGAAACTCACGGGACCAAAATTTAAAAAAAAATCTGAATAATGAGAACAATTTTTTTTTAAGGCAACATTAGATAGAAATTTAAAAAAACGCTTTGTCAGTTTAAGCTTCCGCATTTTTGTGCGCGCTACCACTGTCAACATCATGATTTTCATACTGAAAAATATGGCAACTGTATTATTTCAGCTTCTTAATGTTTATCAAATAATTAATTTCTCCTGAATAATGAAAGTGTGCAGCAACGTGACGAGTTCAATATTAAAAACAGGCCTCTTTAAACAATTCACCAGTGCTTGACGCAACAAAATTACGGACATTTTAATTTGATTAGCGGTCGAACTCACCTTTTCCATCAAAATTGGGAAAGAAATTGGAATATTAAAAAACATGTGAAAAATAATGAAAAACTTTTAAATCTTCATACTTCATTGAAGCTAATTATTTATCTACGATTCTTCAAGTTCGAACTTAGAAAGGTATTCAGGATTGAAATTTTCCTGCTGATTTTATCTTTGATATCAATTTTTGTCAGTTTTTAAAATAAGTTCCATTTTTTAAATGGTCAACAATCTTCATGTGATTTTAGAAAACCAAACAGGAAAAAAAATTTATTATAAAATAAGTTGTGTATTTAAATACAAAGGTTTCAGTTTCTTTATTACATTAAACAAATCACTACATTTCATAAACAAAAAACCGGATATAAAATCAATAGAACATAATTTATTTATAAATTATGGGATTTTATAAAAATAGTTCAAATTATTTTAATAAGGGGTCACAAGGGTGAGTAGAAATATATAATTCGCAACGCGTCAACAATTATTGTCGAAATTACAACAAATCTTATAAAATGCACTGCAGTATTTGGTATACATAAATATGGTATCACTTAGTTCTGCCGCGGTTATGCGAGTGCGAGCTCTAAGCACACCAATCTATTGTGATAAGGAACAGCACCGTGATTGGCTAGGGGGTGGAGCTAGCTACAAATGTTTATGAAGGGATGATGAATGCGTAGTCGCACGAGTTTGGATTTAAAAACATGTGAATATGCGAATTACGTGAATAAATTATTTACTTTGAGTATAAAAAATGCATATGAACTACGAATAATAAGGTTTTACGAATTATCAGTAGAAATGAATATAAAATGTTATTTTCGGGGCTAAAATTTTTGAAAAAAGTGCAAATTACGTGAAAATACTTAATATGGGTACACAAATTAAGGGAGTTTTACTGGTATATATATAAAATGAAAATACTGCTTATGGATCAACGTTATGGATATCAAGCAAATAACTAAAATTATGTTGGATCACACTCTTGTATCTTTCTAATCTTCACGATGCAACGGAGACTTGGGACAGTCCGCAATAGCGACAAGAGAAAAATGAACGCATTGCTGAAGAAGAATGTTCTGTATCCCGTGGATAACATGACACACAAATGTCTCGATCCTGCAATATATGCAACCACAGCAAGCCCTATCTACAGCAGTGAACAAAAGATTCTTTCAATTCTTCGGGCACACTATGCATCAAAGTAACAGCCTAAAAAAGGAGATTATACTGGGCACAACTTTGAGCCAAAAACCTGGAAGAGTGCCACAACAGTAGATAAATGTGTTGCATCTAACTTGAGAGTACCTGGAGTCAGCTGTGAGGGCAACCCAAAACTGGGACCTGGGAGCCGAGTGTCATGTTATGAGGCCACTATATGTTAATATTGCAAAGAAGAGTATATATAAAGTCAAATAAATAACCTTAAAATATTATTTTTGTGCACACAGCAATCCAAAAATTAGAGGGAACATTGATCATCTATATCAGCACTGTCCAACCTGTGGCCTGCAAAATATTTTTACAGCTCCAATTAAATACTTAGATCTTGATATTTTTTATTATTTCATATAAATAAAATAACTTTTGAGGTAACATGAACTGATTTTTCAATTACCAACTTTTTTTAGGCCCGCTAAATATTTACAAAAGAAAAAATTGCCCGCGGGCTAAGAAAGGTTGGACAGCGCTGATCTATATGTATCTTATATATTTATTTTTATGGTGTTTAGTTTATAGAACTCCATGATTATTTTTAATGAAATTCAAAAAATCTAATTATAATAAATATTATTATTGAGTTTTGCTAGTTTGCATAAGCAATAATATTTATTAAAATTTGATTTTTTAAATTTCATTAAAAATATGTATCTTATATGTTTAAATAAACATTTAACAGCCTTTTAAATCTAACTTTCTACTTTAAGTTTACATAGTGATTTATTTTACTCAAATAAAACAAAAAATAAACTAAAAAATTGAAATTAACAGTAACAAGGCCAAATATTTAAATAGCAGCGTGTTGAAACATCGTAAAATTATCAGCAGATTAAAATTTTAAAAAAGCCTGGCATACTTTTAAAGGATTAAGGCAAATATTACTCTTCACTTTATACTTCTCCAAATTAAACAAGACAATCATAACATTAGTGCATATTAATTAAAACTAAAAATACAGTAATACAACTCGTAAGGTTGTTAAAAAACTTTTGTGTTCTAATTTCTTGTCTTCCCATCTATGATTTTTTTCCAATAAATTTAGTGTGTCAAAAATATTATATATAATAGAAAACTTTTCAAAATCAAAAGTGTGTCAAAACTAAAAACTGTAGCCAACAAAAAATGGATTACTCATTACTCATTACTCAACAAATCAAAATCATAATTTGAGACATACATATTGAAAGACACAAACCTTCGTTCCTAGTGTTATTAGGATGTCTGTTGTGTAGCGGGTAATTGGAATACTTGTCAGAATGAATATTTTCCTGACTGCTAGTGAAAAGCAGTCTCCCCGAGTGTGCCCCACCGCCTGAAATGGCATGCGGGGTGGACGATCTGGAGTCGGTTCCAGAATCAAAACTCTGCAAGTAAGCATTTAATTTCTCTCTATCGAAATCCTCCTCTCGGAGACGACCTCGTCCCCTTGTAGGAAGAGTCTGCGACCACGTGGGCGGGCCACGCTGCTGGTGATGCTGCTGACCATAAAAGTTTCCTTGGTAATTATTTCCATCTCTCGTTTGAGGATTTGCATCAGGATCTAACTGGCCATTCTCTTCGAGAAATTTCTTTCTAAATCTGGGCGGCATAGAATCAAGATTATACCCCATGTTCAGCCCCGAATTCCTTCTTCCCGTAGGAGGTTTACTGCCATTTGAGTGATGTGTGTGTCTGGAAGAGTCCATGCTCCTGGTGTCACGGCCCCTCGACGGTTGATTCTCCATCATCACCTTTCTGGGGGGTGACATATGTCTGGGTTCCGAATTGAGTCGTCCATCTCCGAGCCGGCGATGAGAGTCAGCTTCCCTTCTCGAAGGATCGTCTCCTTCATGTCCCTGTCTTCGGTTTCCCGAATACCTCTTAGATCGAACATCTTGATGATTATGACTGTCTACAAAGCCAACATGTGACCTGTCAGATTCCAGGAATCTTGCACCGCCGGCACCCCTAGCTCCACGTCCCGATTCAACTCTGCGAGGAGAAGGGCTCCGGTAGCCGTCTCTGTTTGCAGATTGAGGAGCGTAGGTTTGCTGATCTGGTTTTCTATTTTGAAAAGATGATTTTGAAGAGTCAGGTTGAGAAATATCAATATTTGAAAGTCTGTCTGACAAATCTTCATGAAAACGATTGCTATCTTTGTTAGCGTGGTACCCCTTGTGCCTCCGACCGTGGCCCCTCCTATGAGGCTCACCTCCAGAATTCTGAAACTCCGGTTTCCCTCCTTCTACGTCGTCTGGACCCATTGGGCTTTTCTTTAATGGTCCGCTTCCTGGACGATAAAATTGTTGTTGTGGCTTGCCCCTTCTCATTCCTCTAGACTCATCATCCATATTGTATCCAACCTGGGATTAAATAAAATCGTTAAAATATTATTTTTCCCATTGTATCCAAATAACATGAGCACTGCCCTGTTTCTCTATGACTTCTTACATGCGTAATAACAACCCCGTATCATTCCCGTGCACTCAATAATTATGATAAGCACTATTAGTGATAATGATACTTACGAAAAATGATTAACAAAATCAACTGGCATCAAGAATACACACAACAAATTGGGTAAAATGGATCCATTTTAAATAAATATCAAAGAGCATTAATTGAAAATTAAATTTATTTGAACTGCTGAATCAATTGAGAGGAACAATAAAACATTCAGAACATTTATACAATGTTTTACGCGTGAAACGAAAAAGCTCTATTGAGGTTATGTTTTCGAAGCGAAAGACAAGCAAAAGAAAGCCAGTTTTGAGGAGGTTATAGTATCCATAAAACTCTTCTGTTTTTCTTACCATCAACAAATAAAAATTTAAACTTTTCTCGTAAAATATTTTAATTAATTTACTTTTTTCTCGTTATGAAACTGCCATTCGCCATGTTGTGATTGATGCCGTTTATTCTTTGTCAAATTTTCGAGAATACTATTAGCCAACATAACAAACTTAATGTGATATCTCAAAGCTGCGATATTAGGTTAAAATTTAAAAAACAAAAAACTGACCATCAACCATTTGATCGAGTGAGGCGTCAGCTTTCACCTGTGGCACGTTGTGATTTTAAGTGTTTTTTTTATATTTCATCCATAATGTTAATTTGTTTTATATTCATATTGTGCACAATGTGTTAGAAAAATTAGGGTTTTTGCGTTAATTATAACGGCGTCTCAAAATATATGTACTTGCAAATTGTTTTCCTTTGATGTGACAGTACCCCATATATGACTTTTCTATCGCGTACTATATTTGTTGCATCAAAATCGCGCTTAATGCAGCCACATTCATATTTCCTTGTGTATGTAGATATTTTAGGCTTAATTTGTTATGGGGTAATTCTACTAATGTAAATATCTTAAAATATAATAGATATATTTTATATCTAGATAATTTACATGCATGTGGTCTAGTGGTCGGGAGTTCGAGCCTCGTTCCAGGAGACCATTAAATTAGTTTTATTTTAATAGTACAAGCATTTAGCTCAGTTTGAAAATAGTAAGAATATTAATACACGAATTCTCTTTTTTTTTTTTAGAACACTTTTTATGATTGAACATGAATATTTTACTGTTTGAAAACTCTTCACCTAATAACAAAAGCAAATAAATATTTTTATTAAAGGTTAACGTAGGAAATAGTTCTGCCGATTGCTTTTTGTTTTTCCCAAATCAAAAACAAATCCATGCTAAGATCAAATCCATGCTGCAAATCAACGCTAAGAATGATCATGAAAATACACGTTTACAACAGTAAGATAGTAAAATTGTGTAAGCCAAGCTGAAAACCTTTCAAATATTATTCTGTTAAAAACAGCATAAGTAAGAACTCCGTACAAAACGGATCAGCCGAAAGGAATTTTCAATTCAGTAGGTGACCAATTCTATGTATTGAGTAGAACGATAGCTTAAAAACAAAAAATCCGCATAGGTTGACAACAGCGCTATGTCTGCACCGGGGGTTAGTTGTGGTAGTTTTTAGAACTATACAATTGAAGATTCTACTGGTACACAAATGGCGCTAGCGCAATTGTATTATATCGTCCGTTTATAACATGTATTATTTAATTTATATTTGCTTTCCAGTATTTTCTGTAATGCACAGTTTTTTGTTTGTATGCACTGTACGCTCCTGGGAATCACTACACCTCGTGTCCTGCATGAGGCCGCAGAGCAGGCAGATTTGAGATACAGAAGTTTTAGCCAACCTGATGAGAAGCTACCAGATGCTAGACTGCCTTCACGGTCCAGATCCATGGAGCGCGCCCCGCGTGTGTTGTGAGCTGAGGCATTCACTACGATAGCTGAGGACGCTGAAGTATGTGCCAGACTTCCCTCACGGTCCGGACCCATGGAGTAGGTACCACATGCGCGCGTCCGGAAGCTGACCACACCTGGTCACAAGAACTGAGACAGACGATCTAAGACGTCGCAAGGATACATGGCTACGCGCGTCAGTGACCTGAGCTAAAGGAGGGCTCCATGACTCTCATCACCAGTGACCAGAGATACAATAAGACGAAAGGAAAGACAAGAAGCTGTAATGGTGTAGTTTATAAGTTTAGTGTAACAATTAGCTTTAATTCCGCGTTAATATAGTTAAATAATTTAATTTTATCAATTCTAATTAGAAGTCATTTTTCATGATCACTCGAGTGTGTTTTGAATAATGTAGTGAAGTAATTCCAACTTCCTTTGGTAAAGAGACAGATGTACACGTGTCCAGATCCGCTAAGGACACGTGCTCGTCACCTTAATTAATCTAGTATATAATAAAAATAATAATTATAATGAATTCAATCTAATCGTCGTACCACCTTTTATTTTCCTTTATCTTAAACCATTTTTTTCAGGACACCTGTATGCATCAATAATATTTTACACGATTCTTTCACACAAAACTGTCTTTCTTGTAATAATGTTAATTACACTAAATCACTCTGACTCGTGTTATAAAGGATTATTACACCAACGTACGGCTTCACATCATGCACACATTATAGTATATGGAAAACCGTTTGAAAATACTCAAGGTCTACTATGAGATATAATAAATTAGACGAGCATTTGACTGAACGTACCACCATTTTGACATTTAATTACTACGTAGGTGCTCAATACTGCGCGTTTGTCTATGGTCTCGAGGGTGTGTTGTTTAATTTTTTTTTAAATATGACACGATGACACGACCATAGATATAGATTAGAGGTTTACTTGATTTATGACGCAAGTTCTAATTTGTTGCGAAATCCATAATATTTACTCAATTTGTTATTTTAGCTGGCCATGACCAAACAAAAATAAAACTGTATCACATCATTTTAATGTAATAATGGATCGATGGTAATCTTCGCTGCAAGTTGCAGTTAAGATTTACCTTTATGGGAATTTTTTGGCTTATTAGGGATATGGTATATTTTCAGATTTGGAAAGGACTGGGGCTTTACGGCAAGTCTTTTAGCCCGTGGTTTAGTCTTTCACTGATACTAAGGCATATATGTATTTTTATCAGGGTCCGTGTCCGGATAAGACTTGTCTCGAAGTCTTTACCGACGCAAGACCTAAGTCTCATCCGAGTACTTGAATCTATACAAATCAGCCGGAAATAAGAAATCAACTATAATCAGCAATCACATTTAATAATATACTTACGAAGGTTGAATTTTTTGACGGTCACCAATTACGAAGATAGACCGTGCAATGGGTTTTGAATCTTTGGCCAAAGAAGTCAGATACACGCAGTAGCATAGTCTAGAAGACTACACAGAAATTTCCCACGATGTCCTGTTTAGTTTGATTATAGCAAGTAACCACTTCCAAATCAGTTTATCGGTATTTAGCTTGAGATGAAGGTATCCAGGCAGTGGAGAGGACTATTGAAACAAATGATATTACAGAAAAGAACTAACTTCATTCACCAATGTTTTACAATGATTACGAATGTAATATTTATTAATTGGAACGCGCACACGATTTGGCATCATAGCGCGCACACAATTTTTAACAAAACTTCTTTATGTACCACCTTTTATCGAAAGTTGGCAATCATGTTACAGTATGTTGATTTATCCTGTATACGATCATTGGACATTGGACATTGAACTACTTTCTGAGGTTACACAGATAATCTCTGTTTACCTACGCATATATTACTTTTTATCTTCCCTTGCATAATGAATTCTAAAATATCATATTTCCATTGCGGAGAAAGTCCTCAGTGGGCAGCTTTTCTCGATGGTTGTTATTGAATTATGTATGCCTCTTAATGTCTTTATTGGTAATGTAATCAACCCGGGTCCTACCAGTAGCATCGTACTGGTATGGTAATGTTTTTATTGTTTTCTCCTTCAGTACACTTGTTCATTATAATTGCACACCATGATACAAAATTAGAAAGAACATTGATGATGATTCAATGATCTCAGCGCTGAACTATGTATGAACTTCCAGTCAAATCTCCAAGATAAATCTCATCCATGGACAAGGGCCATGAAGATCATTATTGAGTTGATTAATTGATGCCAGTTGTCATTGATGATGTAATTTACATAATTTTGTGTAACCATCGACTCTCATTTTTTCTGAATTTGATCTTCAATATTAAATAAACACCACAACTTCTTCAGCGGTCCCTCGTTACGAGCATGATGTCTGTCTGCCATGGTCGTCAAACACCAGAAACTAAACACCACAAATACTTTTGAATAACTAATATCTGGAGAATGGTTCTGTTAGAAGCCTCAATAATCGGCGAAGTTGTATGAATGTGGATGAGGCGGGAATTGTGTATCAGGACAGAAGAGTGTGGCACTCTATCCTCTCTGCCTACCCCTGCGGGGAAACGACGTGATGGTAAATATAAATATTTTAATTTTGTTAATTTATTTCTCCTATTATTAGGTTTAATATTTTGTAAATAAACTATTGAATTAACGTAAAACAATATTTAAACCATTACGTATTCAATTATTTGCTTTTTACGACCAAAACAAGAAATTTTCTGCTTGTTTAGATTGGAAAAATAACGGAATAGGATGAATGGTATAGTTGTAGGCACTTTGAGAGACGACATAAACTTAAGGGAGTCTTACACTATTTACCCTATGCCCAAATATAAGCAACAGGATCATTCCATATGAAATGGTCCAACACTGATTGCTTGACCATTTTGTAATGTTCTTATATTTTTTTGTGCCATCACCATAACTTGTTGGTAGTTGAAAATGACCATTATATATATTATTTTTGGTTTTTGCGTGATGGCTATATTTGTTTTACAGGATGTAGCATATTTTGCAATGTAAAGGGTTTGCGGAAACTGAAATATCTCAACTATTTGTCATATCAACATGTGGTTAAAAGTAATTTGTCCAGAAAGAAACATGCAACAAATTTGATTTTACATATTTTCACCTCATTCTCATAGTGTGAAATTTCAGCCTTAATTCTAAGCTTTCATTTTTAATAAATCCCATATTCATGTGGATGTTTTTGCAGGAAGGGTTAGATTCTACATGTCAAAAGTTTTTTTTGCATAGAGGTGGGAACAAGTTGTGTTCACCATTACAAGTAGTGCTAATTATAATAACAGCAGCTAATTGTTAATATTATGCAATTCACTGTTCCATACCTATACATTTAAAAACATTTTATATCTTAACATAAATAATTAATTTCTTATATTTATCGACTTATATATTTTTAAATGTACATTTTTCCAAACCATATATATGTATATATAATATTTAAAAAATGGCAACAACGTGACATCACCAAGTCCGCAAAATTTTAAATAGTCAAAACACTTATCTTTACCATTTTACTTTATATTACTGAGACGTAGACACTAAGAAAATAGAAGAGCAACAAGATAGATGCTCTGGTGATGTGGTTCTGGTGGTGCATGCTGCGGATCCTGTGGACAACCCACAAAAGCAACGCATCTGTAATACAAAAGTTGGACTTAAAATTATGATCAGAATCAATGGAACGGCTGAAGCGGTCAATATTGGAAAGCACCACTTGCCATTGCGCAATATAATTATGAATATGAACATTAACTGAAAGTGATAGATTTAATGGCGAAAAAATTAAGACCTATAACTAGTCTTTATGTTTGCTCAAATTGCAAAATGGTGGAACTGCTGGATAAGGGATTAGTCTAGTACATAATGTTTATAAAACTTGCATCTGTCAGGTCACAAAACTTGAACCTAATTAAATTTCTCAAAAAGTGTTAAAATGTCATTACAAGATAGCTCCAGTGAATTATCTAAATATTTTCAAATTTCGTAAACTTTTTTTTAGATGGTAAAGCAGATCTAAAAGGGATATGACAGTATTTGGAAGTAGGCTAAGACTGTCTAAAATATAAAATTATCAGTGCTCAACAAAGCCCGGATCACTCTAGAAGTGTTTAAAAGAATAACAAAGGAATAACCAATTGGTGTAATTAAAAAGCCATCAGTGTGTTACAAATTAAATTAATCAACTAATAAGATATACCTACAGAAAAAACCGGTAGCAACTAAATATTTTTTCGACAAATACATTTTTTTCTGTAGGTATATCTTTCTAGTCAATTAATTTAATCTGTATTAAATGCCACAGAAATATGTTTGACAATGCAATTTCACAACAAAAAATGTGTTTTCCTTAACATCAGTGTGTTGTTCGCAAATGATAAAAGAGATTAAAAAGTCCAATAGCAAATATATAGCATGGAGCAATGATGGAAAACAGTATGTAGTACATCAGACGATACAAATTAAAAATATATCATTAATTGCTATGGTATAAAGTGATTTCAATATTAATTATGGCTAGTACAGTGAAAATGGCAAAGATATATAAAGAACGACATATTAAATACAGAAACATGTCCCTAAATATAATATGAGTAGGTCGTTATTTGATTATATTTAATTTACTTATTATTTACACGTATTGATGAGAGTGACATCAGATTGTGTTATAAATCAAAACAGGTGCAACAGACCTAGGCCACAATATTTTCTGGGATAACTGACTACATTGAGTTAAATTATGCACTGTTATGGAAAATCTTATGAGATTTTTACAAAATCGTGTTAAAATTGTTTTAATATAATACTTTCTCTTTTTATAAGGATTATAGTTAACATTTTTATGGACCCATAATTCCTGTTGTTATCTGAGTCATGACCCATGACGTCATTTTTAAACAAGCACAACTTTATAATTTATTTTTATTTAAAAAAAAGAAGTTATTTATAATTTATTATATTATATTTTTAAGTTTTTTATATTTTTTAAATTCTTTTTTATGTAAGTTTTTTTATAAGTCTTTCATATTTATTAATAAGTTTTATGTTTTATTTATATTTTTTTATCAGTTAATTATATATTTTTATTTTTATAAGTTATTTATTAATTTATATATAATCATATTATATATTGTCTATGTATTATCAGTCAGTGATATTTGATATATCAGTGATTCTACCGTGATCGAAATCGGTTTTGTAAATCGTGATCACACTCACGACTCACGCTTTGTGACCGCACTGATATTTCGATATTTATATCAGTGATTCTTAATCGTGATCGATATTTGTATCATATCTTGGGCGAGACAAATGTGAACCACCTTAGTTATGTCGATGATGTGGTTATACTAGCGCCATCTATAAAAGGGATAAGAAAGCTTTTACAGATGTGAAACATATGCCAGTGAACATAATATTTCATACAATGCCAGTAAATCGGTCATAGTGGTGTTTGATAATATCCCTCCCGTGTGGCTGGACGGGATGAAATTGAGCGTTCAAAATAAGGTCAAATATCTTGGCCCTATACTCAATGAAGATGGACAAGACGATGATGATATAGAACGGCAGAGGAGACAGTTGAGCATTAGTGCAAATATGCTGTCACAGCGTTTCTACCGATGTAGTAAGGAGGTGAAGAGCATCTTCTTTAAAACGTTCTTCACCAGCATGTATGCCTGCGAGCTCTGGACGAAATACAAGCAAGTGACATATAACCATCTCCGAAATCAGTACAACAACTCATACAGAATACTATTCGAATTGGCGCATTATTGCAGCGCATCTACAATGTTTACCGAAGGCCGCATACATGAATTTGTTCCGCTTTTGAGAGATCGAGTTGCTGGCGTAAAGCTGGGGCTGAAGCTCAGCACCAACTCTCTGATGCAAGCGGCGTTCTCATGGAAAGCTGGTTCCCTGACCAGAGAATGGCAGCGCCTACAGAATAGCTACATATACAATGGCTGTGACTGAAGTAGTTATATATGTAATATTTATATTTTGTGTGAATATATGTGTGAACTTTTTGATTTTTTTGTTTATTAATATTTTTCTTGGTTTTCTTTTTCATAGCATTATATTTATTTCATAACCTTAATGTATAACATAATATGTATTATCTCTATGGCGAATCGGGTTAAAAAAAAAAAACCTGATCACGCTGGAATAAACACATTATTATTATATTATTAACCGTGATTCCGCGCACATGCGTAATTAAACCGTGATTAGTCACAATATTACTAGTTGATATGTATCTAAAAATCATGATTACCTATTTATATATATTATGAATATAAATATCTGTGAATCGTGATTTGGCGCATGCGCATTTGAGACGAAAATATTTATGAAGGAATGAGATTATAACTCGTGATCAGCGCCATCTAGATTCTGCCAAAACATTTTATGCGTATTAAGTGAAAATTTGAACGAAATTTACATTTTTTATAGCGTTTTCATTC
Source organism: Eubasilissa splendida (assembly GCA_031772225.1). Taxonomy (NCBI): domain Eukaryota; kingdom Metazoa; phylum Arthropoda; class Insecta; order Trichoptera; family Phryganeidae; genus Eubasilissa; species Eubasilissa splendida. Next base: position 34,582,313 of record CM062850.1, read on the forward strand.
TCTTTATGATGATATTTTAGATTTGTATTAATTATTTATGTTAGAATATGTTTTTTATGCAAATGAAGTTTTAATAATATAAAAAAATACGCTTATTTTTATTTCGTGTATTGCGATATTGTGAGGTGCATGCGCATTAATAATGAAACTGTGATCACAGTCACAGTTTTCAATCACTGATATTATCGAATACCAATCACAATCACACCAGTGAGTCAAGAGTAGCATTTTTCTCATCACTAATTATAATGCATACTTACTCAGCGTAATATGAGCTTAAGTACATAGTTAGGTTTTTGGTTCTAGCAGGTATAGAAAAAGTTGTTATGGTGTTGGAAAAGGTTAGATGATATTTAATGAAATCAGACAAAAATAATCTTGAAAACAACAACCAGTTTATTTTCAAAAGCAGAAAACATATACTTATTTATACAAACTATAGTACAAAAATTTACAATAATCACAATTATACACACAAGCTGGAACTAAATACTTCTGAGCGACATCAAATAGGACAATCTTTAAAACCAGCTCTCAATTTCAATTTAAGACAAATTCATCTAAAAGGTTTCAAGCTAAAAATGTAGCCACATAGACCGACATGCACGCTCTTTATTCTGTACCGCTCACATATTCATTAACATTAAAAAAATACTCTATGGAAATTTTCTTAACATAATGAATTCTTTGTCACACTACAAAAGCTATTCTTTGTCACATAAACTTAAGCCAAACAATTGTCATGATCAACAACATTGTGGAACTTTTCCAGTTTGATGTAAAGGACTTAACGATAAGCAAATTTATTTCTCTTTAGTTACTAAACAACACATTCAGCGTGAATTTTGATCACGGTTGTAACATTTTCAAAACTGCAATCAATTTCCACAACAATAAACCCTAAGTTATAATTATTATCTTCTCGCATAGAGGGCATACAACATTTTTAACTTTTTAGAAATACACTAAAGCATCCATTTCTTATTTTAACATAACGTTACTATTTTTATCATTAAAGGTGGCTGCAAGATTTACACACATACAAAATAGACTAGATATTTTGACAGCCATTATCAAAATTATAAAAATATACACGTCTCGGTGATATTTTGCTGCTTATGTAGTTAATGTAGGCAAACATTCAACAAGTGTACTGACTGTGTAGTGTTGGTAGAGGCTTCCTGTTATCAAAATCTCACATTCAGCACGTACAGTTCGGTGAGTTATGCCTCGGAGCGCGCATTCAACAATCTGAGTCGGTTTTACATAATGGCAGATTTCATGATAAGCATCAGTTCACAGATGGGGACATCATCACTTAGAATATTGTACGTTGAGAATTCTAAATTGGTATTGGCAATGAACACAATTAATGTTTTATTTATTTTAAAGATCACAAAGCCCCAATTCTTCAGAAGGCAGATCTACACTGTATGTAGAATGATTTCAGAAAAGTGCTAACGACTGCTGGAAAAGTACATAATAAAGTGATTAAGTGTGGCAGTGACACTGACACAATGAACTGGTCATTCCTATCTGAGTGAACTATCAATAATTTACTATAACAAGTCGTATGCAAATTCGTTTTCTATACTATTGATAAGATTATAATTTATTTCGTAAGTAATACTCCGGATTACAATGGGAAACATTACCCCTATCAATTATTTGACAAAAATTACAATACAGATATAGTAATAATGAATACAAAATCATTTCTAAAATTTGCCCACGTGCTTAGGGGCATCGTAAAACCGCCTTTGTGCTTAGTAAGAAGACAAATATAATTATGCGTAAATTTTCTAAAATTTGGTTCATTGAGGTCTTTTTAGTAAAATATTTAACAATTATTTTTAATATTTTGATAACATAATTTTTGTGTCATTGAAAATATCACAATAATTTTAAACTGTAATGCAAATTTTGTATATCTCTGAGAAAATGTGAAAAATGTACGCTTTTTCGGGATAAAGTTGAGCTGAAAATAATGTACTTGGAAATTTTTATAAAAAATGTCAGTTGTACATATTTTAACTTTCTACAATGCAACAACCAATATTGGGGCTCATCACTTAAAGTTGTGAACACTGCTCTCGCATATCATTGCACAATGATTGCCTATTGATAAGCCTACATCTAATGTTGTGTTAGGCACGTGGACATGCGCCAGTCACAGCGTTACATGGTATTGTAGACAGGATTGGGGCATCTGTTGGTGGTGTGGTTGTTGAGCCTCGCCAGCGGGTGCGTTTTCCCGTGTTGCAGTTGTTTCTTCTGAGCCTTGGCCACAACCGAGGCCACCACGACCTTGGGGAAGGAGAGTGGAGCCATTGCCACCACGGTCGGGATGACGGGGGGCCGCACGGTCACCCCTGCCCCCTTGGGTATTGCACAAATAGAATTTTTATAGCCGGCTATGGATTGTTTTTCTTGAGCTCTATTATCTATATCACGATTTAAACTAGACTGTCGCACGGGGATGGGAGGTTCGGCAAAATTGGTTTTACCGCCGATCTGCTGACTCTTGGGTCTGTCATATTTTCCCACTAAAACTTTAACAGAAAGATCCTCCAAAGATGTAGCATGTCCTATAGTCGGAGATATTGGCTCCGGTTCCGCTTGCTTCTGTTTATCTACGTGGACGCTAACAGGGGAAGACGGGAGGCTTCTGCCTTTAGTCTTACTGGTGTTTTCGGAATTATTAGATGAATCCACATTTAACATATTTTTACATTCATTGTTGATATTTGATTTTGCTTCAAACTCCATTTTTAAATTTTTAACCTTGCCGGATAACGTCCTGCTAGGTAAAGCACTTTTATCCATCTGAAAGTCATTGGTTTTATGTTTTTGAGAAGGGAAAGCTTTAACTATAAAAATGTTGGGCAAATCTATGTGTTTAGAAGAAAAGATATTTCCTACAGAACTAGCGGAGGGGCTGGAAGGAAGTCTCTCCAGAAAGTGGATGCAGGAAGCCGCCGGAGCGCTGACCGAGAGCTGAGAATACATCCCCGCATCTCGCTTTCTCATATTACACAAATCGTCACCACTATTGTAGTCCAGTTCCTTTAATATGGCACTCATTTTATCATTCTTTTTAAAATTATTTGTAGCACTAACACTAATGCCATTGGCATTTTGTAGTAAGTTTTGGTTATATTTAGCGCAACTATGTTCGTGATTCTCTTTAATAATGTCCAAATCACACGGAGGAGCTAAGAGTTTGTGCGTTAAAACAGTATTTATAGCTTCATTGATTTCACTAGGAGCCAGCTCTATATCAGGACACGGTTTCTTAGCCGAACCCTCTTCTAGCTTCTGCTTGGTGCGTTTAACGGTGCCCATATTCCAAGGCTCATCATAAGAGCCCCACGAGGAGTTGCGGGAGGGGCGTGTGTCGTAAGAACCCCACGATGAATGGCGCGAGGGCCGCTCCAACACCACGGCACTGTCGCAGGAACTCCAAGAGCCTTGCCGGCTAGGAGGGGGCCCTCCCTCTCCCTCACCCTGTCTCTTCTCCTCCTTGTCGAACACTCGGTCCAACTGCTTGGAGAAGGGGTCTGCCCCTTGCCGAGGTTTGGCACGAACATCCACTATACCGCTATCACATTTCACTATTTCATTTGAGTCTTTATTATCACAATTATTGTCACTAATGGTTAAATGTTTTTCATCTACAATCTGTTCCCCGGGATCCCAAGTCTCTGTTTTGTCCATAATATCTTTGGATTGTATGACATTACCCACTAACTCCATATTGACAGCCTCATACTGAAAATGTGTATCGCTACACTCTGAAGATTTGTCTTCCGCTTTGTCACCCAAATCTAGATTAGCATCGGTACATTTGAGAGAATCTATATGATTGGCTAGATTTAATTTCAGGTTTCTTTTCTCTCTCTGAGTTTTTCTTTCCGTGGCAGCGGCGTGAGATTCTAACTCATTGACAATATGTTTAACACTGGGAATGCCGTCTTCTCTCAGCCGCATTATTTGGTTCTGAGATACACTGTAGCTCCCGTTGGCGCAAGGCATTAGAACGTTTCTAGTTTCTTGGGCCAAGTTCTCTAGGGATACAGAAGTGGGAGGAAGGAGTTGCGAGGCCAGCCTGGTGTCGGGAGACCAGGACCTCGGTCTGCCTCGACATCTCCCCGAGAGAGCTTGAATAAGAGGGGTGGGCTCCATTATCCTAGAGTCTGTTTTGGAAGCCATTCCCGGAGATTTGAGATTAGTTTCAGATTTGGACCTTTGGAGTTTTTCCTTATTTTTCATGGCATCTAATATTCCTTGGTAAGTTTCTAGTTGAGATAGAAAACTAGTGTTTGGTTTAATGCAGGTACGTTTTTCTTTAACATGTTTCATTGCTTTGTCAAAATCCCAGTCGAAAGCTTTCATGGCGTAAGCGATCACAACAGAGGCAGATCTACTGACCCCCATCTTGCAGTGTACCAGCACCTTGGATCCTTCATTTCTCGCTCGACTGATGTACTTAAAAGTATTGTCCCAGTGTTTTAAGAGGTCTGTTTTCTCATCATCGTATACTCTAACATTCAAGTAGTCAAACATGCCCGGGAAGAAGTTGTCGATCTCTCTCGTCACATTTAGAATGTGTCGGACCCTGAAATTAAGAAAATTATTACATTTTTAAGGAGTCATTGAATTCTAGTTTAATTTATAAATGATAAGAAGTATATTGCACTCATTGTGAACCGAGTATTAGAGCTATGACTAATAAAAATAATCACATTCAATCCAATTTAAATACAATAATGGTATTTTCTTACTACATAATATGTAATGCTAATTGAAATAACATAATTGAGATGGCATTATTGACAAACTTTTACTAAATTATCAAATATGCTATTTTAAAAATTTACCCATTTTTCTGCAATTCTTCCAAGTTACTAGCATTCCATTCGGAGCCGAGGTAAACATGGTCAAATATCTCCGTGGGAGAATCCATCTGTCCAAGGATAGTTAGCATCTCCTGGTCAATGAAGGGCTTGAACTCGCCAAGATCCATGTCCAGGTCCTCCTCTAGGCGACCTCGAATGACCTTGCTGGTGACTTCATCCAGATCAACACTCATCATTATCTCCTTCAGGGTGGATCTGATGACACTCTCCGTCTCGTCACGTTGTCGAGGCCTGCAATACATATAATATGAAAATGAAATAATGTTAACACAAGCACGCATCATTTTGTTATTAACAAGGAAATGAAAGCATTAAAAAAAATACATATTACAATGATTCAAAATTGTGCAAAAGTTCAGGACTTATTTTACAACAGGACCTGTATCTGATGGCATCCTCCAATTTTCTTTAACCTATTATATTCATATTTCTAATAAATAACCTGTCCTTTCTCTTCTAATTAGTACAATCATTACAAATCTTTTAATTGAGCACTCATCGGTGGTTAATTAGCCTAGTGATCTTGCGGTCGGGGTACCGAGCCTCGTTCCAGGAGATTATCAAGTTAGTCCTATTTTCATAACACAAACATATAGCTTGGTTTGAAAATAATAAGATTATTGATGTGACATGTGTTCTATGTGCGCATATTAATTTGTTTGGTTAATTTTTGTATTTATTGTTCGTGATCGATCATGGCACACGCTGCTCCTACGCACTGTCAGAAAATTTAATTTCTAGTCATATCCTTTTTTATTTCCAAGATTCACTTAAATGTCAAATCCAGATGTAAATTAGTGGATTGTGTTCTAGAATGCTAAAAATTGTCAACTTTGAACATAAACTTAAACAATACAGGAATAATACAATATTAATGGCAAGGATAGACAATCCGCTTAGCAAACTTGAAGATACAATCATACTGGAGAATACATCTTATCTTATAGTATACGGACTTGACATGTAAAAGATACTGACTTGTTTCGCACGGAGTCGGGCGATGGCGGGCGGCGAGACTCGATGCAGTCCATGGCGTGCCACTCGTTGAGGCAGGAGCGCTCCGACTGGATCCGCTGCTCATAGTAGCCTACCCAGCCGTGGCTGGCTCCCCCCAGAAAGTAGTTTCTCTCCCGCGCCTGGCAGCTCACGCGGTGCAGCGTCTGCAGCGCCGACCTGTTGACCAGCAAAATCATCAGTTGATCAATAATATTCATAAAACAAAATACCAATATTTTATAACAATTGAAATGGTATAATTTTAGTACATTTTGGAAACTATCAACAATAGTATAATAATGATGGTGCCCAAATATTCTGAACAACTAAATTGTTAACTCGCACAGAGAAACCAGAATGTTATTTTATTTCAGCTATATTTATACAAAGTATCTATCTACATTAAATATATTAAGACAAAAAGGAATGAGCTAAGCAGGACAATCTGAAGGAAATGTTGAGAGGAAATAACATAATAGTTTTAAAAAGTGCCATATCAAAAGAAATAAGCAGTCAACAAATCACTTCAAGTGAACTGAATACCAAATGACCCAACTAAGAAAAAATTCAAGCTTGATATATTTCTAATGCACATATTTGATGATCTGTTCACCCTAATTGTAAAACTAAATATAATTAAGTTTCTAATACCGAAGAAAAAAAGTTTTTTATAAAATTAAAATGTTTTAAATAATATGTCCAAATCCAAATAAAAAATAACTAAACGGTATTTACGCTGGTAACATAAACAGAAATATTTTCTAAAAAGGAGCGCTACACTGCTGCCGTCAAAAGTTTTCGCGGGAATGACGGGAGTGTCAAAAATAAACATTTATTACGCGACAACTAACCGATGTCACACTAGTGCTGCCATCTGTACAGAAAAATTAGGTTTTTTTTTTATCTCGATGCCCGTAAGTCCCGTCCCGACAGGATAATTTAATATCGCTTTTTGTTTCCGAAACTTGAGAATCCCGAATGTGAACAAAGAGTTGAACTGCACTGGAAGAAATTAAGAGATAATATTAATGTAAATTATTAAATTATCATTATTTTTTAATAATCAGTACTATAAAAGCAAAAACACAAGAGTTGGAGAAAAACCAAAACATTTACTTTACATTTTATATAGGATTCACGTATTTTTACAATTTTATATATATATATATATGATCTACACATCTGAAAAATGCCCCAAAAAACTAGATTTTAACCAAATTGCACTGACGACGGCGATATTGGCTTAATACATATTAGAATGGTATTCCTTATCTGTCTGAAATGAAATAAACATGAGTTGGCAACTGGCAACATTTAGAATGAATGTGGGTCTGTGAAAGAATATTTTTGTCATAATTAATATCTTCCTTGATCGGGACTCGCGGAAATATCTCGATCCAATGCCGAATGTGCGGCTCCATTATTTATACAATTAATTGTTAGCACTTTAAAACGTGTTTGTTCTCAACGCGCGACACTATAGATATTTATTGTATAAAATTACGATAAATATTGACATTAATTTAATATCTCGAGAACTCTCTTACCTACCGTGCACGTCCATAGTGTTAGTGGCCGCTAACGCCAGGTGCTAAATACTTCATATTTATAATAATTTCATTAAAATGAAGTCGTGAGCCTTGAGCCGGCAAACTGGAAAGGAATGGCTGCCCGGCCGGCGGACTATTAACACGAACGGTCTTTATTTAAACGCTGAAATGAGTCGATTCTTTCAATAACGCGAGTATCGTTAACAATATAAGCAACCTAACCGATCCGTTGCACCGCATTTGCATACTAAAGAGGTCTACTTTCTCTCCAAAAATGACTAATTCGCGTTCAAAAGATATATTTGACTACAATACTACGAGAACTAAGTACCACATTCACTCATTACTGCCGAGACTACTTTTATTATTATATTCCACGACAGCTTGGCTATTTTTAAAAGAAACCTGCAGTTGATTCTCAAATATTGAGTTTTGTGGTAACCCTTGTAATAAATTTAATTAACTTGTAATGTAATAATGATTGCATTTTTATTATTTTTTCATCTTTTGTTTAGAAATTTTTTTTTACTTTTCAATATATTTGTTAAATGTTATGTAATAAAAAAGACATTACATTTTTATTTTCACTACATTTCTTTTTGATATATTTTTCTATGTTAGTTCTTTTTGTACTTGTATTTGTAGTAGCTTTATTTATATGCTTAATTGCACTGTTACTGTTTTAATATTCATTTGTAAAGATAATTGTTGTATTTCTTTCTTTTAATGGTACTATTTACCGTATATGCGCATAAATAAATAAATACTACCATTTTTAAAGAGTATCAGACCATTTTGGGGTATTTTTATTTTTTATATAGTTGTTGGCTTAGCTGTACAAATAAACGAGTGGTAACAAATATAGAGCCACATTTATCTGATAGTAGGTACAAGGTCGCAATATCGTCAATGTAATTTCTCGGCGAGCTTGTATGAGAAGATGTATGAATGTGGACGAGGCGAGAATTTAGTGTCAGGGCAGAGGAGTGTGGCGCTCTATCCTCTCTGCCTACCCCCGTTAGTTAATTTCTCGGTTTGTGATAGCTTTTATGAAGAGAAAATAATCTCCAATAATTTGTAAAGCACCTTAATAAACTAGATGTTGCAAATTAAAAGCAATCGAGTTGAATTTAATCTCTTTCTGTATTTATTTTTGTTATCGGGGTCCTACTGATATTTGGTCAGATACGACAAGCCTAAAACCTAAAAAACGTACTGATTTTAATTCATCTCTAGTAAATGCGATCTATGTTTCTTTTGTACGGTACAAGTCTCTTTCTGAATCTGAAAAGCTTTCATCTCTTCACGAACATAAAATGTTATATTTCTGACATAGCTGGTCGTACTACTTGCACCACAATACCGCACCACTCACCCTCATTTAGTTGTCATATATCTTCGCTATGGTCAGAAGGAGTTTTTCTCCTTGACTCCCCTTCCCCGTAAGAAAGCCGTCGCTTCTCGCTAATAGTGAGAACTGGTCGCTGTATCATGCAAATGCCCTAGCGAAGATCTCTGTTTTGAGAGGCTTATCTTACAAGCCGTGAAAATATACGCCTAGTAAAGTCTTTATAGACAGACTCACCTAAAACATACGAGTACGTAAAATAAATTAAACCCGACGCGCGTCGTGTGCCGAGTGGACACAATAATGAAATGCCGGTCGCGGCCGAAGTTTTCCACGATCACAGGAATACCGTACCGCAGCCTCATCAGCACTGTCCGATTAGTCATGTTTCGGAATACATGAATGTCGACCGGCGGCGAGATGGAAATATCCAGCGTGAAGGGCCAAGTAAATGCACGAAGCCATTGTCATTGCACAACGGTCCCGTTCACATCCTTTATTACAAATCGAGGAAAACTAATGAAACATATACGACTATCCTGCGCCTTTCAATCTATATGGCGCTTTTTACAACACGAATTGCATATTCGCAATTTCGTTTTGAATGTAAACGGTTTTAATAGGATAAAAAGGGTTACAAAATAGAGCATATTTCTTAAATAAACGATTTTACTTCAAGTAATCAAAATATCGTAATTAATAATCAATGAAAGAAAGCATATAAATACTACTAATAATTATCTTATTAACTAATACAATTTATTTGTATAAAATACTTAAATGACGAAGGTGTTATGTTACATAAAGCGACTACTATACAGTCGGCAGGTGTGATAATAAAACAAGTGTCAACATATTTTAACAACTAAATGGCATGAAATGTGAAAGAAATTACGACAAACATAAACATGACACCTGCAACCGGAAAAAGAATATTTTTATTTTTAAACAAGTATTACTCCCTAATTTACTTACATCGTCGATTATGAACTTTTTAAAAATAAATAATATTAGAAACTGCGATATACTGCTAATAATTTTAAGGAAATTAATATAGCACATGGTAAAAAAAAATGAATAAAAAAAAACTGTCGATGTTATTCGAGCCGTAACGCACCTTGTCCTGTCGTAACGTTTTAGCGGTGACGTGCCGCGGTAAAGAGGTTGGCGGCTAATTTACAAATTTCGGATAAATAAAATATTACGATGATTTTCTCGAAACAATCGCGTACGAACGAATCAGATCAGTCGATTGGAAAAAAAGATTATAAAAAATAACAATGTTCAAAAATACAGATATTCGAGTGAGTCTCATCATTTTAATCTGAATACCGTGGAAATAAATTTGATGACGAAATAATTGCATCGATATGACGCAACGTCCGTGAATGAGAAGTCAAGTGGGGCACCCAGTTTCCACCGCCGAGCGATAATAAAGATACAGAAGTTATTGAATTCTCTAACATTAGATGCGGCAGCTCGGCTGATGGTCAATGAGATTAGACTATTTCAATGTTGACTCGAGACGGATAATACTTTCACCCAAAATAATGCCGGCCGAGTCAAGATTGATTACAAGAATCGCATATTAGTGAAAAGTGCTGATATCAATATCTGCATATCGCACCTCAAGCATTGGTAAATAGATTACATCAAAAATATACACTTTAGGCACAATTTTGAAATGTGTCATATTAATGTGTTAGTATGAGTTAGACAATTCTTGAATATTTTAGAGTTATGAAGTAACAGACCTAATCCAAAATATTTTATCAGTGGATACCTTACTAAATTACGAGTCGTAAATGTTCAAGGAATATGAGCAAATTTTGCACCGTTACGGAAAATATTATTGTTTGAAATTTTACAAAATCATGTTAAACTTTATGTTTATGGGAAATTAATCCATTTTTAATTTATATCTTCGTATATAAATAATATATAAATAGTCACCCTAAAAAATTGTCAAACCGCTCGAAATTCTATGACCTTTATTTTTTCTATTCAATATGGTGGTCCCTTTAGGCATAAACTCGGTCAGCAAGACGCCTTTTCGGTCCCAAAACACCGTAGCCATCACTTTCCCTGCGGAAAGCGTCTGCTTAAACTTTTTCGGCCTAGGCGATTCAGGATGGCGCCATTGTTTGGACTGTTCTTTTGTTTCTGGAGTGACGTAGTGACACCACGTTTCATCTCCCGTAATAATGGAGTCCAAGAATTCTTCGGTATTCTCGGCGCATTCTCGAAGAAACCCCTCGGCACACTTGACACGATTGTCTTTGTGGGTTTCTGAAAGCATGTGTGGGACCCACCGCGCGCACACCTTGCGATAACCAAGTTTATCGGTCAAAATGTTGTCGATGGTTTTTTCACAAACCTCAGGAACCTGGACAGCAAGCTCCCGAAGCGTTACTCTCCGATCTTCGAGGAGAATGCGCTCAATCTTCGCCACGACTTCGTCCGACACCGATGGCCTCCCACTCCTTTGCTCGTCGTGGACGTCTGTGCGTCCTTTATAATTGAAAATCAATGAAATATTTAAATTAATCGATAAAATCGCATAATTACGATTTTTTTGAAATGCTTATATCTCTCACATTACTGCGATTCGGGCATTTGAACATCCTTGAACATTTTCTAGTCGTAATTTAATCAGGTATCCACCCATAAAATATTGTGAACTAGGTCTGTTACACTCTGTATATACGAAATACTAGAATAACTAAAAATGCCCTGTGTGTTAGTTGCGTACTTTACGTGGGTGGAATCGTAACATCGTAACATCGCCACACGCGTTTTAAATCATTGTGTGCTTTAAATATGTGCAATTAAAATCATTCTACACAAGGTCTGCTATTAATCCCAGTCTATGATAATGATTGAAATTGTACTCATTTTTGGTGAGTTGTGGTGACGCCATGATGCATGAAAAAAAAATCATGCAACTTCTGTTGCACGTGGCATTTACTGTTGAAGAAAAAAACACACTCATATTCCTTATCGGGTCTGTATTCTCTATGTACGTATTACAAAGTAAAATTATAATTTCTAATAAATACTGAATATCCCACATTTTCGTATTGTCTAGATGCTTCTTCAAAACGAGGCGTACATCTCAACATTGTGAAACGTCACCGCGCAATTTAGGCGGGAGAAAACGGCGAGAACGGGATGGATTTTTCTGAAAATGGCACCGATCTCGCTCTGGCGAATCGTCAGAATGGTCGGTTTTACAGAAGGAGAAAATGTACACGTCATTATCGCGGTATACCCCGATCGACTTCCATAAAAGAGCTCGCGATTAGCGGTCGCGGGAATCAATCATTATCACTTCAAACAGAAACAAGACACGGTCTGAAGCGAGTGTCAAGTTACGAGAAAAGAAAGAGAAAACACACGTTCGCCCGCGTGTGCGATCGAAGCGGTATTATGCATCTCCGATCGCGAGGTTTGACGACCCTGCGTCTTGAGGCTGTGACCATAATACGCGAGACTTGCGTCACCGAACCAGGTAAGGCCCGGCACACGCGAACAGCCACGACGAAACGAGGTAACGACCAAAATACTCGGCCAGAAAACAAAACATACTAGACTGCTCGGGTACTTGCTGCTCGCTAATCTCATTTCGCTTCGTGTCTACATTTGTTAAACAAATAGACAAGAAACACGTCACTAATCGAACGCGGCAATTAGGAAAAGTACGCAAAAATTGACAATCAATAACTGGTGTGCACCTTTCTGCTACGTTGCTCTAATTTACACGGTAAAATTACAGTGCTTTACGATCAACGGGCGTGAGAGTTTTCCGATCAGATGATGTTGTGTTGCCATATTTCCCGCCTGAATTTGCCTCGCCATCTTGGGGCAGACGGGTCGGCGTGGATTATGGGACATAATTATCGAGGAAAAAATATTTGGGCCGTCTCTTGACGACCTAGTGTCGGCACTCGGATCAGATCAGTCAGGAGTCGTCGTAACGTATTTGGACTGTCGGTGGAGGTGGTGAATCACCTTGACGAATTATTGTGAATATGAATAAAAAAAATCAATTACCCTGACGTTAATTCCGAGTAACGTTTGTTAATTTCATAGGAAAGGTATTATACTCGTAAATCAAATCGCACATACATAGTATATTATGTACAATAGAATTAGAAACCAAACAAAAGAAGTTGTCGGTACAATAAAATGTTTGACGATTTCGAGAAATTTCAAAACAGACCATTAATAAACACATAATGTTAATTAATGCATTCATCAAACTAATTAGAAAAGAAAGCAAAATTAATATATAATGGAATTCATTTCATTGACTGGATTCATTAAAATGTGCTATCTTTACGTTCTCGGATTCCGCTCATGAACTTGCAAAACAAATAAACTAACTCGCCTATTGTACAAATGTAAAAATTGTATACATAATAACATCTCACCGATCTACAGGAATGGTTAAAGAGGATAGAACACACATTCTAACGGATTTATAAACATTAGATGCCCCTTCTTGTACCATCCAGATTGGCACTACGACCTTAAAGCATTATTTATGTCATTATCATCAGTCTTCTGTACACATTCTTCTTGACGACCATATTTCCACTCCTGTAATCTGCGCGACAACTGTGAAGAAACGCAGATTCGTTTCACCGATCCACAGATAGCGGTCAACCCTCGGCGGTGTTGCCTGCGCCTTGAAGAATGGCCAACACCGCCAGCCACCATTTTCGTCAACGTGAAGGCGTAATGAGTGGATAAAAATTTCAAAAATGATTTCCATAATATTATTCTACCAAAATTTGACTGCAAAAGCACTATCAGAATGGAATACAACATGAACAATGATTTGTTTTCAAGAATGATTAATGACACCCGATCAGACCTCACTATAGTGTTGTCCTGCCTCCTCGGAGACAAGCAGAAAAGAAAAGTGAAATCAAACGACTGTTTGCGATTGGATAACGGCGTACATTTAGCTTTGGGCGTCTCGACACTTCGAACCATTTCAAGTAGGTAAGCCATATCATTAAATAAATATTCGCAATTTATTCTGATTGGGCATCGGCGACCCGATAATAATCAGCTACTTCGAGAAAGCTAGTAATATTAAATAATAATTATCCACTTCAAGAAGAAGAGATGCACATGGCATGGACACGTCTTGCGGATATGCATCTGCGAGAAGCCTATACTTAAATACACACTAATAGGAACCCGACGTCCAGGACACCCCGCAACATAGGGGTTAATACACGAGGACTGCGCAGTCATGTTGCTCCAGCTAGGAGGAGCCAATTTGCTACAACAGTAATTGTGTCACTATCGTATTATCGAAAAATCTCTTTAAAAATAATACATTTCCCCTTAGCTCAATCTAAATTGCAGTATAGAATGATGGCGTGGGGCGGGGGCGTTTAAGACTCACTTACCACTTGAATTAGGTCAAAGTATATTACTGAAAATGATTACATTAGTGACGTTTCTTCTACAAAACTGAATATTTAACTCAAATTATCCGAAATCCGTTTTAGGGGGTTTTGGAATTAGGCGCTACGTATGTACAAGACGAACGCGCTGATGCATATCCATAAATGAGTTTTTTTAAATCGTAGACCGAGAACTCTTGGCTCGATACAAGTAGAATTATAGACATAATTAAATAATAAATGCTCGTGTTAAATATTAAGAATTTTCCAGTTCCGTAGTAAGGAATACACAAAACTATAAGAAATATAATTTAAAAATATTTATATAATCCTCTAAACCCGAGATTTATAAATCATTGAATTATGAAATACATATAATCTTAAGATTAACTTGGCATATATGTACATTAATTTGAAATTAAATAAATAAAATAATTGCCTATGTTGTTGCGACGGAAGTAAATGTACGATTGGTAGGGATTGCTTGTCACCAACTTTTACATTAGAATGGAAATGTAATTTCTTCTGAAACAGTAATGTTCCCTCGTACTGAATTATATCTACAGGGAAATAATTCCGGTCACCACGCGTGAAAACAGTTTGAAACACAATTTCAATTAGTTCCCAGTACAGAGGGCCCGACGCACTATTCCCAACGGTACTCTACTCGAGTTCTTATGCAGTACTAACTTGTAATCGAATGTAGAAAGCTTGTATTTTTTAAACTTACAGCTTACTGGTGCAAAGCCTGTATCAAGCCATAAGAAATAAAAATCCTTAAAAATATTAGCTAAAATAAAATCGAATACAACTACACGTAAGTCGGGAAAACCGCATCAAGATGGATACACTCGCAAATTAATCTAATACATAATATTCCTACAATATTGTGTTGTACAAATTGAGATATTATTACATAGGCAGGAGAGTCTGAGATTAGTTCTAGTGTTGCCCACATTAAGTGCACGTAGGTGACCACTTATTTTACTTATAATGTTTAATTCCGTTATGTAGAACTATATTGTTTATGAGTTTTGATGCTTTAAAATAGAATCTAAGTGACAATACGATGCTTTTCCCTGTGATAAATTTCATGCACAATTATATTCTTAATGACTAGTAAAGTTAAAGTCCATAGACAATTTTAATTGTTTTCATAGACTGTATTTTTGTAATTGATTTATTTAGACAGTTTTCAACCAACAACGAGTCGCTCTACTCCGGATCACTGGGAATTTTCCTGTAGTGAGTCAGTTGACACGCGATAAGCTACTCTCTGACCACATTCAACCATATTCACAAATGACACGCGAATCAAACAACAGTACCATACTTCTGACTTATTTTATTAAAATATTCTCATCAAAAAGAGTAAATTAATATTGCTAATATCTAGAATATCAAGGAAGAATTCCATTGAGATTGTATTTAGCATAACAGAGACAATGTATGCAAAACGTGCACGGAAAATATTGCATATTTATGAAAACATACGACGCCGACCATAGCATGTTTGTATTGCGTGATTTTTTATGTTTTAGTTTTGTTGAATAAAAAAGAGGTATTTTCAACAAAATTCTTAATTAATTATTTTAATTGGAAAATAGTCTAGAGAGCCGTAACTCGACAACTCATAAACGCTAACCGATGCAACCTCCGCACATATAACCATATAAGGACAATGGTTTAAAGTCATCAGAGAAAGTGGTATTAAAAGTTTAGACTCCACATTCAAGATGCACTGGCATTGCATCTTCATCTTCCACGTAGAACTTTTTGTTAACGTTGTTTACAGATTGCTGATAGAACCGACGTAGGTATATTTTAATGATGATAGGATTTAAAGATTACACAGGTAGAAGTTGTAATAAAGAAAAAAACAATGAATTAATGTAAAATCTTATTCATTAGTACTCTCCTCTGTCAAGTTTGTACTACGGTATATACTATTTTAAACAGTCAAGCAAGGTCACCACAATACAGACTTGCCAAGTATGACACGCCCAACAGAGTATATTTAAATAAACGATAAAATTACTATCACATATATTCACCTTAATTTCAATATATGTATTCATTGCTTATTATGTGAGGAGGGAGGGGGCACTTAAATAAAAAGTCAACGCTTCGTACAACTATTAAATGACAGTTTTATGGAGAAAATGATCAGACGATAGACGTACCACTACTGCAATAAGTAAATTGAAGAAAGGCACGAAAAATAAACGTTTAATTTAATTAGTTAAATTTTTCAAGAACCAATGTTGATAATTCACAATGCGACTTACTCGACCAGCATGCCCATGCCTGCCGCTGCCGAAATTCTCATAGGAAAGTCTACGCACACACAGATCCGAGGTGGTGGCGATCACGGCCAAACTTCAATCACTGCATCACGATGAATGCTGCGAAGAGCGGCGCCGATATCACACACCGATAAACGTCAACCAAAGCGACGGTCAACGGCGGTCGCGTCATCAGGCTCCGGAGAGCTCGCGCACACTGCACACGAAAAGCGCGGGCACGGCGGAACTTCGGAAGCGACTGTCGGGCTTGCAACACTTCGAGGGCACCGAGCAGACTATTCAGACTGAAGCGGAGTTCGAGGATACACTCAACAGTTTGGAAACTGAGAGCAAACGCGAGGTTACTTCTGACGTTAGACATCCAGCAAACACCCAAAGAGTATAGTTGTCTTCTTGGGTGATGTTGTCTTACGCGCAATTTTTCTTCAACACAAAATACTTCGAAAACAGCGTCATTCGAGTGAGGATCGTCGTGCACAGGCACTGGTACTGGTACTGGTGAGACAATACGCTTCGGTGACACTAGCAACCGGTTGGTGCGCGGAGTCGGGTCGGTCGATGGGGCCCCCGCGAGTGTTGCTCAGAGTGGGTTCGTTTCGCGACTGGCGCGCGAGCCGAGCTGGCCATATCGGGGGCCAGGGGCGCGTGGGCGAGCAGGCTGCGCGGAGGGGGGAGAAGCGGTGGGTGCACGTCGGACGCAGGTGTCGATATGGTTCTATTCCACCCATCGGGCGGGGATGAGATGAGGCTCGCGACCCATTAGAAGGTAGACAGTTAGAAGACATTTATTAATCTCGCAACTTCAATGTTGTACAATACTCTTACACCCCCGGGAGCTACTGAGAGAGATTATTAGAATTGCCTAATATTTGTAACCCTAGTAATCTTATAGATGATAAATGAACAAAGTTATAAGAAAATAATGTAAAGAGATGAGCGATATTACGCTTTTGATGAAGAAAGTTTCACTCAGATGGACTGATACAAGGATAAAGCGAGTTGGAAACGAAAGTAGAAAGATATCACATAAGACCAGATGAATCAAATGCTCTGATGGATCGAGTATGTTGTGTGTACGGACGTACGGACGAAGAGACAAATGGGTGGGTGTGTATTAATAAATAAAATATGAAAATTAAATTACGAAAATAAGGCGCGTTACCTTCTTTACACATTTCTAGCACGTTAAACACCCAAATACAAAATATCTATAATAATGTTCTTGTATATAATAGCTCACCCGCGAATCGTCTACAAAATATTACCAAATTTTCTAACGTTTTATTTTTAACGCAGTTTCCTCACGCATTTTACACGGGGAGCTCTGATATTCTACGTTAATAGTTATTTGGAAAATGTGAAGATGACTTATTCGTACCGGCACGTCGGCACGTCGGCACGCGACCCGCCCTGGGCAGCACCGTGTCGCCGGGCGACCGACGGTTTCCTCAATCGATATGTCGATCAGTCCCAACTCTGAACACGGCATTCAGATCCGTACCCGACACAACGCGGCGAAGCACGGATGTGTCGCGAGTCGGCAGTGGGTAATTCTTGTTTATATTAAAAACACGTTTTAAGGAAAAATTATCTAACATAATTGCGGCGCTCGAGTCATCGCAGAATCGGTCACACCGGCGAATGAGTGAAAACTATAATTTAGCAAAAACAAATATGTTGAAATTGTCATTTTATGGAACCCTCACGACTTTCAAATGCAACTGATGGTAACTAAAATGAGAATGTGTCGGTAATCATATATTATTGAAATGAAGAACGGTACGCAACATTCGCAACGTCACGGAATGATATAATGATGTAGTCCGACGACGGGCACCTTGCGCACGATTAATAAAGTTTATAAATTAAGTGAGGCGATCGCGGAGGACCATTACCAGCGGAATATAAACATTAAAAACGTAGATTAATGACGTATCCATATTCGTTCGATACACTGTTTAATGTCCGTGGAAGTCGAACGCGCGCGAGTATAGCCGCTGAATCAGCCATTAAGAAAACAATTATATCGCAGACACGAAACGGCTTTTTTTTCAAAATTGAATAATTAATAATAGGAAAACATCGAAACGTGGGAGAATGTTAGAATTTGAGGAGCGACAAACAGTACAGCACGTCTCTGTGATGATATACTTTAAGAAAGTCGGGGAGGCATTTTTAACCCAATGATTGAATTAGACGGGGGGAAGAAAAGTGTCGCCGGTCCTATAATGGAGAGTCCAGCCGGTAATACGTTAATCACATTATAATTCAAACTTTTGTTATTCGCATCGGTGATATTGCGATTCTTCAGGACACATCGATGCTTGATAATTACACCAAAGTACGTGAAAAAATACCAAATTCTATTACTGGCAGAATGCTCTTCTATCTTGTTAATCTCGTTTATTTTTTCAGTGACATTGTTTAATAATCAAGTTTTAACTCGGGGAATAATCAAAATAGGACAAATAAATGATCTCGGTTTAGTAAAAAATATGGTCCTAAGATTTGAGAGTGGGCATCACAGATTGCTGGCATTATCAGATATGTGGTCAAGCTTTCTTTGCCAACGTGACGTGTAACCCAACAACTTTTTGTTCTGATGAAATACCACAATTGTAGAGTTACCTGACCTAATTTTACCTCCTGATGAGGTTTTCATAAATATATACACGCATCCAGCCACATATCTTCTCCTATACTACCTATAACCTAAAAGTTTGTCGTGTCTGTTGTATATTAAAAATGATCGAAATAGGACTCACTTCGAAGCGTGAACTTGTCGGATGGGATTGAAGCCGGTTGGTAAGAAGCATAATTATATTTTTGATGATAGACTACACTGAAACGACGTTCGAAGTTGGCTGATTGCGAAACACCAAAAACCGCAGCATTTCCTCGGTTTATCACATCCGGGCGAAAACATCAATTCTCTAACCGATTTGCGGCGACTATCAAAGTTTGGTTTCCTTATTCAACAATTATTATTACATCAATATTTTTATGAACTTGACTGACTTGGGAATGTTTCATTATTATCGTTAACCAAGAAGCCAAATGTTCTTCATTTTAGCTATAGAGAGAATATTAACATAACCTTACCAAACAGCCTACACACACACACAAGCTACTAGCTAGGCGCAATCGAGGGCCGGTTGTGTGATCAGTAATAAAATTAGATCACGATCAATTTTTACAATAGTAACTATCATCGCCCGTGGTACAAACCGTTCGTGCGTCAAATTTACTGCTGTCAAAGTCAATCCTGCCTAATAATGGGGCAATCATCAAAAATCTAAGAATGGCGTCAAATTCGATCTATGCGAATAATTATTAAATATATACAAATGTATGCTTTATCTATGGCTTTATTCACCCCCGCGTTCGAAATCTGTCACTTTGCTGGCGAAAAATCTTCGGTTAAATAAATAAAACAGAGAGATCATCGTGGACAAACTCTCATCAATAAAATAGTAGGATATTGAATGATTCATTGTTGCATACTGCAACTTTCAAAGTATCAATATGACAAATGACTATTGAAACAGCTGTGAAGAGTCCGTCATTTTTAACTAACGATTGACGGTTTACCATCGGAGAATAAAATTAGTTGTACTGGATGTACTTTCGAGAAGTAAATATTTTTTTACTAATGATCAAACAACTCGTTTTCGTAAAAAAAATTACATTATCAACTTTTTTTACCATAGTAAAAACTTACTACTGATCATCGTTTGACAGCTAATCTACATGTATAGTAGTTTAGTATGTAGATCAGCAACTAGCCGAATTGATGCATAATTAACCATTTTTTTCTATTTCCTACGGGGCCCGTCTTGCTCGCGCTCTGTCGCCGAATTGCCGTGAAATGCGCTGTTATCCAAAGTTAGTTACTGAATGGTATGATGATACTTTGTATATAGGGAGCATCGTGACTTATTATGTCGATGCGTGGTGCGCCACGGAGTCAGCGTCGTGTCAGTTTAGTAAAAAGATCGACAACTGCAGGAAGTAATGAAAATTTTCTCTATCTATGAATATTTGATAAACTTATATAATTGATCCTGTGCGAGTCGTATTTTTAGACATTTGCTAATAAATTACGCCCAATGAAAAACTTCAGCAGAACCAATTATTATAATTCACCTCATTATTATTTTAAACAGATAGTTCACTTGTAAAATAGGTTAATGATTAAAAGCAATGATGTCTGAAATAATTATCAATCCACGCAATGTCTTTGGTTTAAATACTCATATTTTATAAGATAATAAATTCCTGCAGCACTTGCTCCAACTCGTCAATTAATTAACTGCAGTTAAAAGATAGCGACAATAGATGTCATAAGAAATTATCTCAGAGGATGGTTAAACATATACAACTTCTAGGTACTGTAATAATTTAAAACTCGTTATAATGTTGAAAGGAATTAAGTCCAAAATATTAGATATTCTGTACCTTGTACTCTGCGACTTGGGTTTGTTAAGAACATCATAAATCTTTAAGGATCAAACCAAATCTAGCCAAACGAATATCAGATAAATTACAATATCGATGTGAACCAGCACCTAAACCAAAAGAAGCATAAGACAACTTCGACTACAATGTGGTTGGTAGAATTCGCAACGATGATAATAGAATACTGATGGCCGGTATCGGATTATACACAGTGTTAGAAAACTCCTAGAAATCCAGCAGAAGTTGGAAAAGCAAAAAAATTTCGAGAGCCATCAGCGATGAAAAAACCTTCAAGGCACTTGTTTGTTATCGCTCCTCACCGGGAGAGCAGCTCGCGCTGCCGGAGTTGCGAAAGGCAATCCCGGCCCGGCAGGTGTCTTATAAGGAAACCGCTCTCGGCGGGCTGCCCACGTCGGACCGCCAAAATCTACGATAGACGCCGTGCAAATATTTCAGCTACTAACGTAAACGAAAACAAATAGTGAATCGCGATGAATTAACAATCGTGTGTGTGCTAACTGACGAGAAAATGTGAATCAATAATCGACTCAATTGGTAATAAATTATTGCCAATTACTGCCGCCAACCACTTGGGTTCCGATTCTTGATTTCTGGTTTTGCTAAGTGCAAGTTTAGCCTTAACTAAACCGAACCTTGATAACGTAGACAATTTTTTTTTAAATTAGACGTTCAATGGTAAAAGAACAACGTCCATAGAGAATGTAAGAAAACTGTAAAACATTTGAAATAATCAGAAATAGTCGTTGTTTAACATTAAGTAACGATGTTTGGGTGAATGATTGTCGTAATTCGGCGAGCAATCGCCGATACCTAAACGAGGAATAAAACCACCGACAGTCACGTACATGCCGTTTCTCCGCAGGGTGTAGACCTCGACCGTTCTCCAATATTGTTGAGTTCATCTGGTCACCATCGCACCACTCGAATACGAGTCACCCAATCACAGTAACAGCAACAATTTACCTCATCCACATATCAACCTCTTACCGTACAACATCTCATCTTGTGCTTACTTTAAATGCCAATTTACGATTCGCCATTGCGCAAATTTAGTAATTATTTTACTGCATTATATGGCACTGATTTGAATCGTCAAGTTTTCTATAGAATCACTCGGTTAACGATAATTAACTGGCTTTTGTCCGTATGTAATGAATACCCGTTCCCGCTCGGCCTTCGGCATTAACGACACTCCGCCGAGTAGAACGGTTCAATCAAACAGCGCAGTCTCACTAAACTGCCGCGGCTCGGAGCTGTGATATTGATACGGCAAACAGTCATTAGACATTACCCGGCCACAATGACCAATTACGGCAGGCATCAAAATTAAAATGCCACAATCAAAAATGAACTGAGGTGATTTCATATTAATCCTTGTGCCTGTTCAAGGAGGTCGCCAAAACGCATTTCTCAATTTGCTTCAATCATAATTACAAGACTTAAAGCCAAATGATTGTTTGTGAATAAATAACATCTTAAAAACGTCTACCGTATTTTTCGGACGATAAACCCCCCCAAATTTATGAGACATTTTTAAGAAAAAAAATAATTACATCTCATTCACGAGCCAACAAGCGAACAAGCACCAGTTTACGCAATTTATCGGTGGTGTCGGACATCTATATTTGTTTTGCACGCTAAACTAACTGCCAAATTAATATGAGAGACTCGATAGATATAGAAAAAAATATGAAATGAATAAAAAACATGAAACAAAAAATGAAGATATTAAAATTAAATACATGTAAAGGTATAGAAAGAAATGCTTGTATAACATTTATTTTGGTAATTTAAATTGTTTTCTATCACCACCGAATTGTATCATAAGACGTACCCCATTTTTAAGTGGATTTATTAAAGTAAAAAGTTGCGTCTTATGGTCCGAAAAAGATGGTATTTAATCTGCTATTAAACTGAGACGAATAAGAAGTTGGAGGAAAAGGTATGCGGCATCTTCTGTGAAGACTTTTTTGGAATCTTCGTTTTACGAAATGACCCTACTGTTAAAGGTCAACGAAAACACCCACAAAACTAGACCCTGTAACGAAAGTTTGATCACAGGTTAGATACCTTATCCAAAATAGAATAATCACAGAATTCCATGAAAACTTGTAAGCTTTGAAAGTATCAGTCAATATCATCTTTAGCACGCCGAATGATGGTCTTGAACCACAAAATGTAGATCTATTTTAGGTTTACATTTCGACCAAATATGGCCTGTTATCCGTGTACTTACTCGGGAAAGCGACCACACGCGTCATTAAAATGGAAAAATGAGTGAGATATGAAATGAAAATTGAATTAATTTAACAAGAGCACTAATATATTTGTTTTGACGCCGCCTACAGGTTTTCGTGCCGGCACCCTTCGCCCGAGGTCTCGGATGAGATCAGCCCTATCTGCCATCTGCCATCTCCGGGGCCGGCCCTCGGCGTCTCCTTTTAAGGGAGGCGGTCGGAGATATATAAAATAAATATTAACAGATCGTCGTGTTTGTGACTCGATGAATTAATTCGATTCATTAATACCGGTACCGCCATCTCTCGCGCGATCGCCGCACTTCACCCACTCGGCACCTAGACTTCGCTCCGGAGATCGATATTAAAGCAAATTGCTAAATGCATTACATCGCGGTATATTCAGATAGTGAGGTCATTACTAACCCGAAGAGATTACTTTCATACGTCACAATTAAATCGATTAACTCACCGTCTAACAGTATTCTGGATATCTGCCTAAATTCATAGTAAACTATGATTCGTTACGGAGATAAGCAGATTCAATTTTTAATTTCATTATCGGAATATTCGATTAAAATGAGCAACTAAATGTAACCCATCGACCCATGCTACAAAACTATATAATAAGAGCATAATAATTTAAATGAATATACTCATGTTCATTAATTTATATTTTTCGTCTACGTATTTTGAATGTGTGTATGGTGTGTACCCTCTACTAGAAATATCCTTACTGTATAACACGGTTGCTATAACAAGCGCGGACGCGCGGAATCGTGGAATGACGTAAGGCTATTATATATAATACATACATAGGATACTTTGTGTAACGTCTGTCATTATTTTTATTTCCACAAATAAATAATCACTTAATAAGATTTCTGTCATGATGTGTCCGTTTCCAGGATATAATGTGATGCACGTATATGTACGTTATACTAGAAATACATTGTATTGCACCAATATTAAATAAATCCGATCTTCCTGCCTACGCCGCTATTCTTTGTATTCTATAAAAAAAATTGAATTAATGAAAATCATTTAATAAAATTTTTGCATCTCTACAACGTATGAGATTTTGCACATACAGTTAAACCCGTTTATCCCATATAAATTGAACTGCAGCTGACACGAGATCGTGTTAGTCGACGTTAGACGCAAAAACAATATTCACGACATCCACGTATTTAAATATTTGCTTAAAGTTAAAAGTGAAGAACGCGTCGTACTAATTGCGCACATTGAGAAACATAATTACTTAATTATAATAAAGCATACTATCCGATAACAACAGACCGACGGAGTGGACCATAGCCGACGGAGTGAAGAATGAGTGACGATATCTAGGGATGATGATGGGAGTGCAGGGGTACAAAGCGTAAACCTCCAGCAGAGGTTCCTGAGAGCATTAAATATCCAACCAGATCATATAATAATAATAATACACGCGTACGATGAATAGCTTCGGCAGAATCTAATGTTTGGTATTGCAATTAAAAATTATCACTTAATATCTACATCAATAGATAGACAATTGATAGATGGAATCACTATACCTGTGCAAAAACGAGAGTTTCGGATCTTTACAGCACCATTAATATTGATCGGTTAGAGCACAACGCCAACAAAAACTAAAAACTGACGGCGACTTATAAAAATGGCAGACGTTGATCTAAAATTAGCGCCGCTGCCGGCAGTCAGTCTCACCTGCCGGATCGTTAGTTGGCTATCAATACCGATCTATACCAATTGGCAAAGAGCTAGGGAAGTTGACGAATAAATATATTTTACAATCATCTTTCTGATATGTGAACTGCGCTGGTAATTATCATCGGTGTGGGCAGTTTTCTGCTACGAAAGAATTCTAAATTTAACGTCTTCAAGTATTCCACCGTTTAATTGCTTCAGGGGTACATTAATTGAATTGAAATGTAATGCTCTAGAGGTTATGTGGATAAAATTTTACTAAAAATACTAATTATCTCAATAACTTTGAAGAGTTCAGTGATTATATTCACCAAGGAGCTCCCGTCTCAAGAAGTGTAGGGTGTGAAGCTCACGTCCGAGAGGTGCACGGTTAAGTCTGCCGTGTCCAACTTATCAACTTGGAGGCATCTACTGCAAGCAATACGAGACCCGTTATATTCCTACATACTCGTTATATGAAATTAAAATCTATATCTTGAAACGCTCGATGCCTGGTGTTAATGTGGCTGTGCTAGGCGGCGCTGTAAGCGGCCATGGACTGTAAGACGAAAGAATGGTAATTTTTCAGCAATTTCCTGAAATTCACTGAAAAAATAATTCCTTCATATTTTGAGAAAAAGAAATGATCAGTGAAGGAATGAAATGTGAAAGAACGAAGAGCGAAGGGGGTGATCACTCAGACCTCACACGTTATTGATCTGAATAAAGCAGCAGACAGTTTTCAATCTTCGACAGCTAGGTATATTAAATTACTATATGATTATATCAAATCTATGAAAATAGAACCTTTTTTAGGGTGTGCAGGTTTTCCACCCATCCAAAAATAGTGTAGGCTCTTTGTGGCCTGATAGGTAGGTTTTATTATCGTCGTATCAACCGACAATATACAATCCACTAGCAGGTAAGCAATCGGATTGTCAATTGTTTGCTACTAAGCCCTGCGGGCGGCTAGTGGCCATTGGTGATCGCTGCGCGGTCAAGGTCTCATCAGCTATCGCCGATTGCTTGTATATAATTCATACAGTACTGAAAAACACAAGTGAAATTTCATGCTTTATTTTCATCACATCATCGCTGAAATGTGACTAACGTATTTCAAGCTAGTTTCAAATATTTTTTTTACTAGTTTCACCGGTTTAGATGTAGAAAGTAGAAATTATCGACCCTTTCGTGAACTTTCCGTTAGAATGCAATAAGATGATCGTAGGAGCGTTTCCGTTATACGCGCTTGGTCGAGCGGACTGACGTCACGGTGCGCCCCGTTGCAGTGGGCGTGGTGCCAGCGTCGTGGGAAAATAATCGCCGTGGACAGGCTATTTCTGTGCTTGCCCATTCAATTGTTTTATAACGTGTCGCAATTCTTGCGGGACGCTTGGGCTTATCAGAGTGCGTTCTTTCCCTTAGAAGAAAGGATTAAGAACACACCATTTAGCTACATCATTGGACCATACAGTCGATACAGACATGTCGGGCTGCAAAACTCGTGGAAAATCGGATGTGAATTGGTGGGTCCTTTAATAACCACACTAATAATTATTTCTTACCAAATGATTTTAGTTGAATACGGTATTGTTGTCAGTTACTGTATTCTTAACTTTTTTAAATACAAAGATAGTGTAGGACTAAACTGAAATTTTTTGCGAAAATGGCGTTATCAAAATTATCCGATGTTATTATTATTATTATTGTGTGTAGTGGAAGAATTTGAAAAACGATAGATAGTACAAATAATAAACAAAATTACGAAAATTCGAAATAAATATTGAAAAATTAGTGTTGATCTTCTTCATCTTGTCAAATGAGTGGTTAAGTTTGCAGGTGAGCTGCCGATACTAATTGGTAATTAATTAACGCCATTTGACTCGATCCATCACTATTTTAACGCATTCTCGGAGTGAACGAGCCTCGTGATGTGGTCAAAGTATTGAAGGGTCAGGGAATAAAAATGACTAAGTAACGTATGTTCTGGTGTCAAATTGTGGAGTAGCCAACGTGTCACATTGTGGTCATTAGTCTGAGAATCGCTCGAGTCGGTATCGTAGCGGGTGCTTTAAACACCTTTAACTTAATAAACTCAATAACCTCTATACAATTATTAAGCTTCAATATTTTCTCTGCATTTTAATTTTCCTGTGACCAGTGACTGTTGCTCAACTTCTGTTTGCCTAGCACACCAGATTTATATTTTTTTAATTAAATGTCAGTTTTACTACATATATATTTTATGTTTTCAGTGAAATTAATAGCATTTTTTTTAAAGATAATAAATTTAATGTAAATTCTTATCACATAATTATATTTGTTATCAGGTTACAAACAGAATCTAAAATCGACTATACTACAATCGAAATGATGAACGTATGTGCAAAAAATCCATTCTTCTTTCATTAGAAAAAGCCTACAAAGACTTTAGAAATCAATTAAACATACTTCTAATGGAATTTTTATATTTTTTTATAACAAAAAATTCTTTATTAGGTATATTAATTACTACTCGATGATATTTAGTTAATACACTGATAAGCACGGAATAAGAGTTACGAGTATTATTATTAATTATAAATTTAATTTTACCATACACGTCGAATAGACTATACTATTGTGAGAATGAATGCATAAAACATTGAAAAATCTCAATTTCTTAAATATGTTTGCTACGTTTTGAATATAATCAAAGAAAAGTTTATATCATGGTGGAAGAATATAGTCACGTCAGTGCCAGCAATAATAACCAGTCCATCCTCAAGCCTGCCCGTACAAGGCGACGCCTCTCCTGCAAACCTTCACCGTGAGATGTTTTACTATAAACTCCTGTGGCGCTGGTATGCTCTTTAAAATCAATGACAATAATTAACAACCCGACCGACTGCCGAAGAGGTCCAACAACTGAAAAACTCCAACAATTTTGGTGTTGAATCAAAATAATCAGTAAGCGACGCTCGTGTAGAATTAATTTAAAACAACGGAAAAAATATTAAATTAAATTAAAACTGGTTAATATATTTATAAAATTCATTTTCAGTGGAATAATGATTGAGTGCATACTTAATGTATACCCAAAATTGACAAGAAAGGGTATTTAATGGATGCCTTCAGTTGCTGATAGCGTGAGAGATTAAGGCGTTTTCAATTAAATGGCCGAAAACATAAGTAAATTTTAATGTCTTTATCTTGTTAACGATGTTGGTACAGAGTATTCCCATGTACGGTGTGGTTATTGGCAAGACATCGGGCCATCGATCGACATAAAAGGTCGTGGCCTTCCGCAATAAAATGCCAGTAAGATCGATAAAAATAAGATGAATCGTGAGAGAATAATAAATTTAGGCGATCATTCTCTCGAAATGTGGAAGTTATCCAAGAACATAAATGTCATAATTAAATTTGAATTGCACAAAAAAAGTACAAGGTTGGGTACTAACTCGTATTTCATTGGTCTCTAAATAGAAGCAATAAAATTGTCAAAGAAAGTGCTACATTATATTATGGAGGTTCCTTTATATTATGATTAAAAAAGGCCTAGGCCGTAAACCCATAAAGCTTTCGTCCGTAAAGCGAACCCTTTAAAATATTATATTGTCAATCATTTTTGGCATTTTTACCACGGCAAGTATTAAAATAATAATAATAATAATGGATGATTTGTATAGCGCCATTTTCGTAAAAACTTTCACCTCAAGGGCGCTTTACACATAAACTGTTTATAGTTCTACAATTATCTTTGTTTTTTTAAATTAAAAATCGTCATTTTCACTTATGGAAATGATTTTTTGAAAACGTGCGTTTTTAGTCTCTGATGCACTGTTTCTTATAACGGAGGGCAGAGTTCCACGCTTTTGGGCCTGCCACCGCAAATGCCCGTTCACTAAATTTAGACTTCTGGTAACGTTGGTCGGTTCTACAACCCTTCCTGCAGCTGAAGTAGAGACTGACCTGAGAGTTTGACGTCTGCCATTCAAATTGTCTGGGATACAAAGTTCTTGAAGATACAGAGGCGCCATGTTGTGTGTCGGCATCAACCGGCACAATTTAAATTCAATTCTTTCAGGGAATCAGAGCCAATGTAGCTGATGTTAAAGGGATGTTATATGAGAGAATTTGGAAACTCCATATATTATTCGTGCAGCAACATTTAGAATAGATTGCAATCTATCCAGCTGAAACATGTTGCTGTTACAATAGTCCACATGTTGCTGTTACAATAGTAGACGGGCTGCCTCAAGAGGAAGATGTCTCCGAATACTTTTAATCTGTCTCAGTTGATAAAAGCATGCACTGACAGTTTTACTGATTTGTGTATTCATTGAAAGATCTGAATCAATGTGCACGCCCAACAACTTAACTGCAGATTTAGTATTCGTAGACATTGATTCCTGTACTAAGTTTTGCCTCCTAGATGTTGCTGTCCATAGTAATTCTGTTTTGGATGGATTCAATGTAAGTCTATTCTGTGCCATCCACTCGCCTATTTAATCTACGTATCTTGCAATTTTTAATATTATATTCAGATAGATTTACCATAACCAGTGGGTATTATAATGAGCTAAGATAAGATTAATTTAATTTCGTATTCGGGTCACGAATTGTGTACGTAAAATTCACGATGATTATAATTCAATATCTAAGATATTAATCTAAGAAATGAATGTCACAATAAATGCAGGCGTGTAGACCTAGAAACCAATTATTTTCTTAATTGGACGCGAAAACAATTATTAACATCAACACCGACGTAATCCGAGTTTACCGACAATTCACTTTATACGCGTCACCCACGCGCAGAAAGTCACAGCTCAAGTTTCCGCTTTGCAAACATATTCAAATAAACCTGATCACAGAGTCCCAGTGGAAGAATGAGGAGTCGGGTCACGAACCGATGCAGACTAGACTGGTGACTTTTCCTTCAGTCTAATGAAGCCAACATATCACATGGACCAGTAGAAGTTAACAATCTACTAGTTAACTAGGATGAAAGCTAACCAAATGGCAGTTTGCAACGAGTAGAAAGGTCTGCTGGATATGTTATTCCGTCACCGAGTTCGAGTAAAGTATTTTGGTTCCTGTTGCGAAGTTTCCGGGATTGTTTTTTTCAATTGAATCGCTTCGTGTAGCCCGGATTAGGCTAGACTCTATGGCGACTAGTGTACGCGCGAATGTTACACAAACTCGCGTCTATCCCGAGATGTATTCATCGCGAGCGTCAATTATAACGAACCCCGATAAAATTTATCTCCTAGATTTGCATTAAAATTCTTGTTATACGGGAGAGAAAGGATTGGAAATCTAATAATTGCTCAGATATTTAGACGGATGAAAAATGGCTGCACTTGTACGGCACTGAACGATGGTATCTGGTAAGAGTTATTATTGTTACAGCGGGGAAGATTTATCCGCGATTACAGATAAAAGAAAATTCGTATTCATCGCTTGCAAAGGTTGCATATGGCAGAATAGTCCATTTGCTATTCCAATGATGCACAAATGGAAAAACAAAGGTCGGGAAACACAGAAGGTTTATCACTTACCACATGGCTTGCACGGAGACGGGTTTGAAGATGTGCTGTCTGCCGCAAACGCTCACACTGAAGCCTCTGTAAAACAAAATCATGAATTAGAACAATACGAAAAGGGCAACTCATCAACTGTGGATTCAGATCGGTATGCATTGAAGGATTAATCAGTACGTAAAGCTTGCGTTGTTAGACTACGTAATCTGTTGCAAACAAAGACATTACATAAAATAATGCCTAATGAGAACTCCGAATGAAAAATAAGAAATTGAATACTGATTTAACTACAAATAAATTTAAGAAAATTATTACTTCACAAACCAAATGGGCGTATGAAATGACAATTAAGAAAAAACAAAGTATCAATAACCAAATAAAAAAAACATTTAGATATGCATAGCTGAATAAACATTCCCTTGAAATTGGCCGATGCTATTCAAGCAGATATTCGCTGTCAGTGAATAAGGAGATCACTCATTACCAATTGTCAGACGATGGAGAAAGTTTCTGCTAAAAAAGGTAAATAAAACAGGCGACGACAGCTAGATGTTTGGTCTATTAAGACCTATTTGCCTACGACGCCTAATAACCGAGGTTTTTCAGTAAACAATTTATATAACTTAGCCGAATGCTTCAAAAGCTTCGAAGTTTTCTAATCGATAAATAAATTAATTAATAAAAGTATAATACTCGACCGCACTACATTTATATTACATAGTATATCTTAACTTTTTCGGTCTCCAAGTGTGAGACCAAAAATTACAAGTAGTTTAGCGATTTTTAAAAAGTAGATGAAAATATTTACCACGTGTTACATTATTAATTTCAATTCTCTTAATGAAATTTACAAAAGAATCGCGAGTATCAGACCTTTCCGTCACAGGATCGTCATTCTAGGCCCGATAAAACTATAGCGAAATGTAAATAAGCGCTTGAAGCAGCTACCATAAGATTCTGGACGACCGTGGAAACTTGAGAACTTATTTGCATTGCAGTTATATGGTATGTGTTGAAATGTGGTGCTAAAATCGGAATAGAACACAATACTTGTTCCAGTAGGATCAACTCGCGGGACAAATCATTCCAACCATGTGATCAAAGATAAGGGCTGAAACCGAGTAAAAAATTATGCAACATGCAATGGTTACATGGTTTAATTGCATAGCAAGAAAAAAATTGGTCCGTCATCAGTGTATTTTTGGCATATAATATATGTCAAAAAAAAAACGCATTGTTTTTCGCTCGAGTTCACTCTTATATGTTTACTCTTTAACCAGACATATAAGAAATGTACCCTACTGTATGACCCCATAACGTTTTCACGTGTTTTTGCGAAACGTACACGTAAGAAATGATTTTGTAAATTTAATATCTAGCTGCGGTGGATTTTAAAATGATTAATACACATTAGTGCCGGATAAAGTATTGTGACACCAAACGTATTGTAGGCCGCAGATCTTTTGGATTTTCTCACCATCCAACTGGGCCCCGATGCACCGCATTGGCTGCATTAGCATAGTTACGCCACTGAGCATATTTAGCTGTAGTTCAGAACGGGTAAATTATTTAACAGCGAGTTATCGTTGTCACCAGCTCAGACTACACGACAAGAGTCCTATTGAACCGATATTCTGATCCCATTTGAAAGTACTACGTAGCAAGATAACAAATTGATATTAATGCAATATGCGATAACAATATTGGTGCACTGATTAACCTTACAGAGAATTGGATATAATTTTACGGACGATACAAAAATGCTAATAAAATGTGTGATAAGACCTAAAAAGAAAACTACCTAAAAAATTAACAATTTATTTATTTGTACTAATATTTTTATTTATTATCTTTGTTTTATTAACCACTTAATTGAGTTTAAATACATCTACCGGTTTCGAAAAATACCATTTTCTTCTTCGGGATGTCATAACTAACTAAAAACATATATTATTGTTTCTTTACCAGAATCTATTTAAAAAAAAATACAATTATTTAAAAAATAAATTTAGTACCTAATTCAAATTGTTACTTAATACAAATTTACTCGAATAATTTTTTTTCCTAAAAATTAAGATAATAAATACAAATATGAATTTTAACCACAAAGTTAATATTGCTAATTTTAAAAGTATTTTTACTAATGGTACACGGTATTATTAGCAATAGAACTTTACAGACGAGTATAGAAAAATTATAATAACGTTTAAAATGTGATGATAATAAGAATGAACGTTATATATTCCACGAAATGATTCTAATCAAATTAAATAAATTATATGACCAAATTATTTATATTATGCATAGTAGACATTTACTCGTTTAACAATTTCCCGAAGATCTGCGAGGAGCTTTCAATTTAATGCCTTCCGCCAACCAGTTTGTATCCTTATAATATACTATTTTCATGACTTGGGACAGACTTCGAGAGGGAAGATTGCTTTTATTTAAACGCTGAATTATTATTAGTCCACGATTGTTATTAGTCAATTACTTCGTGTTAGAATGATTAACGATAAGAATTGAGTTACGTAAGATTGCAAAAATAAATGAAAGGAAAACGAAAGATATGAATCCAAGAAATGGATCGATACTCGGACACTTGAGACAGCTCGCGGTACAGAAGGGAATGTAAGTAGAGTGATACCCAGTTGAAGTAATTAGAAGTGCATGTCGAAACGCAGCGTTTAGAAAGTAGGGCCTGTCCTAAGGAAAACATTGACTCGACGGTAATCAATTATCGACGCACGGTCGCCACCGCAGGCTGCCCCCCACCGGGGCACCGGGGACACGGTTTCGCAGATCACTATTTTGCAAAATGTGTTCCGTGTTTTGGAGCCAATTAAAATTGTTTAGGCAATATCGGTATGGACTCGGGTCAGACATGTATTTAACATCAACATTAAAGTTAAATTAAAACATTTTTCTAGGCACAGTACTCAATATGCTATCAATATACATATTGTGACTTACTTCTGCAATACCACCATTCTTAAGGATTACATGAGATTCGCACACATCTGAACCGATGAAATGCTTTTTCTTGGGCGAAGAATACTCCTGTACGATATACCACGACTGAACCGGTTTCGACATACAATCTACAAAATGCAGCCTATCTACACCGATAAATACTTAGGGCCGGTTGTGTGATCAGTAGTAACTTTTTACTAACTTCAGTAGTAAAAACCATTTGCGGATTGTTGATACATCAAATTTACTAGTGTCAAAGATGATCAAAGACAATCTCTCCTCTCAGTGTGGCAAGGCGAATAATCAAGAAATATTTTATGCTTTATCTATCTATGGCTTTATTCGCTCGTGCGTTCGAACTTTGGTGGCGAAATTTTTTCGGATTATGTGCTAATGTATATTAAATAATGAAATCATCATCGGACGAACTCTCATCACTAAAATAGCGGGATATTGAATGATTAATTGTCGTATACTGCAACTTTTAAAGTATCAATGTTTTAGATGACTTATGGAACAACTGTGAAGAATCCGCCACATTTAACCATTGATTCTCGTTTTACTATCGGATATCGGAGAGTAAAATGAGTTTACTACAAGATGTACTATCGAGAAGTCAATATTTTTTGACCAACGATCAAACAACCCGTTTTCGCAAAAATATTTGCTTTAGTAACTTTTTTTTACTATAGCAAAAAGTTACTACTGATCACAAAACCGGCCCATAGTCCACGTAATTACTTCGATCCCATGTTTGCATTTCAATTTAAATTGATTTTAATAACAGTAATTTCAACTAGTCTAGACCAAATTTACTTTGTATAATTTTTAAATAATAATAATGCAATGGATGAAATACGTTTACGCTGTTTTCGTAAAAAAAATCGCCTAGTTTACACATCAGTTTTTAAAATGCCTTCATCTCTGAAATCAAAATTGTTTTATGAAATTCTAGGGATATAGGATTTTACGAAAATATGTTTTTGAAGCTCTGTTTCTTTTACCCGAGAGTGTCACGCCTTTGAGCTTGCCAATGCTTCTTCACTGAACTTGTATTCTGATTTAATTAAAAATAATTAAGGGATTTTAAGAGTACAAACATTCATAATACACTAGCATATGAGACTAATTATAAAGATATTTAAGCACATTGGTATTGAAGTAATGTCACAGTTTTCAAAATAAAATAAGCATTAACTTAACATTAGTAGGTGAAACCATTTTCAAACAAAAGTGCGCTCTTTTTATATTTACGAGTATACACGTAATAAAAGAAGATAACAACTGGGGGGAGAACGGGTAGGGGTAGGGAGGTTGAAATTAGGGTTGAGGTAGGTAGAGCAAGGAGATGTGTATGTAGGTAAAATGATGGATCACGAATATATTTTTTTATGTAGTAACGTTAATATTGAAAACATAAATTTCCGTTAAATTATAAATATGATTAAGGAAAACACATTTTTATTGTGAAGTTGCATTTACAGAAATCTCTATCTGTGGCATTTAATACAAATTAAATTAATCAACTAGAAAGATAGAAAGATTTACAGATAAAATCTATAGAATAAGAAGAGATCCAAATTCAAATCATGGTAGCTACTAATTTTTTTTTCTGTATATCTTTCTAGTCGATAATTAAAATTGTATTATATTATAATTATGATATTTATACGAACAGTGAATGAACATAATATTTATGTTCTAGTTCTAGGAATGTAGAAAAGTACGGTCTGACGGCTCGATCTGGATGGAATGTGGAGAGATATTAGATCAAATTGGCTGGGACAGTCAAGATGTATGACGTTAAATATTCAAGACGTTTGGAATGTAAGGTCTTGCAGATATAGAGGAGCCATATTACGTGCAATGTTCCCTCTAAGGTGTAAGGATGTGCGCGCGCACACCATTTGGCATCATAACGCACACAAAAAATTATAGCGCGCATACAATTTTTAACAAAACCATTTTGTACATTGAACCATTCTTTGAGGTTACACAGCCAAGATAATCTCTTAATCCACGTACGCCTCTGCTGCCTTCTATCTTCCCCTGCATAACGAGTTGTAAAATATTATATTTTTCATTGCAGAGAATACCATCGGAGTATGAATTATTCTCGATAGTTGTTATTAATTCTCTTGACTTATTCATGCGTCTTAATACAATAGTAATTTGGTCAACCCAGGCCATTCCGGAAGATTTATACTGGTATGGTAATGTTTTCTTGTTTTCTCCCCCAGCGCACAAATAATTGATTGCACAAAAGATTTTATATGCGCACACCGCGATCTAAAATTTGAGGGAACATTGACTACGTATTGCCTTGTGATCAACCGGCACAGCTTCAATTCTGGGTTCGCATTCAGGGAAACGGCGTCAATGAACCGAATCGTGATGTGACGAAGGATGAGGAGATGCCTGGAGAATTTAATTAACGAGAAGAGATGGCATAGTCTAGTAAGTAAAGTATGTAAGATGTTGGACTGACCCATCGCCGTCTAGGGTGATGGTGGTGTCGGCGAGCACGCGCAGCACGAGGCCGACGGTGGTGCGCCGGTTACAGTCGATGCCCAGCAGGCACGCCTCCTCGGCGCGCGAGCCGCCGCCGCCGCCGCCGCCACCCTCCTCGCAGGCGCTGTCGCCGTCCCTGTCGCTGGCGCAGTCGCTGCCCGCGCGCGACACCACCACGAGGTAGCGCGTGCGCTGCGGGTGCACGGACTCCAGCTTCACCGCCTGAAACAACAACACGCACCATGTTACACACTCAACATTATGCACATTTTTTATCTATTTTATTTAATATTAACACTTCCCTACTACCGCGTACCGTATAAAAGACAAATCGGTAACACGAGTGGTCTATATATTTTAAAGAATAATAGTAGGCTCATTTTACGAAATTACTATGTATGTTACATCCGTACAGACTGACCTTGCATTTAAGATCACGGAACCATGGAAACGACAATAAAAGATTTCATCCGCTTTTTTGATTTTTATGACTCACATTAGAAAATTGTTAATCTGCGTGCTTTATGACATTGTTGATGAATTTTTTATTGTTTCTGAAAACACAATCTTCCAAAACAACTAGATTTATGAACACTCGATTAGCTCGTTACATTATAGTAAAGCGCAGATATTTCAAACTACGTGATAGAAAGAGAAAGCGACGTAGGTATTCTCCCACAGACTACCAAATATACAAACAAACATGAACTAACACAAATTCTTTGTTTCAATATTTTCAATTTGGTGTCACCCACATGATCACTCTGGTACCACTTACGCATTCAAATAGCTCCGAAACTTTTTTCAATATATGATTCGATTGCAACAAAAATTTAAACACTTGCAGTAATGTAAAAAATACGTCTTGATTAGACAAAGATTTAATTTTCGAAGATTAAATACTTTTACTGTTGCATAAATGTGTCACAAACTATTATATTTAGGTTTCCACAAAGAATGTGTGTTGAATGCCCCTTGTCCCGCAACGAATGTTACAAACCCCTCTCCTATATGTACACTTTATTTCATGTCTATTCATTTACAGGTCTGTGGTATACTCCCTAAAAACACAAATTAAATACTAACATTATTGTTATTGATAAGTTGTCGGAGCGTTAGTATGAGAGGTATGACAGTTTCTTTGAGAACTAAATGTATAGAATTGTCGGGCCAACTCTCACCACGTCCAATAATTGATTTTATTGCATATTTTATTTTATGGCTAGGTTGGTGTGCGTTCGTCTTAACGAAGATACAATACTGTCGAAACTGGTCAACAAAATTTATAAGTTTTTAAATTTAATAATGCTACGAACATCAAAAATATAAATAAAATAAAAACATTTTAAATGCGCAGGCCGTACCGAGCAGGAATTATGTTTAAAACATGACCTAAAAAGATGTAAGATGTACATAACACATGTATGTATATATGCAGCCTCTTTGAGAGTTTTGCCAATCGCACTCAAACATGCGAGCGCTCAAAGGACCGCCATTCATCCAGCGACCTACATCCGTCTAGTGCTTTCTGCCGCTGTTAAAGTTGGAGGAAATGGGCTCACCGGGTCTCGCTAATCGCCGTCCGACAGTGTCACCATTATTATTTCAAACTTAAAAACTACTTACGCAAAAATCTCGACGACACCGCTGTCCGTGATTGGACCCGGGGTCTTTAACGAACACGTTATTCGTGCACATTTTATTCAACAATCGGGTACATTTCGTACACAAGAAATAGAAACGATTAGGGTAATGACGGAGAAAAAAATTATTCACACACAAAAACGGCTCACATAGAGGAGACATTATTGTAAATGTACAGGGTGATCTAAAACCAAACGTTGTTTTAAATATAGCTCTATTTTTTTTTATCTTCCAGAGTTAAAAATGTAATATGTGACATCTGAAAAATTATACCATTAACGAAAACGATTCGATATACGATTGAGCAGAACATTGAAATTGTGAAAAGTCACTACAAAAATGGAAAAAAATTGGTCAAGTATGAAGTGCTTTTATACATATATTTTTAATAGGATAGGGCTACGTGACACACAATCCGGAAAACAACCGAGTTATTACTTCAGAAATTTCTTGGACGCGCTTTGAAAATATCAATTGGCAGCCCAAATCGTGCTCTGTTGCTTCTAATACTTCTGAACTATTTTCTTTGGGATTGTGTGAAAGATTATGTAGACGTTAATAATCCATAAACGATTTAAGTACTTATCCGAGTTGCTATTGGTAAAAAAAGGCTACAATAATGTAAAAAAAATATCAAATAACGGTTGAGTTTGGATCAGCCTGTATATTAGTGTTATAGGTACGCGATAAAATTGTGTCGTCGGACAGTTTAATGATGATGATGGAAACGGTAATGTGTGTCTGCAGAGTGACAGAGTAAAAAATGTCAAAGGTAATTAATCTAAAATACAATTCAAGGACAATATAGTAATTTGGAGTAATAATGCAATGTGCGTGTTCGTGACTTTTTCGTGTGCGCCAACTATTTCAAAACTGCAACATAAACTATTATATTTCAAACAAAAACCCAACTGCGATGCAAGAAGTCACGATTGTTAACAAATCCGTATTGAAATTAAAAAGAAAGAAGAATGTTAAGAGGTCCTTTGACCCGGTACTTCGATGGCCATTAGAACAAAGTCAAAAGCCATGAGTTAGTTGTTGGAACAATATTATGTGCAGTTGATGAATGAAAGGAAGTGTACCGATCGAATATGACGGCCGCCGTCCGAGGCATCGAGAAGTGTTCGGGATGAATAGCTCGTCCAGCAGACAATAGGATGCCGATGCGGCTGCGGGTTTCTACGGCGTGCCAAAGTATCGGTATTGAAAGGAAAACTTGCGCCGTGAGTCAGAGAGGACTTTCACTGGGATGACGGATAACTCCGCTCAATACTGGGAGCGCACGAGGGCAATGAAGGGAAATGATAGAAACTAATGCCTATATATTATGTGTACTTACGAATACTGTTTACCGCAGACTCTGGTACGAGAAGGAAAAGTACTCTCACTGGCTACGCGGGTCAGACAAAGCTTTCGCTCACAATTTGTACTATAATTTAAATTAAATTTAAACCATTTAATGAGGCATCGGTTAGGACTAGAAAATGAATCTAGAATCTGAAACGCCACGCCATTCGTAAATAGCCGATGACATCTTGCATACTATCAAAAATGTCATATTTTAAGTATTTATTCTGTTTCTAATTCTACACAACAAACCGTTATTGTGACTGTGATTGTGTTCGATTGTGACTATGATTGGTATTTAATAGATTATTCATAATTCTTTGAGGAATCACCGATACACTAGAAACTAAACCGTTAAATCCTAATTATCAATCATCGTTAGGTACAATCGAACACAATCACATTCACGATAATGGTTTACCGTCACTAGTTTAGAAGAATTTTAACAAGATCATTTCATTTATCTTTCCATGATTTTGTAACGTTTTTCTTCCATAAAAGTCATCTGCACGTGTTTTAAATTAATCGAAAGTTTTTTCTCGGGCCTCGAATCGTGGCAAAGAGAAGATCTATTACTTACACTTAAAATACCTGAACTACTCTAATATCAAGTCAATTTTAGGATATCCAAAATTGACGGATATTAATTTCTAAATCAACATTTCACAACGGATATTTTGTTTAAAATCTGCTTTGCCGCGCATAATACGACAACACGCCGATGACTTGGGCAAGACAGTGTATTTCCGGAGAAAAACTGTGTTGTGATATTTTTTTTAATAATTCAAAGGGCTTTGTTCCAAATGAAAGGTATGAAAGCGTGAATAATAAAGTGTCCGTTAAAAAAAACCGTCCACAATTTATACGGTTTTTATTGTCTCTCGAAACGGTCTAATAGACCTACAGACGGAAAGCGACCTAAAGTTTTTTTTGTGGTTTTAAGTTGGGCAACACCATACGACATTAGTACCTACACAAATTAACAACACTCACAAAAGTTTAGTGCTTTTTACATTAATATTACTGAGTTCTTCTTTTACAGGCATTACTTTAAATGGAGTCGTTGGTAGTTATTTATTTCGTCAATTGTTGTGCTAGACGTTCCAGCATACGAATACATTTACTGTAATTTCAAAAAAGAACACATCAATACCAATTCGTATTTAAGTAGCAAAGAATTTGATTCCGATACTTTCTGAATTTTATATCATTCAAAACGTAATACATACATCATTTTGAAATCAGCAAAAAACCAAGAATGTACACAATTTTTCACGTAAAGCTCAGACATTATTGACGCAAATATTAAAGTATGTACCGTCCCTAAAATATTTAAAAAAAAGGGAATCAAGAACAAGAATATTGACAGCTCTGCGTATCGCATGGTAACTTAAAACAAAAAAAAATTGTTGCCAATTCTAACACGTAAAAGTGTGCGGTTCTCGCGACAAACATATTTAATTATTATTTTATTTTATTTTCATTAATTTTATTAATGAATAAATCCAGTGTTTATTTATATTCATTACTGACACGTTAAGTATTTCCAGTTCGTAATAATATTTATTATTGAAACCCCTAAAGGAATAATGAAAAAGATGTCTGATTTATCTTGGTGATATTTGAGACTAAAAATGAGTTAAACGCATAAAAACACAAAGGAGAGTATTGGGGCCGATTGTGTGAACAGTAGTAAATTTATACTATGGTAACTTTTTACTAACGCTCGTGGTTAAAATCGTTTGCGGATTGTTCCATCGTCAAATTTACTATTGTTAAAGCATAGATGGAGATGTCTACAGGCGCGACAAATAATCATGAAATATGCTTTATTTTATGCATTATCTCATTATCATTATCATTTTTTCACCTCTGCGTTCGATTTCCGTCACTTTGGTAGTGAAATTTTTTCGTATTACGTGCTATGATATTAAACAACGAGATCACTGGACGAACTCTCGTCACTAAAATAGCGGGATATAGAATGATTAATTGTCGTATACTGCAACTTTCAAAGTATCAATGTATCAGATGCTTTTTTGGAACAGCTGTGAAAATTCCACCGTATTTAACTATCAATTCTCGTTTTTTAAATATAAAATGAGTTTACTGCGGGATGTACTTTGGAGA
This sequence comes from Eubasilissa splendida, assembly GCA_031772225.1. NCBI lineage: Eukaryota > Metazoa > Arthropoda > Insecta > Trichoptera > Phryganeidae > Eubasilissa > Eubasilissa splendida. Next base: position 34,623,396 of record CM062850.1, read on the forward strand.
AGTAAATATTTTTTTACCAACGATCAAACAATCCGATTTCGCAAAAATGTATACTTCAGTAATTTATTTTACCAAAGTAAAAAGTTGCTACTGATCACACAACCGGTCCTCAGAATAAGCAAAGGGGTATAAATATAGAATATGTAACTAATATAATATACATGAATTATTAAAACGAACACGCATATTTTCACAAGAATAATTATAAAACATTGAACACGTATCATTACAGAACACGCCATTGACGAAGTGTGAACAGCGATTGCGTACCGCTATATTTGCATTGCGGGTATCGGTGCACGCGGGCTAGAAAGCAGGCAACGCAATGTAACAATTTCCCACAATCTTGCGTGTGCTCGCTCGCTCGGTGGAAACCCGGCCGAGAGAGCCAGGGGCCAGCGATCTGGGGCGGGTCTGGTGACTGGTGGACTGGTGATAAGCCGGACTGCCGGACCGTGCGGTCAGCATGAAAGTGAGCAGGTACGAGTGCAGCGACCGGTGAATGAATTAACAAACGGAAGAAAGTGATAATGGCTCGCCGGTGTGATAGTGGCCGTGGCCGGGGAACGGGAGTTCGGGAGGAGAGGTCAACTGATAACAGACGCCGTCGGACTGCAGAATTGGATTAACATCATTTTTATTATATTTTTATCTCATACATTTTATTGAAGATAAGTGTCAAATTAGTTTGTACAACTTTTTTGTTCTGAAGTTACATTTTTTTTCAAAATAGTTAACAAAAACGTAATTTTAATTTTTTTTAACATTGGAGCTGCAATAGCAGCTAATATTTCTGATTCAAATATTTTGTGTGTATTTCAATATCTTATTTTTTAGAAATATATGAGCTGCTCATAATGATCGTTTTTCAAAAATTAAACTTCAAACCATTTATATTTTTTAAACCTGTTTCATTAAATGGTAAAAAGTCGCGACTCCCGAGTGTTGACCAAAATAATATAAATTATTTTTTCGCCAAAACATCAATTTGTATTAGAACCTTGCTAATTAGGTAGACGTCGCTATAAAAATTACCTATTTTTATTATGCTAAGAAAAAGGCAATAAACCTGCTTTGATTGTGTCATGCCTACTTAGTGCCTAGAATATTATTATATCGGTGCACTTAACCGTAAAGAATTCAGACAGAGTAGTGCAAGTTAAAGCGCTTGTTTTGCTTTCTTCCGATGAATTCTTCGCACATGCTTCGCCATCCACAGAAAATGAATAATAATTTATTGTTGACATTCTACGAATTACATCGGATGGCATAAGAATATATCATGGATCTCGGCGTGCGAATGAAATACTCAATCAGTTAACACAATCAATATGGCGAGATCTTCGTCCTGCGGAGTGAAATATATTAATCAAAGCATTCGATGATTTCAGGTACATAGTATTCTGTGAATAGAAGGTGTAAAGGACTTTTTTAATTTAGGTGGCATTGTAGATCAAAACGGCAGAAAGAAAAATAAATAATAAAAGTAATAGTTGTAGTAAAATAAGCTACATAACTAACAGATACAGATACATGAGCATTTCGGCATAGTACGACACGTTTGTGACCGCTGCGATAGAAGGAAAACGAAGACGAGTGAGGAAAACATTCTTGAGCCAGCTGCTGAGGGCGGCAGATGCAAAGCTACCGAGAAGTAAAAACCATGACACAGAATAGAATAGGGTTACAGCGCCAGGGGATCGTTCCTTAAAAATAACCCTTTATAACTTGCATGTCTTCATTTTATCTGTGTTAATAAAATATGCAACATCCATAATTTAGTATCCACCCAAAACGACCAATAGTCGTTGCATTTTGTAACATCACATCGAAGCTCGCGCCTGAAAACGACAAACTATCTACATCGATTATTATCATCGAAACTGCAGCGTTAATTAAAACCCATTTACCGGTAATACAGCACGGTATTAGTGAAAGCCGTTCATGCAAAACGACATACTGTGCGTAAAATCATTACGAAATATGTTACATTTAATTGAGGCAGTCAAATACAAGGCGATCGATAACTTTCTTGGGTAACTGATCACTTTCTACATGTCGCCAACGTTCGCGCTTCATCGGACGCGGCGCTGGATACTTTGCGCGGCCAACAATGACCGACGAAACCTAAATAATCGACACGGAAGGCGAAACGGAGGAAAAGTACACAGCCGAACGTTGCCGATAAACGAAAAATAGCAATCGAGCAAGCGGGAACGCTGACACCAGTAATCTGGACGATGGATCCAACTCGGTGGAAATAATCTTATCGTGGCAAAGGGCGTGCTACGAAAGTGGAACCTGGTAAGCCATCAAGAATTGTTGCCACTGCAAAGATTATGTATTGATAGTATGAATGATGGCAGAAATGATATCTGTACGAAAGTCACATATATAATATTTCGATAAGCGAAAACGTATAAAAAATACTTTTGTCAACGAGAAAAACGTTCTAAATGAAGCTTTATTTTTGATAATATTATATATTTCATAATACTGATTTTAAATTTTGGTAGAAACATTATATTTTTTTAATTCTTGATATATTAGGTTGATGTATAAATTCTTACCATTTAAAAAACAAATGGAAACAACGTTTACTCAATCCAATATATAATGTCCATTGTTAATTTATGAGTATTTATTCCATCCCTATAAAATTTTTCGGATTTTAGGGCAAAAAAAACTCATCAAGGGATATTTTGACTTGCTCTGTTAAACTAGATATTATACCATTGAGAAAATTTTGCAGAGATCGGAATAAATGGTAATCACTCGGTGCCAACTCCGGGAAGTATGGGGGATGCTGGAAAACTTCCCATAAAGTCTTTTATTGTTTAAAAAAATGACAATAAATTATGCATAAACCTAATAATTTTATATATACATTCTTAATTGTTGTACTACACAAAGTGCGCATAAATAAGATACGTATTCTTATTAGAAATAACAAAAACATTAATTAGATAATTATGACAGTACTTAACTTACAGGACAGCTGAATGATTCGCGGATCCTAGAAAGGACACAATAGAATTCCAGGGAGAAAATACTGGTTAGAAGACCAAGGCTCCGCTGAAGAGACATTGTCAAGAAGAATGTTGCTGATGAATAATTGGAAATGGGCAACAGAAGATATCACGGAGGCAGAAGATTGAGGAGGCCAAATAGCGCCGTAGTAGTATAAAATGGGTAAAGGGCGAGTAGTCGTAGGTAGTGCAGAATCTAGAAGAGTATATTGCAAACAAGTAGTAAAAAGTTGCGCTTACTTACTCGTTAATTATATTTTTTAAAAATTCAGTAATTATTGACAGAAAAATTCTAGTATAAAACATACGAATAACACTTAAGGTTTTGCACGGCCGTCTAATTGAACAATAATTTCTTCTGGGTTATTTTATTATTCTACAGTAGGCAGGTTTTTATTGTGGCCGATGTTTTAAAACATATATTGACAGAATAATTTTAAATAAATTATATATTCTTTAAAACTAATAAAACACAATAAAAATCAACGGTACGAAAAATAATGATTAGCTAGATATTTGAGCAGTTTAGATAATATATTTTAGGTTAGTATTCTACTTTTTAAGAACAATCTCAATACAAAGATCGTAAAGAGCGGGTTCGTCGAACGAACTTTGAGCAAACACCGATAAGAAACTAGGATACAACCATATCTCCCGTTACCCGAGGATTTCTCTGCTCACACAACGAACGCATTGTGTGATAATAAAATTATTCTCTTTTAAGGTAAACGCATCTGGCGATGAAAGAAAAACCTTTTATAACGAAGTGAATACAATATTGCAGGGCACCAGACAATTGGGTTAAATTTATAAAATAATTACCGTGATTACGACACGCGAGAATGACAATCAATTAAAATTATTAACGACTTTATTTTGAACAAATCTGCACGGGACTGCGACTGCAGTCATTGACGTCCGATCATAAAATGGAAAATACCTAAAAGCGTGTATATTCTAAGATCAACTTCCGTCAATTGTTGCCCTGGACGTAAAAGAATAAGGTTAAAAATCATCCACATTTATATATGTATTTGTTTTTACGGAGAGAACACACGGAGAAACAATTACACGATTGCTTTACAAGGAGTATAACCATATAAAGGTAATTAAGAGAAAAATTTCGCGACTTGTCTTAATTATTTCCTACGAGATGAGACTGCGAAATAAATTTGGTTAATTGAGATAAAATTTGGCGTGCGACATGTCAAAGTAGAAAAATAAGCTTTGCGACACCTTTAAATTTAAATTAATTAAATTTTTCAGTAAAATCGATTGGTAACGAAAATTGGACATTATTCCCAACTAGTCGATGACCGACTGGCTTACCTGCCATTGTACCGCCATGCCTCTCTCCTACTATCTAATGAACCTTCATTCGGTAAAGAATCGAACGATTGCCACTGGATTGATTTGAAAATTTTAATATTAACTATGTTGTATCTTATTTTACCAAAATGGAAAATAATAAAATATATTTAATAAATATACATTTTTTTTACAGATAAAATATAATGATAATGATTATTGGCGTAGGATTTTATACATAAATAACTTTTCGAATCAAATATCTAAACACCTACCACGAGACATTAGACCAGCATTTTATACAAATAATAATATAGAAAATTTACTAATAAATTCTAAAGACAAAAGATGATAAATTTAACAATTCTAGTCTAATACAATACATATAATAACAAGTCTATAAACTTAGTTGCAAGGATTGCGATGCATTTTATATTGGTAAACCGGGTAGAAATTTTAATATAAGAGTAAAGGAGTATTTGAGATATTTGAACAATAGTGGGTTTTTAGAATTTTCTAATCATTTGATAGAAAATGGTCATGGTTTTGATAAAAAATTGAGATTGTCAATTTTGCATATAAAGGGTGTTGGTCACAAATTAAATAATTTGGAATCGTTGGAAATAAATAAAGCGTGTAAAACTAATCAAAAAATTATAAACAACCAATTAAATTTAACTACGAGTCCCATTTTAAAATTTTTTCCTAAATATTATTCGAGTAAATTTGTATTAAGTAACAATTTTAAATATTTGTTGTTTTTTTAAAAATAGATTCTGGTAAAGAAACAATAATATATGTTTTTAGTAAGTATTAACATCCTGAAGAAGAAAATAGTATTTTTCTAAACCGGTAGATGTATTTAAACTCAATTAAGCGGTTAATAAAACAAAGTTAACAAATAAAAATATGAATTTTAACCACAAAGTTAATATTGCTAATTTCAAAAGTAAAATAATTTTTTACAGCGGATATTTCTAAATTGTCACTAGTATTCCGTTTTATGATATTATCATGCCAGAGTTCATATTCGCTATAAAAGTCTACTTATATCAAGTGAGAAAGATGGATTCCTTTATATAATACAACATAATTCCGCAGCATTCCATTTACGGTGCACATGTTTCTCAAATATATTATAGTATCTAATTATATCAAAGAGAAGGCTTTTAATGAACAAAAATAAAGAATTATTTTGCTTAAAATAATTACCAACAAAGTAGTTGGAATCCGTGTTAAGACAATTGTATTACAAAAACAAATAGTATAATAAAGATAAGAGAATCCACCAAAATTGAAAAACAAGAAAGGTGTTAAGAAAGTAATTGGGTAGTTTGATCGACTTAGCCGTTATCGAAGAAGTTGGAGTGGAAAAATCAATTGATAAGTTTTGATTTGATGTCGCGCGTACAAGGCAATGGAAATAGATTGCGTGGCGCGCTCGCCGCTCGCCGGCCGAGATAAGGGCCCGCGAGTCGATAACGATTTGTCCGTGTTACCAAACGGTCGGTAATAGAATCCATAAATCCGATATCGTTGTAGGCCTGGCCTGTCGGTTCTCCGATAGAAAGCTATTTCTCAAATGTCCGTCAAAACAATGACAATTATTATATTGCATTAGCTGAAATTGACAAATTAATGTCACTAAACAGTGAAAATATTGAGCACGGTTGTACCATTTTATTGATTTAATACGAGACATTGTTCAAAGGGGCGATTGTGTTGAAATGTTGAAATTGTCGATTCGTTTTACTAACAAACTAGAAGCAGTTGTAAATGTATGAAGAGTGGTTCTGCCGTATGGCATTTTGTGAAAAATCATACGAAGGGCCTTTCTAAATATATTCTAAAGATGCGCTATCCGCGTTACAAATGTTTTATTTTTTAAATCACGCGAAGAAATTTTTTTTGATAATTCCAACACATTTTGCGCCCAGATAATTTTCTTGCTACCTTGCCCCGAAAAAAAATACACAACCACGCGAAAATGCATTTTCCCTCCATTCGACACTCCGTGTCATTAATTAATTAAATAACGTATCTATATATACATATACTGTGCGAAGTTTCGTAAATTATATTATAATTCAATAAATGAATACACCCAAACATCGATTTTATTGTCACCATGTTACATATTAAATTATGAAACATACGACATTGATTTTATATTACCGGGAAAGCTTTTTCTTTTGCGTGTACTATGATTTAGAAAATGGCCAAGTATTTTTAGCCATACACAGAAATTTTCATTAAATTCTGAAACACATCGATTGAAGTGAAATAAGAATTGTATTCTAATATTTTCATAAGCTATTTAAACGTTATAAAAAACAGCTGTAAGTTAAAGGGGGACCATACTTTTATACTTAAAAAAAAATTTAAGAGGATATTGCGATTGCTGTAATAAATAACAAATATAATAATATAATTATTTATTGTACAAAACCCGTTGATGACGGACCATACAAATGCGTGAATCACTATTTGCTAATCCACTAACACTCCGCTTCAGAAGGTACAAATTATTCACAAGTCCCAATTACAAATAAAATGAAAATATTGGTAAAGAATATATTAGTTGCTGCTTTTCCGGCCATGATATTCAAAGAAGTATCATAAACTATAATTTCATTCGACAAAATGGAGGACAATTCATGTTGCTATTTCGGAAAAATTGTTTCTAACAAATTGCCATGTCGGTCAAATGGTTTCAATTAATTGATATTTTAACGAACTACCTAACCGCTATGTTATACAAGTCTTTGAGAGAATACTGAAAATCTCTAATCTCAATACCACTAGATACTAGTTATAAATTATTGCCATTTCCATATACGATTTCCATCATAATACCTGCAGAATGTAAGCATCACTTAAGTTATCTTGTGTATAATATCCCATTTCCTTCTGTATATCAAGCATAAATAGATTTGAAAATAAACTGATTCATTTGATCGGAATGAAGTCAATTTACTTTAAAATACATTATACGAATTAGGTGTTTATGTGACCATTTTGATTTGATAATGCATCTTATTATTGAGAAATTGAAAACAGTAAAAAGTAATAATTACCTAAACTAGAGTACCAAAATGTTCTCCCGTTCATAACAATCATTTTTCAAAGTTAAAACGTCAAACTGTTTTTCTTACAGTAGCTAAAATTATAAACAAGGTACAAACAAAAATAATCTTGCTGTTCAAATACGGCGTTCATAGCAATGAAAAGATTTACATAACACTATCAACATTAAGATATCACGAATACATACATTTACAAAGAATTTAATCGTGTAAACAAAATTATTGCATTTTTATATTACGAAATCACTCTATGTATATAAGTCTTTACCTACATAAGATGGTTTAGTTATTTTATAGATATCGGTTATTTATTATGAATCATGGTGCAATCAAAATACACATATTACGTTCAAGCACTTAAAACGCATAAACGTTTATGATGTGAAAGTGCACATGAACTGAAAATGATTTTGTAATTCAAGATTTCAGGTGGGCACTGTTTTCTAGGAAGATCATTATGTATCCAGCAAGTATAATTCGCACAAATACAGATATGGCGACAGGTCCTGCCAAATATGTGAAGCGGCGATTGTCCTTTGTTCAACTAACTGACTGGGTAAAGTGAACGGGAAAATCATAAATATTGACAAGGTGTAATTTATGTACGCGTACATTACTTTTATGCAGTAAATCATTGTTGATTCTGCTAACCGCACAATTATATTCGATCAAATAATTCCAAGAAAGATATTGTTCGTGATTTTATTGCAAATAACAATTGATGAGCTACTTTGACTAATGAATCGTCGGCAAATAAAAATATATACTTTTTTCGCCCTGATTTATATATTATTTATTATGTCAATTTCTATTTGCCGATATCCATGTATTCTTATTTTTACAACCAATATATACTGCATTATAAATTGTCAAAATGGAGTGTAGTTTTAAAATATTTTCTATTCTTCCTCATGTTTTATGCATTTTTTTTTCACGCCGCATATATTTTAAAATAATTAACTTCCGAATGTTTGAATTTCTAACTAACTTACAATCATACCGTTTCGCAAGGGGGATAGGAGAAAAGATAAACGACACACATTCTCGGTTTATCCACACTAAAGCATGCTCGTCGATCGATGGAGCATCTTCCAGTCTGGTGGTGCTCCTTCCGCACAAGTTCTCCATCTCTCTCACCATCCATTCCTCATTTATTCGCTCCACATGATCATTATACTTATTAACAGCGTCCATTTACTTTGCTCATTTACGAAAAATCTAAATGAGCTAAATAAACGCCAACCAAAAAAGTTGGCGCAACCAACACGATATTGTAAAATGTTGTTGTTGAGGAGATCATCTAAAACCACTAAAAATATGAATACATTATGTCCAGGGCTGGCCTAATAAGTATCTATTACTTTAGTACAAAAACAACATTAAATAATTATTGATAACAAATACTTACGCAGTAGCGACAAAAAACCATAACAAGAAATCAATTACAAAAAGTCCACAAAACCAAATACATATAATTTATGATCGAGCTTTCTTCAGAGGCGATTAACGTGAACGAACACGATCAACGTCACTGGACGATAAATTCAGCGAGTCTTGCTACCGCGACGTGCGCCGTAACTTATGTATAATTTGTTTGTAACAAGCCACCCCCGTCCCGAGACTGTCCCTCGCGCCGCTAGACTCGGCCGCCGAGCAGCGCACATTATCACAGCACGATGCTGCAGCCCGGGACCGCGGAGATGGGCTCCAGACACACGCGGGTGGTTCATCACAATATCAAAAGGGCTATATTTTAAAAGATGACCGATTAAAAATTCTAATGTACATGTCTAAACATTAAACGCCTCTCCTTTCCACTAAATAACTACTCTAATTTTGAAATTGTTCATTCATGGTGGAATTCCCTTTTAATGATTTATTAAAAACCTTAAATAACTACTCCTTTGTAATACAGCGAATTTTCATGTACTTTGGAGTTCCCAGCTGTCCTTTGTCACAGTCTTTGTTTTTTTAGATTTCTTTAAAAGGTATGTCAAAATGATTATTTTAGAATTGATTCTAGACTTTGCACAACCAGGCAAACCAGATTTTGAAAAATGGTCTCATCAATAATCGACTACCTTGTACGAGAAGATGTATGAGACAAATGGCGTGATGGTGAGTTAGTTATTTTAGAATTAAAAAATTGTAAAATAGAGAATTATGAAATAATAAAAATATTGGGAAACACTATTATATTTTCCATCTATAATAATTTCCCAGTCAGGTGCGAGATAGACGCTTGGATTAAAAACTTAGTGCACAAACATCAGAATTAACAAAATGATAAGATATTGTATTTCTCTATAAGGCGATATACCTGCAGATTTAATCCGGATATCGCATTACCTACATATATCGTTAACGTGAGCAGTCCAAGCACGCTATCCACTGATGTGTTACGTACGCGATGTTTGTACCTCTCACATTAACGATAAACCTAGAATAAAGCTGCAGGAAGAATTATATAAAGAATTGATTCTTATGTATTCTGCACGAAAATAGAAAAATTAGTCGTTTCATGTGACAGTGGCATTCTTGGATATTTATTTATATAAACAATCTAATTTGGGAAAGAAATTATGATGCAAGACCCCATTTCCCGAATCACTATTTTTCGTATTCACATCTTTCCCCGACAATTATAATGAGATGTCTCTAGACACAAAAGCGTAAAGGTTTCATGGAAAAGATCATGGATCGATTTACCCGCAAATTAGGAGCGGATCGCTAACGACATGTTTAACTGGCCGTCTCTCTCCTGATGAGATAATACAATCGCAGTAAAACTCCTGCAGTGTACAAAGTGAGTTACGCAGTAGCCACAAGAGTTGGGAATGTTTCCGTTGCCGGGAGTATAGTGGCGACAAGATAACAGCAGGATACGTCTCTCGTACGAAATGTTTCTTTATTGCCTACAATGCCCAGGAACTATGATAATGTCCTGGAATAAATAACGGCTCGTTATGTTGAAAAGCTTGTCGGGCAATTAAACCTAGGCAGATTTATGTGAACTGGTTAAGGGTGGCGTATATAATACTATTATTTATTGAAAAGAAAACCACTTCTGGAACCCGTGAAAATCATTGAGTTTTAACACACGAGACAAAGAAAAAAAATAATGTTAAATAATATCAATGTGCCAGAATTGGTACACGCGTGAAACTAACAACTCAAGATGAATAAATCATAAATAGTAAATTGACAGATCACATTAGACTATAATAGTGAAAGCATCCACAGAAGTGAGGTCATCAGAGAAGTGAAGTCAGTGAAGAAAATAACAAATTAGCAATAATAAATAAAGACGAAAACATCCGATTCTTGGATGACATTATTCGCACTTTTAATATCAGAAGATGTCAGACCTGTCGTCTTCATCAGAACAGAACACACAGCAGCAGCTCACGGCGGGAGAGCCCGAAAGTCCGCATACAGGCAGAGGTAGCAGTTAATAGGCGACACAAAGGGTCCGTGCATTCCTTTGTGCGGCAGTAGATTAACGTGGAACAATGATGATACGGAGATGCCATTCCCGTCACGTAGTGTCTGCTGACTGTGCGGTACCGGCGGGCCCGTCTGAGGAGTGGGTGGTGGATGGCCGAGCGCGCATGCTAAATTAAAGGAACGGCCTTAAGATCATTTTCATCGAATACAAGGGAGAATAGGCTAGAGAAGATCATTCCAGCTACTATCTTAACTATGACATCTGTTGGATATTAATCAATATTTCTGAATATCTATATGCGAATAATTATTCTCATTTCAATAGGAAAAGTTTTGTTTTTATTTTAAATATTTCTAAACATTTTTTTAGCGTGACTCTTAAGGGAGTGCTTTCATTTTGCCAGTTTGAAATTCAAGAAATTCTATTCGAATTGCATATGCTTTCAAGATGAGGCTAATAGTTGAATTCTAATAAGTATCAGATAAATAATTAATGACGTTATTTGTTACATAAATCATGCGAGAGAGGAATAGAAACAGATGACAATAAAATTGTTGATTTTCTCGCATTTGATACAAGTTTAAAAAATAACTCGTATCTGGAATCTTTTTCACATTAATATATGTAATGAAATAAAAATGTGTTGTCATTTGAATCCATCCATCGAAAATTAAATAATTTATTGGATTACTTACCTAATTTATATATATGAATATGTTTTAAAATCAAAGTAGTTACAAATATTAGATTTAAATCAATGTTCTAAATATAACATTTTTATGACAGCTTCAATTTATTATTTTGTTTAATATTATCGATTTGATATGCCTGTTTCATAATTACGTACTATTTATGAAACAGACAGCTATTGTTTAAAAGACAACAGTGTTATACATAAACGAAACATTTGATTGTGACTTACATAAAATGTTAACTTTGTTAAAAAAAACGTTGTTTTCCCCTAAAATCAGTAAAAAAACATCTAATTTATGAAATTTGCTACTGGTGTTGTGAATAAGTTCAATACTAATTCATATTATAGATAAAATATTTGTGAAAACATATATTTTCCGCATTTTTCGACATTGTCATAGCCGGATAGACTAGCGTATTGAACTTCGATGGATTATTAAAATGATCGTCTTTTATAAGACTGGAAATATATTATTTGATAAATATACTAATTATTGTACTTTTTATATAAAACTTAGTTTTAAATATTAGTTGAAGCCTCAAACCATGTGAGTAAATAGAATATATTATTTGAAAACGTATATTTTTACTGAAACAAAGTATTATAAAAACGTCGAATATTGATAATATGTCCTGCAAATTGAATGGTTATAACTCTATTAATTTTTAACATTTTGTTAATTTGTCTCAATCGAGATTTGTCTCCATAATCTTGCTTCAAGATTATAAGAAAAAATATTTGGTTTATGCAAGAATTTTATATATTAAGACAATTTTGTAGCACGCGGAAAATGTATCTTTCTTATAATGCTTGTATTTTCTTAATTATGGCAAATAACATTCAGTTTATTTGTTTTAAATGAGTGTATAGGTCCTATCTAAGTAATCATTTTAAAAAAGTCAAATTGAGTGTATAACTTTTGACATAAATGAAAAATAAAAACCCATATTTTCGTAAAAAAACGCAAAAATTTGAATTATTATTGTCGCGCCTTAAAGCAAGAAAATAAATGCAAATGCGAAATTCATACAGGAATTGTGACATTGCAGATACACTGAAATTCGTACACGTTTCCATTACTACCTATGTACGTAACCAAAACCATATTAAATAAATCATTTTAAACACGGCATAATTATACTTCGATTTTATTTACAGACTTTCTTACACATAAATATGTGAATAAAACATCCTGTCCACTGCCCAAAGCCCAATGGCAGTATCCTGTAAAAAGTGACATGTTCAGGGAAAAAAAAGCGGTATTACTATTTTTAACGCATTACAACGTTTTTTGTATAATATTTCAAAAAAGAAACATAAATTTAGACTACACATCAACTAACGTATCGCAAATGTACCTACACGTAAATGAACATGGGAAATGGCGGCGTACCGGATTGGACGAGAAGTACAGGTTTCACTAAAATAGTGTCAAATTCAAAATCAACCGAAAATCATACGATGAATAAAAACACCTGAAAATCCGAGAACAGTAATACTGGCAGTTGAATACTTTTATATATATATTGTTATTAGAGTAAATGTATTATACAGATAATATAATGAGTTGAACTTGTTATAAACCGTCTCTCACTCGTGGCAGCTTATTAATGAATTCATATTGTAGAATAACCGTTTCAGTAGCGAGCGAAGCGCTATGAATCAAACACTTCCACCGCACGCGAACTGTATTATTTTATTAAGTACTATTAAGCGCTTTGCGAATAGGAGAACACGAGGGTCATTCGAAAGGTGAATAATTTTTATTTCTACTTTTTAACATTGCTCACACACAGGCGATGCCGCTTTGTGACATCTGAATACGGTATATGACATCCGACACAGCCTCACCATGTGACCCGGCTGAGACAGCTGTTGAATCATTCATCTCTCATGGTAACAGATTCTCAGACATAATGTCGAGACGCGTACATAATAATGTGCTGGCTACCCGCTACCTACTGACAAATAGTGTCCGACCGAAGGTCAGTTTTTGGCCGAAACCGAAGCCGATTGTTCGGCTCTTCAATCGTACTATCTTAGAACACCGACTAGAAAGTATACATAAACAATGCAAATTCTACGCCCATACTTACTTTTCTGCGTTATGGTGTTGATAATGATGGTAAGTATATCCATTAAATAAATAAATTGTAGTTTTGCAGAAATGATAAACTGAATTTTATTTCATTCGTAATAGTTCGTGCGTTTTCGGCGGCTAAATACATATCTTACAACTTTTCGTAACTACAATAAAAAAAACTTACAGTTACATTGTATCGAACACGTGCATTACGTCACCCCTGCATAGAATATGTTAAATGGTTGGCATTTTTTTAATTTTGCAAAAAAATAAAACGATATACGTTTGCCAACGATGTTGATCTAGTGGTTAAGACACTAGTTGACGGGGGTTCGAGCCACGTTCAGAGGGTTCGAACTTCGTTAAGTTAGTCATATTTTCATAACACAGGCGTTTAGCTTAGTTTAAAAATTTTAATAAGATATATTTGTATTTTATGTGAAATGATTTATAATAATAATGTTGGATTTGATTTTACATGTGACGATAAATTGGTAGACCGAATTCAACATGATGAAATAAATAAATAGCATTATATATAGATCATTCACAAAAAAAACTATAAACGATGAAACTTTTTGAATTATCCTATTGAGAAATAAGTAAACGCCTTTGTACTTCGTAGACTACTCTATGGAATGGATAGCCTGAATCGACGACTTGAGTGAATAATTACAATCTAACGATGTAAATTGAATCGTTCACGAAGCCATAGTTACTACAATACAGTCGGCTAAAACTTTTTGGCCAATTGACCGGCAGAACCAATACCACTACGTAGACTTACTTAAAACAGGCAACGCGACAATCTCAGTTAAATAAGCAATTAAGATGATGTCCTTTGTCCTCAATACCTGCAAAATAGTATTGTTTGCCGAACTGATGTTTTTGGAATGTTTACGGCCTTAGTATTAATCAAAATGTGCCCAACATCGCAATTAAATATTATGAAGTAATTTAAATTGAATGAAAAGATAAAGTGGAAATCTTATCAGCTTTGTAAACGGATCGATTTTAACCAGACTCCCTCATTTTGGCTGCAAAAACAAGGAAAGTTTGGAGAACATCCAAACAAAGGGTGCATGAGGTATATGGGTATCTAAATGAGATTTGTAAGTAGATCCCACGCCATGGACGATCGGTAATGTGAGTGTGCGGATGCTGAATGACTGCCCACTCTCCATTACCCAGACAAAAAGGGACAATCATTATAATTTCTCCGTGTAATTTGTTGGATAGTTCACTTTTGCGGCCGATGGTCGAAGGCGGAGGAAACGATCCCGCCAGAGATATGACATAAGTCCATGATTTACGGCTAATATAAATAAACATACATTCTTATCGAAAATTCAAGAAACACAATAATATATTTTTGTAAAAAAAAAAAAAAACATTAAAACGTCGCGTTTGAAAATGGCAACAGTTGAAAAATTTGACAAAATCGATATTTTCAGTTGGAGGAATACAACAAAATAATTAAAATTACATCATTATGAATAATAATAAAAACAGCCATAACGTTGCTGCCGAAAATTATACAATATTAAAAGTTTGTTAAATAACGAATTCAAACTAATATACACTGAAAAAAAAAAAGTATTATAATTTTCACAACTAAGCTTTGTAATTCACACACGTTGGGCTATTGTCACTACTATAGTTTCGAGAGGTGCAGTCCTTCTCATCATCAGGTGGATAACATTGATCATCATCAGGTAATAAATAACCCGACGTGTGTATATTACAAAGTTTGGTTGTGAAAATTAAAATAATCATGTTACACCACGAAGTAAATTAATGAAAAAAAACGTAATTGTGACTGGAATTCAAATAAAATAAGAATGGTAAGTGTGATTTAAGGATTTTAGATTTAGATTCTAGTGTACCAGTGACAGCTCGTCGAATTACGAATAATTACAGCCACCAATCATCGTTATCAATCAAACAATCACAGTCGCACTAATAGAGACCACTTCTCGTGCTCGCGTATTAGGTATAATACTGGTGTTTGTTGCGACACATATATCTCTATAATCGGCATCATCATCATCATCCCTTAAGCTTAAATAAACAATTCTATCAATTCTCAAAAAAAAAACAAAATGAAAAATATAAGATAATAGATTATCGTAAGTGAGACGACTAAAATAAATCATATTAAATAAATCTAGGTGAAAATTAATACTTTAAATATGAATTAAATATATTAATTATAAAGATATACATATAAAATCAATTTTATCGAAAAACATTGTTGTTGCGCCACCGGGATACGATATTTTCTGAATAATTACAACTTCACAATAAGAATGTGTTCTCCTAAATAAAGAAAATGAATAAATTTAAAAACTGAAAAGAAAGGAAAATACAAAAACTTTTACAAAATGACATCACCTGAACTCGCAAAGCGCTCAGGTTGTAATCAAAGTGACATAAGAAATTCAGCGACTTGATCCGCGACATGATCGTTAACAGATTTTATGATTTTTACTTCAAGTGAGGTGACTAACAGCGAGGAGTCGTCGACTCCGCGCGGTCAGTCCTCCGGACCTTTGTTACGGTGAGGAACGATCTGCCGCGGGATAAATGATGACGTTTGATTTCAGGCGAAGGAGACGTAATTTTACTTAAAATCCAATACGGAAAACCAAATAAATTAGTCACACGAGGATTCCAAACAGTGACTCGCAATGCTGGGGAATATTTCCGGAATGGGCAACTACCATGATATTAGATGTATTTTCAAAACAGGAAACACATTTAAAAAAAATTCATAATCGATGTAAACATACTGTCCTGACCGACTGTACACATAAACCGCGGGGAAATGGTGTTTAAAGAAAAAAATCTCTTCCGGCACTACCCGCAAGAATCAGATTTTGTCTGAAAGATGAAATCTGCCTAATTCTTGTGAAAAGATATTTTCCGTTTTATGATATCCTGTAGATACTAAATCATATTTTTTCTATTTTTCTGTGGGATCAATATTAAAGCAATCATGATTTTTGTAAATGACTGTCATTTTGAATTGGCGGAATAGGCTAACTAACTTAGCTGAGCCGAGGTATTTACAAAATCAATTTTTCAGAGAAGTTTGATCGAAATCTTAAAAAATGACAAGAGTTATCGTGTCTGAAAATTTAAACTTTATGTTTATGTGAGTTTTTGATTTAAATAATTATCTTTTAAAGAGTAAGTAAGTCAATTTTTCAGTGTTGTATTTAATTACTTAAAAATTACGCGTGTTTAATTTAAGCTACAGATATTAACTTTTGAATATTTAGCCAATATGTAATATATTTGGATTCTGGTGTATTTTTGTGCGATATTTAGATAAGTATCTCTGAATTAAAAACACATTGATTTTGTCAAGATGAAATTTAGGTCCTTTATTTTATAAAAAAATCTCATAAAATATTATTTGAGGTGATAGCTTACACACCTTAATAGTCAAGATGAACAAGGTCATTGTTAAAACAGTAGGAAAACTTGTAGTGTTGTTAAAAAATATTATAATCCTTTTATTATTTTATTAGAATTAAAAATATAAAAATAATTACACATAAAAAAAATAACATGATAAAAATCTATACATACATAGTAACGCAACGTCTGTATGTTACCCTAAAACAGATGAACTGTATTGGATTTGAGGTTTTAGTTTTTAAGTTATATACGAGACAGCATCAGGAGGATGAGCGATGAAGAAAATGTAGCCAAAGTCGGAAAAAACCGCGTAGGGGCAATTCAGATACATTGAAATAATATGCGAGAATTTAAGGGTTTAATAATTCTACAAAAATACGGGAGGACATCAATCCAGATCAATAGAAAATTCGAATTAAATTAAAATGATATTTCTGCACCAGAGTTTTATGCTAGTAATATAGTATAAGGAAACCTAGCTTACATATCTCCGAAAAAATCAATTTTTATCTCTGAAGCTAGTCCGAGGTCTATTATAAACTATAAATAATTATAATTTAATCTGGATTGTTTAGATATTGATCGTAGACTCGTACAGTATATAAATATATTGCAAATAAAATCTTTGGAATTTATAAATCTGCCAAAAACTGGACTTAATGTCCAAATAATTATTTCACGCTGTATGTGTCTGTTGGGTTCCCTAATTAACGCAAAGAAAAACTAAACGTGTTTCGTACCGAGAAGCTTTATTTAATTTATTTGGAGAAAGGCCAAAATGGTATATACAAATGAATATTTAAATTTCAATAGACTAAACAGTATTTTAAAACAACGCGGTAACGATGTCCAAAAAACATTTATCTTTTAATGAAATTAGATTCAATGAAATAAAAATCGAACACCATGCTCGGCAAATGGAAATCAATCACCACTGACACAATATGGCGTCATCAATTTGGTATCGAGGGTGACCCCTGTGTGCCGTCAGACTAATGAAGACATACAAGATCTCAATAAATGGTTGATAAAAAGAGAAATTCAATTTATTCTATCATTAAACAAAACAATAGAAGAATCAATTAATACTATCATTAAAGACAATTATTAAAATGGCGACAAAACGAAGAAATTCCAAATAAATATTTTATACTGACAATCATATCTCATTTTAGACTCATCACGTGAGCAGGGCGTGTAAATATGACGATATTTCGCCATTGCTGCTCGTTTACATACGTCACGCAGTTTTAATCAATTTTAATAATCAATTATCGTACCCTTAGCAGTCCGTCTACCACATATCGATTTGGACCTCCGGGGAAGTGGAGTCACTGGAGCTGAATGCTTTTCGATTGATCAGAACAAACGTATGGAGCACAATTTGAGTGCAATGAAAGGAAAGTATGTTAATCATTTTTTGACGGTAAGTTTGTGCTATGATGAACGAATAAATTAATCGTTTATTTTAATAAAACCCAGAAATCATGATAAAACGATTAGGATTTTAATTTTTATCTAAATGCTTTATTAGATAATTTGTATGCATCGATACCACAGGAAATGCAAAAAAAAAATTACTAATATTCTATGTTGTCGATTTTGAGAAATTACGAATTTTATAAAAAGATTTTCCACTCTAATCATATATAGAGGTGTCTGAAACTCAACACGCTTTTTTTAAGGCGTTTGTCACTTACATCATTTGATCTTCTTCGATACAAGCCGGCGGTGCACTGAGGACAAAACAGTCGTACGACAGTTGGCCACTTTTGACTGTTCTATGATTTGAAAATGAAGTCGTCAGTGTGCGTACTGCCATACATTCTCAAAGCCCTCGCCATAGCCATAGGCCATCACGACAGAAAGTGGTCGGTGAGTGCTCGCACTTAAAACTATTGGTCAGTTTCATTATTGACCCGTTTAGAAGTTAAGTAATCAATTGTATAGGGGTTTGACACGAAACTTTAACTTGTTTTTGTTTTTCATATTACTTATATTATTATTTTTGATAAAGTATTTGAATCAATCGCAAATATATATATTTTTTTCTAGTATAACTGCATTCAAATATGATATATATTTTTGATTATAGGGGAGTTTGGAAGTAAACGACTCAAATGTTAAACATTTTTAAACTACGTTAAATATCTATTACAGCACAATATATTGGACTACTGCCTATTTGAAAACTAATTAAGGGGTAGCCGAACGTTGTATGCGATTTATATCTAACATTTCGGAATTTCGAATCATCTCATTGAAAATAACTAACCTTTAAATAAAAATAAAGAAGGTTTTGTAAGAAATGGGATTAAAATGACTTATTATGAGACATAGAAACACACAAAAAAAAACTATGAGACCTGGAGACACAAACAATATATTACATCCCTCTCGCTGCTTTCAATATTCCCTAAAATAATCTCCACCCCGCTAGAGATCATCATCGTCACGTAATTGTGTGTGCGAAATTTATTCTCCATTTCATAATGACAATAGACAGCTGTTACTGTTAGGAGTAGAACGAACTTCTTATTACAGTACTTATTAAATAACCCATAATAAAATAAATGGTCAATTAAAATATTAGACATGAATTGAAAAGTACCAGAGATTTATTTGAGAAAATTTAAGAACTAATTTTTTACATTCTTAAGTCACTCGTAAATGTGAGTGCCCATTAAGTGATAGGCAATGATCTTGAAAAGTCTGTAAAAATTAGGCAAACGGGCCAAGAGCAACACGTGATGATAGCAGGGATGCTGGGTCAAGCACATTGCGCGAAACTGTTACCTTGAATACAAAAATAAAAACATGTGAAGAAAATCAAAGAAAAAACTTAACGATGGAAGAAAAATCATAATGAGTTCTATTTTAGCACAAGGTCAATACAATTTGAGAGCCGTGTGGACAAGAGAAGAGAACTGTGACCGGAGTATGTACGGAGGGCTTACCATCTTGAGCGTCTCCTCCGGCCGCAGCAGGTAGAACATGGACTGCAGGTGTTGGTGGATGTCGCTAGAGGTGGCGGGGGCGGCGGGGGTCGCCGAGGGGCGGCGCTGCCCCCTGCTCCCCGCACCGCCCCCTGACCCGCCGCTGGACAAAACCACGGCCGTGCCTTTACTGGCAAAATAGCACTCGCTGAGGCTGCAACAAGAAGAAAGCTCGCATTAGTCGACATAAGAGTTTTATTTCATTTTAAGATGACTTAATCTAATTAAAATACATACACTGTAAATATGATGACATTACAATTTAATTGCAGCCAAAACAGACTATCGCTAGGCTTACATCATCTTCTTTAAATGTTTGTGAGGTCGATCATCAAGTAACAATTATTAACATCACTGTGACTGTACATACGTCATTATTAGTCAGTTTATTATTAGTATTCATAATTAGTCAAGAATATTTAAAAAAAAACATTTGTGCAACAAAATGAGTGCATTTTATGTCAAATTTATTAAATTATATATGACTTGCTAGTTTTACGCAACTATATTTTTAATTAGTAAATATGTTTAATAGGTTGTGTCCTATGTATACGTTACACATATTGTGCTTAAATAAATAAAATAAAATCATT
The DNA here is from genome assembly GCA_031772225.1 of Eubasilissa splendida. NCBI lineage: Eukaryota > Metazoa > Arthropoda > Insecta > Trichoptera > Phryganeidae > Eubasilissa > Eubasilissa splendida. Next base: position 34,644,059 of record CM062850.1, read on the forward strand.
GCATTACAGTACGCTCGCATTCTCTCGCGCGGTTTTCACATTGCCAATTGGGTTTGCTAGAAATTCTTTGCTAAAATTTTCATATTGCCAATTGGGTTTGCTAGAAATTCTTTGCTAAAATTTTCATATTGCCAATCGGGTAACTCAAATATAATGTAGATATTTGCTAGAATTTTTTCGCTCAGGTATTCACATTGCTAATTAGAATATTAGAAGACAATGCCTCTGCTTGAAATCCTTTGATTAAGTTTTCACTTTGATAATTAGGTTGTTCGAGTACAATGGCTATTCCTAGAAATTCAACTCACAAATATGTTTGTGTGAAAAACGTGTTGATTTTGTTGAATTTTCTTAAAAATAAAGAATCTTGAGTACCGACAATAAAAAGAATGCAGTCAAACGCCGAGAAAACAGAAACAGATTGTTGAAGTTTAGCGGAGACAGCTTTCCTAGTAAATCGTGTGTGAGAGTGTGAGCAAGATGGCAGATGAGAGGGAATCATCTGGTCCGCTATTTTCGTTCGCGGGATGAGCACTTTCTCGGGGAGCTCGGCGCACTCGCGGTGTCTAGGTTAGGCGCGTGGCGCAAAGGTCCTGTGGTCAAAGTCAGCCACAGTAATTTAATAATAAGACGCAGACGCAGACGCATACTGGAAGACGGCAACAAGTATAATCATTTCATACTTTGGCGAACAAGAAGCTACGGAATAAATTATGTACGTCGGTTTTGTTGCCTGTTGAAATCATAGCTGAATGGCGAAAACGAGTATGCAACGTAGTAAAAAATTATTCTTAAATAAGTACATATAAATACAAACTATACACCATCATACGTACACCAGTCTGGATTACGCTCTCCTACAGTAAGATGTGTAAGGTTACAATGATTTGTTCACTGACATTGATGTATTCTCTGTTTCATTACTTATATTCATAAACCTAATCATCAATATTCCCTGATGCAACATGTAAATGATTTTTCCTTGTTATTGTTTTTTTTAACATAGCAGGTAATATGTTTTTTTTTTGTTTTCGTGTCGCTTTCTTGTCCATGTGAAATATGTTAGGATATAAGTTATTTGTCACAATTTATTTTGTCTATGTCCAATGCCAACAATACACCTACTTATTTATATCTGTATTATTTCCAATAAATAAATACGTGATGTTCGATGCTGTAACATTATTGCTCGCATTTGTAACACAATATGATCATTCTGAATCCTTTCTCGCATGCTTGTATATATATATATATATATTTAGGCAGTCAATGCATATGTATACATAGTAAAAAAAAAAATTTACTCATCATTGATGGTTACAGAGGGAATGTAATCTCGATGTTTTATGCAATACGCAATCTAAATCTACATTGACTGCCTAAATAATATAACTGTTATCTAACAGCACAATCCTTACAAACATATACACATCTATAACTTTGAAATGTATACACTAAGTAAAAGTCGACAGACAGGTTTACGAAAAAAAAACCTGAAGCCCAAGCGAAGACACGTAGTGGAATATACTAACTACGCGAAATAAACACAAAAATGAGCTGCGCCCGCTATGATCGAGGTGATGTTCGTATAACAGATACACGCACACTTCCTCAAACGATGAGAAAGCTCAAAATATAATACTGCCGACTGGCGGAAAGGCAAAAAATGAAACGTAGTAAAACTCTCGAGGTTGTTTTCAGCAGCTGAATATTTAGTTTAATTTTGTTTCAGATGCTCGCAATATACGTATGTTTGGCGAATTTCACAAATCCAAGAAAATTTTCCAAATTTAAACATTGTCTACCGGGCGGGCGGCTTCTTACATTTATATTTTTAACCTATCTCCAGAACGGCATTGCGCTTTTGATGACACGGTGAAAATTAAAAACAATACGGGATTCACAAAATATTAACTAAGCTCCTACTTCTTAAAGTTATTTTGGACATCGCCCTGATGCTGTGTGATAGAAGAGGTTAAGTGTAGGAAAAGAGACACAATTAAGTCACTTACCATAGCAAAATAGGTTGAAAAGGAACATTTCCGAATTCACCATGGCGATACATAACTCTTGGCGTACGGCTGGTCACACAAAATCACCGAACGAAATACGTTGCCAAATATAAAAGAAATGCTTCACCACAAATTAAAACGACAAATTTAGAAAAATCGATATAGTCTTATTAAAAAAAAAAACGTGGGAAACTTTAACAAATATTAATTTCCAAAATGTGCAAAAAGCTTCACAGAGCGACGCCTCAGCGGGCTGGAAGCTTGTCACTCTTCCTCTGTCACTGCCAATCGAGTAGTGTAAAAAGTAATAACATTTCAATACACATTACGGACGCAATGTATTAATCTTGAATATGTTTGCTTACGCGAAGCCGAGCTGCTGAACTGAATTATGGACGGCCTCGAGACGGGTCGGAGCTTTACAGAACTACACGCAGAACGTTCTCTGTCTTCGTAGAGAGATTATTTTTAACTTCGGCCGCTAATCGAATCGCACCGCGCACCAAAAAAGGGATTGCTAAATATCATTATTAATATTTTAAAATAGACAAACGTAAACAAAGAATCTTTAAGATGTATTAGCACAAATTTAATAAAAAATCTAGCGTTACATATACAATTTTTTTAATAAAAAAATCGTAAAGTTCGTAATAAATGTAGTAGGTAAATAAATACACAGGTACTATTTAATTTCAAATCATTATCATTCTGAAGTTTCAGTTTTTCAAAACATAGTTATTGATACATTTAATTTGTATTTCAATTAATTATTGTTATACAAAAAAACGAAATTTTAATTATTTTAATTTTAAAAAAAATGGCAATTTAATAATGTAATTTATTAAGCCTTAGTGTAATATAGTGTTTTTGTAAGTATCATTCAAATTATCATTTGTTACAATTTATTCAATCAATATAATTAACCTCAGAACGCAGCATTCTGACTAGTAGCTTTTTAAGGGTTACTCTTCAATTATTGGTAAACGGTAGCTCAATATCCGAATGTGTAGTTTTTTACAGTTCACATAAATAAAACAAATGTGTAAGTGATTTATTTTTCTCAACAAGCGGGTGAAACATTTGAATATGGGATTCGGGCGGGTCACCGCATTAAGGCGGGAGATTGAATTCTGGGAATAGAGTTTACTGACCGCCTGATTTTCAAGTAATAATCCATTGAACCTAAATTACGTATGAGAAGAACATAATTCAATGTTCGAAATATACCAACTGCCATATTTGCATGTTCGTAAATGTCACATAATATAATCGAAGAAAATAATTGTACTTGCCATACGTTCCTTTTATGTACACTAGCAGTCTAATATTGATATATTCTCTATCTAACGATATTATATTATATTTTTAACATTGTGTATATAATAATAGTGTAAAATATTATATATATGTATATATATATATTAATAATGATAGACGCACGTATCAATGCGTGGGGGGCAATATCATTACAATAGAAAATAATACCAAAGCTTTAGATTTTAGATAAACTTCGAATAAACTACTGATAATACTTTTTAAATTATATTTAGCTTCATTAATTATTACAACTATAGGTTGAAACACAGACCAGTAAATGAATAAACATGAAATAAAGTGTACATATAGAAGAGGGGTTTGCAAGATTAGTTGCGGGGCGAGAGGCATTCTATACACATTCTTTGTGGAAACATAAATCCGATAGTTTATGACATATTTATGCAACAGTAAAATCTTCGAAAATTAAATCTTTGTGTAAGCAAGACGTATTTTTCGGAACCACCGTTCTTTCTTTAGGGTGTACAAGATATTCTTTTTATTATATGTATAATGAATTACCACAAAGTTATAATGGAATACAGCAGTAGAAGATTAATTCATTTAGTTTCCAATTTATTTATTCATAAATTGTGAAGATGGGAGGTATTCAAACTTGAAGGTTCATACATAAAAGCAACATTTCCAAATTACATACTTATTCGTATTGGAAATGATTCGACCGCACGCAACCATTAGAGAATTAATATAATAAATATATACTTGTGCGTATGCGAGACGAGAAACCAGCTTGTTTCTATGCTAATGCATTATGACAATATGTGTATCACAAATCACTCTTAAAGGGTGGATTGCCTGTTTAAATGAAGAAGAAAAATACATATAATACTAAAAAGAATAGACGTACCTATATACCTAAACATTACTGAAAAAATGGGTACAAAAGAAACATATTTGTAAAGAAATAACGATATGGGCAAGATTCAATTATTGTTCGGATTGAATTAAATGATAGTGAAGAAAATATTCTTGTTTAACCATTAAAACACCAAGGTATCTCGCCAAACTATCAAAATAAAAATATAAAGGGTGGGCCAACATGGGTTGACTGTTTTTAAAAATGTATAACTTTGGTGGGGTTTATTTTTAATTATATATTTTTTTGCAGATAATAAAGAATTTATGAAAGTTTATAATGGCTAAATACCAAGTGCAAGAGCGCGTTAAAATTATTGAATTTTATTATGTTTCGCGACGATCTATTTTCGGTGACCGGCTAATTTCAAAAAATGCAGTGTTTGCTTGGCCTCCCCGTTCCCCAGATTTGACGGTGCTTGATTTATTTTTGTAGTAAATATTGAAATTACTAAAGTCATATGCATTTTACTTCAGTCAGGCCAAGATGGACCACTCTGTATAACCTACCGTAAAATAAGCGACGTAAATCGTACTGAATTTTATAAATAAATTATCAATTTTACCTCACAAATAAAGATTAACAATTCAGCACGAAGACTTCACGATAACTAGTAATTATAATATATAGACAGAGTTATACAAATTTATTTGATCACATCTTGATCGTCCGCATAGTGGAATATTTCAAACTGCGGTGATTATAAGCTGCCGGATATAAAATGGCAGCAGTAAAGCCGTATTTACAAAACACACATTATTTCCATTATGCATCGTTAACATTTTGTTAAACCCCGACGCGCGGAGGATAACAACACTAAACGGCTGCTCCGCGGACGGGACGGGACGGGACAAGCGGTGCGGCGCACTCGAGCCGACGAAAGCGTGATAAATCTGCTGAAAATATAATGCTATCCATTACAAATTGGTCAAGTTACGGCAGCGGTGATAAAAGACTCGTTGTGAAAACACCTCTGTACAAAAAGACACGTACAACGGGGTAATTAATTTTTTTCACTTTTAATCGTGTTGAAAAAAAATATATTTCGTCAGCCCACGGTGAAATAATTACACCATAAGGTAAATGGAATTTTGATGTTTATTTTGAAATCATTACAATGGTTAAATTCAAAGCACAAACTGTGTTGTTAGACATTTTTAAATTGTGCCCAAAAATACAGCGGTTACATAAAATGTTATTTTGTTTAATTAATTATAAAGCCTCGTTTCAAATAATTGACGGTACGATACAAGATACAATATATTAGTGTACAAAGCGCCAGTAGCTCTTTGTCAAAAATATGGCTCTTAAGTAAAATCGTACATTAATCACCATCGCCTTCAAATAAATAATACAAATTAAATTAATCAACTAAAAAGATATAAAGAAAAAAATATTTAGTTGCTACCGGGATTCGAATCTGGACCTCTTCCTATCCGGGGAAGCTCGTTCACAATTTTCGCTATAACAATCGAATACATTTATGGCAATTTTGAACTTATATTCAATTCCAATTGATACATTTATCATATTGTTCCATTTTTAAAAGCAATTGACTTTATATTATATTAAAATACCACAGAACTATATTCTGAAAATGCAACTTCACAACAATAATATTTTCAAAAGATTTTCAAGAAGTAATAATAATTTAAAATTGGGTCCCCTCTCCCATTTGTTAGTTCACACTCGTACTTCGGATTTCGGCCCGAAGAGACGGTGATAGTCTTGAGAAGATAGAGGTCAACGGAGGGTAGAAGGATGGCAAACAAGTAGGCGGCTTCCATCAAGATGGTCAGACCAGAAAAAGAAGTTGACCAAGAAGGCACCTCACTATTCAACATGACCCAGGGCCGAGGAGAGTAGAAGCGAATCTCCAAGCAGTTTCATCGAAACACGACACTCAGTCACGAGCTAAATGACCAGGATATCAATGTCACTTAATGAAACCACCGAGAATACGTTCACCGATTCGACAAAATTACACGGTTATGGATTCTGAGTGTAATTAAATTAAAGACACAGTAAGAAATTCACAAAACGTGGATAAAAAGAGCCATAATATCGACGTGTTGCAATTCAATTGCAAATACATGTCGATGGGACAAATATCCTATAATCAGAGCCTTGATAACAGAAACTTATTTTTGAACAAAATAGGTAATACAGGTAAAACAATCTGTACCATCGATTAACATTGAAAAGGAGGAAATTGTCTGAAACAATTCGATAGTGTTAAATAATGTTAACAGATCAATAAATAATAAAATGTAATGTAACTAAGTTGATGATAATAGTGCGTCCATTTAATCAAATCAAACTACAATATTTGTATTTTTATTCTCTGTATATTTATTTATTATTATACACGCCCTATTCAGGCATTAACAGAATTAGTAAAATAAGAGAAAATTACAACAGAAGTGTAATACACAAAGAAAAAAAATTTAGTGTCAGCATGTTTTTACATAATCAAAATAAAAAATAAATATAAAATGTGAAGTAGCAATTTATCCGTCATCATTGAGTTGAGACACAAAAAATTGTAATAGTGTAGTCCTATAAAGAATTAAATTAACAGCAAAAATGTCGACTACCTCCGCATATTTACTCCCCAAAGAATGCATTCTGGGGACTGCGGAGTTAAGTAGTGCATGAGTTCTGACATTACCACTGTAATAAAACAATGAATTGTGTCTCGATGACCTCAATGGTGCGTGAAAGTCAAGCAGACCAACAATCTGGGGACAGTCAATCTTACCATTGATGATCCTGTATAGAAATATAAGGTCGGTCATCGTACGTCTCACTGATAAGTTTAACAATTTCAGACGGCTAAGGAGATAATCATAATTGATATCCTCAGAGTGTATATTTAATTTAAAATTAATAAATCTTAGAAACTTTCTCTGGATTCTTTCAACCGCCGTCGAGTGTACAATGAAGTGTGGAGACCATATAACTGACCATATTGTTATATATTATATTTTAACTATTTTAAAAAATAAATTAAAAGAATATAATAATAAATTTTTATATAAATCACTGATAAAACATAATAATAATAATGATATTGGCGTAGGATTTTATACATAAATAACTTTTCGAATCAAATATTTAAACACCTACCACGAAACATTAGACCAGCATTTTATACAAATAATAGCATAGGAAATTTACTAATCAATTCTAAAGGCAAAGATGATAAATTTAACAATTCTGGTGTCTATAAACATAGTTGCAAGGATTGTGCTGCATTTTATATTGGTAAAACAGGTAGAAATTTTAATATAAGAGTAAGGGAGCATTTGAGATGTTTGAACAATAGTGGGTTTTCAGAATTTTCTAATCATTTGATAGAAAATGGTCATGGTTTTGATAAAAAATTGGGATTGTCAATTTTGCATATAAACGGTGTTGGTCACAAATTAAATAATTTGGAATCGTTAGAGATAAATAAAGCGTGTAAAACTAATCAAAAAATTATAAACAACCAACTAAATTTAACTACGAGTCCCATTCTAAAATTTTTTCCTAAAAATTATTCGAGTAAATTTGTATTTAGTAATGATTAGGTACTAAAATTTTTTTTTTTTAAAATAGATTCTGGCAAAGAAACAATAATATATGTTTTAGTTAGTTATGACATCCTGAAGAAGAAAATGGTATTTTTCGAAACCGGTAGATGTATTTAAACTCAATTTAGTAGTTAATAAAACAAAGATAATAAATAAAAATATACTTTTAAAATAAGCAATGTTATCTTTGTGGTTAAATTTGTATTAAGTAATGATTTGAGTTAGGTACTAAAAAAAAAAAAAAATTTTCTTTTAAAAATAGATTTTTAAAAATAGATTCTGTCAAAGAAACAATGTATGTTTTAGTTAGTTATGACATCCTGAAGAAGAAAATGGTATTTTTCGAAACCGGTAGATGTATTTAAACTCATTTTAGTGGTTAATTAAACAAAGATAAAAAATAAAAATAAAAATATGTACATTGTTTCACTATTCTTACTAGTAGTATGATACAATTCAATAAACGGAATTGTTTTGGGATTATTTAAACCAGTCAACAGTAGTTAAACATTGACGGATCATTCAAGATCATTCTGAGGTCAAAAATATACAGGATTATGGCCAGAGTTCAAAAGATTCCATTATTAGACTAGGAATAAGAACATATTTTTTGCTTCTAAAATACGTTCTACGTGCCTTCGATGTGATCAATCTTATTTATTATTCAGTTTAATATTAGGAACTAACTTAATAAAGCTTTATATAATTTGAAACAGGGCTGATAAAATAAATGCAAAAGAGAATTTCACAGAATTATAATTAATGAAATTGAAACAAATTATAATTGAAATAATTAATATCGATGATAATATTTTAATTGAGTTGAAAATTTGTAAATTTTATAACAAAAGAAAAAAATACTTTTGTACTTTTGTCGCTGGATATTTTATATTAAAATTATTATTATTACTTTTGATCTATCGGTCGGAACTTAACCATTTTTGGAATATTTATAAATTTTTATATATTTTTATGGTGTACATTGGTGTTGTACTAGTACGTAAGCGTTTACAAAAAAATAATGTCCTATACGTCCTTTTGTTTAATTTTCGAAATGAGTCAGCACTGAAATGCACTAATTCTGTTGGCTGCACGACTCGTGCTAATGATGGAAATAATGGCAGAAGGAACTAAGTAGTGCTCAGAAAGAGAGAAGAGTGTTAGATATGCTACGGATAATAGTGTAAATTAAAATAAATAAATGTCACATTTATCATACGATATACTTTTTTGATCAATAACAAAAGCCGAATTTATTTTGCACATTTTCTCAGTTTTGCACATGTCCTTGGGGCGTGATGGAGGCAATATAGAAGCACGCGCCATGATTGTAGTATTGGCAACAAATCAAGAAGCGTCCATTAGGAGCACGGCCGCCGAACTAGCACTAAGGAGACTGACATTACTATAAACAGGCATTTGGCAAGATTTTAATTTATTAATAGAACATGGCGTAAATGAAATACCAGCATTATCCGGACTGCCGCCGTCACGTGTAAGGGCAGATCTGCAGAAATGTATCAATTTTGTGTATGGAAACTTTAAACAAATCGTACAGATTATAAATTCAATTAATACATCATCGAAAACAGACAATGGATTACAAATTATTGTTAGTTGTCTGTCATACAACTTTTCTTTAAAAAACAAACATTTGCGCCATTCTATCGAGTTCACAATATTAAGAATACTTTGCTAATTTGTTCAGCAGTCTTGCCTATTACGTTGCCCGTCTAAAAAATATGATTTACGAAAATCTGGCCGTGACCGCGTAGCGCTCACCATAGGTCGCGACACGGCCACTATACCTAGCAAAAGAATCTCGAAAAACGGATGCTCTCTACTAGTAAAAACATATTGACGGAACAGGTCGAACTGAATAATTATCAAAAGCCTTATTTAGTAACTTGATATAATTAGAATAAAAACATGATGACACTGCACACACGAGCAATTCGCTATTACGGGTATGCGATTTTAACGTCCAATTGTTATTGGTCAGAATTGGTAGTAGGTACTGCTACAAATACATTATTTGAATTTGAGTGTGTGCGTAATCTGCGCAGAAATTCAGCATGTTTTGATACGAGTCTACTGACATATTTAAATTTGACCGAGGCAGACTATTAGGTACTTCAAAGTTATCTGCATTTGATAAACGTGTTAATGATAATTATTTGGTAAACACAAGTGATAAGCGGTAGACACGGCAGGCGAGGCGGCGGCGGCGGCGGTAGAAGCGTCACAACTCCTTTATCGAAGGGTTATCTCGAGCTAGGTGGTAAACACGACCTGGGAAATTGAATGGGTTGCATTCTACACGTGCACTACTGCCAACCATTATTCCACATCCACACAAACCAGTCGGAGCTGGCAGACCTTTTTGTGATCACAACTTTAAAAAAAAAACTTTTTTTCTCCGGTCGATCGGGTCGATAATGTATTAACATAAATATTCAATTATTTTCATCTTAATTTTATATCAACACATGATTTACTTTATCATTCAAAAATATTATTTCACGATCAGCAGACGTAGCGATCTAATATAAAAAGGATATTTGTTATTAGGCTAAATTTGGTACCGAATGCTAGTTTTTATCAGTGCGACTTAAATAATATAATGAATATTATTTAAGTTCGTAACTGTGAATTTTTTGTTCAAGCTTACATATCCGTCAATTGATAATGAAAATCTTTAAGGCATTTCTTCTAACATTTTATCGTGACAGATATGACTGCGCGAGACAATCGATAGTTACAATAAAAAAGCAAATTCAACAATTAATCACACGACCATTTATTTTTTAAATTGCGTCTTTAGAATATTCCGTTATATTTATGTTTATATTTAAAATGTTGCCATGTCACGTATTAGTTAAATGATTGTACGTGTAATCAAGTTTGTAACCTCTGCATATAGAAATTTGCTAAGAGAGAGGTTATTACAATAACCGCTTTATACCTGGGACGGATCACGGATACCCCCGCGCGACACGTACCTGGAATGCATTTAAATATTCGAAACGTTTCACTTTAAACTTCATAAAGGGTTTGTAATGGAGTTAATGTTCTTTTTCTTCGAAAATAATTGCAAATAATTTATGTAAATGGCCAGTGAAAGGATTGAACGCCGATTTCAGGTAAAATTCGGTTACCTTTTAACAGAGAAAACAATAGTAATTATAAGGCGGGGCAAACAGTTTGAAGAAATCTAGAGCGATGTGCATTCAATGATGAGACGAGCGCAAACATGACTGAAACACTAACCTGGCCAACGTCAGTACCATATCTCAATGCATAACGTTTAACAAATTAGTATACATGTACTAGATACAAATGCACCAAAACACAAAAATAAATAGACTTATTATATGGTTTTTCTTTACATTTATCATTCATATATAGTTTTTATCCCGAGTCTCTCTATCTAATCATTTTTATTTTTTACTGGCAGAAAATAATCGGCTATCGCAGGTCGTTTCACGATCCATTCTAAAATATATCAATCGACAACAGTCATTTAAAACTTATGCATAGTTGCGCCAATTTTAGAACTATTTAATAATAAGAATAACAAACATTCAAATACCGCCCATTACATCCCCTCTCTTATCCATTTTAACTCCACCCCCACCCACACCTCTGTTAACTCCAAACACACCCATAATTACGGTCTGAAAGTGTTTTTAATTTTAGTCGAATTATATTATTGATAATGGGAAGATGTTCCCGAAACGTTCTAACGTTTAAATACACATAAAGTATAGTGGAATAAAACAGTGTTTTAACTCAATTTACAAAATAATCATGGAATTCAACAAAGCTTCTCCAAAAACATTTGAACAGTTAAAAATGTAGCTACAAAAGTGAAAGTCATTTTTGTAATTTAAAATTAAAATGTCAATTACTGAGACAATGACAACTTTAGACCATAAATGATAATCATTCAACTTTGCTCAGGAACTTCAAGAGTTTTACAAATCTCTATTTATTATAAATAGATCACAAAGAGAGAAATGAAAAATAAAGGTAAATAAAAATATCATATATTTTAAATATTTCGGCGGATGTAATTAAAATACGTGACTGATCATCACACCGATGTGATCGGGGAATGAACACAATGAAAAAGTGCATTGCAGCCGATCAACACAAATATTAAGGGACATTGTATTACTTTTAAAGCCGATGCTTTAATCTGTACACTAGGCGACAATCGTCGAATCTTCCCGAGGTTGCACTCTACCTGTCTTTGGAAAGGGTCGGATGGCGGGAGAATGCGGCCCGCGCGGGGGGCGGCAGGGAGGCCGGCATCGCCAGTCCGGCCCCCGCCGGCGCGTCGGGGGTCGTGTCGCCGGACTGCGCCCCCCCGACGTCGAAACAATAAAAGGACAAGTCCAAATTCACTAACACGTCCATCACTCAATTTTGATTAACTTCACTTCGGATCGATTATTAGCACTTGTCACAGATCACAACACTAAATAAGATTGTTTTATTGTATTCGTGTATCAAATCGAGTATTCTTGTCATTCCATTACGCAACGATGACAGCAGCGGTGGCTGTCAAAAGTTCAACGAAAGAAGAAAAAAAAAAACAATATCGCTCGGAATAAACGCGTGACGTCGGATTCTAAATTCGAGCGTCAACCGCCGTCGAGTTGTCAAAAAATAATGTGCGCTCAACAAACAAGCGGGTGAACCGCGGGAAACACTCGCGGGGCGAGCGGGGTGGGGCGCGCGGAGAGTCGCGGCGCAGGCCGACCGCTCGGGCGAAAGCCTCGCGCGGAATGAGCGCCGACCGCCGAGCGCCGAGCGGGCGCGAGCGACGCCGCGCCGAGCCGGGCCGCGAAGGGGGCGACTCCGGTCGCCACTTCGGTCTCCGTTCGTCCGGTTAAAAGCGCAGCACGGTCCCCTTTTATTTAATTAGCAATGCGATTTATTTTAAAGACTAAACGGAGACTGAATCGATAATGATAAATAACGCAACCTAACAGACTGGTAGAGAAATCGCTTGTAATGTCACTTAACTCAACCCTAACTTACAGAGGCATTAATACTATAGAATTGCATGTCCACAATATAGAGTAATGTCATTAACATAATACAATTAAAATAACACAATACAAATCATATATGTATTTAGAAACTGAATAAAAATAACATAACACAAGGTAAAAGAAAAAATATGTAACACAAGGTGAAACGAAATAGACACACAGAGTGAAAGAAGATAATACAAGGTGAATCAAATAACTTTTCAATTTTAGATCATCTGCAATTATACTAATTGTTTAACATTAATTTTGTTGAAGTATATTGTATTAATATTTTTTATTATTTTATAGGTATCTCATTAATTAACTAGTACAATAGGTTTAAACGTGACTTGGCAGCAATAGAGGAACCGTGTTATTAATTACCAGGTAAAAAAATACTTACAAATGTATTGGAATGCTCGAATGCAATATTATTGTTATAAACCAATTTCACCCCGCTCTGGTTATGTGTTGTTATGTTATTGTCAACTGCCGCGGTTCGGCCGAGTACATCAGGGCCGGGACCAATGTTCAGAGTGAATATTTATTTATATTACTGTTAATTACGGTTCATTAATTATTTTGTAAAATAAATGTAAACGAGGCCTTTTTAATGCGGCTCCGTCACATTCAATTTACTTTCATTCCTTCTTTGCCATTTACTTCACGCTTCATTTTCATGATATACCTCCAAGGCCTATAGAATGCTACGATTCATACTTCGAACCTGCAAACACTTCTAAAATCCATACTGCTTCAAAATACTGTATTACGCATTCGTTCGTAGTCACTTAGAGTACGCTTCTCAAATCTGGAACCCATGGCACATATATTGCGAGATTAGAACGAATACAAAATAGGTTTATTCGACATCTGAATGTTAGATCTAATCTATCATTCGGCTCCTATTTAGATGCAGCAAACTTCCACAATACGAAGACCCTAGAACATCGACGAACACGTGCTGACCTAATACTTCTCTTCAAACTACTGCAAGGCCACATTGATTGTCCCAGCCAATTGGAGTTAATATCTCTCCATGTGCCATCTAGATCAACCCGGCAATCCGTACTCTTCCACATTCCCAGAAGTAGAACATCTAAACATACAAATTTTATTCATTCACCGGTCATGCAAATACCATAATGAGAAATTTACAGAAATTGATTTGTTCAACATTAGCCTTACTAAGCTCAAAGGGTTCTTCTTATGAACCACCACAATCTAAACTTTGGCCATTCACTATACCTATGAAAACTCATGTTGCTCTCCCTTCACCGCAACGTTAGTTGCAACCTCCCTTTCCCTTCTCTTTCTTTTACCTAAACATACTTTGTATCCAATTATTCTTTGTGAATTCACTTTAGTAGTACCGCATGTTAAATAATTACTATGTTTATTTCAATATGTTTTCACTGTCAAAATACCTTAATAAAAAAATAATAAAAATAATATATATATATATATATAAAAATAGCCCTTAATAGTTGTACGTCTCCGCCAGCTGTACGCTCGACGACAGACACAATAAAAATGGCACTTAATACGTGCTGGATGGCATGGCACCTGTATTGAGTTAAACTCAACCAAACAAAGATAAAACTATTTTAATTTTCATAACTAAACATTGTACTACACGCGTTGGGTTATTGTCACTACTATAGTGTCGAGAGATGATGAGGTGAACGATGCGGTCATGTTTTGATCCAGTTAAGGAGATTTTTATATACTTTAAAAAATGTTAATCATCACAAATAATACATTTATTTAATATTATTATTAATGATTTTTTTCTTAATATTATGCAGTAATGTTTATTTTCCTAATTTCCAAACATATTACGTGTGCACTCCGTTACAAAATATAAAAAGCAAATGTGAGCTAAAATACATAATATATAATTTAAATTAATGTCAGTTATATTTTTTTATCCGCCTGTATGAAATTTTCATGTTTAAATTTTTAAAACAAGTAGAATGAATAGTTAGAAAAATTTTCTGCGTGTGCTTTTTAGTGATTTCGTATTTGCGCCAGAATAATTATCTGTGATCGAAATGGACATTTGATCGGCGACCGGGCACGTTCCGTCTTCGCGCGAATTTACTTATAAAAATAGAGACATACGTCATTTTTACAATCTTGTGTAAAATCGGGGCGCCTCTGAATGCACACGGGGTACGATTTAACCTTACGTAGAATTTATTATTTTATATTGAAAGTTCGGCTTTTTGCGATTATTAATAATGGTCGATTTAAGAGTTTATTTTTTAAATATCATTGTCGGTTCAAGGCACAAACAAGCGCACTGCTAAAGCGACCACAGCCTGAGACAACGGATCGGTCGGTGGCCAATACGGGTGTCTGGCAGCACAGAAGGCGTAATGGAGTATATATATATATATTATTAAAGGCATCCCCACCAAAAATCTCAGCCGAGATCGACGACAATGTGGATGACGCAACCTTGACACATTGAACCTGCGAGGCGAGACGGAACGTGTCGGGTGTTTGGGAAAGAGCGGGAAACGCCAACGGAAAGAGTTTAATAGTTACGATTCTAAAATTGAGACGCGGCGCGTGTCAGCTCGTCGCGGAGGGCGTCGGGAGGGGGGTGAGAGGCGAGCAGCGGTCGTAAAGATTATTTCGCGTTCATCAAGAAGTCGCGAGATGTATTTTTGACCGAGGTCGGAAGTCTCCGCGACTGTCTCCCGTCACAGACGTCAAACTCCCGCCTCAGTCCAAATACGGTTGATTTATGCCACAGAATGAAAACACTAGTTCACACGGTGTTTGTTGTCGTACGCGCGTTGATAAGATGCCGCGCCTCGTCCCCGATCTTCAATTCCCGACAAATAAACAAGAACAACACTTTCCTCTTGATCTTCACTCAATTTAACGGTGACTATTTTACGAGTCATAAATTAAATGATGAACACAAACTCATACCTGTACCATATAACATTAATAAATGTCAACGTGTATGTATGTGTTGTAGTTTTCTCGTCAAACCTATAAGACAATTATTAAACAATCTATAAATTTGGATAAATATCGTAAAAAACATAATTGAACTATAGAAAATATGAACGTCCATGGTGCTATAAAATTTAAAAATTAGCAAAGACACCGATTTGATCTCCAGGCAGAGCAAATGGGCACGATATCTTTTGATGATGTGATGAAATTCATTAATATCCAAACAGTTGTTACCATTGTACGTAAAGAAATGCTGGAGATCTATTTTAAGAATATAAATTAGTTGAATATAATTTAATTTAACTTAAATAAATTGAAGAACATAAATTTAATTCAATAGAATGTATTTAAATACTTGCTTAAACTTTCTAGTTATGATCGATTCTTTTTTATGACTAAAACAACATCAGCTGTAATATAGCATTTACAATTTATCCGGCTCGAAAGACCAATTTTTTAATCGGATCCGGCACTAGGATTAATGATCAGGGCGTCGAGGGGGGGCCTAATCATTGACCTAATAATGATCCGACCGTAGGGAGAGCCCTACCGAAGGATTCAGGATTTATTTATTTATTCATTTGAAATTGGCGCAACATAGTACACGCATATATAAACTAAGTGGGTTTATAAGTGTACGAATTAATTAAAAAATTCATTTACCTGTACTATAACAGGCAACACACAATATCCTAGAAACATAAATAATGTAAGTTACTTAGCGACCAAGTGAACGATATATGTATTTGTGAATATGTTTAGGTGAAATTCTGTGTAACTTCTTGAAGTGCGAAATAAAATAATAAAATGATCCATAAAAGTAGGTTCTCTTGACGAAAGATAATTAATTAATTTTAAACACTCAATATTCGGGGAATCGGTAAAAATGTAGAATTTTACATTAATTACGCTTTGATTATTACGTACAAAAATGTATCTAAACATTATGACATGTAATTTTTCAATAACGCACGTGGTATAGTCACACATCCTAGCGTAATAATTGAATTTGTTAATCATCGCTCGCATTTATGAATTCATATCACGAACGTGATCGAAACAATAATAATTAATCGGCAAACTGAATTAGTATTCACGCTTCGTTGGTGGTACGGATGACGGATAAACAAATAGTGCACTTGCATACTATGTATACTTAATTCCGAGCTCACCAAAAGTAACATTGGTTCAATGTGGATCGTTATTATTTTCTTTGTTTGATACGCTCCGCCCCGCTGTGACCTGACTAAATCAATGAGAGTAAAATTAATATATGTACATATGGATTTCAAAGTGGGAGGTATCGAGGCCATCAATATTGTTTTCGTAAAATCTGATAATAGCTTATTTATGATTAGTGACTAGCCCTATCTCCAATTTTTATCTATTATTCCGCAAGTATACAGTAGAATTTTAAAAAACTTCCAGTTTAAATTAAAATTATATTTTATTACTATTAAATAATTAATGATCATTGTTTGAATTTTCCAGTGCCTCCACTCCCCACTTCCTACGAACAAATCATTTGTGCTTATCCCCCAGCAAATAATTTAAAACGAGAGGCATATTTCGCATAAAAACATTTTGATTTTATTTAATTTTAAAACAGGCTTAAAAGGTGCTTTGTACCTACACTGTCCACGGATGATTCTTTGATCCCTCGTCTTGGAAATTTGACGGTAAAGGTCGGTACGCATCGTTTTCTATTGTATTGTATGTATATGTATATGCTACTCTAGATACAAAATACAATAGAAAATTAATGACAGCTCGGTTAGCGCTCAACTCTGTACGCGAATTTCGAGACAAATATAATAATATGCATCACTGTTATATTTTACAATGCCTGATACTATGAATGTTTTTAAATAAGACATTTAAATACATTTAGTTAATTAATAGTAAATAAAGATATTTTTTCTGGTGGGAATATCCAACCAGGATGTTATTATGATTGACAAAGGCTCATATAAATTGTTTCGCAAATTGAGGTAGATTCCTAGAATTTTATTTTAAAAAAACTAATGTACGTTACACTCATTTCTTTATTATTATAAATTTTAAAATTACACATTAGATGGAATTAACAAATTTCTAAATCAGAAAAATGATTTAAAGAAAACCCACAAACTAAAAGCCGCAGACACGAATACAGCTCAGTATAGATGACTAATAAAAGTGAAAATATTTGTGAAGAAGATAAGTCCTAATAAAAAGGTCTGGAGATAAGGCGAATGTTTTAAATGCAAAAGCATAAAGAGATGAATACAAACAACATTAAGTGCATAATGTCTTAAGAATGTGGTGATAATATTACGTACAAGAACCATTTGAAATGAAACCTTTCTAAATAATAGAATAAAATACAAATACTAAAAATATTAATAGTTATCAATCGGAATGTAAGTATGTACATCGATATTCAATTGTTTTTTATCATATCGAAAGGCTCATGTGCCGCGCGCCAGCTAGGTAAATACAATTAATAAAATGTTATGAATGATTAAAACGATAAAACAAAATTATATTGATGTAATTATACAAGAAGGCGATCCCGAAAAATCCTTCATAAATCGACAAGCGCGTAAAAAATGTACGGAAGTAGAAACGATATACCTGTCTCTACCTTTCCCCTTCGCTCCTGTAAGAACGTGGCGTGATGGCTGAAATACACGCAGATATATAAAAAAGGAATCTTGGGTCAGAAAGCTTCCCAGCGTTCTTCCTTTTCTGCCTTTTCTTACTAGAATAAAGAATTGTAAACTGTAGGCGAAATATACACACAAATATAAAAATCACATTGCGTAAGAAATCTCACGATTTTTTTTCACAAGTCAAAGCGCCAGCATTATGAAAATACGATTAACTTGGATGGCCGCCAGCGGGTTCGAACTCTCGACCTCTATTCCCAAAGGCTAGCGTCCGAACCACTCAACAGTAAGCTTAAAAAATGTACTGCAAGAGTCGGTAACAAGTGTCACGACCGACGATCATCACCGGCTTTATCCTTCACCTCTGGGTGACTTCACAGGGCAAGAATGCCGGCGCAAGTTGTGAAACCATTACAGGGCAAATGCGAGCAATTTTACAAGATTACGGATTATTTTCTACTCCAGTTGAGTATGAATATTAGCAATATTTGAGTATGTCCAAGAACACACAATTACTGGATTTTTACCTACAAAGGCACTATTAGTAAACAAATATCAGATATCTTATAGAGAAAAAGCTATCTGATATTTGTCGAGTATGAATATGATTGTTTTAATACAAATTAAATTAATCAATTAAAAAGATATACGGAAAAAGTCTATTTATCGAAAAAATATAGGATTCGAACATAGGCCTTTTTCTATCCGAGGAAACGTGTTACCATTCCACTACGTCAACCTATTACGTTTACGACAAATTTGAAACTTTTATAATATAACTATTTTTTCAATAAATATATTTTTTTTGTATATCTTTCTAATTAATAGATACATTTGATTTGTATTAAAAATGCCACAGAACTATGTTCTGAAATTGCAACTTCACAACGAAAATGTGTTTCATTAAAATATTTGTTTTAAATTGTTGGCGACGTAATCTTTTTTATAAAGCGCTAAAATGTATTTGTATGTATGTGTGTTCTGTTAATACCTTCCTACTATAATGATTGAAATTGGTTATTTTTGAATGAAACATGAGGACGCATGAAGCCCGTAGGTTGCTAGTTGCTAGTTGGTAGTCGTACTTAAATTATACAATTTATACATTTGTATAAACTAGACAGTAGTGTACATCGACACCATGATCGCACACATAGCATGGTGCCTCTGTATCATCAAGAGCTCTCCCATACAGGTTAAATAATTTTAAAATCTACTGAAAATATGTGATCACCACTGATAATGATTCAGAATAACCGAATACCTCAGAACACTACACAGAAGTATCTATTTATATTAATTTGTTTTAAAAAAAATACAATGGTGCATTAAACTTACGCCCAATATAGCTATGTAATAAAATAAAAAAGCAAGATATGAATGACAGGCAATAACAATTTGTAAAATGTTCCATTGTAGTAAAATAATATGATAATATAATATACAGCGTTTGCTATTATCTAACAATAAGTGAGTAATTACATACATTCACACGTGTTTTTAATACGTGCGATAATACAGTAGATCGATCTGTGCAGGCGAGAGTCTGCACGGCCGCGCCGCGAAACAATGGATCCCATGTGACGAAACAATGTCATTTTCATTCATGATTAAAAATCCGGGGGTGTAGCCGAAAAAGGACATGACGTAGACGATTACGCGACCGAAGATCCGATAACAGTAAAAAGTTAATGCAACATTTCGTCACCCATCTTCAAGATGCTTAAGAATACTCTTACAAAGACTTAATTAATATAAAGCCACCGGAGTAAATAAAATAATAATATGTAACTTACACAAATACATCACGACTATGTAAGTACTATATTCAAAGTATAATAATAATAACGTGACTATCGTGGATCACAATAAGTAACTAATTTACCACCACCATTCATTTATCCTCTCTTCCACTTTGAGGCTTCTTTCAGTCCAGTTCACCTGGTCACCAGGACGATACTTCTTAATACTGCTTGCTGTGTTAACATCACTTTTACGTTCACACCAAATTTCCTAATGATTTTAATAATAAAAATAATATAATATACCTATATGCATAATAAATAGAACTCGTCGCCACTTAATAACAAGACGAGCTTACTTAAGCAGACTTATTCATGAATTTACAACGTCGTTACTACGTACTCTGATATTGTAGAACTAGCTACCATAATACAATATGTGTCGTAAATATGACGAAGTAATACAAGTCAATTTATATTAATAAAAAATAAATAAATTATCGAAAAAATATTTGGCTGCTATCGTGATTCAAACCTGGACCTTTTCCTATTCGGGGAATCGCGTTAACCAATTTCACTATAACAAGCATTTACGTTATAGACAAATTTTCTGTGGGTATATCTTTCTAGTTGATTAATTTAATTTGTATTAAAAATAGTACAGAACTATGTTCTGAAATTGCAACTTCACAACGAAAATGTGTTTTCATTTTTTTTTTTAATTAAAAATATAATACAATTATTATTAATATACTTATTTTTAACTTCAATTTTATCTGACTATTTACTTGTATATCGTATATTACACACTTGTAACCCGAAATAAATAAAACTTACTGTAGGGTAAAAACAAAGTGCAAGGTTGGATAGCGCTTTACTGACGCGCGGCTCCCTTCGTGCTTCGCTCTGACGCAGTGGTTGCACAAGTTGTCTAATAGAAAATCAGTAATATATTCATGTTAGAATTTTTTAACTCTTGGATATACATCTACAGAGATGCTGAATGTTTAATAATTTTCAGGTTATTGTATTATGATTAAAATAAAAGAGAAAGGATGTTTACCTTACTCTAGTACATCGGTCGATATAATAAATAAATAAATAAATTCTTACCCCATATTTATTCGGAGAAAATTTTACAATCACCTAAAGAATTATTGTTTGTTTTCGGTATGTTTTCCAACTTAGTAAATCTCTTAGTAAGTTAATTTAATACAAGTTTTCCGGGATTAAAACTTGGTCCATTTCATTGTAGGGTTCCACAAAACAAACTTTTATACTTAATTCTATGAATATATTAATAAATGTGTTCCAAAACAGGAAAGGGAATGGGATATTCTTGTGGTTTTTGGAGACATTTTCTCTTAACTGGATACTTCATACTGAATCTTAGTACATTTAATAAAGAACAACTTTTGTAATTTTGTTGGAAGGAATATTTATATTATACATTTGTTTTGTCTATCTTACTCAAATAGTTGTAAAACAGTATAGCACTCAAAATTGTCAATGTGCTTACTGTTTGCACGGATAGTGATAACATAGATACCTTAACGTGCGAAGTCGCTCAAACAACTAAATAGGTACATTGTAGACACACGGTCCGACCAAGCATTCCTGGCAACTCTAGAATTGATCAACTATCAGAACCTAAGTTAAGTTTTATAAATGTCACTTATATCAGATTTTACTAACCGATATTTAAATTTAAAAAATCTAAATATTAAAAAAAAAAAAAAAAATCATTTTGTAGGATTGTACAAAAATTACGAAGGACATAGGAATAACATTTTTAAATGTTATTTAGTGATGTCTTTTTAATAACAGTTTAAATATACTGTACATTAAATTTATTTTTTGGGAAATTGGGCAATGTCATAAGCGTGTCACTATCCTGTTCCTGTTCTTAAATAATACCCCTCCCATTTACCTCACCCAGATGGTTTACGAGCAATTACAATTTAATCTTGAAATTTTTCTGCTGGGCACCTTTGTTTATTTATTAGACTTTATAGACATACATGTTTTTGTTGTAACAGAGGTGAATATATTATAATATAACATGATAGACATAAGATACAATTAATATATTTCTACCTCATAAAATAATTTTTCCTGAGGATTATATTAACATTTAATAATATTTTTAAACATAAAAAATAAAATAAATTTATATTTTAGACAGTGATTTTTCGCAAAATGTATTTTAGGCAAATGTAGTTTCTGTTCTGCGTATTTTCAAAAAATGCCAATGAGGGACACACGTCGCATCCTATCAGATAAACCCAACTTTAGTACGTTACGATAAACATTCTAGGAGATACAGATTAAAGAATAGGTACGGCCCCAAGCTTTATAAAATATTGTTTTATGTCTAAAATTATAAACAGGCACCGAACTTTGACTTGGCTTTTATTTAAGAACTCTAGAATTGAATCCTAAATCCTCCCTGACTCTCGACACAGCTGTACATTATTTTGACGTGTTTTTAATTAGCTTAGCAAAGGTTTATCTAATTAGCGGGCTGCACTAGAAAGGTGTTCATTATTTTTTTAAGGATTAAGAAAGGGGCGCAGAGATGGTTTGATCAAGGAGAGGATGATAAATAATATAGATAGATATGACGCGAGCGTTGATAACAACCAGAATTAGATATGATCGCGAAATACCTGACCAGATACTGAAAGCCAAGCATCTTTTTAGTTTTTATATTCTCGGAATTTCAGTTCCAGAATTAAGATTAAAATTAAGAGACCAGGTGTCAGGACAGAAGAGTGTGGTATTCTACTTTATTTGCCTGTCCTTGCAAAGAAACGTCGTGAGATAAGTAAAGGAATCTGTTTCAATTCGTTTTTGATCTGATGAAAATTGCCAAAATCGATACTCATTACACCACATGTGAATTCGATATTAAGTTAGGTCAGGACAGGTTGAATTACTCCACACTTTGAAGGTTTTAAAACGTGGCGACCAACTAACCGATATGGTTTATTCGCGATCCTATTGTGCCCTTGCGAACGCGCTCATAAGTCACGAGCGAGCGGTCCATTCGGCGGTCGGTACGAGTATGTACGGATTTCTTTTCGCAGAATCATCTGTCAACTGCGGAGTCAATGGTCGCATCTGTCACAGGTACATTTGCCAGATTGAAAAGGCTCTCTGAGAAAAGTAGTCCAGAGGGCAAAGATCTCTCAGTGGGACTTCTCTGCGGAAGAAACACCGCGGAGCGGAATGTTTTGAATGACATGAACAAATATTCGAAAAAAAAATTATAAAGTGCTTCGCCATCATTGTCAAACTGAAATACAACACAAACTAAATATTCCATACACTCGAGTACATACTGATAAACCATATAGACACATCAGTTTACATATATGTAAGTGGTAAGTATGCGTAAGAGGAATGTATAGACAAAGTACAAGTACAAATAAAAATACTTTTTTTTCTTTCGGTACCAATTTTTTTTGTAGATACACAGGTATTGTAGTTAAGGAGTTTCATATTATTATGTAAATAAACTTGTATATATATAGGTACTTTGGCTAATTATATAACATAGCCGGCTAACAGGGCCGGTCGCGTACAGGAAATAACGGAGGCAGACGATAACAAATAATAATGGCGTTCCAAACAAAACTATTCTACTACATTCGTCAATTTAATAGTACTGAAAACGTCACTAATGAATGCTTTTTATAATAATTAAAAAGAAAGAAGTAAATTTTATACGGATGTATAAACAAACAGAAAGATGGAACAATGTGATTGGAACTCACTCACTTTTTAATGTTCTCTAAATACAAATCTAGCATTTTAGACATAATATGTCAAATACTAATTTTTTATATATTAATTATAAATATATACATATAAAATCAATTTTGTCGAAAAATATTGTTTTTGAGCTACCGGGATAATAATCTCCTATAATATAATATGTCGGTACGAAAATCACATAAATACAATAGAAGTTAGAATGTACGTTTCATGTTACGAGATGGCCCACCACAGTACAACCGAACTCAACCAATTAACATAAACAAATACCCATTCAGACATAATCTTCAAATTATTTAAATATGTAATTAAATACAGGTACGCTAACTTCCAACTTGCCGAGAGAGCCGAGCGACGCAGCGACAGAGTGTACACCACCAGTAGGTACTGGCAATAAGAAATAACGTAAGAAGTAAATAAAAAAATGAATGTATATCAAAATATTCACTGAAACTGTAAGGAGAGATGTATTAGTAAAACTATTATACAATACCGCCCACGCCCTACGGTCGGGTACTGTACCGATTAAGCTACCGCACTAACTAGAATTACTAAAATTTACATGATAATGAAAGTTTCAATTCTAATATTATTTAAAGTGTTTATATGTTTTATAATATTTCGAGTTTCTAATATTTTTTTAGAAAAAAAGGCCTTAAAAAAATAATTTCTGAATAGCATTAACTATCATAGCAAAAAATTCTCAAAGAACTCAGAATTGAATTTCATAATAGGTATAAACTGTAATCAATCAATCAGATGTTCTCAGGTGGCGGTGGCGGCCGTGACAGAAATATGAGTAGCCGCTTGCTCGAAGTTTACGTAAATAAAAACACCAGGGAGAGACTTATTTTTAAACATCTGTATAGTTGAATAATATTAACAAAAACCAATACAATTAATTAACTCTCATGGTAATTTGTAAACATCTATCACACGAGTGTGTACGTGTTATGTGTACAGGTCACCGGGAAGAAAGGAAGGAATGAAATTATTTACGTTTAATTTTTATATATTTAAACATTTCAATTCATAAAAAAAAACTCTCGCTTAGCATTTGTAGTTCCTTGTATAAGTTAGGTTACGTTAGGTCATGTCAACATGTCCTTTCACATAAGTGTTGTGGATTTTCGAACATGTGAAGTTCTAAGAAGTGTCAAAACGTGGATTTGACATTTATTGGTACATACTGAGTAGTCACCACGGTAACAAGTATGATATATTTGTTTGATCACTTTTTTGTCATAAATTTTGTTCGAAATTTTAATACAGTTATAGCTTTTTAAATATTGCTAACATTGCACGTTTATAAAACATACAGGTAGTTACAGTGTCACCGGACTCGCACGATAAGCCAACATGCTCAGCGATGTCGGTTCATTGCCCCGCGATTACCCGCTGTTCCGAATAATTGATTAATCGATTTTAGGATGTTCGCAGTTTGGACAAATTGCGCGAGTTTCAGCTAGGGATTGCATACGAAATTTAGAAATTCGTTCTCACTAATATAATTTAGAATTCTGAAAATTTGATAGCGAATTCCAAATTTTAAATATAATATATAAAAAAAAAATATTGTTAAGATCACAGATTAACAGTTACGTTACGAAAGGATCGTTTCTAGAAAGCGATGTAGATAGATACCGCCTCCATGAAAGGAACTGATGCACTTGGCCGGCATCAACAAAAGATTAAAGATAGTGGCTGTATCAAAGAGATATCCGAAAACTGCCGAATCAGTATTGAGATTTGTTTTGTCAAGTACGGTGTGTTATTCTGTCTTAGTTTTTTGTTCAATTATCCATATTTTTAACAAGGTAAATTGGAAGAGTTTTAATTTATTACCGTTATTTGATGTATATAGTAAAATATAGATTATCCGGACTAATTGAGACCTCGGGTAGTCCGGAAGATAAAACGTATATGCACGGGACTTCTTAAACTCATATCATTAGCAAATGACCAAAATGGATATGAAAGTGTTATAGGGTAAATTGGTTACATTGACATATAGTTGGTCTTTCAATAAAATTAATAAAATAAAAAGTTTATTTTTAGTTGAAAAAAATAAAAAATTTTATACAATAAATAATAATGAATTTATTATATTAAACAAGCTGTCTTTTATTATTAGCATTGAACAAAGAATAATATAAAATTTTTCAAATTTCGACCGAATTCCGTAAATTTTTAGATTCGAATTCCGATTTTTTTAATTTTGTCAAAATTTGCAATCCCTGGGTTTCAGCCAAACTGCAGATCGGCCCGTCTAATGAACAAAGCGGCAACGTCCTGAGACCGCGAGATACAAAATACCGTTGAGTTATTTTGGGCGGTCAACTGGTTTAGACAAACGTTAGATTAATGAATAATTGGATATTTACAAAAAAAAAAACTGGTTACAACATTTCAAAAGTGAAGAAATATATTATAACCCGCTTTGCGGAGATGGCTGCAAATGGATTATTCTCAAGAACTCCTTTTTGCAGATTTGGAAATTATAAAAAAAATAATAAATCATAAGAAATATTTATTCAACAGCTATATGAGTTATTTAATTACTAGGACATTATAAAATAAATAAGTTATTTATTTATAATATGCAAGTCCGCTAGAATAATCTGTACAATATATGTATTGAGAGAGAAAAAGATAGAAGAAAATTTACGAATTAAAAAAAGAGGTATAGTTCTGTTTAGCTAAACACAAATAAGACAATATATAAGAAGTAAACACAGTAAAAGATAATATATTATAATTTATAAAAATTTTCTTAAGTTATAATAAATAATATTATTGACCAACTTGACTGTCACTTTTTTAATACATTATATATAAGAATAAAATAATAAAACTGTATATCGAAATATTATAATTTTCGTATAAATAAACTTTATCAAATAATTTTTCTATAAACGTAATAATTTTTTTTTTAAATCTTGTATGTACCGTACGTCCCCACCGCCAAAACTACGTATTGGTATTTTACGACTTTTTTAACTACATTTTTTAATTTCATTAATTCATTTAATAATAAAATACAATTTACTTTAGAAATGGAAAATAATTCGACCCTAAAATTTTTTGGACCTAACATTGATTAAAAATAATAATAAAATTGAATTCAAAATTTTTAGAAAACCAACTTTTACAGATACTATCTCTTCTTCTTCTTCTTTCAAATAGGCAATCCACCCTTCAAGAGTGACTTGTGCCATTAAACAAGTCTAAACATTATTTTATAGAAAGCAGTACAACAATCCTATAGAACAGGGAACATTGCATCACAAGTCATTACCATTGACATTCAGGAAATTTGCTATTATATAGCTTAAATGAGGCGAGTTGAGGGAAAGAAGATGACACAAGTTAACCGGAAGTTGAAAATCACCATTGACAAGATCATTATAAAAAAAACCAGTGATCCGCAATGGACAGGCAAAAAAGACATGGTCAAGGGTTTCCTCCTCGGCACCACATTCACACATTGGAGATACTATCATACACAATGAATCTAATCATCCATTATCACACAAACATTCAGGGTTCCACTCCATGATACATCGTTTAGTCAATATTCCTATGTCAACATCCAATTTCAATATTGAATTGAATACAATTAAAAAAATAGCAGTTAATAACGGGTATAATACAGGTTTGATAGACACTATTTTAAAAAATAAATTAAAAGAATATAATAATCAATTTTTATATAAATCACAGATAAAACATAATGATACTAATGATTATTGGCGTAGGATTTTATACATAAATAACTTTTCTAATCAAATATCTAAACACCTACCACGAAACATTAGACCGGCATTTTATACAAATAATAGTATAGGAAATTTACTCATAAATTCTAAAGACAAAGATGATAAATTTAACAATTCTGGTGTCTATAAACTTAGTTGCAAGGATTGTGCTGCATTTTATATTGGTAAAACGGGTAGAAATTTTAATATAAGAGTAAGGGAGCATTTGAAATGTTTGAACAATAGTGGGTTTTCAGAATTTTCTAATCATTTGATAGAAAATGGTCATGATTTTGATAAAAAATTGGGATTGTCAATTTTGCATATAAACGGTGTTGGTCACAAATTAAATAATTTGGAATCGTTGGAGATAAATAAAGCGTGTAAAACTAATCAAAAAATTATAAACAACCAACTAAATTTAACTACGAGTCCCATTCTAAAATTTTTTCCTAAAAATTATTCGAGTAAATTTGTATTAAGTAATGATTTGAGTTAGGTACTAAAGATAAATAGATTTTTTAAAAATAGATTCTGTCAAAGAAACAATATATGTTTTATTTAGTTATGACATCCTGAAGAAGAAAATGGTATTTTTCGAAACCGGTAGATGTATTTAAACTCATTTTAGTGGTTAATAAAACAAAGATAATAAATAAAAATAAGTAAAAAGTATTCCACATTTATAGGTTTGATCAAAAACTAGTTTGACCGAGGTTTAATCAATAAATAGTAACATTAAATTTCAACGTTTTATTTAACCAAAGCCAAATTACGCGACTGAGAGAACTCTTATATATCCGAAAAATATTAAATATATAAAGGGCGATTATTGCTATTAATTTTCATCGAGTTTCTAAACATTACTTAATTAAATTAGCAAAGATGTAAAATTATTCAGAATTTCAGAAAATACAAGTGAACATAAACAACGTACTAATACGTATTAATACGTACATTAAAACACTACTTTGTTCCTTAGAACGAATTATTTGTGCAATAAAATAATAAAAAATTTCCGAGGTTACGTATTTTTTATTGAACAAAGATATATTTATTTAATGATATTTTTTTATTATTGTATTGCTTAAAAAATTCGATTTATTTTAATGCAGTGTTAAGTCGTACCCATAAGCAAATCAAGGGAATACTGTAAACTAGTACAGATCTATTATATCACATTTAACTAAGTACTAGAAGACATTACACATGCCAGAACGATGATCTCATTTAAGAAACAATTAAAAATGAAGTCATAATTAATAAAGATGATTACTAACAATATTTAAAAAAGTATTCTTTTGTCTGTTCATCAGAAATGAAAATTTAATGCCAAATTCATTGAAGTGAAGTATCAAATTCTTTTTATTTGAAAGTGTACGAATATATAAGACCTTTTAATTCTTAACGTACTTTTTTTATCAAAATATTATAGTAAACAAAGAAATCTACTGTCAGTTATAAAAATGAAATACTGCAATGCTGCTGTGTAAAGTGATTTAAATAATAAGATGATTTAAAAATTATGTAGGTACAATAGACACCCTACACTGCGACACACAAGCAACACGCGTGAAACAAGAAGTTAGGAGCTTCTGTCATCTGTCACTCTTACACTGGTGACCCCCGACGTGAATTAAACATACCGTTTAATATATTATTTTTGCATTTCAATCCTATACTATCGTGCCCGCTCTGTAAGTTCATTTTCATTAATCTTACAAATTTATTTGGTGAACATTCTCAACACAATTAATTTTAATTTTTTCACAGGTATCACAGTTGAAAGAATTGTTGGGATTGAAATCACTTTCATGGCCAGAAAACAGTCCTGATTTAAATATTATTGAAAATCTGTGGTCCATAATGAGTAAAAATATCTGCAAAAAATCGCCCAAAACTATTAAAGAATTAAAAAAACATTGTAGAATGCGTGTGGTATGAAGAAATTACAGTGGAATACATACAATCTTTCATATTCTGTATTCCGAGTGTAATCCGTTCCAAAGAGGTTCAAACAAAATATTAATTTGATATTTAAGATAATAAATTCGCTTTAAAATCCTCCTGTCTTTATTTAATTAAAAATATTAGTGTCAGAATTAAATAACACATCGATATAGAAATAATTTTGAATTAAGAATGACAGATTTAGTTGGAAGAGATATTTGTGGAAGTTTTTCCTAATAAATGTAGTCTTCAATAATTAAAAACTTGATTCTGTTATTATGCTACAATATTAATCAAAACTAAAGTATGTACATATGTTGCCTTATTTACATAAAATATACAGGTTAGCAAACGGCATCTGATAAAGTGAACAAAACTGCCGAAATTATATTTTAAATAGGTGCGGCTATTTTTGTTGCTCTGGGTGTACACCGATATAAAGACATATCGCTATGCGCACACACGCGACTATACTCAAATGTTGCCGAGTGTGCCTGTCGATCGAATCGAACAATGCCTTCCAATTCATGATTGAAAAGGTTTTCTTAGAATTTTCCGCCTACACGAGTACGCCATTGCGGGCGGCGGAGCCTTCCGTGACTCGCGCGGACACTTCCCGCCGCAGCGCTCCGACGCCGACGCTCAAAGGCTCCTAACAAAGGCGGCGCGACGCCTTGTCAGGCCGACGATTTCAACAATGGTTCAAGAGGTCTCACCATTTTTTTTTAAAGTGTCGGATTATTTTTTATTTTCTTATTAATGCGAGACAGCTTTAAGATTTAATACACACGAGGCCAACGGCAGCAATAATCCAATCCAATCCATACATGTTAAAGTAATTATTGTTAATTATTTAATGAAAATATTGTACTCGTATTATAAGATTGACATCAAAATTTTACATGCATTTTTCAAATATTAAAAAGATAGTTACGTAAGGAAAACATAATATATTATTTCATAATATATATCAGAAACGAAATTTTAGAGAAATTATAATCCCAAACATAACGTATAATTTTAATAAGCAAATGGGATCATTATCCTACGGGGCTGTCTAGTGGACGCCGGAACGCGAGGACACCCGCTTCATTTACCCTCATCACCCGTAAAGCGGCGTGACGTCACTTCCTCCGCGGGCGGGGGTCGAGCGGGGGCGGGGGCGGCGCCCGCTCAGAGTGGGCGGGGAGGTCGTCGACCGCCAGATCGATGCCGGGCCGACCCTCTCGGAGGACCTTCACTCCGGATGGAGTGGCACGGCGATATCTGATAGCGCGAGATGGAAAAATACCAAAATTGTATATCTCACATTTCATATTCCACGTCGCGTTATACTGCAAATTTATTCAAAAGAATATTGTGGATATTTGTCGAATGATAGAAGGAGTAGCTATTTATTTATACATTCAACACATCCGTATATTGTGAACCATCTAAAAATCAAGATTTCTTATATCAAAAGGGTGGTTTGAATTTAAATTGCATAATACTTTAATTTAGTAAATAGTGTATGGGCAATGTTTTTTTAAAATAATTATAAATGTACATATGTTTAGTGCTTATTTTCTTCTCCACAAATAGAATAATGGTATCAGCAAATTTACTTTGTGGCCACATTTTATATAAATAATAAGATAAAACACTTAGTTTAAACCACTATTTATTGATAAATCAACATGTTCCGATACCTATGGTATCTTCTTCAGAAAAACAATGTATACTAAAATTAAAAATGCAAGCACAGATAAAAACAAAACTATAAAGAATAAGTGGTGGGTAATTAGCGAGGGTTTAGAAATTATACATACAAATACTAAGGATTTACAGTTAGATAAATTTGAAATTTTAAAAATAATAAAAAGTGTTAATATCAAGCTAAATATTATAAATAACCAAATCCTTTTTGTAAATAGTCACCATTTAAATTTATTTTCATAGTAGTTCCTACTTAGTTACCCACCACTTATACTTTATAGTTTAGTTAATATCTATAAATAGTGGTTTAAACAAAGTGTTTTATCTTATTATTTATAGAATAATGGAATATTAAAATTGTTCAAAATAAGTTTAACGTTTCAATAACTTTAACGGTCGCTTTATTAGTCAGGAAATAAACTTAGTCGATGGACACTCGTTCCGTCTATAGTTTAACCGTTCGCACATTTGTCATCATCGTCTATGATGTTTAAGACAATCAACAGACAAGTATGATTTCTAAGATATTGGTATAAATATCTACTATTTATTTACCACTTCAGGGACAGGCAGGGGCGATAGAATATCTAGGAAAACCACTGCTGTCTCTTTCACTGTCACACATCTTCTTATGCACATTGAAACATCGAATAGGGCTATTTTAATATACTTGGATAACGTCATATCTACCTGGTGATTCCAACATACAAGTTGTATACCGTCTTTTCGTCACCGACCTTAACAACTACGTTTCAATCAGCTTTATATACCATGAAACAACAATTACGCAGTAGCAACTTTGGGACATGTACATAGATTGAAATACATCAATTGGTCAACATGAACAGAAATCAGCGCCGCGTGGCAAAATCAATTCCCGCTTTTGATGAAAAAGTACAAATAAAATGGTTTGCCATTACTTATTTTCAAACGAGCCGAGTTTTAAAGTAACAAACTTCATTCGGGAAAGAGATCGATGACCACCGCACTCCGCCCGCGGACAGCTTCAATTCATCTTTATTTACTGCCAACGCTAAAAACGCAATAGAAAATAAATACAAAATCACAAGAGCGCTCTCGAGTACGAATAGAAACGTAAAACGATAACCACTCCCGAGATTCGTGCACGGACTGGAAAACAAAACAAAAAGGGTCGTATTAGCATTGGGTACGATCCCAAGCGTGATTTTGTATTTTTTGCCCTATACAAAGAGACCATCAAGGCGCGCGGGTCGCCCGACTCTAAATAACTTTGGACCTATTATTTTAGACCTTGAAATGTTAACCTTGAACAAGAGAAACTAATGAAGACATACTAGATATGAGAGAAAAACAACGTAAACCTTATTAATTTTCTAATTGAGCTTTATTCATATTAAAGCTTAATCTGTTGGTCAACCCCGCACTCAATCCCGTTATTTTACCCTTCTGTTTCCTAATACTAGCGATACTTTTTTATTAGGATAGTAGTGCAAATTGTGGGTCTAAATTTAAATAATTAATTAAATAGTAGGTACCTAGGTGCCAGGGTTTAAAATGTGCTATACTCAAAACCCTGGCCCCATATATTATCAAACATTGTAAATTTAAAAAAATCAAATCAAATTCACAACAGTTTTATCGAGTTACGAGACCAAATGTTTAATATGTGTAATACTGCTATTATTTACAAATAATAGCCTAGTTAATTGCGTTTATAAATTAATTTGTATTTTAAAAAGCGGGTACTCAATATAATGAAAAGAGACCTTGGATCACCTTCCATGCCATACACCTGTGGCCACCGACAAGTATTATTTGCTCAGCAGATCAACTAAGAAATATGATCTTTGAAACCGTTTTGACCTTCGGCCGTCTCCAGTTTGTCTGAGACCACCGGGCTGCTAAGAAATGTATAATAATTTTCACAAAGGCCAATAATAGATCAGTTTGAGGGGATGAAAATTATTTCTACTGGATAAACTGAGTTTATTTCTCTAGATGGCTATCCGTCCCCCGGGACACCGAATAACCGTCACTTCGGAAACAGAGGAAATGGGGTTTCAACCAGAGTGAAGTTTATTGTATCAAGAGTAACACAGAAGGAAAGCATTAATAAACTATATGATTCATATATATATATATTGTGACGTCGTATTTCATCCGTCCTCCGGCTCGCTCAGTGTACAGCATGAGGTGCGTGGTTCTGATGCACAGAATTCATCATGTCGCCTGCCACTCACATCAGCTATATAATAAAATGAATGAAAATAATAAAATTAATTTCAAAATTTTTAACATCATAACAGATATGAAAACATGAATTTACAAGGTAGAATATAGTAAGAAATTATGTCACTGAATGTGATTACAAATGAAGATTGATTGACTGGCAAATCTTTCCTTAACAAAATAATAGAGTTCTTATCAACTTGTCAATATCAAAATTAGCAAGTTACCCCTCAGAATGAATGGTAAGATAAAATACTATGATACATTAGATATTAAGATCTTCATCTCAGAAATTATATTACAACAATTTAAACACCTGATGAGTTTGTCAGGTAAAATATAGCAAAAATTATGTCACATAAATGTGATCACAAATAAAGATTGATTGACTGATCTTTCTTTAGCAAAATAATGGACTTTCATCAAATCGTCTTTAACAAAACTGGCAAGTTCGCATTTGAAATTAAAAGGCGAGAATAAACATTAGATATTAAAAATTCACATCGAAATTTACTTTACAACAATTTGACCACCAGATGTCTTCGTTCTTCGTGAGCAATCCACCGTCTTCGTTTAGTCTTGAGGTTCCGAGGCACCCGTAAAATACTTGCGTCTCCTTACTTGTCAAAACGTCAAGAAGGCTGGGTAGTCGGCTTCCTTTTGAAGTCACGAAGAATCCTTGAGTTTTTGTTGTAAAATAATTCAAATTGAGAATAAAAGAAGCAGAGGAGACCAAATCGTATCCCCGCCCTTGTTAGCGAGTAATCCTACACGAAGAAATAGTATTGTCATCTACAAACACCTCTGTGCCGTCATGTGAAGAAAGGATGCTTCACATCCTGCAAACATACAAGTGAAATAGCAAACAAAATATCTCACTAATATGGTGCAGGATAACACGGATGCCCAATATATTTAATCATTCTTACCCTTCCTTAATTCAATATGAAATCACATCTTCGTGATTATAGTATCAGAAGCAGATCCTTCGCGCTCGCAAGTCGTAAAAAAATCAAAATACCACATAGAAATTTTCTTTACGCGGTGCAGTGTTGCCATTTGATAAATGTCAACTTTTTTGAGCAAATAGGCATTTTCTGTTAGCAGGATCGATCCCGAGATCATCAAAATCGAATACCGAAATTTTCGCTCAGGATTGGAATCACTAATTAACACGCAAAATTTCAATACTCAATGCATTATAAATTTACAACCATCTTCAGTCTTTTAAATATGTGACAAAATTTGAAGATTATATTGTTTTAGAAATGTTGTGGACACTATTTATACTTAAGAATAAGTTACAAATGACTTCTGATATACACAATACATAATAAACACAATCCATACAAAATATTATATATACATAGTCGTTAATATAATACCATTAAACACGACGGGCATTTTATGAGCTTCGCCAAAAAAAACCTGAAACCAACTCGTATTTCGCACATAACAATGAGATTTGCGGAATGCTGGGAAAACGTACAGCACGCATACTTCACAAATATTTTTTACAAAAAAGGTATAAAAAGATTTAGAAGCATAATAATAATATATATGTATGTACATACAATGTAAGTACACACGAGTATAATGAGTGTATACAAACAGTATAAGTACACACTGTATAATATTATATACATACCTACAATAGGCATGATACGTACAAGGACACTGCATCGCGTGCTTATTGTCTAAAGGCAAGAATAGAAACCCAGCCAACTTGTTCCTTAAATTATTAATCTGAGTATATACTACGCGAATTAATTTTCCAAATGACTAACGTCACACAATACATTATAGAAGGTACAAAAAATAAACTAATGAGTAAACAATACAACGATGCACGAATACCTCAACTCTGCCAAAAATCCAACCATAACAGTTAACAAAATATTGTTTCAATTCTTTGGCCACATTACGCGCCAAAGTGACAGTGACAGCCTAGAGAAGGAGATTAACCCGGACACGACTTTGGGGCGAAGAAAACCTGGAAGAGTGCCACAACGGTGGATAGATGCGTTGCTGGAAAGACCCTGGAGTCAGCTGTGACCGGGATTTGTGAAAGTGCATTACGAGCCATACAGGCTGTGGTCCACCAACTAACACAGTATGACCTACGCCTGAACACGGCACCAGAAGAATATCGTAGACCTACATAACTTTTTCAATTGTATAGGAGTGCACGCCCATGGTATATTACAATGAGACCATAAATGTTTACAGAGACAGATAGACCTACGACAAAAACCGTAAACTTAAAAATAAACATATGACCATGGCAAATGAAAGGTAGAAAATGAATAAAATATCAAGAGTCTAAAATGAATAAATATTTTATTATCGTCCCGTTGTATTCAGACTTTTATAATAACAAACATTTGTGTGTGAAAAGCAAAATGCAAACATACAAGATCTAAATATAGGTTTAATTTCCAAGTTCCATTAGCGGGATGCGGTGAACCTTGGCCCGACAGCCGTCAGCGGTTTGTCGACATCCCAATGCCGCTCAGCCGGGAAGCTGGCTCCCGGGAGAGCGGTCAAGGACGGGTGCGGGCAACCTTGGGTTGAAAATGGACCCGAAGAGGGCGAATAAATTCATAGAGCATCTATCTTTTTAATTTTTCAGAGTACTTGAATCCGGCGGCTTTAGTTCTAGTTCTTACACGATTGTGTATATCAATTCATAATAATTGAAAAGCCAGAATTCACCAAGGTACAGAGTTGCTTAAATAATACTCACGCTTTACCGCTCTCTCCTCGCACAATATGTATTAGTAGATGAAGCAGAACATATTTTGACACGAAAAGATCTTTAGTTCAAGAAAATTATTTAAAAAAAAATCATAGAATATATTATGAAGAACGCGTGTTCGTAAAGTTCCGTGCCCTTTGATACAAAAAAAGGTGACATTTTTGCGAAAATAAAAAAAATCGCAATTCGTATTATAATACTGACTTTGATTGTCAGCATTCATAAATACGGGTACTAACGTTAACACGCGGACAATCGACTTTTTGATGTCAAAGAAAAAACTCGGTGGTAAGCTAGGTTATCTTCTATTAGGTACTTTATTATAATAAAATAATAGATTTATCCCAAATACGTTTACAAAAATGTAATAGATTTGTTATCATTCGAATTAATTAAACAAATATTTATCTAAACTTACGAATTTAGTTATTGTTTGCGGACATTCTTAAGAATATCCTAGTTAATCTTTTATAATCCGCGCCCACGGCAATCCACATTATTTTTTTGCGAGGGCTTATCGGGGCAAAAACTTTTCTCTGTGATTCTTTAAAGCAAATTGAGATGCGAACTAAATCTGATGTTTTATAAGAACAGCAAGGAGTAGGCAAATCCTTGTAATCGATACTTCGCATACGAGGGATGTTCGATTGTAAAGTCTCCACTCCACGATGATCACGGCTCGCATTCGATTTGTGAGCGCGACCCTCCGGTTCAGCGGGACGCTATTAATCCGGTTTAAATTACTCGATGCACAAAGGATGCACCGTCCGCGGAGGGAACAACATCAAAGTGCATCAGTCAACTGCGGCGGTGTGTTCGTGGCACTGACAAGGTAATGCTAATATATGCACGGCCGCGTCATGGATAAAGCTTATTGTTCCGAATTCCGATACGCCAGAGTTACCGGTGGACTTATCAATAGCGCAAAGATACATTTACGTATACACACTTGCGCCGGTTATCGATAGAATTTAAATTTCTTGCTGATAAACTGATAGTTTTAATTGGTCATGACTCGTGACGTAATAACAACTTCTCCAAATGTTCTAATCATATTCAGGAATGTAATCATTCCGATAAAAATAAATAGATGTATTAAAAATAATTAATAACAAATCTTTAAATAAATTAACTCAATTAGTTAACACATTATATTTATAATATATTATAGTTATATTATTAATTTTTTAAATAGCTTCATTATTAGATTATTGCCATTGCGACAGGGACAAGATATATTATTTAAAAAAATAAAATATATATATTAAATAAAACAATTAACATACGGACAAAACAATGCAGAAAAGTATATGCGATTAATTTATCTACTTACAAAACGTTCCCCGGCGCATAAACGAAAAATCCGTAAGCAGCCTTTAACACAGCTTCAATATTTAAAAAATAAAAACCCCAACAATCAACGGAGAAGTGGGTATTAAAGGATTATGAATGCAGGACCAGTGGCAGTGTCCGACCAGAAATAAACGTCGGAACCTTAACCTTTACCATACCGTGATAGAAAATACGCACAGGCATCCAACCATGCTGTCAACGCGTGATACCGTAAGAAATTAAAGTTTATTAGCATTTTAAATGAGAAAAAATGCTTTTACTAGCTTAAATGGCTTTAAAATATTTAATGTCATATACATGTATATAATCCTACGACCTACACGATGTTCCTATTTATCTCTTCATTTAATTAGTTAGAATGAAACATTATATTCGTATGTTTGTTATTCTGTTCATTGTCAAATTAATGCTTGATCTCTTTCTGTCTTACTACGAATAGTATTTTTTTCTAAGTATCAATTTTGAATTGAATTGAAAAATAATTACTTTTAGGATTCGCTTTACATAATAAGTTGTAAAACGAATTTTATAAATCATTTGTCATTTCTAAGCGTAAATGTTTTCGTCAGGATTAACTAAAATATGAATTTTGTGTTGCGTGTATTTACAGAAATATTAAATCTTTAATTGGGGGGGTAGACCTGTGTTACTGTATGGCTAGGGAAAGGTTAACATAGATCAAGTTTGTCGGTCCATCAAGACATATCCCGAGTCGTTTCTGTTCCTCGTCGCCTTAAACGCCACAAATCGCATTAAATCCAAGTATCCCACGAAGTGAGGACTGTTCATATCACTTGTTCAAGGATGGTAATAAAAGAGGTTGACGGTGCTGTCAGATTAATTCGTGTGTGGCTAAAGATCGCGGGTTTACGCCTGGCGCGCGCGCGCATCCGGGGCGAAGAGCCAAGTTCGGAACTGGAGACATCAACTACGGTGGAATAAATAACATCAATCAGACCTCAGTTAAAATAGGTATTGGAAAATATTTTACTACCTATAAAACCAAAGGAACTCTTTTATGACTTACCATGGAATCTGTCTAATAGAACGTAAGAAGGGAAAACTGCATCATATCAGCGGAGCTAATTAAATTGTAAAAGGCTATAGATTGCAAAAGAACATTCTACAATTAATTAATTATGTAGTGATATTAGGCTTCGGAAAGACATCGAAACGAATTTGACTGGGGAGAATTTTGCAGATTTTTTTGAGCGATGAATTTATTTATATATTAGAAATAACACAGACAAGTATGAGTGCATTGGACATAGCAAAAAAAAATGGCGACAAATAAGTTGCACTCTAATATGATATATTTCACAATAACAAGAAAACGACAAAAAGTTGTGAACACAAAAACAAGAAAAAATCATTTGTATATTGCATCGAAGAATTTTGTTAATTAGGATTTATAAATATTAGTAATGAATCAGAAACGTTGAACAAATCATTATAAGCTCGGCATATTCTCACCATATGAGAGTGTAATCCAGAATTGATTCAATTTGTATATAATTCAAATATTGCATTTTTTATTCTTTACGTATTATGTGATTACTATATAATTGCTTTTTAATGCAATAATTGCTTGTAAACTTTACCTGTACAGCGAGACTGACCTAGTACAATTAAGAATAATATGTCAAAATTGTATACAAATATTAGATGAGAAAAAAATGAATGCAATTAAGTCTAATAAATCAGTAATAACAATTAAGAAAAAAGCATAAAGAAGAGTTTGGATGCGAACACTAGAGAAGGCGGGAACTGGCAAAAATAAGAAAGAAAGTAAACTGAATGTGGTGAAAATACGGTCGCTCATGACATAGCGAAGAACGAATAAATTAGTACAGGGTGTAAATGTGTTAACATCACGGTCGACGGGATTACCAAAGGGTTGTCGACAATGGTACGGATACGTGGATCGTAGGAGAAGACGCGAATGTCGGTGATAAAACGAAACTGAGGTATTCGCGAAAAGTCTCGAGACGGTTAAATAAACGG
Source organism: Eubasilissa splendida (assembly GCA_031772225.1). NCBI lineage: Eukaryota > Metazoa > Arthropoda > Insecta > Trichoptera > Phryganeidae > Eubasilissa > Eubasilissa splendida. The sequence continues at coordinate 34,683,760 of CM062850.1, forward strand.
ACAGAGAACACGTCTGTTAGAGACTTCAACAGTCGATGAGCGAAAGAGTGAACAACGCAAGACTGGTACGCAAGAATAGAGGAATACGGCGTTCCGGCGGAAGGATGTTAAGTCAGTTTTATTCCGTGATGTGTAAATGTTACCGAGAACCATGGGCCTAAATTCTCGGTAAGGCGCTTCCAAGGGACACCCTGTCTTAGGTACTTGATTACCAATCAAGACCCGATCTGTCTTCGTGTAGTCTTTGTTGCTATTTATCTCAGCTTATTCTGGGCCGCTTTCCCTCAGGAGTAGCCAAGAAGATAAATCATGGTAATCGTTCCTATGGCACTCGCAAGACGTGTAGAAGTAGGGCTCTATTCCAAGGATCTCATTTATCTTGCTACTACTCACTCAATCTAATAATGATACTTCCGCTACTCCCCAAAGATAACTCATTTCGGCAGCCCGCATTTTCGATTTTACACTCTCCGTAAGGATTTCTCCCCTTCTCCCCCCCCCCCACGACACCTAGGGTACTTACATTTTACATTATTAATATTAAAACATAGCGTATTTGCATCCGTTTAGAATAATGCGATAAATCCTTCAAGGTTGCATGAATTCGCTCACAGCATCGATGTAGTAAAAGTTGATAGGGCACGAGTGTTGTGTAACGGATCGCAGCTTCCGCAGATCTGACAGACTATTCCGAAATGGGTCAGTGTCAACGATTTCAGAAACAGATTCGATGAAATTTTAAAGCAGACGAAGACGCATTAATCACATCTTGGGCAATAGCAATGCAGCATCTCTGAATTAATAATATACGATTGGCACGGTTTCAATTCGGGACAAGAAAATGTATCCAATAGAATGATTAACGCGCATTATGGAACTTGGGAATTCACATTTGCATCATAAAATAACACAATAAGCCTCCGAACCGTTGGACTGTAAACATTTTATATTGAACTGTACTACATTTTATCGAAGCATTCAGAATAAATCTTTTGTTACCACGAACGGGTACTATTCTGATAACACAACCCCGCACACAAAGAGTCAAGCATCAACATCATCATCAGCATGAGTTAAAGATATAACAAATACAGAATTTTATGATCGACTTGTTGGAGTAGTATGTTGGGTGAGAGGACGTTAGTGTGACTGCCACCAAAAATAGAGGTAAAGGACATACGAAATTCATGGTGTACATGTAAAGAAAATCGCATGAAGTACTGTATGTGTAAGAATCAATGGTTCATTGACATCATGATTTGACATTACAAAAGATGACAAAGTTTTATTATTTGAAACGATTGAATTGGGAGAGAATGGTAATAAAGATATATGACGGGAGTATTGATAATAATATTGGATAATTAGTATAGCATAGTATAGTTACAGAGTAAATAAGTATATCCAATACCAGTATGTGATATTGTTAAAAGCCTCAACAATCGACGTGTAAGCATGATATTATGAGTGTTTGTCAGGACAGAATAGTGTGGTGCTATATCCTCTCTGCCTACGCCCGCGGCAAATGCCGCGATGGGAGGTTAGTGCGCCGTGTACTTACAACAGTTAGTTTCGGAACCCGATGCACAGAATAGAACAGAAATTTTTGGATTCGCTGTGAAAACCTACAAATTTCTCAAAGCACAATCTCCTTTTGCTTTTAAAATATTTTTGGCAGTTATTTAATATTTATGTTGAAAGTTTAATAATATAACGTTCCGCAGTGTTCATAAGGGGCGTGTAACAGTGCACGGGAGGGAATGTTAGAGCGGTAATACGGCAGCAGAATTCAAGGATAAGGACTGTCCCTGGGGGGTGGGACGGGTAGTGATATAGTAGTAAGTGGGGCAAGAACGGCGACAGGCCGGGACGGAGAATTAAATGTAAAATCTCACAAATGTCCACGGGCACGCGTAAAGAACTTTAAAAGGAAACTGAATGAATCAATATTGGATTGAAGTATCAATTTTCTATGGCTTATTGGGTGGATATGTTCGGTTCGGGTCTATTCTTTTTTGTAAGAAATTTAAAAAATTGTAATGCTGCTGTACTGAAGGTAGGCAATTATTTAAAAGGTGTACTGTGTACGTTATCACAAGTATAACCACTATAATACTTAGTATACCTGTATAAATATTAATTAAAAAATAAAGGAGGGGTGTTGAGTGGATGAACGTTTATATTGTAAAATTTAAGGGTGTATAATATCGGAGGTTAAGCAGGAAATGCGAGATTAAAGGTCGATACTCGAAAGCTTTGACTCCAAGGTTACGTAGGGTAATACTACATAAAGTACAGCGAAGGTCTATACATATTCATTAAATTTCGAATGAAGTTTGTCATATGTACCATTAAATAAATTCATTAATACTTTTAACATTGTTATGTGAAATATTGTGTTATGTTAAAAAAATTATCGCCACTACATTACTTATTCAACTGTCGTACAATGGTAACATCAATAAAAAAAATTCAACACCACTCTACCAAAATTATAAATATGGAACTCTGTCACGTTAACTGTCGTAATACGTAACAGATTTTAATTCACAGTTCGCAAAATCTTTCTGACTTTGCCTTAAGGCGAGGATGTGATGTTATGTAAAATAAAAATAAATAAAGTAAAAATAACATTAGGCTTAGATCTATTCTGTTAAATAACTAGACCCAGGCCCGAAACGATGAATAAGAATATTTAAAACAAATCAGACGAACCTATCAATTAGAGAGATGCACAGAAAAATCTAATCCTTTAAAGCAAAAATAAAAATAATAGTCTTAAATTTGTCGTAAATTTAAATGGATACCGTCGCGTTATTGTAACGCATTTTGCCGACAAAAGAAAGTTCCGGTGGCAACCAAATATATATTAGATGAATACTATTTGTTTTAAATACCATAGAACTATGTTCTAAAATTGCCAAATTAAAATAATGTGTTTTTATTAAAATATTAATAAGAATACATATAATAATAATTTCAAAAACAATACCTATACAATGTAGGAAAAAAAGTAATGTCACATTACATTACCACATCTTTCAAATATCCCAACACGATGATCTAAATGAAATAAAACTTTAAAACACTACGTTTTCTAAGCCGGCAGATATAGATAATAGAATATCATATAATTTCGTGTCATCATCAGCCCAGCTAGTGGCCACTGCACTGAGATGTGGCACGAAACGTTGACTATGACAGAATAACTCTACTATGAGTTACTTAATTCAATAACTATTTTACATTTAAATGATTAAATGTTCTCTGGAATTACTCACATTATATATTTCACCGACAATACATCCATCACGTGAACTTGGACCGTATTGTGGCGTATTGTTTGAAACATAAGGTGTTAAGAATGATCAAACGAGCGCTGAAACAAAGAATTTCCTACTGTTGCGTGCGTCGGTATATTAAATATATTTAGTGCGTGAATCTAATTTGCCTAAAGATGGTAATCGTGTAGTAACATAACGTATGCAAATACCTACCGTACGCGAATAAATTACAGACGAAATGGTTAAAAGATACAAGGTTACGCTGCTCACCAACAGATCAGAAAATAACTATAGTTAAGTGTGGCACTAGCGTTACTGAGGAACTAGGAACTTTAAAAAAATTCGTGTGATAAAAATCATTATATCAGATCGCAAATTTATGACATTTAAATAACAACCAGTTCTCAGCAGTCGTGAAATATATTTTTTATTTACAATCTAAAAATGATTATCCACTGCTATATATAATAGTTGTATCGAAGAATGGAGGAGCGTGCATATTTGGAAGAATTATGAATCTGCGCTGCGAAGATTTCTATAGAAAACAATGAGGTAGATTTATACTATTAATAGAATCGGCGTTAACTTTGTAGAGTTTCATCATGATGGATGAATATAAATAAAAATAAGAAACAGGTGAAGTATTAAACTTAATAAGAGTTAAATACTTCATAAGAACAACTTCAGAAAGTTTAATACTTCTTCTGTCGATGAGAGTTACTGTTTCTCTCGAAATAGTGCAAATAAACTAAAGTAGAGTTATAACATTGTTTTATTTATATACATCCAAGATGTAGATTTATTTCACTAAAAAGGCATATAACAAAATGAAACGTTGAAAATTTTTAACATCTCGTAAATAGATGTTCTACTCTTCCATAATTCTGATGCCTGAAGACAGTTTGTTTCTTTCACACGGTTGGTCCTACCGCAAGGTTTGTAGCTCCGGTAAGCCGAGACACCTTGAGTTTGCAAAACGCTTCTGAACTAGCTAACGTTACGTCAGTCACCTGGCAATTAAGTCGTCACTAACAAAGAAGTTCGCCAAGTGGAACAATGTCCGTCCATGGAACGTTTATGCACGAGCACGCACAATTTGTACTGGACTCGTAGATTAAATAAACTAAACATGTGGGTGATGTGCATCAGCCTGGCTCGAGTCAACCGGCACCGCTATCCATCGAAGCTGCAGTTGCAACAGGCAATGATACAACGGAAGTATTAATTTATTTATTTGATAACATACATATTTTTGTTCTAACAGAGGTGAATATATTATAACATAATAAACGTAAGACACAATTAATACTCGTGGTTTATTGTGTGGGACGGAGTAGACTTCACCTCTGATATATACAGCGTTGTCCTGGCTACTTTGCTACACTGAAGTCTGTGTTAAAGTAGCCAGTTTTTTTTTTAATGTAAGATATTCAGCCATTGAAGGAAGACATTTTAGGGACAATAAATCTTCGTGTTTCAAAGTGTTCAGAGATTGATTGAGCGATCCGAAATAAAAGAAGAACTCGCTATAATCGAAATGATAAAAATAATTATAATGTATAATTTGTATAGCGCCATTTTCGTAAAAACTTTCACCTCAAGGGCGCTTTACACATAAACTATTTATAGTTCTACAACTATCTTTGTTTTTAAAATTAAAAATTGTTATTTTTCACTTACGGAAATGACTTTTTGAAAAGGTGCGTTTTTAGTTTCTTTTTAAATAAATTTTCTGATGCAGTTTCTTATGACGGAGGGCAAACAGTTCCACAATGTTGAACCTGCCACCGCAAATGCCCGTTCACTAAATTTAGACTTTGGCAACGGTTGGTCGGTTCTATAACCCTTCCTGCGGCTGAAGTAGAAGCTGACCTGAGAGTTTGACGTCCACCATTAAAATTGTCTGGGATACAAAGCTCTTGAAGATACAGAGACGCCATGTTATATGTCGCCTTGTACATCAACCAGCACAATTTAAATTCATCTCTTTCAGGGAATCGGAGCCAATGTAGATGATGTATTTAGAATTTGGAAACTCCATATATTATCCGTGCTGCCGCATTTAGAATGGATTGTAATCTATCCAGCTGAAACATTGGCAGGCCAGCATACATGCTGTTATAATAGTCCACACGTGACACCACAAATGCTTTTATAAGTACATATCATTTACTACAAATGTGCAGCAATTTTTCACAGGGCGCAGAATCACTTGTACCATTTGTGGTCGCCGAATGCCGTCAATATTTGCATATAAATTGGATACGCCGCAAGATTTATTAACATCACATCTGCAGATAATTAATTGACGATCATCAGACTGATGTGTCTGTTAAATATCAATATATAAAGAGGCAATGTAACCCAAGGCTAAAGTCATAATACGCGAGCTCAATAAATAAAAATACCATTCTTGCATATTACTAATTGAACCGATATTATAGATGAGCCATCCTTGAATTCAATCCCATCGCGCAAGGTTAATTGCTACACATTATTTTGACCTTTGCCTTAATAAATTATAAAAGTGTTGAATATAATACATCCGAAAACTCTTTGTTAGAGTATATTGGACTATATCTGTTATCCGTTGCATACTCTGTCGAGGATAATTATCAAACAACATTCATATACCTATTATTATTGGCTTGAATGTATGAAAATCAATTAAAGAATCGAAAATAAAAGATAAACAAAGCGCAAGAGTCGCTTTATTTAAATACGTTAATGCAATATTTAATGAACAAATATAACAAAATACTTATAATTTATGAGACAAAATAAATACATAGTATATGTATACTCGTGAGATAACTCGAGAAATCTTCCCAATGTAATGACCTGCGCGAATACACAAAACAAGAAACACATAATAGAAAAGCGTACACTACGTAAAAAAGACGCGACACTCTGATTAACGCGCCATAAACATGAAAATAAAATCTCGACACGTTTACGCATTTCCCAGTTATGCGGCAGACTCGTTGCCTCGTGCGGACCGAGCCAAACAAGGGAACCGCGCAAAACACATGGTGCCGCAAAGTTTTGCGAAAGATTTGGACCAAAGCCAAGGTTAGCCTGAAAGACGGAACGAGAAATTTCCAAGAAAAACGAACATTTCCAGAATGAGACGAATCCAAGATCTGGCAAGAGCGTGAAATAGTTTACACTAGATCTCCTCCTCTGTCATATCATAACGTGTTCGATTGTTATTTTAATAAAAAATATTTCCTTTATTTTAAGAGTGCACGAAAGTTACCTTTCATGTTGGCGGACCGACATGAGAGGTTTATATAATAAACAACATCTCGACAACTATGTATACAACGCTTCGAGCTGGAATATTTTCTGGCGCCGAGAAAATATTATTTTTTATGTTTCTATAACCAGACGGAATCGTGTACACGCGCTAGGTTTTGGCACAAGCTGTTCGTTTTGCACGCTTGCGTGGTTTGTAAAGGCTTCAAGGAGAGATATTTATAATAACATGTGATACAAAGAGAACCAATAACTACTGTACAACAACAATACAAAAGAAGCCATTAGGTAGACGCACATTTAAGGGAATATATAACTTTTTTACTGTTTCCGAGGTAAGTTTGTAGAACTTCATAATCACATATGTGAACTTGTTTTTTCATTCTACTTATTTAATTTACTCGAGACGCGTTTCGCCTTGTAAGGGCATTAACAGTCAAGATCAAAACGAGTAGAATAAAAAAACAAGTGACAATAAGACATTGAAAGGAGTTGAGCGTCTACATTTATAGAGTTTTTGTCGCACTTTTATCCTCGTATTAATATAAAATACTTACACGTACAAGTTTGTTTTAAGTTTTACGGTAAATATAATATATTATAGATTATTTAAACCCTTACGCCGTGCATAAGAATATATAAATAAATAAAAATTAAAGATCACTGAACTCAACACAACTCCCAAATATGACATCTTTAGTAATAACGGCGATAGTCTTAGTACATAAATAACAATAAAAATTGCACCCTGACCAAAAAATCGTAATATCCCCAAATTCAAAGCAAAACTTTGAAAAGAAGAAATTTTGCATGAAAAATATACATTATTATTATTATTATTATTTTTAATCAAAGGAACATAATATTCAATATAAAAATTCAAAATAATAAAAAAAAGCAAAAACGTTCGACATTGATAATATTCCCTTTTGAACAGACTCCTCAGTTGAACATGCTATTCGAAGAAGTAACATTCTGCACGGGTCATGAGATTAATATGCATCAGTCCAAGCGCATCGCAGATATGGCTGATAGCTGCAGAATCATTTTGTGAATGCATTCGGTCCATGCGAAGGGAAGATAAGAGCAGGGCGTTTATAGTGAGAATGGGACCACATGGAATTTCCAGCTAACTGAGACTCTGTCTGCTTATTAAGTATAGACGATGAGCATCCAAATCTACGATGCAAGAGAAGTGAAAGGAAAAATGGCATAACTCCAATCGGGGTCCAGGATTTCCCTCGGTAAATAAATAAAAAAATAAAAAAACAAATACCATCAGCCATAAAAGTCAAAAGTGCTGATTTTACGTGTTAAATTGTAAATACAATTGAATAAGCAGTATCGTAAAAAAGATTAAATGCAAGTAAACTAGTTTATGTGTGAACCATGGAAACATAGATACGTCAACAAAAACAAAATAATTTATCGGCCTTCTTGCTCATTGACAAAATTCAAAAATATGAAACGCGAACCTAACCCTATCAGGATAGTTGACACATGTCATAATTACATTTTGAATAACAACGCGTCTTTTATAAAACACACGAGTCTACCGAAGATAAGTCGCATATAATAAAAGAACTAAATACAATTTGCAATGTTAAAATCATAAACAAAGAACTGCAACCGCGTGTTAATAATCCTATTGTAAAAAAAATACAAAAGGAACCAAAACAACAATCCGATCAGATAACTCTAGAGAACTTCAAATATTGGCTTTTTCTTTCCACTTGACGTTGCTAAAAAAATTTCACGGACACAAAAATATTTGTAATATTATGAGATTGTAATCTTGCATAAAAAGTGGTATGAAATAATATTCAATGTAAATTGTTAACAAACAAGCCACCGGATTGGAGAATGTGATGCGGAAACGGGACAGTCCACGACTCTCTGAGCTATCTGCGAGTGGAGGGAAAGTGCGCCGAAAGATAGACGCGACTGACGACACGTGACGATTATCCCGTACGAACATGACGCACTTCCATGACATTCGGCATCGATCAAGAGCGCACTATCAACAGCGCACCTTGACTCTGGCCATGGTATGGTCGTGCAATAAATTAATACGCGTGCGCGTGCGATATGTCATGCACAATGAGAGCGCAATAAACACATTTGTAGAGCCGATCATTTGATTCACGTGAAATAAAAATGATGAGTTCTCAATATTTAAATTTGAATTAAATTAAAAAGCAATTTCAGCCTTTCTCGAGTAAATACCCATATATCCACACGTGTAAATATTAACAAATATGAATATACTTTTAATACAGTAGGTAAAGTTCTGTGTTACTCTAGAAGGCTTTGAGGAAATAATTCGACGAAGAAACCGCTAGAAGAATTTGTAAATCGACGCGGTAAAATGCAGATTAAGACCATAGGCGGTCGCGATGGTCCAAGAGAAATGCGATTTAACATTATATTATAATTAGTAAATAAAAATCCATAAAAATAAAATGCTCTATAAATTATAATAGTCGCTACGAGAATTATTTTTACTAAGGGTATGGACCAACCAGTGGCTAATATCAAAAATATATCTGTAGTAACAAGTCGTGTTTAGATATTTCAGGACAGACTAAATGAGTAAGTAAGAATATAAAGTAAAATTTAACACAAAATAATTACGTGGTACCATTAGGTAATATGAAGAAAGTATTAACCTTTGAACGTCCAACCAGATAAACCCGTTTTAGGACACACCTGTAAAGATGACATCTATTTGTACTTTACATTAACCATTTTGAAGGTATGCGCCTAATAGTAATAATTTAAATATATGAAAATAAACATAACCAAACAAAAATGTGTTATTAAGTGGGGGCTATATATGGTATACCGTGGTGGAACCGGCAATTTCTTGATATGCCACTAAGACTAATCCTCGGCAGGATGTCAGGATCTACCTTCAAGGAAAACTGTATTAAACGCAGGCTATTAGGATATGCAATACCGCGAATGCACAATTACTAAAATAACGCAGAATTTTTCCTCAATACCATTTATCTTATAGAGGAAACCCGGTTCGATGAGACATTTGTAAAGAGGAGTGTGTGAACACAAATCATAGTCAACTATGATTATGTTGTATATTAATTTCTATTATTATTCTCGGAAATTTGTAGCTACAATGAAATACATGTCTCTAGGAAATCAGAAACTTAAAACTTTTTGAATAAATCAAGTAATTAAACGAAATTTATTCGAATTAATCGGCATAATTCATAATCGGGCCGATTATTAACTAACTCAATCGGCAACAAAGCTGTATTCACAATTTTGATTTGTATTGTCTTTAAAACATCTTACCATACAAAATGTCGATGAAAAATCATTATTTCATTCTCATAATTGAAAATAATATTAAAATAAGATATAGGTATCATCTAATTTTTTAACGAAGATGATATTTTTGTGAATTCTCGATTTATACGTGATTCCATAGTTGATTAAAATATAAAGTTGTTAAACATTAGCTTTTTGTTTATTTATTCGTGATTTAAAAAATTGTCATAAATGTTTATTAAAAAGCAGTCCTGGTTCAGAATGGCATTTAAAAATATCTAACTACGCTTCTTTAATGTTTCTCCCAGACACTTGATGTTGTCCGCAATTAATGCAACGATTAAAGATTATTTTTAAACTAAAAATAAATTTATATTGTTACTTTACATCCCTAGTTAATACAACTGACTGACAAACAAGATCTAGATTTGTAATAAGTAGGTACAGCAGGTAAAACAAAAAAAAAAAATTCTGTCGGATCTGATCGCTAAAGAAATTTAAAATATTTTTCTTTTTACAATGTATAGTTGCATATATTATGCATAATTGATAATGCATTTCAAGGCATAATAAACTACATTAATCATTATTCACAACTTATTGCTCTCTTTATTTCACAATACAATAATTAGTATTTACAATAAAATTAAAATATATATGCTTACTTCGATACACTTTGATTATGTCAAATGCTATACCATATGTGGAAATAAAATGAAAACGCTCTTGTCTGTACACAGGTATTAAGCGACATCCAGCGAAAAGAGCGTGAACGTGGAAAATTGCTTCATCCGCTCGAGGCTCGAGACGCCATGACTTGAGCGTTCAAAAGCATATTCTATTTATATACAAGCAAAATGTATCAAATAATTGTAGAATAAACTCCATGTTTTTATGCTACATCCAATAATTTAAAGGATTAATTATCAAGTGTTCTTAGCTTTTCACGGCCTTTCAGAATCTTCTGTGTACACTTTTCTGCCGTGTACAGAAGCTAAGGTCAAAAGCATCCTCTTCCTGCCTTTTGTTCAAAATGTCACGGACAGAAAAAACTAGCTAGCTATAATGACGGTTTTTCGGGATAACGCTGAAGTGAAAGATCTGCTAAGATCAACGAAGGATCGAGAACCCTTGAAAACGGACGGTGTTTATAGACTCGGCTGTCAAGACTGTGAGAAAGTACGTGGGACAAACAACTCGCACACCATTTCCAAAAGGGTTGACGAACGCAAACGGGCATGCAAACTCGGCCATCCAGAAAAATCGGCATTGGCTGAACACTTTCTGGATACGGGCCACCATTTTGCATTTGAGCCGAAAATCCTAGGAAAATTCAAGAGTCATCACGCACGTCTGGTCAAAGTAGCAATTGAAATATACAAACACCCAGTGAACATTAATAGGGATGACGGCCTAAAATTAAAAATCTCATGGTAGCCGGCGCTTCAAAACCATAGGAGTCGAAGGGCCCTCACAGATAGTGATCCGACAGTAGATAGAACTTAACATAACACAATACTACTCACTTCAAACAACACCTGTTTTCGATACGGTAGTGAAAGACAGTACCTAATAAACGGCAGACCCTGCTTTCGACACGGTACTGCAAGCCAGTACTTAATAACAACACTAACAGTCATAACAGCCCTGATGATGTACCCTGCAATGGGATCCGAAAAGACGGGCAGAAACATCAGATATACACAGAAGATTATTTATTAATTTGTGTCACTTGTTACGTGTACAATTTGAATTATTGATAGTAAGATTATTTTGAAAGCTTTCTATTTCGCTGTTTTCCCCTACATTGGAAGTAGTAATCTCAAGAATTAATAAGTACTTTAAAATAAAGGAATAATTTCATAAAAACGCTTTAAAAATAATTATTCAGGATGGAGAAGATATTTAGGATGCATCATTGTATACGAAGTAACTGACTTAATCCACAATATTTTAAGAGTTACTTTTAAAAGATTTATTTCGAAAATGCTGTATCCTATAGTTGCAAAGGTGTAATAGTTCCCCTATTTATCGTTTATCGTTGTTTTAATATTTCTTTTTAACAGTCTACATAATAGTATTAAAATTCGAACTCAATTACTTGACATAATATTAGATGAAATAATAGGCGTCTTGATGTACATCCCACGTAAAAGGGTTTAAGGTGTCATTACAACTGTTTCGATCATTTGAATTTGATAATATTATATTGAAAAGACAACCCACGGCTGGTCAAAACATGTGAACACAATAATAATCGATGCAATCTGATTATCAAAAATTTAGGAGCAGACATGACGTGATGTTGAACCGTGAAATCCGTGTAAGCTGAACACGGATATCGCTAATATTACGAGATTGACAGAGCGCCAAAAGGAATGAAATAAATTTAAATATATTCAATGTCAACAGTGATATCATTATTACCTCTCTTTATACGCGGTTATAAAAAAAACGATGAGATACGTCGTTCCAATATACTGCGATACGCTCAAGCCCAATTTCTGATAAACAAATATAAGTAAAAGATAAATTATAAGTAAACGACAAAGTATAAGATAAATTAAGTTTTACCTAAATAATAATGGTGGAAAGATTTAGAAAACTTGTTAATTTATTATACGGAAAAATTTATGATCTTTAACATTTTTATAAAACAAAAGTAAATGTATTTTCTACGTTTTCACTTCTTAATTTTATTGATTTTTCCTACTCCTTCAATAGAAGAGAAAGTCTCAACTCTTTTTATTGTCTTCTACGCAGCGTAAAATTTAATCTTTATTACTATTACTATAGTCTTAAATAAATTATTGTTTTAAATGAATAAGTCTTAATCGAAGTGCTGAATATTATTAATTTAGAGAAAACATTTAATCGGTTGAATTTATTGTTACACTTTTATCACTGTTTTACATTTGATTAACTGTTTGTTTTTCAAATAAATAAAATAACAACACATTAAGCAAGTGGATAGGTTATAGAGATACCATTTAACACAACAGAGATGGAATTTCACGTCAATAATAAATGAACATTCAAATGGAATTTCACAATTCAAATAACTGCTTACTTTGAAAGACCTGTAATTGATGAATTGATGAAGATATCTACCAAAATAATTTAAAATTGTGAACCGTCCACGGTTAGGCCTAGTATACATACTGACATGTCCTACTGTGACATAAGCAGGTTTTAAATACAAAACTCAGAATGCAATCTTTATCCGAGCAAATCAGAATGCGCGCCATGATTGCAAATGCAAACATGCCAATTCATCAATCGATTAACAATACAAGCCCTTTTCGAATTAACAATTAAAGGACGTATTAATTTAAAAATATAACTTTGTATAAACCACTTTAATTCATTTATTATCGACCGGTTATTATGACTAACGACAATATTAACGCAAAACATACATAAAAAATATTGTACATATAAAACAAGAGAGCAAATTCGTGAGTGAACTTGTACGGAAAGAATACAAATGACGAATTAAAATCACTTAAGAAATAAATTTACTTTAGAATAGCGTAATTTTGTGGTTAAATGTAAGCAACGACAACAAATTACGTAAGGAGAATGTTTAAAACCGTGTAAATAATAACAAATACGTTAAGCCCGCTTTATAACGTGCAAATTACAAATCTCAAAAATATTACAAAAAAACTGTAAATAATATGAATGTAAATAATATAAATGACAGTCAAAAGAGAATCAGTCAGATTCCTGCGGGATGGCCACACAAAGGCCATGGGATGACAATCACATCGTAAAAAAATTCAGAAATTATTAATTAAATTACAGAAAAAAAACAAATGGGCCATCTTTTCGAGGACCCGAGCTTGCAGAACCTGGATTTACTAACAGAGAAAAGACGACCCCGAGGGAATGAAAGGTCAAAGTAAAAAAAAAACACGTTGTCGGTCGGCGCATCGAGTATTATATTTATAGGTGCATAATTAAATTACATAACAAACATCCGAATACACAAACGTAATACTAAGTGCTTAATTAAGTCGATAATATTGTCCACGACACTGACGCTTTCGCGTATGTAATGCTTAATTTAAGAAATGAATAATAAATATTCTGTCCTATATAAATCAGGCTTTATCCAAAGAACAGTTAACACGGTTAGAATAAGTTCACCGGGGCCAAATAATGGACATCACGTCCGCGGTGACTTAACGAGGTATAGCAGTAAAATAAATCAAAAGTGAGCTGGTTCAAAATATACCTAAAATAATATGAAAAATACTTTGAAGCGAGCGAGGTTTTTGTGTAACAACTATAATGTAATATTTAAATAAATGTATAAGTCATTATAATCCCGTAACTTCGGTAACAGGAAACTGCTCCGAATAGCGCCATACATAATAATATAAATATTTGGAAATGATCTCGTGCCGGCTGGTTCCGCATGACGGAGTCTCTTCATCATAATATTTTATTATAAAATGAAAAATTGCAGCGTCATCAAATATCAATTGTGAACATTCTGACTCATACCTCTGAACGATGGTCGGAAATTCGTTGTCCATCCCGAAAATAAATTAAACTGCACTAAATTTATTTTAACATAATAAATATATCTCTAAATAAATATAGCACGAAAAAAAAGTATTGTATTTATAATAGATTGATAAAAAAAAAAATATATAATTAAAAAATAAATAAAAACAGTTATCTAGTTTCGTAGTAGAGGTTAAGCTGGCCCATCTTTGATGAAAGGGATGGGGGTTATACATATATTTTTTTTATCTGTACCAATTTGGCGAGCGTCAACATTTCCATGAGTCGAGAACCAACTTTTAATTGTATCAATCATTGTGGTTCAAACCTCGTTTTGGGATACCACCAAGATAGTCAGTCATAGTACAAGGGCACATATTGAAAATATTAAGAATATTGTAGGACATGTATACCGTATTTAAAGAAAAAGATTTTTCGTTATTTATGACGGATAAAACATACTAACTGTCTACGGGTTAGTTATTTAATGAGTCGATAAATTATTAGTCAAAAATTTCCCATTCTTATTAAATCTTCACTAATATTTAAATGTATAATATAATAGTAGATCATTGTGATCAAATGCAACAAAAAAAACCTTTTAATGAAAAAAAACATTACACCTGGCTGTGTCTTTGTTCAGTTTGAAAAAGGTTCATACAAAATGCCTCACAACGTTGTTGTATTGCTTGAAAAATAAATGAATAATATAAAATAATAATCAAATGACCGGGCCTGCATATCTGCGGGCCGAACTTGATCAATCGATATACCTAGGTACGTGTGAATCGGTGATTAGTATTTATGAGAGATTTAACGGACCGTGTCGCCGCCCGCGCGGGCCGCTTCCATACAAGACGGCGTGCGGTACGTTTTGGCGACAGTGAAAGTTGATGGCGGTGAGAAGTGCGCCGGATGCGTCACGGCGTAAATAAAACGAATCGGTTATCAAAAAAATCATTCACCTTAAATCTACCGGCGAATGTCATCCCTCCTCGATCAAACATAATGGTGATGTTAATTGTACAATCGCAATTTAAACAAATATCGTTTGATGGAACGATTAAATGTATTAATATCAAAAAGGTAACATATAGGGTCGAAAATTGTCGCTAAAAATAATGTCGCTGTAGCTTAGTTGGATAAAGCACCTTCCCCGGTTAGGAAAGAGATCCAGGTTCGAATCCCGGTGGCGCAACAACAATATTTTTCTTATCTTTATAATTAATATATTTAATTCATATTTAAAATATCGTTTACTCTCTTGCAGTTCTCAACTGACGTAGTTAATAAAAGATTTGTAAAAAAAAATTCAATAATGTATTTTATATATATAACATAATGGTTACAAGGAGAGGGAAGACGAAGATAAGGCACAATCAAAATCAAAAGACAAATCGCATCAACATAAAACTACCCGCAAGAGAAAGTTCCGATAGAAAGCAACAGTGACAATCATTCAAAAAAGGGAAAATAATCAAAATTGACAATGGATGCACTCGTCAAGTCTCTTCAAACGGTATGAACTGTGAGCGCGAGAGGCGGACTCGGTTTCACAAATTAAACGTCCAAGTGAAGAACCTCCGCACCACGCGCAGCGCGGGAGCCGTGCCCATAGCGGAACATGGCGACTGTCACGTAAACTCATTTGCATTCTTTACGCTGTGATTGGCTGCGGTTTGGGAACTAAACAAATCGTTAATTCGAAAAACCGTACAGAAAGGTTTACACAAGAAAGAAAGAAAATAAATATAAAAGAAGAGCTGACTACAAAATTAGACGCTATTCGAGCACAACAATCAATAATTGTTAAATTATCATTTTTGTATAATTAGTGTTTGTAAAATTTTAAAAAAGGGATTACACATCTCAGACACAGTATCATACCAACACATGTTATGTTTTTCTTGTTCGACAAAATATTCAAAAATTCAGTTAAATAAAAACAAAAATTTCCTTAGCCATGAACTAAGCCCCGCGTGATGTACTGACCATTGCGCTGTCGAGAAATCAAATAAGACGCAAAAATAGCAGCTTACAAAGATCTTTTGCTCTTTATTAATACTAATTTCTTACAAAGTTTAACAAGGGTAACTATTTTTTAAAGTTTTAAATTTGATGTTGAGTATGTATAAAATCAGCATTATATACATAAATGACTACTTGACATCACTGAATATTAGGGGAAATGAGATGACAGAGCACTGTCTTAACATGTGAGAGATACCGGGATCGATACTCGGCTACTCCAAAATCTGTTTGATTTCAAGAAGGTTGTGGAGGAACCTGGTATGGATCGCGGTACCAGAAACAAAAATAAAACACAAGGTAAATGAACAAGAACACGAGGTGAAAAAAAAGTTTTGTGCCGTGCTATTTCTAACGCAGTTTTGTGACAAATTTTACTGAACTACCCGATGAATACTCTATGTTAAAACAATATTTCTGAGGAATTTGGCGGTAAAGCATCACTTCCGTATACGCATCTCCGATTAAAAAAAATTGTAAACAAAACGAAAATGTATTATTGGGGGTGAGACACCCTCACACCTCCGTTGATAGTTTCAGTCGAGAGCATAAGATTTGTGGGTCACTGTCCTCAGAATCACTTACCCACCTTTTGTCAATAAGTTTTGCCTCCATGTGGAATTTTTATTTATTAAATATGGGTACGTGTGAAGACAGGTTAAAATTACTAACTTAAAAGAAATTTAGTTTCAACAAAATTTGTGCATTTAAAAATTTAAGAATTTATGATGACAAAAAAGTTATCAATTTAATATACAAAAGAAAGGAAAATAATTCGCAATTCATCGACTATGTGCAGATTTCTTTCGATCCAGCTTCCATGTAGCGTAATATTTGAGGTACATTTTTATCTTGTGGGTCCATGAGATATTGGTCCTGAGTTTTGTACCTCCATATTTATGCTGGTTCACCTGCATGGGGATCTCATGACATCTTTATCTTACGCCATTCTCCTTGTATAATTAAATTGGCATTGACATTACAGAACTGCTATCTAAATTATGGCATGTGTAAAAAATGCCTTAAGTAAAAAAGAAAACTGTACGTTTCTAGATCAGAAGAGTTTCACAATGCCAATCGGAGACGTATACACCACACACAGGGGCACGACAATTTATATTACCAAGTATAATTACCTTTTTTACAAGGCCGGGTGATAAAAGACTTACAGTATAATACTAGAAACGGAGCACACGAATCCTGGACACCGTCGTCTGTCAAAACCGGAACCTTCCCGATTGCGCAGACGCAAACTGTGAGGATACCATCGTATAACAGGTGGCACGCACTAAAAAATAAGTGACAGCACTTGCGTAGCGTCACAGTATATATCATACGAGATAGATTAAAATGTACAACACAAAACGATGGAAAAGTAAAAAAATAGCTAAGTAAAAATAATTGACAAATTATATGTTCAGATATGATTTTTGTTTGCATTTTAAAAATAAATTTGTGCACCGTCATGTCGAGGTTGGGCAAGCTGTCGCGGTTCACTTACCTGTCGTGCGGCACAACCATCGGAGTCTCATCGCTTCGGGAAGATCCGTACAATGACGTCTTCGACCTGATGAGTTTGCAGCATGACTGTCGGTGGAGAATGTTGAAGCTCTTCTTGCAAATACACAATATCCTCTTTACTGCGGATACCGGACGTTAAGTATAATGCAAAATTTCTATATCACAGCAAAAGCAAAACGATGTACGTAATTATTATTGTATAGCCATAAACTTGTGTAGCGTGATATTAAAAAAATTCTTGCGAAGAAAACAGATTGCGGTGGAATTTATTTAATACATTCACCTCGACACAAGATACACTGCACAAAAAATGTTTGATTCATCACCGGCCCGAAAGAACACTTTCCCGCAGACGGCGCGAGGAACCAGCGATGCACTCGCTCAGCACCAGCACCGTGAACGTAGTGCAGAAACGCCGATGAGCACCGAACGGAGCGTCCAGCTGAGCGCACAATCGAGACAATTGAGTAAACGGAAGTATTGTGATATTTCCTCGTTGTTTCACGCGTATAAATTAAAAAATGTAATGCATTATTTAAACAGCATTAATGCGAGCGTTGTACAATATCGAAAGTGAAGCGCGAGTCGCGATACGTTAATAATAATTTGGGTCGGCCACGCTACGGAGGTAATCCGCCGCAGACTGTCCACTTTGCGCGGAACGTGAAATGTATCAATTCTGTAATCATCATTCAATATCAGATACGGTGTGAACTCTGTTGACTAATCGGTTATCTCGTCAGATAACAAGTGCGTACGTACTACTTACTCTTCGTGTTCAACGTAATACTCAACGCTACTCCTTACATCAAATTGCTACGTTAACACAACGCGTTTCACATGGACTGTGTGTGTACATGAAGCTAATAAATAGATAATATCGAGGTGTGTTTATTATATCCTCGAATTAAGACATGGGTGCGAGTGTACCAGAGCGAAGTACCTATTTACGAGTTCAGCATTAATGCAATATAATTACAATTCTTCAATTTACTACCAAATAAATGTGGTAAAAAAAAAACATATTACAGATAAGAAAACATATTTTTGCGACAAATACCCTTTTTTATTATATTTATCACTTACTAGAGTGTATATTAATTACTGTCGTCATAAAATCGATTTATAACGTAAGTCATAAATATAAACATTTGTATCATTTCGAACTAATCTATGACCTTGAAGTGGCCTATCTACTACCTCTCCGCCTGTCTCCTACAATATTAAGCTCTACGGTTAATTAGGTAAAGTAAGTAACGAAGTGAGCATCCAATAGGAGCCAAGCAGTAGTAGTTAGCGACTATAAATCTGATTGGGTACGCGTCACATCAGTTGTTCCTCAGGGGTCACTTCTAGGACCACTCCTTTATAACATTTATATCAATGACATCTCTAAGTGTTTATTATATACTCACAAATTTGTACTCCAATTCACAATATCAACGATTGCCATAAACTTCAAAGCGATTTAAACCGCCTCAATGTATATTGCAATCAACATAGCCTACAAATCAACACCAGCAAGTGCTTACCAGGAACGAGATTCCGTTTAATTTCCCTTACTCTCTTGATACTCGAACTCTTGACCAAGAAATCTGAAACTAAAGATCTTGGGATTACATTGGATTCTAAATTACACATTAACTATATTACATCCAGAGCAACCAAAACGTTGGGTTTCATCTTTAGGGTAATGTAAACAATTCAATAACATAAACACCATGAAAACTGTGTACTTCTCATATGTCCGAAGTATCATTGAATATGCTTCCCAAGTCTGGATTCCAAGATATACCGTATACATCAAAAGAATTGAAAAAATACAGAACAGCTTCCTGAAATATCGTATATATACTTTCGTAGTTATCGAACCTCAACCAGCACTGCTGAGTCATTATCATTTTCAAAGTTCCATCACTACAAACTCGAAGAGACACGGCCGATGTCATTTTCCTACACAAAACGGCCAACTCTAAAGTAGACTGATCTGATTTACTCAGACGCATATCTATTCGAGTGCCAGCCAGGTCAACTAGAACTAATCTTACATTTAACATTCTACATTGCAACACCAATGCCAAACAAAACTCATTTTTCTACCGAGCACCCCTTTATTTCAATTCACACCTAAACGAACTAGACATTTTCAATACTCCAGTTACCTCAGTTAAATCTAAATTCAATACATAAATTTTAATGGGATTCATTTTATTTTTATCACACAGATTTTATTCCCTATCCCATTTTCCTTTTCCTTTCCCTTCACCCTCCCATTCCCCGGGAATATTTTATTTTGTAGAACTTTTATCTCTGTTTATATTTTTATTTTCAACTTCTCTCACTTTTATCTGCATTGTAGTCCTTTTTAAATTTTAAATTGTACACACTGTATAAAGTATACTGTATCTTCTGAGAAAACATGTAACTGGTTTAATTATTGTTTAGCTTTTATTATGATTTTTGTATTTACTAATAAACTGTATGTTTTCCGAATAAAATAAAATAACACCTACAAGGGCATTTCGAAAAACGAATTAGTTGAATTTTAAATCGGGCGTAGAAGCAAATATAGATACTTCACACTCGAAGAAGTCTTTTAACCGTGTATAATCTCAAGTGCATGTTTCCTATTTTGGCTATCACACCCGTTGGAAGTATTTAACCTGCCGAAAATGTATAGCAATATTGAATTCGTTAAATTGCCACAAAAAGTAGTTTAAAATGTTAAACGTAAAAAAAGGTGTATGAATTTTTTTCATTTTTTTTTTATCTCGTGCAAGCCAATGAAGTTTTCAGATTACGCCAATTTTTTTAAAGTTTTAGACACGCCAAATTTGTATATGTGTAGACGATTTCATCCGATCAAAAAATATTTATTATTATTTAGCGTATTTAGTATTATAATTTGGGTTGTACGCACAAATTACACGACAAACTGTAGTCAAACTGGTATAATTAGATCCATAGAGTTATTTCCTCTTCAAAAAGCAACAGTACCGTCACATTACATTATCAACAGCTATATTATAAAAATAAATAAAAGAAGACCTCGAATAAAAACTTATTACAAAATGGAAAAGTAAACATAAACACAAGTGGCGTTATGTAAACCGACATTATACTATTATACATAATGGGACGAATAATAGCACCAGCGATCAATAGAACACGAGGTAAACAATAGAGGAACAAATGCTTACATGGGAAAACCAAACTTTCTATCATCGCCGGTCGCGGTAAAAGTGAAAACATCAGCCCGCGATAATGCGCGCACGTGGTTACCGGAAACTGGATGGCGCGGGGTACGGTCGGGGCGGGGGACAGCCAACGAGTGGCGGAGGGGAGGAACATCGCAACCCTCGGATGCCTTAATGGGTCAGTTACCACCCGAAGTTTCGCATTAGGCCAGAAGTAAATGGGGGAATGTTGACGTAGCCTCGGGCAACGTACATTTGGGTTTAGGTTTAACAGAAACCTTTATAATAAGAAGATAAACTTGTAGGTATTTGTATTTTAAGGAAAACATTCAGAGACCTGTGTATTATACATTATTTAGGTACACTAACGGCAATATATTACAAGGGATGCGATGCTTTTATATATTTGTTTCAGAAACTACAATATTTTATGTTACAAGGGTGAATGGCCGGTTTGTCGGTTTCTGCGTAACATTAATCTAGTTTTAGCGACATTTTTATGTCCAGAAAACGATTTATATAAAACGAATTTTACGTGTGCCACTTAACAAGAAAATGATATCACAATATGGCAAGATACCTGCCTATGCGTAACAGTTACTTGATGGGTTGATATAATATGATAAAGGTACTCAACAATGCCCGCAGATATTCATTTTCTTACAAAAAGAAAACTATGGCAAATAATAAAATAAACAACATAGGAAAGATGAATGATAAAGGAATCCTTTATCGCTATTGAAAACATTTTTTATAAATCAAGCTTTTATGAGCGAAAATCTATATTAATAATATTTTTTACAAATCGAATTTATAATTTTATTTATATACAATAAAGCAGGTAAACTAGATGCGACTAGAAATTTAAATTTGAATTAAAAAATATATTTTTAGCACATAGTCGTCATAATTTTTTTTTATTTTTGTATATTTTTAATTTACGCATTGAATTTTTTTTGTTAAAAAAATAGACATGCATACACCTGATACCCGTCCATCAATATTCGTACTATTTTCAAACTGAGCTAAACGGTTGTGCTATGAAAATAGGAAAAAATAGGAAAGAAACTGGATGGCCTCCAGGCTCGAACCCCCGATCACTAAATCACTAGGCGAGTGTCGTAACCACTAGACCGCGAGCACGTCAAGCAATTGACATTTGTATGTATATTAATTGAATGAAACAATAAAGAAAAGACTTAATATTTACATGTCAAAAATAGTTTTTTCATACAATTCAAATTAGAAAAATATCTATCACGACCGAATAGTTATTTATCTGCGTTCATCATTAAATTGCAATTAAAACCAACTGTTATAATATAAGAACCAATACAGTAGACACGTATACTCTTAAAGTAAAATTGATTTATTTTATATTATCAAAATAATAAAACTACGAAAGAAATGTTCCAAATAATGCCAATTTTTTAAGTTAAAATACACGAATGCCGCAACAGTTGTGTCCACTATACGGACCTATCGCGGAAATAGTATTATTTGATACTGGGTAGCCGCAATAAACGTCTCAGAAATGCAGCATATAAATATGTAAACGGAAAGTTACAGTAATTTAATGTCAAATCAGCAACTCGACAATAGTAGCAACAAAAAAATGTCTGTCGAATCATACTCAAAATGAATAAGTCAGTGACAGCATTTTCTACTCGCGTTCACTCAGCAAAAATATTTAATTATGTACATAAAACATTTTACGAATTTAACGTCGACTTTGGATGAATTATTTTCGAATTTTTCATCAGGTTTGGCAGTTGCGCCAAATAATTTCTAGCAAATCAGTCAAAAATGTTTTCATATTATTTGAAATCCGCGCAGGGCGAGAAATACAGTAATAAAATATATCTGTAGTCGCTTTCCACAAGGTCAAAGTTTCTTGAACCATCTCGAATACTTGGATAAGATGAATCATCATAATTCAGAAGTCAGATAACGCGTCTTTCTCCGTGTGATTCTGCCGTTTTGCTGACTCAGCACCAACTAAACGATACTAAAAATGTGTAAAAATATATCTTTCAAGAAAAAAATAACTTTCACCAATGTATAAAATACAAGAATGAAATCGCGGTAACATAATAAAAAAAAAATATCCATTATCAGTGTGATCGCTGATTCATTTGATAAAATAATTTGTCAGCCTTCTTGATTTACTTTCCTCACTTTGAAACAATTAAATATAAGAATATGTAGCGAGACGGATAATTTTTACGATCACCGAATAAAGATTTTATTTCAAGTAATATAAAATACATTGCAATAATATAAATAAATTGCAGTTATATTTCGATTATCGAAAAGTTTTGTAATATGTATATAATTCTGTGAAAAAAGAACCTCACTACGGATGAAGGCATAATGCTTTTATACTTTTAAAATTTACGAGTCTAACTATATTTTGATAACTTTCATAATTAAAGTATATATTTATTCGATTTAGTTCTGCGAGCGTGCATACGAAACAGTAAAAAATTTCCAAATCAAATAAAAAATATAAATTTCATAAATCCTTTGAACGGTCGATACCCGGCGCGAGTCAGTATGTCGTCACAATTTCAGAGCAGATTACGCGGATGGCGCTACACACTGATCGCGCTGTCCCCATTTCCACAGCCGCGTTCACTCCGAAAATGGTAAAACACACGCGCGCTTCCGCCGGCCGCCAGACAGCTCGCGGACTCGTTCCGAAAAATGCATTTTCATCGGACGTACCCCGATTCGAGTACAGTACGTTTACGGTGTCATTCGTTCAGAAGTTGCCGTGTTTTAATTAGATACAGTGAACATTGTCGCACGACCATCTCGATCACTTATTCTATTTGAACGGTCGCAGCAAGGGGAGGCGGCGGCGCCGTGCGCAGACAGCGTCCGCAAAAAAGGTGAATGATTTAATATTGCGTAAACAATGTGAAATTTGATTTATTTTATTCGACGAACAAACAAATGGTAAGTAACAAACAAAAAACATCTTTAAAATTAATTATTAATAGTTTATTAACTTTGTTTTATGAACCACTGTGAGTTATTTGTATTCAACCGGTTTCAGATAAATCATTAGGATGAAAAAACTAACTGGATGGCCTCCAGAAACGAGGCTCGAACCCCCGATCACTAGATCACTAGGCGAGTGTCGTAACCACTAGACCGCGAGCACGTCAAGCAATTGACATTTGTATGTATATGTATTTGAGATTCTGTAAAAATAAGGTGGATGGCTCTTTCAAATAACGGAACGATTAAATGTATTAATATCAAAAAATGTAACATATAGATTCGAAAATTGTCGCTGTAGCATAGTTGGATAATGCACCTTCCCCGGTTAGGAAAGAGATCCAGGTTCGAATCCCGGTGACGCAACAACAATATTTTTCGATAAAATTGATTTTATATGTATATCTTTCTAATTAATATATTTAATTCATATTTAAAAGGTATTTACCCGAAACAGTTTAAATATAAATAACTTGCAGTGGTTCGTAAAACAAAGTTAATAAACTATAATTTATTAAAATAAAATGAACCATAAAGTTTGCTTTAAATATTAAAATTACCAAACGTCCTGTTTCTCGACAATTCACAATAGTATTGATTAATTACTTGATTTTTTCATGCAGAATTAATATGTTTTATAAGTAGTGCGCTTTCTATACCATTTAAGTATCTACATCGTAGGTTAATATTCCAATAAGGGTACAGAGGATAGAACCTACACATTCCTGAACTAACATACAAAGGCCTACCTTCGAAAATTTTTCTATTGGTCATATTTTGTGGAAAACTCATTGTAATATTTGACTATACATAGTATCCGAGTAACCCATATCAGTTATTCGCTCCGTATAACCAAACCAAAGGCTCCGAGAAAATCTTCATAATTATGTTTCTTCAACATTGTTAACATATCCCACACATATTATGTATTGATCTTTCTTTTGTTGTTTCATTTCATTGGTGTAGGGGGGTGGGGTGCTGGCACCAAAATATTATCATTGATTTCGAAATGTGTACTACTCATTAATAAATAATAGGTACTGTAATTGGAATATTACATTAATTTTTCAATTCAATTTTGTAAAGCACCAAAATTAAGATTTTATCATCGAAAACCTGTATAAAAAACATATATTTTCATTTAAAAAATCGTTTCAGCACATCTGAAACCCCCTGACCCAGAAAAATTCCCGAACCTGAAACTCAAACCCGCCAAATTAAAACCTTTATAAAGCGTAAAAAACAACAATAAAAAAGATTTATCTTGATTAAAAAAGTGATACACTTTAATTTACTTTCCCTCTCCACTTAATCCGAGTCGCCCAAAACCTCCCACGTAAAGCCAAAAGATAACAGAAAAAAGTAAGGGAAGATGGAAAATTAGCAAAAGTATTCCGTAATTACGAAAAACTTGCTGATTGTATAGTAACATAAATATTAAATACCTATATAAATCATGTTTGAAATGTATTGCATAATTATAATTCCAGAGGAGTAGGTTATATACATTGAATTTTTCCTTATGGATAAGTGGCAAAATCACGAAAACGATCTGTAACTGTATTGCTAGTCTGTTGACACTATACCAAAGAAAAGTATTCATAGTCGTAGGTACTTTGACACGCGTTCTGTTGATAATAAATTATTGCGTCAGAAACATTACTTGCCTCAGTGAACAGAAAAAAAGCTTCCATGAAGCCGTCACGTATGAACGAAAATACAGAAGAGGTCGTTTAAAGTAAAGTTTTTAAAGCAATCTAGTTTAATTTATTTTTATAATCAAGTACTGTCTCCGTGGTCCTGCGTATCCCACAGTTCTAGAGAATCTGCTGATTCTGTATGAATCTCTAGCAATCAATTTTAAATCAACAAAAACTCTAAATAAAAAAGAAACTATTTAGTTGTTGTCAATTAAATTATTTTTAAAAACACATTTTTGTTGTGAAGTTGCATTTTCAAAGCATAGTTGTATTTTATTAAATTATTTTAATCCTACTATCTGTGTCTACCTAAGCTAAAAATATTCCTACTCGAGTATATTGTTTTTTTACGTAGAAGACGAGAAGTGATGAATTAATGCGTATCAGACGATTGTATAATTACTCAAGTTCGCGTACCAAGCTAAGGTACCACTTTAAATATGGTTAATACTGGGGCGGCAGAGCAACTAGTATTAATCGTTAATAATAAGAGCTTTAGAATAATTAATAAATAATCTTTGAGTTAAATTAACAGGCACGTTGTTTTCCCCCTGCCCTTCTAACAGCACAATGAAATATTGTCATGGTACGTGTACCTTTTACTTTATACTTTAAGTGCAGAGGACGTTGACTGCACAATATCGAGGCCAGCAAATGACGGGGTGGGAAATATTTAATGAGAGCCTTCGTACATGGTATGTAACGTGGCGGAACTGGTTGGAAAATCGGACACGTGATCGGGGGAATGAGGGTTTGTTTTCCACATGATTACCATGGTAACAGAGCGTTCCGAAGGGAGGCCGAGGGGCGTAAAGAGCTTTCAGCGGCAAGGGGTTGTTGGCTTCGCGCAATCTAATTCCTGAGAAGGAATGGCGTTGATCGGATTGTAACAATGGCGAAGAAATAAGGATATATTAAACATAAAGCAATTTGTATTAAGTTTTTAAATTAAAACGCCCTACATGTCTCAGACACACTTATCATACCACCCCTGCATATAATATGGTTTTGTGGTTCGAAAAAATATTCATAAATTTAGCTAAATAAATCCCGATCTTGCGCGTGATGGGCGGGGGATGGTAGCCACTGTACGACCGACGAATACGAATGAAACACGAAAGTAGACGTTTACTTTTAAGTATAAGGACACGCTTTCAAAAATAATTCATATTTTCGTGTATTTACGAAAATATAGGTTTTTATTATTCATTTATATCAGAAGTAATACACTAGATTTGACTTTTTTTTAAGTATTACTTAGATTGGACCTTTATATAAAACTAATAAACTGAATGTTATTTGGCATAATTAAGAAAATACAACCATTATAAAAAAAACAGTAACCATTAAGTATATATTCCGCGTGCCACAGAATTGCCTTAATATGGAAAATTATTGCGCATAGAGTTATAATCATTCAATTTGCAGGACACATTATCAATTTTCGACGTTTAGTGAAAATAAACGCTATTAAATAATTGTATTTAGACTTCAGCTACTATTTAAAATCAAGTTTGATAAGCATTTTCGCGATTTCAAGCAATAATTTCTTACTAAATAATATTTATATCGATCGTAATAATGTGTATTTTTATAGTCTTTATTAGCGTCAGATCGCCGATCGTCAGCGGCCGTAATGACGTCTAGTGTAGTCTAATAAAATATATGTTTTCACGCATATTTTACCCACGGTATGAATTAAAATTGAACTTATTCACAACATTAGTAGAAAATTTCATAAATTAGATGTCTTTTTACTGATTTTAAGGGAAAACAACGTTTACTTGAACAAAGTAAACATTTTATGTTTATTTTTATGTATGTCGCAATTAAATATTTCATTTATATATATAACACTGTTACATTTTAAACACTAGGTATCTGTTTCTTCATAAAAAATATGTAATTATGAAACAGACATAGCATCAAAACGCCAACAAAATAATAAATTGAAGCTGTCATAATAATTTTAAATTTAGGACATTGATTTTAGTAACCATCTAAATATATATAGGTACTTAGTCTCATTTCAAAACAAATTCATATATATGAATTAGGTACTCAATAAATTATTTAATTTTCGATGGATTAATTCAAATAACAACGTTTTATTTAATTACATATATCAATATGGAAAATACTCCAGATACGAGTTGTTTTTAACACTTGTATCGAATGCGAGAATATTAAAAATTTTATTTTCGTCTCTTTTTATTCAAATCATCCTCTCTCGCATGATTTACGTAACAAATAACGTCATTAATTATTTCTCTGATACTTATAAGAATTTAACTATTAGCCTCATCTTGAATGCATATTTAATTCGTGTTCTCGAATTTCAAACTGGAAAAATGAAATCTCTTTATTAATATTAGATTGTTATGAAGTTCTAACAAAACATTTAATCATTATTATAATTTGATATAAATTATAATATACAAAAATTATAAAACAATGCATTAAATTCAACGATAAAAATAGCAATACGCATTTTTATGACAATTTTAAACTACAGTCCATTACGGGATTGGTTAAGTTGGTAGAGCGCTGGTTTAAAAAAGGTTTATCCTGTATGGGTACAAATTATTCTTTGTCGTCATACAAAATCAATTGTGTTTTTTTTTAATAATCAACAAATAGTATTACTATTTCTTTGACAGTGTTACTATTCTATTTCAAATTCTAATACTTTGTTAACTAGTAAATATATATGTTTTATCTTGAACTACAAATGAGCGATACATACGGCGACAGTACAGTGCAATATATGATATTACTATGAATAAATAAAGGGATATTTAATAAAAATGAACACCCATGATTGGTAAATTATCTTAGACATTGCTTTTATGAGAATAAATAATTGGTATTTTTGCAATTTTATTTGCTACGTATTTTTCAAAGTTAGACGAAATTAAGTCATTCTATACGCTTTTGTAAACAAGCTTTTGAGATTCATATAGTATGTTAATAATGTAGAAACCTTATTTATCGCATGAGCAATATTAAAATGTACATAAATTAATCTATAACATAATTCTCATTAATAATATCATCAAATCATTAAATAAATATAGCATCCGCCAATTTGAAATATAATCACAGCCAACTACTGACTGACGTTTTAAGCAAAACAAAGAAAATTATCTAAGTAGAAAATAATAATAAAAATATTCCAACATTCCGTGACATGAAGGTTATAAGAACAAAATTGATGCAATGATTGGTACATTACAAACGTTGAGCTCTGTCACGCGATCGTTGTTCCAAAACTAAATAACGTTAAAACTACGCGGCTTGACAGAAGAAATGACGCGTAACTACCATTTGATTTATTTTTATGTTGAATTACCATCTTTACGGTTTTAAAATGTTTCATTTTAAGTCAAAAAAGTACTAAGTGACTATTGATCTCTTTATTATTGGCTCGGCTTACTGATACTAAAATATTGATAGGTAGCCTTAGAAAGAATTGGCGAATTCAAAATACACCATTGTAGAAACTACTCATTATTTCATACGCTACGTGAAAGTCCGTCAATAATGATAGGAAAAAATAATTCTTTAAATTTATATATGGAATAGGCAGTTGGTAAATTATTATAGAACACAAGGGAAGTCGGTTCCTAGCTAGATAATATAGGCGAAGCACAGTTGATTTTTTTAAATGTGATGTCCATACGTTACGACTATTATTATTATTTTATTACTATAATATCATAACCATTGTGACCCCTTAGGCCAAGATTGATTGGTGTCGCGCATTAACCTATTTTCCGTGACATTAAACAAATGCCCAAGAACAATGGCGACATTTTACGACAAAAGCGACGAAAATAGTCGAAACGAATCGCCCGTAACCGGCCAACGAAAACGGAACTCTAAAGACATCGAATACTTACCATCGCCAATAAGTTTTCTATGTTCACAAAGGGAGTATTATATTCGCTACCCTTTCGATCTATCAAACTCGACCACTTTAAATCAGATTCTAATATCTTTTTTTGTCCGAGCAGGTTTAAATATACTTTATGGACCGAATGGAAGCCAATATTAAGCCGTAATATTAATAAATTCTGTTTTTCTAGTCAATGTCGGGTAATTCCGGCTGCTAATTACAATACTATTATTATTAGAATACTAAATAATATTTGTATTTAACTTAATATATCATATTAGTTAGCTGTATTTAAACTTAAAACTTGCATTCGTCAGAAAAAACAGTAATAAAATTGATGGACCCATACTCCTCTAAAGAAAAACCCTCTGAAAGTTCAAGAATGTATAAATTCCGAATAATCGTGAGGCGCCCAGAACCTATGCATAAATAACTTCGTTGCCCAAATATTACAATAAAATTTAACTACTAGAGAAACATAGAACAAAAACTGTTTAAAATGGGAAGTGCAAGAAAATTGCGAGCGGGGCAAGTACCTACCTACACCGTTATTTTAACTACGATTGTGAGATTCGTGTTCGATTATAAAGATGATTGGCAACCGATAATTCGACGAGCAATCACTAGAAACTAAACATCGAACAGTTAAATCTCAGTTACAGTCGAATACTAATCACACAATCATTCACAATAACGGTTTAGCTCATTGTTACTGCTTTCAGAAACGCGAATGTTTACTAAAATGCAAAAAACTAAATTTAACGTGCGACTGTGACACGAATTAACACAATAAATAACTCAAATTATATCTGTATTAAAATCGTCAGGAATCCAGCCATGGAATATTTAAAAAAAAATGTATTAAACAAGTATATTTGTTAAATATTATTTTAATTTGGTTTGGTATTGCATAATGCAATACGTATTTTTATCCTAATGATAATACTGTATGTAATGGGCATTCCATGATTGCATGTCTGTGTTTATTTTCGTAAAGTACCCAATTTCGATACTGCCTCCACACCTGCGACTACTGCGGGTACCGAGTAGGTAGGTAGGTACTCGAGGAAACAACACCTGTGATTAAACGCCGGCTAGATCGAAACTAATCTTCTCAAATGTAATGAATAGGCGAATGGTTTCCGCGTTCGCCGTATAAGGTGACAAATCATAGCACGGCCAGAACCAGACAACTTTTCGTAGGTCCACCGCGATAGCGTAATGAATGCGTATTACATTTTTTACAAGACCCGTGCGCCAAAAGTCTCCATTGTCTGTTTTCCGGGGGACAAATAAGGAATGTTTATAATAGATACTCAACACGCGATTGCGCCGACAAATAATAACAACAAAAAGCGGACAAAAAAAAAGCACTCAATTATTTTTGACGAGAGCCGGCCGGTCCAAAGATGATTTTATATTGTCGATTTAACAATAATATTATTTACGATACGAGTTAATCTAATCATCAGTCATCACTATATTATTCTACAGCACTAAATACTCTGAAATTCTGAAAAAGTATAAGCTTGTGAACTAAATATCTGTAATTTTATTTTTCAATTAAACTTTATACTACACACACAACTGGGTTTTATAATATATTTAATTTAATATATGAAATAACTTGTGAAAATTATGACAAAAAATACGTAGAAGAACCCAAGAAACCTACATACGCCGTTGCCGAAAAAATAATAATTTCTCGGAATTCTAACCATATAATTCAAATAAATCACTTTCGATAGCTACGTTAATTAGTTAATTTAGTGTAGTTTTAGTTGAACAGTTGCAGCAGCAAATAATACTCCAATGTGTGTGCAGTACAAAATTCCATGTATTAAAAAAATTACGTCGCACCACAAACGTAGCCCGCCAGATCAATTAACGACATTACAATGTTTGATATTATTAATAATAAAATAAAACAATATTTTTCTAAATTTAAATATGTATACATTCTTATATCACACAAACAGGTTAATAACCGGTCTTACGACCGTATAGTGCAGCTCTATGTATGTCAATCATTTTATCTCTGCGAGAAAATTATTGCACAAAAAAAAAACGAAAGAGTAATAATATTTTAATTAAAAATAAAGTGACGGTATTTTTGCAATCGTTATCGGTCAGTACGTTTTGTTATTTGTCGATATTTAACTCTCTCGAGAGACAAATAAACAACTAAGACCGAGGAGAGCAGATAGACAGATAAATAAAAGGCAGCAGAAAAGTTAATCTGACAGTGGTGGCTTTGGAGAAAGCCTGTCAAAATATGCCGAGCATAATGGACCGTACTGAGATGTGGAAGAGGGCTTAGATTCAAATCTCACCGTCTGCAATTTCACGGGATGAACTCCAGCAAAAAAACGGACAGGCCGCGGCAGTCGCCGCGCTGGCTTACCTGTAACAAAAGAAAAGAAAACATTGCTATTTTGCTTATGATGTCATGACTATGAAGTATTTCACGCGTTTATTTAATTATTAATTAATTATTCAATAAATAAAAAAAATGATTACAATAAATACAATCATTTGATGATGATAACGAATTAATAAAGAAGCAGACATTGAAACAATTATAAATGCATGAATCGTAATTTGACAAACCCATCATAGTTTACCAAAACTTTTCTACAGAGGGTATAGATTGTGCAATTAAATTAAATATGATACATTAATAAATGTTACTAAAGTGAAAAATGTTAATCAAATTTGAAAATTTACTAATTAAAAAACCAAAATGCACAAGATTTATAGAAAACATGGAATTCAAATATAACAGAATGCACTGACAAGGCACATACATATTATAACATATTTATTCATGTTCAAAGGTTTTTATACCTGAATAATATATTACAGTATTGTCCATTTCATTTTGAATGAAATGGGACTGGCATGCAATATTTCTGTAGTAGTCTATTACAAATATAAACGATTCACGGTTTCTTTGTTTATTATTACATACATATATTTTAATACAAATAACTAAACTAATTTATTGGGTAAAAACTAACAATTTATAAAAATATCAATAAAAATTTACAAGATTAAAAAAAGTAGTGGATTGAAAACATGTCGCCGATTTAGCGTGACCGTTTAGTTTGACCAATATTGGTTTTTAAATGTTTTTCTAGCTTTGAAATTGTTGGCTGACCATTTAATAAGTACTTAACTCTATTTTAGAATTACAAAGTATTAAAAATCAAATCAAACACGCGCTTGTGGTCCAGTGGTTACGATACTCACCTACTGATTTAGTTTGAAAATAGTAAGATTATTGATATGACACGGATTTCAAATATACGCACCTCTATATAAAAATATATATATATATATATATAATTTTGTTCCTGCGTTGATTTATGTGATATGCGAATACCTACTCTATCTGTTCTATAAGTACTGTTTGGATGGGTTGAAGTCTGATCCAACTGTATAAAAAAGATAAAGGCAAAAAAATAATTTAAACACGAGAATTGATTTGGGTAATTTTGTAAAAATTTTTAAAATTATTTTAAGTTATGTATGTATATAATAAAATAAGTGTAATATAAAAAAAAATAATAAAAATCTCATTCTGAAGAAAAAATAATGTACCACATTAAGTATTTGATAGTGAATACTTTTTGAAAAAATATGTTAATGAAAGTATAAATAAAGAAATAATAATAACCATAATTCCAACAGATTCCGGGATTTGAACCTGGACCTTCTCATATTCGAGTAAATGCGTTAACCAATTCCGCTATACCAACCAAGTACGTTTAAGACAATTTTTTAAATTTATATTCTGTAGTTATTTAAAATTGATACACCTATCATTCCACTTTTAAAAGCAATCAACTGTATATTACGATGAATCTCAAATACCTTTAAGTAATACACGCTCGGAGAAACCAGAATTAAATCAATCCATTTTATTTAATTTGGATAAACTTTGATATATTTTTTAAAGAGAACATTAAATTTCCATCAAAACAATAATTCTAAAAATTATATTTATATTGCATGCAATCTAAACTCAGTCAAAACACGTGGTTATATGGCTAGTGACTAATAGTTATTTCAAAAGACTAGAAATAAATAATAAATTAAATAGTTGACTTGTATAATAATTGTAAATAATAAAAAAATCCTATTCAGTAATTAATTAGAAATTGGGTCAAATATTAAAGTTACAAAACACTTTTGAGGACTATATCATGTCAACAGGTGATTACTTTAATACACGACTGACTAAATTATCGTAAATTGTTTTAATCTAACCTAAATACAATTTTACAATGCATTCCTGTTCAACATACCACAGACCATATCTGATTGTTATTTTCGTAACATTGAAATCCTGAATCCTAAGCAAGCAGTGGCTGCTGGCAGCCAAATACTGATATATATATATTATAATATGGTACACGGCAGATCAAGAAATGTCAAAATAAAATAAATATACACATTAGTTTACAAACTCGGGCCGGCGAACATGGCCGGAAAAACAATCGTTCTTCTCTGTAATACTCGTCTACCCAACAATCACCGTGCGTAATTCCACCGAACAATAGCGCAAGCTCGTCATTACGTTTCCTCATTAATCCGATATAACACGCGGCCTCGTCACTATTGCATATCACACTGTTGTTACGAAACACATCGAGCGATCTTTCCCACAGAAAAAAAACTAAGATCACCGTCGAACAGACAAAGGGAGGCTGTGACGTAACGGTATTCGGTTATTTTTCTAATCATCGGCGGGAGCGCAAATCGAACGATGCGGTTTGACAAATTGCATCGGAATTATTTGTTGGACTGTGAAATTATCAGGCGGAGTTTAAACAAAGGACCGGGTCGCGGTCTGCTTTGCTTACACCCGTCATCAGTATGTTATTTGTGGGAAATATAGTGGGAAAATTTCCCACTATAATCACGAAAAAAAGTCAACGTTTGTATCAAGAGCGAGTACGCACGAAAGATGTTTTATTGTATGAAAATATTCTTGGTCAAATCGAACGAGGTTAAAGTGTATAAGAACAAAATAAAAGTAAAGATGAAAATATATAATATTATTTATAATTTGAGTATGCAAATCTACTACCGTTCATCATTAAAAGTGGAAGCTTAATGTTAACTATCGCATCCAAGACGGAAAGCAAGAAAGAGGAGGCCTATATTCAACAATGGACGCAGATCAGCAGAAGAAGATTAAAAACTTAAAAGATTCAAGTGCAAGGTGCTGTTAGACTGATGTAATCTAACCATCGCGTCTTAGGACGTGTATCCTTATTATATATTACGTTTCCCCATCTATTTCTATGACTTGGATGTAGCGTCATTTTACAGTAAATTGAGCATCTGTCATTCTGTCATAGATAAGAAAAGTATCATGTTATCTCATCTACGTCTCACGGTCATATCGCGTCGCACTTTATAGTTTCTTTCCTTATCTATCTATGGTAGTACATTATAGGCGAAGCGGCCGATAGTGGCTGCCACGCGGCCCATGGTGACCGCTGCATGGCCAGGTCTTCCGTAGAATCTGTATTTAATCAAAAGTAATATAATTCCACATCGAAATATATATTCTACTGAGATCCTACCGCGCAGTGGCGTCTATCTAAAACTCAAATAACCGTCCCAGGATGGGTTAAAAACTAGTTAACAAGATTAAAATTGAGAAAATAATGTGTGGTTGTTACATATATATTTATAACATTCGATCGGTACCAGAAAAATTATTATAATTAATAATACCTAGTGAAGGTTGCTTTTTTCAGTTGGAACAATCTAAAAATTCTCCGAGGTACTGTAGTTACAAGATCAAACGTTTACTGTGGTTAGGCCTTTCACATACCCTAACTTTAAAATACGCTGGGTCTATAGAACATTTAAGTACTCAACAAAAGTTTCCTTTGAATCCAAATGCCGAACTCCAAGATTGGAAAACAAACATGGCAAAATACCCCGAAAACAACTGAGTAAGAGAACAGGTAAGACATCGCATTCTCTGTATTTCCCCACGAGAGATAGCTATCGGTCAAATATTGACCCGAGAAGAGCAATGAAGATAAGTTTAGTGAACCGTCGCCGGATCGTGAGAACGGGGACATCACGTCTCATAGGAGGAGATCACACCAGCCAGCGAAAGTGCTCCGCGATACACAGATCGAACAGACCTCGTCTCCAATAAGAGGGGGAGCATCTTCGCAGAGGACTTGTGAAATCGAAAACGTGACATGTTCCGACCGAGGGCTGAGGTGACGGTCTGTGGGCGGCCGTGATGCTGCAGCCGCGATATTGTTTATTATATTGTTCCATGAACCGTTCGTATATTAATTAATTAACATAACAAATGAGAAAGTTTACTTAAGTTTTATCTAATTAAAAGTTATACAGCGAGGCAGACAATAGTTTAGACCAAACGATATCTGCTAACATTGGCATTTGAGAGAGGTTGCAGTGAAATTGCGTAGTAGTTCAAGTGAACAAAGAGCGAGAAGTGTGTCACTGTTGTGTTATTACTTAAGCACTTCCGCGATAATGTTGTGATCGGTGACGTTCTGTGCTTTTTGCTGTAATCAAGAAATAAACATTTTAACTTTTAATTAAAATGTGGCAACGTATTCCGTATCTTCACTCGTCACAAAGAACCGTTCGACATGGGCTGGTTTCATCAAACACCCGGTCGTATCATCCAAATACTAATCGGTCCACAACAGTAAACTGCATTAACGATTTTAAACTCGTTTGGTTGCGCAAATGAATTCATCACCGTATAAGTACATAAATTTAGAACACGTGTTGTCTTATCTCCGTGCGATGGTCTGGCGGCTACAAAAAATGTATTATTCCGATAGCCCCGTGATAGGATATGATGATATCAAATTTAAAGACATTTCAAGTATTGTGCATTAGCGAGACATAAAAAAAATATTCAGAGTTAGAAAAATACAGGAAATTGCAAGTTACGAAAGTAGCATGAAAGTGAGAGAAATGGATAGGAGAGGATGGGCGCTGAAGGTGATTATACCTCAGTTACTACTGAAAGTCTGCGAAATGACATCAGAAGGAGTGTGACGGTAGAGAATAATATGAATGGTGCATTGAATGCAGTACTTGCTAATGGAAATTTGTTAGCGGAGTTAAGATGATATCCTGTCTTGCGGTGAAGCCCGAAGCTAGCAAAAGAGGAACGAAAGTTAACTGAGTGCAGCGGAAATGAGGTCACTCAAGCGTTTATGCGTTAAATCAATTTTTTGATAAGGAACGATTAATGAGGAGAGGGTGGCACAAAAGATATATGACGCGAGTGTTGATGGCATTCAAAATAGAGGACGTCCACGAAATACCTGACACGAACATGTAAACCAGATGCTGGAGTACATTCATGTTACAAGTCTCTACAATTGACGAGAATGCATAAGATGTATGAATTATGAACGTGGATGAGGCGAGAGTTATGTTTAAGAGTATGCCGCTTTATCCATTCGACCTACCTCCGAGGAGAAATAGCGAGATGGTAAGTTGCGTACCTATTTAGTTTGTCATAGCATTTTATAATTTTCACGAATATATTGCGCATTCGCTTTCTGAACAAACTGTACAAGCATTCATACTTTCAGCAATATTTGAATATGTCCAAGAACACACAATTACTGGATTTTTACCTATAAATACACTGTTATTAAATAAATACCAGATATCTCAGAGACGAAGCTATTTTATTTTATATTTTTTAAAGGAATGATATATAGAAATATGGGGGTTATTATGGTATATTAAGTGATCATTTAAGCCAGCCGAAGACAAGTCGTAAGCCCTGTAATTACACCCCATATTTCTATATTTAAAAGAAAAATAATAAAATAGCTTGGTCTCTATGAGCTATCTGATATTTATTCATACATTCATTCATAAAATAGCATCTTGCCAAATAAAGTAAACTCGGATGACAACAAATATCTATATAGTTAGTCCGATGGGTTGGTAATCTCATAGACACTATATATGGAATATAAAAGGTAGGAATTTTATGAAAGATAGAAAATTGCTAAGATAACCTTAATACCACAGGTACATGTTTGGATATGTGGGTGAATTGTGGTACATGCACTATATATGAGAATGGTTATTCTTTCACAAACTAAAAAAGGATAGATTGCTCAAAATCGAAGTTTACTTCCAGATACGAAAATATTTTATTATCGAATTAATCAATTAATATTATTTATACTTCACAAGAAACCTAAAATTTTAGCTATCACACCAAGTTATACGATCAAATAATTATTGTATTTATTAATATTGACAAGTATACAATTTATATTTTTAACTTTAAAGGAAAACTCGAATCAAGAAAACGAATGAAAAGAGTAATTTCTAACGCTTTTAATAAAACCAGTCATCGGGGGTTTAAACGTAATCTCTGAAAAATAATAAGATCCGATCACGCGCTGATATACTCGAATAGGTAATTAAGAAATTTTATTCTGGTAAATTAATAAAGTTAGAGCAAAAAAGAATTATTCAGTACTAATGTAAATAGTATTTGCATGAATCAGAGGGTATTCCCACTAACGACGCCGACGCCGATGCCGACGCACCGACGTACGCCGTAAATTTTCCTCCTGGTGGGAGACAAAGGAGATAAGTCCGGCCCACCTCCGTCTGGCTGCTTCCTCCGGCCAGATAACCTCATGCGCAAGGCGATGGGATTCAAATCTATTTATAGTACACAAACAGTTTTCATTTCCAAGTCTAGACTAATTTATACTTTACACTCTGGCGTACGCGGATCGAAGATATCAACAAAGAAAAAATAATAAATAAAATACAAACAAATAAATGCAACGTGAGATTTCATTTTAGGAAATGTCAAACCATCCGCGAACGTCGGTCTAAATAAATAGAGAATATTAATGAAACATATTATAAACTATCTAGATGTTAACTAAACATGAAAAATAAAAATAATAAAAAAGATACTTATCTTGTTATGTTAAATCATTCATCACAATACGTCAAATTGCAAATGGTATAACTAAGGAGTATAATAGATCAATAATGATTTGAAAAATAACAAAAATATTTCATATGCTTTTTATGAAGCTAATCAAATTAAATACCGACCATTGACTATCCAAGAGGCGTATCTTAAATTTGTTGATTTTACAGCAGACGATATATATATTAACAAAAAATTATGTGGAATTTTCATTGTTAAAAAATGATTAAATTACAATCTTACCGATTTCTACGGACATTTTTTGATTTAAAAACAGTATGAGGTGTATTTATTCTATAAATATTACATATTACTCTCATTTGTAAGAATGATAAGTTCGATATAAGGGTGGTTACGTCAAAATGTTTGTATGTAATATTACTTCATTAGAATAAAATTTAGATATGCCTATTTGAATGGATTACGGGCAATGTAACTCAATTGTAGCTCATTCATTATCATAATGTACATAATATTTTAATGTAAGGGAGCTATTTTATCTCAAAATAATAGTTAATTTTTAAAATGTCTGCGCTAACCTTGTGATAAGATTAAATATAAACCGATAGCGAAAAACCGTACCACGCGCGGTCCTCGTCCTTTGTGTGAACTGTAGACGACACTGCGTCTGGTCAGTCCACTAATTACACGGTCGTCACATTGTTAGTGATGCTGCAATAGCACGCAATTCTCCTTAATTGGTGGACGCGCTCTCATGCGTTAGCAAAATAAATAATTCACATACAAATTCAACAGCAGTACATGTTATTATACTTACTTACACATTTGTATAGATACGCAGGACATGAATCACTCGGTATCCGAAAAAAATTATAGCGGAAGCTCAAGCGATAACAATGGGTGGTGCCTATTAGATCAAACGTAATTAATCCTAATTAATAAAACACACTTATAATATTAGTTTTTAAGTTAGTGCAAATCCAAAGGTCGAGGGTTTGATCACCGTCATTATTTATATTATTTAACGTATTTTCATGGCTCACAAAGTATCAATGTAATTTCAAAAGTAAATGTACATTCCCTAACATTATCCAGAAGGAAGTTAAATCAAGTATGTTTATTTATTGATAAAAATTACATAATCTTCAATTAATAGATAATGTAATGAATTATTCTAAAAATAATTATTTTAATTACTGTAAGGAATTATTAAACCGATATGTTAAAAATAATAATTAATTCAACATTACATCATGTCATTAACACTAATTCGCTAGATATTTGAGAAAAAATAATAATTACAACTATACATTTATAAAATAATTTGTAAGGAATATAAACGCTATTACAGACATCAAATAGTTATTAATGTAATATAAAATTCTTGTATTATTCGAGGAAGTAGAAGTATAGGTAGTAAAAACATTCCCTTTTATGTTTTAGTGGAATATATAGCTTGACTCGCTTCGGTGAAACACAATAAATCAGTATCGTAGTAATTCATATTCGCTTCTCCTAAATGGCGTCTTACGTAAGAAAGCGTCTCTTGTATCAATTAACATAATATTATATATATATAATAAAATTCTGTATGCACATATATGATGGACGTAAAAGGCAAAGTGGAGTTTAGACGTAAACCCCCTGTTGGTGTAATGATGAACGATTCGAAGCACATTCATCAGGTCGAGATGTCCTCCCGCATATAAATGAAGATGAATCTATAAAAAGCGTTAATAAAATTGTATTCGGTCTTCCGCCATCTGGCCGGACTGCCAATACCAATTGGAAGTGTTTGGTATTTCATGCATTTTTTACGAGTTAACCCACTGTGCACTGCAAATGCACAAACTAAAAATCGCGAGATATTCATATCAGCACATCAGAATAAAGCAGAGAAAAAACAAAATATTTTGTCAGTGTAAACTGACAGTGCATGTCCACGTGAAATAAAATATTTACGAAATACTTTTAGGAGTCAACTACGACTATTAAAAGTGGCGCTGCTAAATCTAATCATAACATTTAAAATTCAATAGATTACGATTTTTAATTTACTGCCGTACGGTAAAGTTAACGTCAGGCGAAAGGTTGAACGGTCGCCAGGACAAAGAAGAATTCCCTTCGTGTCAATGGAGTTTTTAGACGTCTGCGCTGAGTATTTGCGCAGCATGCACTTTATCGCGAGTGCACATAGCGACGGATCAAAAGATGCATGACTTGCATTTGAATCGCAATGTAAATATACGCTTTGTGAGATAAAATATACGTGGCAGTTGGCAGAGAATAATATTGCCGTTGAGGGTGCGCCGAAACATTAAATACACGTTAACGACAGTAGTTTTAGATACAAACAGTGTAAATATTTCGATAATTACGCGCGGAGGATTATTTTTGGTAACAAAATTGCACTCACCATATGAAAAAAAGAAAACAAAATATATTATGTACAGAAAATTGCGATTGTCGAGTCGATGATCATATTTCAAAAACCCGAGCGCGTTTGTTCATATTATAATAGTCCTTTCAGAAATGTTTGGTAAATATGTAAAACTGGCGCAAACACGCAGGTATAATAAGGCATCGCCAAATTATCGAATTTCGAAATTATTTGTGGGCTGTTGCCCCAAACAACGAGTATATTGAACTATACTCGGGTCCAAAGTATCGGACAACTCTGGTCATAAATCATAAAATCATAAAGTCGGTAGGGATGCACATCGCTGAGGATGCTTTGTCGATAATACGTTACCTGCTTATGAATAGTATACAAAGTACAATGTGAACTTATCTTGGGTAACTTGCATTACTATTTTGTGTAAGAGCAGCATCATGAAGGAAACGTTTTTAGTGTCGTTAGTGTCTAAAGAGATACTAAATACCCATTATAACTTTCCTGTGTACTACAACCATACGCGAACCTCCCATAAAATGTTACGAAATTTTATAACGCGCCATTTTTTACGCAGTTTCGTGACACAATTTATTCGGGAACCCTCCGAAATAACTCACCTATGTAAAAAATTGTTTAGTTGTGTAACAAGGAGGTTTGTAACAAAAAAAAAACCATTACCTCGCGAAGGGAATGGTATCGTGAACGAACGTACGAGCACATAATGACGTAACCCATTAGGAAGGAATAAAACTCGACTTCCTCGGACGGGACGTGGATCAAGATTGACTCGGCGGATCAGCTGATCGGAATTTATCAATGTGACCTTCGTGTCAGACATTCATGGGTACACCGACATGATGTGTAGCGTGTGTTTACGTACTTTATTACGTCTGGTGGAATACGGTTTATGAATATCGATCATGATAGAAAAGCCATGTACATATTGCACAATTTTATGTAGCAGCAAGTTAGGAGATCCGACGATGCACGATGGGATGGGAGAACAAGAGGAATATTATTATATTTATCTCATGTGCCATTCGGTGCCAGCTCGGCAATAATGATTATGTTCTACCAGAATAGCCTAAAATAAATATTAAAAATAAAACATGCTCAGGTCGTTAAAAAATCGTATGACCGGCAATATTTCTTCTAAGTTTAGAAGATCACGGTGACGCATACATAAGTGATGAGAATTAAGATGAGAGATTATCAAGGAAAGCTGCACACTTCGGACACATTCTACAACTCATTGTGTAGGTGGAGATACACGGCAGCAGAGCAGAAGAGTAGTGTACCTTAAAAGATATTATTTAACATGTGTAACTTCAGAAAGTGGTTCAATTCCCAAAATATTGGTGATCGTATACGGGATAAATCAACGTACTGCAACATGGTTGCTAATCTTCAATAAAGGCGGCACACGAAGAAGAAATATTTCTCATAATTATGTGCGCGCTATATTTTTTTGTGTGGGCTGGCAAATTGATTTTTCTAGCGCACAAGCTTTTGCTGCGATAGCAGATCGTATTCGTGCGCGCACACGCTCACCTTCGAGGGAATATTGGTGACAGGTAGAGTTTTTGAATAAGGACATTTTGTATTTAATTTTATTATTACTGACCGCTAACCCTTTGGTCTATCTCCCTTCATCCCCTTATCAACGGCGCCCTCGGGGCCGTAAGCCATTACCCATCACGCCGTCCTATCCTCGCGTGCGTTCTGCGTTTATCTAAATCGCCGCTGCGAGAGGCGCGCGCTATCTTCCCCACCGGAGGCTGCAATAACTTCAAAGGATTGAAGATAACCACACAGCACAGCACGGCACGGGTTCGGGTTTCATAACTCGACAAGGACAATGCGGGAGCACATTATTTTTCATTTACTCATACCATGCAATGTTTGTGATAAAAATCTGTTGAATTACGCTAAATTCAATACATGAAAATGAAAAACTAGCACTACGGTGCAGTGCAGATATGTCAAAAAGGTCGCAATTTATTTGCTAGATAAATTATTAGGCTGTTCCGAATATAATGGCTTATTTTATGGTTTAAATTTAAGGTAAAAATCAACATCAACATAACTTTAAGAGTAAATATACTTTACTGATCAAAATAAAAGTCACAAGTCGTTCAACTTATTTTTGCCAACGAATTACAAATTTATTTACTCAGGGATGTTTAGAATACAATAATTCTTCAGAGGCTTTTTCTGCTGTCTATCTATTATTGAATTGTTTGCCGTTAATAGTTATCGAGGTGCTTGAAAAGGTGAAAGTTGTCGTGAAGCGAGATGTGTACTCTTCTGCTACTCAGTGCTGGTTGTATTTCCTTCCAAAGCTTTCATTTTCAATATTTCATTCGTCGTTTTCAACAGAAACAGAACGTCTTCGACTTTCTTCTTCTTTAAAAGTTGCGTCTTCGTTTCTAAACTTTTAGAACCATAGCCGCACTCTTTGATCAAAAGTGGTCCTTGCGGTTTGAGATGCATATTGGCCAAAAAAACGTAATTCATTATTTTTCAATCCCATTTCTGAAGAATCAAATGCCTGACGGTGGATTGCTAACAACTGTCGAACAAAAATAAATATTTTTTAGTAAAGAACGTTCAAAATAATACAAAATTCAAATCAGCCATTACGTTCGAAACAAAATTAAAAAAATATACATAACAATTTTGTGAAAACGAATGAAAAAAGTTTCGGTATGTGTAGTGGATACCGGTCGCTCGAGAGCGAGCTGATTTTTCGAGATGTTCGTGGGATGTGAATCTGAATCTTTAAAATGAGGATTTACCCCATTATTCCCAACAATTCCTCTCACGCACATCGCGCCCCGAGGGTAACAGGGGGTTTATGTAATTGTTTATTTATCAGTGTTTATGATACAAATAAATACAGATGGGCCAAAATAAACTATACTTGATAAGATGAGTAATGATGAATATTCTAAAATGATTGAATTAATATTAGGAAAGAGAACTATTGTAGCAGCTTTCTACATTCTAGATATACGCCTACAGCAAACTGATTAAGTTTCATAAATTCGATTATCGATGGGTGCAATCACAAAATGATGACAAAATTGATACACTGTAATTAGAATAAATAAATAATTTAATTAAATATCAACTTCAATATGAACTTTTTCTGCTGTATAGTATTAAAGATGA
This sequence comes from Eubasilissa splendida, assembly GCA_031772225.1. Taxonomy (NCBI): domain Eukaryota; kingdom Metazoa; phylum Arthropoda; class Insecta; order Trichoptera; family Phryganeidae; genus Eubasilissa; species Eubasilissa splendida. The sequence goes on from CM062850.1 coordinate 34,727,989, forward strand.
CAAAAATAATAATCTATAAGCAATACGAGTATAGTAGAGATTATTCCAACACAGAAGGACAAAATAAATATCTGATAAAACATACAGATTGCGTATAGAATACATTAATATCATTAAGCCAAATTTGTGGATAAGAGCCCCAGAATCAAGAAAGACCACTATAGGGAGCTTATCTTGTAACTGGAGCGAGAAACGAGAAAATAGGTCGCTATGGAACCGAGGCCGAGTGTATTTAAATGGAAAACGACTCAAGTTAAGACTCAATTCTGAAACGTGGTCGTACCTACATACATTGCCGTGGATGATTTGATAAATGTCGTAAGATGTATATAAACACGGGAAAATTGAAAAATTTATGATACAATAAAAAATATTATGTAAAATACACAGCAAAAATATCATCATCAAATTTAGCGAAATAATTATCAAAATATTAACTTGTATAAATAGGCTTGTAGCCGAGCGCTCGCTGGACCAAACCGTTCATCCGAGTAGAAGATTCTTATAATATTGGTATTAGATATCTTTGGTACTAGATATCAAAGAGAAATAAGTACCAAACTGTAGCATTTACTAGGCATTTGAATTAAGGCTTAACCTAATAATATTATCATCAACGTTCTCCCAGCCCTAGGATTATCATTGTTTTATTAATCAAGGAGAACTACAATACCGAAATATTTAATAAATTGTTTTCACACGGACGAAATACACAATACTAATTTAGGACTCAACAGTATGGATCGAGGACATTAGAATTTATTGTTCCCACATTGAATAATAGATTATCAGTTTCTTTACTGAAATTTTATAAATTGTAAGATGTATCTTAATAACTGCATTAATTGAACTTCAATCAAGCATCTAGAGAGAAGCTTTGTAGGTTTTAGCTATTGTGTTAAAAAAATACCATTATTTACAACAATGTATAATCATAGTAACGTGATTACTCGATTTGCTTTGAATGCGGATTTAATGAAAAATAATAATAATCTAACAATCATGACAAATAGCCCACCCATTGCGCATGTCTCGTTCAGCCTCCCGGAGGAATTTGCACGCGTCGCGTTAAAGCACCCGTGAAATTGCAACGGCAGTAAAACACGGAGCATCCTCCTCGCGGTTACCCTCGGCGCGTGCTGCGATCCTGGACGTTCACCGACGCTCACTTCGGTGAGGATAACCCGGGGCGCAGTCGGACGCTGGACAACACGGGAATCAGCGCGCGCGGGCTCAATCGAGATAACACGCTTTATAACTGAAAAATATTTGCACGCGAGCACTATCACTTGTAGCACGTGATGCCGGTGGTCCGTCGAGGGATATTCAAAATATTATCTACGCTTAAAAATAATCACAAAGGACAAAACGAGAGGCACCAGGAGCCTTCTTGGGTCCCTAAGAAATCCTGAGACAAATATCTTCAGACACATGTCAATCAGCTAAATGACATGCGGTAGAAAAACGAAATTAAGTGCGAAAATTACTCGCACAAGATGTAGTCGGAATTTAAAGCAATCGCGTCTAGAATGTCAAAGAAGATTACATATTTGCACAGATTCCGAAAGCTGCAACACACTTTGAACGCATACTTGGCGGTTACCGCTATTTCTGCGTAAGTAATTATTGCGTTCTTCGCGCAGCGCAATTATTGGATTTTCCTTTTAAATAGTGTATTCTGAGTAATCTATTCTAACCTAATTCTTTTGGAATTAAAACATTATAATTTTACTAATTTCGAAGTAAAAAAATGTTCTTGGAAAAGAGCGCGAAAAACCGACATATTGTTTTGCTTGTATAAATATTGGTGTATTTATTATATGGTATTTAAAAAAAAAAACTCAATAAATTTGTAGAATATTTTTATGTGAATGTTATATTTCTGGGACATGGTATCTAGTTTTTTTTAATCAAAACCAGATTTCAATGATTTTTGTATAAGTAAAAAAAAAATTGTATACGATCTGATTTATCAAATTGAATTTAAGTACCTACTATTGGCAGATTTACTTACATTTTATTGCATTATTAAAATATATAGAAACTAAAGAGTAATTCGTATAAAATCATTTATGATCTTATCAATCACCATATTTGGTGTACGAGATATTATAACCTGAACCAACAAATATATGATTTCAATCATATTTAAAAATATATTGTATATATATATGTATATAGATCTGTGTCCGGCATTGCCCGGAACTCTAGAAGGGAGTGGTGAGGGAAGGAACTGCCATTGTTTTGCGCATGCTCTAAAGAGTAACGATGTCTGCAATATTTAGTCCAAGCATGGGAGTGCGAGATGTCCGAGGTAGTGCGGGATAACTATACATTCCTAACGGTCCTATAGTGCAACTGAGCAAAATTTTGAAAGAATGGCATTTAATACATAGAGTGGGGGGGGGGGGTGGCAAGGGGAAGAGGAGAGGTGTAAAAGCTCGAAATTAAAGTTTTACAAATAATAAATTTGAGTTTCATATAAGTTCAGATAATTCAATGACTGTTGTCAGTGTATATAGTTTATAATAACGGTTTAAACGCGTATTATTTGATAAAGGAAAATATATTCAAACCAAACATCTCAATAAACAATTGATCAGATAATCCAAAAATAACCGGTTGAAGAAAGACAAGTTTAATCCATTAAATAGACCCGTTCTATAATAATATTAATATTTAGAGACGTGTTAAAAAAAGTGTCTAGCTGGTAGTTTCAACCCGGTGTGTTCTAGTTGCGTAAAGCAATCAATTCAATGATTAGTAACTGTTAAGCCTAGCATTTAAAAAGAATGAAGCAACGCTCAGTAATAAATCGGAACAGTCGAGGCGAAGCGCGCACACGCCGTGTAGAGTAGCGAGTATCGGGGAATATCCATTCAATTAAGAATTGAATCTCGTTAAGAAGCCATTCCGGCAAATATATCCGCGGAAAATTGGCGAACATTTAAAACCGATTTTCAGTAACCATTCTTTAAATCGATTGCTAAACAAGATTTTATATATATTTTTTTAATGTACAAACTTTACGAAACAATATGCGAATATTCTTAGTTTGCCCGAGTGTAGTAGACATTTAAATTGTGACCCTAAAAGAACTAGGAAAAACTAACAAAACTTTGCATAAAGCATTTTGATTGATTTAAGGTCGACCAGTTTCGATACCATTGTACCTTTATCATGACGGACGCACATTAACTAATCCATAAAATAAAATATGCAAAGAAATCAATTGCCGGGCGGGGGCGTGGCTTCAGTCGTGACTTGCATTATGTCGAATTGAATGCACACGCACGATTTTTTCCACACGCTCAACAGACTTCTTCACTACTCAGCTTTCTTATGTCGCACCGTGACCTTTCCAGGCAAATTACCAATACACTGGAGTGAAATCGTATCAAAGTCGATTCAGCCGCACTCGTGTTTTAAGGAAATAAACAGGTAAAACACATACATACAAACATATAGTGACACCTCGATCGATCGTTCCTCGAATAACCCTCATGTATCGTTTATTTCTTCAAGTCTCGAAATAATTTCATACAAAACAACCAAAAATTGATCGCATGGATCGTTCCTCTATGTAAAAACAATGTAGATGGCATTCAAATAATGGAATGATAGATGTATTAATTTGAAAAAATGTAACATATAGGTTCGAAAATTTGTCATCAAAAATACTGTCGTTGGGAATGCACCGTCCCCAGATTGGATTGAAAAGAGATCCAGGTTCGAATCTCGGTGGCGCAACAACAATATTTTTCGATAAAATTGATTTTATATGTATATCTTTCTAATTAATATATTTAATTCATATTTAACATTTAATTAACATTCATTTACATGTGAAATATGTATCTTGTTTAGAATATGCATTAAACATTTATGAAAGAAAAATATAACTTTTCTATATCCCGCATTCATAATTTATTTCAATAGGTCCCTTCAAAAACGATACACAGAGGTTTCACTGTATCTGCATCTACAAATATCGATAATTAAAAGAAAAACTACAATTATTCCATAAAATGTTTTTAATGTTATGAAAATACAATGCTAGCATGTACTTACCTATGACATATTAAGTATTTTGCATCACATTGACTTAACTAAATTTAGGGATATTTTTTCCGAATTTTTCTGCCGTGGGTCTACAAGGTCTGCATGCGTGTATTCAATATTTTTAATACAATATAGCCGTAGAAAATGTTAATTTCTTTCGGAATTTTTAATCTCACTAATGCAATGATAAATAATCAAAACCTATGCTGCACCGCACAGGATTAAAATCACAAAGAGATTATTTTGCAAGATTAACTGTGTGTCTTATTTTAATCGGAAAATTGATTAACAATTTTCAGTAAAGATTTTCTTGAATTTGCCGGTAATAACGGTGGAAACAAATACGTATTTACATTTGTGAAACTAGACACCGACACATTTCTAAGTATGAAGAAAATAATTTAAAAAATGTCCGTGTACTTTAACCGCTCAGAACCATTGTTAGTGGCGCAAGCGAATATTTCTTAGAATGGCAAAAAACTGCAACAGAGTACGAAGTGTTTACAGCAGGTGTGATGACGGTGATGTCACCACCTGCTTGTCTACGGTGCCGATGGCAAAATAAATATATGTCTAAAAAAATTAATAATGTGTCAAAATAAAAAGCATCCAACCGACGGTCATGAGCACACAAGCTGATACCGGCCGAGCAAAAGGTCAACGATAGGTGCATGTAGTTGAATGTTGGATTGGCATAATAATTCCCATATCAATAAATACATTTGTCAAGAATACTTGTGTACGTATATTGAATAAATTCTTAGAGAAAAAAGATCGTTAAGGTTCAGGTAAAAATTTGAATAATGTAAAAGCTTGCCCTATAGAGAAAAACTTGTGTAAAAATGTTTATAGCAACAGTGGAAATTTATGTTGCAGCTCTATGAAAAATTTGAGATTCTGTTTACTTAATATTTGGCTCTTCTTACTAGAAAGTCCTAGAAGAATATAAACCTAGCGTGCCATAGGAACGAAATATGATCAATCATTTTGTATAGCTGATCCAATGGAATGGGTGTGTTGGAATCAGAGTAGGATGTATAGTCTACTAATATCTAAATATTTGAATGGAGTTAGTAACCTGAGCTAAATATTATTATTGCACGTGGACGGATAGCAACGGCGAGAGGATCCGGTTTCCTATAAAAATGTTAAGTTTTCTATTGTAGGTACACAACCCCATCAATATCTAGAATAGCCATGATGAAGCAATATAATTGGTCCACATTACATTTGTGATGACATTATCAGTTAATCCTCAACGATTATGCGAAGAATCCGTAAATAAGACCAAGATTGTATTCGAAATGATGTATGACACTAGAGGGGATAATAGTGTATTGAAACACTTTCTGAATTACTGCTAATAAATCAGCTAACCAGATAGTTCAAACCGGGCTAGGCGGCGAACCAGTTCGAATCTCATTAGCCTCGGGCAGACAAGTGTCGGCCGATAGTTCTGGCCTTCCAGAGTGGCCGGCAGAGATGGTGATAGGAGAATGCAAGTCAGGTGCAGCGGGTGACCACTGCGACTGTAGGTGGTGCAGTCAAAGACAGGCAGGCGGACGCGGTTAGGCAATCGAAGATACGTAATCAATCTTATTGCAAAATCAAGTCCTTGGAAGCGTTAAGAAGTTAAGGTCTCTCTCAAGAAATTGTAAGAAAATGATATCCACGCTTAGTGAGCCATAATATTAATGTATGTTAACAGTTATTTATAATATATACAATTTTATAACGTAGACGACGTTTTACTTGATTTTTGGTTTGTGTCCAGGATGAAAAAAGTTACATTATATTTTTTAAATGTGAAAGAGAATTTACAAATTCTGATGGCACGTTATATTTACGTAAATTTTTATTTCGTTTCGTAACAATTCCGTGAACATTGACAGGCTACATCTAATTCCAGTGAAAGTGCTACAATAATTTGAAAACTACTAGTAATATATGTGATATGTGTAAGCACCTTTATAAACTTAAATAAAAATAAAACGGAACCTACTTATATAATATATATTGTACTTATTATAATAAAATCAAAACACACGCCAAGTACACACACACTCATGATCCCCATATATGTATTCCCTTTTTTTAAATATTAAAATAAATGCGTCGCTCGGAAGAATGCAAGAACCGATGGTTGGTTTCTATTTTATTTTAGTTTCAGAGCCTAATATGCCTAACATTCATTTCAAGTGAGTTCTTATGTTTTCAATTTTAAAATACTCACGTCACTTTTTATTATTTAATAATTGCTCATCCTACGTTTAATGCTTTAATTTGTACCGTTCTCCGCGAACATGTACATCTACTTGAGACAATTTTGTAAATAAGACAAAAATTGGGTTATCAATTAAGATCCGTACCAAACGTGGCACGTGTGTGCCGCGGCCCACTAATACGACAAAGAATATGTTTATTCAGCGGGTATCCCACTAAAACTTATCTTGAAAACTGTGTAACTCTTTTACTCACAGATCCTGGGATCGATTTAAAAAAAAATGTTTTCGTTGAGTATCGGCCCTGCTACGTTTTACACGCTAAGCGAGCGCTTTACCATCATGGTATTCTACCATTAGACTGTGGTATCAAATTGGCATATAATATAACATATAATGCTGAATTTTTGAGGTAGAATTTAATTCATATTTTGATATACCTTTTTATTTGTACATTCTTAATATGTATCAAATTTGAATACTAATATGTAGGTATATACATGATGTACCAAACCTAGTCCACAATATTTTATGGGTGGATATTTGACTAAATTACGAGTTGAAAATGGTAAAGGAATACGTGCTAATTCTGCACCGTTACGAAAAATATTATAGTTAGAAATTTTTATAAAATCATGTTAAGCTTTAAGTCTACGTACTTTGAAATTTATCTATTATCTATATATATCTTTGCATCAGGCCCTAAATCATCCAACAAAAAATAGTTTGGCCGCTCTAAATTCGATGACCTTTAATTTTTTGGATTCAATATATAATTTGGAATGAATAAAGTATTTCAATTAATCTAAATAATCACATAATTACGATTATTAATTTTTTTTTTAATGCTAAGATTAGGCACATATTTATTGAACATTTTCGACTCGTAATTTACTCAGGTACATCCTAATGATGGTTAAATCGAAATAGATATTTAAACCGTTATTATGATTGTGTAACGATGATTGATAACTGATTTTTCGTAATTCTTCAAGCAATGACAGCTAGATATACTAGAAAGTAAACCTCCAACAGTAAAATCCTAATTACCAATCATCGTTAGATCTCAGTTACCAATCATCGCCACAATCACGTAACGGTTTACTATCACTAGTATTTCCACCCATAAAATATTGTGGACTAGGTCTTTTACACCCTGCATATTTAAATGGTTATACTCCTGGTGAACTTTGTAATGAGCTTAATTATAAAAGAGCTAAAGAAATTTAATTGTAAAATTTTCATGCCTTATTCGCATCTGTGGGCGGTGCAATAGTTAGTATTCCCGGCTGCGAGCGACCCGAGGTTCCAGGGTCCAGATAAATATTTATTTGTATATGATTTATTAAATTAAATTTATGAATATTTTTTTCGAACCTGCAAAATATATTCTATGCAGAGGTGGTGGTGGTATGACACATTGAAAGCGTTTTTAAATTTACTATTATACAATTCTCAAGAATATTAAGTCTGTTGAGAAATGGCATCCACATTATGTAAATGTGATTCTGAATATGGTAGAAGATCTCTATCTAAACCAATAACACTATGGATTTAAATGCAGTACGTATTATAAATATATCCGTAGACATGACAAGTTAATTGAATATCATCGCAGTATTTGTGTGATAGTTTTATTAAATTATCAATGACGCCCCGGGCGCAAATTCTAAACGCTTTTGAGTGTAGCTTTTTATGTCGCCGATTTTAGATTCAAGCATTTATTAATGAATAATAATATTACACGGAACGAAACGTTGCACAAGCCGCCGTCAGTTGCTCAACAGCTAAATACCAAAGCACTGAATTGAGATTACGAAAAACCTACCCATGTCTAATAAATTCATTATCCACTCGATGTGTATGTACGTTGCGGGCAAAGTTTAGAAGACTAACAATGGCATTCTAAACAATCAATATATATTTGGCAAAATACATGGCATAAATATATTAACTGACTTTTCCGAGACATACCCTTATACAAATTAAGTAAATATTTTATAACACAATTTATATATTTTCAAACATACAATACCATAATCTATTTCTTAACATAATTACTTCCTACATTTAAGCATTTATCAAACCTGTTCACGAGCTTCGTAGCTGTTGTAGTCATCCACATTTAGTTTATTTAAAAAAATGTGATTATGTGTAGAAGTAGTTTACGGTAAAAAGTAAAAAAAAAGTGTTTAATATTTTCTGGATTACATCCGTACATAAGTGATATGATTTAAATAGAAAATTATTTTCTCTTCCACTATATTGGTATTTTTTTTCAAGAAGAGATGCTTGCTTATGCAAGCGCCAATCCAGAATTAAATTGGCCTTTCAGTTATATAATTAGCATTTACTTAATCTAATCTATCTTTTACTCGGGCAAAGAATTAGCCACCTGTCCAAAATGATTTTTAATCACAAGGTTACTCAACTCGCCATACATACATACTCGTACTTGAATAATCACGACTGAACAAATAGCTTCACAAAAATTACCCAAGTAAATAAATATTAAAAAAAAACATGGAAAGCCATCACGTCAAAATTTGAAATATTTCGGATAGAGTATAATTTCTGAATTTAACTAACTTGTGTAGAAGAACTTTGAGTGATTTAAAGTATTTTATACAAAATAATTGACAAGCTGGACGACTTAATTTAATTAATAATTAAAACAAATTATTAGATATATTAAATCGCCAGTCCAATGGATATTTCACAGGCTCGGGTACAAATTCGGTCGTGACGATATTTTCTTCAATTTTGATTTTGAAGCTATATTGTAACAATAGTGTGATTGATTGAGGTATTAAGGCCATTCTAATTTTATTATTGCTATTCTATTCACATGATTATTATATGCTAAATATCAATGATAGTAAATTGAAATCGAGAGAAAAAACATAAAAACGAGTATATTTAATAAATAAATAAATATTTATTAACGATTAAGATCAATATTATATATATATACATACGAGTACCATAAAAAAAATATTTTATGAATAAATTAAAATAGAATGATAAGAACATCGTATATATTATTTTTATTACCAGCTTTCTATGCTTTGCCGGTAACATACGTATACTGTTCGCAAGTGACGAGCTCCAACCCAACGGCGTGTAGAAAGGCACGAGACATTTGTCAGAGTTATATTTCGAGAGCAGTGATTGAAAAAAACTCCGCGCGCAGAGTGCCAAGTTTGGAACCGTACACGGGGAGCTGTTGTGACGTAGCAAGGCAGCTGCGCAACGCCACGCAGTCTGCCTGCGCTCCTCGATCGAAAGATGAGGAATGCAACGAGTAAAAACCTTCGGTGGTTCAAAACCTGAAGCGGAATTCTGTCACGTGGGCAGCATAATAATATTAATTATTGTCAATATGGCAAACATAGCCATGTGTAAATACCGAAGCCAGTAAAACGTTTGAAAAACAATACTGGGAAAAATAAGGTATATAAAGTACGTACGTAAGATTACATGCGAGGAAAATTATAAGCGGAAAAAGAATATTATTTTCTTTAATCTCACGTTACAATCAAACGTTTGGGTTTTTTGTTATGATGTTCCGTTAAAATATTTAAAAAAAAATTATTTGGTACCTACTTATCTACCTTTATGTAACTGAATTTAAATCAATGAGAGGATAACTATTTTTAAAATTAAATATAGTGAGCGGTCGAATAACAAGTAATAATAAATAACTCAATACTATTTATATATTTTTTGTATGAACATAGAATACACATCACATTAATATCCTTAATATTTTAAATCTAGGCTAGGACCAAGTTGCTGGTCTCCCGGGACGAGGACTTTACCATAAACAAGTGTCTTACAACCAGAAACAGAGAAATACATAAATTTTAAATAATATCAATATTAATATATTGTCTGGTACTTAAGATGATTAAGGTACTTTTTTGCGGTAAAATTAAATAGATTTTTAAAATATTTATTGTATTTAACTCACTTCACACAGTCCAAACCGTTGTACACTAAAAGTGACGTAATGTGAATAAAAATTATGCGCGCGGTCGTAGAAAATTTCAGATTGACCATAAAAACATTTTTTTCTTTATAAGTCAGTCAAAAGAAGATGTTTTAAAAGGCTCCCATCATCTCAAGTATGACATGTGGGCACTTGCAGTAATTGCCTCCCACACGTCGTCTGGAACACATGCATATCTACTATACGCATACATACAGACAACGTGAAATTATGGGAGGAAGGAGGCGAGAACGATGCAGTATCGTTCTTGGAAGAAAAAAGATGAATAATGCTGGCTATGGCAAAGTTAATGAGGAAATACACATATTGCTCTTTATAAACTGAATTCTGTCTTGAGTAAACAAATATTATGTATAGAAAACGGCTACGATTGAACTCAAGAGAATGTTGACAAAATATAAGGATCCCTTGTTAACACAATTGTTAAGACCAACATTTCAAAAAAAAAATATATATATATATTAACATGATTATGGTGGGTGATTTTCATTATAGCGGACATTTTGTTTCATATTTTAAGTCATGGTGTATGACTTCCATTTTTTTTTTTTATTTCATCAGTCTTGATGATGGCGACGAATCTCGAAACTTCGACAACGACAAAAGTAGACACACTACAGTTTACCCATAAAAACAAGGCAGCGGCAAAAGAGGAACGAAAGTAGACTGAATAGCATGGAAATGAGGTCGCTCAGGCAATATAGCAAATTCATTTATGTTTATAATAGAATAAATAATGAACAAATTTGGAGTTAATGTAAAGCCAGTCTTAGCATTTTAAACAGGATTGTGAATGAGTCGTTCAAGTGGTATAGTCACATGGAACGAATGAATGAGGAAAATATTGTAAAAAGATAAATAACGCGAGTGTTGATGACACCAGAAAAGAAGATGGGCACGATTAGGTAAACCAGATACTGGAAGATGGTTATAAATATTTAATCCATAAATTCCATCTATTTGTTAATGTATTAAATTATTAATGTATCAATTAGTATATAATAAAAAATGTTATGATTATTTTGTCTTAGATTTTTTTTAAATAGTCTAATGTCGTAGTACAAATCTTTTACAAATATACCCTTGAGATCAAGGTGATCAGAAAATCGATACTATCAATTTTCATCAACAGATGTATACAACACGCGACTGAGCGTTATTTATGAAAAGTCGAAATGAAACGAGATGAACATCGTGTGGAATAAATAAACATTACAAGATTGTACGTGGAACGAAACGGCTCATTGATGACCATATAAGGCAGTAAGATAAATGCAATCTCGTTACTGATAAAATTTATATGAAAGTGGTAGTAGGCGGTCAGTAAATGTGCGTACATATTAATTACTAACAAACGTGTAGAAACGAGACATGAAATAGAAATATATCGAAAAAAATTAAAATAAATTTTATAGAAAAACTTTTATTGTTTGTTAATTAAATTAATTACCTAAATATTTATAACATTAGTGTAGGTATACATACGGTGGTAATAATTATATTAACTTCGTTTCTAAAATGTTATGTCAAATTCTCGAAAAAATCTGGTTCGAATGATGTGTGATCGATCCACGGTTTCAAATTCTCTATATTTTCTCATCGATTTCTTTTAAATTTTAAAGTAGTTAATTATATATATATTTCCCATTTCCTAAACTATGTATGTTAAACTAAATGTTATACTTTTAGTGTATTCAAATAATTTAATAAATGATTAAAATTGTGTATATTTAATGAATAAACATTCATCTACATAAAAAAAGGCTTAAGCTCAAAGCCCATTATGTGTATTGATCTATGAATTAATAAATAAGTCATTATAATTGTCATGAATTTTGCGAGTGAAAAAAAATGTAATTTGCTATCAGAAGTTGATTTATTTTAAATTCACGCTTTTCTTTTTAACTATTTTTAAACTAATATTAATACTGGCAATCAATCCCACTAGCATTTTCAGCATAGATTAGAGTCGCGATACTCTCCTTTTTAGACGTATTAGCAACTACTTAACATTCCCGCATCGCCAGTAACCGTAACCTAAAACACATTCGATGTTAAGAGTGTCATAGCCACTTATTTTTTCACAAGCTTTGAGAGGATTAGGTACAAACTCATAAAACAAACAAAAAATTACAAAATAAAAAAACGAATAAATTAAAATCGAATCATACGACACAAAGATATTAAAAATAAATAATTAGACAAAATAATAAGTTTTTATCTATGCGTGTATTTTTAATTTCAATATATATTGCTTCCCAAAGAAGATACCATAGGTATCGAATCATGTAGAATAATCAATAAATAGTGGTTTAAACAAAGTATTTTGTCTAATTATTTATATAAAATGAGGCCACAAAGTAATTTTGCAAATACTGAAGAAGATATTAAAAATAATTTGACGAAGCATCAAAAAGAGGTAAAATCAAAGTGTCTGTAGCCGATGGAAGTTTCAATAATAATAAATAGATAGCTAGACTCGAATAGACCGGCCATAAAAATGTTTTGCATTGGCCATATTGCAAATTCACTTCAATTACTGGCGGAACATCGGCCAGTAACGCGCGTCCGATACCAGAATGCTAATAGAGCATCAGGAGGCATCGCTTATCATTTATAAATTGCCTTTCCTACGGGTTCCACAAAGCAAGCAAATTTAATTTAATTAGCAATCATTGGATGCTGCAATTCTTGATTACATTAAGGAAAGGGATTGTCTGGTAACGGTACCTTAATTATTTATTCAATTAAATCGCATTTAATGATCGTTTAGAAAGTTGTCTATGCAACAGAATCAACTGAGATATAAACAAATACAATCCTGCGTACGCGGAATTTTCTACGCCACGTATGTTAGTATAATATAATGAAAGATTAACTTGATGTTCTTCATGTGGTTGGTAAGCTAAATATATTGTCGTGTAAAGTATACCGTAGTACAAATGCCAGCTATATAAATTTCCACTCGTGTAAATATTTTGTTGTATAAATGTTATAGAAAATTCCTGGAATTCTGCGGTACGTGCTGAGCACAAACAAGTTGAACTTCTTCACATTTTCAATTTTGATTTTCATCCTGAATTATATTTTTATTCAAGAATTTATATATATTTTTTTATTGTTTTACAAAAAAAAATGGAACAGCGATTAATTTCAATAAAGTCAATACGTCAGAATTTGATACGGTACTGGGACAAGAGGCCGGCACAGACCGGTAGAGATCCATCGGTAGGTGTGAAGAACTTTTGTCCCCATGAACGAGTTTTAGTCGTGTGAGAATAATATTTTGGTGCCGGAAAATAAGTATAACATCATTTTTGTGGAGAAGCTGTTGAGAACATTATTTAACTCGTTAGATGGAGCAACGGGGTGCAAGGAAACATTATTACTTGAAAAATGTTCTTAGGTTTTCTGGCCGACGTTTCACATCAGCCCTGATGATGGACCCTGCAAATGGATCCGAAACGTCGGCCAGAAAGGTCAGATATACACGACATTATTACTTGAAACTACAATTGAAATCTAAAATCAACGGTACATCTGCGAAAATACGTGTTTAATTAAAATGACTAAAATCAATTTAATCGAGTAAGTTAAGAATAATCGTAATGATTGTAAATATTCCATCTTCATACTTACATTTACTTAGTGGTGCATGATACATGAAATATTTTCTAGATCATTCGGACTTCAAGACTTGACACATCACGAGAATCAAGGATACACGAAAAAAATTATAATTGAAGCGTTAAAATAAACACGCACAATATTTTTTAAATATATTTTTGAAAAACACCTTTAAAAGCAACTCTACGACGAATCAAACATGATGTTTATCTTAAAAGACATTCAGGCGAGAGTATTTGAAATTAATAATAAATTGTGTTTGCAGTTAGATATTATATATATAATTACCAGGCATATTGGGCTTTCACAATTCTCGACTCAACTCGGAATATTTCACTCCGATCCGGTCGTGACCTGTCTGCTATAATGTGAAGGCACGACTCGCGCACACGCGGGATGTGCAATATGTCACACGAGCCAATGGTAGGAAGCTAGTTGGGAATTAAAAATTGCCAACACGGTAAATGGCTTTCTATCTGGCGTATCATGAAGAACAGTAATTTTGAAAGGGCAACCGGGAGAAGCTACGGTAGGCATAGTCTTGCCAGCTTGATCACCGGTTTCGGCGCACGAGTCATAATGCACCAACTGAAACCGGCAATTTTTTAATGTAACTCGCCGCGTCACTGCCAAATAAACCAATTAAAAGTTATTCAAACATTTTTGAGTAATACACATTGAGTAACACTGAAACTGTCGAACGGTGCGCCCTGGGTCGTGAAATTTCCACAGCTTATTCTGAATAGAATTTTCAGGTCAACGCGACTATTTTTAGCTAACAGCGTTATTTCCATTATCAGCCATGGTATTTTCAAAAATATGTATTTTACTATCAAAATAAAATAAGAAAGGACGGCATATTGTTTGTTCCATTTTTTCAATTGTTCTAAATTTCTCCTAGAAAAAAGAGTGTTAAAAACCAAATAGATCCGGGTAAAATCTCAAAGAACAAATGGACAAATTTATTATGAGAGAAAAACGTCAAAAATAATTTTCGCAGTCATACTTAGTTTATAGTTTTCATCAATAACATTTTTAGATTTGGACTAAGGTTTGTCACTATTGCACGAATTTGTCACTATTGCCGAAGAAACTAATGAAAGCCGAACGACAGATCACCAATGAACTCAAAATTGAAACGAATTACGATCCTGAATTTGATTATTCAAACTTTCCTCCGATTGTTATTAGAAGCGAGGATGTCGTTGAAGTGCTCTTTTTGCGATGCTAAAGTTTGAAGCTAAAGAAGGCGAGATAGCAGCGAGCCAGCATTATGCCGTCCCGCTGGAAATATTTCGTTGCCAGAGCATCTGGAATTGACGGAACCATTGTACAGCATTGGCAGAAGCAGAAACCAAAAATATGTGCTGCAAAGTGTTGAATAAACAGTAAATTATTTTATCCTGCATTTATTATTTTTAACATGTGAAACAGTTAATATTGAGCGGGTTACACCTAGGTATCAGTGGCGGTCGATGACTTTTTGTAAAAGGGATGCTGGATAAGTTTATACCTACTATCAAATATACAAATCACGAACAACTATTGACAAAAGTAATCTTTTAAATTAATTCTATAAATCCTTTACACTCCGCAACATCAATTACAAATCTATTTTTATTTTATTTAAATGATGAATTAAATAGATAATCGAAAGATATTCAATGTTTCAATAATTCGGCTTCAAGTATTCAAGCCAAACTGTCAAAAATGCGTCACACAAACAAATTCTTCAAAACAATCCGCTCGCTTCGTAATACGAGTATGTATATTATTCTGTGTATACCCATAAGCATTAAAGTCGTTTTTTGTACATTGGATTCTGTTAACGAATGCGTATACAGTATTCGCAGACCTTGACAGGCAGAACTGAATGCGCATGCGTGAAAGTCGAATACTTTCAAACTTCATGGATACGGAACGAATGATAGAATCCACTGTTGCTAGTATCTGTGTGTTTAGTGTAGATATTCGAGCGTTGAGAATGTATATGTATTTTGACTCGCTTGTTTCGGCTAGAAACAAAATGTCCAAAGCTTTATGACTTTAGAACACAGGGGATGCGGTGCATCCAAAGCATGTATGAAGTGACCGCGCCTGCTAGGTATATAATAAGTTTTACTATCAATATCGACACATGACCATTGTATAAAAATTCTAGAAATTGTCATTTTCTGCGGCTACCATCAATACCGGCACATGGTAAAATAAGAATTTTGGCTTAAATTCCCAACATTCACTACAATTTTATAATCTTTAATCTTTTGGCATAAAATATGAGGATTAAAGATTAAACTGAAACGAATTCATAGGCAAAACTATAGATGCAAAATTTTGCGTAACCAATCAGTGTATATTTTAAGATTTGTGATCTCTAAGACTTGTTTTTATTACGCATTTTAAATTACATTCTGATTTATTCCGTACATAAGTGGCGATAAAAAGAATAACGTTATTAACTACCTTCTTCTTTCCGGCAAAAACGTCGATTATTATTAATTACAAGCGAACAACAAATGTTGCGAAATACTACCAATCCATAAGTAACAATATTTTTGTGCAGCAAATTCGATAATGCTCGTGTTCATTTCACGACGGGAGTAAATTGCTAAACCGACAAAAAGTGCTCCGTTAAATAAGTATGACTAAAATTACAGCCTTGGACCAGATATAAAGGAATTGGCAAGTAAGAGAGGCGTCAATTACGCAACGTTAGCCGGTCAAAAATAATCCATTCGGTCGACGTCCGTCAAAATGAATATGTCGACACAAAAAAAATCGGTATTTTTCAATAATCGATCTTAACCTTTTCACAAATGATATCGATCACGTAAAAATCTAAAATAACACCGTGCCATTTATTTCGTTCCGCTTCATAAATAGAAAGATTACGAACCAAATACGCGGTAGATGAATGTAAGATATATCAATAATAAACGTCACGTATGCGTGTTGCTACGTGTTTGATTAAAAAAGGTTTTAAATGATCACAAGTAGAGTTATTGCGGCGGCAAAGCGAGACAGACCAGCCTTGAAATGTACACCATATTACTGAACAAGAAAGCGGTCTCCGGGAAGGACGCCAGCCTTCGTGCGGCGGTCAGACGGACAATCACTTCTATGGAAAAGGCCAAAATTTGCAGAGGTTTTGCCGGACGGCACGTGAGAGAGACGAACTGATTGTGACGGGGAAATTAGACACGGCACGCGAGGATCGGCTAGGCACATGTTCATCACACCACAACGGGACGGGATGTTTTTCTTGCACTTATCCTGTTGCACGAAATGATAATTAATCTATTAATCTAATAAGTCTGCGGTTTTGTTCAATTATTTATTAAAAAAACTAATTTTTTAACAAAAATTACAACATTTCAATCAATTTGTCGAAGCCTTTTCTATAAACATTGGCTGATCTGGTATCGAAATAGTTATTGAGCCAATTTCTGAGTTGTTGAACGCAACGCCACATACTTGATTGGAGAGCGACCGACAATAGTGATAATTTGACGAAGCGAGATCGGGACTGTAAGGTGGATGCGGCAGAATTTCCCAGTTGGGCTCCTGGATGATTTGATTAAAGGCGAAAATGTTACTTTATCTCCATTTGACGCCCCATTATTGGCTAAAAATTAAGAAAAACTATAAGATACAGGCTACACTGTCGTATGCTTGATAAAGTAGTATCTCATTTTTTGCTACGAAAAAACAAAATAGCGGGAAAATACCATTTCAAAAAACCCGCAAAGACTTATTAGACGACCCAATACATTATTATCCAAGATTAAGATTCATGTCCTGGCTGTATTCACAATTGGAGGATATTTTTACGTAGTTGCATAAGATACCATCGATATTACGAACACAGTTCATAATACACTTTACAATGTCGATTTTAGCACTCAACCACGCAGGCGTGTGTGGGCAGTACATTGAAATAAGCTGTACGTAACTATATACTATAGTAAAAAAAAAAAAAACAAAATTAAATATTTATCTGATAGAATATGATGTTATATTAAAACATGAATAAAATGATGATCGTAATAAAAATATTACGAAATCCGTACTTTACTTCGAATTATTTCGCAGAAATTCTAGGTAAGTACAGCATATTTAAAAGTATTGACTACACGCCGTTGCCAACCAGCCTAGGCTTACAAGACGTTAAGATTTTTTTTAAATGTACATAAGTACACAATAAATTTTTAATGGTTTCCTGCGCCCTACACTCGGTCATTCACATTACATCTATAGTGTTATTTGCATTTAAATTACATATTAATATATAATTGATTATATGTATTTTAGGACCATTACAAATTTCATAAATATATATTTAAAAACCAGACAGAAAATAATCTAAAACCAAATATGTATAGATAACCAAATGTCATAAATATTTATGTATGCATACTAGTTATTAGCATTATTGATAACCCATTGTCATAATAGATATGTACATATAAACATTCTAGATAATCTCTAATGTCAAAATAGATATACAAATACCCTTGTATTCAATCCCTGCCAATTCAATCGCATCATTTTGAACACAAGCATTATCCAAACAAACTTCATTGGCACGCCTGTTTCTGTGTCAGAAGTATTACACGAGAATATTAGCCTTCAAATAATATTATCACGCTCTCCTTTTTTGTTAAATAAATGGAAAAAAATTAGATCAGAGGTTCTGTAATAATACATCATAAACGCAACGTATCTGAAAAAGAAAACTTTAATGCTGGCCCCGTCCGGGTGATTGTTTAAAAACAAAAAATATATTAAATAGTTTTCACTAGAGTTAGACCCTATTGTCAGACAAACACAAGTGTCGGACATGATTCTAATAAATATCACGTGAGTTAAATACGATTCCAATGCGGCATTTACTGTAAAAATAATCTACAAAAAGAGTAAATTACAAATGAAAACATTAACAAACTATTTACTGTTTCCGAGGTAAGTTTTTAGAACTCCATAATAACATATGTGAAAATAAAAGACTTTTTATTTTTATTAAACTCGTTTAATTTACTTAAGACGTATTTCGCCTTGTAAGGGCATTATCAATCTAATAATTTAACTCAACAAACTATAGACTAACTATAGATATAAATACAAGTTGTTGAGTTAAATTGTTAGATTGATGATATATGCCCTTTACAAGGCGAAACGCGTCTCAAGTAAATTAAACAAGTACAATAAAAACAAGTGTTTTATTTTCGCATACGTGATTAACAAGCTAATGTACAAAAATCGACCGAGTATGTTACAGTTGTTATGTAAACATCGCGTATGTTATAATTCACTAGGAAAGAAATTTTAAATTTTGAAACTAAATGTAATAAAATGGAAAACGGTTTGTGTAGGTACTGAATTCACGAAGAAGTTCTTTATCTATCTACCAGGACGTGAAAGTACTTAATGTATACATTTTCCAACGTGTGAAAGTTGTGGCTCTTCGAACATGTGAATTTCAAAAGTGTCAAACGTAAGTGTGGCATTTATGGATAGGTACTGAATAAAATGTGTAATCACCACGGCAACGAGTATGACGTATTTGGTTAGTCACAATTTATTTTGTGGGGGTGAGCGCAAGCTGAGCGAGAACTCTAAAATGTTTTAACTAAAAAGTAAATTATGTCAAAATAATAACATTTCTTATTAAGGAGAACACATTCTTATTGTGAAGTTGTAATTATTCAGAACATAGGTCTGTGATGTTTTTTAAATACTAATTTAATGTATTAATTATAAATATATACATATAAAATCATTTTTGTCGAAAAATATTGTTTTTGCGCTACCGGGATTCGAACCTGGATCTCTATTTCCAATCCGGGGAAGTACACTACCATTACTACAAGTAAGTAAGTAGTAAAAATAATTTAGATGGCTTTCAAAAATAATGGAACAACAGATGTATTAATTTGAAAAAGTGTAACATATAGGTTCGAAAATTTGTCATGAAAACAACTGGCGTTATAACACAATTGGTAGTGTACTTCCCCGGATTGGAAATAGAGATCCAGGTTCAAATCCCGGTAGCGCAAAAACAATATTTTATGACAAAATTGATTTTATATGTATATATTTATAATTAATACATTAAATTAGTATTAAAATAACATTTGTATTACATTAAAGCCGTAAAAAAGATATAGTGGTACTAAAGAGTACATCCTCTCGATGGCTAGCACAGCTGCAGGTCAAACACGTTAACCGCAAGTTGAGAATCGTAATTTCACATTTATAAATAGTGCAAACGAGCGGGTGAAGTATGCACCGGCGCAGCGGAGCAGGCAGTTCGCGTGCAGCGCCGAGTGCAGCGTGCACGCCTGCGAGGGATGCGGAGATCTACGGTGTATAGCGGTCGTTACATATGCAACCCGGCGGCTTCCGTTCGGACCTCCATTCGTTATTCTCGCGAGGCAGGTGTGGGGGAGCCGAGTAGCGCGGAGCCCGGTCCGGAGTCCGCTGGGCTCCACTTCTTCGAAAACTAAGATCGCACAGATGTGCTAATACAGTAATCAATTGTATTAATAGTGAAAATGTTCATTAATAAGTCGAGATAATGATTATTAATCGCAAACGCTAGTGGTGAAAGAATCGCGGCAGATTATCGACACTTTGAACTGATCTGGTACAGAGTAATAATTCACAACAGAAATGCGAAGGGTCAAATCAAATGGTGCTGAATAATTGCCGCGAAAATCCACGGCCGCTCTGACAGGAACAAGATGAAAATAAGTCATTGGACCGAAAGTCACAAGCCAATTTCATTATGAAATAATAATACTTTATGTTGTTAAACCGTACCGTCCAAATAAGATTACCGACACTATTGGAACTGGAAGACGATTGAACCGTGTAAACGAGCAATTCGTTGCCATTTTAAAGTGAACCAAACAAATAGAAACAGGAGCAACAAGTTCTGACATTTAGACTCCTTTTGAGTATGTACAAGATACACTTAGGTCAAATAATACAACTAGGAGACATATCAGAAATAATGACTCATATACAGCTGTGTTGCGCTACAAGTGCGTCCTTCCAGGTTTTGAGATGTGGACCCTCACCGTTAATGCCATACACAAATTGCAATGAATAATGAAAAGGGTTAACTCAGAAAATTTGCCAGAGAACCGAGGTTACAGATGTCGTTCAAAAAATTTACATGCTCGAGTGGTAATAGTCTGGATATCTTAGTCGAAAAGGTGAAAGAAAGAAGGGAAGGAAGGTCTTGGAGTAGAAGCCTCTTACCGACGTCAGAAGAGTGGCTGGTAACAGACGTGTTTGCGCGTATTTAACATCCTTCGATTGGTAGCCCTAGGTTTTATGTTGGTGGTATGCCTGTTTTTGCTCTGTATTGGCGGAGCGTTGCCGCTTATACCAGAAAGTATACAGCCGCCATCGAAATCGGTCCGCTATCAAAAATCGCTCTAGGAAGTTTTTTCAGCGTACGCGAGGAATTTGTGGAGAAGAGAACATACATCAGGAATCAGCAGAGGATCAGCCAGCAAGCTAGCAGTCTAGGTTAGTGGTGATCTGTCTTACTAGAGTGACACGGTCTTATTATCAATCACAAGACCAAAATTTATCGCTATCGAAGGTGTTTTACAGACACAAGACAGATGAGAAGGAATGAAGTTACAGAGGAGTGACGATCCTCGGAGATCTATAAATCTAGCTGTGAAACAGGCCGGCGATGATGAATATTTTGTTTTCTTCAATATGGAGATGTCGATGAATGGATACGAGTATAATCGAATAGACTATAAGATAATGAATACATCCACTACAAATAATTAAGTAGAAAAATAAAACGAGAATACCTAGTATAGTAGTAGATGCTGACTCCATTGGTCGTATTTATTTTAAAAGGTGGAGCAATAGTAAGAGCTGATCTAGAGCGCACTATTTTACAATATATAGAAAATGATCGTGTTAATCCGCCAACATTGAAATGAAAATCAACAAAAGGAATGCTCACTTATTTACAGCATATTGTACTCCGTCGTTGTCGTAATTCCAGTAGAAAATAATATTATGGAATATGCAGTAAGCATTTCAACAATTTAAAACAAAAAACATACATCATTTATTGTATGTTCTGTGTGTAACAATATTAGATTACTCGCAGATAACTATTTCTAAACAATAACGGACAACGCCATACAGCGCGGATAAAATTGGTTTAACCGCCGGTCAGCGTTCAGTGTAGCGAGAGCTATCAGAGAGAAATCATCTCGAAAATTTTAATTTCAATGTACCGCATAACAACAAACAATAGCTTATCGAAAAGAGACAAAGCCTAGAGAGATGTGGGATGCACAGTTCGCCCGTGGTGATGTATACACGCTGGCTATCGTGATAACTGTATAACTGTGTTTTAGATTAAAATAAACGGCGATTATTTCATCCGAAAAATCATGACAGTTCAAAAATATATACAGAAAGCATTAACATTATATTAGGTAAAGTGAAGAGAAATGTAGGTTTGATGACAGTTTGCTTTCAGCTGCGGTCGAGTAAGTACGAGTACGTCAGCATTGTTGTTATTTTCATACTCTTACTGTTTTCACTTCATTTTCACCCATAGTAAAAATGTCGGGGCCAGACATCGAGAAGCAGTTCCGACGTATCTTTTTATCAATCCAAAGAATTTACTGAGGGCATTTGTGAAACTTACGAAGGTAATCTTGAACATTAGGAAATGACAACATCGGTTTCAACAATTCATAAAAGGCGATAGAAATATAAAAGATAAACCGAAATCGGGAAGACCTCGAATCGACGACGAAGTGTTAAGTCACTGGCAGAATCAGATCCGCGCAAAACCATTAAGGAATTATAAAGGAGTCTGGGTTCTGCGCAGTCTATGACCATCGGCTCGGGACGGGATCAGCGTGTGACAATTTGTTATTTGCTGCTAAGCAGGTATGAAACCATTCCTAACACGAATTATTACTGAAGAGGAAAAATGGATCCTTTATAGCAATCCACTTAAAAAAACAATGGCTTTCCCTAAGTCAAATACCAGTTTCAACACCTCGACCATCATTGACCATAAAAAAAGGATATTTTATGTATCTGGTGGGATATTTGCAGTGTTATTCATTATGAATTATTAAAATCTGGTCAGGGCATCGCACCCGGAATTTAATTGTACTCAATTGAAGAGATTAAAGGTGGAATTATTAAAAAATGTCCTATTCCTAGTTAATAATTATCGGCGCACCTAAATGCGAGACAGCACGCAGCGAAAATTACACAGGGCAAAATAAAGGAACTGGATCTGGAACTTTTACCACATCCGCCTTATTCTCCTGACATAGCACAGTTAGATTATCATTCATTCCGGTCAATGGAATATTCGCTTCGAAAAGAAAATTTCAATTCAATAAATTATGTCAGAAAACACCTAGATTAACATTTCATTTTTTAAATCAAAACAACAAAAGAGGCATCGAAAAATTAGCCAAATTGTGGCAAAATATCATAAATAACAATGGAAATTATCTTTCGGAATAAATATTGTTTTTTTTCTCTATAATAAAATACGACATTTTTTTTCACTTTACCAAAAATATTATGACCGCATGATCGGGAACATTTTATTATTTGAATTTGTCAATTAAAAAGTGCGTGACAATAATAATAAATATTTTATATCGTTAGCACGAAACACTCGTAAATAAAAATACATCATGAAAATTCTAACATGTGATCCTCGAGACGAGTAAAAGAGAAGGAAAAAATAAATAAATTTAAAATAGATTCTGTTAAAGGAACAATATAACATATGTTTTTGATGAGTTGATGACATACTAAAGAAGAAAATAATATTTTTCGAAACCGGTAGATGTATTTAATTCATCAAGTGGTTAATAAAATAAAGTTAACAATCTGAAGAATATATTTAAATTCAATTTATTTTAAATGAAATAATATATCTCACATATCTTTTTCGATAGATAGATTTTTCTGTGTATTTTTCTAAGCCATTATGTAACTTATTTAAATTTATTAAAGAACTGTGTTCTAAAAATTGCAACTACACAATAAAATATAATTCCATTAAAAATGAACATATTTTTGAGTATCAATGTGCGAGGGTTAACAAGGCTAACTTCGGGGTTAAGTGTTGTAATATCCGATGAGACGACTATTTTGTCGACTGTAATATTGGCCGAAGTACCTTTGCACGCGCACGCGGCCGGGATGCGATGCGCGGTGTGTGTACCTCCGGTCCACAGTTTCGGAACAAAAGAAACAGAGCGTGACCGCCGGCGGGCCGATCCGAAATATGATTACAGCTTATTACCTAACGCCAGCGAGCAGTGTGTGATGATGTTAACGGGTTATTCGGCGGACCGGGCTGGAGACTGGAGACCAGGCAGGCCCACCACCCACCGCCTACCTGACTGCCCGTAATTCGACCAAAGCTTTTACCAACTCATAATAATAGTAAACAAAGAATTCCCAAACACAAAAGCTTACTAACGTCAAGTTTGTTCAAGAAAGGGACTACCTGATCAATACCGAATGAATACATAAGGGATATAAACTTTGCACTATAATGTACATACCTAATGTCTGTCTAGAATAATATCTAATGGAAACTTGTCAACCGAGGCAAGACTAGCGGAACACAATGTAGTCCTATTAGACACTGATGTATGGAAATGAGGCCGGGAGCTGGCAGAAGAGGAATATAACGAAAATAGATTGAATGCAGTGAAAATGATCACTTGGGTGTATATGTGACAAACGCATTTTTGACAGAGTAAAGAATGAAGAAATTAGGAGAGAATGTAAAACTGATCTTAGCACAGTGAATAGGATTTAAAAAATATCGCTTAGGTGGTTTGGTCATATGGAACAGTTGAATGAAGTGAAAATAGTAAAAAAAATATACGACGCAAGTGTTGATGATACCAGAAAAAGAGAACGTACACGGAGGTCTTGGTAAAACAGAAACTGGATGATGGTCCTGTTAGAAGCCTCGATAATCGACGAGCTTGCATGAGAAGATGTATGAATGTGGATGAGGCGAGAACTGTATCAAGACAGAAGAGTGCGGTGCTCTATTCTCACTGCCTTCGGAAACGGTGTGAAAGTTAGTTAGTTATCTTTGAGTTTATCATAGTATTGGGTGAAAAGCCTGTCAATAATGATGAAAAAATCATATTTTCAAATATATACAGAATAGATTGTAAGTACCTTACCTTCTGTTATCGAATTAAATTATTATTGAACACATGGGAAGTAGGTACCGACCTAAGTTAAATACGTAAAGCGCAGTTGATTTATTAAAAAAATATATAACTTTGAGATAACAATATTTTTCAAGTGCCTCACTATTAATAACATAATAATTTTTTTTTTTTCGAAATATGCATGCAGATGGCAAACGGTCGCAAGCTATTATTAAAAGTGGTACCAACGTACAAATGGCGATAATTATTTTAATGCTAATACTGTGTTGAGGTTTTTTGGACTATTGTACGGAATCACCGGCCAAAGAGGTCGGAGACACGATGCATAATGACCAAGAAAGATAATTTGTGTTATTTTGAAGGAGAGCGTGCTACCAATTGAACTTTGACTTGCATACGAACTTACATCACGCCGTATAGCCGCATGGGAAGGCGAGCATGGGAGAAGTTAGAACACCAAACATGCCTATTCTGATGCACAACTTTTCATTATTCCGCATCCACTCATCTTCATATACAATATCGTCGGTTCTTTATCTTTTCACCATTTCACCCTTCATTTTGTCACGCCACGTCTTTCGTGGTCGGTTCGAGTTATTGTTTCATCCGCGTTCCTAGTGCTCCAACCATCTGGAGTACACTATTCTTCATTACTTTATATTATTGCCTTGGTTTATTACTCGTCGGCCGGAACATTAACAATCGAATATCTACCATATTCAGTCTGCTGTCATCCTTCCTCTGCTGTTTCCACTGACCTTTGAGTTAGTACATTAAATGGCTACTAAAAATTTTTTTTAATTTTAAAAAGATTTCACAAAAGTAAGTTACCTACTTTGCATACCGAGGCGGCTCCACCATACATTTTAAAAAAGTTGCGTGTAACTAGAATGTTTGGGAAATAAATTAAAATGAATGAATGGTGTTTGAGCAAAACTTAATAACTTCAAAACAGTAGTTCTGCAAGAGGGCAATTTTAAACCTCGGTGTGTATACCTTTATAAATCCGGGTTTAATTTTAAATGTGATATTTACAATAAATATATTTTGGGGTATTACAAAATACAAAACCGTTGAGTTTATGACCAAAATTTCAGTTAACAAGTTTTGCCCAAACACCACTGTTATGTTTGTAATAATATTCCAAGCGCAACTATACACGTTTACATAATATTCAATTAAATAAATATTCAATTTCCTTTATTTTCCAGAAATTCTAGTTATACACTGGTTACGTAAATATACGGAGATTCCACTCGTGCTACAACTGAACACACACACAAACACACTTGAGGGTACATCAAAATAATAGATTTGATTTTTTTTACCTTAATTTAACTCAACGCTGTTCTCCCGAAAACATTACTCACCTGAAAAAGAAGAGAAATATATTAGTTACAAAATTTACATTTAATATTTACAAAATGACCCAAACACAAAATTATTACATCTCAAATGTACAAACGATCGATCAAACGTGTCGGCTCTGAAGAGCTGGGCACGAACTGACCGTATTAAATAAACAGCTGGAATCGGTTCCAGCACTGGGAGCCTACCAAACAAAACACCTCGAACGGTACAAATATTTGACTTGTGAAGTAAGGAAAGGGAGACTGATTAAAGCTGATGACTGGCAAATCAAACATAGGAACGATGTTCAAATAAGGGTCATTCAAATATAAATTGCTAATAGTGACAGGCAGAATGCTATGATTAAAAAATGACTCGAATTAAAAAGTATATTCACAATTACAGAGTGGAAAGAAAAGGTTGTGTAGTAATAGAAAATTTATTTCTGACCAGAAAAAGTAAACGGTACTGTTGAACTATTGATACGAATACAATTTAAATGTCAAAAGTATTACAAAATATTATTATGTGTAATACGTTCAACAAGTTTTTAGTGATATTTTTAAACATTTAACAAAAACACGTTACTGGTATTCGTTTTTAATAATAATTAATTAACTCTGTTAATTATATTCATCACTGAGTTACTTATATTCACCAACCTGTTAAAGAAAATACCTTTTCCTTCGTCAGAGTGATAAAAAAACAACTAAAACAATGTCAAATTGTTCTTATGTTTTTAATAATAATGTATTTTAAAAATTCGCACACCACGTTTTTGTAGATTTTTTGATATTAAATAAAATGAAAAATACTAAATTGAAAAAGCTAAATAAATAATTATTTTTAGGCAGTAAAAATCAGTTTGCTTGCAATAGAACACGAGGTGAAACCAAAAAGACGGCGAAATCTAGGATCTAGGAATAAGTACGGCAAATTTATTTTTTCTATAAGCTGGGTGAGACAGAGGTATTAAAAGGAAAAAATCCAAGATGCGTAGATAAAATAGGCACATGATGGCACAAAATAGACTTACATTGAATCCATCCAAAACAGAACTACTATAGACAGCAACACCTAGAAGGCAAAACTTAATACAGGAATTAATGTCTGCGAATGCTAAATCTGCAGTTGATATTGTTGGGCGTGCACGTTGATTCAGATCTTTCAATGAATACACAAATCGGTAAAACTGTCAGTGCATGCTTTTTTAACTGAGACAGATTAAAAGTATTCGGAGACATCTTCCTCTTGACGCAGCCCATCTACTTATAAATGCATTGTAGCATCACGTATGGACTATTGTAACAGCATCTATGCTGGCCTGCCAATGTTTCAGCCGGATAGATTACAATCCATTCTAAATGCGGCTGCACGGATAATATATGGAGTTCCCAAATTCTCTCATAATATCCCTTTTACATCAGTTACATTGGCTCCAATTCCCTGAAGAGTTGAATTTAAATTGTGCTAGTTGATGTACAAGGCGATACACAATATGGCGCCACTGTATCTTCAAGACCGACCAACCGTTGCCAGAAGTCTAAATTTAGTAAACGGGCATTTGCGATGGCAAGTCCAAAAGCGTGGAACTCTTTGCTCTGTCATAAGAAACAGTGCATCAGAGACTTTATTCAAGAATAAACTAAAAGCGCACAATTTCAAAAAGTTATTTCCATAAGTGAAAATAACAATTTTTAATTTTAAAAACAAAGATAATTGTAGAACTATAAACAGTTTTGTGTGTAAAGCGCCCTTGAGGTGAAAGTTTTTTTACGAAAATGGCGCTATACAAATTATCCATTATTATTATTCAGATATAAGTATAATATTTAAACAAAAAAAAAATATTTCCGACAACAACGCACGAGTTTTTGATAGGTCATTTTTTTGTTAACCCACAGAAATGCCCATCAAAAAGATCACGCGATTATGCCAGCACGATAGTTTATTTATTGCATGAAACAAAAGTGAATAATTCCATAAAAATAACATTTAACTACAAGTACAAGAAATAAATTCATTTGATTCAGAAGCTTCGGGCTATTATATCAGTAAAAACGGTTGAGCAGCGTTTTTATTGGTTTCCCAGGCGGTGCCAACAATAATAATAATAATATGTAATAATAACAACTGAGAGTGAACCTAGTGCCATGCCAGATGATGACTGAGGAGTCAGCCGTTGTCCTTGGAATGTCCTAACAATGATCTGTTTGTAAATTGAGGGTAAAAAGAAAACGGGTCCCGACAAACAAAAGTTTCAATTACATCTGTCACTTGATACCGTGTCAAATTATGATGGATTAAAAGCGAGGCGAAGAATGTCATCATCATCATCATCAAGGGTGACCAGAGGACAGAGAGCCACGCATATCTATTCAGACATCCGCTATCGATTTCAAGATTCTAGACTAATTCATTATACTACTTTGAAAACATTTTACGGTGTCAGATTTAAAATTGTTAAACCGTACACAAAACTGAACTGTCTATATTATATTTCAGACATTCGCAACGTACTTCAAGCGACCTATGTACAACAATTTTTCACGTGAACTATTTATTCCATTACCACTTTTCCCATAACCACTTTGTTCCCGGTCAATAACAATTCAGAATCAACGAGTAATTTGACAAACAAATTGTTTTAATTCTCGTATATTCTTTGTAAAAATATATTTTAAGACACCCAATTGCAACAGAATGAACATTTTAATAATTCTTGCCGTTTGTACGTCGGTCACACTTTAAATATAAATGTATTTCGAATACAATTACACGAGAATGCACGTAGTTCAATTTTTTTTTGTCATTTTGTCACTTAACCGGATATGAAAAAATATTACCTACTTTCTCGATGTTCCATTTTTTTAAATGTATGATTCTAACCTAGGTGGGTACCTTCTTCCCATGTGTTAATAATAATTCAATTTGATGCTAACAAATATGAATAAACAGCAAACATTATTAGATAGAATCTTCATTATAATCAAAAAATAAAGCAGGTCTCTTAACCATAATTAATGCCTCATTATCTAGGGCTAACACATCTCGCCAATTAAGTAATAAAAATGTTTGACTTTAGTGCCGTTTATATCCCAGGTTTTCATATCAATGCACTCGTGAAGATTCAATTGTTTGGTTTTAATTTAACTAGTGCCTGCATCCGACTCTCCTTTAAGCTATGGAGGCTGAACTCGTTAAAACCTCATATTAGATTATCCATTCGTAAACTCTTAAGTTAAATATCTCTGCAGTAAAATAAAAAACAACGATACTGTTTGATTACCTTGAGTAAAATGATTCCGAGAAACAAAGTGAACAAGTTAAAACGTGCGCACGGATGATGGGGAGGGTACAGTAAGCGGCTCATGTCATGGATCGCATCGCTCATTCTCACCACATTATTTGTAAATTACGCGCCAAATTTACTGAATTCGGCCGAATATTTGTCTATTCGACATCGTAACCAACCGAATATTCGGTATTCGGCAAAGTGCCTAATATACTATTCGTTACAAGTCTACTAAATATACAAAATTCCAAATATGAACCCGCATTTTGCGACTGTTGAGGGGGGGGCTATTGCCTCCACTCACATCATCACCGCCCGGCGAGGCTGAACGTACCTAGCAAGTACCGGTACGTGAAACGCTACTCCCATCAGCCTTAGAGACACCCAGTACCAGCGGCATGTAATATTACTGACTCGGCCAACGGCGCTCGGGAAGGCCGATCGACGCCTTTCAGACAACAGCTCCTGAAACAGTCCCGATAACAATCCGTGCAGTAACTTCTTTGTACGGTTTAACTTCAACGTTTGTAAACCTTGAATACAATAAATTCAGTGCAAACAGTAAATAGTTCCCGTCCTCATAACCTGCCGCTTGTCACTTACATATACACAATACATTTTGCGACATTCAAACGAACACGAGAGTCGTGGATGAAATATTGGGGTATCTACTATTCTCACACTAATCACACCATTTACAGCATAACCTTCAAATCCTTCTGATTTGAGTCTACATATATTTACGTCGACATTCTCTAACCCACAAACTTATAATCATTCTCATCCAAATTGCCGATCTCCACAGTGGCGAAAATTCATTTTCCCCAAGCGGCTATAGCGAACAGAACAAAACAAATTAAAACAAGGCATGAACGAAATGAGCAGCTTATATACTGAAGCATCCAATAACAACACAAACAACATGTACCAGAAGACAGAATAATATGTATCTGAGGAATACAACAGCAGGTACCTACAAGTGTGCACTAGTACAATGGCGACGAAGGCCCTCTCCACGAAGGCGAATGGACTTCTCTTCCTCGAATTATTCTTTTATTGAGAAGTCACCGACGACAATGGGAAGTTATTTCTCAAACGGACGGACGGACGGTCGGGCGTTGCAACCATTTCAGAAGCCGACCTGTTCAGGGAACAATGCCGCGGACAACAGGTGTCCGTGGATATCACCAGGGGCATCGACGAGTCTTTAAATTAGGTATGAAAGAAATTAAAATAACTCATAATTTAATAAATAGTTACTTAGAAAATACGTAACGCGGTACAAAGCCCCTTTTTACTTATAATAAACGCTCTATATGGAATCGATATAATTTTAATGTTATCCTATCCTATTTACTACCAGTTAAATTGCGGTGTATAACGTGTAGAATAACAACACTATAACAACGCATAAACTAATTTTGACGTCGATAACATCTTGTTAATTCACTACGAATTTGTTCATTCCTGAAGTGACAATTTCTCGTATACAACAAGTGCAATACAACGAGTGGAAACCACTCACGATTACAAAGCTTCAGAATTTCCATGGATATCGACCGACCGAGATCCGCTGGGCATTGTATACCGCAAGCGATAAATTCAATAGTTTACTTCGGTCAAATTCAATGTAACTATAATTTGTTTCCTATAAACGGAGTCGATAAGTATCGGTGAAAGAAAATTACCATAAACGGTCCATTGTCGGTCAGCTCCCAGTTGAAAGTTCTCGGCTGCCGTGCGGCGCGATGTCAAGAGTTCCAGATAATACAGGATCAAGTCCGGGGGAAGATAAATCTCAGAAGAAAACAGTGCAACTAACTATTCCGCATTGCACGGGAGGCTGTACACATGAAGAGGGGAGATTTAAAAGCATTGCGAATTTTCTAATACGATTAAACAGTTTGAAATAAATTCCATACTTGTGTCACATCAGCTAATTATATAATTGTTAATACAAATTAAATTAATCAATTAGAAAGATATGCAGTAAAAAATCTAGTTCCTACCGGGCTTTGAACCTGCAACTATATATTTTTTCGATAGATAGATTTTTTTATGTCTTCTAGTTGATTTATATTAAAATATCACAGAACTATGTTCTGAAAATGCAATTTCACAACAAAAACGTGTTCTCTCTAATATAATTGTTAATGCGAGAAAACAAAAGAGATTATACATCACATCATTTTGAGTCGTCAGCTGATTGCAAAGGAACTTCAATCCGAAGCGTGAAGTAAATGGCCAGAACAGCCTATTATTATACATAGCGCATCTAACATAACTATTTGTAACAATATTGTACACAGCGCACCCAACATAACCATTTGTAACAAACTTTGAAGATTCTGATGTTCTCTGAAATAAAAAGTGCTTTCGAAATCAAATTAATTAAAACGGTTAAACGAGCGAATGATTAATAATGTAATTGAATACTCTTAACTCGACTCTAATAGTAAAATAGTTGATCGTTTTATTACATTATATTTAATTTAATAAAAACTATCTTAAGTAAATACTTAATGGTGACTGTATACAGGCTCACTTTAATACACGGTAACTAATCACACGGATTCTAAAATTGAGACCAAGAATCCGGACTGCCAAAATGAGATATCTTAGGCGAGTAGCAGGAGTACCACAAATGGACCGAGTAAGAAGTACCGCGATAATGGAGCCCTACTTCTACATAGAAAGATCTCAACTAGGGTGGATTTGACACGTTTCGTGAATGCCAGAGAAATGATTACCAAAATGCATCATTCTTGGTAACTAGACTAAGATGGGATAAACAGCAACAAAGATTTTATAAAGACAAATTGGATATCGAGTACTGGAACATCGCAAGACATTTACAAGATATATATTTGTACTTTTGCGATAGTTTTAATGTCTTCAAATGAAAATTTGTAAAAAGAAAATTATATAAGATTTCTAATGTTTCCGACCACAAAAAGTGTGTTCTGTTACATTTTAATCTTCTGATTGTCTTAACATCTTTTGACATTGAACTTTAATTTCTCTAGAACTATATATCAGGGCCATTAACGACCTGTTGATTATCTGTCTTGTCAGTTTTCTAGAAGATTAAATACATTTGAGTGTGAGTACACTAAACTGGATAAAACGACATTGTGCTATCTGTGAGCAACTGGAAAACAGTAAATAAAATTATTAATACATTTAATGAAGCACCTCGAAGAGAATTCAATAACATGAACAAATAAGAGACCGAAAACGGTCACAGCATAAACAAGAAGTATCAAGTTTTTCTGTAGACACTGAGCATACAAAATAAATACATTGTGAAATGGTAGTCGATTGAGAAAGAAAACCTCACGCTATTACTAACGAGGTGAACCGGTACAGCCAAGCGCGAGACGATCAGTGTGGCACAAATTTCCCCGCCAATTGAAAAACGTAATTTTTCCAAGACATCACATTAAATGTCTTTAATTTTATGTTCACAAACTGGTATTCTGTACGCGCGCTTGCACACCTATTAGTAGAAGCCGTCGGCTTTTCGTTTCACCGCACGCTAACACCGCCAGATAGACACAAGAAGCGAGGACAACACCAACATTCAATCCTTCCATACTTTTCAAAAAAATGTCGAACCCCGTTTGCATAAATTAATATTATCTATTATATAAGGCGAGGACAAAGGCAATGACAATTTAATCAGTATTTAAAATATCACAGACCGTCTGTTCTGAATAATTACAACTTCACAATAATAATGTGTTCTCCTTAATAATGATAATTTGTTTATTCCTTGCGATCCACCTGAAATGCACTAAAATAATGTCAGGCGTAGGTTTAATTTTTATTTAACACCCGCTGGTGAAAATACTATCGAGTTGCTGGTGTAATTTGACTCCAGCTGCAGCGAGAGCCTCAACAAGAGAGGAATGGAACATCAATATGGACTTGGCAATCATTTGAGAAAAGTTGCAATAGTGAGCCAACCCTGAGAGTACTACGAGTAGCACGATGTACTAATTATTAGCGGAACGAAATGATCGATACGTATAGAACAAATGATCCAAGAATATCAAGATATCTGTTAGCTTTAAGATATAATTCAATTAAAAAAAAACTATTACTTTTAGTGTTGTAGGTGAAAAAAAAATTTTTTTTTTCTCTCGATGGGAATTCGTGAGTTTTACGCTATAAAATTCGACAAACGAAAAGAATAAAAACAATAAAATAAACATAATTATAGATATATTGCTGACATCATTTTACGCAGTTCGTTGCACTGAAAAAAGGGGAAATTGCTACATTCAACAATTTCAAAAATCAATCTTAACATAATGGTTTAAATACATTCGTTAAGTGAAAAATGTTGGCGTGAATCACGGCTGCGAGAAGCCCCTCCCTCCGTCAGGACATCCTGAGAGGGTCGCCGGAGTAAACCTCAAAATATCCGCTTACAAAATATCACATGTCTTGAAATTCTACACGGCGGAGGCACGCAAAAGAAAATCGATCGAGAACTGGTTTTGATCTGCGTCTAAGAAGATTATTATTTGCAACTTATCTTGTAAGCAATTACAATGAATGCTATTAAAAAAGGTATTCCGCTAATTAACCCGGTGCTTTCAAATTAAGTCAACATTCTGGTTAATACAAATACATTAGCCAGAATGTTTACCCCACGAATTACATACACTATTCACTAATTGTATTTTTTTTAAATAATGATTGAATAAAGTACAAAATACATACTTCATTAACATCTGAACTTAAGTACTTATTGTGTACACATTAAACATACGTTTTAATAGCAAATGAAAATATGAAAACTTTCACTGAACAAAAATACTCAATATACACAGAATTTTGAGGAAATGCAATCAGAAGGCAGAAGTATGATTTCATATATTACAATTCAACAATTATCATGACGGAAAGGCTGATTGATGGAGCAGAAAGAACAATAAAGAGAGACCTGGCGATGCGTTCATTCACTAGTTTAATTGCTCTAAAAATTAAGACTGAATTGCTGATAATTTACGAGGACCTCTTTTAGTCGAGCCGCACATTCTGAAAATCTTAATCGTATCGGAATAAGTATGGGACTGAGTCGTTGACCGCTTGCGAGGTCCTTTTTCAAACGTTTCTATAATATGTAATAATCCTTTATGTTTATAATTTCTAGGTATTTTGGAACATTATACTATTATGTACGCGTATTTTTAGTCATGTTATGAATGCTCCCGCCAGGATACGATTCAAAGTACCTAATCAACGTTCAAAGGCCTTTTAAAATTGCGCAAATGACGAAGAAGCGGCTCTCGGCAATTTAGATTCCATCTGCCATTTACCCAGCTCCATTTCCAGAGAACCGTAACGCTGGAGCGGGAAATGATGAATCGACGGGAAATTACGTGTTTCACTTGATGATCGATTCCTGATATTTGAAGATACTAAATACTATATTATCCGAACACTTTATACGCATTGAATGAGTAAATAATATAAAATGTGTGCTTGATCATTTTTTCAATTCCCATTAATGTTCTTTTTGTCGTTTAGAACTTTTATAAATACTATGAGAATTTCAGAAATATTCCATTACACTAGTGATGAGAAAAAATGCTACTCTTGGCTCAGTGGTGTGATTGCGATTGTGATTGATATTCGATAATATCAGTAATTGAAAACTGTGTTTCATTATTAAAACGTTTTGGCAGAATCTATTAGATGGCGCTTATCACGAATTATAACGTCATTCGTTCATGAATATTTTTTGTTTCATATGAACATGTGCCGAATCACAGTTCATAACAAAACATATATGAAATAAAATGAATTACGAATCACGATATTTCCAGATATTCAATCACTGATAGTGAGTGTGACTCAAATATATCAATGATTGACTCACGGTTCGTGATTTTGAGCTCATCACTACATTACAAGCATTTTGTAGATCAATATGAAAGAAAAAATATTGTGTAAATCTGTAAAAAAAAAAAATAGCAGTAATAAATTCCCTATACACAAAATGTAAAATGTCTACGTAAAAAAAAATTATATCTGATTATTTATTATATAAAAATGTATTATATCTGATTATTTTTTTAAATATCATTATTTTAATATAAATTGTTTAATACTTTGTTTAAGATGTGGAAATTGACATTTCCACATCTTTCATAATCGTAAGTTAAGTAATAAATAGATTGATTTGATAAATAGTAAAAATATTTTTTTTTTTTTTACATAGAAATTAAAATCATTAGAACTATTTTACATTAGTTTTTGTTAGTTTATTTGACATCCTGATGAAGGAAATGGTATTTTCCGAAACCAGGTGGTGTATTAAATTTAACTCATAAAGTGGGTAAAAACAAAGTTATAAATAAATTTGGATATGAAAATGGATAAAAACCACAATGTAAAGTGTAATATTAAAAATATTAATATCATTATCATCATCAGCCGTTTTTTATACACTGCTGGAAATAATTTTCAAAATATTGAAAAAAAAATATGCACATTATTTTTCTTCCATATCGCCTAGCTTATACGGCGCTTAAATCGAAAATCTATAATAATGATAAAAATTACATTTTCCAAAGGCCGAAGCTCAAAGTATATCATTACGAGACGACAAACTTGTTACCATTATATTGACTAACTCTGGACAAAATTGGCGGCGGACGATAAAAATAAATGTTTAGGAAAAAAAAAATAGCAGGTTTGAATATTACGTCTGTACAAACTTAATTTTGAAAATATATAATATAATATAACCGAATGTCACGTATAACAGACCAAAAATAGTTCTTATTAACCGGAAACGTAATCAGAAATTTGTGAAGCGGGATAACGTGTAACAATTAATCAAAATTGACTAATGAAAGCAATAACGTGCTAATCTTAAACATTTAATCTGATTCTCCCTCTCTCTTGGGTAGGTAGATAGAAGGATTTCGCAGGTCGACGAACCGGAGCAATAATGTGAAGTGTTTATTTACCCTTTGAATTATTAGCTACACATCCAATTAACGAAATGACGCAACATTTCTAACTATTTATCTTACTTAAAAGTGGCATAATATTTTTCTCAAATTAGAGCAAGTCGTTAAGCTGACACGCTAGCGAACCATTAGTGGAAATAATTCAACACATCATCTAATACTTTAGGCGGATTATTTAGATCAAAATAAAAATGGGAGTTGAACGACTTAGCATTATAAATATTAGTGATAGCTAAACCGTTATTTTGACTGTGATTGTGTTCGATTGGAACGATATCGGTAACTGAGATTTAACTGTAGGAAGTTTAGTTTCTGGTGTACCGGTGATTTTTAATACAAATGAAATGAATTAACTAGGATACGCAGAAAAAAAATCTGAATAACGATTTAACCAGTACTTGATGCTTTACACTGGATTAAGTATCAATTTAATTTGTTTTTATATGAATAATTAACCTAACCGGAACGAAGGTGATTAAGAGCACATTCTACACGCACTACTTTGGGACGGGATGACGCCCCAGATATCATGAATAAGATGAAAGTATAGAGGGAGCAGTGGGCGGGACACGGCGAGCCTAAATGAATCCCGTAATACGCAAAAAGCTCTGTTCCACAAGCCAACAGGATTACTATGAAAGAAGGCCGACAATGTTAAGCCGCAACTAGAAAAGGCAGACAAATTCCCAGTAGACGACAAAAACGGCGACGGATGAATCTGTAGCAACTGTGGTCATTGAGTTCCGAGTCGCATGAGGCCGTCAAAGGAGAAGAAGATATGTATAAACACGTGGGGCGGATGCGGTGGAAGAGAAAAGCCCAAGGGAGGAAGAGTACGGTCAATATGTTCGTAACACAAAACACACTTCATATTTAAACGATCCCACACACCTATAATTCTGGGCAAGTAATCGACATGTTGACTTTACAGGAGAGAGACATAACTAGTTTAAAATAATTTTTGTAGAATTACTAAAGTATTACTAACCTTTCTGGAATTGTAAAGAGGAGCAGATTCTTTCTAAACTGAAACTGAACTAAACTTTGGTACGATTCCCTTGACATGTGCGTAGTCGACAGGGAGGTTACAAATATGTGGTGATTACATTTCTTTGATTTGCACGCCCTTAGCGGACGCTATTCTGAAACTAGTGATATAGAACGATTCCTCGCGAAAATTAAAATCCAACGATATAAATATCTTAATTTGACAAAATGTTGAGATATACGGTGTTGCTGCTTGGGTGACGATGTACATTGTTTTTCTCTGACAAGTTCTTTACAGTATCTTCCATTTTAATAAATACAATAGAAAAAATGCAACTAACCGGCAATGAGCCCAAATGGTTGATCGAATACTTAATTACACAGATGACTGCCAAATTAGATATTGTGCGAACGCGGGTAAAGTACCAGCAGCGGAGTACTATCAAAGTACCCATTCATACAAAACGTTTAGATTTTTGGAAGGCAATATCACCCCTGCTGCAATGTGTGGAAGGGTTTGTAATTTAATTATTTGTTTGTTAAGAAGCGTGCTGTCGTTAAGGCTGTAAATATTACTTGCGTAATCATCCGCTTTTGTTCAAGTGGATTACAAGATAAATAATAATAATTGTATCCAGACTCTGTAACAATGCCAAGCTCGCTTCACTAACGAGTGATTACTGGCGAACATTACACTGCATAACATGAGGTAAGAAAAATTAAGTAGGCCAAAACAAAGATCGAAATGGCTTGTTTTATTATATACTGTTTCGGTACAATATAATTATTATTCGAGGCAAAAGTACACACGTTACATAACTAAATACTAATACGTACATTCGTAGGTTTTAAAAAGTGTTCTCACTCACTATTTCATCACTTTTTGATTTGATAAGGTTTAGATGATGATTCAATTAAATTATAATAACACTCATAAATTGATGGAACTTACGTCAGTAAAAATTATTCAATTTAGGAATAATACGTATAAGAAGTGGGTTCTTTAAAATGTAGTGTCAAATGATCTTGAGATAACAGAATGTAGTATTATTGTTTGTGGTTATGATGGCTATTCGTAAAAAATAATAATAAACTAATTATTGGCACCGTTTTATGTGCGCCATACCATAGAGTTTTCTGCCGTCAAGAATGGAATTATTATTTTTTATTTATAAAAAAATGAGAAATCCGGGAGACCTATAAAAAATAAACAAAAACATTGTTACATCTATGCACGTCTTATCTACTGAGATACAAGTAGTTATATTATTTTAATCCTGCAAGAGTCATTTTTATTTTTCCTATTTATCCCTTTATATATTCTCCAGTTGCCGGGTTTTTCGTGTGTTCTGTAATTCGATGTATTTATTTACGATTATTTTATTTACGATTTATTTCACCATTAGCAATCTTGTATAGAAGTTTTTGCTTCCCTGATTAAATGCCATCACGAATATTTTAGTGTATCCTCTGCAGGATTACAAGTTAGCACAGAAGCTTTAAGAGTTATACAAAATATTTTCCCTTACTAAATATTAGCCGGGCTGCTGCATTGAATACAGGCTGAGCTCCACTCAAGTGACATTTTAAAACCACTGAACATATTAAAACAATACAAAAAATGTCAGACTACAAAAACTTTTACTAAATATTTTCGATTTTTCAAACATTTTTTAGGCTGTCTCAGATTAAAGAAACACGAAATACAACACCATAACTACATCCCATTCAGTAAATAATTTGACAACATTGTAACTGTAAATAATACATCAAATACTGCTTCAGGGAATATTCCTTTGCACATTAGTATATAGCAAGATATTTTGGACTTTTCATAAAAAAATATCGAGAAAACGAGATCAACTTCTATCTACTGCAAATGTCTGTGTACATAAATACATATAATCAATTATTTTCACTAACACAACTTTTCAAAAATATCTGAGGTGTTTAACTAACTGTCTGGTGTTGTCTAACTAATTCAGCAGTAGTTATTTCTAAGAGTATTATACTTAATACAACTTTAATAGTAGTAATAATTCTATAAACATTTTGCCGCGCTGTTATTATCAATAATAATTATTCGACACAGAGTTTGACGCGAGAGTTTGTTTGCGATTTCAGCATAAAGACATAGCTGTTGAGATAAAGCATGATTCACGGATAACTTTCACTCGGCAAATCTTCTCTGCACCGTGCATATCAAAATGCTGGTCATTATCCCTCACCTGATGCAGACAAGTCGCCCGAAGGTTTTCACGCTGTTAGACGCAATTTTATACAATAAACTAATACTACAACATCGAAATTTTGCATCATAAAAAACAACTTTTACTAAAGTATAAAAAAAAAGTAGCATATAATTTTTCGTGTGCACACGATATTGTTTTCGTGTACACGATATTGTACATTAAAAAATAAATAACACAATAGGTAAAAAGCAATGCGACATAAATCATATCAGCTAATGTATTAAATATAATATTAGAGTACAAACAAACACTCAAATGGCAACGAGGATAAGAAAAACAAATCAACAATCAACTGAAAGCTAGTCAGGATTCAGTTATTGTCAACTGAACTGACAATTGCTTACTTGTAAAATGTAGAAATTCGAAGCAGTATGATTTAATAAAGAACTATGTCCCAAGGAGAAGGGAATGAAACAGTCTACATTGCCAGTTCACGTTCCAGTACCAGATTGATATATAGTAATTCTCGATTATACTACATTTCAATCTGAAGAAATAAGTAATTTAATAAACATTTCTTCTTTCACTCATTCTAAAAATTATCAATATTTAACATCAGAAATAACAGTCGTGTATAAAGAATTTGAATAAAACTACAGAAAGCTCTCGTCACTGAATAATAAAGTCAGAAAATATTATATAGTCAAATAAATAAATAATATTGATGTTATTTGAAAAGTCCACGAACAATGGATACATATCAATGAGAGAAAGATGCTACGCTGGGCCGAAGACGTGTCACAGTATGCCGCAGAGATGACGACCACATTATCAAAACACCCTGAGCATTCCCACAGCGACAAGAGGTAGAGGACAGCTCTAGGCAATATGGAGGACCAGCATGGAAAAAGAGTTGCAGGATTAACCAAATGACGCAGCATCGCGTTTGCATGTTAGGAGATCCGAGAACGAAATAAATGTGAAGAGAAGGTATTAACGACATCTCATCAGAAAAGTCAAACTGAAACAATGTTTACAAGAAAATATCTGTAATATATTTTAATATCATTTGTAGATTTTTTGGTCGGATGTAGGTATATCCTGAGTACAATGTCGTAGATACAAACGTGATCAAAGTTCAATAAGTGTTGCAAATTTACGACTCATTGTTACAATGGGGTGTTCATGTAAAAAAATGATTTGGAATTTAAATCTTCGGCAACAACACGAAAGTACAATTTAAAATAAAAAGTTCACCAGTCATGATCCAGGTCCGGGTCATTGGTAACACGATACTCAATTATTTACTCGCTCCTTGGGACGAAGGCTTCACAATGGACCCGTTTTGTTGCAAAAAATACTTTTGCTCACGGTGCTAAAACTATGTGTAAAAGAATAAGCAAGAGACTGCGATGCAGGTAAGGTATATAATGTCATTAGGTACAGCAGCCAGCACGTTGAGTGAGTTTCTGAATGGCCACTGAGAAAGCCAGTAGTGGGAGGTCATTCGCATCAATTAGGTATACTGAACACTCATTCATGAAGTGCACACAATTTCACTAAGCTTAGTAGTGGCTGTCTGAAGTAATTACATTAATTAAGTGTTACGTCCATAGTCTTCAAATAAGTTTAAATTATAACCTTTAGATGAATATTATAATAGATTAAATAAAGAAAGTACAATCATTTTGTATGAAACCACGAATTTTATTACACGCCAACCGGTTTCGCTTAGCTCAAGCTTCTTTAAAAACGTCCTGACGAAGCTTGAGCTAAGCGAAACCAGTTGACGTGTAATAAAATTCGCGGTCTCATACAAAATGATTGTACTTTATTTAATCTAATATGTCAAACCACAAAGTGATTGCTTTCTACGAAAATATAATAATATAATAATAAATTAAATATCTACCTACTGACATCAATTTTTATGTTTTCGTTCCTTAAGTGACGTTGCAGATATCGTTTCCCATTCATCTTAATTTTAAAAACTGTCAGCTTCCAAAGCACCCAATGATAAATATTAATAAATAAATCAAATGTATGTAAACTTATTTACGACGTATAAAATCCACTGTGCGAAAATATAAGAAAAAAAAATAACCCACAATTATTTTATTTTTCAAGAGAGGAACAAATCTCTGTAAGTACTTTATAATTAAAATATCTTACGTCCACATTAATTTTAAAACAAAAAATAAATAAATAAATAATTTTAAACAGTTTTGCCTTTCCACAGTCAATATGCAAACCGAATGTTCTGAGACAACAAAATGGGGCAAAACAAATGAAGGTTTATAAAATTAAAATAATGAAAAAGATAATCATATTGATGTACATTTTGATGAATTCGGTAACACTAGTTAAGCGATAGCTAAAATTGTCACCCACATCACATCCGGTAAACTATAAATAATCTAAAATAAAAATAAATAAACAATGCATATGTTAATTTTTGAACGAAACTATAACTTCTCGTGCAGACAGCAGTTATATGAGTTTTTTAAGAGTTGTTAATGAGCAAGTCCTAAATATAGGGTTCGGTAAGCAAGCGCCCTGGGGGTTCAACATAAATCACGTCGAGCATCGGGGGTGGACCCCAAAAGTAGGAGAATTTCTAGACATCATAAGAGTGATAAATTCTTACCGAGAGTAAGTATATGCAAAGAACATACATACATTGGTATTCGTTGGTACTAAAAGACCGCATAGAATTTAATTTAAATTATAAAAATGAAAAAAAGTTCAAAATAAACTGAGAAACCGTTTTTTGTTGTTTGAGATAAATGAGAGAAGATAAAAAGAATTCAATCAATCAATTTACACGAACCTTCGTAATGATCAGGCGTAATAGGCACCAACGTTTTAGACATTTAGCGAGATGTGCATGGAGCAAAATGTTTCATCTCCTGAACAGAGCTCCTGCGAGGTATTCTGTCTTGGGAAATCGTGACTGATTGCTTGAAGATACTCCCAGCTCCCATCACGATTGATATATCACGCCTAAAATTAATTTCAAATGTCGAAGACATAAAGAAGAATCATCTCGTGCTTCTTACCGGTGAACACTCGGCGACTCGGCTGAAAGCTAATCGACTGTAGGTAGGTACTCGGTATATCAGATTGACGCAGTATAAGATGTAATATTGTTTTTATTGGTCGGTCCAGAATATGGTACAAGGGTGAGTTTACTTGAGTGTTCTAAAATACTTTTCATTAACGGGACAGCTAGTTTTCTTTGAGTTTTTGCCCGATCACACATAGAATGTGTGATAATGCGAATGGTTCTGTATTCATGTATGTCTTTAAGCAGAGGCTTTATGAATAATTGCCTGATATTTACCACCTTTCATTTTTGGAATAGCGGCTCTGATTCATGCTGAAAGAATTTATTGAAAATTAAATTGTAATTAAAATTTACAGAAAAATGTTTCATTTAACGCGAATACTTTTATAATAAAACGAACAGACACACTTAAGGCTTTCCTTTCAAAAATAATTCATTTTTACGTTTTTTTACGAATATATGGATTTTCATTATTCATTTATATCAGAAGTTATTCAATAGATTTGACTTTTTATAAAACTATTACTTAGATAAGACCTTTACACTAATGTAAAACTAATAAACAGAATGTTATTTGACAATAAAGAAAATACAAGCATTATAAGAAAGACCGCGAACATTAAATTCATTTTTCGCGTGCCACAAAATTGTCTTAATGTATAAATTTTTTGCATATACGAAATATATTTTCTTATAATCTTGAAACCAAAATTACGGAGACAAATCTGCATTGAACCAAATTAGCAAAAATGTTAAAAATTAATAGTTATAAACCATTTAATTTGCAGTAGATTAATTTTCGACGTTTTTAAAACAATTTGTGTAATGTATTATATTTACTTACATGGTTTAAAGTTTCAGATACTATTTAAAATCAAGTTTTATATAAAAAACACAATAATTTCTAACTAAATAATATTTATATAGATCCTATTAATGTGTTTTTTATTGTTTCTTTTCAAT
Organism: Eubasilissa splendida; assembly: GCA_031772225.1. Classification (NCBI taxonomy): domain Eukaryota; kingdom Metazoa; phylum Arthropoda; class Insecta; order Trichoptera; family Phryganeidae; genus Eubasilissa; species Eubasilissa splendida. The sequence goes on from CM062850.1 coordinate 34,771,983, forward strand.
TTCAAATCGTCGATTAAATATTAAAAGCACGCCATTAACGTATGTCAGCATAATTTTTTTTTAATTTTCACAACTAAACTTTGTACTACACCACAGGTTGAGTTATTGTTACTACTATAGTTTCGAGAGGTGCAGTCCCTCTCATCAGGTGATAACTAAACTAAATACAGTATTATAGTATATTCGGATAATGGGGCGGGGTTTGTGAAGAGGGTGGAGTTTTCAGTCGTTAACGGAAATATGGACAGTAAAGGTGAAGTGTTAGGGAATGTTATGTCGCTAATTAGTGTTTTCGAATTTAAATTCTTTTGTATTTCAACGGTTTCTAAATTGTTGAAATTACCGAATGGAGAAGTTTTAGTGTATGACTATCGAAAGAGTGGTCTGTTTCAATTATTTGGTTAGAAAATTCCGAGAAGTCGTTATTTTTAGGCAGGGGCGATTTCTTTTATTCATGTATTTAGATATCTCGCGGTTTGACCTATATATATATATATATATTTTTTTTTCAATCTACACAAGTTATTTCAAATATTTCACATTATTCTAATATATTCATTTTTGTTTTTGAAATGAGTATAATTAGTTAGTGTAAAACGAGGGTTTTACATGCAAAAGGAAATTAGTAATAATTTTATAGGACCAGTATCCAATATTTTCCGCCAATAAGTATTACAAAGTTTAGTTGTGAAAATTAAAATAATCATGTTACACCACAAAGTAACCGCCATGTCAATTAACGATATTATGTCAGCATCATTTGGAAATATGACTAGTGAGAGGGAAGTAGGCTCCGAAAATGTTACACGTGACAGTAAGCTATCGCCTATCGTCTCACAGGTGTTTGTCCATATTTCTGTTTAGTTGGCCAATCTGTCAAACTATTAGAGGTGATTAATTACAGTCGTCCGATTCAATCAAGCGAGAAGGAAATACATCTCGCTGTCACTGCGAGAATAAATTCTATTTACAGGTTCAATAGCTTTCCGCCTCCCATTGCCAGATGGTCTCGTTACCGTTTTAGGAGATCGGTAACGATAATCACGGTGATGAGTGCTCGCACCGAGCTGACGAATGAGAGTCATGCAAACGTCGTCCGACACACCTAGAACACTTTGGAATACTTCAGATTAACTCAATTTTAATTTTTCAATAAATATCTTGAGATAAAAGTTATGATCCACAGACAAATTATGATAACATGATCCGTGATTTGCGAAAAGCGTAAACAAACGAAATTCGAGTGTGTTCTCGGACAGATTAAAATAATATTTACATTCCTAAGTTAGTGCTAAGTATTATTATCCTACCGCGAGAGTAAACAATGAAAACGTGTTCAGGCTGAATTTTGACAATGGAATGTTACGAATCACACCCTTAGGGACTAACATCGTATCTATAAGATAATAATAAAATAAAAATAAAAATATATATTCGTAATGACGTAATTAATATGTGATACGAAAATCCAAACCATAAAAACGAGCATTCGGAAAAGAACGATTATTGGAAAGATTTATGCTGAAAATTCATGAATATTGAAATTCGATTTAGCGTTGTCTAGGTTGTCAACTTAAAATCTGCATTACAAAATCAATCTTTGGATTTCAATTTGCCTTGTCGTAAGCCTATCCCCCGATGTCTATCCCCTACCCCCATTCTCAAATAGGATAAGCCAAAATAAATTATCAAGAGAGATTTAACCTAAGAACTCGAATAATCGAAGAACGACTTTTGCCTGCTGTAAATGAATTCTGCGTTTGTGGCTAAATCACTCAGAATGCAGACACTATGGAGAGGCCTGTAGTAGACGGGATCGATTCCCATATGCCGGTCTGGTACGTAGTGTCAGATCGAAGGTCAATTTTTGGCCGAAGCCAAAGCCGATTGTTCGGCTCTTGCCATAACGTTCGGCCGAAGCCGAAGGTTCAATCGTACTCAGAAATCTTAGAACACCGACTAGAAAGTATACATATCAATGCAAATTCTACACTGTAACTTAGTTTTCTGCATTATGGTGTTGATAATAATTGTAAATATATACAGTAAATAAATAAATTGTAAATATGAATTAAATATATTAATTAGAAAGATAAACATATTAAATCAATTCTATCGAAAAATATTGTTGTTGCGCTACCGGGATCCGAACCTGGATCTCTTTCCAAACCGGGAAGGTGCATTATCCAACTATGCATAATTGGATAATGCAATATTTTTTGATAGAATTGATGTTATATGTTTATCTTTCTAATTAATATATTTAATTAATATTTAAAATATCACAGACTGTCTGTTCTGAATAATAACAACTTCACAATAAGAATGTGTTCTCATAAAAATAAATTGTAGTTTTCCAGAAAAGATGAACTGAGTTTCATTTCATTCGTAATAGTTCGTGTATTTTCGGCACTTTTCGATGGCTTAATACAAAACTTCGGCTTCGGCCAAACCTTTGACAGATTTTATCCGAAGCCGAATGTGTATTTTTTGGCCAAAGCCGAAGCCTCGGTCGGACTTTACTGGTATGTCAGTTACACACCAGAAAAAACTGTCAAAAAGATCGTATAAGTTGGTTATAAATTATATAAACTATTACTAACTAAAATAATACATCGTGTCGTGACAGTGTCAAGAGTGTGAATGAAATTAATGAAAAAAAACGTTATTAAAGAGGCTCAATTTGAAATATATATTTTAATAAAATATGGTAAACCAGGGGTACATAAGGTACAGTACTCGGGACATTAGCGCGAGGCCAAAAATATACGAACTGGCCTAACTTTCTGAAAACTTTATTAATATTTTACGAAATATTCACAATCGTGGAATTATGTAAAAATCTGTGAAACTTCTTTAGAACGATAACAGTAAGAGGGCAGACCTTGAGCATGATAACAAAAATACATGACATCAAATTTCACTACAATCTAGAAGCCTTCGTAATGGTTGGATATTTTTTTGTAAGTATATATTTAAACAAAGAAAATACAATAGTAAAATAATTTAAATACTTAAATTGATGTAGGTATATATATTTTTGTTTATCAATTTATCTATAAGTTACACATTTTCACAGTAAAAAGTAAGCAAGTATCCACTTATTTTTTGTGTCGATCAACGATTGTTCCACATTCAAAACTATCAGATCAGATATTAAAATGTGGCTATACCTGGGTTGACCACGTTACCAATGCAGAGGTACTAAGACGCATGAATGAGTCACGAGAACTAATAACAATAATCAAACGAAGGAAAGCTGCATACTTCGGACACATTTTCTGCAATGAGTAATGATACCTTACAACTCATCATACAGAGGAAGAGATTCCTCAAAATGCAATTTGATGTGTAGCTTTAATTAAAATTATTTATTGAAATCTTATTACTGTATCATTTCATAGGATATACAAATAATACAAATACAGATAGGAATAAATAATGATCAGTTCCACTATAAATATTAGTAAGTGGTGCACGAACAGCAACGACTGCAGCTGGAGTGATAGTTCCAGATTCACAACAGAACAACCCCAGCCGAGCATGCATCGCATTATTTGGACGGGATAACGAGCGTGGTTATTGCTCGATGAAACAAAAACTGGCGCAACAACTTGGGAAAAAGCCGCAGTTGCATTTGTATAGGGCACGTGGGAATGCGACGGTAGTTTTTAGCCAAATTACGGTAACCCACGGAAAACAAAGGCGCGTGAACAAAATGGATGATTATTTCTTACACGGCCATTTCGCTTTTCACACGGTGTTTCCGTTTTACAGCACTAAGAGTGTGTGAGAGAGAGAGAGAGAGAGAGAGAGAAAATGGTTCACCCGATGGCTGGTTGCATAATATGTGCAGCGAGAAGTCAGCGCAGGAAAATTAATTACGTACCGACCCTGATTGAACATTCAGTTCGCGACTGGTGAAGATGGATAGTGCTCGTTTTCGCTTGAACGTTACTACAAACACGTTCGTAAAACTATTGTATTATATTTTTGACATAGAATGTTTATTCGTAGGCTTCCCACTAAACTGCGTTAAAAATAGCGCGGTAGAAAATTTCATACCATTTTATAGAATGTTGTTACAAGTATGTATCTAGTATATTTTTAGATAGCGAGGAAGAAACAGGTATGAATAAACTTATTATATACAGAGATTGTACGATACTAGTGGTAATAATTTTATATACGTATTGCGTTCAATAGAATAGAATATTAAAAAAACTAGATTAAATAGAACACAATCACTTCGAATGGAACCACGAATTTTATTAGACGCCAACTGGTTTCGCTTAGATCAAGCTTCGTCAGGGCGTATTTAAAACTAACAATAAATACATAAAGAAGGAGATAGAATATAAAATTACATGCGAAAGAGAGAGACAGAATACAACACAGTTAGGCGGAAAATTAAGGGAGGGGAAAGTACAATGTTGATGGATATTAAATTGATTTTAAAGGAAACATACCCAATATGGGGCTGATGGATAAGTTGATTTGATTATTAAGAATTGCTCCACCACTACTCACTGCCTTTTTTATCTCAAGGGCTTGTAAATTGTCCAACCGGAGGCCAAACCCGTTTATATGGAGGATATTAAAAAACTAATCGCGCTTAAAATATGTATCAAATAAATGCGAAATACTAGAACAACTAAAAAGATATACGACACTACGAGACGGTAAATGGTAACGCGTTTTTTTATAGTAGAGACATCTGTAATGTTAGTGAAAATTTAATACTTATTTGTTATTAAATAGAGATGTGTTCACATCAAGATTTTAAAACTAATTTGGTGGTCTCGACCATTAGATAATAAGGTGTGTATCTTACCACTTCGCACGTCAAGTATTTACGCAAATTATTTATGCTAATTAACATCAAAAATGTATTAAACATCATCAGAGAAACATTTCATGAAATTTCAATTTATGTTACAAATAAAAAGAAATGAAATAAAAAAAACATGTAGAAGCTAGCGACTACGGTACGGATATAAATAGAACAGTAAGACGGCTTAAAATGTCCGGTTACATATGTGAAAAATCAGCGTGGGTACCCCCTGTACGCACACAAAAACAGTTTTTGTGACAACATTCTTGGCTTGGACGACGGTAAAGGATTTAAGGAATGAAAGGAATTGCAACATGTTAAAACATTTATACATTTTCTTATTTTAGTTCGTCATGCACACGAAAGACTTCTTCGACCGCTTAGAAGCTTTTATTTTTGCATTATACGATCGATTTCGCTCAGCAATCATTGAAATACTTATTTGAAAATAAGTTGTATATTTTTTCAACAATTTAATTATTAGACATACAGAAACTATTATTAGCTAGTAAATTAATCAGATAGAACGAAGGTATGAGCGATTTAAAGGCCCACGTCCGCCACTTTTTCTACTGAATCGACAATAGTGACAGAGGCAGGAGAAGGAGGTAGGAGATAAGACAGTTCAAATTATAAATAATTTAGAGATATGTTGGGAGTGACGTAAGCGTTTCAGTTACGCATGTTTTCGATTTTACCTTCGTCATTATTAGGTGCCGCCAGGAAATATAGAAATTTCATATAAAAAAAAATAATATTTAGAACAGATCCGTTATATTCGCACACAGACAGCACTGCTAGACGGAGTAACTACCTACTGTAAACGAGTGCAGTTGGATTATACTCAGAGGCATTCACAGCAAAAAAAGTTGCAAAGCGAACATTATTTATTTATATTATCCGTAATGAATTTTTGTCATTAATTACTACCTAAGGCATACGTTGAGAAATAAAGATTAATAGGTTTTTCATGGTAGTTATAAAATGTATAACCATTAAAAACGGTCAATTGTCCAAATAACACTGGCAACTGAGTCGTGATAAAGCGTGATGTAATCCAATGAACACTTGAACACACGCAAGTTAAGATTTCTAAACAAGTAGAACAAATAATTTAATGTCAAAAATATTATACTTACATAAATTAACCTAACAATGGGCACAATAGACAATAAGGCTTTCTTTTTCGTGAATAGTGAATATGTAACCGAAGACTTCAAATTATGTACTTCTTTCAGAAATGATATGAGCCGCGGTGTGCCATTACGGAAACAGAAACGTAAGCAGGATTATTTACGAGGCTGAAATTTTTCGCAAATACACAAAGGATGAAATATGATCATGTCGGTTAAAAGAGCAAATTAAAAATTATATGAATTATATACGCTTTTTGCCGTCACAAGCAAGATTGTTTTTTTCCGCCCTAGTACGTGAAGATGACGTTCAAATTGGCCGCCCGCGTGCCACACACGTTAGGGGTGGTATTTTGTTAGGCCGGCATTTGAAACTTGCCCAAGGGCGGCTTTTTACCAAAAGTCATTCTGGACACTAGTGTTGACTACAAATTTCTGCTTTATTAGGAAATAACTATAATGTTATTTATTGGATTACTTTCTTAGATTGTTTATACCTGGATTATTTTTATTACACAATATTATCGTTTTGCAACATGGTATTTTGTATTTCAATTTTTATATATTCTTCTGCCGTCCCCTTGATTTGGCCGCCATAGGCAGGTGCCTGCTCCGCCTGTGCGTAATGCCAACACTGATTGGATTGGGTGAATACTCGTCATTATCACTTTTTTACGAACGCAAGCAGTGGCCGGCCGGAGAGTACAGAAGAGTCGACAAACTATTTTACATAATGAGCGATATATTATTATTATATATTTAATAATATAAATACACAGTCGTATAAAGTAGCACAGTAAGCAAGTAACAGCAGACAGCCACATCCCGATATTACGAAACATAAAGCTGCCGGTACATTATAGCTCTGCAATGATTTTGCGTAAGATTTGACGCAATATGCGTTTAGACGCAATGTTGTTGCAATGCATTGGGAGAAATTTATCTCATAAAAATGAACATTAATATTTGAGTAGTGAATTAGAAAATGTTGCATGAGCAAGAAACATTAATTATTAATTAAACATTTCATTTAATGAGGAAAATCGCATCGTTGGTGCTTAAACAGTGTAATTATTATTTTTTAAATGGTGAAAAGACTGTTAACCGCAATTTTCTGCAGGAACATTAAATTTTTTATCTTGGCAATAGTTTTGAGTTAGAATTGGCCTATGAGCCTTTATCATTGGTTTGTTTTGTTTCGGCGTAGCTTAGTCAGAAAAACGTTACTACAATAAGTAAATAAGGCTTATTTGCACAAATATAGAAAAAAAAACATTTAAAATTAAATAAATACAGTTTTATATATTTATTATTAAAATAACATAAAAACTCATAAGTCCTATTTAAATTAGGTATTAAATAGGACTTTTAGAAAAGCCAAAATGTCAACTCGTATTTTTAGCGAAAATTCAAGAACCGATAGGCTCTAAAGTAAAATGTAAAAATATATTTTAATTGAATAAAATTTATTGCACCTAGTCTGGTTTTGATTGTGTGTACTGTGATGTATTTTATGTAGTTTGAAATAGGCTCACATAAATTCACAGACATAGTGAAATCCTTTAAAAATAAATAATTTACCAAATAGCATTAAGCAATTGTGAGAGATTGGAAGCACTCGAAATATTGTGTTGGAATAATATTTAAAAGAAAAATTTCAAAAAGAAAAGACATTTTAAAAAATGAATAAAACAAAAGTGAAACAGGCGTGGAAAATGGTTCAGAAATATTTAATATATGTATGAATTTTCAAAAAGAAAATTCAGGAGAAGGCCGGCAAAAGAAAGAACGAGTATCATGTATCCTTATATTGTTGGAGTGGGCTAGTTGCGGGAGGTGCTAAGCGCGATAAGAGAACCATCCCTAAAAATAAAGAAGATCCAAGATACCTTAAAACTAATTATAAAAATTCGCATAATTATTTAAGCTCCATAATGTCACTGTTTTCAATTAATAACACTGAGCAACAAATTGAATTATTTTTTTGGTGTCTGAAAAGTGACTGATTTTGGATATTTTTAATGTGCTGATTCCAAAAATACCTGCCTTTTTTGTATCAACTCTAGCTTTTGAGATACAGGCTAATTGATTTTAGTTCTGATAAAAAGAAAAAATAATGAAATAATGATATCTTTAGAGGCCAAAATTAAAATTTCGTACCTAAAATTAAAATCTACATCTAATAACAGTTTCAATAACTTGGTATTACCCATGACCGTAAAACTCGACATTCCTATATCTGGGTAACCTCCACCACCAACTAATTAATAACTTGCTCATATTACCTCTGCCTAACCCGGTTCAGTTTACTATCATTTTGTGTAAGTTTCGGCGTCATTTAGTAACAAAACATTAAATTAAAACCATAGGACCCACAAGCAGACATATCTGTGTGAATCATTCATACGTGCATTGTTATGTATGTGGCGAATACACTTTTGACAGAAAATTAAAAACATAAGTTTTGATTTTGTGAAAAGGGCTTATCTGGCTTGTTTTGGTGTCCACTTGGGAGACCAGGATAAATATTGGGCTCCACATTTCGTATGTAAAACATGCATTGAATATTTGCGACAGTGGACAATTGAAAAGCGGAAGTGCCTAAAGTTTGGAGTACCAATGGTCCCCGTAAATTCCACGCTAGAAAGTCGTAGAAATAAAAAGTGAAAAGTGATGAAAGTATATTTATCTACTGTGCGAAGTAAATACCTTACTTTGTATTTTTTGTTTTTTTAATTAGCAGTTGGAGCAAATATAAATAGTACTGAAGTGAAATGTATAAGAATATGAATAATAATAAATATGAATAATATGATTTTATTCTATAAGAGGCCAATACAGCGTATCTTAAAAACCAAATCTGATGGCTATTTTGGATTCTGCGCACAAAAATAACCTAGAAACAGTTAAAAAAAATCACTAGCACCAAAATGTGTGTTGTGCAGTGTAATCAATTAAAAATGCAGGAACTTTACATTTATAGTAATACTACTACATATTCCTAGGATGTGCACCACATACGAGCAAAAAGGGGTCATTTGTTTTTGTAGTACCCAAATTGTATAATTCTCTTTCTAAATACGTAAAAACTATTGATCAACACAGACAATTCAAAGGCGCAATAAAATTATAGCTAAAAGAACTCAGACTGAACGTATGTTCATAGCATGGTCACCCCTTCAATATGAACACATACAGAGTTAAGATTTCAGACTCGACACCAATGAGTGAGCAGCCTGTGCATGCGTGTGTGTGTGTGTTAAATTAAATTGTACCGTATTATTTAAACTCATTAAAATGTATATTATCCTTACAAATTTCAAGTAGGTTATAAATTTCTCAAAATCAAATATTACATCACATTTTGTTACTTACAGTTTTCATTTTTTCCTAATTTTTTTCTTCTTTCTTATTCTAAATGTATAGTTGTTAAACTAATTATGTATAATATGATTACTAATTAAAAAGGTAAAATGTTTGCCTCGGGACGGGCGAAGCCTAGTGAGGCAGATATTAAAATACGAAATGTACTTACAACATATGACATGAAATAAATAAATAATTAATGAAATAAAAACTATAGACCGATAGATGTCCCTTTACATTATCGATACACTTACAATAGTCGATCTGTTTAATGAATAATGTATGAGCAACATAAACTCGCATGTAATGAGTTGTGATTTCAAGCATTTCGTTGTAATAAGATGAATGGCGTATAATAAAAAACAAGCGATTATTTAATAGATAATTAAAACACACCTGTCAATTCAATGTAGGTGCTTAGAGAACTAATTTAATTGATGTCCGAATGAATGTAAATCCGCCCACAAATGCGGTTCAATCACCGTTGTCACAAGTCAATTCTGTATAATAAAAACACTTTTATTCTATTTTTAGTTACCTACTAACAATCGAGCCGTTTCTTCTCAGGCTTCAAAAGAATGATAGAACGCCACATTCTTCTCTCTTGATAACTATTCTTGCCTTACTCACACATACATGCGAACGGAACCATTTTTAAGTTGTCAAAAGATTTTACTAGATTAGTTTGGAATTATTCAAACTCTATTTGCCTCTCAGTCATATTAGAAAAAAGTTATTTATTTATTAAAGTCATTGACGTAGTAATATTCTAGGTATTTAAATTATTGTAATTTTGATTATTCAATTTTGTAACATGTATATTATTTGAGATTAATTATTTAATATATTGATCAGATATCACTGTTAGAACTAACGGATGAAACGGACTTCAGTCTAGTTAAGGAAACAATTAACATTTTTTACATTATGTACCTATAATAATGGATCAGAAGGCTAAATAAATAAATAAAAATAAAAACCTAAGGGTTTTTTTAAATTTCGAATAGTTTTTTCACCTTTCGATCTAAACTAATTCTTCAGTCAGTTTAATTATATTTTTATTGAATTGTATCGCTTCGAACACTAAAATAAATATTACCGTACTATTTGAGAATTTCGATTAAAAAATCTCAAATCTGCATAACGATGCGGAATTTACATACAGTTTGAACATATTCGACTAGGTGTATTCTTGTTGATGTCTGTTTTATCATATAGATATATAAGTACCCAAGACACCAAGTCGGGATCTACTGAACGACCGGGGTGGAGTTATCAGAAGGAGTCACAAAAGAATCCCGATATCCGGTTAACTTAATCACGCCACTTTTTTATCCATTCTCTAACAACAACTGCACAATCGTAGTGACAAAGAATTTATACAATACATAATCAATTACAAATGAGATAATTATTGAAAATGGAGTTTGTTTACCGTTCATTGTGGGGACAGATCCGATCGAAAGCGGATGGTTCGTGACTTAGCCCAGGGCGGAAACCGGTAGCGCCGCGGTGACACAACGGGAACTGTACCAAACCTCAATCATTTGTGAGGGGCGTGATTCACCACAACTTTCCAAAAAGGCGGTAAAAAATATAAATATATAAAAAAAACGAGTAATTTGCCGAACGAGTTGAAGTCGACTTGTTTGACCTAATCAGGGCCCACTTGTATCTGTTCACCCAGCACAATAAATTACAGACAACAGCGACAAAAGTACTTTAATAAAGACAACTGTAAAAAGTGAATTATTTCATTGTTTGTATTAAAAAGTTTCACCTGTGTGTGTACACAGGTAAAACTTTGCTTTCAAAATTCGCGTAAATGACATAACAGAGTTGAGCGCGGAACGAGATGTTATTCGTTATACATTTTATTTTGTACGTAGACCATAATAACCAACTGTTGCAAAATGCATACCGATCTTAACCAAAGTTTCCATACATTAGAGTAGTCAATAAAATCTAAAAGATATTCATTAATAATTAGCATTGAACTTATTGATGAGAAAATATGAATCTCGATAACGTATGACCTTGCGGAATATAAATTATTTTTCTAAAAAATTGCGCAAGATTCTTAAATTTTTTAAATAAACTAAATTTTGTACTACTCACATGACTTTTATTTTGTCACATGAGCGGTGCATGTCATCAACTGTCATCTTTTCACCCGGTTGTCACATTTACCTCTTAATGGAGAGACTATACCTTCCGAAACTATAGTCATATCAAAATTAAAACTTATTGTATGTGCAGTACAAAGTTTAATTTATTAAAAACAAATAATCACGTTGCATCACAAAATAACTGTCATGTCAATTAATGATACCAAGATTCTATTTAAGGCACACTTGAAAAATAAATTTTAATAAATAACTGATATCGGACAATATATTTCTTGCAAAAATTAATGTTACTTGATAACATTTTAAGTAGCAACAGAGATATGTGTAATCTAATTAGTGAACATCCGGTTGTTGCCGATAAGACATTTGCATTTATACTTGCACTTGCCTTTAAGATAATACATCCTAGCTAATGTTTTAGATTCTTATCTGAAGCATCCTGCAGACCATTCATCTTCACAAAAAAAACACATCAATCAATTATTATTCAGTGAATCTTTACTAAGGATGAGGTTGAGGAAATACTTAAACATTATATTATACATTCCTAATATCATTTCGTTAGTAAGGAAAATATAATTTGGACAAATTTAATTAATTAATTGAAATAAAATTTTGTCAGAAAAAAAAGGTTGAATAAAATATTCATTTGAATGATACTTAATAACGACAACAAACTCAACTCAAAGAAACGGCAGTGGAAAAATTATTAATTATATAACATCTATAAAAAATGTATATTTAAAGAATGCACTTTAATAGTATTAAAAGTACAATAAAATGCCCTGGAATTCAGGAATACATAGCTCTAAAAAATTGCAAAGAAATTCATGTTCCAAATACGTGTTTCCATTATTTAAAAAAAGCAAATCATTTGTACAAACCTTGTATTTGGCACATAATTAAATTGTAAGACTTCTTGAAATGTATTATTTATACTTTTATCAATATTTATTCAATTTTTTTTCTTTAAATTATTCATGCTAATACGTTTTACAATACCCGCGGTGAGTGGAATCTGTAATAGCGTTTCTCCTTCAAATTAATTAACTGATTGTGCTGATTTTATGCATTTTGTTGAATATGCACTGTAAAACGACTTTAAACACAACCTTTACCATTCTATTAATATTATAAAATCCTACCCGGATATTATCTAATTTAATATTATATGAATTCATATTCGGTTAGTTACACGCATTTGTGGAATTGTAAAAATATATAAACATTTTAAAAGAATAGTAGATATTTTGACCAAAACCAAAAGAGCAACTAAATATATTTCGATATATTTTTTCTGTATATCTTTCTAGTTGGTTATATTAATTTGTATTAAAATACCATAGAACTATGTTCTTAAAACGCAACTTAACAACAAAAATGTGTTCTCCTTGAAAAATAAATGTAATTGTTGAGATAATATTTGAAGAGTCGAGAGAAAAGATCAAAATATGATGTATTTTTAACGTTGAGTTTAATCAATTTGTCGACAATGAATCTCACCTTACAGTCGCAGACCGATGACGTCCTCTTAATTCGGTTACAAATCGCGTGCTAACCTTCTCTAGCATTGCGCGACGCCGTGTCACCTTCTCCCGGATGCTGGCCGCGTGTGCTGTGCTGTATACATGGATGAGAAACAAAGAGGCGACACGTGAACGTCCTTATTACCATAACCGTTGTCCGCAACGCTCGACCCGAAGTTTACCGCCTTTTTTATTCGGCGAGCAGCGAAATAAACATTCGCAACACGACGATAAAAACACACATTCGCGCCCGTTTGTGGACGGCATCCATTGTTGAATTAGCGGTATTTGTGGAAAGTTATTTCATACACAAAACGGCGCTCCATTAAGTATGAGAAATTATGATTTTTTTTACCGACACTACACCATCAAACTCAAACCTCACACGATCACATGCGAGGCTTATATAAAAATTGTAATGGATAAATAGGCAGTGTCATCTTGAGGCTTAGTTATTTTTGCGAGAACATCCTTTTAGATCTTAAATAGTAGAGGCTCAACATTCCTTATATTACAACAATTTCTTATTATTAGGAGAACACATTCTTATTGTGAAGTTGGAATTATTCAGAACATAAGTCTGTGATATTTTAAATATGAATTAAATATATTAATTAGAAAGATATACATATAAAATCAATTTTATCGAAAAATATTGTTGTTGCGCCATCGGGATCTCTTTCCAAACCGGGGAAGGTGCATTATCCAACAATGCTACAGCGACGATATTTTTAGCGAAAAATTTTCGAACATCTATATGTTACTTTTTTGATATTAATACATTTAATCGTTCCATTATTTGAAAGAGCCATCTACCTTATTTTTAAAATTTGTCGCTAAAAATATCGTCGCTGTAACATTGTTGAATAATGCACCTTCCACAGTTAGGAAAGAGATCCAGGTTCGAATTCCGGTGGCGCAACAACAATATTTTTTGATAAAATTGATTTTATATGTATATTTTTCTAATTAATATATTTAATTAATATTTAAAATTTCTTATTACATCAGCCAATATTTGTTTTGTTATTCCTCTCGGGAGAAGCGATTACGTGACCGCTATTGTGACTGTGTCCCATTGTATTGATGATTCGTAATTCTTTGAGCAATCACCGGTACACTAGAAACTAAACCTCCAGCAGTTAAATCTCAGTTATCATTCATCGTTACAATCGAACATAATTAGTCACAATAACGGTTTACCATCAATACTCGGGAATCTTATCACTGACACCTAGATCCTCCACCTGCTCATCTTAGACCAAATCTCAGATAGCGCAATTCTCATTTGTTGCAACATGCTACGTTCCATCTTATTTTGATGTTTAGTTATTGACGCAAAAACATCTTGGAGGCAGTTACTGTATTTTTCAGACATAAGTAAAACTAACTGACTTGTGACTTGTCTTTACCTCGAACTATCACATTGATTTAATAGAGTAGCGGGCGTGAGCATAAATGTTATATCGCTCAAAACAATATTTACAAACAACAGAATAATTCGAAGATAGCCAAAACTTCAGCTGAATTTTAGCCAAATATTTGTGAAACCTAATTAGCAAATTTAATGTAAATATGAATTGGAAATTAAACATGCCACGAGAAAAGCATGTCTAGTGGAAATTTTAATAACCTTCTTAGGAAATATGTTTTCTGTAAATCTGATACATAAAGAAAGAAAACGCGGGGTATACTATGAATAGTCAAGTTAACTTGCCATTTGAGGAAAAATTAATTGCACACAAAAGAAAATGGAGATATGGTGCCACCATCGAGTGACGGGACTGCGGCTTGAAGCTGGAAAAGAAGACTGAATGCACGTGTTACAAAAGTGTTAACAATAACCAACTAGGAAACAACATGTTTTAGAATTGTGAGAGTGAAACGCGCTAATGTAGATTCATATGTGATAAAACTATGTAAGACAGTGTGGAAAATTAATAAATGATGAGTGAAAGCGAAGCTAATTGTAACATTGTTAATATGATTATCTCACTCATGTGACGAGAGAACGGTGGAGACCGCGAATATTGTGAAAAAAACAGAAAAAACATTGAATGATGGCCCTGTTGAAAATAAGCAAGTTCAGGCGTGACTTTTCACCGCTCAGGTCGAAGGTAAGAATAACTATAAGAATATCATGACGGTATGACAACACTTTCAGACTGTTTCATCGCCTATTGCAGTCGAGCATTTTGGTCGAACCTATCCCAAGAAATTCAAGAAGGATCCTGACCGTTTGTAATTACCACTAGTAGAATTATGGAGAAAATATCTAATCACAAATAATAGATATCTCATAGAGACGAAGCTATTTTTCATTAATAGAAAAATATGTAATATGGGTAAAAGGACTTACGACCTATGAGATATATATTTTATGTTTAATAACAGTGCCTTTGTAGGTGAAAATCCAGTTATTGTGTGTACTTGGATATATTCAAATATTGCTAATGGTCTAAATAAGAAAATATAGATTTTTCAGGCGTATTCTAGTATAATATGTTGAAAACATTTTACAGATAAAGAATATTGCTTTAAATAATTATATTCTCATTGTGACACATATGCTGTTTCAAGAAAAATGAACACCAAATTTAGTCCATAGATGGCGATAGTGTAGTGGTATTCGAAGTGATTCCACATATTAACATATATATAACTTTCAAAAGTTTTATAGATATGGAGGTTGATTGGATGGAATGGTGAACGTTACATTGTGTAAAGTGATCACTTAAGCCAGCCGAAGATAGGTTGTAAGCCCTGTAATTACCCATACTTCAATATTTTTCTTTAATAAAAAAATAGCTTCGTCTCTATGACATATCTATTATTTGTTTAGTAACAGTAGGTGAAGATGAAAATCCAGTAATTGTGTGTTCTTGGATATATTCAAATATTGCTTATAAATAAGATTATCTGTATATGTAAAACTACCGATATTCAGGTATGTTTCTTGATTTACATTTTTTTTAAATGATTTCTTAATAAATAAATTTATATAAAATAAGCATTAACAAGAGACGAGCACGTACAGCGTGGACGATACAAGTGCTATTTGTCATGTCAAAAGAGTGAGTGCGGAGCTTTAGATGGTTTGATCTTTATTTTTTTCTTTCAATCGATGAGCTCATGTCTGAGTATGTGATCTTTTAATCTGCTTCTATAGATCGAAGTGCTTGCTTCCACTCTTCGTTCTGGGTAGCGTAGCGAGGCTTCGGTTATTTCTCTGATTTAATTCTGTCCATTTTGTTGAAAAATTACCTCTCGCTCCCATTGTTTCACTTATATCTCCGCTGTCTCTAATGTTGTGAAGAGTTTTTCTATGACTCGAGGAGTTCCTGAAGAATGGAAGTATTCTTTCGTCTAGTAATCCATGACACTGATAAGCATTTGAGACAACAAACGCTGACAAACTCCTCCGAGATTAAGCGTGTAATTGTGTCATTAAACTCATCGCTATTCGTTAGATTGGCCATCACCACATTAATTGTGCAGAATATCATCTAATAATGTGCGCAGTTTTAATAATTAATCATCCGGTCCGCTGCGAGAAACTAACTCTATCACTGGCGCCACTTTCTCCGCCTCCGCAGCCAAACAACTTACTTACAAACTTAACATAGTATTTAGATGTGTATGTTCATATAAACATAAGGTGACTCCCATGAGAGTACGATGGAGAAGTAAGAAGTATCAAAGTAAAAACAAAAGAAAAAATGTTCGCCCCGAACTATTTTTCTTTCGCACATTCTTTTAATTTTGATCTCAAATCATATTTCGATTCAAAAGCAGTTGGTCACTAAACTCAAGACGCACTGCACTGGAGACGATAGCGCGTCGCTCCCAACCGGGATAAATACCTGGCACATGCTGGTTCAATGATGAGAACAGAACCAGCAGCGGATTTGGGCGTCGTAATAACTTACATTACATTAATACTTAATGCACGCGCTGCTTTGTTGAGTGGAATTAAAGCAGGAGCGCATAATGACTCCATAACGGTTCCGGGATAGGGTAGGACCCTTCGGGATTGAGTTGTTAGTTGTTTAAAGTTGTTAAATTAAATAGGTAAGTTTTTCAGTTATAACTAACTTATCCGGGCTGTTTAAAAACACGAATAGAAAATCAGTAGTAAATTATTACCATGGTAAATTTTTACTATATTAACTTTTACCATCGCCCTTGTTAAAAATCGATTTCTGATTCGGATTTACTACTGTCAAAGACAATCTCGGCTCTTAGTGTAGCAAGGCGAATAATTATAAAATATGCTTTATCTGTAGCACTATTCGCCCCTGCGTTCCAGACCTGTCACTTCGGTGGCGAAAATTTTTCAGAGTATGTGCTAATGTATATTAAACAACGAGATCATCATCGAACGAACTTTCATCACTAAAATAGCGGGATATTGAATGATTAATTGTTGTATACTGAAACTTTCAAAGTATTAATGTGATAGGTGACTTTTGAAACAGCTGTGAAGATTCTGGCATATTTAACCATCGATTTGCATTTTTACTATCTGATATCGGAGAGTAAAATTAGTATACTACTGGATGTAATACGTGTATCAAAAAATAATGTCGTTTTTTTCGTTTACAGGTTAAAAGGTTAATTGCGCTTATACTACGTGTTTTGTGTTATTTTGGTGACTATACATAGAGTGAATTGTAATTTATAAAACTGAAATTTAACAACCCTATTTACAATGGATCAATTTGTACCAAACGATGAAATTATCAGAAATTTGATGTTTTATCATTTCTTGAAGAGAGCAACAAGTGCCATTGAAAATATTTGTTATGTATTGGGAGATGTTTTGGATGCTCGCAAATGTCATGCCGGCAGTCCACTGTCGACGAGGTTCCTTGGGCGAGACGTTTGCCGAGGTGCCGAGACCAGAGTGTTATGCCAGTAGTCCACTCTCGCCGAGGCATGGCGAGAGGAGCCGAGCAAGAGAATGTAGTGCGGCTCTCGGCTTGCATCGCCTATTTCGTGTCGATACGGGTTGTCTCATGCCATGAGGAGCCTCGGCGAGAGTGTACTTTGTAATGCCCGCAGTTCACCCTCGCCGTAAATATTTTTTTACCAACGGCAAAAAAAAATACTTTAGTAACTTTTTTATCCATAGTAAAAAAACTTGTACACAACCGGCGCTAAGGAGATATTACATAGTTCAGTGCGTAAACTGGTTGCCTACCAGCACGCCAGCCAACAATAATGTGAGCAGTTTGAAGTTGACTGCAACCATATTTATATTATATATTAGCACAGGAAGATTTTAACCAAGGAAATTACTTTTAGTGAGCGTCCTCGGTATTGGTTTTTACAATATTTATTTTATAGATATTACATCTGGGGTGGTACGCACATACTTTATTATATTTTAAATTCAACACCTTCGGCCTTTATCGACCCAGTGCTGGATGAAGTCTTCCCCATGACTGCCATTCTCTTCAATCCTCCGCCAATCTTTGACATTTCATTCCCATTGATCCGATAATGTCGCTTATCCATCTACTTTATATTTACGGAAAATCTCAAATACCTTTGAGTAACATCCTATAGCAGATGCCAGAATTAAATGAAGGAGGGTTCCCGGTTCGAGTCCGGGTGGCAATAAAAGTATATTTTCGATAAATTGATTTTATCTGTATATCTTTCTTATTGATACTTTTAATTTGTATTACAATAATCATGTTGAACCACAAAGCGACAGCCACGATAATCAATAATATTACAATTATTAAACATAGGTAAAATCACATCAGAATTTTTTTAAACAATAATAATAATAATAGCATCCAGCAGGAGTATTTTTTGAGGAACGCGGATCAACCATCCGCCTAGGGGAGTGAGGAAACTTTCTAGAAAGAAGACAATCGCTGGGATCACGTTATGTAGTATTGTAATCATATTCAACTGTGGTTTGGAAATAATGAACGCGTCATTACGGAACAGCGGTTCGACTAAACGATGTCATTCGACTATTGTAAAGGTAGGTAGATACAGAGAAAGACAAACGCTAATGATCGTCTTTGGGCCGTGTCTTCTGGATCTGGATGGTCTCTTCAAGTGAAATACGCTCGTGTAAGGGAGACGCAACAATAGAAATAGAAAGTTCTCAGAACCTATATTATTACGGCGCTCGTCAGCCTGCGATGGCTGGCAGTTCAAGAGCGTGAAATTCAAAATCGTTGACAAATTACCGAGAGCAACGAGACGTCATTTCAAATTTACTTTTCTCGGTTACTCGCCGACCGAAATAATGTTTCCAGCGATTAAAAAAATGTATGGAATTATTAAATATTAGAAACTCCGTAAACATTGGAAATTAATTATTGCATAGTATCCCGTGAATGAGATATATATGCATCAAAAAAGTTGAGTAACAGAAAATTCCAAGAAGTTTACATTTACATGGAGATCAGTTCCGAGAATATCGGAAAAAGAAGTACATAGAAGACATACACAATTTTAATTGTGTGGAAATTAGAAAATATAGTCACAATTATAATTTTACGAAGAATCAAAACAAATCATCAAGAAATCAAATAATCCTAAGACCTAAAAAGCTAAATTGCTTTTTATACTTATACCTCATGTATTATATATATTTTGTATGCATTAGAAGTAAATGTTAATTTCGGTCTGACACTTGTAAACTAATTGATTGCACAATTATTTGTAAACTATGCCCGTCTCAACACACAATTTTCTAGTGAGACGGGCACAGTCCAAACATATTATACATATATTTTATATAGTTTCTAATAATAAATAAAATAATAATAATTTCCCGATTAGTTGACCTGAAAACCGACGTAATATGGTTATGTAATATAATCTCGTCTTGTGACATTTTAAGGTTTTCTCGCACAAACCACATTTCCGGTTGACGGAGCTTCCTGAAAATCAATAAAGTCCCTCCTCCTAGTTTGCGTAGTTAGTTTGTTTACGAACCACAAAAGCAAACTTGGCTATTTTACGGAGCACGAAAAGATTCTGACCACACGAGTCAATAAGACCATAAAAACTTTACTCGGTCAAAGATTTAGTAACAAACGCAACGACTACAGCTCGTAATACGGAATTTTTTTTATCATTTTATTTCGTAAGTTGCAACGCATACGCTATATTTTACAGTGCATTGGAGGTGTACGCAATTACAATTAGCAAAAAAAATATATGAATACAAAAATATATCATGCTAATTGAATGTATAAAATTGTATACAGATTCAGATGAATATTCGATGCAACATTATTAATACATCGTGCCAAATTTTTGTAACGTTCGTGATGGACGAAGAACCGGTAGAAAGAACTAGATAAACTGGTTTAAAAGGCAGCATCTAAAATTATTTGTAATAAAAGAGCGTTCGACAATTTGTTATACACTCTATCA
The DNA here is from genome assembly GCA_031772225.1 of Eubasilissa splendida. Taxonomy (NCBI): domain Eukaryota; kingdom Metazoa; phylum Arthropoda; class Insecta; order Trichoptera; family Phryganeidae; genus Eubasilissa; species Eubasilissa splendida. Next base: position 34,792,381 of record CM062850.1, read on the forward strand.
GGTTTATCCAGAAACGCTTTCACGGGATGTGGGCAATTAATAACATTTAGCCACTGGCAAATCATATGGAGATATTTAAGATGATTTCAACTAAAGGTACATGACCTTTAGAAAGTGAACGGATACAACACACGGTTTAACGATGAGCTGTACAAATACGAAGCACGATTCAATAACTGATTCATTTTCGTTTCCTCTCTTCGCTCTCATGGAATATAAAATGTAGATTTTCGAGGATATGGTGAAAATGCGGTCGCATAAGGCATACGTGTAGAACATGTATGTATGTATCAGAATAAAGAATTAACAAATTAGAAGAGTATGTAGATCTGTTTGTAGTATAACATGGTAGATAATATTAAGAAAGTGTAGTAAAGAAATATAAGTAATACGAGTGTTAAAGACAACAGGAACAACTATAATAGCGTTCGTGAAAAAATAGATTATAGACTACATTTTGGAAGTCGACTCTCTAAGAACCTTCAATAAGAGCGCATGAGAAAATGTACGAAGCAAAATAAGTGAACAAGATGAAAATAGTAAACCTACTCTCTACCTATCACTGTGTAGAAACAGCGTGATGTTGAGTTAGATGGTTTTAGAGTATTCCGTGATGAGCTTCTGATACTACATGAAACCTCTCAACTGGTATCTTCTGGAATCTTTGATAAGCGGCTTGATAAGTCGTTTCTATCATAGGGAGGAGACGAGGACACGCTAATAGAAACTAGTACAGCTAATATTTTTATTATAATTGGAAGATGGCGAGTTTTTTTATGGTGCAAATGGACACGAAGAGAGAATAACGCAAAATAATATCGGCGAAAATAGCCCCTCAGGTAACAAAAACAAATATTAACATGAAAAACGATATTAGTTTTGGGTCAGCTAGGACATTTTTTATTTTTAAATAAATATAGATGAGTATACACGGAATACGTGTCACATTGATATTATTACTATTTTCAAACTAAATTAAGCTTTTGCTACATGCTAGATCATTAGGCAAGTGTCTTAACCACTAGCACGTCAACGTTTATTTATATTAATAATCATGTGGATTTATTACAATACCATAGTATTAAAGTACCGATTATATAGATATTTTAAAATGACTTGAATTTTTATTTATTAAATTTGATTCACTCAAACTAATAAATGAATTAAGCAGAACAATTTGAGAAAGTGCTCCATTTACTCCGAGTTAAATAAATTATCCCTTAGCGAAACAATTTATCTTTCTATTGTAGTAAAAAGTTAATTTTTAAGAACGACCACCCAACAGGGCGGGTGATTCATCACTATTCGGCCACTCGCAAAACGGGAAGGTAATGTATTCGCGTTACAAAAGTGTAGTTGTTTAATATATTTCGGCGATAAGTGAAATTTACAATTCAAATATTGGGCACATCGCCGGCGGCGATGATGCGAGAGGCCGCGGGGCACGCGGACTAATGACATGCCGAGTCCCTAATGAGTCCGAAGGCCCGGGACCTCCTGACGAGACGGGCGCAAGGACGAGAAATTAGCGAATTTGAATAATACAACGCCCACCGCACACGAGTCGGGCAACACATGTCTGATTGCTCATGATGAGGATCATTTCCATCTGAGGATACGAGACATAATGGGAGTACAATATTCAGCCAGATAGACTCGCTCATCTCAAAATGGCAAACAATCGGCCATTGTACTTCCACACGATTATTATTCGAATAGTGGTGAACACTACACTGATACAGTAACACTAGAAAGTAGGTTTTTTTAAATATATTTTAAAATGAAAAGTCTAGACCGACAAAACGGCCGACTTGATTGCAATAATTGTACATAAATGTATAAGCGCAGTATGCATTGAAGGACAATGGCGAAGGTACGTTAAAGTTCAGTAACATAAATAAAGCTCGTTAAGTCAAATCCATTGTTTACTGACCATCAATTTGCGAGAGAATTGACAATCCTTGACAGACACATTGTTTCAACGATGTATTGGATATTTGGATTTATACAATGGCAATCTTCTCAAGTCGTACTAAGTACTGATTTAATATTTATAAAGGTCATGGTTTTAAAGACATTCTAAAACAATTTAAATTAATTTCAATGAAGTGACTACATTATGTAAGGTGGACTAAGTGGAAAAGGTGAATCGTGTGTAATAACTATCATACATGCACAGAAACATCTAAAGGATTTTCATTATTTTAATGTAGTGATTTTGTGGTTGAACATTAAATAAGTACATACTTAAGTAGTGTAAACCTTTAATGCCAACTAGTTTCGAAGCAGTCCAGTATGAAACTAATACTAGGCGTGATATTTCAAAATTTAAAAACATTTAAAAAAAATCGGGGGTCTACAAATTAATTTGCAATGATTGCATTTATTTTTATACGGGAAAAACTTTTAGAAATTTTGATAAAAGAATTAAGGAGCATTTGAGATGCTTAAATAACAATAACTATTCAGAATTTTCCAATCACCTCTTGGAAATAAACCATTCCTTTGATATTAATAAGGGTTTAGAAATCATACTAGGGGTTTACAGTTAGATAAATTTGAAATATTAGAAATAAGAAAAAGTGTTAATAGCAAGCTTACTATTATAAATAAACAAATCTTCTTTGCAAATAGTCACCTTTTAAATTTGTTTTCATATTAGTTCTTACTTATTTACCATTTTATAGTTTTGTTTTAATCTATGCTTGCATTTTTAATTTCAGTATAAATTGTTTTCCTAAAGATGATACCATAGTTATCGAAACATGTAGAATAATTAATAAATAGTGATTTAAACAGAGTATTTTGTATAATTATTAATATAAAATGAGGCCACAAAGAAATTTTGCAAATATTGAAGAAATAACTATAAGCCTCATTTTTCTCGATATTTTCAATTCCAATCCTCATCTTCCGCAACTGAAACGAGATACTTGTCACTGACGCAATAAATAATAAGTAGTTATTCAAAAATCATAAGTACATTAGGCGAAATCATGAGACTAAAAATAATATAAAAATTTAAGGATTAGATTAATACTGCCTCGAAGAAGAAGCGGTCGCTTCGAAATGGTCGGTATCGGAAGGCAAACAAATAAAAATATTCTAGCGACTCGGTTATAAAAGAAAACACCGAAGAGTGAGTCATGCGAGGAAGCTGCCAGACACAGCGGTACCTACCCATTCTATGTCCGCGGTGTTTCCTTTACCGCATCGTGTGGGGGTGTCAAATTGTACAAGAAAAATGTGGAACGATTTCAAAAGCGCGAAGGTCGAGATCTTCTTCCGAGAGTCGCAGAGCGAACGTTTATAATACCGAGCCACATTGATTATCGAATTTCTTCATAACTGATAATAAACTACTGAGATTACAAACAATTTTTTTAATATTTAGCAGAACTACCATTACATATCGATTTAAAGTATTGTGCTCGTACTAATGTTTAGTTGTCGTTTTACGTGAATAAAGTTTAAAAAATATACTCATCATCACGCCGTTTCTCCGCGGGAGTAGGCAGATAGGATAGAGAACCACACTGTCATATCCACATTCATACATCTTCTCATACAAGCTCGCCGATTGTTGAGGCTTTTAACAGAATCATCATCCTATCTGGTTTACTTGGTCGTGCCAAGTCTTCCGCCAACGTCCTCTATTTCTGGTGTCATCAACGCTTGCGTCATATATCTTTCTTACCATTCTCTCCTCATTCATCCGTTCCATATAACCAAACCACCGAAGTGATCCTTTCTTAATCTTAGTCACTATACTAACATCAGCTTTACATTTTTTCTTTATTTCTTCATTCTTTACTCTGTCATAAATAGATTTGCCACATATACGCCTAAGTGATCTCATTTCCACTGCATTCAGTCTACTTTCGTTCCTCTTCTTCCAGCTCCAGGCCTCACTTCCATACATCAGTGTAAATATATAAACGTCAGCTATTGTGTTGGCAATCATAACTTTATTAACTGCGGCCCGGAAAAGCTCTACAGTAGACTGGCCAAACCATTGTCTTAGGTTCTTCAGCCATGAGGTTCTCTTTCTTCCAGGGCCCCGACTTCGAGATATTTTTCCCTGGATTATGAAGTGCAAGATTTCGTACTTCTCCGAATATTTCATTACATGTCCGAGATATTGAAGTTTTCGGATTTTTATTGCTTTAAAAACTTTTTTTTTTATTCATCCGAACCATAACAACTTTATTCGTAACTTTGTCCATCCAGCTTGTTTTAAGCATTCTTCTGTAGATCCACATCCCAAATGCTTTAAGTCGCCTTATCATTTCTTCGGTAAGTGTTCGTGTTTCCATTCCGTAAAACACTATCGAGAACACATAACATTTCACCATTCACATTCGTAATCTAAGGTTGAGAATGACTGACTGCAGAACATATTTTTCATGCGGATAAAAATTGCACGTGGTTGTTCAATATTGCATTTGATTTCAATAAGAAGATCCCATCTTTCATTTATATTATATAAAGGGATGATAAAAGTGTCATCATTCAGAGAGCGAAGAGGAAGATGTTCATTGGAAATGTTGTGGGCCTGTATATCGAAAAAACTGCATATAAGTTATCTTACCGTGGAGACGAACCAAGATCGCAACTTGGGATCAACTTAAGAGAAGAGAAATAGGAAGAGGCAAAAAAAGAAGTTCTGGAAACATTTTGATAAAAAAAACATTTCATTAAGCAAAAACACAAAAGAGTTTCATTGCAGCAAAATAGGTTAAACAAGAGTAAACAATAAAAGTGAAGACTGACTCGTCTCGATATTTTAAAAGATACAATGCAAAATCTATCTTTGTGAGACAATCCCATAATTCAAGGTCCGTGTGTCAACAATTTGGAGTACCAACGCGAGGACATCGCCGATAATAGTGTAATCTAATTGGCACAGGCCATATATCAAATATTGATGCAGTACCTACTTTGATGACAAACATAGCGACTAGTACAGGATTAATGAAGTACAAAAAAAATCCGACCTAAAATGTGTTAAGCCCATATGTAAACACATCATTGAAAATTATTTTTCTTCTTTCAAGTATATTTCAAATAGATTTGTCTTTTAAATTTTTCAATGATATATTCTGAAAAATTCATTATTGATAAAATTAATTTTTGTATCATTAATTCTAAAATTTAGCATCCAGATTGATAGATAATTGTAAACAGCTAAGATTGCCTGAACTAAGTAGGAGTTTGTAAACTTGTTCATCACTTTAAATAAGACATATATTTATAATTCGACTTTAACAATCGAAAATATTAGACTGTTTAAATTTAAAAAAACGAATAGCTGTACCCGAAATTATGGGCGATGTTACCTTTTGTGATCAGTCTTTTTATCTACCGAATGTATCGAGTTACGAAAACAGCTCAATTTGATTTATAATTAATTCAGTTTCTTGTATTTAGAATTCGTATATTTTTGGACTAATATGGGAGACTCACCTTTTACCACCTCTGCCAGAATCATCTTCATCCGCTGACGCTGCGGCGCCCGAATCCTGTGAAAAATAAAATAATAAATACTCGGGAAAACTTATTAAACTTACTTACTTAAAATATTTATGACGGGTCCCGCCTGTGGTGTAGTTCGGCTAATGTTAAACTATTAATGAACTACATACATCACAAATAAATTAATAATAAAAGCAAACACATACGAGTTGTTTATATAAAATGGCGGTTTGTGGAAGAATGCTTTAACAAAGGTCAAAGTGGTGGATGCGAACGACCCAAAAAATATTCTGAAACATAAATACACTATACCCTCGATTATCCGTAGTTGCATTAAAGGGGTAGCGAATTAACCGGGCTACTTTGCAAAAACAATATTTAAAATGTAATAATAATCTTTCATTCGGCTACATAATACGTCTGTACCAGAAAATGCACGCGCGACTGGCAATACAGATCGTACTCAAATTATTATTTGGGCGTGCTTAGATTCGGTGTTTACTTTTGATGCAAGCGGGCGCATCATATCAGATTGCGCGCACATAAGTTTACTTGTTATTGACTTTATTGGAGTTGGTAATTTTGAAAAACATTAATATTATGTGATTCCAACTAAGGAACAATCATGGTGAATGGAGAAAAATATTTAAATCCACAATATAATTGATATTAAATTGAACAAAATAATAGTATGCATACTAGCATTAAAACACGTCAAGTTGGAAGTAATCGAACATTGTTTAATGCTCATCTTGTTTAGTTGTCGAAATTTTTTTAAATAATATTTAAATATGAATTAAATATCACAGACCTATGTTCTGAATAATTACAAATTCACAATAAGAATGTGTTCTTCTAAATATAATATTTAAATAATACTATTTCAAACACATAACTAAAAAGTTTTACTCTATGGAGAAAATACCAAGCTTTACTTTAATCTCTTGTGCAACTCAATAAAATGAGATAAACTGCTTTGTTTATACGAATATATTTTGAGGGTTAACACATTATCGGAGCGAAAAGCGCAATTAATTGGGGCAAGTGCCAACAATAACTGTAGAACCGTTTAAGTAGTAGGCAGAGAAGCAAAGCAAGGACAATCAAATTGATTTGTCGACCGTCTGTGAATCCTAAATGTTGTTCTGATCAAGAGAAGACCATTTTATTTACATCAGGCGGAGTGTTTTGGGTGTAGATAATTGATCAATGTCGAAAAACTTTTTCTACGCTGGAAATACATTTCAAATTGTTTAAATAAGCGAATCATTAGTTGTTGATGTTTTAAAAGATACGGAAATAAAAAAGATTTCTCCAGGAAGACTTGTTTTAGCAACATTATTCCTTATACCGACGCAATTAGATAAATAAAAATATAAACAACATTTTTTTCTCAAGCTCAGTCTTTTCGTAACATCAGTACAAGGTTGCAAAAATATATTAACAAAACGTGCATTTAAAAAATGTATGTTTACGAATCACTGCCGAGCATTAACAATAAAATAATTTCCATAACAGAATTTAATCACATCAATCCGATTAGAATAACTGGTTATAACACTCAAATAAGACTCTTAATGATTTCATCTGCTTTGTATCGAATTTGATTAAGATTAATATAATATAAAACAATTAACGTAATATAAATTTAATTTATATTAAAAGATAAAGAATTATTTAAAAAGGGAAAAGTCAAAAGTGTGCCGCTACGGACACTAACGAAAGTTTGAATAGGCAACATATGATTGTTACAATGCCAACGGCGTGTGAATAATTAATAAAAATGAATTGATTCTGTACACGCACGTGCCTTTAATTTCATGCTATTTGCAGTAATTACTCCTGTGAATTTTCATACTTCGAGAGAATTGAGGAAACGGTCGAGGTCAATTTCAACAAAGCAGTGAAAAATCGCGTAATACGCCAAGAAGCTAGTCCAACATTAATTTGAGGACTAATTACATGGTTGAGATTTGGAGGACAGAATATCCTTGACGAGAAGTCATTGTCCATTCTTCACCAGGATAGGACCTTGGAGAAAATCACCCGAGCGAAACGGTGGTTTTCACTGTTGATGATTAAGTCCTTATATTATTTTATATATTAAAATGTATATACTAATCGTTTGTGCATTATTTAGAAAGAACATTTATTGGATAATTTATTGAACTCATTATTTCTAGAACCAGGCTGCGACTGAACGTCGGTGAAGAACAATCCTTAAGAAGGCAACAAAGAACACCAGGAAAACATAGGAGAAAAGATAATGGACGCGTTTCAAGCACAATTTTTTCCGGTTGATCAGGAAATCTCGCATTATCCTGTTGCACTCGGCACTATCCGATATCCATCAGCCGACCAATGCACACCACGATTTAAAAAAAAAAGGTTTTACGATGGGCATCGTAACTGCACACAACCAAAGCAAAATATAAGTAATAAAACACTGCAGAAAAGTACAGTCTACCATTACGGGAGTGAAAGATGGGAAACGACTTTAGAGAATTTTTTTCCACGGAGGTTTCGTTTTGATTTCTGTAGAACTTATTTTGTATCCGAGTAGATGAACTGCGTACGTTCACAAAGGTATTTACCCATCAGTCCACAGTAATTGCATCCGTTGACAATGCGGATTTGTGGAGCGTGCAATGGATAGTAGCACGCTTTACAAATAGAGCACGATGCATCATGGGTGAATACGGTGCCGCGTACATCTATTTCAGAGGATGCAGACAATTTTTAGATCAGTTTGGATCAATTCGAATCGTAGAAACGGTGAACGTAATTAAAATTTATATGCACAATATAGGAGTACTTAAATTAATCGATATATAATCAAAACGTTCACTTCAATTTTGACCTGTGGTTAATTTTTACAACTTTATTTATTTATAGTGCATACATACGTACATATATTATCTTTTAATATAAACAATGTTAATATTTTCTTTATTACTATAATTTATCTTGCACATATTTGCTTAGTTTAATTTTTAATCTATGTAGTTTCTCCTCCTTTCTTATGTTTTCTGGCATTTCATTAAAAATCTTCATCGCACTGTACATCATCGATTTCTGAGATTTAGCCTTCTTCCTGAATAGCTGTCTCGGTCTATGTTTTCCTCATGTTTTTCAATTCAATAGATTTTTCTTATAAATTCTGGTGATATTTTCAGATTCAGATTCAGAGCTTTGCACAATATTATATGAATTATATAGATTTTATGTATTACGTACAATAATTGTAGCCTTCCTTGGCTAATATTATAACTGAACTAATTCATAATGTTTTATAAAACAGCAACAACCATCATTTAAATGCATTTTTGAAAAAAATATTAAAAGTAGATCTGATGAAGTCGACAGAAACACATGACACATATCAGACTGTTGAAAATGGGCTAAGAAGAGAATATTCACTAGGCATATTATTAAAAAGCATTGTTTAACCATTCTCAAATTTCCGTTCAAAATACACAAACATTGTTCGCATGATTAAATTTAAAATACTGAATATAATCAATTATTCGAGATTCATAATCAAAAAAACTAAGAAACGTTACACAAGCGTACATCGTTCGCAGATATACTATTTAACCCCCACGTAATAAACACCGGGTCTCGGTAGTGTTACGAGTAAAGTTGGCAGCCACGCCGAGGCTTCCATCTCACAGCGATTACCCCTGAAGTCATAATTAACGTCCATCTCATCTCGGCTAAGCGATGTTAATCTCGACCATTACGCAAGGCTAGCGGTGACTTTTTATTGCACTCATGATGCAACTAATTGGGCCGGATCGTGAACCGTGAGGATGGAGCAGAAGACGAAGAAATTTTGAAACAAATGTAAGTGAGGGCAAAAGCGAGTAAGTAAGGGCTAAAATGCTGTTAATTATAAATCTAGGCCGCACAAAATTATTATTAATCATTTTTATAGTTCAGAAATGATGGGACAATCGAACTACAAATGCACGTGATAGTTGAAGAAGATTTATGCTGGTGCCATGCTTCAATAAGTCAATATTAAATTATTTTCCCTGAACATCAAAGCTGTACAAAAAAATATATTTCTGACAGTTCTACTTCTTCCATAATTTTCAATTTAAATTGGGCTACAAGTTTATGACACTCCGGTTTACTAGATATCAATGTTCGTCTTCAAACATAAAATGAAACATTAAAAATAATTTAATAAATAACTGCAGATAATTGCGATTCGAATTCATTACTTGAAACCGGGCAAAATACACGCGATCTTTTTTTATCTATAAGTATCGATAGCAAATAATTTTCGTTTCTTATAAATTGTACTGTCACGATTGTCGTTTTGTTCTGTTCACTGGTACGCCTGGTTCGGAGGAAGCGTTTCTGGGAGTTGACGATGCAATCGGAAGGAGAGCAAATCGTATCGGCCGCGGTCACACCGCTACCGCTGGCTTCCTAGAAACAGTTTTGGAGGACAATCTTTCACCGACAGCGGAACCGATCTGTCCACCACGCTTCAGCGAGACCATCGCATCATCACGGTGAGAATTTGAAGCAATACAATTTTTTTTATTTAAGAGATTATCACAAAAACTCCCAATTTTACGATTACATGCATCAATCATCCCATTCTATTTTTTAAATAATGATTCGAGATCTTATATAAATGTTGAGAGCTGTTCTAAAATAAACCGACTTCCGAAGGGGACATTCAAGTAAATCAACGGTGATGAAAATTATAAAATGTGTCATCTCTGCATCGAATCTAGTCAATTTAAAAAATATATTCTCCTGCTTAAACAAAAATACGTTTATGTAAATTGAGACGTCATGATACTACATACATTAATATAATTGGTTGTACATATTTTTACATTCAATATTTAAAGCGATAACTTAGCGTTTAGACATTTAAATAATTTATGATGAAGGAAAATTACCAGTTGGCTATTATATAAAACTCAGTGATTATATACTAAGGTTTTAAAATATATTAATTATTGATTGTATTCTACTGTGTCAAATATTTTTTTAACATAATTTTCATTTTCAATTAGTATTATTTATATTACTTAGTATTTAAGAAGATCTTACGTCAGTATCTTTATTGTATTTTTTAAATTATTGCGTACGTACACGTTTTACCCTTTAGAACTATTAAAAATTAGGTTATGTGTATAGAAACTATGCCCTTTGAACCTATATATATATATATCTCCAGATATACGGATATTCTAATATAGAAATCAGACACTCAAACTTTGCCTTATTTTTAGAATATTTCAATTAATATATGAATAGACATAGAATTCTGTACAAAGTGGTGCATTGGATCTGTAAAAAATACAGTTAAAACTAAATAAAAATAAATTTGAATATTGAGCGCTTACGGGAAATTTCAAAAACCAAACCGGGGAAAATTTCAAACGAAAACTACATTAATGCTGGTGGAATTATATATTTGTGTGTATGTACGCACATTTCGTACGTAGCAGAAAGGCAGCTCAAACAGCATTATAAATGTTTAGTACGCGAGAGTCGTAAATCATTCGGCGAATATGGGCCAGAGAGATTCCCGAGAGAAAAGCCCACTGATACGGTTATCGACATGAATATTTTAATAACCGATAAATCACCAAGATGAGAAGTGAACCTTCGGTGCCATCCATCAGCAGAGCAGATCGAGCAATGCCGATATGGCTAGACCAGTCGGGCAAGCTCAGCGATGTTGGCGGCGTAAAAACACCAGACAATACCTTAAAAAGCCGGTCTAACTTGAAAGGTAAAAGCGTTTTGCAATAAAATCTAACATTGGAAAGTTGATCAAATTATGCTGTGACATCGATCGACAAAAGGTTAGGAGCATGTTTAAAATGGCTTTTTCTTACTTAACAAAATCGACCTGGATTCTAGTAATGATTTTTAATTTACTAGAACAAACATGAAACTCCAACATTAGTCACACGATGTCAATAAAACCATATGCTTGATTATTCATTCGTTTCTTCCGATGTTTTTTAAAAATAATTACAATAAGTACTTTAAATAAAATAACTCGTAGGTTTTCACGGCAGTCCGATGATACATTTTATTGACGGTTCTGTCCGAGTCCGTGTTATGCGCGGTGTTCGCCGCTACAACAACAAATCACCTTACTTTGGGCCTAACAATACTGCTTGGTCCTGCCGGCTTGTTGTCAAGGAACCCCTTAGATGGTCGTGCATTCTCGCTAGCCCGACGGGGTAGTCCCAATTTAATGTGCCGTGTGATGAGGCTCTTCAGAGAGGGGACCGAGATATAAGATAGCTCGAGGTTATATCTAGTCCCCCTTGCACCATTTTCTTGCAGAGGTCCGTAGATTGCTTCATGAATCTTCCTCTCCAAAGTATCCAGCATTTTTTCACTAAGGGCCCAGCCTTCTGAGCTGCAGATCAGAACTGGCCTGTTGAGTGTTTCTTAACTGATCATTACGTCACATACGCATACATCTTCTCATACAAGCTTGTCGATTATTTAGGCCAAAGATATAATAAACTAGATACAGGACCATCTTCCTGTATCTGGTTTACCTGGTCGTACCAAGTCTTTCGCAGACGTCCTCTATTTCTGGTGCCATCAACCATTTTTACCATTCCCTCTCCTCAATCAACCGTTCCATATGACCAAACCACCTAAGTGATTCTTTCTTCCGAGTGTTTTGTACAGTGTGATATGAGTGATTTTGTTTTTTCTTGAAAAGAATCTCGATTTAAAATGTCTCTGGAGATCGTAATAGCGTCTGTTAGCCCGCGCGATTCTTTTGTTGATTTCATAATAGCAGAAAAATATGCACAAACACGTGATGCGGCAATATGTAGAAATGAGTGCAGTTTTATAAGAATCAATTACAATTCTCGGAACAAAGTTTGTTTGACAAATCACCAGCTGGAATAAATAATATTTCTCGGTACCATCTGGCACACAAAGGTGGGGTGGGCCCCATTCGAGACGCATTCATTTTCTTTCATAACTCGATCGCTCGCATGCCGATTCAATGGAGATGTAAAATGCACAGTCGATAGTTGAGCTCATTAAAATCGATTTACGATACTGGTCCGTCGCGCCGCGGCCTTTTATATCGGAACTGCGGACTCTGCACGGGAACTGGCGGACATCACGTGCAGCGCACCGCGGAGGCGCGGCCTCGAATCGGACCATTACATTGTAACCATCGCATCATGTTATAGGCATCAATCATAACATTTTATGATCGAAACACGAAAACATTACATTCACCTTATTTTCTAGTTTACGTTTTGTGTATGTCACAGTGAATGTGTATTATCAATTAAGTTATATTTTTTTTAGGAGAACACATTCATATTGTGAAGTTGTAATTATTCAGAACAGACGGTCTGTGATATTTTAAATATGAATTAAATATCACAGACCTATGTTCTGAATAATTACAACTTCACAATAAGAATGTGTTCTCCTAAATAATAAAGTTGTATCAATGTGTCCAAAATTTAATAAAAATGAATTGATAATTCTGGCGTCTGCTATCAGTTTACTCAAAGGTATTTGAGATTCTGTAAAAATAAGGTAGATGGCTCTGTCAAATAATGGAAAGATTAAATGTATTAATATCAAAAAGGTAACATATAGGTTCGAAAATTGTCGCTGTAGCATAGTTGGATAATGCACCTTCCCCGGTTAGGAAAGAGATCCAGGTTCGAATCCCGGTGGCGCAACAATAATATTTTTAGATTAAATTGATTTTATATGTATATCTTTCTAATTAATATATTTAATTCATATTTAAGTTATATTTTCACTGGCGGATTAGTGAAATCATATCCGACTACATTTTCATCGGAAGATATATATTTCTACTAGCAAAAATATAATTTAACTGATAGGCGCTAGTGAAATTATATTTATACTAGCTGAAGTAGCCGACCTTGCCCGGGCTTTACGCAGAGTGAAGACTTCATTTAGGGGATGGGGGTACTTTTTTCTCGAAATTATTGTAGATGTAAACAACAGTAATTTTCCTCTTATTTTGAACGTCAAGTGTGCAAAATTTCATCAAGAAGTACTAAAATTCTACTTTAAGGCGTGGGAAATGGGAATGGAGGTGGTTTTTTGAAATCTATTGTAGACAGTGACCTTCCACTTGTTTTTCATTTTTCAATTTCACCAAGATCGGAATAAAACTGTAATTTGTATAAAAAACAAACAAACAGAAACTCTTCTTTATATAGAAGACTAGTGAATATATAATTTTACTGGTAATACACATTCACTGTAACATATTCCCTACAAAAATACCAAATATGATCTCGTCTGTCGTTTATCTTCAATCAATTCAAGCCGCTCGCGAAACAATACATTTACTCACCATACATCTAACCAATATACATACAATTAACAGAAAATGATCCCCTTCGCCGATGACTTTTGCTAGGTAGTGTATAGCATTTCCGTAAATCTATTTTGGAATATTGAAAATTATTTAATTTGTCCTTAACGTTCCACTGACATACGCGTAGCCTGGTGGCGATTGTTTAGAAGCCTGCGTTTAAATAATCCAATAAAGATAAGGAGAGGTTTGTGTCTTCGCTAGGTACATAATGCTGGTGACTGACGTTGAGAAAGTATAGTATTTATATATAGATTTGTCCAGAATTATTTAATTAGTTTCTTATAATTTACAACCTTTGTCCAGGAATAATAATTCAATATAAACGTATATAACTATGACCAATCGACGAGACGTGCACATGTATCGACGAATCACTCGATTTCATGAATGACTTTAGTCAATTTACGCAGTCAGTGCGAGCGTATTGAATGTCAACATTTCCATTGAACGTCACACTGTGGCGGTGAATTAAATGCGCAATAAAACATCGGTAATTTCCTCTCGGCTCAAATGCACATGCAAATACACAGGAAGAGTACAATAAATGGCGAACGGGCACAATTAACAGGCCCGCTCATTCTGATCACAATTGCAATAGAAACCGTGTCCGACCGAACGTGCGCAAGAGTGATAAATCAAAGCGGGTCCATACTGACGCCAGCGAATAGGTGTGCACATCGCGGGCGTGTTTACCGGCATCTCTCGACTATATCGATTACTGGTCTGCCGGGCGATCACGGGGGGCATCGTGGACTGCCCACGTAGCGTCGGTGCACTCGGCTCAAAGGTCCGCCGAACGGAGAAACAATCGGCCCGAATAGCGGCTGATGGGCGATATGAGTTCTGCCGCCCGCCTACGGCCCGCGCGCTGTTATTGTATCGTAGCCGGATTGGCGGCGATGCCTAAACCGGGCTGGAGGACATTACCGCGGGATATGATCGATGACAACTGAGTGTTTCTTGGAAAATTGGACGAATGAAAAATGATTATTATTATAGCAGAAAAAGTCGGAAGGCGGAGCGATGCAAGTTTATTGTTATTCTATGATTGCAAAATCCCCCTCATTATATGATTCAATGGCGAATTTGTATAAGCAATATAATGGTGGGACCACGGAAACACCTAATACAGATATTTCGAACTTCCACTCTTGCATCGTCCACTTTTATACGTCAATTATCCTCCAGTAATTACCTAATCGTTATAGATTTTTCGCGTGTACCTGTTGCCTTTTATATTTTTCCAATTCCCTCCCCAGTCATACTTTCCTCGAGCTTAAACTATCACAGCAAGATATTCTTTATCTGAAATTCGATACTTATCTGTTAATAATTCTCTTCATTATAAATTTTCTAAACCCATACAATTCGCTTTCATTGTTCGTATACCAATTCCATATATTAATATTGGCACCAGAACACCATTGTGATATAAACAAACTTATCCTCAAAAAACGCCATCAAATCATTCACCTGGAGGATAAAATTACATGAAAATGAGGCATTAACCATAAATCAACAAGGTGAAGATGCCGGAAAAGGATGGAAAAAAGAAAGACGAACGAAAAGAGTTACAAAGGATAAAAAACTATAAAGAGTATACAAAGAAAGGACAATAATCGATAGATACCTACTATCAAAACGGAAGAGAAAAACGGATCGCCACATGATGAGACATAATCTGAAGAATAGTATAGAATGAAGACCGCAGAGAGGAATACGGAGATAGAAAGATAACACCAAATAATGAGAAAGACGAGCGTTGCATACCAGGAACTGTAAAAACCGATTAACAGGAAAAGACGGAAAATGTTTCACCGACAAGAACATCGTTCTTAAGTACAAGATATACACTAATTATTTAAAAGTGTATATTTTATAAAACCATATAACAATTGAATCAATGCCGATAAAAGCAAACTATTAAAAAAAAAAATTATATGGAATATTCGGGATATGGAATTATGCTGTCACTTCAGTTTTAAACAACCACAAGGATCGCGAAACACACGGAGATTAATCAAAAATACTGCCTGAGTATTTTGTAATTCAAACAATAAATTATAGCGTTATATCGAAACAAAAATAATCAAAAAAAAACAACAAAGTAAATGAAGACGTGGAGTTATTGAATTTAAGACCTCATGTAGAGAATACAAACATTGGGGGATTTAAATGAAAGCTATCTAAAGAACAGGGCAACTGAGGTATATAGCTGGTGGATGGATACAATGGCCTGATGTAATGGGCCAATTATCGGTCGCTAGGTGAGCGTGTGGGCGATAATGCTCGTCTTTATGGGATACTTAAAGTATATCAAGATATTTATGTCAGTGTTACAAAAAATACAGGAAATGGCAAGTAAAAACAATACCGTACGATTGCAATACGTTCTTCGGTATAACATTACAGGTATGTTATACCGACAACTTTTGAGTGCGATGATCAAGTTTTTATTCTCCAGATATCTGTTGTTGTATTCAAAGAAAAGACAGACTGTTCCATTTTATGACTTTATAGATTAAAAAATAAAGTATTAGTCAATATTTTTTGTGTATTCCTAAAGATTTTTTTTACATTTGAAAATTTTATCAATTTTGCATATTTACAATATTTCAAAGCGTACTCTATATTACAATATTTTCAATAAAAATATATACTTTCGGACCGATTTACCAAAGATGCAAAATGTTGCATCCCAAAACATATTATCTATTCTTACATTTTTATTTTTAAGGAAAAGTTTCTCCGACTATTTGAAGATAAGCCATGACTAATGGCATCACACTTGATTAAAAATAAACAGCATAAAAGTGTAAAAAAAAAAAAAAGGTAATCGACTACATTAAAACTTTTTTAAGTGCATAATTTACAACGATCGGCCATCATGATTGATGAACTTTCTTCGCCACTATAGCCGCACATGTATATTTTATTAGAAATGGCGCTTAGGTATATCTGTAACGACAGATCCGCAATAGTGGCAGATTCCACACAGCATAAAAGTCGTCCCGTTTCCAGCGCCCGCAGCGCAAATGAAATCGTCAAAACCTAATAGAACGAAATTAATTATCGTTATCAATTCGGCAAAATCATTCAAATGGAAGATAATCGAAGGTCCGTGAGTCATGATACATTATAATTTAAGTTAATCTAATATCATTTTTTTAAGACAAATTGTTATTATCTTAAATTATATTACTTAAAATCAGGAACAGAAATTCGTTTCACTTTCCAAAAGGGAAAAAACGGTGGGTAAAACATTTATCTCTCAAAGGTAATATAAATACTAGGTATGGCGTTATTATTTTATCGATTCCCTGGATAATTATAGACAATTATTTGACGAAGCTGAAATAAATATATGTGAAGAATACCTACAATAGACAGACGTGTAGAGTTGGCGTTGGTCTTAACCCGCTTCCTCCCTTCCACTCTCGGTCTTGTTCAACTCTTAAGTTTAGCTTCTTCCCTGCTACCGGCATTACCACGAATGGAGAAGGAAGAAAATACATTTTCAATAGGAAAGCGTAAGTACTCTACACGACATGGTTTTGTCGAAGACCTTTTCAATATGTATACGAAGAAATTTCGATGATATTAAGCCATGCAGTGGCGTCGGTATCTATAAAAAATATTCACAAAATTACAATTCCAGCGCTAAAACCAAATGACACGATATGTTTAAATTCAAAGGCCTCAGATTCCATCCGACAGATATGTTTATTCAGATAAAATCAATATTATTAAACAAAAAACATGGCATATGTAATATATAGTGTTCAGTGCGTACTTACCACCTGTTACACTAATATTGATCTACAACCTGATATTGATATAAGTAATACAATTTCATATCCAAAATTGAAACATTTCTCACCGAAACAGACTGAGTTTCCTCACAAAAACAATTTCGAAAGGAATATTAATCTATCGGAACAACTTGCGAAATTGATTCTAGAATTTCCTATCGGAGGCCGTTAGTGTCGCGAGAATCCCCCGTAAAGCCTTATAAAGTGCTCTGCTTTATATGCGTAAGCCTTTTGGTTGTCCCCCAGGCTAGAATTGAAAAGCCTTCATGAGATTGCCCCTTGGATCAGACAAGAGGTTGAAGAAGCACCAGTAGCGCATTGATCACCTTATATGGTGCAAGCCGTCGGTGCAGGCCGAGGCGCAAGTGAAAAAAAGCTGAATTGCATGGATATTATGTAAGATAAGATGCATTATTCTCTGAATACCAAATGCAGTTTAACGCGAGCAGTCGCTATTGTTATTAGCGAGTGAGAAAATCCTTCTCAAGACGTTTTATATTTATATAGAATAAAAAAATATAGAACTTTTACATTATTAAATTAATAATAAATAAAATAATATTAATTACTTATTGATAGTGTTTTTTAAATTTCTTTTTAAATAGAGATGCGTACACGGAATACATGTCACATTAATATTATTACTATTTTTAAACTAAGCTAATCGCTTGTATCCGTCCTAAGTCGTCGTTAACCATCGCATTTTCTGATCTAAATCTTTTTTCATATTAATTTAAACACCACACACTCTTTTTAATGAATAACGACTTAAAACGTTATAAAAATTCATGTATAACCTTGAAAAACTATTATGAACAGAAGAACCATTATAAAAAAAGAAGCTTAAATGATGTAGATATTAAATAATAATTATCCACCTACGTAATATTCGTATTAGAAACATAGTTATCCAATGTTCAAAACTTTGAGAACTAAATGGTATTTTCTGTTTGTCATTATTGTCAATTTGAAAAATGTACCTTCATAACAAAAAGGTCACATATAAATATTTCAAAGGACATTGATACATCAATCCAATGAACTCATCAATTTACCTACGTGTGACACACAGAAATACATCGTAATTTAAAATGTGTGATGTATATATAATGTATTTATTAAAATTCCAGTCTATTGTTTGCCTAGTACCGAACTATTACTTTTATACCTATCCGTCAAACTCAAAATGTTATTTAATATAAATTATTAATGAAATGTATTCGTAGAATTATTAATCTCTAAAGCTGTATAATAATTTACTCCTTGAGACTCCTTTCACGGACGTCCTCCATTTCAGTTGAAGAGTAAAGCTTATAATTAAAACATAAATTAAGATAAAGAAAATCTCTCCGGCTAACTAATAAAAATAACTCGAACATTTATGAACTGGAACGAAATTTTTATCGATATTGTCTTAAAACCAGTCTCTGCCTCAAAGGATTAATATTAAAGATAACGCCATACAGCCAAGTGTTTTGTAAAGAATAAGGACTTGAACGCGAGATATAGAGAAGCACTTCAATAATTATTACAAGAGGGAAAAAGCGGTCACGCAGAGAAGCTGCGGACGAGCTTGGCAAAGCGGCCGCGCGGAACGGACCCGGTATGAAGAAATGACTCACACAACCAACCGTAATATCTCTTCTAACATGAGAAAAATTCAACTCCTCAAAGGATATATGGTGGGGAGTCAATGAAAAGTTTCACGAAAAAAAAAAAACTTTATCTGCCGTTTCTCTGTCCTAACAAACATCCCCCCTTACACGTATATTCAGACACCCTCTAATTTTTTTATATTTGAGGCAGGACCATTTTCCAATATATGATTTTCCATGTCTTTTGCGGACATCTTCTATTTTTGGTGTCATCGAAACTTTACGCACTCTACTTTCAAACCATCCGATCCAGATCCCAATAATTGAGTTATAATCAGCTCTGCACTCTAAATTTATTTATGCCAACTTATTATAATTATCATGTCATCTCCCTTAATCTCTGCCACCGGTCCCCTATCTCGAGCATTTGTCTTCAGGTCCTCAGCCCAATATATTTGAGGTCGACCTCAGAACGGACGCCACTACAAGATTTATTATTTACTGTATCGTAAATAGATTTGCTTGCATACCTCAGCAATCTCTTTTCAACTCCATTCAGTTTACTGTCATTCATCATTCAATAGTGCCACGCTTCATTTCTATACGCTGCCAATTTTGCATATTAAGCAGTTTATTCCCTGCAGCCACACTCTTTTCAAAATTGTTACCGGTCAAAAAAAAATAGATGAAAAATTCTCGAAGCGGATCAAAATGTAATTATATGTAGTATATACATCACTATTAAAAATTACGGAAGATAGCAATCACTTAACTGGGCAATTGAGTGTACTGAATCAATTAAAAGTTCCACTCTTTTGAATGAATTAATTCCACTTACAACATTATATGTACATCTCAGTATTATTCATTTCGTAAGACATCTTCAAGCCGTAATACGTGTGATGCTTTAATAGGACAAAAGATGCAACATGTACGCTTCCGAGGTGTTAAAATCAGCCGATGACGAAATTATCATTGCGCCGCTAGATTCTGTACGAAACAGTTTAATCACCAGAATGACTTGCAAACACAGAAAGAAATGAGGTAACTGAGAATCGTGATTGAAATCTTAAATTGATCATTTAATTAGCCTCATAATAATTACGTACCTGCCACGTTCACTCGATTGAAATTTTGTCAGTAATGAGATATTAACATGCACAAAAAATCCACTCATATATATTTTATAATACACAATGAAAAAGATTTTACAAATATTATATAGTTAGTTTCTGACCATACTTACAAACATACAAACCATTCGTAAAATAAACCCCAAGCTCTAGCGCGCACTGCCAAATTATCTAGTTGCAAGAGTACAACACAAATTACAAATGTTTAGTTGTGGGAACTAAAAAGATACATATTCTATTGGGAAGGTGACTGAACTGTTTCCTGGTCCGATAGAACATACAAGATTGTACCGAGTACACTAGTGGTTGATCACTTACTAGTTTCTATATGTTAGTGTAGCTAATATGTCTATGATCATCAATATGGTTGAATCCCAAAATCCGTTTCCACAGAATTAATGCGTAAAGGCAATCGGTTGATGCAAAATCTGGTCATTATGAAAATGTAATATATTATAATTATACGATCACGAGCAACCATCCGGTAGCAAAAGTTCCAGCAACATTTTAGTGAGAATATTTTTAATAGCATAACAATTTTGTTTATAGTGCGCGCTATTTCTAATTGTTCGCTATAAAACCTGAAACGAAAGCACCAGTCTTTAAGTCAACCATGAGAACATTAACGGACGTGTTATATATAGTTAGTTGCTTCCACAATCTGGGGGCAATGTCAATAAATGTCTGGTGTGAGCAGATACAGGCTGAATGTGGTCTCTACCGGACATCATGGAAAATTGTGATTAAATTAATTTTGTGGTGCCTATGATTAAACTGCATAAATCCATTGTTTAATTTATGTGAGCGCCACCACGTGCCACCGAGGCTTTCCACGACGATTTATAATATACAGGATGTAACAGACTTAGTCCACAATATTTTATGATTAAATTACGAGTCGAAAATGTTCAAGGAATATGTACAAATTCTTTCGTTAAGGAAAATATTATTCTATGAGATTTTTACCAAATCATGTAAAGCTTTAAGTCTACCAATTATTATTCTGTCTTGGATTCAGGCCCTGAATCATTTAACAACTAAAAAACAGTCTGGCAGCTCGAATTTCGATGACCTTTTATTTTTTGTATTCAATATATTATTTGGAATCACTGAAATACGTCATTGATCTAAATAATCACTAAACTATATCTCTGACATAGTTGAGATTAGGCACATGCAGCTTGAACATTTTCAACTCATATTACTAATACATATACCCTTAAAATATTGTGTAATAAATAGTGTTACACCCAGTATATAATATAAAAGTAAAGTTTCTCAGCGCGTATCGCGTTGCGACGATGACGCATGTCCCGTCACGCCCGCCGGACACCGTAGTGTAACCCGAGACGCCCGGTGAGGTGACCGCTGCGCCAGTCGGACGTCTCTCAGCCCGCAGCCGACAGCCGTCACGGGCTCGGGCCGCGGACGCCCCTCCGGGCCGGCCAGCGTTCCGGAAGATAGTGCCGTTGCAGGATCACGGTCGGGTACCCGAAACGGATGAATCTGCTAGAGAAACATCTCTTCGACACATTGTACATTTGCTGTGTTACACAAAAGAATTGGAAGAGTTGAGTTCTAACATTTATCTGATGGCGGATGTTGCGCGAGGATATTGACCCGGAATGCGTTGTAACGTACCTGTCGTATAAACGTGCAAATAAAAGGTTATAAATTCGTTAAAAAAAGTAGATGCACCCGGTAAGCGTATATGGAACTTACCAATATATCGCATGATGGCATAATTAAGTAAGCCAAATAAAAGTAACACAAAAATAAAAAAAAATAATATAAAAAAGTGTATAGTTCACTAATTTAAAAATTGATCGTAACTAAAAAATTGTTAATTTTTAGTTCTTCTACCGTTTTGCATGTATTTGACACATTTTTAAAAGGGACTAATTTTTTATTATGTATTGTATTGTAGAACAAAATATATGTTTTTTTAATTACTGCCACTTAAAAAATGCATCAAATATACTCGTATTATACGCGAAGTACTAAAATAACTAAAAATAGTCTGTTTGTTAGTTACAATACTTCCTTTTCCATCATTAAGATGACAAAAAACTAACTAAAATAATATGTTAAAATGTTCTTATGTTTCCAAATTCAATTTAAAAATAAACAAATTATAAAATAATTTCAAAAATAAATCTAGTAGGTGTACTTAAGTTAAATTGTTACGATGATGAAAGATGTGGAAATTTATTTAATGATTATTGTAAAAAAAATTCTGAAAAATTCTGATGACGGAAAAGGTATTTTCCGAAACCGGTTGGTGAATATAATTAACTTACCGTGGTTTCAAAAACAAAGTTAATAAATAATTAATTACAATACTTTTCGACAGTTAAATAAATAGTTAAATAATAGTTAAAATAATCTTGAATTCTAATCGAAACAGTTCTATTTTTTGATCATTGCTTATTGATACTTGTTTAAATTGAAAATAGGCAGACCTATATGAGATCTACCACGTGACCGCGGGTTCGTAGCAAGACTATTAATTTTGTCTATCAGTAGTACAATACGAAATTAATTGACATGAAGCAAAACAATGCACCACTTTTGTTGTATATTGTATAAAATATAGCTGAGTATTAATTGTCGAAAACTCTTATCTGTTTAATGTTACTTAACTAGGTTATTCGAAGTGTTTATAATAAACATAAATGTGCTGAAAATCCTATCGATCGATAGTGTGTAACTTTTTGTATTTTATTTTTAGTTTTACATATGATACACAGAAATCACAATCCAACTATCTGAGTATACGTACATAAACAACTAAACTGTGTCAAAATGTGTGTGATTGAAAAAAATATAAAATATATGAATGTTTGCTGATGCTAACGCCGACATGAGTAATCGAACACTGGATTCAAGGTAACTAAGGTTTTATCGTTGTCGTAAATAAGTTATGGTTTTTCCGTACACATAATATTCTGTTCTGTTGTGCTCGCATCAAGGCACGGCACTGATGGCACTTTGGGGAATTTAACGACACGTTTATGACGCCCACAACTGACACCCCGTTTTGCGATTTAAGTTACCAAAACTTAGATCGATGATAGTGATGTTCTAAATGCATTCAGATATTAAAAATCACTCGTATTACCATTATTTAAATTGACGAAACAGATACTTACATATTTAATTAAGGTAGTGGAAATTAAGGAAATTGATATTTTCATGCTCTAGACAAAATAGTTAATAAATAGGGATTACAAAGTGTACTAGCATAAGTTGATGTTGTACATGGAAGATTACGATTAGCCGTCTCGCGCGAGACCACATATCGATTACAACGAGTGTCCCACATATGACGAACATTCGATGAAAAAGTACAAGTTATAATGATGTCGTAATGGATACGTGTTTACACTTGAACCCACGAAATAAAATCATTTTTGAACAACACTAAATTCAATAAATGACATGTTTTCAACGGAAAATTATTATATTCAGTCATGTTTTATTAATTTCGTATTTCTGGAACAATTTTCACATTACGTTAAGTGCTTAAATTAAACGCGCGCCTTAACCGTGAAGTGGAAGAGCAGTACAATAGTTCCTCGCGATGCTCGAGTATGTATGACCTTGGGGTCTTCACTTTGATGATGGCCACATTTTGAGGAAGATGAATTAAATCACCCAACATCCGTAACATACGTCAAAATTTCATGGCTCAAGCTTAAACAATTGAATTGAGTTTTTTTAGCAATTCTCATGCTTTATCTTAACAATATTTACAGGAACAGAGATAAAAGTGGGAGGGAACATAAATATATTTCTAATAAAACATACTATTCTAAAAGGTCGGTTTCAGAATCGGAAGGTTCTCACGAGTCAACAAGATAGTAAATCTATTATATATGGTGCGGTATAAGAACCGAATACTATTGATTACACTCTACTCCTAGTAACGTGTAATCAATATTAACAAACACGTATTGTATCGTCTTGGCATTTGAGTAAGAGGACGCTGCAGACGATATTCAAAAGTCAGCGAAAGCCTGACATTTCAGCGGAGGCGGACGGATACGAAAACTAGTTTGTATAGTATTTCAAAAGGATCACATTGTTGAGACCGCGGTTAGCATTTAATCAAAATTGAAGCAGTACCACGCTACAAGCAGTTCTTGCAAAATATTATTTGAGGCCGTTTGAATGTCAACGCGGCGCGCTCGGATCGGATAATCATAAAAGTGCACCGTTAGCGATACTCGAAACAAAAACAAAATCGCCGAGAGATATTTCGAAGTAGGAGTGATCCAAGGCAGGAAGTACTGGTGGTGCCGGCGAGCACCTATAACTTGCCCATAATGATGTAGCGTTGTAACAAGCTAATAATCGTACACGAAGAATGCGAACTTAGTTAACCCTTTCTACCCTGACGGTACTTTTAAAGTACCATTAAATTTGTCTTGTCATGTATCTTACTGCGGTGTCAATTCTCTGATGATACTACTAAATCTACTCGATTTATTTAGACACTAGTTTTTTTTTTTTTGTTATATCAACACTGCAGCAGGTGAAATGTCAGTTGAGCATTGTTACAAAGTTAGGTTTGACGCGCTTGTATTCCTTGTGATTATTAATAATTATTTTGACCTTATTTTTCTTCTTCTTAAATTCTTTTAATGTTTTAGAATATTTCTTTCCTATTTTTTGTACTGTGCTATATATTTTTATTTTTTGTGTACCTCATGCTTACTGACCTTAGTCTGACTGCACTTAGAAGTACCTACCACAAATTATAATGAATAATATATATATAACTAGTTTTTTAAAAAATATCCATCACTTTTTGCTTATTTTATCTTATCGAAGAATTTAATGATTCGGGGTACAATGGGTTAAGTAACGCGACTTGAGGTAAAAAAATCTTACATTAATAAATTGTACACAAAGATTTATTTAATTTTGTAAATAATGTATTCGGCTCCATTGACGATATTCTCCGGGGATCACTTCAAACAACGGCGAACCGGAAGGACGGAGTTCGGTAATGAAATATGCACGTTAGGGGAAGCAGGGTGGACGGAAAATGGCGGCTTGAGGTAGGAAACACAAAGGGAATCTCATCAATTATTCGCTGTACCACAACACCGCTAATATTTTAAGCTTGTAATTCAGCGATCGTAAAATAGGCCACAAAATTTTCTAATAAACATGTCGCGGTACAGAAACGCATTACGGGCCAACCTAAATATGGACGAAATTACAGACATAAAATATTTCATCGGTACGACAATTTTTGAAAAGAAACGTCAATATCGCTTTCTTACAGAAATATCCCGGGACATCGGGATATACGATAAAAAAATATTCTTATTTATAGGTATTACTGGCTCAGGTCTATTCCCAACTCAGGCTCGATTCTTACGCCTAAGATGTTATGTACTATCCAATTAAAAAAACAATAAAATGTATATGTTGTGCTCAACATTAACATAAATGATTAAATTATTTAAATGCGATAAAGTTATTTTCAATTCAGAAGAACATTTCTAGGACATTACATTTATATATATTATTATAAAAATGTGAATGTCGAATACATACATTAATTTATTTTGTTAAATTTAAATTGTAACATAAACATAATTTTATATAATTTGTTTGACAACGGTGAAGTTCAACGCAAGATAAAGCTAAACGCTACTCAATTATTCAGTACAATTCCGCAGAGATATTATTCACCTCTAGCGGATTCGCTACCTTGCGTAAGCGAATGGCCTCCCAAAAAAATGACAAACAAAATGTCTGGGAA
This sequence comes from Eubasilissa splendida, assembly GCA_031772225.1. Lineage (NCBI taxonomy): Eukaryota > Metazoa > Arthropoda > Insecta > Trichoptera > Phryganeidae > Eubasilissa > Eubasilissa splendida. The sequence continues at coordinate 34,818,567 of CM062850.1, forward strand.
AATCTACAAAGAGTATTTATTTTACTGTCAGTTTTCAAACGTAAACGAAAAAAATGAATAAAACAAGTTTTGTGCAACTAACGAGTATTTTTGAGAAATGACATCATGCAACCGAAATTATTTTAGGTAATACTGACAAATGACATCATATTGGAAAATTTCGTTGAAAAATTAGGGAATAAGTTGGAAAGAGAGGGGATGTTAAACATTAAAAAAAAATGAAAACGAGGAAGAGATGTACCCGGAGGAGAAAAAATTTCAAATGACTCGTAAAGGACAAGATGAACCAAAAAGTTACAGCTTACTTATAAAGATTGGCTCTAAATATTCCGAGGGAGAATTTTCTGCACGATTAAACCACGTATTTAGTGGGGGAATATTGAAGAAAACGCCATAAACAAAATTCTGCTGCCGACGGCTACTGTGTGGAAAGTGTATGATATACGTTTGATTATAATAAACTGCCAACACAGCGAATAACTGGAGACGGGACAGTTAATAAAAGAAAAATATTAATAAATAAAAAATTACATTACACGCAACTGTACAAACAAAGGTGGTGATAATCAGTGGCGTAGTGACAAATTACTGCCTCCCGGGTAAGCGCGGTGACTGAGCCCTATTTCCCCTCTCCGAGAACACCTAGATTTCCTATTTTTTTTAATCGAAAATAATTTTCATGTGTTCAGTTATTGTTTAATAATTTAAAAAAATACTATTGGGTAAAAAATAGATAATACTAATTAAATGTATTAATTAGAAAGATATACATATAAAATAAATTTTATCGAAAAATATTGTTGTTTCTACCGGAATTCGAACCTGGATCTCTATCCAATCCGGGGAAGGTGCATTAACCGACTATGCTACAGATTCAGGTTCGAATACCGGTAGCTACTAAAATATTTTTCGATAAAATTGATTTTATATGTATATCTTTCTAATTAATACATTTCTTTAGTATTTAAAATATCACAGACCCATGTTCTGAATAATTACAACTTCACAATAAGAATGTGTTCTTCTTAATAAAAAATAGATAATTTAAGGTACAAAAAAGGTTTGGACGTTAATAAGATTTTTAAACCCGTCCTGTAAGTGTTGCAATTTTTGAACTTATTCAGTGTTTCCGGGCCCCGGGCGGTTTGCTCGGGCTGTCCAGACGGGAGAGAGAAAGTTTAGCAATAATAATAACAAGATTAAGTGGTTTAAAAAATAAATAGATCCGATAGTAGAAAATGATAAAATGCATACTGTAATCAATTATCAAATCAGAAGAGTAAAGGCACGAGCGGTTGGAAAACTCCATCCGCTCAGTGTACATATTCATATTTTGTTATAAATGCATCCATTTGCATATTCAAGATGGCCATCGTTGGTTATCACGGGTTGACCGATAATCTTATTAATTCTTCCATACTTACAAGCGGAGAGGATGGACCGGTATGTCTCATGTCCTGACCCACAAGCCTCGCTTCGGCTCCATTTATACATTTTCTTTACATCTCATACTTAAACTTCTCACTGATTAGTTCACCATTAATCGAACAATCTAAGCGACCCATTTTTAATACCGTTCAGTAAGCCACAGCCAAGTCTGCGTCTGCATTCATTCCCAAATTATTGAATCTTCACTCTATCAACAAAATGTTTTCCACATATATCTCATTATTATTTTGTTAACTCCAGGTATCACCTACCGTTCGTCAGTGTCGGTATCAAGACTCACTTGTGCAGTCCGTGTCTAAAATTATGGTTCCATTAGCAATTAGTGTATTCAATAAGTCAATCATTTTATTATTGCAGCTACCGTCTTTTCTATCTCTCTCAGACTTTTCGTTCCTATCAAAAATACTAATCACCGACATTAACTCTTCCACTTATTCTAAATATTAATTATTGTCATAATATCTCATTTTTTCTACCTTTCACTATTAACACGACTCAATTAATCTCAATTAAATTAACTAAACCGGTGTTACGATCGGCGGTTTTAAATTATAAAATATTTGATGCAAAAAAAGCTAACAGTCTCAATTCAGTAAACTCGGTTAAACCGGGGATTTCAGTAATTAAATGGCTCCAACTATGAATACACAAAGCCATGTTTGTTAAGCTGGAAGGAGGTTCGACCCGGGGGTGAACGAAGATACTGGGGGACCCTAATCGTTGGAGCCCAACTTAATTACTGTACCGCTTAAAAGGAGCGCCCGTAAAATGCTTTACGAAGGGGTGCAAAGAGAGCCGAAAAATGAATGCACATGTCGAGATTTTCAAAACGCCAACACGTGTGTCTTTACCGGCTATAGAAAAGTAGTCCGGCTTAATGAAGATTTATGTTGCAGAAGTAAACTGGATCTGTGAAAGCAATTAGAATTAGACAGAATTTGAATTGATGCACATTTCATAACACAATGCGAAAAATTCCAAATGACTTTAACAATTGACAGTTTGACCCTAATACTAACATTGGAATGAATAAGCCGTGGCCCGTTCTAATGTTAAAATAAAGGTCTCAATTTAAAAAATCTTTTTTTTATAATGGCCAAGGATATGAGTCGGTGGAGAACACTGTGGAGGAGGCCAAATCCCAACCCCGGGATGAAGTGTCGTGGAAGAAGAAATTTTTTTTATACAATTAAGGATAGCTGTTAGAATAACGAATTGTATTAATGGATAGAACAAACCTCACATTGCACCGATTGCTGCCGATGTGTGTTTATCAATACAATTGTATAGTTTTTTTTACTGTACTTTGTGTTTATCCTTATTTCTTCTAATTTATTAAAACTTATTCCTTTCTTCCTTTGTTCCGAACAACTTTCACATTATAAAAACGTAAACATGTGTACTTAAATATTGGATCGTGAGTCTGTGTGATTTTGCAATTACACAGTTAATTATGCGTAATGTAATTACATAAGTCATGGACAGCACCGCTTTCCAAAAAGCTGACATTTAAAGATTTTTTTTCATAAGCGAAACATTAAAACAGATTTACATTTTCAATATCTATTATGTACATAACGAGGCTTCCACACCATGGGATTGCTTAACGACCCTTGAACAAATAGTATTGACGCGATGAAAATTTTACGCCCTATAGCTAAATGTCATCGCTATAATTAGAAAGACAAAATTTGATGTAATGTACAATAATACAATTAACTACAGCAGATTTATTAGATTTTGTTCGACCATGTTATCAAAATAAATAACATTTATATTCTCGGTTAAAAATCTTGTCACTGTTTCCTAACGAGCGTATCATCGGATAAAAAATAGCTTTCACATAATTTTATTATTAGGATGACATTTTAGCTTTCACCTAGCATGTCGACACTGACATTCGACGACTACATGGATATTTTTTGCTGTTCCAAAAATAGTCGAGACACCCCTTTCAGTACAAAAATAGCCAACCGCAAAATAAATGAGATGTAAAATAATGAAAGATAAATATCATTGAAATGTGTAATTTCCACGAACAAGTGAAACATTTTACGACCATTTTAATAATACAAGGAATAAACATTTTATAACTACATTCTAAATAAAATAATATTATTCATAAATAGATTTCTAAAACATTGATTTAATTATAGATTATAGTCATATAAAAAAGAAGAGAGGCTTTAAAGTTTAGAGGCAATCATCATAAACAACATTTTAATGCATTATTGACAAAGAGTAGCGGTTAAGAATTAGGTTTATTGGCCAGGCGTAAAAGATCTCGGGAGCACCAAAACCAACAGTCACGTGTCTTTCAAAATCAATAATGGGTAGAATTAATAACTGAACATCAATTAGCAAACAACTGCAGCTGTTTTGTGTCAAACAAGACACGACAAACATTGATGAAATAGACTGACAAAAGCAGGGTAAAACTATCAGACATAATATGCAAAAACATTAAGCGTGAGAGACCGAATTAATAAAAACACGGATATAATCAAAGTGTAAAAATTGTATAATCACGGTGAGTTAGTTTTAAGTCAACCAGTTTCGATACTAACATATCTTCGTTAGGACTGGTGTACAACTGAACTACTCCATAAAAATAAAATATAAAAACGACATCAATTACAGGGCGGGGGTGCAGTCGTGGTAGGAGTGGGGAGGTGATTGACAGGGAGACATTGAAATAGGGAATATGTTAAATAACGGGTTGTTCAATTGATTATTAATTATGTTAAGCTTAGTGCTGTGGAATTTTTTAATTTCTAAATTATCTAATCCAAGACTTTTACTATTAATGTGCAAAATTTCAATGTCGTTTTCTTTTACAAAATTGTGGCCTATCTCTAAAAGATGGGTGGAAAATTCTGAGAAGTTATTGTTGTTGAGGCACTTTAAGTGTTATTTTATTCTAATAGAAAAACTCTGTGCCGTTTTGACTATATAAAATGTCGGACAGTTAAGTGTGTACTCTCAACCAACAAGAAAATTCAAGTATTCTGTATTCAAGTTTCTAGTTCTTCAGCCTGGCACAGGCCTCCTTCTTTGCCTTCCACGACCCCCCGGTCCTCTGTGGTTCTCCTCTGACACAAGCAATCGTGCAAATATAAGTATAATGTATATTATCAAAAACCTATGATTGGATATAGTGATCAATTATTCGTGAAAGTAAAACATAAATAATTTATTACAACTAATTGTCATGCCATCACGAGGGTGGGGCACTCTTCTATCATTTCGCATAACACTCACCGCATACATCTTCTCACACATGTTCGTCGACTGTCGACCTTCAAACAGGATCGTTACATACCTGGTCAACACGGGTCCTCCGTAGTATACATTTCTTATCATCCACTCCTCATTCAACAGTTCCATGTGACCTTTTCTTAATCCTGCTCACTGTGCTAATATGTTCATTCCTCTTTTACCAGCTCTAGACTTCACTTCCCTAGCGTGTTTGTACTAGGACTCCGGGATTTTGCACCGCAAATCTTGTTTCCGTTAACATGTTTCCATTATCAATTACCGCAGTCAAAACACCATTCATTTTATTCTTTCTATATCTTTCTCAGGATTTCACTTCCTAACAAATATAGTTACAAAGTACCCAAAGCCTTCTATTCCAAACATTCATATGATATCATTATTTCACGCGTCGTCTCTTACTTTCCTGTTTCTCGAATGGCATTATTCTCGATGTTCTGACATTCATCATGAGATCTCTAGTGATAGTTTCGTGTTTGTCGCATCTCGGTGGCATGAGTAGACAATGAATTAACAATCGCTGATCTCTTTCACTTCGTCTGATATCGGAGATAATGCCGAATCTATGCGCGCCAAACGAGTTTGGGCCGATATTATGTAGGTATGGTACGATGTAGGTATCCAGGTCCCGCGTTCGGCCTGAACCGAGCCGGTTCATAGCATAAACGCACACACTAACTCGATAACGTGGCCACTAAACCAACCTCGGGAGTGAAGTTGGCCAATTCTAATTATTGTCCATACTGGCGACCCCGATAGCACAACTCGAACGGCTTCTCGATTAAATAAAGGTGATTTTGAATGAGAGAAGATAATACGTGACAAAGGAACACATCAGCCGTGTCCTGAGCAGTTTTTTGTCGTTCTTTGTCTAAATTATGTCCTAAATCTCCGCTTACAGAAATTTAGTTTATTTTAACTGCTGCTGGGAAGATTTCAATTTCGTCCAACTGAAATGAACTGAACAGAACATCAAAGGTCAATGGACTGACATTTGATGTTTGACGTACAAGCTTAAGCATGTTAAGGTTGTGGTCGGTGTGTACATGGGTGTACATGTCTCTACGAAAGCTGAGAGATGTCTCCGAAGAATCTCATGTAAGCATAATCTCTATTCGAAAATCTCATCATTGAATACGAGCCGTAAGACTAGACAGTTAGTTACGCTTACGCTTTTCTTTCATAAAATCACATAAACATGCCATTTTATCGCACCATATGTACACATTCTGAGGAGATCAACCAGCATAGGAAGAAGATTATTAATCATTAATAATATATTATGTATAGGTATAGGCATTATTTTTTATTAAATATACATTTAAGTCGATGGTCCGCACTGGTCATAAAAAATCGAAAGGAACATTAGAACACCGTGTGAAATCAACGACCCATTTTCAGACATTGGCAAACTGCTTAAAATATCAAATTTTAATTTTTAAAAAAAGAAAGTCTAATCAGCAAAAAATAGGTCAAGCAAAAAAAGGCAGATATCGAACATTTATGCATCTTAAATCAATACTGTGCCAAACGGTCCATTAAACACACAATAAATAATGCCATAACACACGTCCGGAATCGCAGACCCGTGCTCATCCATACGTACTAGATACCTACTACACACTAAACAAATGGTTGAAATATAGACATTAATGGCAATACTGATTGTGTACAATATTTAGCATTTGAATGGAGAAATTTGGAAGTATTACGAAAATATTGAATTTTTTTATAAAAATGGTAAACGTCATGAGCACCCGCTTAAATTCATCGGCAGGGTTGAAATAAGAAAATTTATTTTATTTAATTCACATATCTGTAAAAACGTGTTTATTTCTACGATAAATAAGCAAACGTCAGAACGCGATGTACAGGCGGTTCATGATGTGATACAAAACACTGGAAGCGTGAAAACTATATTTATATATTTCTGTTTGAACCGAATTTCAGTCAACCCAGAATGTATCACAAACTGATTGCACCGAAGTACGCGGTAGACACAAGAAAAACGTGATGTCTTGCAAACCATGAAACAAAAGATTTTATTTATTTGACATTTTTACAATTTTTTTATAACATGAATTTATAATAATTTATAATTTTTTAAATTACATGTTTTTTTTTCACTTACCTCTCCAAAAAAGAGACTAGCTCTTGTGCTAGGAGAGGGAGTTACACTATAATAATTGTATATTGAGAGTCATACATTTATAGTCTATAATTACTTCGTCTATTTGTGTGCTTCTGAAGTGTTCCATATTATTTATTTTCTAATTATGTGCTTCTGAAGTGTTCATCTAATTTTTTTCTAAACTCTTTTATATCTTTTATTTCTTTAATTTGTGTAGGGAGGCTCGTAAGTATATAAAATTTTGCTGATAGTGTTTGGTGTTACATTTAGGGATTTTAAAGTTATTTTTAAACCTTAATGATGTGCTTATTTCAAATTTTATAGTGTTATTTTCTTTAATTAATTGATTAATTGAGTTTTTTTTGTAAATGTATACTGTTTTGGGAACTGGGAATTTTGCAAAAAGTGTTTGTGTTGAAAAAGTTGATATTTTAAAAAATATTACTTTGATGATTGTTCTTTGTATTATTTTTACCGAGTTCATTATATTATTATGTAAAAATTCAATCACACATTTTACGACGGGGTTTTCAAGTATTGCCGATCCAATTACTTCACATTTTATTTATGGTAAATTAATTAAAGTAGTCAATCTTTATTAGGTATTATAAAGTAATAATAATCTGTAGCTGTCGGTCGAAATAGTTCTTTCGCGATGGTTATATAAGTGGACTGCAAGAAATATATTGGTCTGTTCAAAAATTCGAATACACCAACCGGTGCGTCTATTAATGTGTAACGGAAATCTGCAAAAAAAACCTTATATTTTGGATGTTTTATATTGCACTTTAACAGACAATATTTCATCACAAAAATACTCATCAATCGATCATAATGAATATCCAAATGCATAAATACGAATGATTCTCTCATCGATTGATATGCAGGGGATTGTATATTTGAGTATTTTCGATACACAATTTGGAAGATATTTTTGAAAAAATTTCACCTCATGGGCGATGAATCAAACTCCGCCAAAAAAAATTCGATACTTTGACGCTTAATATCTCAGTTTGATGTAAATGTCAGGTGATACCTGTTGTTCCAAGCGCATGATACTTGTTGAGAAGGTTCAATTTTTTAAAAAGCAACTTGCTTTGTTGCATGAATAATATATACAAATAAATAAATAAAGACTTAATTTTTTTCGACATGGATAAATAAGTACTAAACTTGTATGAAACGGCACACCATTAAAACATGGTAAAAATATTTAAAAAAAACTTTATATTCTCAATTAATTAAAATATCAACTACTAACACACTTTCTAGTCTAGACGTACAACAACAGCGGACCCGACATGCGGGCGAGGCCCATTTGCAAGGAAAATATGTTAATATTGATCTGACGATCTAAACACATCGTTACTGCATAAAAAGCGACTATTAATTGACATCAGAGATCGACGGATTGCTCGAGACAAGTCGGCTGCAAGCTTGCCCGAGGCGATACGGCGGCTATAGCACGCACTATAGGACATAGTGAATTAATCGATCGTAGGCCGATTGCCCATTTCTATACAGACCTAATCTGACTGAATATGGAGCGAATTTATGAATTTCCGCTTGTTACGATAATTAACGCACCTGCAAGCTGCACTACAACCATAAATACGGCAGTTCAACAAGTTGCACGATCAAAATGCGGTAGCGCTATAATAAGTCATACATTCGCGCGTGTCAAGAGACGAAATATATTAAAATGTGAATACTTGGCGCATTCACATTTTAAAGAGAAGTCGACAACGATAATCTAGTAAGATCTGTTCAATTCATTCGCTGGCGTGATACGTTTCACGTCACAGCGCACAAAAAGCGAAAAATGCACGAACCAAACGGAAATAAAACAAAAGCCAATCCATCACGTGATTTCACATCCTGTAGTTTTTTTTAAATCATTCAAATGCATGTTTGCCGGGAACAGATTATTTACATCGAGCTGCACTGTTTGGATCTAAAATAATTTCGCTTTCAAAATGTGGTTCCAAAGCGTTATATGTGCAGAGCTAAGCGCGCCAAAAGCCGAACGATGTTGGAGAAAAGCGGATTAAGCGATCCCGCTGCGGTAAAGGGCTGTATGTATGTTCAAGTGTTTACATTTCAGCTAAATTTAAGTAAAACCCACCAAGTAACCGGATCGAAAACCACATAATATCGAGGGAGGAAATTTTGCGCATAAAAAAGACGTTTACGTACGTGCACAAATGCATTCAAGTTTTGTGTATAAAGGAGTATACGTATATGCGAACAGTTGTAGTCGTCTGTGTGGTGTGGCGTGGCAAGTAGCCTAGTGCTTTCTCCAGTTAATCGGTGGCTTAATATTAAACAAAAAAACGTAAGACAAGTAGTATAATATCAATTGTTGTAATATTGTCATAGATGGCGCAGAGGTGGAATGATGTTTAAAAATTAGGCAAGTGCGAATAAGAAATGTTTTTTTTTCCAGTTTGAATGTCACAAGAGGCGTGTATTACATTTGTGGAGACCTATCGGCTCCATAACCAGCTACACCGCCTACAATTACCGAACCAGTATACCTGAATGCAAACGAGAAGCTCGCATCAACCTTAAAGGTACACCTAGTACAGACCCGCAAACCGACGAAAAATACAACGCGGCATAGCTGCCTCGAGAGCCAGTCATAACCGCTCACTTCTCTCGCGGCCGGCTTCTCGAACAGACCACCGACCGGCAGATGCTTCACGTCCTTACTGTTCACAAGAAAATTATTTTAATACAGGCAGTTAAATTTTATAACAGGATCAATAAAAATTAATAATTCATTAATGAATAATGAACGGATAACATTTTAAAATGCTCCTGACTCTTGATCAATTGTAGAAATTTTATCAAATTTGTTAATTTCGGTAGAAAACATATTAAATAATCTTGGTACAACGATTTAGCAGTCTGAAAAATAATTATATGTATCATATTATGCATTAAACAATTTGTATATGGCGATTAAAAAAATGAGGTAGTCTTATTATTTTTTGATACGTTTTAAAAATAGAAAAATATATAATGCTCATGAGCGAGAGAACTCGCTGAAAAACAAAATGTAATTTTTAATACTAGCATTAAATCGGTGTCGCTCTTACAACATTCTCTAACATAATTATTCTATTGATATCGTAACACGTGATATATAATAATTTCTTATAAATCAATGACCTGATTATAATGTAATGGTCCATAAGTCAATCAGAAATTACGCAATTCTCCGAGATTCGCCAAACCGCCCGCTGGCAAATGACCGGCTCGCGACCAACTTGGAGAGATACGGATGCTACAATGCCAACTATTTCAACAGCAATGTCAGCCGACTAGTAAAGACAAGGTTTTAAAGGCTTCTCTATCGAACGTATCATCTAAAATGAAACCAGAATGTTTTCGTACTAAAACTACTCATGGACGGTACAATGGAAAATGTGAATTGAGCATATTTTACTAATGAAATCTGCGATGCTGCCGCGGAGGTGCGATGTGCTGTCAGATCTCGAGGATTTATGATATTAAAAAAAAACCAAGATTGCTAGAGATCTATTATGATCATAATAGAAAAACACGATTTATGATCCGTGAAATTTATTATGCCACGATTACTAATTCGGAATGCTAATCACATTTCGAAACTGGATACGACATAATTGGGCAAATTAAATTACATATTATATACATCTGAAACGAGTATTCTCCGGCTAACTAAAAAAAACGTGTTGCCATCGCCGTATCTCTAACAAAAGGCCCAGCGTGCCGGCACACTATTAAAATATCATCAACATCATTCCGGCATTATAAATGGCATTTCGGTTTATAGTTCTGGAAAAAAATGAATAACAACCCATTCGAATGGGGGTATTACATCCAGATTATGCTAATCAAGCTTCCGACGTCACGGGGAATGACAATGCCATCGAGAGCGGAGGACCTTTGTACAGGAACACGAGAGGGGCCTTGCGCCCCTGCCAAGATTTATGGAGCGATTCAATGCGGCAAACGTTCCTCTCGATCCTGTGGGAATTGTAATAAAAAATATTTACATTTAAAAATCGGTCCATCGACCCTATTCATCGGTCATAAACTTTTGATATTTTGACTATTCGGGATATATTATTACTAGTATTTAAATATTTAATACTAATTCAGTTAACTACATATTTTTAATATTTTAAATGAATAGTATATTATGCATACTTTGCACGTCATAACCAAGAGCAGATGAAATAATTTTAGACTGTTTCATTGTTCAAATTGTGTTTACTTTTTTTTTTTTTTAATAATCATCGTATTACACAACACTGTGAATGATGAAGTCGAGAGTGAGACCGAGACTTGCCAGAGATTGCTTTTAAAAATTCTCCGTACGGATGGACAACCAGAGACAGAGTAGACACGACAACAGAGAGGTCGTTTCGTACCAGCCAGGCACAAAAGCTTCACGAATAAAAAAATGCATAAAGACGGACCGAGGGTAGCCAACGTTTAAATACAGGCAATCAAGAGTAGGAACGTGAAGAGCACAGAAAGAAAAAGAGAAGAAAGAGATCCTACTAGAAAAAGGTACAGTGATGAGGTATTCTGGTCAGCTAAACATAAGCACGACACATCAAAAGCATGATTTAAGTATAATACTAAAACAATCATATAATGTACATAACAATGTTTTGACAGGATTGAATATGCAAGTAAAGCAAATAATAATGTAGAAAAATGCACGATACGAGTTAGCATAAGCTGATAACATTCAGCCTAATAACATTCTTCGTCAAGAAATGAAGTATTTACTTGTAATAATTCTGATTCAACACTACGTAACGAACTTTACGAAGATTTGATGATAAAGTAAGTTTCGCAACTGCAATAATATAAATGAGAATCTGCTATTTAGTATATCATACCAAACTTCATCTGGTCATTTCAGCGGTAAGTTCAATATGAATTTCTAAAAATCCGAGTGCTTTCTTTAAAAAAGACATCAACGCTTTACTTACAAACATTTTATATGTGAAAAAAAAAGGTTAGACGAGTACCCAGACTTGATGTTGAACATCTCGCGGACCGCTCGCGAAACGGCGAGAGCCTGTTGCATTTAATGGCTGAAATAAAGAAATAATAAACAAAAGTTGCGCGAGAATCATGTTGATGGCCGAGTCATGAAATGGACCGACGATAATTATTATAAACCATCAGAAGGATATATGTAACGATGTACATACGCTGGCTACACCTTCGTTTAATTGTAAATTACTGTGGAGGATTTAAAATTAAATCCCCTCGGGATTAATAAACTTCAAAAGGTGTACTCGGCAGGTATGTGAACATGAAGAGTGACATAAAAAAACATCGTTGTATTATCTCGGGGTGAGGAACATCTGCCTCGACTTACGGCGGCTACCTCGCTACAGTGCTACAGTGGGGTACACAAAGGAACGCGGATAGAGCCGGCCGAATAAAGGTGTCGAGTAAAAACAGGAATCCGGGGTGGGGTATCTTCAACATTACAAAGCGCAGCATCCAGAGTGATGTTCGAGATATTCACATTGTATAAACAGTTAACGTTGGAGAACACGTTTGATAAACAACAATTGTGGATGTTTGGCCGCATTGTGGATTCTATTCTCGGCAATTACTACACAGATATAAAATGGTGCGTAATAATGAAAATATGGGTCAGAATAAACGGGCCTACATATAAATTATAGTAAATGATGACAATGTACGTATTAAATTAACACACAGTGATGAAACTAAAACAGTAGTTCACTGCAGTCTGCATCACCCGAGGTCAAGTTTAGAATGGATTATCGGTTGGTCTGCAGGACTTATTTTAATGACTTAAAGGTCATTTTTATATCATTTACAATACGCACAGTCAATTCTTATTACAATTATATATAATCGTGTAAAAAAATATACAAATATTAATAAATAAACGATGCAAGCATACTTATATACAGATAAGATCCGTGTTCACCATACTGAGATAACACCTGTCTAAAGACAGACTTTATGAACATTAATTTGTAGGAATAATACGTCAAATATTATTTATCAAACGTAAGTACACAACATATAAAGGTAGAAAAAGAGCTAGAGTAATGCATGCGTATGAAAACAATGCCTATTTACTAGTTACAGTCGAACAACTATTGTCTCAAGTTTGGCACTATGTCTGAATATTTAGTAATACGGCACAATAGCATTTTGGAATAATATACTTTTAACAACCGCAAGTAACGACATTAATAAAGATCAACATCCAAAGAGGAATCTTGTCATCGTACCCACTAAAAAAAAAAAGCAAATACCAAACGTGCTCTCGGATTGTCATTGAATTTACATCGAACGCCCTCACATCCAGCAAGTACATTTCGGTTCACATGCTGCACTAATGAACCGGGAGACTGGCCCGTGGGAACTGTACCTGATGCCTCCCTTCACGGCAGACCCTCCCTCCCTCGGGCCCGGTCCCCCGCCCCCGGCATTGTCTGTGAGCAAACCTGATTTATCGGTGGACCGCGAGATCCGGTGCAGCGCAAGGGAGGAGGTACGTAGACGGCGCACAGGGGCACCTAACTACAGGCGCGTAATCAAAAGGTAAATAATTTATTTATTTATCTTTATCTCGCGATGTGTTCGTTTAGTCTAACGGTGTGATACTTACCTAGTGAGCAAAGGTCGGGGGTTCGGAACCGGGAGATTATCAAGTCAGAAATATTTCTCATATTACAAGCTTTATTAGAAAAATAGTAACATTTTAATGTGCCGTGTATTCAGCATTTAAATTGGAAAGAATGTTATAAAATTATTTAACAAAACTCTTCCCAAAAAAGAAAAGATATAAACACACACCTTTAGTTTGAGCCTAGAACATAATATTATCGTGAATATTAATTAATTAGGACATTTTAATTACACGTTCATTTAATAGATAATATAATATAAGAGAATACCAAGCAACGTGAACAAGATTAAGAAAGGGTCGTTCAAGTGGTTAAGTAATCAATGAATGAGGATGATTAAAGAAATATGCGGCATGAGTGTTGATTGCACCCGAAATATAGGTCATTCGCGAAAATCTGTGCAAGTAAAAAATTGTTAGCTAGAATAGTATGTCAAAAAACAATCGACAAAAATATATATTATGTAGGTATGTGGATAAGGCAAGTAAGTAAGCATTTGAAGTAGTTAAGATAAAAAAGGTTTAATTTGGTCATAGCTCTATGAAATATTATTATATATTCTAGAGAAAGATTCTACTGCACTTGAAAATAAGAGATCAATGATCGACGTTTGGAATTAAGTATTAAATATTATACTTTTGATAATTTTGGCACGATATTCTTTTGCACGTGAATGTCACCAAATATCATAAATATTTTAACTCATAAATAAATTTGTGGATATATATAATATTCATAAATGACCACATTTGTCATCTAGTTTTTAATTTTAAAAACATATTCTGATCAAACAATGTGTTACTCCTATAAGTGGGTACAGCCATCAAGGTTACCGTGTCAACTGTGGAGTGGTTATTCGTGTCATATTTTGTTAGAAACATGGCGGCCGCTTGCACCTCGACTGAAACAACGCACCGGCCGACGGAACGAGCAAAACGCGAAAAATGCATCGTCACAATTGCATATTATCCACAATTGAATTGTGTCAAGTTTTGCAAAAGTCATTTTCAACAACCGTGTCAGGAACCTTTGCTTCATCAGGCACGGCACGTACCCGATACGGATGTCACACTCACACACTCGAGATGTACAGTTAGAGTGCAAGAGAAAACAGACAAAGCGATACATGGTATTATGTATTGCATTTCCATGAACTGTCATATATTCGCAATGTCAAACTTCTTTCCGATCATTTTCTCATCATACAGAATAAAACAACATCCTTTCAAATCGATATGAAGAAAATAAATTTAGGTCCATAGAGTCCTTGTGTTTTTTCGTAAGAGTATCCAACATATTTTATTTGTATTGCGAATTACTTACTGTTAATATAAAATGCAATTTTTAAACGAAATTTATTATCCTAGAATACGAATTCGTATTTGACTACTTACTTCAGAAGTCAGCCGCGAAACTATTATAAAATGTAGTCAGTGTACCTACAATTTGTTAATGGCAATAAATAAATGTATTTTCTAATTTAACTTTGGTGATTTACATATTTAGTTAATACATTTATTCAATTTCTCACTGCACAAATATTTTCTTTAAGCTTATGTAATATGTTAAGATAGTATGTTATAGTGAGTTGGAGAAGGATTTGGAATGTAAGTTACACCATATGATATATCATGGTATGTATATTAATTAATATGTTTAGGTGAAGAACAGTATACGTGCATGTTGACCTAGCGGAAGGACACTCGCCAGGTGATCAAATGATTAAGGGATCAATATGACGTGTTTTCCGTGTATTCGTCTTTTTTTTTTACAACAAGATTATTCAATAATTAATAGTAGTCCTGCAAGATATTTTATTATGCATTTTGGACAACAATTGGTAACCACGGACGGTCACCAGATATCTTGATGCGTCGCTTAGCCGAACGTCTAACACAATGTGTGGCACCTATCGGAAGACACTGTGAGAGATCATCACAGCCATGATACACCTGTCGTCCATATTATAAGGTCCTACGACATTGGTCGCGCATGGTGCATAAGAAGCATCGGTGATAATCACACCACGAGTAACCAAATGTAGAGGATGTCTAAGTGATATAAGCATTTCATTTTTATCCCGTTAACTGTTCGACTGCTCGCCAGATCTGATGAAAAAGTTACAAGACTTCAACACAACTGGGACAACAGACGTAAAAACGATTGCGGGCAACCATGGAGATACTCCATAATGAGAAGAATGAACAGCTGACGCTGTCATTGAGTATGACGAAGAAAATGAATTAATAAATCTGAACAACAGATAATATCAAAATATAATGCACAACATTAGGTATATGAGGATGCGTTTGATTGGAGATATAAAAATATATTTATTTAATGTAGTCTCACATCAAACAAAGTTTATACAAATGGTGAAATAATTATCTTCGACCGATCAAAATAATTTATTATAAATCCCATTATTTGAAACACCCGACTATTGACCATACATACCAGGTAGATAATTGGAATCACCGCACCGATCTTCTTTGTAACTTTGCCTGTCACGGCACTCGATCTAATAGGTACATCAGATAATTTACTAACAATGTACTGCATCATCACAATGTTAGTATTGTTACTGTTTAGTGACGAAAGCGTTCAATGACAAAATATTCAGTGCGTAGAAAAGATTACATTAACCGAACAAAAATAATCGCCATCGACATGAAATGAAGCGCTTTTGTCTATTGCCATTTACCGAGTTTAAATAAAATTTTAAAGCGGTACAAAGTGGTTGCTCCGAAACTGGCAGGCATCAAAAATAAAACGCCAGTGGTTAAATGTACGGTAATTTTAATTAATAAAAACAAATAAACGATATTCACAAAGCACTGGTTCTGGTTAACATATAAATCCGTAATTCAATTTAAAGAACTTTATAACTAACCACTTGGGTCGAGTATTGCTAAACGGTTAAGTACAAAGTTATTAATGTTATAACAAAAGAACTCATTCAAAACTCACGATTTAAGGTAATTAAACGTATTGTTACAATTATAGAAGCGTTCCGTGGAGATAAATGTCATCCATAACAAAGTGCGAAATCAGTATTTTTAAAAGAAAAATATTATTGATTACCTACATAAAATAATAATAAAATATATATTATATTTCTTTAAATATACAAAAATGTACACACGATGTAAAAATTTTCTTCCACAAACCAGAGAATCTGATGTATATTTTGTCCGGTATTCTTGAAAAACATGAATGGGAGCAATAAATAATATTCACACAATGAGTACACTAGACTGGATATATACATTTCACAACGCAGAAGATGAAATACCGTTTGCTATGTAGAGTCAAGAGTATTAGAGATATAAATTGTACTGGATGTTTGTCATTCGCTTGCAATTAGTAAAATAGTGGCAAATAAAATAAAATACATCCTATATTATGTCAAAATCGTGAAATGGCGGTGTACAGTGTACAGTATTTACTGCCAGCAAGAAAAACTACTAAATTAGTACTAAACTATTAATCTAATGATATCGAACGTCTTATAATATGTAGATATATCATTCTACCAAATGAGGCAAAGCATTATTTATTCACTAGCCATTTTTAACATTTATAGTTTCAAAAGTTATATTTTCAAATCTTCTCACAACCGAGTATTTGAATACCTATCGACTGTGACAGAAACAGAACAGAAAACAACTAGGTTAAATTAAGTTAACGCGAAATTTATCCAAGACACAAACCGTTCGGTCGTATTGAATTATTTAAAAGCAGGCTAATAATAACAACTGTCACAAGGTGGCGCGTGTAGCATACGAACGATAACGAAGTATTTAAATCGTTAACAAAACTGAAAAATAATCGAGACTCTAATCGAGATTATAATCTGTCGCGAGGTGACACATACCTGACGGGAATGGTAAGTTACGTTATTATTTCAAGAATATGTCTGATATTGTTTACGTATATTGATTAAGTTAAAATGCACTGATAATCAATTATATTAAACAGCCACACGCAATGCAATTTGCCCTTTGCTGGTTTAGTCTCTGCCGCGATCATTGCTAACGGATTGAGAACAATTTTAGGCATTTTCGATCATTTTTTTGTTTCTACCGCAACGGGTGACAAAGTCATACGTGCCGATCCACTGTCGTAGCGTAATGAAAAATATTGCGGTGTGAGATCGCTGTCAATATCTGGTTTGTAACGAGGCCACGAAGAACGCAAACATCAACAAACCAATACAAGTAATGAATGAAGATGAGAAAGATTTCGAAGACGAGAAGAGGCAGCATGACTGTAACGTTTCCGAGAAGTTAATAACAAAATCGTACAACAATTTTTCTTCAATAGTCACAGGCATTTTTTAATATAGCGAGCCGTGAGTTGAGCTGTTGGTAGCGTTCTGCAACTGAGACGTGTTGTGACGTCAAGAGCCGGTATCGAATGTGAGCACCTGTTCCCGGTGAAATATCGCCCAGACTGAGATTGTAGACGTATCGGATACGAGGGGTTCGCTGGGTGGTACTAAACCATCCACCGAAATAAGACGAAAGAAAAAAATCTTCACGAAAAGAAGTGTCGCAATAACACGCAGACAAAGCTTTACAGGGAAAACTATTTGATATACCTTACCTTAGATATAATATCCCAAGGTCTTTCTGTGTATCTACGTCACGCGTAGGGAAATTTGACAATATATTATTATGAATGTATATTTTTCAAATAGAAATAAAACAAGACCACTTCTAGTGTTGGAAATTTGAAAATTGGAAAACCGTAATGTTCCTCTACTGTAGATGGATCGATGCAAAATTATTCAAATAATGTACGTTTTACGCGCCTGTCCTATGACGGACTTTAAACTTTATATTTAAATATGTATCATATTTGACGTATTTATTGGTCTAGTCGTTAAGACACTCGTCTAGTAATCAAGTGATTGGGAGTTCAAGCTTCATTCCAGGATCAATGTAGGATTAATGTGTCACGTATTCCGTTTACGCATGTTTATTAAATAAATACTGTGTTGATGTAACATAATCGGTTAATACACATTTCCCCGGATAGGAAGAGATCCAGGTTCGAATCCCGGTAGCAGCAACAATATTTTTTCGATAAATTGATTTTATATTTATATATTTCTAATTAACACATTTAATTTGTATTAAAAATATCACAGGCCTATGTTCTGAAAAATTGCAACTTCACAATAAGAATGTGTTCTCCTTAAAAATTAATTTATTCTTATATAAGTACTATCAATTAGTTGTATGAGAAAGACTTTTCATAATTAATGAAACTACATAAAAATGAATAATACAATTGTTTAAAATACGTAAGATTAACGTTTAGCAGTGTGTGAGGCTAGGATGTGCGTACTGCTCTTCTAAACTTTGGTTAATATTGTGTGGAAAACAATAAATGTTGAAGTTGTCAATACCTGCAATCATCAAATAAGACCAACGCTCTGGTTCAAGCAGCAGTAAAATGTATTCAGATGAAGTACCAGGCATTAATTAAATCTTTTTCTCCTGATTTTAAGATACGTTCTTGCTTCCAAAAAACAAATAAGCAAACAGAGGTAAAACAAATTCCACTCATCAATACATACCATAGCGGTCTATTCGATTAGGCTTCATACATGAATTTCAGTATTAAATTATTGCTTTGAATAGAAGACAAAATAATGCCATAACGTAGAGCAAAATAAATTCTTAACTAATGATAAAAAGATACGAATTTTAATCCGCCTAAATTCAAAATATCTAAAAAATATATATAAATCCGAGACAAAATCAACATTTACTTAAATAAATAATACAAAATCTATAAAAAAAATCTAACTAACCATCACGCCGTCTCTCCACAGTGCAGAGAGGACAGAGCGTTATACTCTTGTCCCGATACATCCTCTTCAGTTATTGAAGATAGAATTTAATCTCTTTAATAATTTAAGTCTCGGCTGTAAATATTGTTAACATAAAATACACTAAGAAATTATAAATATTAGCATTGAGCTGATTCTTCGTCGGCAGACTTTCAAGTGAGAAGAGCCAGACATGAAGTAAACAGAATCTCAACATTTTCACTGTTACATACATTTTAATGACGAAATATACGAGGTAAAATCAAGATTTTTATTTAAAACTCAAATTCACAATACAGTCGTGGGATACTTAGAAGAATAGAATATATGGGAGTTATAAGCTTCAATTATACTCTACTATAAAACAAGAAAACCTAAATAATTCAATACTAATAAAAAACTTTTTGGATTTTGAAAAGTCTACTAGTTAGAACGATGACCTTGCATCGCTTTCGAAAGCCTTGCAACGTCTGGCATGTAACTACTTTTGTATGTCTGCCACCACTAATCTATACAATACGTTTTTGGCCATGACTATCCTCCTTTTGATTTCAGTTTGTAGCGTTCTTTGTCGCTTATGGATGTCCTAGATAAATAAACTTACTGAGGCTTTCATTTTCGTCGACTGCACCTCTTCTAGTTATTACTTTAGCCTCAAAATCAATGTGTAAAAGCTATGCACGCGAAATCCATCTAGCCGGGCTCGCCGAACATATTTGAAATTTTGCTGGTGGAACTATCAGGTCAAATCTAATGAATAACTTAGAGAATCCAATACCAGGATCACAGATCACAGTATATATAAATCCGGGGATTAGTAAGAAACTCCCAAAACTTGCGGGATTAAATATCCCGAAGGTACCAACGAAGAATATCAGATTCGGGCATATTATTCATAATAATAAAATTGTTTCACATTCCAATTGTTATTTGTGAATGTTGTATAATTAATTATTATTTTTTATTCTAAGATTCCTTACCTAAATATAAATATCGAATATACATAAATTATATCTCTTCTTTTTGACATTTTTTGTAACATTAATGATCGAATAAACATTTTCTAATCTCGGCACCGATCATCAAAATTAAATCCCGAAATACTGGGATTACAATTTGGGCTCGGAATTGGATTCGCTAGTTGCGAGTACAGGTAAAAAAACGGAAATATGTATGTTGAAAATACAAAATTTAAAACGCAGAGTCAAATTATACAATTTTTGAAATATATAATTATATAATTTACCGTAAATGTCGAATATATTATGGCACAAAGATAATATTAAATTTAATTAGAATATTTTTACATAATTTATCTATATGGCTACGACCATATTATGCACCCAAGCATAGAAGGCAAATTGTGCGGTCTACAGTACCTACCCGCTCTACTCTAATCTGTCGAACCTTTATTCGCTCGATTAATAAATAATTCGATATCCAAGTATGACAATAATAGAAACAAATCAACAAAGTTATTAAGCAAATAATAGAGGACAATTCAAGATATTCGTTTGCAGTTTATGGCCTGGCACAAACCATTATCTGGCATTACAAAACGCGAGGAAGAATTAGCGAGTCCTGAAGACTTGATTGAAGTTGCAATCTTTCAGTCACGAAACCGAAAAATGGAGTCGACATTTACCGCAAGGCACGATTGTCCTTTTACGGCTTCATTACATCATAAAGCAATCGTATTAAAATGTTTTACTTTTTGCATCCGCGAGCGGTATGCTAAGGTTGCATCGCGGGCCGCAGACCGGGGAAGGGTGACGGCTAATATCTCCATTCCATCAGACCATAGTCATACACGAACATAATAAAGGTTACTTATAAGAAAAAACGAATGTTAGAAAATCCAGTGTAACAAAAGTTTGACTGAAACTAATTTAAAATATGTATTTATTATTTAAATAATATTTAACAGGATAAAAATGTAGAAGAATCTTGTATATAAATCATCACTTGAAAACAATAATTATATGTTTGAAGACAGCGCGGCGATGATGGACGTTTTTGAAAGGAAAATTTCGGTTTCAGAAAATGGATTTTGGCCTTACACGCCGCAATAATGAGCTTTATAATATGACATATGAAAGTAATCAAAACAGGAAGAATCATTAGAAAGATGTACAGAAGATACATATGTATCAAAAAAAATATATTTTTGGCTGTTACCGGGTAGCAACAAAAAAAATATTTTTTCTGTGTATCTTTCTGACCGAGCGAGAGCTCGGGAAGGCCTGAGCTAAGATGGAGCGACGATGTCATAGAGATTCAAGAGCGGAGAGAAACGGCACGAAACAGAAAAGGTTGTGGGCCAGTAGAGATGATGAGGATACAGTATAGTGTAATCTCACAGTCACATATGGATATCGTTTACATTACTTTTACGTATAACTGCAGGTTACAAAATATGCTGCCAAACTGAACAAGTTGTTCGAGCATATTAGCGCCGGCGTTGCGCACAGGCGGAGCAGGTGCCTGCCTGTGGCGGCCAAATCAAGGGGGCGGCCGAAAAATATATAAAAATTGAAAAACTAAATTCCATGTTGCAAAACGATAATACAGTGGAACCTCTCATAACGAGCAAAACAAATTTTAAAAAAACGGCTCCCTTAACGATTGACATTTCGCATAACGAGTGACGCGCTTCTGCTTCTCAACAACACTCCGTTACTCCAGCCTATGGACCAGCAGGTAATTTCTAACTTTAAGAAACTCTACACTAAAACACTCTTCGAGCGTTGTTTTGAGATGACTGAAGGGATCACTTCCAAGAATCACTCAACCGATCAGGAAGATCACTTCCACATCGTTGCTTGCCTCAAAATGATTGACAAGGCGTGGGAAGGGATTACCGAGAGGACCCTCATTTCTGCTTGGAAGAAGCTTTGGCCAGAGAACATTGTCGAATGTGACTTTGAGCGGTTTGAGACAGCACCTGTGGAGTCTGTAGATTGTATCATTGGCCAATATCAAGGGACTGGAAGTGAATAATAATGACATCGATGAGCTTGTAGAAGAGCACAGCCAAGATCTGACCACCGAAGAGCATATGGAGTTGAATCGTGTTTCATAGCAAGAAGTTGCGGAGAAGAGTTTGTCAGTGGAAGAGGTAGCAAAGTAACAATCTTCTGGAGCAATAAGAGAAATGCTGAAAGCATAGAAAACTGTTGCGTCGTATATTGAGAAGCATCACCCTAATAGGGCGGTGGCTATACGCCCTACAAATTTATTCAATGATAATGCTGTCACATTTTCACCAAATTTTGAAGCGTCGGCAAAAACAAATGTCTCTAGATAGCTTTCTAGTAGAAAAAGAATTAGTTATTGTCATAAATTCATAAATAATAATAAGTAAGTTTATTTGAAAATAAAAAAAAAAGTATTTTTTTCGACATGGAACGCATTATCGTATTTTACATTAATTTATATGGGAAAAATTAGTGACATTACGAGTAAGATTCTGGAACGAATTATGCTCGTTATGAGAAGTTCCACTGTAGTGCGTAATAAAAATAATTGAAGTATAAACAATCCAAGAAAGCAAATCCAATAAATAACATTATAGTTATTGCCAAATAAAACAGTAATTTGTATTCAACACTAGTGTCCAGAACGTTTTTTGGTAAAAAGCCGCCCTTGGGCAAGTATCAAAATGCCGGCCTAACAAAATACCGCCCCTAATATGTGTGGCACGCGGGCGACCGATTTAGGAGGCGGCCAATTTATGGGGATGGTTTTACAAAAATTGAAACCATCATCTTTACTTAAGGGCGGAAAAAAAACAATCTTGTCTGCGGCTGCAAAATTTCTAGCGCCGATGCTGGAGCATATACATTGCGCAAGAGTGACAAGAGAGTACAGGCGTCCCGCGATGACACCAGCTACTGCGCAGAGACGCGGAAATGACTGGACTGATGAATGCTGGGAATAATGTAAATCATCGCGAAACGTCTTCAATTTGTTTTTCATATGGTTTCACTTCAATTTTCCACGAACATTGCACAACACACAACGTGACGTAATACACGTATCCGTGACTTAATATTGCAACAAAATATCGGTGGGAACCGTTACAGTAAATACAATACATTTCAATTATAGATTTAATTTATGTAAAAATAAATACCCTACACAAAATTCGTACTTGTTATTTTGGTGCATATTTTCTTGAGCACTCGAACACGGCAATCTTCATCGACAGTGAATTTAAAAATATATTTACTCAATATTTAGTTACGAGTATCTGTTTGTAATTGATTAATATTTAAATAGTCCAATTTTTAATATCCGATCACACACTGTCAAGACAAAAAAAAACCCTAATATTTACAGAAGATTAAGTAAAGATTCAAAGATGAAGAGCGAGATAAATTGTCGTCAAATTATTTCAATTGTCGTAATGCCGTCTATTATGTTACCATGATCTTCACAGGTTTTACAAAAAAAAAAAAATTAATAAATGATGAGTTACGCCGTTACGCCCAGTACGAGTAGTGCGTACACCGAAACACGTACCTTTTGATGTGCGCGAATGAATTAACATAAACTAGGATTTTTGAAGGTTATGAAACCGGACATGGTATTAAAAAGAAAAGAAAAAGTTACTTGCTTCCATTAAAATATGCATATAAGAGGCGCTTCCGTCACCCGAAACAGGTTCACGCGTTATAATTAAATTCACCAAAACAGCGTTATGTTGAATTAATTCGTACATGAGAATAACAAATGAAATGCAAATGAAAATTATTCAATATATACTTCGATGGATGAACTCCTCGGGAATAATATAATAATTAACTAAATGTGGTATATGAATTATTAAACTGGCGTACAATTATTCTGAAAATTATGCAAGAAATTAATACTTAAATAATTATTAACCTTTACCCTAGAACACCGGGTATATTTCTACTTACGATATTTTGGTTAGGTATATTTATTTACACATTTTTATAAACAATTGAACAATATTTGCAATATTTTAATGAATAATTTATATATAACGGTACGAAACGGGAATTTAAGTCCTGATGCTATTGGTCATTGAGTTAAAGAATATTATAATAGAAGCAAACACATAATAATATAATAATTAAACAATCTTACAAATGAAGCGAGAATTGCTAGAACACCCCCAAATGAATTTATATTAACATATTGATGACAATACCCATTTCATGACCCCTCGCTTCAGCGGTTTATATTAAATTTATCGTTTAAAATCAATACTCATTCCGGCAATAATAAAGTACTTGCATCGGTTAAGATAATTAATATGCTCAATGATGAGACAGATATGTTCAGAGAATTCTTTGTACGGATTATACATACGGCATGCATACTATGTATGAAACTAGTGAAGCTTCAGGGCCTAATCTTTAGACTTAAGTATATATTGCTTAAAAATTCTGGGTCTACTGGGCATGAGAACACTAATAATATTGTGTAATCTAATCATTAAAATCCTTCCATTTTATATTCATACCTTTCAAGCGTTTTTCTCAGACAATCTTTCCATAATTGGCCATTTCTAAATGTGTATAGATTATACAATATGCCATGACTGAAGACCGCTTAAATTCTTAGTGCATATCGTCTCTAGAAAATGTCATTTTCAAGGAAGCTCTCATATGACAATTGTTCGCAAATAAGTTGCTAGAAAAAACGGAAATAAGAATATTTTGCAAACTGTCCTATGTCTTCTCATAGGTGTATAAAATAATAAGTTTACTATAGTATATTCTGTTTTGTTTCTTTAATATCCCCCCATAGTATATAAGGCATAGGAAATTTACATTCACAACAGTAAGATAATCCAGAACAGCAATTTTAATCAAAACCGTAATAGTTGAAGCTTCAGGGCCCCAAAAATCTAGATTCGCCACTGCACGCTTGCTGTGACCTTTCAAGACCGTCCAGAAAAATCAAGTCACTTCGTGACACTACATCAAACATGGTTTAGAGATTCAAACAATAAACTCTGAAAATATAATCTCAGTAAGATGCCAGAACTGAAATATGATGTAATAAAAATCATTGCAACTGAATAACAGTAATAATTGTTTCTCAGAGCAGACTCGCAAAGCCGCAACAGTCGGTCTCGGAAAACAAAGGCTATCTAAAGTCCAAAGTAGGTAACACGTTTCTTTAAACTATTTTGGAATGTTTAAGCTTTGCAACTTTAGTCAAGATGTTGAAATGACTGCCTCAGTCTTGCATTCTGTCTTCGTACATCTACTCCCGGAAATGAAGAGTTCCCGTACCAGTTCTAGAGCGATGAATCTTTATGACCATCGAAGTGCCTGCACTACATTAAAGACTATGAAATATGCATATGTGCCTCGTGTTACATGAAGATGCGAGCAAAAATATGCCATCCACGCGACTCATTACAGGATCGTATTTTATTTTCAAAGAAATTCCTACTTTATAATCAATCCATCAGACAGTGCCGAAGTTCATTTATTACTTTACTCAAATTTATGTTGAACCTCAATCTTTAATTTTTTTATCTTTACAATTTTCTACTGTATTATTGTGTACATTGTTTATTATTCTTTAAATTAACAGTTTAATACCATTTTCTGTCTAGTTAATGTTTTATATGCTTTCAACATTTCCCTTATAAAATTTCTTTACCTTCCTCTAATTGCGTTCCACACGTCCACATAATAATCTTATCAATCCTTTATTAATTCCGTCGACTATACTGTAACAGAAAATTCGCACCAAATTTCTTAATTCTTGACTATTGGATATAGATTTATCACACCTACGCCTGACCCCACCACATTCAGTCTACTTTAATTTACTTTTTGCCAGTTCCAGGCCTCACTTCAATATGCATATTAGTGTAAGTACTAGACCTCTAATATGCGCCACCAGTACTTCGGATGACAAATTCCTATCACGATACCTGCTTTCAAAGTACTATTCGCTATACTTCCCGTCATTCCTTTATTCAAAGATATATCATTCACAACATTTAAAAAAAAAATTATGTACGATGTATGTGATCATTATTCCATAAGTTTACTTATGTGCTATGAGAAATCGTAAATAATAAAAGTCACAATTCCTAAAATTCCACCTAATCGTGCGAATACGTTTCAAAAATCGCTTTATGAAAACAATTGAATATAACAAATTGACCAGTCAACGCTCGTGTCTGGCCTAGTAATATTTCAAGCATGTGTCCAACGTCAGAGGCGGGCTGCGTCTACTTTAAATTTCCACTATTGTCTGCTTTTTAAATTATTTATAAAATGACGCTTGTACGTACACTAGTGGCGATATGTCAAAATTGACAAGAATGATTCGGATGTTGCACAATGACGTTAGGAACAAATCGAAATTGTGGCTAAGGTAGAGTTATTAACATTAAATTATTAAATACTTTTTTATGCATAGATTCTCTAAGTACGTACGTGGATTACAATACAATGCACTACCGATGCATTATCGCAGTAAATGTTGCTGAAAGCAACCGGTTTTAACGAAAGCGTTTATATTTTAACCGTGTACGTATTGATTATTGCAATATCTTAAACCTGTAAAATAGTTTGATCGCGGAGATAATGCGAAAACGGCTATGAAACACGATCAGTGCACGGAATGGGAAATCTTTCGAAACGGAATGTTCATTCTGATCTATGTCAAAATTATGCAGCGTCGCCAGACATACACTCCAAACGGAAAGCTTAAAGATTGCCAACAGTTTAAGAAAATACATTTCATATTCTGAAATTATAAAAACAAAATCTTGTGAGCGAAATTAATACGCTGAACTCTGCATTAAACATTATAAAAATGTTGTCTGTAGACGCAATACGATATTTAAATTGAGACCAACAATAAATATAGTTCTTTTTTTAAGGAGAACGCATTATTAATGTGATGTAGTTTTTCAGAACATAGTTCTGTGGTAATACAAATTTAATGGATCAATTTGAAAAAGCTGCAACATATGAGTTCGAAAAGTTGCCGTTAGGTTAGGCCGAAGGTTGACGTGGTATAATGATTAGCGCATTTCCTCGGATAGGAAAAGTTCCTGGTTCGAATCCCGGTGGCAACCAAAATATATTTTTGATAAATTGATTTTATCTATCTATCTTTCTAACTGATATACTACATTGTCTATACTATATAGACCTGAAGAAAGTTGGGTCCAACTGAAACTTTAGTGTATGTTCATAAATAAGTGGTTTAAAACTAAAAATTATATTATTTAATTATAATGGCAAGCCACAACGTGTTGAAAGTTTGATACATTTAATTTATATTAAAATAAATATAGCTGCCAAACTTCAAATTCTAACCGGAACCGTACTTTTATGTACCGAATAAGGGATGACCAAAGAGAGACTCTTTGGTGATGACATAATCGACGCGTGTGACAGACTACCAGTGTTACAGACCATTCCGAGCACTGGTGTGATAATTTTTGAGCAAATAAGACAAAAAAAAAAGCTGTTAAGATATTTGATCATTCAATTACGCATTCCTAGATTACATCAAAGATTCGCCAGCATTATAGCTTGATGCGGTAAGCTCATCTAAATCTTGCGGCACTGGCAACAAAGGAGTGGAGTTTCGCAAGAGCAGATTAAATAACTCGTGAGGGAGCAATAATAACCGATGGCGACGCTGCTTCAAGGAGCGGAGTAACGTAAAAACGAGTTCCCTTTCGTTCCTGCAATTCGCGGGTGAAACGTAGCGATGGTCGATAACAACATAATACTTAAAGGCAATAGGCGAACGCGATATCCGAATGGATTATAAAATCAGTTCAGTTTTTGAAGAACGAATAGTCAGCGAGGATCGCGGGAGCGAGTAGATTACGCCTCGAGACGTGACAGAGTAAAAATCATCGCGGCAATTCATCAGTGAATTTCCGGCTGCGATAAATTTAGCTTCACACCTTTACTAGGATCACCGCCGCTCGCGCTCGCTGTCCCCCTGGCCCCCTGGCCGCGCGAAGGGTGCCGATTTAGCAAATGTGTTTTGCAAGTGCGGTTGCGACTGCGCCCAGGGCCGGTCGTGCCGGCGGTGTGTCGGAGTCGTGATGCGAATCGGGGTCACCGAAGAAGCGAGCCTATCGAAAGGGAGATGCAGGTTGTTTCAAATGCGAGAGTGTTGGCGCGGTGCAAGCATTCCAAGCAAAGCGGATTATTTGCAATTTGAGCAATAAAAAAATCCAATAAAAGGATACAATAATACACGCAATCTCGTATATTTCATTGATTATCATTCATTATCATGACATTCGGATAATTTTAACATTTAAAAAAAAAACAATTTGTACCTGTATAACACGATAAAACTATGTACCATAAATCTGTAAGACAGGAACAAGAGAACTTTTAACTCCTCGTGTGGTCAAATATTTGTTATAGCTACACTATATGATAAAAGAATTACAACACGAGTTCCAACATTGTTATACTTTGTAATATAACAAACTAAAATCCATTTCATCCTCACAAAACATGCTTTATTACCGCGGATCATCCTCGTAATTATTGGGATAGCGGATATATTAATTATCACATATATGCACATTTTGTATGGATCTGGGATTAACATAGTGAGATCTATAAGAAACAGATTATTATTTCTTATTGTGATCTTTGAGTCACCGGTCACATAAAACGCACACCACCGCGTGCCGGCCGACTTCCGACCGCAGCTGGTGACTGGTGACTGGTGACCCGCGTGGAGCGCTCGACCACACGACACTCCGAGAGAACTCGACACGGCCGGTTACCTAACCAACAATCGGTGCATCTATCATCCGCACTAACAATGGAGGACTCTGTTTTTTAGCGACAACGTTGTCCGGATGGACAGGCACGTAATATATTTCATTTTAACACTTTTCCGTGTAGTGCGTTGGATCAGAGCTGGATTTGGAGATGCACTGTACGAATCTTGTGTTAGACAGACAATTATTTTTTCTTTAAACGCTTAGGACATTATTGATATCATTCATCATTGAGTCATTCATTTAAATATTTTCAATTTAATTTTGTATATAGAGCTGAACCGACTTTTACCGTCCAGATATTCTTGTAGCTGTAGATGATGAACATATATATTTTTATTGTGAAGTTGCAATAGAACATAATTCTGTGATATTTTTAATACAAATTAGATTAATCAATTGGAAAGATATACAGAAAAAATCAATTTATCGAAAAAATATTTGGTTGCTACCAGGATAAAACCTGGACCTGTTCCTATCCGGGGAAACGTGTTACCATTCCACTACAGCAACCGATTACGACAAATTCAGAACTTATATCTGTATATTTTTAAAATTGATAAATTTATAATTACATTTTTAAAATCAATCAACTTTATATTGTGTTAATCTCAAATAAGTAATCTTTGCGTAATACACGCTAGGAGACGCCAAAATTAAATCAATCCATTTTATTAAATTTTTGATTTTAAAATTTAATTTAATTTGTAATAAACATACATGTTTAACGCAGTGGACAATCAATTCGTTTTTGGAGACAATCTATTGTTATAATATAATGTATATGGATATTATGTTTTACGGTATTTCAAATTCAAGGCAGACAGACACGCGGCCAGCACCCGTACACAGTTGTCGAAATCATCATGCATTATCTTGCTCGGGTGTGTAACGATTTGCCGACATTCGCCCTTCTGATTACGACACGGTAGATTAAACTATCAAGAAAATTATCGCTATTTTTTTAAAACATAGTATATATATAAGAAATAATTTAAAACAAATATATATCTGATTACATTTTATAACACGTTACTACCGAACTAGGCACACACCTATGATACAACTAGGGATTCTGAAGTCTCGGGTTTTTTCAATTCCCGGGACTCGAGACAGATTATTTTTCGTTTAAATCATGGAAACCTTTGTAATTTTAGTTAGAAAATCCGAAATCCGCAGTTCAGAATATACAGCGACGGGAACCTTAAGTACAAGAAGAACGTATTTGGCTAAAGTCAAAATACAAACTGATACTATCAACATATAAAATCAACCCGAGGAGAATTCTTTTAAATTATTCTAGGAATAACACATGCATCATATTTGTAATTACATGCCGAAAAGTATCGATGGTAAATACTTCAAAATATTATTTTTTCGTTTAATTGATATTTTACAAATAACGGCGAAAGCTTTTACTACAAAGACAATATAATCTCTCGTTACCATAAATCATTATCTGTCTCCTTAACAATATTTTTGATGATCGGTGAAAGGATTTTTTTATCATTGCAGAGTGCCGACGCAAGGTGACAAGGACAATCGAGTCATTTTGTCGATCCTTTCGCTTGCTACCTGCTTGTATACAAACCGGGTATGAGTTGTTTACGACTAAGCAGATTTTATTTTGAAAAAATAAATGTAGGATATATTAAATAAAATTTGAATCGGAAAGTCTCGAGAGTCCCGGGTTATTTTTTTTTTTTGAATTCCCGGGTTGTCTCGACACAGAATTTCTAGATACAAACAGATTCCATATAGATAAAAGATATTAAGTACATTCAGAAGAGTGTTAATAGATAAAAATAAAAGTATAATATTATAAGTATTAACAATTTTTCAAGTAAACGAATTAAGAAAATAACAAATACGTGTCAGCATATACAAATTATATACACTTTCACGAATTATAAGGGTGGTTTTGATATTAATTAATCAAATAAGAAAACTTTAGAACATAAATAAAAATATTTAAAAAAAAACACTAAGGAACCTTTCTAACGCGACACACCTCCCAAACTCTCCACAAATCAACAATCACAATGCTAAGACACTCGCTTAGTGATCTAGCTGTTGGGGGGTTCGATCCTCGTTCCAGGAGACCAGCAAGTTAGTCCTATTTTCAAACCGCAAGCATTTAGCTTAGCTTGTAAATATGAGATTATTGATGCGACACAAGAGAATAAAAACAGTCATCACTATATCCACTCGCCCGACAACTATCCCAACCTAACCCGGTAAAACAAAACTATATTATTATTCTAAGAAGTACGTTCACATCAACACTTTCATTGCGATCTGGGTCTGGTTAGAAGTGTCAGCGTTCGCACACTTTCACGTGTTCCAGACTGACGAATCCGTTTTACACATTGACCGAACAAAGCGCTTTACCTAACCTAAAGATAACTCGGGTACTGCCTACAATAAAATCAAGAAGAGTTATTTTCTCGAGGCGGCGGCAAAATTGAATGCGGAATTGTAATATTCTATTAAAAGACGAAACGTGTTTTGCCCGTTGCGGAAATCGCTGGTATTCTACAAAGGACGATAGCGAAATATACTTCCCGACCATCGCAACAAGTGAAACAAGTAGTACGAGAGACACTAAATGCGATTTGTACTTCAATCCGAAGCAGCAACGCCATTTGCTGATTCACTGGACTGAAGTACAGTATCAACAGCCTAATAAGCATAATAAATGTATGAATTCACTAGACAATAAATATAAAAGCTAAGTTCGTAACCACTAAATAGTGTCGCTCAATAATTCAACTGTAATATTACTAACGGGTACTGCAGGTGATATAACAATTAGGTGGACTCGAGCTAGACTCGACAGCATTGAGACATACAAACCCCCGTCCGATATGACTCTTATTCGAACATCATGATGATCAAAACTACTAAATAACGTGATTAACAACGTATCACTAAGAACAATTAAGAAAGGTAGAAAAAAAATACAAGTGTCACTAAGGAAAATCGATAATTATTAATTTGACGCCGCAGTAAACTGGAATGCCACTCCGGTTCGCGGGGTTCTCGCAAATATAGTTCCGGCACGTGATATCATTTTAATATCAATTACAACACGAATTTTTTATTTTGGATTCAATCGTTTCGAGGTGGGCGGGACATATTAAAAATAAACATGTAATAATGACTATATAAATAATAAAAATTTCGGTATTAAATTTTGAATGTAATCAACCGTTCGGATTATTATATTTTCCACTTCTTATTATTACCATTTTATCAATAAATGTATTCAACTGATTATGGAGTCCTGGCAAATCATCGAGGATAGGGAAGGATAGGGATAGGGGAGCTAGATCTTGGAATAAGGGACAACAAATGATGATATTAGAACGAGACCCACTTCCGCAAACGGTCAAGCTCAAACCAGCTGTGTCTGTGAAGGGCATCGGCCTTTGAAAATCGTGAACAAATTGTGGATATCCACCGTCCGTACGCCTCCCTACGTGACTAATTGCTTTCTACTCAACCACATCAGACACCGGGTCTGGTGAGGTGGCGTGGCGCAAGCAACACGAAGCGACTTTGCGGAAAGTCATCGTCCAAGTACTCCGACCAATACGTTACATTACATTATTGCCGTTTCATAAAATAGTAAATTACTGGAAGCAAAACTCGTCGGTAGCCGAGCCGTGGATCTCGTCTCTTCCCGGTGTCGGCGCATCACCGGTAGAAACCGCAGTGGCTAAGAGTCTCCGCGGTCCCAACTTCTCATTTGGAAGAGAAAAAGCGTTCGCAATATACGAGTTTGATCGGATATTTTGCGGTAACCACTAATTGTGGGATCGTACCGCATTCGCAAAATAATATCGTACAGTAGAAGTACTTTTGATCTGCGTTGCTGAAACATGAGCGGCGTGACCTCTCACGATTGTGGTTTGCGAGTATGATGACTTCAAACCTTGATTGATTATCTTCGACCGACCTCTGTTCGACCTCTGTTGGAAGTCAACTCTACGTCGTATATTATATGTACGTGAAAGGTGAGTAATTGAATGTAATAATAAATAATAACCGAGAACTGAGAACGATTAAATTATAATTAACTAACACTCCGGTTCACGATCACAATTTTTCTTACCAGAACCATGTGTACCATTTGTATGCGCGAGTACAAGATTTTGTGTACAGTATATTATACTATTATTACACTTTCTGATTAGTTCGGTAGCGAGTGACAGATATGGCACAGCAGTATATAACGTATTTTCAACAATTTACGTCAAAATCCGAAATATAAATATGTCATGTAATTAATTTTAAAACGACACTACCTTAGTTTTTGTAGGCTCGTCCTGATGGAAATACAGTATTATCGAAATCGGTCGACGTAAAATTAATCAAAGTTTTGCAGTACAACGTGTGTTCTTTGTAAAATGATTTATTACATCATCATAACGTTAACGCTATAAAATTTTTAAAAATCACTTGTGATAGTTATTTTGGTGACAACTAGAGCAGATGGACCCCTAAATATCGAAAGAGGGCTAATCACTATTATACATGGCAAGTTTAACTGATTGGTCAACCTGAGCTTCTTGAAGATTGAGGAAATAAATAAAAATATTGCGTGTCTGAGAAAGCCCTAAAATATATAAAATAATCTTGGAAGGATGCTTCCGAAACATTCCCACGGAACAATCCCGGAACTAAACTTTTCCCACAGGACAACGTCGCAATGGTCGAAAATTAGATCTGGGAGCCGCGATATGGGGTGTGAACAGAACACCGCCATTGTTAGGTAATCCTGACACGTGGCCGAGCGACTGAAGGCGACCCGCTGCCCCGCTGCCCCCGCCCCGTGGCTGTGCGTGACACACGTGGCGCCTGTTTAAAAAGTTAATACCTCTAAAATGCGTCGTACATGAGTACACAACTAAAAACACCATTAAATTAATGAAAATTTGTTTTTAAATATTGAACGTAATATTAAAAAAAAAAAGGTATATTGAATTATTTCATTACGTAGCATTTTTACTATGTAGTGTTTATTGCGTGGTTTACAATACAACATTTTCTGTCATATAAAGAGACAACAATTAAATTAATCATACGAAGAAAAATCGACGGCTAAAGAGATCAAGAAAGAAGATGAAACTCCTGTCTAAAAACCGCAAGCTGTGATTACCAATGAAAAAGAGGATGATAAATTTTAGGAAATTAATACTAACGAAAGTAATTGAGTTATATTATTAAATATGGATTATTAAATCTTATGTGTAGAGTTTAATTGGCTATTCTGCCGTGTTATCTAGGACCCGTCATCAGCGCCGTCAGCCCTAATGATAGACCCTGCATAAGATTCGAAAAGTCAGAGAAGTCGGAGTCACAAAAAAAAGCCCAGAAAACTCATCGGTCGTGAAAACCTGAGAAGATAAATTATTCAAATTTTAATACAATAAAAAAACAATCATACATGATGTGTTATTATAGTTTCTAAAAGCAAAATAAATGAAAAATTTTAGGAAAATTTAATATATCTTTGTGAAATAAATTAAATATATGTATTCCGTCTCTCTTTTTCACATGTAATTTTATATTCTATCTCCCTCTTTATGTATATATATAAGTGCACTCTTTTTGTATTTATTGTTAGTTTTAAATACGTCCTGACGAAGCTTGAGCTAAACGAAACCAGTTGGCATGTAATAAAATTCGTGGTTCCATACAAAGTGATTGTATTTAATTTAATTGAATATATCTACCACGCACGCATTAGAAAAGATCGTTTTTTATTTTTCGACAAGAAAAAAGAAAAACTAAGAATAACACCGATGGAACCTGGTTTACTGGTTAGTGATTGGATCATATTATTATTAAGATTAATCGTAATACCAGTTATTTGCTGAAGATTTTCACAGCAAAATCTAAATAAGATTAAGCGTAAAAATTAATCAGCAGAAACGCAGACGCTTCCTTTTCAAAAATGTATATCTCACGCAAGACGCGGAAACGTTATGGCACGACAGAAGAGTGCAACACGTGGCCTCTCATCTCACTCCGTGCGGCGGCAAAATTGCAATGTTGCGCAATACGTAGTATCATAACATTATATACGGAGCGTAGGGGGCAATCTTCCGCGCGCGTGTGGTCACTCGTCACGACTTTAAGATATTTCGGCAGTAATTAGGCAACTCCCATCAAATAATCAAGCCGGGCCTTTGGCTTTTATTTGAGCTGCAGATTATGGGGCTCGCGCGTGAGAACAACGCGGAAGGTTCGTTAACACCAGGACCGCCGACGAGCCTTGCGTAAAACAACGTTCGTTGTAATTATATTACAATATTTTTACAGGTGACACGACTTTCATCGTTACCGAGATTTGTAGAAGCTCGGCGGTGGAATGAAACACGCGGGTTTGCGTAAGGTCGTTTATTGTAGAGTGTAGTGCGTGGTTAATCGGGCGCCGAGGCGAGATTGACGTTGGAGCCGAGTGACCCGGGTACAGATGTCGCCCGTGCCGTCGGCCGGAAACGACCGATTTGAATTGCCGCCCCCACAAATAGCCTAATTTATTCAGTTAAACGAAATGAAAAAGGCGCGAAAGGTATTTAATATGACGCGAATGTTGATGGCATCAGAAATAGAAGATGTCCACGGAAGATTTGGCACGGTCAGATAAACTAGATACTGTAAGATGCTTCTGTTACAAGTATGAAAGTAGATAAGGCGAGAGTCGTGTGTCAGGACAGAAGAGTGTGAGTAATCAGATGATTAAAAAGGGCTGAAGATAATCTCTGATGGTGACTGGTGACGATACTGATTGTTGGACATACGGATGAATGTGCGGCCTGCCTCGTTAGAAAACAAATATTCATGTAATAATAATTACTTTATTCCAATGTAGTCGAGTTGTGTGAAGACCCTATCCGCCAAATTTGATATTATTACATAGTGTTCTCCTGTTGAATATTCAAACCATACGATTTTTATATGATCTCCGTGACAATTCTAGAGCTAAAATGCAGGTAGTATAAGATGAAAAATAACCCAACTACATTATTAAAAGATCCGTTCTTCATTGGCTGTCTCTTCGCCCGCCGTTCGTAACACAGCTATCAATGTGGTGTAAATTAGATCTAAGGAAGATTACCTCACGATATATCCAGCAATTAACACCGGTGTTAATCACGGTCGGGCGCCGTTAATAATTATTACACCGGTCTCTTAATGTCTCCGGGTCGTGCCCCTGCAAAGCCAGACAGGTCTCATTACGAAAAGCCCCGCGGTCGTGCCGATGTAATGATGCAAAACAGAAGTAGACCAGATGCAGGAAAATACGGGGAATCGTAAGGATGCGAGACTGTTCCGCGGCGCCGTACACAGCTCAAGCAATAATGTCGCACATAAACAGATAAAAATTTGAAAACAAAAATAGAGAACAAAACAAGTGATCCGCCGGCGTTGACCCCTTTCGAAAAAGTGTACATAATACAGTTAGAGTAACAGCAATAGTATCCGTACGAATTCAATCGTAAACAATGCGATGTCTTGTGAAATGAAAACTAGGTGATTTCATTAACATAAAAGTATGAGCTCGACAAATTTACCGGTCAACCTTAAAACCTAGTGGCCGGTAATTGTCTGCTGCTTATGCGGAATGGAAGAGTGATAATTTCGGCACTGAAAGTGACAGGAGATACCGCAAAACCAATGCGAAAGAACATCTTGCAGTTTTACGAATAGGATGTGCCGGTTGCGCGAGTCAATCGTGGATTATATTTCTCACACTATCGTAGTGTTGAATTTAAAAGTTAGACTTTATTTAAACACTTTTCAAAATAATTAATACATTTATTTAAAAATAATTTCTTACAACATATATCCAAAACATAGTGATCATTTACCGCTGGCTTTTTATACCTAAATCCTTTGTCTAGGTTAACGTAAGCGCTCTTTGTTTTAAGGGAAGATTTTTTGGGCTAACCTAAACTTTTTTATGCGTTCATTGACCCGACTTGTTAATATTAGGTCGATGTATAATTATCTGCCGTTTTAAAAAAATAATATTGTAACATAGCTAAAAACGAAAACAAACTCAAAACATATTATGTGCAATTATCATTCGGAGCGTAGTAACCGTAATCGTGCACTAATCGATGTTGAAGTTCTCACCCAGTGTCCTAGTGGTGCAACATTCGTCCTCTTTCACAGACGCCAGAATTCGAAGATTGACCCTTTTCAGACTTGTCGTCTAAGCTGGTATCACCGGCATTGAGGCGAACAAACCACTCTCGGCATGCCTTTTCGCCAATCGTTCCTTCGCCGAAAAGATCGTTGAGATCGCGAAATGACTCGGCAGCTTTCTACCCTTTCTCCAAGTGGTGCAGCATAATGTGAATGTATATGTGGATGCTTTTCTAATTTTCTAACCATACAAAACGCCGGATAAATATGCATCAAGCTAATCCTGGAACCTTTATATCCTAAGTTCTAAATATAAACGATGCGTTCCGTGACCTGGCTGGTTATTCTACACAATTAGGATTAGTATAAAATTGAATTAATTTGATAAGCCAAATAACAAAAAAGTAGCCGGCATATAGCACGCGGACAGAGATAGTTCCATCAACGCCCAAATGCCCGTAGCGACGCACGGTCGTACGGTGGGCCCGGCACTTCTTAATCAGCGACGTCGTGACTCGAATACCCTACCCCGGAGAAGAGAGGGAGTGACAACTATATGGATCGGCAGCCAGGATCGTGATAAGAAAGTGTGAAGGGAGACAGGTCTCTCGCCGCGGAGTGAATATGTAATGTGCAATGTTTCAGTCGCGGTGCGTACGCAAAGGAGGTAAGAAAAGCGTAGTTAGTTAAAATTCTTTACGAGTTTCTCCGATAACCCCAAATCGGCGGCTATGTAAATTTTGAATTCAAGAAAAGCATCAATAATTTAAAGGAAGAGAATACTCATTTTAATGGTGACTTGATAATATTGGCCGGTTTGGAAAATAATATCAAGTATTTTGTACAAAGTTTTGCCCGCAGTTTGATAAATAAAATTCTCAAATTTAAGTTACATTAATTTTTTAAGAATTGTATTTATCGAAGGTTTCTTGTAGCGTGATACCGTCTCGGAAGTATTGCGGCAGATTGATCCGAAGACGAATCTCATTCAACACGAGTGCAGCGAATGCAGTGCTACAGCTCTCAGTATGCAAAAATGAATATATGTTACTCATCCAGATGAGAAAGTGTCACGGAAGAGAAAATTTTGACAGATTGTTTCAGTTGCGTGCTCCATGAAATCGCATAAGCGATAGAATACATTTTATTAAAATAAAAACTCTTCATTCATCACGTCGTTTTCTGAAAAGCCCGCATTATATGATACATAATTAAAAAACGAAAATATTTGATACGCGTCTAACAAAAAAAATATTTTTGTACATACACTCATCGTATTACGTAAATATATATTTGTCGATAAATTTATTTTCTTAGCCGATGCGAAATGGCATTTATCGCAAAATTATTTTAGTGTACACAAGCAGTGGTACATATTTAGAGTGGATAATAATTTTGGTGCAAAATTAAAGAGTTTTTTAAAATTACCTACTAGCTATATTATGCACACGAAAATGAGTCGCAAATAAAGTTAACGTTTAATTCTAGTCAAACTAGGCAACGACTGTCTCGACAACTCTTAATGTAAATGTTGAAAACGTGATTTAAACGTCAGTAGACGTAAAATATAAATAGTTAAAGATATTAAAATTAAAAGTCCGGCCTATATGTTGTAAAGATCTTCGTTAATGAAACACAAATGAACGCGTTAACGCGAATGTAATAAATTCATTCAACAAAAAGACATGTTACATGTCTTAAATACATGTATCACATCACCCCTGCATAGCATGTTATCAAATTTTCTAACACGCAGTTTCAAAATTTGTATTATTAAGACAATCTCGTGAAACCTTTTACATGTGGAGCCTACTCCAATAGAACGTACTCTTTGTTAAAAATTGATCAGAATTTGTCTGACATCAGTTGTATTTGAATAATGCAACGTCTGATGCAGATAAGTCAATAATCTCCCGAGAAAGGAGACCACATTCATAAGTGAATTTGTTTGCTTTCATTACCAAGTTAAATGAGTTAAGTAGCCTCTCGACCCACGCCCGGCGGCCCGGCAGCGTGGCCAGGAGATTGGTGAAGAATAAGATTAAGAGCGAAAGTCATGCACGGGCTAATTATAAAATTCACTTAGGAGACACACCCGACCGAACTGGAGACATGTGTCTCCGCGGCAATGTGACGTTTATCCAATTAATCCCTTGAACCGTGACTAACGTGACGTCTTCTAGTCTGAGAAGTGGAAAGCTGGCTGCGTGCAGTGGCCGTCACAACATCTTCCCGTGGTCGCTGGCAACTGGTGGAGATTGATCATAATCTTCATCATCACCAAATATTGGCCACAATGTGACAAAAATGGATCCACCTACCTGAAAGAGGTTAAATAAAGTAGAGTGGAAGCGCTGATTTAACGCCCGACCGGTGACATACGAATATCGGATTAGCGTACGTTGATAAGTCATCAAGAAAGTGCGTTTTTCAAGTGGTCAAATTATTCGAAACATTATTCATAAAACTCTAACTCGACTCTCTTCCTCGCCGACCCCGACATTTTATTAGCGATTTGGGCCATGAATCGTAACCATCTAACGCTTACTCCATTGCACATTATTATTGCTCCTTAAAATTATAGATCAATATTTGTTAACATTTGAAGGTCGTCCTAGGACGGGCGAAAGACGTTCACAGAACGAAATTTAAATAATTGCTTATCTCCGTACAAGCAGCATCACATTATTCTAAATTTTCTTATTTTTGACACCGAAAGATATTGCATCATTTTTTGTAAGGTAATGTATTTACTCACTTTCTCAATTAAAACTGGTCAACCGCCTGTATCTATAATAAACTAACAAGAAATATCGTCAGATCCAACACACCAACAAATAATAATTTATCAAAACGCATTTAAATAACGACTAGGCAGACGCTAACGCGATAATCTCACAAAACGATAATATATTAAAGCGGCCATAAAATAATCAAGTACAGCGAGAGATCGCGTGACGCAACTAGAGGTCAAGAATAATAATTCCAAACGTCTCGGGACGACCAACAAATACGCATCGACTCTCAAAATACAAAACAATGGCGTGTGCCGGTCGCGGCGCGATGACAGTTTGAATTATCGGCGATTCAGCTGTCCCGGCACTCTGAAAAATGACGAATAAACTGGGTTTATAATTACATCTAAAACGGTGATAATTAGCGACTATAAACTGCTTGGTACTGCGCCCACTGCTTCCGTGACCGCGCTCGAGTGCCTCGGCGATAATGGGCAGGTAATCCCCCGACCTCCTGACTATAACGGAGACTTTGGAATTGGCGACAGATCAACCTGAGGTGAAATTTAACATGATACAACGACGGAAACCGTAAAATAATATCAATGTAAAAAATAATGATGAGAAAACGTTGAAATGCGATACGCCTTGTGCAGAGAAAGACGCCATCAAACATAACACAATAAAAGTAGGGACATATATCAGTTCAGAAACAGAAAAACATGCCTATTTTAAAATACCGCCAACTGTTTGCAGTTTGTTTTAATCTCTACATCATTACATTGAAGTTTCGTCAAATGCGAGATGCTAATAGCGATGGAGCCAAAAAAATAATGGAATAATGACAAGTGACTTAACATCGAATAAATTTATCAGGCGGGTAGTAGTTATTTGGCAGTAGATGACGACGTTTTTCCTTATTACATTTGAAAGAAGTCATCTGTTAACCATGTTGTTGGCGTTTTGATCCTTATCCCAGAAGGTGGCCAAGTTAGTAACATTTAAAAAAAAAAATTGAAATAAAATAACGTTTACTTAAAGCTGGTAGTGAAACATAGCTTATGCTACGTACCCACGGTAAAAAATTTGCCAGAACTGATAAAATTCGATGTATATTCATCAATTTTATTCCTCGTCGTTCCCTCATGACAGAATCGCTACCTTCGTGAACTGTGTGTTCCTTTGGCATCATGCAGATCTGAGAGGTGTCACCAGAGAATTGCTAGTTGATTTTTCCACCCGGTCCAACAAGTGGGGGATCTTCCCTTTTCTCTTCCGTCTTATATCGTACGTAGCCCACCACAACAAGCTTTTCCAAGGTATCTTCCGTTCTCTCAACATATTCAAAAATTGGAGAATACGCTGCAGGCAAATGGTTGAGAGTTCATTCTTGATATATACTCGTAGTTCCTGCAGAACGGAGGTTTCGTCAATTATTGTCAAGTACATACTCATATTTACCAATCTTACAATAGACATATTTACTTTTGACAGATGATTAATTGTTTTGAAAAATTCAAATATAAACAGTATACGTACGCAACGATCTACGCCCTCGGAATATTTTTATTATTTGCATTGGAGTTATATATAGGAGGTATTTAAATATTTACCGCTTGTATATTCCTAGACTGAAGAACCGTTTCCGATCATGGACGATGAAAAATCACATTAAGCTGCCGGTGTTTAGTATTCATGCGCATTTGTAAGAGGTAGTTTGGTGTACGGTCCCTCGCGTAAAGGGCATAATTTCTATGCAAATTCTCCAATATTGGAACATCGGACAGAACGTGCTCGGAAAAAAATCGTGAGTTTTATTTCAAAAGGTTTTCGTGCTCGTCGACCATTCATTTCGAGCCTCCTAACGGTCAAACTCTCAAATTGTACATTTTTTCTTCTTTTAGCCACTACTTATGATCCGTACGTTCGACGACTCTGCAATCAAATTGAATAGGTCATTCGATTGCACGCTATTTTCCAGTGACATTTTAAAATCAATGTATAATATAATATTTTTCCTCAATGCCTACAACATTTATCTGCAATGTTATACTATACATCTGCGTTATCCCAAGTGGTTGTGTAAACTCCGGAACAAGTGGTAATCGGATAGAGCAGTTTCATTGTGGTTCATAATTTCCCAGTCTGCCAGTTTCTGCAATGTCTCCTTAGCCACATGCGGACGCTCGTTGTCTCGATGGAACGTAACTCCTGTTGATCTAATGTGGTCGTTTCTCCTCCGCTGGTATCTTCAAATGGTCAACTTGCATATCTACAATATAATAAAGATCCTTAATAAGGCTTTAGTTGTGATTCAATAGTTGGAAGTGGATAATTCTCACTTTAAAACAGGAAAAGAAGACTCCAATGCACCTCCTACATTTGCAGCAGATTGGATTTAGAAAGGAAAACAATTTTACCAGATTTAAATCAGTATTTATATCAAATGCATTCTTGGATAGCAATGGCAGTTTCAAATTTATTTTGCATTACTCATGAGATTCTTCTTCTCAATCTTTATCGTATTACTCAGGATTAAGGCTCGTATTCGGAAAATAGATTAACATTGGAAAAACAAAGTATCATCTAACATTAAACTGAGATATTGAGTTTCAAAGTTTTAGCGGAAGAGTTTGGTTCAACGGCCATGAGGTGAAATTTTTACAAAAATGGTGCTATATAATTTAGAGTAATGAAATAAACCAATTCCTAAGTTCGGACACGTTATATTATATAACTCATGCATTTATTATAACTCATGCAGTTGTTGTTTTAAAATATACTAGAGATAGGTAGTCTCACAGACCTGGCCGTTTAATCAACCACTAAACAGCCATAATGACACTACCGATAATGACATTACCGAAGCTGCCACATCCAGAAAATCATAGATATAGACGGAGAAGCGTAATATTATCATAGATTACGAGTGCCATTAAAATATAATTTTATTTTCTTGATATCTACGAAACTACAAGGAAACTTTACATGTTTGTATGAACAGTTTTATAAATAAAATTATTAAATTAAATAAAAACACAATCACTTTGTATGTAACCACGAATTTTATTACACGTCAACCGGTTTCGCTTAACTCAAACTTCGCCAGGGCGTATTTAAAACTAACAATAAATACAAAAAGAGTACACTTATATACACATTATATTAGGTATGTAATGTATTAGGAAAACCCTATATTAGTCTCTCTCAATCACATGTAATTTTATATTCTATCTCCCCTTTATGTATATGCACTCTTTTTATATTTATTGTTAGTTATAAATACTCCCTGACGAAACTTGAGCTAAGCGAAACCGGTTGGCGTGTAATAAAATTCGCGTAATTGTCAGAACTTTTAAACATAACATCAATTTTGACCAAAATGTCAAATGGAAAGCTATAATAAATTTTTTACAGTATATACAAATTTGATTATATTTGTCTTGCATGCTGGATGAAAAGCTTGTGTCACCAGCATCGCGTATCGATCTCCTGTATTTTATTTCACGGGACGTTTGTTCGGTACTGCTGGTCTCGGTGTGTCTAAAACAGCTCCTCATAAGATGGATACAATGTGTAGCTGGCTGATGCTATTTGATGAGTTTTATTGCTCCATTGATACGCACAGATCCATGAGCGCTGTTCTTCCACAGTGCGCACAGATTAGATGGCTCGCAGCCAGGCCTTTCTCACCCCGAGTTCATGAGAAAGTGCGCGGAGCATGAAATTAAACTGGTCCTCGATGTAAGCCACGATGGCAATTACAGATGAATGAATGTCGTTAGATGCTTTGTATTAATAACGGATAAAGTGAGCGTCTGTAACCAGAGACGTGGCTATGATAATTTAACAAATGACTCGAGTATTACGAATAATACAAATTTTTGATAACTGACCGATCGTTATGACGAAAAATGGGACCATTGCCTAATCTGTTTTTTCTTACAAACTAATGAATAAAATTTAAATTTATAAAATAGAGTATAACAAATTTTCTCATGGTTACGAATTGTGAAAACTTTGCACGCGTGTGAGTTATGTGTACAGTTCGCTGGAAAGGGAATGAAATTTCACTACATTTATTTTGGACGTTGCTTAGGTACGTATAATTATTTTAATTTATTTTTTTAGGTAGGTACCGTGTAGGTACTGAATTCAAAAAAAAGTGTCAGTGAAAGTTTTACACTTATGAGTACTGAATAAAATTTTGAAGTTTTGGGCCCACTTCTTTTTATAATTTATGCGAATGACATTTTCAAACTAAAATTGACCGGAAAAAATTATATCATACGCCGACGACACTGCTATCATTGTTGACGGACAAGACTGGAACATTACAAACGAACATGCAAATAACGTCATGAACACACTCAAATCCTGGTTCGATAGTAATTTACTTTCTTTAAACTCTGAAAAAACCTATTATATTCCCTTTTCAATAAAAAGTCTTAAAACACCGCCCCATATAAAAATTACTATTCATAACTAAAACTTTAACAATATTCCCTGTAACGACTAGTGTACAAACTTAAGCCCAAAAAAAGAAATCAAATATCTTCGTGTAATTGATCAAAATTTAAAATGGCACAGTCACATTAACGAATTAGTGAAAAGAATAAGAAAATGTATTTATATATTCATAAGACTAAGGAACATTCTAAGTATAAATAATTTTAAAAAGGTATATTTTGCTATTGTT
Organism: Eubasilissa splendida; assembly: GCA_031772225.1. Taxonomy (NCBI): domain Eukaryota; kingdom Metazoa; phylum Arthropoda; class Insecta; order Trichoptera; family Phryganeidae; genus Eubasilissa; species Eubasilissa splendida. The sequence continues at coordinate 34,863,320 of CM062850.1, forward strand.
CACTCACTACTCCAGTATGGAATAATTGGGTGGGGAGGAGCATACAACAATATAATGAACTCAGTAAAAATAATACAGAGAACAATTATTAAAGTGATATTAAAAAAAAGATCAACTTTTTCAACACAAACACTTTTTGCAAAATTCCCAGTTCCCAAAATAGAAAACATTTACAAAAAAACTTCAATTAATCAACTAATTAAAGAAAATAACACTAGAAAATTTGAAACAAGCACATCATTAATGTTTAAAAATAACTTTAAAATCCCTAAATGTAACACCAAACACTATCAGCAAAATTCTATATATTTAGGGATAAAAAATTTCAATAGCCTCCCTACACAAATTAAAGAAATAAAGGATATAAAAGAGTTTAAAAAGAAACTAAATAAACACTTCAAAAACAATAAACAGTATTACAGAATACTTCAGAAGCACACAAATGGACAATGAACAGAACATGTAAGATATTATATAAAATTGTTGTAGTGTAACTCCCTCTCCAAGCACAAGAGCTGGTCTCTTTTTTGGAGAGGTAAGCGGAAAAAAAAAACATGTATGTATGTAACCATATATTAAAATTGAATTTATTTTGCCAATGTATTTTCGCTAAATTAAATTAAAAAAAAATAAGTAATCACTATGGTAACGAGTGTTTGCTTGTTCGCATTTTCATATTTTTCTGATTGCTCTAGAATAAAATTTTGCAGGGTGGATAGGAGGGGGGTGGCAATCTAAGATGTACATATTTCGCGTGCTTTTAATGTATGTATCTGCTAAATACACATTATTAGGAATATAATGTTGGACATTGCGTGTGTAAGGCTTTTAATTATTATTTTGATGATATAATTATTCGTATCGGTTGAGACATTTGAATCTTCTCGAGTTTTCAGTTACCAAATGATTTCTAATTAGGATGCAGACTTCTATTTTTATTTGTGAGCTATTTGCCCGTTGCCGTCGATCAATACGCCGCGGGGAGAGCCGCGCCAGGAACGCCGCCGCCCCACTTCACAAAGAAAGGTCGCTGAAACAATCACAGACCGAAATAGAGGTAGGTGTTTGCGGGCGAAATTGCAATGCCCCCGGTTCGGTGTTCAAATAATTGTACAATAATCATGCGGATTTTAAGCGCAGAGAAATAAACTAAATAGAGGTGCCATTAGGGGCTCGCTTAATTTATTTGCGACGACGGGGGAAAGAGGAGAATCTCGGTAGTGTGCGATAGAAATCATCGCGATATGCTCTGTAAGGCAAATTTTGGGATGAAACAAAACTGCCACTATCCAATTGACGAAAAATAGAAAATGGCGTGTTTGAAGATTGTTATCTGGCAACGGTGACAATTTTACACTGGTTAAAACAGCCCTTGATGTTTATGTTTTAGAAACATTTTATCAAAAGCATATTAGTTTTTAAATTCAGTTACAAACACTTTTATTTCATTTAGCGATATAGAGGATATGATTGAGAAAAGTTAAGAAAAATACCAATATTGTAAAAATGTGCGATGATTTAAATTTAGCAAATTTAAGCATCACGCAAACAAATACTGTTCGATTAATTTAAAGAAAATATTTATTACAGAATTCATCGAACTCCCGAATTGTGCAGCGCTCTAATGTACGGACCGCCATTAGCAGACCAGCATGCCACGGCTCAAACTCTCGAGAGCTTCAAAGGCGCCCTCTGCAAGAAAATGCAACGCTAAGCATCCATCAACATCGCATTATTGTGCTATATATCTTTGTCAACGTTGCCGAGGAATCTTTAGATTTTTGCACATTTTGGTCGTGTTCAAAAATACCTCAAAACTTTAAACTGGATGTAAGATAAAATATATTAGAGAACGTGTCTTCGAGACGAGTGCCATCCGTGCACAATCATTATACGAGTGTCCTAGGAGTGGCATCAGTGATCGCAATGTTGGTTTCGATCGTTACCAATAAATCCTCTCTCTGTATTAGCGAAATTGCATCCTTGATGACACTATATTTGAAGACGGATGACATTATTTTGAAGGTGGCGGGAAGAAGGAATGTGGGAAAAAGAAGATGAAGAGAACCAATATTAATCCGAGTAAGCATATAAAATAAAAATGTAGACAGGTGTAGTATTTAGATGGATCGCACACGCAAGCGTATGAAAGGAAATGAAGTCATACATAAAAGTATGTTTGGTACAATCGAAAAGGATGACCTGGCTACTCCTATGCAAATGCGGTAGGATAATGTATATATTATTAATGAAATAGTGCTAGAAGACCTTTTCACGCGAAGCCACTTTCGATATTTGTGGAAAATGAAATTCTAAAAATAATGACTACCTAATTCATGTCCCTCTAAATAATAACAGAAATAAAGATGTCATTTTGTTTCATGCAACCTTCAATAGCGCAATTGTATTGTTGAATAAAATTTCGAATGGAGAAACGGATATTGACGGTGAGAACACAACAAGCCGTTTGAAAAGTGAAACTCATCGTTCCACTTATTATTTGATACATACATACATTTTGTTACATCCGCGGCTTCTTATAATCATTTCCATCCAATAATCATCGTCGGGAAGTGTCGCGCGGCGATTTGAAGCTCGCCGGCGGAACAAAACGGTGCGAAGATCATCATACTCGGCCAGTACCCAGCCGTAACCCTGAAAGTGTCGCGCGACAGTTCAGTCGCGCGGCGATCTGAAGCTCGCCGGCGGAACAAAACGGTGCGAAGATCATCATACTCGGCCAGTACTCAGCCGTAACCCTGAAAGTGTCGCGCGGCGATCTGAAGCTCGCCGGCGGAACAAAACGGTGCGAAGATCATCATACTCGGCCAGTACCCAGCCGTAACCCTGAAAGTGTCGCGCGACAGTTCAGTCGCGCGGCGATCTGAAGCTCGCCGGCGGAACAAAACGGTGCGAAGATCATCATACTCGGCCAGTACTCAGCCGTAACCCTGAAAGTGTCGCGCGACAGTTCAGTCGCGCGGCGATCTGAAGCTCGCCGGCGGAACAAAACGGTGCGAAGATCATCATACTCGGCCAGTACTCAGCCGTAACCCTGAAAGTGTCGCGCGACAGTTCAGTCGCGCGGCGATCTGAAGCTCGCCGGCGGAACAAAACGGTGCGAAGATCATCATACTCGGCCAGTACTCAGCCGTAACCCTGAAAGTGTCGCGCGGCGATCTGAAGCTCGCCGGCGGAACAAAACGGTGCGAAGATCACCGAAAGAAGTCGCGTACGAAAATCAGGCCTATTCTCAAAATTGCAATATTGAAATGAAGGTGATTGTTACACCAACCCTCAAAAATAGTGTTATATTTGAATGAGAGAGAGGGAGAGAGAGTGAGGGAGTGAGGGAGATAAACGTACCATAATTTGTCAAAACTATCTGTATATTTTTGAGGGTTGGTGTAACAATCACCTTCATTTCAATATTGCAATTTTGAGAATAGGCCTGATTAAGAGGTTAAAAGTTTAACAAGACTGACACACTGTCGGACAATCCTGTAACAGCGATGTTACAGCGTACACCAAAACTATTTATATTTTTTAATGATATCACTACAGCCGTGAAGCAGGTCTGTGAGGCAATCCAAACAGACATAATCGATGTTTTATTTTTTCTATCGGAAATCAAATCTGTAACTATTGAATCGGGTAACGAACAATGTATTTCTAGATCACACGATTGTTTAAATTTTTCTAGAAAATCCTTACTTCCTTCGTTAGATATATCTTAAGCATGTGGTACGAATTCAAATATGACTATCTATATATCTAGACTGTAAGTAGGCTGATATACATAAATAATTACGAGTCCTGTGTATCTAAACGGCGAAGCTTCCAGCCATTAAACAGGACCAATCGCGCCGAATTCAAAATGTTTTGTCAAGTAGATTTACATTTAGTTCTACTCATATGTCTCGTTTTAAAATCATCCATCTACATAAACATTTTTTTTCGAATGGAATTTTAAAAGAATTACGTTTGCTTCGTGACATCATCGTTCCATCAGTAATTCTACAAATGAAACTGCACATGATTGTGAACGTAAATGTCGGTTACGGCAATCGCTAGAGACATCTCCGGCTTGGCGAGCGGGTAACAGCTTCAAACTATAATAGATTACATTACCATTACCCAGACTTGAATCGTTAGCGTTATAATATAGAATCACGTACGGACATAATTATGATATAATATTATTCGTCCGAGCAGGCTCCTTTAATATTATATTATTTAACAACCGTAAATGTTGTAGTGGTTTATTTCAGGTACTGGCAATCACGCGACCAAATAATTGTTGATTGATTACCGATGGACCGACTGGTTCCGCTTCAGAAAAGGGTACTGTCGCTAGAACACGTCCGCGTGTGGTTTATAAGACCACACGTATTTTGTTAAAGCTACTTTCGAATATATTTTTTTTTACTTATTTGGATATACAAGAGTAATTACATTTAAAACATTCCAAGTTAAATAGCGAAATAAACCTTGAAATTATTTTCAAAACATTATCATAACTAGCAGTAAATAGATTAGCTAATGACATTCGATATAGGGTTAAATAATAAATAATAAATTTAGGACAATTTTAGGATAAATAGATTTTTTATCTGTATCTTTCTAGTTGGTTCATTTATGAGCAATTTGGAATAAAAATACCACAGAACATCTTTGTTCTGAAATTGCAACTTCACAACAAAAATGTATATGTTGTATCGAAGTTTATCCAAATTTAATAAAATGAATTGCTTTAATTCTGGTGTGTCCTAGCGTTTAACTCAAAGGTATTTGAGATTCATCGCAATATAAAGTAGTTGCTTTTAAAAATGGAATAATAGATAAATTTTAAAGAGCTTCAGAATATAAGTTCAAAAATCTGTCGGAATTGATAGGAAAAGGTCCAGGTGCGAATAACGGTAGAAACTAAAATATTTTTTGATAAATACATTTTTTCTGTACATCTTACTAGTTGATTAATTTAATTTGTATTAATAATAAGATCATTTCTTTAAAATACCTTTAACATAATGAATGTCACATCACCAGCATCCGATGAGACTTCAATCTCTCTTTCAGAGATTTTCCGTAAAAGATCGGTATGCATCAGTTGGTCATTTTGCTCTGCGAATAAAGTACAATATAAAACGAATAACATCTAGCATCGCATTCAACTAAGTACGGAGATGAATTAGTAGGAAGAGAGCAGTCATTCGTTTTGTATTGCATTTTATGTGCAGAGCAGAGTAACTAACTAATGCATCCCGATCTGTACCGCAAAATACACACCCTAAAAATCGCAACACCAACGCCACTTTCAGTCGTAATAACGATAGACAAAAAGTGGTCGTAGCCGGCTGGCGATACATATTGAAGGATGTTCATTCGTAGCCGATTCAACTCGAACATTACCGGTGGCAGCAGTCCACTCCGACTATGGACCACAAAACTGCCGTGATAGCGACTTAGCTCGGTGTATCCACTTTTTGGTGGCCCGCCTTTGTGTGTAAGTTGTCTAAAACCAACGCCGAAACGTCGAGGTCCGGCCGCGACGAGTGAAAGTGTTCGGTGAAAAATGGAAAAGGCGGTGGCTGCGGTCACGGAGGCGAGCACGCGCGGCAACCGTGAACAATATCGCCGTATTGACAAAATGTCGGTAATGACGCGAACCAGCCGTCTCCAGCCGCTTCTACATCCATGACTACTAACTGGCCGCTGCAGCTGTAGCTAGACAGTACTCGACAGAGTAACTCATTTGGTTCAGGTTAGTGCGACCTTTAGAAAATATTATCAGTGTAGTAGGGACGATGATTGCCTGTGCGAGGACTTATTAAACACTATTCGGGTATAATCAAGAAAATCGCATATAGAATATTTTTCAAAATGTGATTTGAATCCGCGCCCCCAGATCTGATTCTCAATCTGAGATTTTAGTACACCCAGCTACTACGATTAAGATGAAATGGGACGGAAATATATGTAATATGTATAATAAGTGTAAAAATGTACGCTTACATTGATAGCGCAGTATATTTATTTATTTCTTCAGCGCCCTTATGGACTTTTACATAAGAATACATTTTTATTTAATTTAAAATATAACAGAACATTTTTATTGACATTTCAATATAACATAAAAAATTAACAGTTTAAACATAACATTAAAAAAAAAAACTAAGTATAATTTATATACAAATATTTCTTCAGCTAGAGTATGCTCCTGCAACGAAAAATGTCGACGAAACTCAACTTGTTACCGAGTCGATGCATTCGCGATATTGGCGAGTTAATAGCATAATTATTTCTATGTCTACGTACAAAGAACACTTCATGTTGTCTCGTTTGAGTAGGTACTTTATACGAAACCATTTGTATCAACTCGGGGCAGTCCAACCATGCTATTGATCATTTTATATAGATATACTATTATCGCTCGCATCCCTTCTCCAGGCTAATTTTTTCAAACGAAGAAGACTCATTAAATAATCGTAATTTATATTTTCTATCGGAATATGTAATTTAAAATTAATAAATCTTAGAAATTTATGTTGCACTCTTTCAATTTTTATAATATGTGAGGCATAGTAGGGAGACCACATAGTGGAGTTAAATTGCAGCGTACTTCTTACAATAGATGTATATAAAGTAGTTAGAGAGCGGAGCGAGTTAAAGTTATATTTTAGAATTGTTGAAATTGAAAGGCATACTTTATAAAGAAATACGAATCAGGGCCAAGAATTAGATATCGCCAAGAGTTACTCTGTGTGTAAAATGACATTAGAATTACTAATGACTATAATGTTAATAAGTAAATGCAAAATTGATAATATCCCTGTTTTATTGGTATTTCGAGTAGTACATCCATTCATATTATTATTTCAAGTCGTCAATCTCGTAATTTAGAGATTTCTGTTTTATTTACTTCATAACATTGGACCGCTGATTTTGGAATCCCATTGTTCTCGGCGATACGTACTGCGCTGTAGTCGTAAAAGTATTTTGAGACAAGAAAGAAAACATCTTCCTCATTTTTAAATCTTTTCATTTCAACACTTAAATAAATATTCTTGAATACTTTATTAACCATTAGAAATCTTGCAACTCACTTAAAAATTTGATCCATCTAATGGTTGAGAAAGGAAGCTCGTCTGTCGTAAAACATTATACGATATACTTACTTGTACTTTCTATCGTGTACCGGCCCTGTACTTATTGATGTATTTATTTCATTTACATATTTCATCTACAAGCGAAAGACCACAACCCATTTTAAAACTAATTAATACTATACAGATAATTAATGTGGAAATGGTGTGAATTTTTTTATTATTATAAATATTTTGCAGTATATTTAAAAATATCACGTAATATCATGGCGCCATCTAGCGTCGGACAGTTCCTGGCCACTCAGCAGGCATCGTCAATGTAGAGCTTCGTTTTGGTAACATCACGTTTTATCTATTTATGTTTCAAATAAGTAACAAATTATAACTTTTCTGAATAAACCATGTGATTTAACCCTAACCGATACGTTTAAATCGTGGTTGATGTAACACCTCACATTGATGGTCATCATCATACACGCATCCTCCAAAAGTACATTTTTAACTGATTAACATTGTAGAAATATGTATCCCCTCATTACGCAAAGGATAGTCTATATTGGCAAATATTCAACTAATACGCAATGTTCGACCGGATAATTAAAATTAATCATGACAGATCGCAGCAAAACTGAAATGTTTGCTTGCGGTTGCGACACTGCGGAAAAATGAAAATCACCAACGATTTCAACAAGGTTAGCTGGGCTAGTCGATCAACACTAGCAGTACTCACATTCGTGGTAATATTTAGGTTAAGACAATATGCTATGTTACGTGTAATCCGATTACGCAAGCAGGACATGCAGCAGGTTATTTGGATATTCATTCCAATTTCAACACACAGACGAAAATGCCAACTACCACAATTACAAACCAGATGCACGACAAAAATAATTAATATTAGTCCAACTCTATATTTTTGTAAATCAAACATATATACCAACACAACAACATCCTCCCCCCGCCCAAGATACAAAAGATATTGAATGCCATCGGTTAAACTTTTTACTCAGACGCACTGTAGGACCCTGAGGAAAATACAATCAAGTCGTCCACCTCCCCCTCCCTGGACCAAATTTAGCCCAAATCGTTACTCTTTGGGGGGCTGAACAAAACACAGACACCCCCTTCCCTTCAACCCCTTGACTCGCTACCCAGCTGCTTCATTGTAATCTGAACCCCGGGTACCGCCGAGTGCGAACCGCCGGTAAAAAGTCCAACATTATTTACCTTAAATGTTGCTGAAATAAATATACTCATAGGCACCTACGCTATATAACAATAAAGTTAATAACTAACATAAAAATATTATAGTATACCTATATATTTATCTCATCCGAGTTATATTTATAGGTACTATTGAATTGAAATCCAATTGCTGAATTTAAAGAGCAAAGAGTTGTGGAGCTCCAAATTCATATATTTTGATAACATAATGGAAAAATTGGCAGAATAAAAATGCGATTTGATTTCACAACACAAGTGGGACCGCAATGAAAGTTCTACAGAAACCAGACGGAATGATTTTTGAAATTCGGAATAAAGACATCCCGAATCATACAATCAGTTTAAAAAAATGCATTTGCTCTTCTATCTTCATTTTCAAGCATAAACCTTATAAAGAGCAAATTAAGAAATCAAATAGATAATGAGAATTTTGAATCCTGTCTTCAATTAATACTGCAATGTGAAAAAATCCAATGTGTATCATTTATCGGTTTAATATGGTTAACTTTTGTGTGATATTTTTGTCAGTACTTTTATATTGATATTTGTTACTTTAGATAATTTAAATAATTAAAAGTCGCCCTTGGCCCAAGTCAAAGATAAACTTCACATCAATTCATTGTAAAAAATTGTACATCATTGCAACTACTATACACATTTGGCTGTTTTGTCTGAGAGGTTTACGTTTATATGGTCTAGGTGAGGGGTCGGCAGACTTTCTCGACAGAAGAGACAAATTCAAAGTTAACATAATCTTAAAATTTTCATAGAGCCGCAACATAAATTTAAATTTTAATGATGAAAAAAAAAAACGAGATAAAATCAAGATTTTTATTTAAAACTCGAATTCACAATACAGTCAGTAAGCTACTTAGAAGAATATAGCATATGGGAGTTATAAACTTCAGTAACTCAGTGCACTATTTATAAAACAAGAAAACTAAATAATTAGACACTAATAAAACACTTTTGGCCTTTGCAAAGTTGACTAGGTAGAACGGTGACCTTGCACCTTGCATGCTCCGTCTGGCAAGTAACTACATGTTCAATTTTTGCTACTTATTTTATTGTGTCATATGTTTTAGGAAAACTATTCAATGTATCAAATATGATTGTAGATAAAAATATGAACTGGCGTGAAAAAGTCGCAAATGCCTATGAAAAGAGCCGCGGTCTGCCGACCCCTGGTCTTGGTCAATATTTTTTGCGTGTATAATATTGTATACTGTTTTTACGAATGTGATAATTTTTTAACTGCGGATTAATATTTTTTATTTTAATAAGATAAATAAATATTAGATTGAATTAATTTAATTAGGATTTTTTTTAGTGACCTCAAAATACTGTAATTTTTTAACTGTGAGATTAGATGTTAACAGTTTAAACATATTGTGAATTATAATTTTTTAAACAATTTAATGAATACATGGATACAACCAAACACGTTAAAACAATGTATTTGGTTGCTGTCAAATTAAGAAAATGCCTGTATTTCGACAGCGTACAAATTTTAAATGTGTATAAAAACATATGTTTATATGTATAGTATACAAGATTTTGAAAATAAATATTGGATTAACAAGAATATTAATCAAAAACTAAGAAGCTGGAACTAAGCTTGGCTTAGCTAAGTTAACAAAAAACAGTATTAATCTATAGTCTTTTATATCCTACGAAGAAGTAACGATTATGAACATTAAAAAAAAAATCAATATTGTTATTACACTACATTACTGTGAGACGAAGTTTATTTTCTGTTATGGGGTTAAGAAAAGGAAAACAAATGAAGAACCAGGTGCAGCGTTGCTGCGCGGCCATCATAGGCCGGCCAGTGTTTCCGTAAACAACGTACAATTTAATGAATTCCTAATATTCATACTCTTTGATTGAAAATGATTTAAATAAGTAATGTAACGTTTAACGTATGACCCGACTCACGTGTGCTACCTTTCATAGCCAATTGCCGAGAGTGCTGACAGAGTGTGCACCACCACAAACGTTTGTAATATCATATAATATAGTTACAAGGATATTACGGTTTGGATTTATAAATCGGAACTTAGTGGTAGTTACCACCTATGTTCAGTGATTCAGCGTTGTCCTGGCTACATTGCTAGACTCTCGTCTGTATCAAGAAACTGGAATAATAAGTAATGATTAGGGTTATGTACTTTGAATAATACAACATTAAAAGAAAACATCACAATTGTATCGCAAATACAAACAAAAGAGGCTGGAGAGGTACGATAGGATAGCAGCGTCAAAATGTTTTTGTTTTGTTTTCTTTCCAGATGACGATTCGCGATCGACAGGCCGTCTCGACAAAATGTAGACTTAAGTACAAGTCTAGAAACTTCTAAATATGAAATGATCCACGCGTGTGAGGAAGCCAGACAGTGGTATTACGTGTACGGCGATTACTATTTTGTCATCAGAACATGTGCACCGCTACTCGAGCGGCGCTTACTACAAACCGCTGCCATACCTGACTCTTGAATGCCGATTTTGACGTCACTGAGGTTGAAAATATTAATAATCGGGGTCGTGACGTTATCCCGGCTGACTGCTCAGCACTTCGGGGAAAAATGTTTCACCGCTCGCGAACAGAATATCCTCGAGATATCCATTAATAACTATTTTGTCTCAGTTCAGTCAGACTTCTGACAAAATTGTTACATCGAGTGAAATACCATCGTTACCGTTACAGGAGTAAACCTCAACAATGGCAGCAGGGTGACTGACTTCGATGACTCTGGCCACCGTGATATTACCATGTACAGTGTGCGCGGTGAACTCACATGTGGCTTCTCGGGCTGCGGCTTGAAGGAATGCTGGATCCTGGCTCTGGGCCTGCGGGCCACTGGCCAGGAGGCCGGGGAGCCGGGCGAGGCCTGCCCCGAGGACGAGGACCAACCGGTGCGCCCCCCGCTCCCCGCACTGCCGGCCGGCAGCACGTACAGCATCACGCTAATATCGATTCTGGTGCATCCTAACCTAGCATTATTTTACCACACATCACTGGTAATCATAAGCTGGAAGTTGACCGAGTTATCGCAGTGGCACTGAAAATGCTGTGATTTCACTGTTGTTCGTTCGTCTCCAGAGAAATACCTCAGAAATATTCAACTGTTGACATTCAGCTGATAGTGTCAGAACGTTCATCCAATGTTGATGTCCATAAATAAATATTATGGAATCCAGCTGTCACATAACCTCCACTACTGAGTAAACACTGTAGCCCGATTGAGTGCACACCGAAGAACGATTGAAAATAATGTATACAATACTTTTTTGAAATTATAAATGAAGCCACTCGGGAAATTACTAAATTTTAGACAGACGCCTAGGAGAAGAATCCACACAATGCTAACTCGAGGGAGGGAAATCAGAATGTGGTTTCGGAAACGTCAAACCGTCGCGAGGAGATGGAGCGGGTGCAGCGCCGACACCCACGCGGCTCGGGGGGCGAAAACCGACTGCATGCGGAGTAAACACAGCGCGGCGCGTTGCCCCGCGACCGCGCGTGCGCTAACCGTGCAACAACATCGGGCAGCGATAGCTACACCGTTAAAGATGAATTGACGGATAAAGGGGTCAGCAAGGCTAACAAACTCAGACTGCAGATGTCTTATCAATCAAACCATAATCGAACACATTCGCGTTAATTCAATTGCACCGGCGAGAAAGAATACAACACTCGCTATGTACGGTACCATTATGTTCCGTATCCACACCTATCGCTGATAATGCCACAGGTACCTACGATATTGGACAAAGAAAGACGGTGTCAGCGTCTGGCGTGAATAAACACGACGAATCTTGCCGTGAATTTGTAAAATTTATAATACGAGGGGTGTAAGTTTGCGAGAGATATCCACATTTGGTTAGATGTTCGATGCAATGTATAGAAAATCACGGGAACTGATTTTAAATTAAAAGTTCTCGTTGTAAGGACCCTATAATCAGTTCACGACGAACTGATTACAGAGATAAATGCAACATAACGTTTACTAATGAATATAATCCTCGCAGTTCAGTTAAAATAGTTTTCAAAAAAAGAAAAAACATTGGTGATTCACAAACTTACCGAGCTCTGTGGAGAATTTGTCACGCTTGGAGTTCTCTGAACAGTCACCAAAGCCATAACACACGCACAAACACATTAATTAACAAAATATTATCTCTAAAATATAACAGCACAACACCACAATTACTCAAAAACAGAAACGTCAAACGAAGGATTCATCTGTCAGCCATGTTTAGTCAATTCAATTTACAATCATGAAGGTAGCCGAGAGCAGCTGCTGCGCAAGGTCGACATTGTCGCGGGATTTTTTTTATAAAAATATATAGCATTAAGATTACAAGTAATGCTTAAATATTTTAAAAGTTGCTGAAACACAAGTTTCACAAAAACAATCAAAACAACTTTAAACTACGTTATTTCCACTCAGAAATTTTTAAATACGAGAAAATCATAGATAAGATATGACAAAATTAAACTACTAGCACACCCTAGTGAGAAATGTGAGAAACACGCCATATAATTATCCGGTGATACCAGTATTAAAAATGAATTGTACACATTTTTCTCTGTGTTAAATACAACTAGCAATATAATACCGGGCAGACCATAGACAAGAGGCAGACCATAGATAAGGGGCAGACCATAGCATAGGACCATAGGCATACTAATAAATATTAAACAATTAAATTGTTTTAAATCTATCAATAATTATGCATTAACTTCTATATACATTATTTCTCTTACCTATGGCATCATTTACCTATGTAACCCGTCTCAACACAGATTTTTCTAGTGAGACGGGCACAGTTCAAACACAAGTAAGCGTATAGATAATTAAATTAAATAAATAAAATTTTAAATACTAATTTTATTTATTTATCAGATTTCATACATATTTTTGTTCTAATAGAGGTGAATATATTATAACATAATGAACATAAACACAATTAATACTCATAGTTTATTGTGTGGGATGGAGTAGACTTCACCTATGAGGTATACAGCGTTGCCCTGGCTACTTTGCTAGACTGAAGTCTGTGTTAAGGTCGTCAGTTTTTTTTTCGTGCTGTTGTGGTGTTATTTAAATCATCGGCAAGAATAAAAAGAGAAATAAAAAAAATATGTATAAAGAATTAAATGTATATCTTTCTAATTAATATATTTAATTAGTATTTAAAATATCACAGACCTATGTTCTGAATAATTACAACTTCACCATAAGAATGTGTTCCCTTAATAAACTAATTTTTATATGAATGAAAAGTATAATACTACAATAGTTGCAAATTGCGTACAATTTAATTTAACAAATAATGCATGATGTTCTGTATATTCTGGGCTATTATGCGATGAATTTTTCTAGCCCACGTATTGGATCAACAATTCGGAAAATCTTACAACATTTTTTTAAGTGTGTTTTGATTTTCAATTTAACGGAAAAAATTTCGAGAAGTTTATTCTGTCGATTTTATCATTATTGATGGCTATAGTGCACAAAAGATTTAAATGTATGAACACAGATATGTAAAATCTACGTGTCTTTTATCCATATCTTTATGATGTATTAATGGTGTTTCAAGTTGTACTCCAATATAACTATTATATTATTACTTGAAACGTCTATCATTACAAAAAACATAAGAACATAACTTTAGGGATATGAAAAAGATAAATATTTTTACACCTCCAAAACTTTCGAAACCAGACCGTTCCACTTTCCAGGCGCTAATTGTATTTTAAATCAATTGTATATGAGATTTTGCTAATAATCTAAAAAATATTTCAGTAATGTAAAATGACGTGTTATATTTATCAGAATCCATGATTAAACTATTGGTATGGCTGCCACTACACATAGATTCTTAACCTTGGGGATTTACTTTTGATGGACTATGTTACTGTTTTTCTACAACATTAATGTTATACGTTTATGCAACAAAATGTATGGTTTTCGCGGAATAATATAATGTTCCTTCGTATGCTAATAATAATAAGTTATTTTCTGTATGCAATGTTAAGATAAATAATATCAAATTACATGTTCGACAAAGTCAAGTTACAGAATTCATGTTTAAGTCACCTAAACCAAAACACAAAATTATGTAAATTTTCAATTATTTACCATCATATTGTTTCACCGAAAGAGTTGGTAAAGAATATAAAATACCACATTCTTCTGTCGTGACATCCAACTCTCGCATTGTCCACGTTCATAATCCTTTTTATGCACGATCATCAATTTTTGTTTTTTTTTTAAATTCTCACATTCTAATGACAGTATGAAAGAATATTCTTAGGTTTTCAGAAAATTTAATTAAGAATAGAAGATTTAGTTTTAATATCAACTTTTAAAATTTTAATATCGAGTGGAGATTTGAGAATTAGAGTTTTTTTTCTTTTTTCTAATATACTCCGGTGGTAAACCGCCTAACGTAGATATATACAATACATTTGCGATATTTTTGTTTACTTTGACATTGTTATTAAGGTCATAAATATTTTTTATTAATTGATTAACTGAAAGGATAGAATATTTTAAACATCTGACTACTATTGAATTATTAAAGTCAAAATAGATTTATAAACATAGCATTTTATTTTCGCAATATTAGGCGTGGTCGGTTTATACAATGTCACCCTATTGTTAATGGTTGTTGCTGGGCCTCGTATTCGAGAATCCCCTCGCCATTCCTACTTAGTTGTGACTTGTTTCTCTCCGCCTCTCATGTGCTTTCCAGTGGAAAAATTCTAATTTAAGATCTTTAAAATTCTATTTCGGCACACTTTCTCCCGTAGATGCTACACACGAAACGGTCCTGTTGCGCTGGCCGGTTCCATTGACGCATGGTCGCGGCTCGCTGGTCATTTCTTGATCGCGTAGCATAGCATCGAGAGCAGATACTTCTCCAACTTCCACGATCTTCGGACATTTACTCCTAGTCCTCGGGTGCTTCACATAAATTTAACGTTTCCCGGAGGCAATCCTTATACTGCTTATTTTTCCCATTGACTCTTCGCCTGCCCACGATCTTTTCGTACATAATACGTTTCGGAAGTTTGTCACCTGTCACTCTATTCTAGTCATTAAAATAAACATACATATAAATTATTTTATTTTAGTCAATGAATGTTACAGTCATAATATAATATACATTCCAGAGTAACGAGGCAAGAAACACGGACAAAAGAATCCCTCAAGATTAATTTATAGACGTAATACAACAGTAATGCAAAAAATAACAAAAATTTAAACAATATGATTTTGGGGGTTAGGACGGTGGTTAAATGAAATTGATATTGTGTGGCGTGTGTCGTTTATTTATATTATGCACGTGTCTTATGAAATGAAATGAAGCGAATTGGCGGTCTTGTTCGGCGAGCGCGAGCCGGCAAGACCGCTGTCGTGAAACGATGAGACTGCCTGGCGGTGTAATGCTTGAGCCAGACTTGTAGCAGCAGCCGGTAACGCTGTCGCTAGCGTCGATGCCGACTGAGATGGCGGTAGATTTGAATTCCGATCGCTACAGGATCATAAAAGAATATATAATAATTATTATAATGACCACTGATTGCGAATGTATAAAAATAATATGTTAACAAAATTGCATCAAAAGGTTATTTATAGTTACATAATATAATTATAGAAACATTATACTATTTTTTTTAAATACTTTCATATATTGGGCTCAGGCCTTTGCTATTTGCATCGTTCTAGTGGATCTAGTGCGTTGTTCTGCTTTAGGAAGGAACGCCGCAAACTGTATATATACCTAAATGGCGTAACATTTATATTATTCTTGTATAATACGAGACGAAATTCGGGTTGAAGGAAATGTAGCGAAAAGTGGAATGTTAAAACACTTGTGAAAGTTTACTGAGAGTTGGAAGCTTATAAAAGCATTGTGTGATACGTCCACTTTGTGGTAGCGGTGTTATTTGATATGACTTCTAACATGTAATTCTATATTTTTATATGTTGTGGAATCATAGACCCTGAAGGCAAGGGAGAAAAAACGGATTAATTCCTTTAAGATGTGGTGCTGGAGACACGTGTTGCACATACCATAAACGTCGAGATGCACGAATGTCTCCATTCTGCAGGAACAGACACTCAACCATTTGCTTGGGAAGCTTGTTGTGGTGGGTCACATCGAAAAACGAAGAGAAACTTGTTGGACCGACCAAGTGGAAAAGGTAACAGGAACTTCTCTGGCGACAACCCTAAGATCTGCAGGTTGCTGAGAAAAATGGTGGAGCATAGTCAAGGGGGTGGGAGTTTATGGAGATCGCGATCCTGTCATGAGGGACCGACATGGACGATGTAATGGGGCAGTGTTAATGAAGACAGGTGTCACATTGGTAGCATACCACTGATATCCATATTAAGTGAAATTTTAAAATACGAACGTAAAGTGTGAAAAATAAGAACAATTTTACCGTCTAGTAACAATAAGCAATGAACCAATCTTTTGTTTTTATCTATACTAAGGAGTGTCATTTGTATGTCTCTTATCTATGGTCATTTTCGAATGCCATAACAATGACATAACCAAGCAAGTTGTTGAAAGTTTTAACACAGCCGAGGATAATTCACTTTCATATTTTGTATTCAAATTATTCTCTTTTTTCTCTGTCTATTATATTTGCCATATAAAGCACATTTTTATAAATATGAACTTATAATTCAATGGCTTAAAGCATTCCATAGATACAATAAATTTATAGGTTATATGCACATAAATATACTATACTATAGTTATTTAATCATTTTTGCAGACCTCGATTAAAATCAATATTTGGTTGAACTATACAATATCTGACGTGAGTAATCAATCCAATATAGAAATAACGGCAAATACTATTGATTACTTCTATATTTTTGTTTTGTTTTGACTATTTCATGTCTTATTTTATAAGTTTTTCCATTTCACAGTCTAGCATCTAAGTTCTTTTCCCAAGAGCTACAGAGCAATACACACATTCATGTGATGTAGCAAATATTTATTTATGATTGCAGTTGTATTTTGCTACAGGTTAACTTTTTTCTCCAAAGCTATATGACTCAAATAAAAACAAATCAATTACTTTATATTTTTCTTGCAGAAGGAAGCCCAAAAGGGTCCACCCTTTCCTATAACTGAAATGGGAGTTGTGCATTCCCACATCGATTCCACTCTGCAAAGTAACATGAGAATTCGACTGTTAATTTTTTTAGTTTGATTGTTATTATTTTGTATGGAATAAGTAAATGCAAAATAGAAATTAGACTTGTATCAAGATTTATCAGAAAGGAAGCTGAAATATATAGCTACGATATAAACTTTATTTATAATGTTAAAATTAATTGATAATACCTAAAGGGCGTAGTACAATTTACCAAATACATTTGGAAGATTATGATGGTTAGTTAGTAGCGGATACCTATTTTATAATGTGCAGAATTTGTGAAATAGTGCACTTATAGAGTGTTTATGTAAATGCCTTTGATGGCTGGTTCTCAGGTTTCTGATTAACAATAAGCACACATATGATATATGAACTGCACTAACCTTTTTATTTTTTCTGCCTTTATGATCCGATGTTGTTCTTTTAGCTGGGTTGTCTTCTTTAAATTTCAACTGACCGAAGCATGCACTGGTGGTTTATTTGGACCTCTGGACTGATCAAAATACGGGATGTAATTAAACTGCCTGTCGTTTACCGTCTTCTTAGCTTTTCAAAAAAAGAGCGGTAATACTCACACGCACACATATGTACATTATTATAAACCAGGAAACCCAGTGGTGCCAATCAAAGTAACAAGGCGCGTAAACACAGGGTATTGCTTTTATTTATAACTGTGGAGTGTAAAGCTCGAAGGCAAAATGAAGCTGCTAGTTTTATTTTTATGTGCTACAACTCGATAGTCCCATGACAGCTGAAAGCAGCAGAAAAGTGCAACATTTTCCCCCAGAAGGGAAAGAAGGAAGTTAAAGGTATGTGTTGAAACGCAGCCGCAGTTAGCAGGATTCCTCTAATAGCAGACAATCTCCCCAGCATCCCAGTGCATCAGCAATGAATTTTCGGAAAAGTCCGAGATTTCTTCCAATCCTGCAATCATTATCTTATGTGCATTTTATCAGAGGAATTACACTATTATCAAGCGTCGGTTACAGAGCCGTTTAATTATTTTTTCAGATGTCATTCATAAGATATTTTTCACTAAAAACTTCAAACCTGACGGCCAAGCAGTTGTATAAACATTTGCTTCGAGAATGTGAGAAGTTACCTAAGGAACCGCGTCAATTTTACAAGTTCACTATAAAACAGGTATGTAAGTGTGTAAGTATAGTTTATAGCTGACGCTGGATCCCGGGTGACCGCTAAGTTATTTATATCTTCATAGCATAAATGCTTAACTTCATTTATTTATTTTATTTGCTGAACTAACAAATGGATGGTAAATTAATAAGTTAAGTATGTAATAAAATAATAATATCACACATTAAAAAATTACCTACCTCCTTTACAGTTCATACAACTATTCTAATTAGGATCAAAATAAGTAATGTACCCTCAAATTAATTATTTTCTCTTATTCAGTAAAATATCCAAGAGTTGACATATAATGTTATAAAAATAAATTAAACATACGCAATTACTGAAGTACAGAAATATCAATGTCCATTCATATTTTAAAGAGAATACATTATTATTGTGAAGCTGTAGTTTTTTCAGAACATAGTTCTGTGATATTTTAATACAAATTAAATGCATCAGTTAGAAAGATATACATACAGATAAAATTAATTTATCGAAAAAATATTTTAGCTGCCACTGGAATTTTAACCACGAACTCAATTGAAAAATCTTTCGCTTCTCCTAGGATATATTACTCAAAGTTACTCGCAATAAAAAGAAATAACTTTTTAAAAAATGGAATAATAGCTGTAAAATATAAGTTCGAAAATTTGTCAATTTACTAGGCTGACATAGTGTAATTGGTCAGCGCGCTTCCCCTGATAAGAAGAGTTCCTGGTTTCTAGGTAATTTTGGAGTGCAGAATCCAAAAAAGTCATCAGATCTAGTTTTTGAGATACGCTATATTGGCTTCTTTTAAAAAAAAATCATCTTATTTTTATCTTATCTTATTTATGTACATTTTACTTTATTACTAACTTTAATATTCTCGGTTGTAACATGAGCATAGATCACCGCCACAACCACTTTCCATCGATTTCCAGAAAACCTAGGTGATTTTAGTGAAGAACAGGGGGGTATATTCCATCAGGACATTAAAACTATGAAAGTTTAATATCAAATATAATAATAAAATGGGATAGTCCAATGACTGACTACTGTTGGAGTCTTCAGCGAGACTGTTCCAGTAAACTCCATACTAGAAAGTTGTATAAAAGAAAAATTTCAAGGTATTTATTTCACACAGTAGATAAATATACAAAAAAAGCCAGGTATTTTTGAAATCAGCACATCAAAAATATCCAAAATCAGTTACTTTTCCTGCACCAAAAAAAAAATCATTTTGTTGCCCAGTGTTATTATTAAGTGATTTTTATACAAAAATATATTTGAGATTTGAATTATCATAAAATTAAAACACACAAGCGCACATCACGATTTTTGTATTTATGTCATTGTACCGTATGGGATAAGTCTTCATTATGGTCTTTACTAAAATACTTACATTAAAACATTTCATAAAATACGAACAAATGTCTCCATTCTTCAGGATTTCCATACTAATAAAGAAAGACTCCTTTGCAACATGCAAGAAAATAATTATTTAGCATGTTACAAAGTTGCTAACAATCAGAATTACATATTTATATTTACAGAGTTATAAACAACACCTGTCAGAGAGTGATCCAGAAAGAATAAAACAAATCATTTCTAGAGCTGTAGAAGATGCAAAATGGATATCTCGAAAGGTAAAAATTATTTAATATATTTTCCTTAAATACTACAATTTGTAATATGCCGATGTTTATTCTAAGTTTATCTTATTTGCATTTTATTGTACAAGCATCATTGGATTTTAAATAGAGGTGTGCCTCAAATAATGACAACTCGGTTATGCATGCCCTCTCATTATGGCTCTGTTACTCGCTTTAGTGGCAACCGAACGACCATAATGTGCAAAGCATTTTTCGCAGAGCTGTTCACTCGCAGCATCGGTGGAGTACTTATTACAAGCCTTGCGTCTTTGTATTACACTCCATGTTTACTTGAAGTGAAATGAATATTAAACTCCTATTTTATTTTTTATAATTATTAAAATAATTTAACAATGAACATCATGCAAAATAATAAATACTGTTTTTTCTTATGAGTGATTATGCTTATAATTTATCTTAAAATTAGGTCTTTACAATGCTTATTTTAGTTACAAGTGTTTTATTTTTATGAAAAACCTTGCTCTGAGTATGTAGTAAACTTTTTAGTTAACTACCCTTATTATTTATTATGAGGAATGCCGGCACAGTAATTGGTTTATTACTGCAATGTGTTGAAGAAAAACTTTTCTCTATGTTTTGTTAAATAAGTTAAAAAAAATTTTAATCTACCAAAAATATTTCATGTTATTATTATAATGAGTAGATAAGAAGAACGATTTTAAGGATTCTTGTTTTGGAAAGCACAACTTATAACTAAAATTACATTGTTACCAATAGGAATTCCCATTAAATTATTTAATTGCAATGGTTATCTAAGTCTAATTTGATATATTTGAATGCAAATACTGTGATAGATAAATAATAAATAGATGTGAATTGCAAAGCCAGCTGATTCTAAACTAATTTTATGAATGTCCTGTATTCCTCTCTTTAGAGTTGGATTTTATTATTAAAGCATTTTGTTTGTGGAATAAATCTGTTCTATAACATTTCAGTATTCTGAAGAACTAGGCGAACATAAAACGTGAATCCTGACAATAGATTACAAATGCGTAGGTATTATATTTATTTAAAATTAAAATGTTAATTTTATTTAGTCATTTATGGCATAATTTTTTTTTTTAAATATTATAGCAAATCATACATATAACCAAAAGATATTACTGGTCAAATATTTTGTTAGCTTGCTTTATGAATAAAAAATGTATGTAAATTGAATTTTTCTTATTTTTTTTTACATCTCACTACATATATATACATTTACCAGTATCTGTGAAAGTTTATGTAGACATCTAGCAGTGTTCTTCTTCTGGGTTATTCTGAAAATTACTTATTTTTGTGCAGATGTCTTATATACAGATCAAATCCCATTATAGTGAATTTCAGGGGACCGAAAGAATTATTTTGTTATAGTGAATATAAGAAAAAACATATACCTACTGTATTGTATATGAAAAACATTTACAAAATACTGTAAAAATAAATAAAGGCTTCATGAAATGACCATGTTACGTAGACACCATTTGGTCACTTAGACCTCTCACCAGGGGCGTGCAGTGCATACAAGCAAAAAAGCTGTGCATTACTAAAAATTCTGAGAAACAAATATAAATCAAATAATTGGATTTACATAAACGGAAACATTATTTTACAATCAGCGCCATCTGTGTACCAGTAGAGACTTTAATAGCTTAGTTCTAAAAATTACCACCAATTCACCGCTGTACCCGTGCCGCTCTTGCGCATTTGCCGCATTGAGCTATTCACATTACTCTGTTATATCTTTAAGCTAGTGAATTACTCGAGTCATATAATTGACTTTACTGAATTGAAAATTCCTTTCGGTTGATTCGTTTTGTATGGAGTTGTTGTTTTATACTGTTTTGACATATGCTGTTTTTTAACAGAATAATATTAGAAAGGCTTACAACTGCTTGCAAATCATTGAAGTGTCTACTTCCTCTTTTACTAATTTGCAAATTTTTTACTGTTTTTAACATGTTGATTTCATGGCAGGTCTTTGCGTTCAAGGTGCATTAATTTGTTTTTGATTTGGGAAAAACAAGCAATTGGCAGAACTATTTCCTTTAATAAAAATAATTATTTCGTTTAGTTATTATGAAGGATTTTCAAACAATAAAAAAATCATATTCAGTCATAAAAAGTGTTCTTAAAAACATCCATACATTTTTTACATGGGTAAGAAGGTATTATTTTATGTTAAAACTTAAACTTTAAAAATACTATTAATAGTACTTTAAAATTACAAATAAATACATGGTAGGGTTGTATAAATGACAAATTCATTTTGTCTAAAGATGTTGGTTAATAAAAAGTTCACAATCATGTACAACATATATTATACATGATTGTATAATATCATCGGTAACAGCATAACCTAAATCTATACCTACTGCTCACCACTACCTATCATGTGACCATTTGTTTCTACGCATACCAATTTTTTTGGTCCTTCAAAATGGTCAATAACGTAGATGGTTCAATGTTAAATTCCTTTGCAACACATTTTTTCGTTCCCGGGTCTCTTTTCTAGTATGGCTAATTTTTCCTTCATTGTAAACTGACGTCGTTTTTCACTTTTGTCCATTGTATTGGGAAGTTTTTAGTTTTCTGCATCACATCTTATACTCTAGTAATCTAATGAACATATTTTAACATTTTCTAATCGTACTTTCGTTCCATCGCAGGGATAGGCAGATAGGACAGAATGCCACACTTTTTTTGTTTTACTATCATATACATATTTTCCATATATGTATGTAATACACCTGAGTAATTTCATTAGTTTATTTTTCTTAATTATTCTTCTTTTGGGGGTCACACGTCTTCATTTCCATTCATTAGTGTTAGTAGAAAAACACCATCGCGTATTGCGAGTCTTATATCAGATGACCTGCGCTTCGAGTACCATTAACTTTATTTCTCATGGTCACTCCTTTCAGAGAATAGAGGCAGAATGTAGAGGCAAATCAGTGTTTGACCTTTCTGATCAGAATTATACCCATGGAAGTAATCTAATACAGGCAACCACTAAATCTATCTAATAAGTGAGATAGAAATCTACTATGCACACCACTTTAACTTTTATTTGGTTTCGCATTTGAAACTTTTTAATGTATTTTATTTACTAGGAAAACCTAAAAAAAGAAAAAAGTTTTTAGACTTTTCGCTTAGCTCATTTAGATCTGGGGTAATCACCAAAATTATAAAAAAAACCTATTTTTAATACAACAAAAAAAACTAAAATGCATTATGGAAAAATGAGAAAAAAAACTGTCCACTAATTTCTGTTTTTTCTCATTTTACATATTATGTATTAGCCATGGGCGATATGGCTCAGATAACTGAGCCGGTTCAAATTGAACCACGGATCAATTGAGCGGTTGAATCATCAGTTCGATTGAACCGTTAGATCTGTGTGAACCGGCGAATGTGTTGTTCCTCAGACGTATGCGCAATATTTTCTTACGAGTCATTACCATTGCTCTCTATCGGATATCAGTATTCGAAAAACAATAATTAAAACATCTTAACATATTTTAAATGATATCAACTATTTTTAACATCGTTTTCATTAATTAAAGGTTCGCTTTATTACATCCAGTGTGATGAAATCGAAATTCTTCAATAAAATAGACGAGCTATGTTTAAATAAATAAAAAATTAAGATACATGAAACAACTATTTTTTCATATTAAATGTTAATTTATACATTCTGACTCCGTAGTATAACATTATACATATATACTTCCTATCTCTAGTAAATGGCCGATGAAATTCATCGGGTTTTTTAATTTCAAATCGCCAATTAAAAACATACATTAATATAATCGATATAAATATTATTTAATAAGAAATTATTATGTTTTTGATATAAAACTTGATTTTAAATAGCAGCTGAAGCCTCAAAGCATGTAAGTAAAAAAAGTTAAACCTCGTTGCGAAATTCAAGGAACCAAAAAATAAAGTTTCATAATAACGAATTCTAATATATGAATATTCCGCGCGCGCCGTAAAAATAAATGTATCGCGACTTTAAAAAAGTTCGTAAGTTTCGCAAACTAGACACCCATTGTCAGATTAATATGGGATATAACATAATAAGGTATTCTGCAAACAAAAAAGCATTTTCTATATAAAGAAAACTCTGAATAATCTATTTAGTTTTGTTTAAGCAAATTGATAATAATTAAGAAATTAAATTAATTAATTTTACAAAACAATATAAGATAACCTAAAATTTGGCGATATTTTTGGAAATTCTAAAATGTCATGCAAATATAAAACAACATTAAATTTTGACTGTGGTTAATTGTAGAGCCGCTACAAGCATTATGAGTTTCGCGTCGGTCAATCGATCTTCATATTTCTTTATCGTAAAGACGAATTTGAAATCATAGTTCTTTGTCAAAGGTTAAAATTTTGCGGGAATTATCACGACCTAAAGCCATTTTAGGGTTCCACAAAATATTAAAAAATGTACTTTAAAGAATAAATTACAGAACCCTAGTACATATAAATGTCGGTAAACAAACACACGAAAACAATTGTCTAATAGACACATTTAACGAAAATGTCGTTCGCAATATTATCGTTTATATCTATATTATATACGATGATAATGAAGATAAAAAATCAAGATTAACAAACACGAAAACAATTGTCAAATAAACACATTAACGAAAATGTCGTACGCAATATTACCGTTCATTGGAATCGATGTAAATGTTCAGTTATAATGTAAAAAGTGACAGTGACAAGTTGACGATAATGAAGATAAAAAACGAAGATCAAAGATAATAATGCGCAGAATTGTAGGCTAGGCATCTCGAGCTTTGCGGGCGATACCATACACAAAGCTGATGCGCGCGCGCCCTAGTGTGATATGCCGATCACGATATCGGGGAGGATTTTATTTTCTCCAGCTGGTCTAGATAAGACCTGTTTTTAGAGGCGTGAATACGTGTACGCTTCAGAGCGTGGGAAGGGTGCCATTCTAACCTATTTTGTCAATGGATAATAAATCCAACCTTGCACAAGTGAAGATTATGCCAAATGACTTTATAAGGGCCTATTATGATCCCAGTAAGTTTTACAAGGGCGCAGCGGGCCGCCCGCGCCGACCGGCCCCGCTGCACGAAAGCAATAAAACAATTGACAAACATGATCGTAAACGGCCAAAATATTTTCATTATATATATTCATTTTTATATGAAAACTTGATTGTAGGGAATTAATTTTGAAAAAATTTCGATAAACATTAAGGTTTTACTGTATAATAAATTATTTAAAATAATTTGGATTCACGTTGTGTTTTAAAAATGTCAAAAATTGATCAATGCACTGCAAATTTAATGGTTTAACTCTTATTAATTTTTAACATTTTGCTAATTTGGTTCAATGCAGATTTGTTTTCATAATCTTGACTTCAAGATTATAAGTAAATATATTTCATATATCCAAGAATTTTCTATATTAAGACAATTTTGTGGCACGCAAAAATAAATTTAATGGTAACGGTCTTTCTCATAATGCTTAATTATGGCAATTAACATTCAGTTTATTAGTTTTCCATTAGTGTAAAGGTTCTATAGGTAACAGTTTAAAAAAAAGTCAAATATATTGTACTTATACTTCTATATAATAACTTCTAATATAAATTAATAATAAAAACACATTTTCTAAAAAACGCGGAAATATGAATTATTTTTGAAAGGTAAGCCTTAAAAGTTTAGTTGGACAAAAGAAAAAAGGTTAATTTTTAAAATTTGATTCACTAGAACTTAAAAACAGCAATGGAGATAACACATTATAGCTATCAATTAGGATGACCACGCTGACCACGCGGGCATTGGGTCACTTCTGTGATCATTTTCATCTCCATGGATAAGGTTTAGTTATGAGAATTGTATGCTGGGCAAGTAAGTTTCTCTTAGCAGATACGATATTTAAAAAAAATATGCATGCACAAATTAATATTAAATGTTAAAAATTATGTTCAAAATGTCAGATACATTAATAATAACAAAGATATTTATTCTGAATAGAGCACAGAAAATACTCTAAACATATTTATTATTCTTATAATGTACAAATATATAATATAAACAGACAAAGTCTATCAATTTATATAATGCCAATTTTATTAGCGACGTCCAGCGCATCGTAGTCTCTTGCTAGCCTCACATATGCCTTCTTTTTGCCATCGGGTCTGCAAGGAAAACAAAAATTTATTAATAGGTAATAATACTAAACCTCTGTCTCTGTGGTCATCCACAGTTGACTAAATCAAATTTTCAGAAAATATATAATTCTTTTCAGTATGTCTCAAAGAGATTCTCAAGAATAATCATCATCAAATGGTATCGAATTAATTGTTTTTGAAGATATTATAGAAAAATCACTTTTATTCTCATCACGAAGTACCTAACTAACGTATAACCAATTAAAGTAATCAGTATTGTGTTTAATTATTATATCTCGTCCAAATGATATTAATACTTTTAATATTTTACTATAAAAAAAAAATTAATAAGTTAAATGTTGGTGATTTTATAAATATATTCTATAATTCGAGATATAACCAAAAATATGAAATTTAAACATATTATACCACTTAGTAACTGCCAAATCAATTAATGATATCAAAAATATTCTTACTACAGGTGGATATTATATTCTAAGCCGATGTTGTTTTTGAATAATTAGGAAATAAAAATTTATTTTTTAATTTAGTTTTTATTTATCAATTATTTGATTTATTACAATAATGTATGGAATATGCCATTGGCCAAGTGGCTGTTTCTGGCAGCGGCTCAAATGTGTGCTCTTCTAACCATATTTTTCATAACATTTTTGCACACTTAGCGTGTTATTTCTGCAATGTCATTTTGAATATTGATCTGTAGTATCACAATTGTTGATTTATGTGGCTGGGAAAAATTTCTGCAAAATTTCAATTGAAGCACAAGCTGTGTATGAACGAAGGGCACTGTTCTGTTGAAACCACATGTGTTGCAAGCCCAATAGACTCAATTCGGCTACCAAGAAGTTTTCCAACATGTGACAATAGCAATCACCATTAATGGTTACAACATTGCCTCTATTCCACCGGCCCACATATCGCACCATATAGTAACTTTGCGCGGATGTATCAATTGAGTCAAAAAGTCAGGGTCATCAATATTGAGCTGCAATTTCATCGACGTATATGGTTATTTTCCTGTATGGCTTTGTGTCAATTGAATTTTATATGGGCGGCAATGCAAATCTTTCTAATTCCTAATTCTAAATTCCTTGAGACATTCCCAATTCTTGTGCACGGCGTCAGCACTTTCACAAACATTCCCTCTCACTACATCAATATTTTCTGGCGTACGTACGCTACATTGTCGTTCCGTCTTCAGTTTATATTCCAGTGTGTAGTTTCAAAACGATTCACTACAATTATATTATTGATTAATTTTGTAGACTTTCATCATAATGGATGGATATAAATGAAAATATGCTATAACATAGATATAAACTAGTTTAATACGTCACCTGTCGATGAGAGTTATAAAATTGTTTAATTAATTTATATCCATCCATTATTCACTACATGTTGAATGGTTAGCTTGCCTGGCACGTGCACCACACAAATTACGTAACTTTCTTTGTGTATTCACAATTGAATGATTATTTAGATAAAATGTTTTAATGACTTCAACACGTTGTTGAGGTATCCTCGATCCTCCATAATAACTTGTAACCAACTATTCTCTACGACTACCAAATGCGAACTGACAAATATCTGGCAAACCAAAATAGCAGCCAAACATAATATTCACCTGTATAAATGTTGAGCTATAATTAGTGCTTTCAAAAGTAAAAGGTTTTACCTGATGAGAGTATTAACTTTAGCGACATTGATGTCATAAAGTTTCTTGACAGCCTGGCGGATGTGATGCTTGTTGGATCGTGTGTGCACGATGAACACCAGGGTGTTGTTGTCTTCTATTTTCTTCATAGCGGCTTCGGTAGTCAGGGGGTACTTGATGATATTGTATGCATCCATGCTGAAATCAAATACCAATAAAGTAATGGATATGTAGATAGATACATCATTATTATCAATGGATAACAGATCAACCATGTACATTAAGAACAAACAGCTTAAATAGTTAAAAAGCGCAGCGAAATATTAATTTTCATAAAAATGAAACAAAGGGTTCAAACTAAAGTAAAATCCCATTTATTCGAAATTCGCCACAAGTCGAAGTTTTGGAGCAGAATGTGGTCCCTCTGGAGTTTTCATACTAAATTGTACTTATAAATCAAATTTCGTTATTTGAAGCTGTTTTTGGACCCCATCAGATGAGTTTGTCGCTGTATTTTTCGCCAATTAGATTTTTTTGTTAAATGTCTAATCTGCAAAATACACATACGCACTTGTTAAATGTCAAAGTTCATCCAAATAGGTAGTACCTGCCTTGTACCGATTCACAATGCATAAAGTTAATTCACATTGTTTGTTTTCTCTCATTTTGAGTATACTAAAAAAAGATGAGAAACATATCTAGTGCGTCCTCGATTTTTAAATCTTCATCTTTCTTACCGCGCCACATTAATGCGCATGCTTTTTTTTCTTGCTCGTTTTCTTTACATTAGAAAAAGATAGCAAATATTATCATTGCACCCTTATAGGTAACGTAATTCTCCCAGTTTCTGCGAATGTCAGTGCCTGTTAACCTTCTGTTCCATATATATAATTATTTTTACGTAGCGTTTGTATATTTTGTTGTACATATGCTAGTACGCAGTTTTCCATGTTTTATAAATCATTTAATTTGTACTCATTTTAATACAGACATATCTCTTTCTATTTAAGTTTAGTGTCAAGGATGAAGAAGAATGTGTGATTAGCATTTCTTATATTTTGTTAATTATTTTATATGTAAAGATAATTATTTGTATTTCTCAATATTTTAAAATTCGCGAATGCGTGGTTTGCGTTCCTCAAACTTTACCGTATTTCATTAAATTTTAATTAAAACATTCTTAAGATTTTGACTGATAATTTTATAATCTCGAAAATAGCTCAAATGCGAAACTCATACAATACACCAACTGTTGCTAAAAAATCAAATTAATACAAGAGATTGTCAAAAAATATTATTCAAAATAAAATGAACAGAAGAATACACGACCCCATTAATGACGTTGTCAACAATATTAAATATGATGACAGATAGAACTTTAGCGTTGAAAGGTTAGAAATGTCATGGAAGGAAAAGGAGTAAGGAAGCGGAGATTGAAGAAAAATAACAAGATGTCCACAGGCGAGTGCGAAATGCTGCCGCGACCACCACAAAATAAAAGTTTTAAAAGCGCTGGAAACTTTTGTTGCTAACTTCAATACATTGGAGAAATGGCACTATTGACAAGTTCGACAATTATCTCATTATTAAAAATGGTGCGAGAAGATAGTCCATTATAATCGGGTTTTTAAAAATTATGTTGCGATTTATTTACACTGTATTTTGACAACTTGTTCGTTATTCTAAAATGTGTGTATATATAATTACTTCAGAGTTGTGATGAAAAAAGTTAGTACCTATTAAAAAAAAATATATATTTTCATTATCAAACTTTTTCTTGATTTCCGGTCCCCTCAACTCCGGATCAAGGGGATTTTACTGCATTAATAACAATATATTGAGATCAGTGTTTTCTTCCTACGCTGTGAATTTTTGGTCTGCCCTTGTACTTTGCACTATTTCACTAACAAATTATTTTAAAAATTGCACAGCATTCACTACATTTATTATTTCTTAAAACTTGTGAAAAATTTCACATTAAAAATAGATTTGTATATATCCAAATAATCCTCAAATAAATATATTATGTTTGGCAGAAATTAATTTGGTAGAGAAAAGATAAAGATTTGTTTTCGACCTAAACAAATTAGCTTTCAATTAATTATACATTAAAATGTATAACTATTTATCAATCATACTGCACCATATTTTAATCCCACTGTGATCCGCTTATGATAGATAACTCATTAAAAGTTCATCAATAAATTAGTTCTTGGTGAATTTCCAATTACATATTTTCATTTATATCTTGTGAATTATAATATTCCTTAAGTTTTCAATGTGTTTTTTGTTATCCTCTACGTTTCTATAACAGTTTATTTTTTGCAGTTTATGTTTAGTTAATTTGTAGACATGGCACGCAAGTGGTAATTTATTAAAAATATCACCCAAAAAATAAAATGTACTTCATTATCTCTAACGACATCTGAGTATTATATAGAGTTGAAATTTTATTAATTTCTAATTATCAGACTTTAATATAATTGTAGATCATATGCAGAAGCTACCGAGAAGAAAAAGACCCAGCAAAGAATCGGAATCTATGGAGAGAGCTACAGTGACAATGGAATATAAATTTTAACTTTTTTCAAATTTTTTATCAACGCTCTACTTTTAACAGAATAATATATATGACCAATACTCAGATATTGTTAATCTTTTCACTATAAATCAAAGAGATTCCTAATATAAAGTTCATGTCACAAAACTAAAAATAATGAATAAACATAGATAACTGCAGAAATATTGAAATGTTAAATGTATTACATTAACATGGGGCAGGAGTGATTGATGTGCACTTAAAACTAGTATGCGTTTTTAATGTGTGTCCATACCGTGTCCTCTTGGCGACAGAGTTCCTCTGGTACTTCGGGTTGCGGGGAGGTCTGAAGGTCTTCGGACGACGGAAGTGCACAGATGTGCGGATCTTCCTCAGTCTTGTACCGTGTTCTCCCTTGGTCACCTGAAACAACAAACACCATTAGTACTTGGTCTAAAAGTCAATGGTTAGGTTACTATCTGAAGTCAATCAGAGGAAATAATATTGCTCTTTTCATTATAAATCAAAGAGATTCTCATTTTGTTATCATCATGATAAAATAAATATTAAGTAACTGCAATTAAACAAACATTGAATACTTCCCAAACGAGAAACTAATTAAATTAGGTACCTACAACTGTGACAATAATTTTTTTTAAATCTACAACTTCAACAATTTCTAATGAAGAAAAATTATTATAAGGAATGCTATCGTATCTCGTAATAAAATAATAAAATATTTGTATTTCTCAGATCGAGTTTATGAAATTTTTTAATTTCACAACCATTCTGAATATGATTGTTTATGAAATAAATTTAAGTATTCGCTATGAATTTTGCATGATGCAAAAATCACTTTGCTAAGTTTTTATCAGATATTCTGCCACATCTCCTATGCAGGACACCACGACATCTATGATAAATGGATAGACCCTAAAATAGGGTCAGAGACATTTGTTAGGGAGTCAGATACACGTGGCAGAATACCCTAAAACCACAACATGTAAGAAAACTGGAGAACTTATTAAATGTTTTTTTATTTATTTTTAAATCCCAACATGTTAAAACAAAATTAGGTTTGTGATATAAATTTATTATCTTAACATACATTACACACATATAAAACACAGCAAACATTCATCTGCAGTCTTTATATCTGACAATAGTTGAATTTATTTAAAAAATGTAAGTATCGCCCAGCGATTTGTAGCATTCCGACCGGGATTTACTCTAAAAGAGTTCTGATCCGGCATTCCAATGAAAACTAATTACAATATTCTGTCATTCCTATCCATTGCAATTTATGAAACATATTTAAAACTCAGAGATCATTCATTTTCATTCCTCTAAACTGGGATATGTATTAGACACCACATTCTTTGTTAGCCATTCATATATACATGTATAATATCCTCATTTGGAAGTAGCTGGTTTCCTCATAATTAACGATAGATTCGTAAACAACAGCAGGGACATTTTGTTCTCTGAAAATTACACCAATGCAGTCAAAATATAAAAAGATTATCAGTTATAAAACAATAAATTTTGACAAGTTATGCTTAATAGTAAATAGACTTGAAATTATCACTTAATACTTTTTCAGATTCAGAGATTTTCTAACTTATAATCATTGGCTTAATAAAAAAAATCTTTTAAATATTAGTTTCCCTGCAATGTGTTTGAAATTCTTGCAGAAGACTCTCAGAGACCACACAGATTCCATATCTTAAATTGATCCAATATTTGGAAGCTTGGGGACACTTTGCTGCAAAATGTTATACTGATTTAGCAGTCACGTGTGCATAAGACCTTAACTAAATATATGACTCAAGTGATGAAATACTAACAAAAAGGTCATGAAGCTAAAACTATCAAACCGATCAAAATATTATGTTAGTAATTTTATCAAAAAAGAAAATCATACCTTGATTTGGGCTTTTTTAGCTTTGACAACCGCAAGCTTAACACCACTCTTGGTGATTTTCACTCCCTTGGCAGCAGCGATCTTGGCCTTTGCTTTAGCCGCAATCTTGGCCTTCGCGCCATCGATCTTGGATGCCTTCACTGGAGACTTAGCGGCTGCTGGCTTTTTGACTGCAGCGGGCTTGGCCTTGTCAGCGGCTGGCTTGGCTTTGTCCGCAGTCTTAGGTTTGGCAGCTGCAGCCTTAGGCTTATCTGCCTTGGGCTTCTCGGCTGCCTTGGGTTTTTCAGCAGTCTTCGCCTTATCAGCAGCCTTTGGCTTATCTCCAGACTTGGGCTTGTCTGCAGACTTGGGCTTCTCGGCTGCCTTTGGCTTGTCAGCGGCTTTGGGCTTCTCAGCAGCTTTGGGCTTCTCAGCAGCTGCTTTCGGCTTTTCAGCGGGCTTCTTCTCGGCAGGCTTAGCTGCAGCCGGTTTAGGGGCAGCAGCAGCAGCTTTGGCTGGCGCCGGTTTGGCGGATTCCGCCTTCGGAGCATCGGCTTTAGCCTCTGGCTTGGGCTTTTTGGCCTCGCTGGCCTTAGAGCCAGATGCTGAAAAGTAATTATAAGATTAGTCGACCTATATCTTACTTGTCAATGATTTTAAGGTTATAAAACAAAGAAACAAAATGGATGGTTATTTTCGTCGAAACATTTAATAAAACTACTTGTTATCAGTAGAACATATTCAGAATGTAATCATACACAAACACTGATCTAAGTAATTTAAGGATGACAATTCAACATGTGCGATCACCGCGTGGCGACTCGGGTTTATATTCAACTCGTTCACGCAAAACGTCACACAATGTTAAGTATATTGAACTACATCGGAATCGCAAAGATTTACTTGTTATAAATAATACACAAACATGACACGCACTTCACGAAACAATTACATATAATATTATACCTGGCTTATCCGCGGGCTTCTTCGGTGGCATTTTTAATTGAAAAGATGGTTGCCGATCATAGAACGACACGGCAGAGAAAAGGAAGGCGCTTGTGGCGGTATCTGGCGGTAAAAGTTTTTAGTTAACTCTTGCGAACTTCGTGTTTGTGATCACATCCGTTTCCAATGACAACGAATGTTTGAAATTTATTTCATGTTTTACGAAAACAAAGTTCTAAAACTTACTTTACAGATGTTTTAATATATTTCGGTATATTTTTTACATGAAAAAAATTTTGTAAATTAATACAGTCTTAGAAAACTAATACAAAATCTTTACCTACCATACCTAAAACTCACGCTTACAAGGTTAAATAATAATAAATTTTACCCAGTCTGAACTAAGATAACTCATTGACATATTTCTCTCAACACGAACTGATAAGAAATGCGTAGTTTTTAAAGTAAATATATCTGTTTAGTTATCATTTACTCTGGTATTCGTGTTACTTTATAATGCTTGCTTCACGGTCTGCTGTGTATAAAATGGGAAGAAAAGACTACTGTGAGAGAAAAATTCATTCATTACCTCGTCCTTTTATTTCTGATGCAACTCCTAACAAACAAATTAATTTCTCAAGAATAGCAAGAGAATGTTCAAAGTGTAGCATTTTAGCAGGATTGAATCTATCCAAAGCAATTTTTGTAGGTGATGTAGCTGTTGGCAAAACATCTTTAGTAAACAGGTAAAACTTTGATATGATCATATTTAGAACATTTATAGAAAGTCATTTTTAATCACCTAAACAGTTCTTTCAAAATCACAACCATTCACTAAAACTCCCAAACAAATTAACTCTTAACTTATCTCTACTTTTTAGTCACTATCCACATTTATTCATTCTCTCTTAAACCATACAAATTTACTTTTTATTTTATGCACTCATCAAAATTTTATATAATGGTAACAATCAAAAGCATTTGAATGGCTTTTAAAGTTTGCTTGTATTAATCAACACAAGATGAGAAATTAAACCAAATTGCTAACTTTAATTAGAAGAATTGTCTACACTTCTGTATTAATAGAAAAAATGAATTATTGTAGATTTTGCCATCGAATATTTGAAACCAATTATAAAGCAACTATTGGTGTGGATTTTGAAGTAGAGAGATTCGACATCCTCGATGTGCCCTTCAATTTACAAATGTATGTTGGTTCAATTAATTTAATTCCTCTTATAAATATATATATATATGTACATTTGAGATCAATGAGACCTATAATTGGCATTTGATCAAAGATACATTTGTATTTATATAGAATTTATCATCAGTGAGGGGTGAAGAAAAAAATTAGGAAATAAAATAAATAGAGAAAAATGTATATTTTAAATCTAGTGATATTATTAAAAAATTTGGAAATGAAATAAATAGAGAAAACTCTATATTTTAAATCTGGTAACATTATTTTCAGTACTGAATTATTGATTTTTGATGTAATAAAATCATTATTGTTAATGGTCCAATTGTACACATAGAATCAATTAAGTCAATTCTATCTGTGAAAAGTCCAGCATCTGAGAATTTTCAAGAAAAAAATGTGATAGATCAAAAACTTTGCTAGCAAATATTCCCGATGATTTAGACAATTTTTCTAACAGTCATGCTAGTTAAATAAGGAAATTTGCTGGCTCATATATTGCAAAAATAAACTTTGCAATTTATTATATATTTTCAGTTGGGATACTGCTGGACAAGAAAGGTTCAAATGTATAGCACAATCATATTACAGAGGAGCAAATGGTAATTTTATTGATTACAAACCATAAAAAAATTACTATCAAGAAAAGGAAATGTGTAATGAATTACAGAAAGCAAAATCAGTGTAAAAAAATCTAAATTATTTAATATGAAAGTAAGTTAGTTGGTAAAAATAATAATATTTACACTATTTTGTTAAAAATTTCAGCAATAGTGTTAGTATTTGCACTGAGCGATCCAGCATCGTTAAAACACACAAAAGCTTGGCTTCTTGAAGCAATGAAGGCAAACAACTCATCACCTTTGTTGTTTCTTGTTGGTACTAAAAGGGATAAAATTGTAAGTAGTAATACTTATGTCAAACTCTTATTTTATTTAATTCTCAATCGCCGGGTTACATTAATTAGATTTTCATATTTCAACAGATAATTCATAGAAAGCCAATCGGCTGAATGTCAGTTCAACGCATCAATAATTCATTAGCTCACTTTTAAAATCTTGCAAATCCATGAACAATATCAATTGAATTCAAAAATATGTTTTAATTTTTTTAGTTGAAAGAATATTATATGTATACATATGTATTTGTATTTCAGTGTGAATTTTTTATATATATGTAATTACAAAATTGCAAAAACTTTCTGTTACGATGTAATAATATTGATATGTACATATCATAAATAAATTTGCTAAAAGAAATTCGCTTCTTCATTT
Organism: Eubasilissa splendida; assembly: GCA_031772225.1. Taxonomy (NCBI): domain Eukaryota; kingdom Metazoa; phylum Arthropoda; class Insecta; order Trichoptera; family Phryganeidae; genus Eubasilissa; species Eubasilissa splendida. Next base: position 34,899,314 of record CM062850.1, read on the forward strand.
GGATTATATTCTCAAATCTCATATTTGTACACATCATGGATCCACATTATCTTAGAGACTCAGATTCAGTCATACACAGGAATATTTTGCATAGTCCGGCTATTTGAAACCAGACTAATCAAGGAACTGACTACATACAAATAACGATAATTGATTCTATACAATTTTTAATTCCTGTTTTTCAATAAATGTAATAAGGGAAAATGTATACAAATGTATGTTTGAATGTACATATTTATTAAAAATAACTAAACATAAACAAAATCAGAGGTTTATACTTTAAAATCATTTTAAATTCAGCTGTTTATATTTAAAAATTCATTTTTTACAATTCAATGCCTATTTTAACACAGACTTCAGTCTAGCAAAGTAGCCAGGACAACGCTGTATATATCAGAGGTGAAGTCTACTCCATCCCACACAATAAACTATGAGTATTATGTCTTATGTTTATTATGTATTATTCACCTCTGTTAGAACAAAAATATGTATGTCATCTAATAAATAAATAAATAAATAAATAATAACTTTCATAATATGATCTAATACTTTTTCAACCATTCCAATAATTTTTAAAAGTTGTTCAGCCGTAACACAGTAATCGTTGTCTAAGTTGTCCTCCCATTCTTGATAAGCTCGTTGCTCGTCTATGTTAACAAGTGTTTCATTATCGAGCTCGTTCGTGTTAGATTGAATGCAATCAATTATGTTATCAGAATCCAGATCTTCGAAATCAAGTTGTTGTTCAAGCTCCGCTATGTTATTGGCGACTTCAGCTAAATGTATTTTAAAACCAATTAAATCATTAGCACAATGTGGTATGATACAATTCCATTACATACAGCTCTCATATTGCACTTCATGCCATGCTTCGCCTAAATTTTCGATAACATTTCTGAAGTTGGAACTCTTCCAAAATGCTGTTAAAGTAGGCGCATTTTCTCCTGTTGTTGCTTTAATGGCTTGTGAAAAAATGCATAGCAAATAACTCTTAAATGTTGCAATGACACCTTAATACATTGGTTGAATTAGTAATGTCGTATTTGGTGGAAGAAATGTTACATGAACATTTTCATTTAAATCACAAAGACCATTCGTATGACCTGGGGCATTATCTAAGATCAATAAAATCTTAAAGTCCAACCCATTTTCTCGGCAATACCCTTCTATTGTAGGGCAAAAATAGTTTGTGAACCAATCTTCAAATAAAGTTTTTGTGATCCATGCTCGGGTTTTAGTTTGAAAACCCATGCTGCATTTCCACCTAATAATAGTGTGAGACGATCTTTTGAGATTTTATATCCAGGGCATGACTTCTCATCGGCTGCTATAAAAGTGCGTGACGGCAACTTTTTCCAAAATAATCCCGTTTCGTCAACGTTGAATATTTGTTCATCTTTGTAACTACCTTTATCCCATATATATAATTCCGAATAATTTTTTTGGATATCTTAAAGCAGCCTCTTTATCTGCACTGGCAGATTCACCAACAATACGCACATTGTGCATACCAGTTTGTTGCTTATAACGAAAAAACCATCCACAACTTGCCATAAAAATGTCACTAGTTCTCTCATCTTCGCTTTCTACTTCATCAATAGTCTTCAAGTCGTTGTAAAGACGAGTGCTTTGGCTTGAATTTCCATTCGACAAAGTGGAATTTGTTTTTGATTAAGGTCCTCGATCTATATGGATAATAGCCACTCCATGTTTTCCATTCGAGTGCTTCTAATTTTGGTCACTACTTTTGATAAATAAGATGCCTTAGCCTTACCTTGTGATTTGTATTTACCTTTATTTTTTACAAGTTTTCGAACTGACAACTTGTCCATTTCTTTTTCTTTTCCTATTTTAGCAAAGGACGCACTGTCTTCATGGTGCTTAATTACATTGAGCTTTTGTTCCAATGTGAGCCATTTGCGTTTCTTGGTGACAGAATCACATTCACATTTTCTTTTTTGCTCATTTTTTTTTCAAATGGGTAATTAAAATTTAATTATTTAAAAATTAACTTTACTCTAGAGTTGCGAATCGAAAACTAATAGACAAAGAAAAAAAAACCACAAAACTAGAACAGCGCATGCGCGTAATGTGTATATCAGCTGCAACCACAATGACATAAAAAAGGAGAAAAACTGAAAATTTGTGTACATAATTATTTTATGTATTAATTTTTTTGGAATTTTTTTGATAGGATTTTTTGTTATTTTCTATTCCAAAAATTTTTTTTGGAAAATTTCTAATCTGGACTATAGTGAAACCAGACTAATCGAAGCCGGACTATGTGAGGTATTCTTGTACATCTGTCAATTTTTACTCTTTCAAGAATCTAATGCATACATTAATAGAATCACTGAGGTTGTGAGATTAGTGTACTGATTTTTCTTCTTGACTTTATTCCTTTCATCTGGTGCCAGCTGCTTTTATCATTCTATTCGAAGCTGCATTCTTGATCCGTTCAAATCTTTAAGATCGCGACTAGCTGAAGACATCCATATTAATTGTGTCTGGTCTTCTCTTATCAGTCTCAATCTCAGATCTTCATACCATCTGAGTTGGCCTTTTAATTTTTTTAGGGATAGGGGCTTCTTCTTATCCCCTATCCGTTCAACGGATGTTGATTTTCATCACTTTGTTTACTGTGGCTCGGAAAAGCTCTACAGTAAACTGGCCAAACCATTGGTTCAGATTCTTCAGCTATGATGTTCTCCTTCTTCCAGGCCCCCAACTTCCAGCAATTTTTCCCTGTATTGTGAGGTGCAAGATCTTGTACTTCTCCGGATGTGTCATCACATGTCCGAGATATTGAAGTTTTAGGAATTTTATTGTTTACATACTTATTTTTCTTTATTAATTTGAACCATAACATCTTCATTCATAACTCTATCCATACAGCTTATTTTGAGTATTCTTCTATAGATCCACATCTCAAGAGCTTCAAGTCACCTTATCATTTCTTTGGTAAGTGTCCATGCTTCTATTCCGTAAAATAATATGGAGAATACATAGCATCTGACCATTCTCATTCATTTTCTAAGATTGAGATCACAACTGCAGAACATCTTTTTCACACATATAATGATTACACGATCTTGCTCGATACGGTATTTGATTTCAACAGAAGGATCCCATCTTTAATTTATTTTGCAACTCAGGTATGTCAATACTTTATATCTTCTCCAATTTCATTCCAGCAATATTATTTGTAGTTATGGTCAGTTTCCATATGTTTGCTAATGAGCATATATTTTGTTATACATAGTTATATTAAGTTCTAACCCAAAAATCACATGTATGTTCACTACTTGGTCCAGCAGAAGTTGTAAATCCTGAATGTTACTTGCTAGAAGTACTATATATCATATGTATCATATGTATATCACAGGTTGTTCAGAATCTTCCGATTTATAACAAGTCCTTGAGTAGGTTCTTGAAAAGCTTTATTGAATATAAGTTGAACAGAATGGGTGAGAGAGAGAGAGAGAGAATACATCCCTGTCGCATGCCACTTTTTATTTCTATTTTGTCTGTTAGGCATTGTTCTACCCTTACTGTTGCTTTCTGGTTCCAATAAAAATTACCTATTATTCTTATACATATATTTATCTTCAATCCCAGAGGCTTCCAGGATTTTAAAAGAAGACAATCACTGATATCTATAAATATTATGAATTTTGTCCAATCTTGTAACCCAGCATAATATTATTACAGGCTTCCAGTTCCTATGTTGCCATTGAAGCAGATGCTATTCGCATGGCAAACGAATTGAATGCTGAGTACTGGGCAGTGTCATCTAAGACCGGAGATTGTGTTAATAATTTTTTCAATCGAATCGCTGCTTTGAGCTTCGACAAGGCTGTGCAAAAGGACTATGAATTGGGAAATACAGATATTCATATTGGAAATCCTCTGAGTAAGTAATACAAATAAAAGTGATAGATAAGACACATCCTGATCAGAGTTAGAATTATCACTATGTGTTCACAAAGTATGTACAAATCTTTCAAATATGCTTGTCCTTCTACTGATCAAGTGGCGGATGCTCGAGTCTCGTCCCAAGAGATTACCAGTTAGCTCTATTTTCAAAGTCTAAAATTAATAAGAAAATTGATATGACATATATTCAGTGTATGCATCTCTATTATATCATATTAAAAAAAAAATTATCTATTTGAAAACACACATTAGTTTAAATACTTCAATTTCTGTGCTATTGTAATTTACTTTACCAGTTAACAAACATTCATATGGTCAATGCTATTTTTCCATGTAACACGTTGGAACGGCGTTCTGGCACCTTTTTTTTACAGTATTCGTAATGTTTCAAAAGCAATTAGATGAAACACTATTTGCGCATACATAATTACAATCCATATTTATATAATTCACACAGATTAAAGCACTGCATATAGTACATAATTTATAATACTTTTTAATATTAAATCTTATTTTTTGCAGCATTGAGACAACATCTTAAGAAGGGGGATGGAAAACCAATTAAATGTGTTAATTGCTTTTACTGAAGAAATTAACCCAATTAAATAACATATATATTTAGGCTATGTTTAACTACAAAATCATTTTCTCAAGGAGTTTTATCACATATACATCAAGGCTGTATTTTAATTTTCAAAAAATCTAGTTACTAATTATCTAGTGAAACTTATGTTGGATTTGTATTGAGTACATATGCCAAATTATTATCTTATAAAATAAACACTAAAAAAATTTCATATGGTAGTAGAAAAATACAATATGGATAGTCAGTCCATGATAATCCAATTTGACTCGAATGATAGATTATATTATAGAACTTATAAAAATATTAACACATTTTTCTCTACATAGTAAAGATTTTTGTGTATTGATCATATTTACAATTTATAAATGGGAATTATGCTAAGAATTGTGTACTTTAAGTTATTTTTATTGACATAAGTAAATGTTTTTTATTTATTTAGAGTTTGTTTAAAATCAATAAATTATATTAATATTCAGATTTGAGAAAAATGAAAAATGATTTTTTTTTTTTTTTCTCTATTATTTCTCATAATATATGTTTGAATATATACAGGCAGTAAGAGAAATTATAAAAAGATGTGAGGAATGTATGCTACTAGTGATGAAATTAAAAAAATTAAGGGCGCAATGCGAAATGGAAAAAAGGGTCACAAATAAAACGTATTGTTTATAAGATATAATAAAATAGGCAACGCACACTCAATTAAAGTGGGTAAGAGGTAGAGGGCTCTCTGATATCATCAACATAGGTCTATGGGCGCTCAAAAGGCACTGGAGGTAGATTAGAATGTCACACATCTTACAACATTAAGTGTCTCTTCTCTACTGAAGTCGATGGGATGCAGAGGTTTGATATTTATTTATACAGAAGGTGTAGTGTTGGTTGGTGTATGATAATAGTCATATGTGTGAGTGGCTATTAAACAAAATTAAGTAAGGATCGACTGTACATCGATAATTTTTTCTAGTGTTTTTGAAATATGTATGACAATTGATATATATATAATATAATTCCATTTCTTGCTGTAGTTCAGTTTATAATTATTAATCCATGTTAGGACTAGGAATGTATCGATACTAAAAGATTTGTAGGGTGCAAACCTTTTCGGCCACCAGTTAATGTACCGCATTGGCATAGTTATACCACTGTACACTACCTTTATATTTTAATTATTTTGAAAAAGCATTTGATGCAATCAATAAATACTAGAGATATTAATAACACTTTCGTTTTTGCCCTGTTCATGTCTCACAGACATGGCTGTTTAACCAAGCACTAAACAGCCATAATGACACTATGTTCAATACATCCAGAAAGAAATAGATGGAGAAGCACAATGTATAATATAGATTGAAATCCCACGGAATAGGAAAATCTTATTTAAAAGATATACATATGCTCACTCTTATATAACATGACATTACAATTGAAAAAGGTGTTCACTCACTAAAGCTATTCACTGCGACTCTGAAAACCAAATTTAAAAGTTTTTAATGAATTTATATATAATGAATATACTTCCCAGTTCTGCAGATGATATAGTAATTATCTCCACTCCAGATGATCTTGAATCTTGCCTAAATTGCCTAGAGCAAACAAAACAGCTGGGCTAAAAATAAATATAAAGGAAACCAGTCATAAAATATAGGTTTGTTTGCCAGTGAAACATTATGGTGGACGATATAAACGTCAAATTGGTCTGCTCGTATACATATCTAGGGCAGGTCGTCTTCTCAAACCGAGGACTTCAGGGGAAAAACAACTAAATTAAAATTAAGCTGGAGTGCATGTGGAAGTTGAAAAAGAACATGTCACTGTGTATTAACCTCCTCGGTCCTAGCGCCTCTAACTTTTTTTTGCCATTTTCTATATGGTCATTTCAAGTCTATATGGTAAGGAAGAAGTCAATTTTACATTTTTTAAAAACAATTGTTTGGCCTTAAGTCATCTATTGTCTAATTATAACAATTATTTGCAAAAAGACTTATTGAAGATGCAAACTGAATATATCTGATTTTATGTCTCATATAGGAGATGCTAGGACCGAGGAGGTTAAATAATCTTTGACTAGTGCATTCCTACAATGCTTACATATAGAAATTAAACCTAGACTATGAAGAAGCTAACTCAAAGGCTCTATATGACTCAGCGTAGTGTAGAAAGCAGTGCAGGGGTTCACCAGAAAAAAAAAGAAATAAGTACTGAAAATCAAGTGGCAAGTTTCAGGACAAAATAATTGATGGAATTTATTGTTTTGTCTTGAAATACGAAGATAACATATCAAGGATCCCTAAGAAAAAATTAACAGAGTCCCAAAATGTCATCAGATAGAATGAAATTATGGGAAAAGTAGGAACGACACAAGTAAAATTGGTGGAGGACCGGAGATAGTGGTAAAGTTCTGAAGAGACCTTCATCATTCAATCATAATGATGTACATATACAGTACAACACATTTCGTATTAACGAAAATCCCTATAAATCCAAACATAAAAAAATCATATTTTGGTCTCAATTACTAATTAGTACAGTGGAACCTCAGTTTACGAACTCAATTCATTTTGTAAAACTGTTCGAAAACCAAGTTGTTCGTAAACCGAAACAATTATTCCCATAAGAATCAATGTAAAATGTATTAATCTGTTTAAGACCCCAGAAAAACGAAAAGAATAAATGTAAAAACAAACTTTATTTTAACATATCTTGCAAAATATGTAGTAAAGTGTTATTGTTTGAAAATGGACTCCCCTTCCATGAAAACATTGGGTGCTTGAAGTTCATCACGTTTCTGTCTCACGAAAAACTTATCCAACGATATTTGCTTCTTCTTGCTTTTTATAATGTTGCGGAAATGAGACATGACATTATCATTAAACAGATTTATAACACGACTTGATAAAGTTTTTTATGGGTGATATTTTTCCACAAAACTTTGCACCTCACTCCACTTCGTGCACATTTCATGGATCAAAGACCTAGAAACATCTTCCATTCGTTCAACAGTTTCTGAAAATAATATTTCTTCTGTCACCATCTTTTGATGGTCATTGAGAAGCTGTTCCAGTTCTTCTGTAGTGAATTCTGAGACTGCCTGCCTGTTCGTAAACTGAAATTCTGTTCACAAACTGAACTTTTTTCATCAGGATTTTTGTTTGTAAACAGTCATTCGTAAACCAATGTTCCACTGTATTTAGGTCTGATATAATTCGGTCATAAGATCATGAATAAATTTTTTACTAATTATGCAATTATATTAAATTAAATAACAATAACTTTGTATAAAATCACAAAATTTATTGTACGTCGACCGGTTTCGCTTATCTCAAGCTTCATCAGGACGTATTTAAAATTTAAACACAAACAGTTTTAAATACTTCCTGATGAAGCTTGAGATAAGCAAAACCGGTCGACGTGCAATCAATTTCATGGTTTTATACAAAGTTATTGTTATTTTATTTCATATAATATGTTAAACCACAAAGTGATTGCTTTCTACGAAAGTATAATTATGCAATTAATACTGCTACCCAATATAAAGTTAATGTGTATTCTTTAATCCAAGGGTTAAAAGAAAAGTTCAAACCAGCTTTTTATAACAACAATAGCATTAGAAAATATATATTAACTAATAAAACTAAAATAGATCTGCTGGATAATAGTGGAGTATACAAGATTAATTGTAAGAACTGCCAATCATCTTAAATTGGACAAACCGTACAAAAAAATATAAACACAAATAGCCAAACACCTTAAGGGGATAAAGAACTTCAGCATCAATTCAGAGATAGCAGATCACAAAAGATCAGAGGACCATCAATTCGCCCATGACAACGTAGAAGTGCTACATATGTATATGCAAAAGGAGAGAAAATTAAACATTCTAGAAAATATAGAAATTAATATTAACAATAATTGTGTACCTATAAAACATACAAAAACCCCCTATTACATTTCCCCTCCTGTCTATATTAGCCACGCCCACAATCACTTTCACTTTTCACTGAAATCCCCCTTTCCCCAGCCGCTCTCATAATGCGTAGTCAACCCCACGTAGTCGATAAAATGTCTTCTAGTTTTAAGTTTAAGTTTATTACTGAAGATGATGTAGTATGCATCAAAAACGTTTTAATTTTAATTAAAGTGCAGTGTGAAGTAAACAACGTTGTTTTATTTAATTAATTATTTATTTCTTCTAAAAGATAGTTTTTTAAAAGTTAATTAAAAGAACCACTAGTAGTTCGACTAGTAAGACTTCTGCCGAGAGTCGTGTACAGAGTTGAGCGAAGAACAGTGGGGTAACTATAAAAATTATATTAATTGTATATGTTTTGTATACCTACAATAAGTATTATGGGGAAATAATAGTGGAATAAAATTGGTCTCTTGTGTCCTACAATTTTCACATTTTTATTATCATTATCATCATTTTGGCCCCCTATCCATTTGCCATCCTAAAAAGTACGAGGGCCCAATGACTCGACAAGGTACTTCCATCTTCCCCTGTCTTACATTGCTTCAGTACTAGTAGGCCAGTCATTTTAATGAAGAAAAAAAAACAAGTGCGTTTTTAGGCACTCACAATTACACAAATTCTTGCTATGCTTTACCGTGATTTTTATTTTGCGAAGATGGTCTTTTCCCTAACCCAACAGCTGTAGCTGTATACATAGAAAAAGTTTTCAGGTGTTTTCCTAATGCACACGTAAAATTATTTTTAAAAGCTTATAATTCCATGTCATTATGTGGTAAATTTTAAATATTATTAGTCCATATTAGCGCTAGGAAAAAAATCAATACAATATGTATTGTAGGGTGAGGATGGATTTTTGGGTCGTTATCTAATGTGAGCCCAATTGCACCCAAAGGTTGCATTGGCGTAGTTACACCATTAGTGCGAAGTAAACTGCATCTCATTGTAGTTTCGTATTTTGTACGCGGTATAACGGGGCAACTGATACATGCTACGAAAAAAGTAAAAACCTCAGATGATGCTAAAATAAAGATACATCATGCCCCGGATTCGATTAAAAAATTCTACATTCTTGATAAAAATGAAAATATCTTACGACATATTCTACTACGCACGCAATTCCTTAAGTATATCTCTTATCTATGAATATATCAGATTACGAGCAATAATTCTTCGATGTATCGATATCCTTCAGGAATACGAAATGCGAATGCCGGAGGATCGCGTGCGCACTGCGCAGTAGTGCGCACTGAATATTGCATGGGTACGATATGCGATTTGACGTTTGAAAGGTGTTTGTGCATGTAGCACTGTGCACATATGTCCACGGAAAATATACAGGACAGTCAGTAGAGTGAGAATAATTTATCAATCCGTTTCGTTCACACCATGACTTGTCCATAACATTATTATTTAACGCTTCCATAAATGATTACTTTAAGTACATGCGAATGTTTCGTACGTACATGTTTCTGTTTATGTCGCGGGGCGGCGCTGGTGTCCTCACCTCACGTAGGCAAACTTCACATTCCTGTTTTCGCGTGCGGCTCGTGGGTCGCTAGACGGCTCGCGCTCCCGGGACTAAGTGATTTTATTGTTTGTATCTTCACATTTTACAATTTATTCGTCTGATCTGTGATACGTGATGCTGTGGAGCGTTAATTTTTAAATTTTCGTAAAGCATGCAGCTGGCTTGACCGCCTATTAAACGATTTAATTAGTTTCACAACTTTACAGAAAGAACACTTGTGGAGTGATAACTTAAAAGAAAAACTGCACAGGATTTTACGAGTAGCAGAATTGTTATCTGACTGCTGTTGAAGGTAATTTAAATTATGGTCATTTATGGTTGTATTATTTTTATCCCGCACCATTCACGGATGTACAATTTGTTAAATTTCGATATGTGTTTAGCGATTTTTATATTTAGTGCGGATTAATATTTTCAAACTTGTGCTGCGGAATCGAAACACTGTATCCTATATCTAAACGTCAATTTATTCGACAACCACACGAAGAATATATTACCAGTTCAAAAAGTCGTACAAGTTTTGTGATATCTACTTATTCATTCGGTGTCATACAGCTGCTGTCAAAATAATATATGTACTGATAATGTTTTACGGGATATGTGTGATCCATTGTATTATTATACACTAGAACGTTACAATACTTATTAATAATAGAAATTGATAATTTTTATAATCTTGAAAGTACAATAAGAAAATAATTGACTTTGACGCGATAACCGCACACTTTCACGTGATATATTTGACAGCAGATCACGTTTGTTTTATGTTGCCATGCGACACTGACAGCTGTCAATATATTTTTGTTTTATGTTCATGTGTGACACGGACTGTCAGTCATGTGAAATTATATATGTATGATTACTATAGCTTATTATGTAATTAATACAGCTATAGTATGCACGTAATCCAGGTTGATTTTTTTTTAAAAGCTGAACAACCAAATCAAATACATATCTATTAACTAGTACCTGTATTGTCTCACAATATATAATAATTAGTAAAATATACAATTAATAAATAAAAATGTTCCTTCTAATAAGAAGTAAGTTATTTATCATTATTCTGCAGAGTTCAAAAATATGTATTACATTTTGAAATAAATTCAAAATGTTCATTTGTTTAATAGAGATTATCCGTTTAAAATTTTTTATTTATTATTAATTTTCGTCGAATTTATGGTGTATTCATTACTTTGATTTTTTTGTCCTTGTTATTCTGACATGAAAAATGTAGGTATTATAACATTTTTATGATGATATGTAAATCTTCTTTTTCTTAGAGTCTGATTAAAAAACCAGGTTTTTATTTATATTTGAATAAATTAAAAATATGTACGTTGGAAACATAAATTGCTGTAATCTGTAAGGGACAAAATGTGCACTTCTCGGTATCCTTGATTTATACCTAATTCTCTCTTTATTTCTTTTTTATTTTTGTGTGTTTTTTATGAAGCTGCTTAGTCTTCTGTGAATTAATTCACACATCTTCCCATACGAGCTTATCGATTATTAAGGCTTCTAACTGGACCTTAATTATTATTATATTATTTCTGATGCCATCGACACTTTGTCTTATATTTTTCTTACTATTCTTTCCTCATTCATCCATTCCATATGACCAAACCGCCTAAGCGATCCTTTTTTAATCTTATTCACAATGTTTAAGACTAGCTTTCCATTCTAGACATAGATGTTGTTTATTTTAGTTATTGTACTTTTAACTGAAAAAAAATCGCCTAATCTTATGAATGAATGAGGCGAGAATTGTGTTAGAACAGAAAAGCGTGGCGCTCTATCCTCTGCCTACCCCCGCGGGGAAACGGCGTTATGATGAGTTAGTTATAGTTAATATCTCTATATAGCATAAATTAACTTAGATATACATAAGCACGTAACCATATATTATATTCATAATTTAATTAATAATTATTAATTTATCTCCGTATAAGGTAAATTTACTTCTTGCAGCTTTTAGATGTTTTTACTTAATGCTGCTAATTTATGTATAGGTACATAGTATACACGTGATATCAATATACTAAGTATTACGTATTACAGCCAAACCAAGCAACCAAAATGTATGTAGTAACCACATAATTTGTGTAAAGCAGCAACGTACTCCACAAGAGTACATATAAAATGAAGTAGATATATGAAAATGGTTATGCTTCCAATAATAAGTGAAGTTTGGACTCTTACTGACAGTTCCAACGTCGATATGCAAACGAGTTTTTTTAATAGAATTTAAAAAAAACACAATTAATTATCTTTTGTCCATGCGCATTAAATATTATTATTTAAAAAAAAAACGGATTAAATTCAACAATAAAATGTCAAAACTATAAAATCTTCACATCGCGACTGTTATTTATTTGACATTACATCGGTCGTAGGTAGACAAAAATAGATGATTTAGATTTTGTGATTAAATAAATGTGAAGCTACGACTTCCTTCGGATTCATCGGTTTTCTCAGCAGAATGTTGGCAATTAAAGAGGCCTTGGACATTGCGTACTCCGGAACATCGATAAGGCTGTTATATTCTCCGATTCGCTAGCAGCTCTTGTATCCCTCTCTGCTAATATGAAAGTTTGGCTAGACAATGCCATAATCTGTTCCATCACAAAATGTCTATTTAATTTGGACAGCAACAATAAACAGGTGTCATTCGTTTGGATTCCTGCACTTAAGGAAATTCATGGAAATGAATGTGCTGTTAAACTGGCCAAGGAGGCCACTCTTTCCGGAGTTTTCCCTCGTCAATTCCATATCCCGATGTATGACAGACATAATATGGTAAAAAAACGTACGAATTCTATTTGGATTGCACAATGGATGGATCCAAATAATCACAAGGGTAATCGGCTTAAAATAATTAAAAAATCTGTTCCCCGCACTCCCTGGCTCTCCAAAAGGAAAGTCTCCAAAAGAACAATATCAAATATATCTAGAATGAGAGTTAGGCATTACCAGGTAACATCACATTTATTCAGATTGAATTTAATAAATTCTCCAATGTGTGAGTGTGGTGCCGAGGAGGAAACCATTGACCATATCTTTTTGGTCTGGATCACAGGTTTTTTTTACAGTAATTTTGTCAATGGTAATTTTCAACTCCCGGTTAACTTGTGTCATCTTCTTTCCCTTAACTCGCCACATTTAATCTACATAATAGCTAATTTTTTGAACGACAGTAGTATTGACTTGTAATATGATATTTCCTATTCTATAATATTATTGTACTTTTTTCTATAAAATAAAGTTTTAACTCGTATAATGGCACAAGTCACCCTTGAAGGGTGGACTGCCTATTTAAAAGAAGATTTTGTGATTAAAATATTACAGCGCGTGCCTCAATTTATTTATAATAGTGTAGATAATACGACACAATCAGAACTAGTTAAGTTAGTTTCGGCAATAATGCGCTACTGGGGCGATAGATAACTTTACTGTTTTTTGAGATTTTGCAATATTTGTTCGGACGAAGTTCATAGATATTCAGGCCTATTCTCAAAATTGCAATATTGAAATGAAGGTGATTGTTACACCAACCCTCAAAAATAGTGTTATATTTGAATAAGAGAGAGAGGGAGATAAACGTACCATAATCTGTCAAAACTATCTGTCTATTTTTGAGGGTTGGTGTAACAATCACCTTCATTTCAATATTGCAATTTTGAGAATAGGCCTGATTATGTTCTAGATGCAAATTGCTGTTTGATACGCAAAAATGAACTCAAATCTTCGTTATTGAAATAATTTTTTCATGGCTTACAAAGTTGGCATTTTCAAAATGTTTCGCTATTTTGTTCCATTGCACAATGTTCTCCGCATTAACATCACGAATTTTTCGACGTATTATCCATCCGGATCAACGACATGGCGAGAAGTAACGTCACGTGACATTGCGTGCGCTTCACGGTCACGTGGCGTTAAAAGCTTCATTATTGTACCTACACACACACGCATATACATCTTCTCTGCTAGATAAATAACGTTTGTGTGTATTTTAATACGCTCTCGTCCTGTCAGATATTTGCACAGAAAAATCATTAATTTTCTGAAGATGCTCACGGATATTATTATTTTGATTAAACCATAATATGAAATTCTAATAATTATTAAAATAACTTTTTTTCAATAATCCCGTACGTAGTTCAATTTTTTAAGGTACTTAGGTATTTATGAAAAAGCGTCGGGACATTAATTATTTTTTGTATTTTCTTTTTGTGGGTAGCAGACTGCCTTATCTTCTAGACCCTCGATCTGCAACCTACATACACTGAAGTGACACATATATTTTTAAAGACTCAAGGTTCAACTTTTAAAGCCAACACTTCAATATTCATTCTCTAGGCCGCGCCCGGGTTGCAGTCTGCTATCCTAGACTCTAGGGTAAAATTTCACCCGTAACGCACCCGATATGTTGTGGGACAGGGATGTCACAACAATCTTTTTCTGCAGTGAATTCAAATAGAAATTATATTTTGTAATTTATGATTGTTTTATAAGTCGTTTTGTTTTTAAATCAATTGATATTTCTATATGAAAAGTTGACGGATAGGTTGTTGTTAGAAATGTTTATTATGCATTTTAGGAAGTGTGGGTAAGTACTTTTAGTTTATTTGAAAAGGAAATCATTTTACCATTTCAACGCATTTTAATGACTAATTGAACGAACGTAAAATAAAATTCTTCCGATATAATAGATTTACGTGGCCCATTCGTATTAGGAAACTATAAATAAAACTGTAATATACCTAAAACAAGAATCCAGGAAAATATGCATGTGTATCATCAATTGACAAGGCGGTTACTTTGTGGTGTAACATGATTATTTGTACTACACACACTTTGGGTTATTTTCACAATTGTAAAATTAAGCCGTTATCTAGAAAATAAAGGTTAAAAATATAATAAATAAATGTTATTTAACCTGTTTTCAAATTTATTTCTATGTAACCGTGTATAACATTTTTCATTACAATTTTTCATTAATTAACTTGTTATGCTGTTTTTTAGTGAACGATATGCAGAACTAATGTAATATGATGACGTATCTGCCAATGTATGCTTGGGCGTAAGCGTTAGAAAGATAATTATGCTAATAAATCACGATTTTGTCTTCTTTATTTGATATTCTTGAATCTTTTTTTTGAACGAACACATTTCATAGAAGACATGGTTTACTAAATTATTGTGGACTACATTCGGCGACAATCATTGCATTGATCATTTCATTTCACCACGGCTAAGAGAAAAGTGAAAGAGAATTTATTAAAGTACATATTTTGTCGGGATAGTAAAAACAATATACACGTATATGTATAAATTATTATGGAAATGTATATCAATAGAATGCAAAGAAAGATAAACAAATAGCCAACGAATGAAGTAACCGAATCAAGCTTTGTTCCAACCGTATCTTCAGTTTTCGTGGAAGGGATGAGACAATAGTATTATTCGATTCTAGAAGCTTATGTCTTGTTCTGGCAGTCATATGACTCATCTGTACAGCGTTCGAGAACTAGGGTAGACCGAAAATTTTGCTGTATAGTTGATACTATAATAACTCTTATGTTACATAAAGAATGTTTGTTCTCCTTTTTAGCATAGACCTTAAACTAAGTGCTCGGCTTTGGCGCTCTATATATGTTTTTTGTTATTTAGGTCATCGCAGATTACGTGTACAAGACACTTGACCTCCTTGCGTACAAGAGATCCTCGTCATTCCGCTCGTACAGGTAGAATAGTAATACGTTGACAGTTGGCATGGAACACAATCGGTATTGTCTTTTTCGCATTCAAAATAAGTAACTTATGTAGTTCTTACACACTTTCAGGAGCTTGTGTCTGTTTTACGAACAAACAAAATAATTATATAAAAGGCCTTATGGGTATATATTATAATATCGTCGAGTCGTAAAATGAGTGTGGCGCAAAGAAACACCAAACAATTCGTTTTAATTCAGCATCCGTTTTTGGTGGCTACTTAGGATTAATACAATCTATTGATTAGTAGGACGCGAGGAGTACTATAACCTCATTGGTTGGACGTATTAGGTCTGCAGTCATCGCGTTGTCTCACCTGCATACCAAAACTATACGGTCTGGTCAGAAACCCGCAAAGACTTCCATATATGAAACGACCGTGAAAACTTACCGACTTATTCAATGATGCGTAATTGATATTTGATCCTTGACAAGTTTTCTGGGCTAATCAGCCATGCGTGCCTGATTTCGGGTAAAGATAGCTCATAAACCCCACAGAGAAAATGCTGTGAAGCGTGAACTCATCCCAACTTTATTGTGATGCGTGTACGCGGATGAGACTTCCGATCTCTCGTCTCGAATATTTGGCGCTAAAGATTGGTATCTTTCAGTTGGTCATTTTAATTAACTCATTTACCATTGCACCATTTCTCCGCGGCGATAGTAGAGACAATAGAGCACCACGCTCTTTTGTCCTACATTGTCACACATTTATACATGCAAGCTCGATTGTTGAGCCTTTTAACGGGACCATTTTTCAGTACCTGCTCTTGTCAAATCAGTGGACGTCCTCTATTTCTGGTGCCATCAACACTCGCGTTACACATTTTTCTTATTATCTTATCCTCACTCGCTCATTTTACTTTGCATTCTACAAAATGCAATGGACAATGACTCGCTCCGCTCTCAACTCTGTACTGATTTTACGCGACTTTCGAGACAAGTGTAGTCTGTGTACAATCATCGTCAGAACATTAGCACTTTACATACAATGCTGAGGTAGTGAGTGTTAGCCCGATTTACAGATGCAATCTTCTTTAAAATATGCAGATGCGAATTACTATGCTTTTGCCCTCTGCATGATAACCCTAATTCTGAACCCGTATTGATATGAACGGATAATTGGACCGACTGAGTGAATAAATACACCAATCAGTGCTGGCCACAACGGCAGGTCTTCATTCAGAGTGGGCTGGTCACGTGTGACGTGTGACGCGTGACGCGGTTACGGTTACCTTGTCTGACAGCATCCACCCACACCGAAAAGAATGTTTTATTAAATAACAGATCAGAATGCGATATTGAAGTTACTACTTGTTTATAAAAAGCCAAAGTAGAATGCACTCGTCCCGAGTTTGTAACGAACGGCGTGTGTCCTATAAGAATATATTTTTGATTGTGAACGTGTTGTTGATTTGGAGTTCATCCTCTTAGAACAAAATATTGTATCAAGTGAAACTTTAATCAATCAAAGTGTTACAGCACTTGGGGCAAAATATCACTGGATTCTATTCAGGAATCATCAGATTAGTGAACAATTAATGGTAAAATACTCATTCACCTAGAGATTTTAAAAAAATGATACCCCCTAAAGGCTATCATTTGAAACGAGTTTTATTTGGAACTAGGGAACTACACTAAAAAATAAATAAAAATTTAGAGTGAATTTTAAATTTTGGAATGAAAATGTTTGCTTTTCGCTCTATTTACACGTCTTTTGTTTTCAGCTCAGTGGATATTTGTAGAACAACTTTAAAAGTAATTTTCTTTTTTACAGAACACGTTTGTGGGATTTGTGCCAGATAAACCATTTTTTGCGTAATCTATCATAAAAATTTGTGATGTTCGACAGCGTCCAGAGGTGGTTTAAAATGTGGAAATTTTGTATGTACTTACTATAAAACAGGATAGATAGTGGACGATGACGTTTTACGGTAAGTCGAAGCAAATTCGACCAAGTCTACTTTATAGATTGCTGATACGCTCGGATAGGCACTCATGGTCAAGATTAAAGGAATATTTAAAAAAAGATTCATAACGGGTTAGTGAACACTTCCTGATTTAAGTAAGAAGAACAAATCCGTGTTGGTGCTAATGTAGTCTTAATCGAATTAGATGCGAATTCACCATTTCTTCAACATCTCGTATTTTAGGGATGAAAAGTGGGTTATGTAGTCTGATAGAGGCTTTACTACCCATACCATTTAATACCCTAATACTTAATAATTACCATTGTAATGACCCGTGTGCTCGGTTGAAATTTCTCGCTGAGATTCGACTAGACTGCGTGTAAATAACGGTACAGAATTCAGCGAGAAGCGATCAATGAATCATTGTCGCATGTGTTTCACTCGTGGATTAGAATTATACACCCGATACATTGTCATGTACAGTTCGAGCTGACCGGGCATCCTTTCCATGCCATGGATAGAACAATGAGGGCAGACCCACCGCTTACTCAGGACCGTTTATGAGCAAAAGCTCCTATTTGGTCCTGCTCGTTCGCCACCAGGTTGGCATTTATTTAATGCTACTATGAGAATTGTGCAACATCTCGCACAATAGTGACAGGGCGGTCCCGCAGCTGTCAACATATAATTGCCCTTATTGATCGCGACAACTTCCACTTTATTGAGGTATAAAAAAAAAATCAATACAATACGTACAAAAACAAAGAAGCAAAAGCATATATAACAGATTAAAGCAACATTAAAATAAAGGATAACTAAAATAAATAATATTAGTTGGAACAAATAAACATATGTGTCTTTAGTCGGGGAGCAGAGGAGAAGATTTAAACACACTCCCGATATGTGAAAAACAACAAACAAAAATAAACACAATCGGACTAGCTATCAGAGCACCACTGCCGGCGGTTTATAGCCCAAAGCAAAACTAGAAAATACAAAAATATTATAGATTGAATATGACCACATGAAAAACTATAAAAACGTAATTTAAAAATATGTAAATTAGTTTGGACACCCACACAAAAGTCCTGAACAGTTCCAGATTCCTTATGCAACTGAGTAGATCGGAATTTCTGATAGAAACCAATCAAATCCTCTCTATCATCATTCAGTATGTCACAGTGCCGAATGATGTGATCCGGTGTCTGCCTCACACGGCTACAGGTGCACCACGGGTCAGGTGTAAGTCCCAAATCACAAAGCTTCCTTCTAAATTCATCGTCAAATTCAGATATAAGCTGCACCGAGTAATGATCAAACGCCGGAGGACCCTCTTGACCTTTCTCTCGGATAGCTACAGAGAAGTGTCGCCTCCCATCTGTCTTGTCATTGTGTTGTCACTGTCTTGTGTTCCAACTGACACTCCTCCAGGCCCTTAGACCGCGGCGGGCGGACGTTTCCAGTACCGGAAGGTCTGCAGGGAGCACACCGGCAAGGCGACAGCAGCGGTACTCTTCCCCCTATTTAATACAGCTGTTTGTAGCCGATGCGGCCATACCTCCGCGGCGTACGTGACTTGCGCCACATACGTCGCATTATGTGTATGGGACGCGTGGCTGGAGACTTAATTCCCCATTTCGCGGTTGACATCCTCTTGAGTGCACTGAAAAAGTCCGCCGCGCGCTCCGACACGGCCTTTACATGCGCAAGAAAAGAACCCGATACATCCATAATAACGCCCAAATACCTAGCTTGCCTCTCAAATTTCACCCTACAACACACGTTCTAATAACTGGATTCCTTTCATCATTAACGCAACAGTCTTGTGTGGCGCACACCATAGATAGAACACCAGTACCCCGAGCCCGACGTCACCGGCTAGCTTTGTATGGGTTCTCGCCGGGTAGTGTCCATGGACCGCCACACGATAGTTACTTTTGTCTGCAGGGGAGAGTGAGGGTGGGGGTGAATACACAATAATACTAATTTGTTCACTAATTAAAACTATATTTTACAATGAACTTTGCAACTATCTATGCTTCTCACACTAGACATACACAGTTTTTCTATTGTCCATGTCTATATTTCCCTAGTTAATCTGTCTCTTAAGGCACTATATCTACATCTTGACATCTTGTACACGCCAGTGGCCCAGGGGACCCGAGCTAACGGGGCCAGCGAGGATCAACTCGTCAAAACTCTGAAACGCCATCCAGAATTTTTCAACCAAAAGAACATCGCCATCTTAGAATTTGCCGGCACCAAATTAATAAGAGTATCCCAGCATCTCGTACTGGGCCTTCCGAGCATGCCAGCACTCGGCAGCTTGGCCAGCACTCCCTCCTTTTTTCACCAGTCGTGATCTGCTCGCCAGAAAAAGTGACCGATCAGCTATTTTGATTTTACATAGATAATTCCCCGAATAGCGTCTTCCTATTGGCCAACGGGACTACAGTGAGATCCATACATAGCGTGATATCTTTCATCTATTATCTTTGGTGGGCACATACACGGGGACGCGCATCCAAACGTGACAACATACGTACCTTTACCGAATCTCAGAGATCATCGTAGACATGGACCATAATTTTGTTTGCCCATTGCGGAGCTTAGGCTTCACCCACACTTCTCCGATCCTCTCAGTTAATTAATCAGTAATGAAAATAAAAGGGTTTGAATTCATCAGATAACAGATATTTTGCTGTCCGCTGACTGTTTAATTTTAAAATTGGAGAAATTTTTATTGTTTTAAATTCTGTCAAAAAAAATTGACTAGATTTAATTTTCGGAAACCAAAAAATTATAATATTATGTTTCATTTGTATTGCTGTATAGTTAGTACATAGATGTTCTGTTCGAGCGTCAACCGTGTCACAAAGTGCATAACAATTTTCTTAGAATATTGGGAATTTTCTCCTTACAAACATAGTGTGTTATACGAACGCGTAATACATAATATATATTAGGTGTTCGTTCTGAGAAATACGTGTTTTGAATGGTTGAATTTCTCAATTCAGCTGTTCAGTCTGTTGTCCATTGATGCTGCTTCATTGGACTGGTCGACTCGCTTGTTTATTCTTGTGCAATAAAATTAGAAAAGGCTATAAACCTCATTTTTTATTTATATGTATAGAATTTTACCATTGACGTACGCTGGGGTGACCTGTCACTCAGTACTATTGCCGCGCGGCATTTCCCTCCCCTCAGATGTATTTCCACCATCTTATCAGTATTGGGGTGTATTATTAGAAATTTTTTTTATAATTATAGTGCGCTTGTAATGAATTAATAAATAAAAAAAGAGTTTGTAATAATGTTACCAACACACCTTTACGTTATATATTCTAACACATGTTCTCTAGATATATTGTCTCATTATCTCATACTTGAATACGCTACGAATGCAAGAACCCGTGTCGAGCTGTACAGTCTTTACTACCGTTAGTAGCGTTTCTATAAAACCTCTTATATGTACATTATTTTACAAAATATAGCAAAATGTTATTTATTATCTGTCTGTTGACGTTCATCAGCGTTAGCCGTTTTAAGAAGAGCCATTTAATGAGGAAATAAGTCAAGATCTACACTTTCATCAATTATATTTTCAAATATTCTTACTGGCAAGTATTTGAATATCTATCATGTGTCAAAAAACAACTACGCAACATTTATCAATGATCTTTCGCACCCATTCATAATTATAATTATCGCCGCTAGGGCGATGAGATCCGGAATTATTGTGATACTTAAAAATATTATAAAAATTACTTTGCCCTGTTGTTGCCCGCGCTCAACGCAGCAAATAACAAAAGTAGTATTTTTACAAAACGGCACGTGTACAGTTCCACAGTGTGGATAATAATGCCAACCCAGTCTCGCTTATTGGTGAGCTTTTATGCACAATTATTCATTTAAAATTCAAATGGATTGTATTCGACCATGACGCGCGGGAATCCATTGACGAAGTGTTATTTAAAAAATATGCATATAGTGACCTTCTCTAGCGCCTTTAATACGTATTTCCAATAATTATGACGTACTTTTATTAATGTATTCATTTTCCGACGACTGTAAACCAGTCCAATAGTTCACAATTCATATTATATTTTTAATACAAATTAAATGTATAAATTAGAAAGATACAAATACAAATAAAATCAATTTATCGAAAAAAAATATTTTTATTGCTACCGGGATTCGAACCTGGATCTTTACATATCCGGGGAAATGCATTAACCGATTGTGGTATACCGACATAGCAAGTTGACGACAAATTTTCGAACTTATATGTTGCACTTTGAAATTGATACATCTGTCGTTCCATTATTTGAAAGCCATCTTCTTTATATTTACGGAATCTCAAACACCTTTTGAGTAATATCCGTAATAAATAGTAATGAATTTATTCTCATGTTTACATCAGAATAAATTTGTTACTATAGTTATCGTGTCTGCCGCATAACCTTGTCTACATTCATCGTTAAAATTCCAAGCATTAACATATTTTATCACTAAACAATTACTTTTTTTTTTAAAGTTTATATCCTAAAATCACTAACTATAGATCGAGGATACTAGAATGTATTGTGCTCATATTTATAAGTTTACAAATGCATAATATTATAATTATATATATTTTTTGTATTATGTAGGTACTTATTTGTATACTTAATACCAAATTATATTCACGATTCTGTGTGTCGGTGTATTTTTGCTTTTTATACTCTTAAACAAATGTTGAAAATGGAAACGTAGAATACTACAATTACTATACTATATTGTAAGATAATTTGATGATTAACATTATAATACGTATGGGTGATTACATAACATATATAATAGATATTAGGTGCCTGCTCAAATAATTCTAGTCAAATAATATATTTCACTTGCACAGGTATTGAACTTCGTCTTGGCCGATTACTCTTGGTGATATTTCACAAAAAGCTAATTTTTAATGAGAATTACAAAATTTGTATTGTGTGTGTGTGTGTGTGTGTGTGTGTGTGTGATGCTGAGGAAATGCTATATGTTGTTATATAATGCTAAACGTCGAAATCCTGATGCATAAAGAAAAATAAATAATAGAAAATATTAAAATCCGGAAAGTATAATTGCTTGCACATTTTATGCGTAAAGTGACTATTTTTATTGTATCTGATCACGTGACGTCTGCCGCTCTACTGGTCTATTGATTATTGTTACTTGCCGTGAAACTGGTTGGTGCAGTGTCCTTTCTGCGGCGGACAGATTACATCCGCCGGCTATCAGGAGATCTGTCGACCTCGGGAAACGTAGAACGAAGGTTCTGACGACGGATGGGGGTCACCCGTTGACCTAGTGCAAGCTGGCCCTAGAGTCCGGGGGTCAGGGAGACAGGTCCATTTAAACGAGTGGATACTTAATTGGTTTATAATGTTTATACAAAAAGATCGAGTAAGGAACGAAGCTACAAGGAAATAAAGTAAAGGCGAGGTGAACGTAGGATATTGAATGAAGAAAGAATTATGAACTTGAATATCTACCGATGAATGGATAACACTGGGCAACAAATTGAATTTTTTTTTTGGTGCCGCAAAAGTAAGAACTGATTTTAGATACATTTGATGTGCTGATTCCAAAAATACTTGACTTTTTATCGTATCAGCTCTAGTTTTTGATATACAGGCTAATTGATTTTTAGTTCTGATAAAAGGCAAACATAATGAAATCTTTAGAGGCCAAAATTGAAACTGCGTACCTGAAATTAAAATCTCGTTAGTCGGTTTACAATTAATTAGTATTAACCGTGGCCGTAAAACACGACGTTCCTATATCTGGGTAACTCCCACCATGAACTAATTAATAACTCACTCATATTACCTCTGTCTTACTTGGTTCAGTTTCCTATTGAGTTTTCGTAGGTGAATCATTTTGTGTAAAGTTTCGGCGTTATTTAGTAATAAAAAATTGAATTAAACCCATGGCATCTACAAGCAGATGTAGCTGTGTGTGAATCATCTAGACATTTTTTGTTATGTATGTGGCGAGTACACATTGACAGAAAGTAGAAAATCTATTTATGACTTTGTGAAAAGGGCTTATCTGGCCTATTTTGGCGTCCACTTGGGAGACCAGGATAAATCTTGGGCCCCACATTTCGTATGAAAACATGCATTAAATATTTGCGACGGTGAACAATTGAAAAGCGGAAGTGCCTAAAGTTTTGAGTATCAATACAAATTAAAAGTATCAATTAGAAAGATAAACATATATCTTACTAATTGATACATTTTTTGAATGGAGGAAAAGTATATTTCTCACTAAAAAATAGGAGCATCGAAATCGGGCGATAATCTATACGTTACTATGGCGTAAATGGTAAAAGTCTACCGGTAATAGAATGTTCCGAGTTCATGCCACGGTGGTAAATACATTTTCTAATAGATTTTTTTTATCATTAAGGAGCTAGATACGTTATAAAAAATCGCAACTTCACAAATACGATGTTATTTAATATAAAATTTATTTAATATAGTTAGTAAATCCTATTTTGAAAACGTGTTGAAAACATAATTTATTATAAATTAAATGGAATCGGTTTGCCACAGTAGAAATCAACTAATTATTGCCACTAAAAACAAGATATGAATAATTGTGAATTATTTTAATATGTAAAATACGGTTTGGACGCTAACACAATGTGACGTCCAATATGTTTCACGGCCAAAGACCGTCTGGTCAAGACAATAATATTAAAAAAGTACAAATTAACTACTTTTTAATATGGTATGATACTATTATATTTGAATGTGTCTGGATCCATTTCGGTACGTCTGGCAAGCCCTTGTTAGTAAATTCCTACCGAAGCCGAAGCTTTGTATTTAACCGCCAAAAACGCACAAACTATTATGAATGAAATAAAATTTAGTTTATCATTTCTGGAAAACAGCAATTTATTTTTATCAATCAATCAATTTATTTATCGGCAAGAGCCGATCAATCGGCTCCGGCTTCGGCCAAAAACGGTCGGACACTACTTGTCAGTAGGCAGCCGGTAGCCGACACATTATTATGTACGCGTCTCGACATTATGTCTGAGAATCTGTTACAATGAGAGATTAATGATTCAACAGCTGTCTCAGCCGAGTCACATGGTGAGGCTGTTGGATGTCATCATATTCAGATGTGCTCTGATCCATGGTTGCCTCAAGCCTCAAGGTGGGCGAGCTGGCGGCAATCGAGATTAACGGCGAGGTGAGATTAACTTCCGTTGCTTTTATCTTGAAACACTTTAAATAATATTGTGACGGATGAAATTTCATATTTGAGGAAGGTCTGCATAACATAACAGATTAGTATAATTTACATTCGTCTATTTCAAGTGTATGGTGTATATCCAAAATGTCAATTTTTTTTTTTTAATGATTGTACAGCTAATTTTATGTCTACTTTTAATAGTTACAGAGATAAAGTAAATAAACGCCTATTTAGAGATTTATATAGAAATATATATATCTATTTTATAAGGCGTTAAAATGTATACGTACATAAGGGGTACTAAAGTACATATGAGTGGTAGCCTCCGTTATTATTTTTTCTAACTTTCAATGTAGTTATCTTCTCGTGCACTTTTTACACATTATGTTAATTTATGAACAGTCAAACTTAGCTCTTTTTGTTGTTAATTGGTCATTCAAAATCGGCGTTAGTTGCAAAATCAGTTGCTGTCATTTATATTAGAATTCAACCAATAGCAGTCGCTACTCAAAAATTTAAATAGCCAGTATGGAAACTAGCTTGTGCTTTTGGAAGGTGTATTTATTTTGTATTTTAAATTAGATTATATATATGTTTATTGTTTATTAAGATTACTTTTAAAATAATTAAATTTATATCACACGGGGTCCACGGGCTAGCTCGTGATATAAGAAGTTATATTGACATTGCGTTGATATAGAATGATGGCTCAGTGTTGTATTATTCATACATTAAGAATAAATAATATATATAAATATATAAGAACAATCTCAAATGTTTACCTCAGCACGGGCAAAGCCCAGTGAGGCAAATATTAAAATACGAAATGTACTTACAACATATGACTTATGGAATAAATAAATCTGTTTTTAATAGCAAAATAATACATTTTATTTATTTTATCTGTATCTATTCCATGTATACAGCTGTTTTGGTGTGTATACTAATTCATTTATTAGAATTATTTATTGATATTTGCGAATTGCATGTTTAAGTGATAAGGATGTTGATTTTTTTTTAAATGATTGCGTATATTTAAAAAACTTAAATAATTTATTGACACATTTCTAGTAAGGTTAATGTCTCTCACCCAAAAATATGTAGCACCGAAGTAGATGAAATTAATATTTATTTTGAAAAGTAACATGTTTTTTTCATTTCCTTGTTATGACGGACTCGTTAAGGCAAATAGGTACTGAATAGTATAATATTTAACAGCATTCCGCAGCTTAAGCGAAGCGGAGCTACTCTTGCGTAAAATTCTTTAAAAGTGACTATCGGTATCAAATCATGTAATATCGGGAGAAATTACGTGATTAATGAGTTTGGAAAAGAAACAGTCAAATTGTGGACAACGCTGTTCTAACTGCACCCCAATGTAATGAGACATAAAATGAAGTCTCAGTAAATCATGAATTTGATGATTTGAGTAGACCACACTCAAAATATAACCAGATGCGAGAGAATTTAGAACGGAAATCGTAAAACGATGACTGAAACGGGAAAAATGAAATGAATATAGAAAGAAAAGAAGGGAGGGGGTTTTTATTAAAGAAAAAAAATCAGGCACCAACCGTCGAAAGTTACTGTATAACAACTAAACTTTGAATCATTTTTGGGGATTTACACTACATAATTCATTAAGCTTCATTAAAGATAAAAATACAATTTATTCAACGGGCAACTTTAAACATGCTAAGGTAGAAACTGCCATTATTTATTTGACGACATTGTATTTAGTGAAGTTTAATCGATCTATCGAGGCAACTCTTTTTAATAAGTAATACACCCTACATTTACATACTTAAATACAAATTACTGGATCACATTTTCTGCGCAGTATTAAAAAAGTTAGGAAATTATACATTGAAAATAACACGACGACAATAGCTCCAGGAATATTATCAGATAAATATTTAATAAACTTGAGGAAATTGATATTAAATCCGTTAAATTAAATATAAATACATTGTTGTCTATCTACTGCCGAATGAAGGCCACGCATGTGTATCTCAAATACAACAATGTAGTAACCCTAAAACGGGGTGTATCAAAAGATTTCTTAATTTTCATGAATGGTATTACATGTTATCAACTGTTCTATTATTGTGTCACATGCGTGTATAGTCACGAACAAGGAGTTGCAATACACGATACACATTTTGTCCTTGAATTTTTTGAATGAAATAAGCTGATGTAGATAATAATATAAGTAGAGGATAGCTCAAATCTAAGGTAAAAGTCTATTAAATACCGACCGAGCCTATTCCGAAGGAATTTTACTTAAATCACGTGTCAATTTTTCGAATTACTTATTAAGGGTGAGGTTTCATTTTTCCAGTTTGAAATTCGAGAAAATTATACACGATGCTTTCAAGATGAGGCTAATAGTTAAATTCTTAAAGTATCAGATGAATAATTAATGACGACATTTGTTACGTAAATCATGCGAGAGAGGAAGGTTTGAATAGATTTTTCTATTCAAACCTTCCTAGAAGACAATAAAATTGTTGATTTTCTCGCATTTTTTTCACCATTTTTCATATTGATATATGGAATCATATGGAATGAAATAAAAACGTGTGTTGTCATCTGAATTAATCAATCGAAAATTAAATCATTTATTGGTTATCTACTATTGAAATCAGACAAAGTACCTACATATATTTAGATGATCGCTTAAATCAATGTTTTAAATTAAAAATTATTATGACGGCTTCAATTTATTATTTTGGTTAATTTTATCGATTTAAAACGTCACGTTGGCGTTTTGTTGATATGCTTGTTTCATAATTACATATTATTTATGAAACAGACACCTTGTGTTTAAAAGATAACAGTGTTATATATATATAATAAATATTTAATTGCCACTTACATACAACTAACGCACATAAAATGTTTACTTTGTTCAAAAAACGTTGTTTTCCCTTAAAATCAGTAAAAAGACATCTAATTTATGAAATTTGCCACTAATTTGCTACTAATGTGTAATTTTATTCACAATATGAATTAATATTGTAAATAATATATGCGTGAAAACATATGTAATAATCTATATGAAAATGTATATAAAAATAATGACAGCGCGGATTCAACGTTCGTCATGGCAGGATATTGAAGTTCGATGGACAATTAAAATTATCGTCTTTTATAAGATTGAAAATATATTATTTAAAAACTGATTATTGTGTTTTTGATATAAAGCTTAGTTTATATTGAGCAAATAGAATATATTTTTTAAAAACGTATGTTTTCACTAAAACAAAGTATTTTAAAAACATCGAAAATTGGTAATATGTCCTGCAAATTGAATGGTTTCTAACACTATTAATTTTTAACATTTTGTTAATTTGTCTTAATTGAGATTTTTCTCCGTAATAAATAAAAAAGTCAAATCTAGTGTATAACTTATGATATAAATGAATAATAAAAACCCACATTTTCGTAAAAAATCGCGAAAATTTGAATTATCATTGAAAGTAGCGCCTTAAGCGTACGTGACTTTTCATCAGTAGATATGCGAGTGTAAAGTGATCCGATTGACCTTAGCAGTGCGCGACCCCGATCGTCCATTGTTTTTTGTCTCTACTGAATTTCCCAGTCATTATTTTTGTCGCGCTGGTGTGTTGCTTCGCCCTCACCGATTTTTGGCTAATTTGATTTGTGAAAAGGGTGAAATTCTAGAATGCATTAAAAGTTTATTTACCTAATTCAATATTAATTGTATCTATTAAACTCTGCTACACGCACATTTCTCACTAAAAACATTTTTAATTTTTTTACTGTCTCCAAAAACATTATGGCCACACGTGACGTGTCCTGAGTTGGATTAAGATTTTTGGACCCTAGCAAAATAGTGCGATAGGAATGATGTGCACACAATAAATCAAATACGATTTTTTGGTTCTTTATTTAATTTCAGTTGATAATACCCAAGACAGCCAAAACGATCGTCCAATTATTTGGAAAAATTAAATATAGAACCATAATATCTCGTGTTTGATTTATTGTATTTAACAATGGAGTTCTGTAAAATGAATCGAATTGCTTAATGTAATTGATTTATAGATAGTTTGAATATGTTTGTAATAGAGTAAATACTACGTAGAGTATTGCAAGTTTCTTTATAGATTCCGTGCATCATAAAGCTGCTACTCTAGGTTACGGTGAGGTAATGGAACAATCGGCAGGGTTCTCTACAGTCAGCCCGGTGGAGGACTGCGCTCAGCGTTCTGGGCCGAGTTCCGGCTGTGACATGCCTGATGTTCGGGTGCATTCCCTCGGGCTCGATAATTAGTTGAAGCCCTCACTATTTACAGATGGATAAATATTTACAACCTTCCCTCAAGGGAAAGATTCAAATTAATAATACGGCTTTCACTTATATAATGCCATTGTCGCGGCATTACATAATTAATCGTTCTCTTCTTAAATTCTGTCGCCTTCCAAACTATAACGCTTTAATAGCTTCCTTTTAAATATTGTAAATGTAAATGAAGTGATGTCAATATACAATTTGTAAATTTTAGTTGGACGTTTTAGTTATCATTTGATAATAATTTTGTATTTCTTAGACCTGACGTCAGCGACTAATTTCCTGATATGCAGGTACTTTTGATTGCGTGTCGTGCTGTTTATTACTTTATTTTAAATCAGCGTTTCTTAAACTCCACATAATGTCTACAGTACATGACTGGTTAACCAATAGCTCTTCTCAATCAGCGGAGTTTAGCAAAGTTAGTTAAGATCATCAATTCTTAATTGAAATAAAATAGCTGAAACAATTCATAATGTATAGAGATTATTTAGATAGTTTTTATGAATGTAGGCTCTTGAAGGGTTAAGGAATAATAAAATATAATTTAATGATAATAATTTAACATAATGACGCATTTGTAATAATAATCAGTTGAAACTTGAAACACACGTCCTGTTCTGACACAATTCACACGACGTTATTTATTGCTCGGAGAAAGTGGATTGCCAATATGCAACAAGATTGCACGTCGCTCTTACTATTACTATTACTATTATATAATAATAATACCTGTTTACTTAGACTGCTATAATAGTTCCTTCTACTTAACCCTAAACTACCGCTTTGTGACAATTCGTACAAAAGTGTACGTGACTTGTTTTTAATGTTTATGAAAACTAGATTTATTTGATTCTGTGGCTGGCATGTGCGCTCGATTCAATTGTAAGAAAAACTGCATTGGCGAAGTTTGTACAAGACACTTTGTAAAAACTTTTTAAATGCCTCGAGTAGGTTAAGTGGCCATAATTTGCACGACACGTCAGACCATGAGCGAGATAATTCGCACTTTTTGGCCCTGCTGCGGGTGGTACTGCCACATTTTTGAAGTGGTAATTAAAAAGTGAAGTTGTGAAATAAATCCTTTAAATAATTTTATTATTGAAATGGATCAATGATAAACATTTATTTGGTATTCCGAAATATAATGTTACGGTAAGTTTTCCATCATATTGTGTTTTTTTAAAGGCATATTTTTTTTTGCACAAATGGCTGCTCCATGGGTATATCTTTTAACTGGTAGTCAAATTTGACAAGGTCGACGGACTATATGTCTACTATAAATATTTTTATAACATATTTGAAACAATAATCTGCCGTAATGTAAATCTTGAAACATACAACTCTGGATCTCAATAAGCAATAACAAGAATATTGTGAAAAAATAACCTAATATTCCAGAGTTAATACGGTTTGAATGATGCCAATTCGTGAATCGTTTAATGTTGGTCTAAACAACAAATTATTGTCGAAGGAGGAACCAGCGCTAAATTAGTCATTATGGGAATTTATAAATTTAAAAAAATCTTATGAACTTTATTTAGAAGGACCGACACCGATTAAAACGTAAACAAAATCAGTTTATTTTTGTAAGAAATAATTTAATAAAATAAGCTGTGAGCGTAGTCTGTCTAAAATCTTTTTTTTAACACCTAGCGAATACCTTTTAAATATTTATAACGAATATAAGAATTCATAATAAATTCCACTGCCGTGAAACGGCGTAAGTTTAATCGCGATAATCTTGAATGCATTTCTCTGGCACGATATGTAAATTCGGACGAATTTTGAATGAAAATATCATTCCAATAGTTTATTTTTAGTTTTAGTCTTCTAGAATTCTAGATATACATTTTTTTAAGCTAACCTGAATAAAAATAAAATTTAAAAACCATTCTCGCGAATTCTACTTTTATCCGTGTTTAAATATTTTTTTATAATTTCAAGATTCTCTTTTGAATCAAAGGTGACTTTTCCAAAAGTCTGATAGGTAATCAATATTATAGATATTTTCGTTTTGAATAATTTATGAAATTTAGTTTCATTCAATTAGGGATTGAAATTATCTTTATAATTAAAATTAATTAATTTAAATTACCTTGTTTGGTCTAGATATAGAAACTTATTAAAAACAAATAAAACTTGGGAATGTCGATAACCCGAATTAAATTCTTATATCATTGATTGAATTTTGCACATACGGCTTGACCATTTCCAACAGGTATTCACCACAAAAGTGTTGTGAACTTGGTGTATATTATGATCAGTGGCGTAACTACAAAAATTGGGCTGCAATGTAAAAAATATGGAATATGTATTGTATTATATAAGTAATAAAAATATTATTATTAGGCGGTTTATCCAGTAAAAAGTAAGAACGAAATTGGTCCCTTCACAGTACTTCACATGAAAAAATAAAGGTATCTTTTTAAGCATCTATATAAAGAAAAACGCAACTAAAAAAATCTATGCTCCTGTTAGCGAGTAACTATTCTATACATCATTAATATATTCACGCATTTTCGTAATACAAGTGAGAAATGATTTTTTAAGTTTTATAACTGCATTTCTTGATAGTGTTTTTTAAAAATTATTATTCCATTTTAGTGCTGAGAAAAAGAACGATACTCCCAAAAGTATCAATACCAAAATTATTATAGGGCGCGGACTTTTTGGTCCCCTACCTAGCGTGAGCTCCGATACATCGCATTGGAGTAGTTACACCACTGATTATGATGCTCTGTCGTAAGATCAGGTTTGGTAATTCCGATCGCGTGCGGTAAGCTTCATTATGCTGTCTGATTGAGTCCATTATTCATCCGTATACTACGAGTAATTTTTTGTAATTAGCGATTCATCGCGTTACTCAATAATTATTCTAATTCTATTCTATTTGGAAATCCTGGACACTTTCCGTGTCCTCCTTCTCTCATGTGATTGTGGCATCTTATAGGATGAAATGCATCGCGCCGTGACGTGGGTGTAACATAAGCCTAGTGCACAATATCTTAGGGGTAGATATACAATATATTCAAACCATGTCAGAGATATAAGCATTTTAAAATAGTCGTTCTTATATATTAAATACAACAAATTAAAGGTCATTGAATTTCGAGCTGTGACACTTTTTTGTTAGATGATTTAGGACCCGAAGCAAATATCAATTTTAACTAACTAAATTTAATAACTAACTAAAACATATATTATTGTTTCTTTGCCAGAATCTATTTTTAGTACCTAACTCAAATCATTACTTAATACAAATTTACTCGAATAACTATTAGGAAAAAAATTTAGAATGGGACTCGTAGTTAAATTTAGTTGGTTGTTTATAATTTTTTGATTAGTTTTACACGCTTTATTTATCTCCAACGATTCCAAATTATTTAATTTGTGACCAACACCGTTTATATGCAAAATTAACAATCCCAATTTTTTATCAAAACCATATCCATTATGACATCCTGAAGAAGAAAATGGTATTTTTCGAAACCATTAGATGTATTTAAACTCAATTTAGTGGTTAATAAAACAAAGATAATAAATAAAAATATGAATTTTATATCCCCAATTCTGTATTTTCTTGTTATCGTTCGTGTTTTCCGATATATTTTCCATTTTTTTTGGCGGAGATTATCTGAGATTTTTTAATTCTTACCACCCAGATAACCAAAAATCTACTGTATTATATTGCGTCTACAAATTGCCAACAGAATAGTGTTTTAACACAATTTTTTTAAATGAAATAATATATCCAGACTTGTTTCCTTCCTCGAACGCTCTCGCTTTGTTCGCGCGGGATGGCGCAATAGCGAGAAATGACAGAACGAGGAACATCTGGACGGTGCGCGCGAGCCGCCGCAAATGTATTTCATAACTTTTCGATTACTTGGGTGTTATGAAGAAAAGACGAAAAACAAAACCTTAACTAAGGTACTGAAAGAGTTTAAAGTGCATTTATTTAATATATTGGCTTAGAACTACCACTAAATACGTGGACACTTAGTTTTTTTAAATTAAGCCCGTGTATAGGTGACTAAATTTTTTATTCTTTGTCTAGATGAGTTTGCCAAAGATAATTGTTTTGATAACATTCAATTACCGATTTATGAGTAATTTAATTATCATTTTTAAAACAATTTTTTTTAAAGATTAAGTTTACTTTTTTCTGTGCGATAAACAAATGATAAACGCTTTTAATAATATTGACTTTTGTATCAAGACAAAGGGATTGAAATGTTTGTTTACCATTTTAATATTTTAATTATTGCAACCGGACGTCAGTGTCAGACCTGGTCGCCAAGTGATCCCAAGTGAGAGTCTGCGCGCGCATACACAAATAACAGGAAAATCATGGGCATAATATCAAAAATCTGACTCCGCTAAAAACGCGATGTCATGTTTATAACAGGCCAGTAAGGATGACGAATTCCGTACGACAAACAGTAATAATAAAATATCGGTTTAAGAAACACGAATAGTCTAAGCAGTGATTATCGTTGGCCAGTTGGCCGATAATACCCCCTCTCATCTACCGTGAAATGACAAAATGTTAGTTACATAAGTTCGTCAATTTACTTTACATAAAAAATATATATGTATATTGCAATTGACAAAGATTGTCTTAGCACGCTCGGAACCCGTTCTGATTTCTTCCTTTAATAATGTAAAATTTGCGAAGTAACCAACATCTTACATCAATAAGACATTTTTTTAGAGATAAATTTTCAAAATTTCGCACCTATTTTATTTAATAGTTCATCTCTCCTCGCGCAATTATTGAAGACTAACTTTTTGAAAAACTACCAGTCAGAAAGCTGCGATATAATTAATGTATTTTTCTATAATTCTAAATGTACCGTTTACATACATACATGTCTACATTTGAAGCCGTCACGCAACTGTAACGGCGCCTGATTATTTAGCGTTTTGTGTAATGGCTGTGTAATGTATATAAAAGTTAAAAAGTGATGACTCGGATGGCACTTAGTTATTCGCGTTTCTGCGGTCGTATTAAATTATTTTTATTATGTTAAAAATAATTTATGTTTATGAAGTTTACTTAAGGTGGTTGGAATAATATTAATAAAGATATTTACATTAATCTGAACAAATTACCTACTTGATTATTAATGACTTTTTTTTCAAGGTGAGCTTCAAAGAAGTTATTAACACTTATGAAAAATAAAAATATTGTTTTTATCTTAAATATATTAATTAGAAAGATATACATATAAAATCAATTTAATCGAAAAATATTATTGTTGCGCCACCGGGATTCGAACCTGGATCTCTTTCCTAACCGGGGAAGGTCCTTTATCCAACTAAGCTACAGCGACAATATTTTTAGCGACAATTTTCGACCCTATATGTTACCTTTTTGATATTAATACATTTAATCGTTCCATCATTTGACAGAGCCATCTACCTTATTTTTACAGAATCTCAAATACCTTTGAGTAAACTGATAGCAGACGCCAGATTTATCAATTCATTTTTATTAAATTTTGGACACATTGATACAACTTTATTATTTAGGAGAACACATTCTTATTGTGAAGTTGTAATTATTCAGAACATTGATTTTATATGTATATCTTTATAATAAATATATTTCATTCATATTTAAAATATCACAGACCTATGTTCTGAATAATTACAACTTCACAATAAGAATGTGTTGTCCTAAATAATTGTTTTTATCGTTTAATTTCGATAAAACAAAAATTAATAAGTACTTAGAGCTTAGTTACTACCGTGATATTTAATATACATATAATTACATACATTTAATTTGTATTAAAATACCACAGAACTATGTTATGAAAAACTACAACTTAAATATTTTTTTACTTTGCCTATATTAAAAAGCTTCTCTCATGTTACTGTTGTATTGCCAACTTCGTTTTTATCGTTAAGTCATTAAAATGAAATGAACTGTGAATTGCGAAGGTCAACTTGCGCTTGATGTTCTCGTAATTAGTTGATAGTGGCATTGCTCATCGTCGGACTTTTTATGATAAGTCTTTTATCATTCAAATTATTTCGGCGGAGATAAACCGGTTTTATCTCGAAAGCACTTCAACAAGAGCTTACCACAACCATGGGTTACCCTCGAGTCTCGGAGAGCGGTGAAGGTCAGCAAGCGTCACTCGGTCACCTGATTTCCGCACAAAAAACAATAGAAACGCACTGCCCTAATTTTGAACCGCGCTTTACGCGAGTTTCGAGAGCAAAGTTTCATCGTTTGACTATTCATCACGAGACTGTGATCTCTCTTCTCTGCGCACAAAATACAATTGGCAATAAGTTATAGGTCGTTCCGCGCTCAACTGGAGTTACTTTCAATGCGAGTCTCCGAGATAAAACTCATCTGTGTACGTGTGCCATAATGCGCGGAGTGCACACGGATTCGTCTCAAAGATTTGTCGGTACAAGTATGTGTATCAATCGCATTATTCTACTCTGCATACAACACACAGTAGACAGTGTGTCAGATTAAGATGGAGTGACAATTTGAGGAGAGATCACGTTCTTGTCTCCGAACGGAGGGTGTCAGCGTCAGCCGTAGCGTAGGAGTAGT
Source organism: Eubasilissa splendida (assembly GCA_031772225.1). Taxonomy (NCBI): domain Eukaryota; kingdom Metazoa; phylum Arthropoda; class Insecta; order Trichoptera; family Phryganeidae; genus Eubasilissa; species Eubasilissa splendida. The sequence goes on from CM062850.1 coordinate 34,935,159, forward strand.
GGGCAGTAGTCGCGGTGAGTCTCGCTCCGCGCTCAACTCTGGATTGTCCTTGAGTCTCCGAGATAAGTCTCTTCCATCTACACGTGCCACAAGAACGTCACGTGCGGAGTCTGATAGACAGAGCAAGTTGGTTACAATTATGAACAATATTTAGTTACTAGGTAATAATACTATAAAAGTTGATACTCGTGGTACTGTAAAGTACTTCATATACGTTTTAATATTTTACTATTATATCTCTCATATTTTTTAAATTTCTATGCGTCTCTTTCTTCATCTCTTTATTTATTTATTATTATGTATTATATAGCCTTATATTTAAAAAAAAAAATACTAGCAGTTCTCTTTTTTTTATCCTAGTATTTAATTTAATTTTACCAACTATTATTTTTTATATGCATTTTCAATGTTGCTGTAGGTAAGTTCGCCTTGATACAGGAACACCTAGAATGGCAAATATAGAAATTTATTATGTCATTTGTATAGCAGTTTCTTAAATGGACGGAGAATTTATTGAAATATACATAATAAAAATATTTACTTTTATTCTTGTATTCTTATAAGGTGAATCGGAGTAAGTGCGACATATAAATCATCGACATAAACTTTGAACTTTTCTCTTTTTTCTTTGAACTTGAATGCTATGACTTTGAAACGTTGATAGAACGATCATCAACCATTTCCTAATTTAAATCTTTAAAAATCGAAATGTAACCTTTTAGGATAGCTGATATTGAAAGCATTTTATAAAAATTAGACGATTAGATGCACTTACCCCAAATTTGGGGTAAAAGCATCTAGTTGTATTATTTCTGACAAATTGTTAAAATAACTTTACTGTCTTTACTGATCTGCTCAATGACAATATTAATTATTTATTTTGGTCCTTAATGACGGGTAAAACGTGCTAAGTTCCTAAAAATCTAGTAAAATTGCTTATACGGGGGAAGTGCTGAATTGAAGTGATTGTTTTTGAAATTAGTTGATTATTTAAAAAAAATAATGGAACCGTCTACACACCACTAATTGAGAAAGTTTCTATGCAAAAATATATGGGGTACCATACCAACCGCCGAGTAAATGCACTTCTCCCGCGGTGTAAAATTTTTGGGGTAAGTGTATCTGGTCTTATAAATCGTAAACCGCGGAAATAATCACAAATCTAATTTATACATCACAAACTGTAACTTAAAATGAAGATACTTATTTAATATCAGCGTCCTGGCACAAAAGATTATCGAGATATACGAAAGATTGAAAAGGCATATACAACTCGCAAATTGATATCAAACAACTGTCATAATTTGAAATGTTTGGATTTTTCACCATCTCTGAACTGTCTCTTCAAATATTGATTTATAACATTTCTTAATAAATTGCGGCACTGGAATCCAATCTCAAAGACATAGATGCACTTCCTCCCTGATGTACTTACTCCGACTCATCGTACCTATTTTTTATTTTTTTGCGGCGGTGCAGCAATACGTTTCACCCCCGACAGTTATTCGGCATTGCCCTATACCAGGGGTCGGCAGACCGCGGCTCTTGTCATATGCATTTGTGACTCTTCAGCTCATATTTGATGCATGGAATAGTTAGCCTGAAACATTTGACACAGTAAAGCAAGTAGCATCTTTCTCGTCATCTCACAGTCTTTGGCCTATTTATGCTAGCAAACATTCCGTTCCACGAATCAAATAAATAATAAACTAAGAAGCTAATTTACCGACGATAATTTACAATTATGCTTAAAATTAAACAAGTAGTTACTCGCCAGACATAGCGAAGCAAGGTCATCGTTCTAACTAGTAATCTTTACAAAGCCCAAAAAGTGTTTAATTATTCAGGTTTTCTTGTTTTATAACTAGTGCACTGAGCTACTGAAGCTTATAACTCCCATATATGTATTATATTTGTCTAACTAGCCTATGACTGTATTATGAATTTGAGTTTCTAATTAATTGAAAATATAATTGCGGCTCTATGAAAATGTTGAGATTCTGTTTACTTAATATTTGGCTCATCTTACTAGAAAGTCTGCCGACCCCTGCCCTACACCTACTTGTAATAATAAAATTTATTAAATAAAAGTTAAATAATTAGTGAAGTGTATTATTTTATTTTATTTGGAAAACAAAAAGTTAATCGATGTAAAAAAACCAACCAATTACATGTTTTCTCTGAAATAACAATCTGCTAGATACAGTGTATGACAATATTTAAAAAATAGTTTAAATTTGTTTTTATATTTAACTCCGTTTAAACCACGGTGTTTGTTTTTACGTCAACCTGTTTCGATACTAACGTATACGTCCACGTATCGACAGGATTAGCGTACAACGAATATACATTAGTATCGAAACGATTGACGTAAAAATAACATAGTAGTTTAAAAAAAGTTAAATATAAATACAATTTTAAATTATGACTAACCACAAAGTTAACGCCACAAAGATCAACAATATAAAAAATGCTTATTAAATTGATAAATAGCTTATTAAGACTTTAATAGGAAATTATTTTTACGCTACATAAGAAAACGATAAAGGAATGAGAGCTTTCTCCTCTATTGTAGGAATACAAAAAAATCAGTAAAAATTAGAGAAATGAGAGAAAAAGTAGAATATAAAATTAAAAAACAGAGGAGATAAAAGTTAAAATGAAGAAAATTTTCTAGGGGAACGAGGGATAAGTGGAAAGGAAAATTGGATAGGGAATAAAATCTGTTTGATAAAAATAAAATGAAGGCCATTTAAGGTTTATATATTGAATTTTGATTTAACTAACGTATTGAGAATTCATTTAAACGTGAGTTGAAATAAAGGTAGGCATGGTAGAAAAATGAGTTTTGTTTGACATTGGTGTTACAGTGTGGAAGGTTGAATGTGAGATTAGTTCTGGTTGACCAATATGGCACTCGAATGGATATGCGTCTGAGTAAATCAGGACAGTCTGTCTACATTGGAGTTGGCTATTTTGTGTAGGATGATGACATCGGCCATGTCTCTTCGGATTTGTAGTGATGGAATTTTGAAAATAATAGATTTATTTCATATATCATATGTTGTAAGTACATTTAGTACTTTAATATCTGCCTCACTGGACTTCGCCCGTGCTGAGGCAAACATTTTTAATTAACATTATATTATACACTACTAAAAAATTTAGAATAAGAAAGAAGAAATAGAAGGAAAAATTAAAAAGTGTAACCAACAATTTGAGCTTATTTGAGCTTGAGAAATTTGTAACCTTCCTAAAATTTGTAAGGATGACTCAGCAGTGCTGGTTAAGATTCAATAACTACAAAAGTTAAGAGATATTTCAAGAAGCTATTCCGTATATTTATATATTTTTTGAGCTATATCTTGGATTCTAGACTTGGGAGGTATATTCGAGAAATAATGTTTTCATGGTGGTATTATGTCTGCGATCAGCGAAAAGAGTGCTTTTTTGTAAGAAAAAGGTGCCAGAACTCACATCTTGTTAATCTTTTATTTAAAAAAATATATATTCAGTTTTTATTGATTTTGTCGCCGACCTGCTACGCTCGACAGGGCGATTCAAGTCCACGTGGACCAAACATCCAATTTTAAAAAGTTACAGGGGCGCAGTTCCGGTGCGTTCTATGACAAAAAAAGCACTGGTTATAAGAATCTGTAGCCCTCCGGCGGGAAGATTGTTTTCTTTCACTTATTCGATAGTTTTAATACCGTCAAACTTATGTGCTAAATTTAAATGTCGTTTTGACCCATATACAAACAAAATTCAAAACATATACAAAATTCACAGATCACGTATAATTAGATTGAGCACTACTTACACAAACATATACTTGTATAATATAATCACAATTGCAGAGCGGTGCGGTGCATTATACAATAATTATGTCATTATAACGTCTGTGTTCTGACAGTATCTCTTATCATCTGCTCGAAGCTAATTTTACAGAAAAGGCACAACTGGTTATTAAAAATAAATTATTGTTCATGAATTGCTTTGCTAATAGAAAACAGCAGCCACGTGCGAGTAGTCTCCATTATACAAGACAACACAACACAACACAACACAAGGTATATCTGGTTTTCAGGTGCAATGTATGAAAAGCGTATTAAATGCTTTTTTGCAAACACCGTCGCCTGAGTGAATTAAAATTTTAAATAAATTACTGTTTTTACGGACACATATATACATGTAGACATAATACTTTAATATTATTTACAACGATAACATAACGCATTAATTTTATAAATTACGTAGCTGTGTAGTCCGATAAGTATCTTTTGCGATAAAAAAAACTTATTTTAATAAGCGCTTTGAGTAGATAATACACCTATAAGTACACGTAAAATTGTGACGTCGGATTGGAATTGTGACGTCGCAGAAAATATACTTCCATGGTACAAGCAGGTACATATATTCAACAAGAAGAATTCACTCTACGATTTTGCAAGATTCAAATGAGTATATTTGAATCTTACTATGTTTGAAACGACATCACCCAACACTAGATTAAATTTCTTGAACAATTAGAAATGAACAAAAGACCGACCGACGCAAATATAACTTTAATCAATATCCAACAAAAAATTATCTTCTCCCCACTTCTTGTCCAAAAAACAAAATAGTCCCCCCGTCCAATAGCTAATTTCTCATCGTATTTATTTTATGGATTAGTTAATACGAATACATTAATAACATTTAGTTCCCGACGAAGATACGGTAGTATCGAAACCGGTTGATGTAAAAGTAATCAACGTGGTTAATACAAAATTAATTATTTTTTCATATTAACATATCACAGTCGTTAATATCGGCGTGTGATTTAAATTAACGGTTCTGTCTCGGTCTTGGACTGCTGTGTATTACGTGCTCAATAAATATATTTTTGTTTATGTATTAACAAATTACATTAACAGAAAAAACATCACAACTTAAATGTGTTTTCATTAAAAATTAATAAACTTGTATAAACATTAACTTTTTTACATTACGGGGTTGAAATCGAAAATCCAGACATGGAAGCAAAAAGCCTCGACGCGTTCAAACATTCTGTTTTATTTTGTAGAATTGGCTGCAACACAGATGCTGCATATGTTTTGGCGATTGCAAATAGAAATGTTAATATTACAAAAATGTAATACTCATCCCGTTCGCGGCTGTGTACTGTTTGCTATTAGTTATCAGTAATGTGGAATGATTAATGATAAAACGCTTTCTGAGATAGCACAAGCGTCCTGTTGCCACCAGCGCTATCCACCAGTGCGTGCAATATGAGGTACAGGTACCCAATCTACTCTATCTGTTTGCCGAGACAGAATATTCCACAAAAAGTTAAACCTGATAAATACGAGACAGATAATTATTAATTTAGGATAGGACCTCGGTCGACCCAAGTCGTTATCTTTTGAACTCAAGTCGAATTTGACTTTTTAGTTGTCTTCCATCTTTGGTTGTGAATTGCCGAATGTTCTCATGACTATCTCGCGTGTTACTTTTCTACAGAGTTGACTACAACAATTTTCTCTCTCGAAATGCTAATGTAACATTACTCGCAATAATGAAAACCTCATCAAATGGACACAAATACTTCTGCGGAACCGGAAATAAAACAAGCTTAAATCGCTCTCAAGGATAACAAAATAAAATACTGAAAATGATTTACAACTTGAACTACCCGACATTGGCTGAAACGACACAGCAATATCAATAATATAACAAAGTTTGAAACTCTAAAACTTACAAAACATCAGTAGTATGCAAATTACCATAAAAATCCAGCTAGAATAAAAACCGGAGAATCGCGACACATTCGACATTGTACGTTGTTGATGTTTGTAGCGCTAATTTTGTGGTTAGACATCATTTAAAATTGTATTTACGTTTAACTTTGTTTAAACCACTGTGTTATTTTTACGTCAACCGATTTCGATACCAACGTATCTTCGTCAGGACTGGCGTACAATTGACCTATTCCATCAAATTTAAACGACATCTATTACGGGGTGTAGGCGGAGTTTTATTGAGAGTGGGGAGGTGATTAAGAGAAGAGCATTGCAATAGGGAATATATTAAATAGTGGGTTGTTTGTAAGGTTAAATTGGTTAATAATTATATTGGACTCGGTGTTGAGTGATTTTTTGATTTTTAAACTTTATAAATTATCCAATCTAAGGCATTTACGATTAATGTGTAAAATTTCAATGCCGGTTTCTTTTACGAAGTTCTTAGAGACAGGCCACAATTTAGTTATATATATTCATGAACCTTTCGGGGTCTCTTGAATTTTTTAATAAATCATAATAATGCATCGATAATTCATAAATACTAAAGTAGCTGTTGTTCGTACTGTCAATGGATTGTTATTAGGTACATGCATATTATATGTAATCACAATCACTACTTGCATAGGTGTATTAGTGGATCATTAAAAATCTAGCAGTGCGATGAGCGATAGATAGAAGGGAGTGTTTACAGAATACGTCAATTTGTTACCATAACGCTGAAATATTATTTATTGCAGTTGAGTAACTAAACTTTATGTTAAACTGCACAGAGTGCTACGAATGGAAACCACCGGTTATCATATATATATATATCGGTTTGAGCATGACTGGCTATATTCTTTGCGACCGAATGGCTGTTATCCCTTAAAATGTTCTCGTTACTTATAATATATTTGTATTCTCTCCAGACACAACCTGATACAAACATGGAGTCACAGGATCAAGAAATACCCCCAGTCGAGGATGAGGCCTTCCTCGGAGCTTCCCTGTTAGACTGGATTCTCATAGCTGCCCTGTTGGCCGGGGCCTGGTGGTACTTCTTCATGAGGAAACAGGAGAAGAAAGAGGAGATGTCAGCTACCAAGTATTCAATACAGTAAGTGGCCTTCGTATGCATAGTGCTGCAGAATACCTGAGTCCTGACGCGGGTACGGTGGTCCTATCCGTTTTCGGTGGAGTGTACTTTGAGTGGAGCCAAATACAGTACACACAGTAAAGCGTACAGTACTCACGGTAAAGCTTGTGAAAAGGCACATTGCGAGTAGGTACGAGCAGAGAACAATATTTTTTGGCCTAGCCAAAAGTTTATTGCAGTTTGATTTTATATACACAGAATTCGGTAGGGTGTTGAGCGCGCCTTCTGGTAAAAGTATCAAGAATTTATGTATAGTGGACGGAAAGGCGCCTTATAAATTCTTGATGTTTATCAAAATAATAACACAAGTAATATATATTTTTATCACTAATATGTTTATAACGCGAATAATGACGTCAATAAATAATTAAAAAATATATAGTCTTATCTTTAATGCACGTTCGCAACAATAACGTACGCGAATGATTGTACGTTAAAAGTTTGAGAAAAATCGGCATAAATTTACGTTCAAGAAAAATGTTTGCTTTGAGTTTTGACCTTTGTCAACGTTTATGTTTGCATATTTAAACTCCGCTTAAAAATTATAGATTAATTTAAAACATGTGTAGATGTCGTTTGTAAGAAATAAATCCCTATAAATTCTGGCCGCATTAAACGTTAAAAAATGTCGACGCAAAAACGTTTTGATAATTTTTGAAAAACATCATTTGCCAAGTCAAATATTTTTTATGTCCGTAATTGAAATTGTAATTGTGGGTAATTGCACAGACGGTTAAAGCGATGACATGTTTTATCTGTCATTAAAACCACACCACAAGTAACATGAAATCAATTGATTTATTCTCAAATTTTAGTTCAAATCGGCAGTAAACCCGGCTTTGTTTTTTTTTGCACACGTTAAAAATACCTTCGTCGTGTCACCGGCACAGTGCTCTTGTTATTGTCATACAAATTTTATGGAAATATCTTGGAACATTTATAAATGGTTGAGTCTTCACGTAGACCAATTTATGGATGCACAACTTGGCACCGAGAATTTTCCTGCAAACACTCGGGTAGAACTATAATACATTGAGAGAACATAATATGAACAGAGGGAAAGGACTCTACGCAACCTGAAGTATTATTAACCATCATATTGTGGGGTATCCGCTCTTAGAGGCCAGGTCTCCCATTTATTCAAGTGAATTTTCACTTGAAAGACTGAAAAGTTATTTTTATGTCATAATCCAATATACACACGTATGAAGCGTAATAGAGATAGTGGCTAATGTTTAAGCTGCGTGTAACGATCACACACTGTTACTGTTATGGGCAGCATTTGAGATGCCAAAAATTTCACAATGTCTCATACCTCACCCCCCCGTTCCCCTGGAATATTTTCTTCTTTATAACTTTTATCTCTCCTCTGTTTATATTCTTATTATCAACTTTTTCTCTCACTTTTTTCTGCATCAGAAGAGAAAATACATTATAGTTTTTGTCTATACATTTAATAAATCCTTTTTAAATTGTCCTCACTGTTTAAAGTATAGTGTAATTTCGGATAAAACGTGTAACTGGTTAAATTATTGAATACAAATTAAATGTATGTATTAATTAGAAAGATATATATGTAAAATCAATTTAATCGAAAAATATTGTTGTTGCTACCGGGTTTCGAACGTGGATCTCTTCCAATCCGGGGAACGTGCATTATAAGATTCATTGATTTTATATATATATCTTTCTAATTAATACATTTAATTAGTATATAAAATATCACAGAGCTATGTTCTAAATAATTACAACTTCACGATAAGAATGTGTTCTCCTTAATAAAGTTAAATTATTGTTTCACTTTCATTATGATTTTAAACTGTATGTTTTCTTAATAAAATAACTAAAGTCTTCAACAAAGTTAAGGTGACCCAGTGGCAACAAACTATACTCGGGAGTATCCTTTCGGGACAGAATAATAAATTATTGAAAATATCTAAAATGAGCCTTTTGTTTCAAAAATGGTATCATTACTGTGTGCTGTTGGTAATGAAGTTAATACCCATTGATCAGAGACACAGTTCACTGTCACCACTATTGCTGACTTTCAAGATGAAAGACGGGAATATGATTTAAACTTTGATCCCTTGTATATTGGAGTGGATTGTGAGGCCACCCCGTTAAAATATTCAACTCGCGCACATATTGTTTGTGATTGTATTGGATGCGCGCATACGTCATGTCGTGCTGCGTGCAACGAACTGTAATCCATTGCCCGCGTGGTGATACATGCCACGATCCTATGTGATCCATTCTATTTTATGAGAGATGGAGAATGGGTATATGCTCTGCTCTTAAATATGGTCATACGACAGTAGAGGAGGTATCTTACTCATGATCAAAATTAACCCGAATACAGTTTCTCACTTTACATTTGTTTTTAAAATAAAATGTTCTCAAATACGCTGAAGACGACGATCGGCCGCCGATTGTTTTTGTGTTTTATTTGGACAGTATACCGAACCAATCGATAGGGATCAAACGTTATCTCTATTTTCGAGTATATCGTGGCCTCTTCGGCATGAATCTGAATTAGACTATTATTGGTATTTTGTAATATTGTTTCTCCCACTCGTGTAATTATGATGGAAGCGTGAAATAATTATACGTATTTTGCTGCAGGCCCGCTAGTTTAACCGCCACCACATCCGAGTCGTCCTTCATCAAAAAGCTCAAGTCGTCTGGCCGCAGTCTTGTGGTCTTCTACGGCTCCCAAACCGGCACCGGCGAGGAGTTCGCCGGACGCCTAGCCAAAGAGGGGATTCGGTACAAGTTGAAAGGGATGGTGGCAGATCCCGAAGAGTGTGACATGGTAAGATAGGATACAATTAGATTCGTACTTGTATCATTTATCTGTATTACTTACTGCAGATTTTGTGTATCGTTTTGATTATTTAAAATGTAAAATGATCTTTCGCAATATTGCGCGGCTCGTGCTGACAACGCGAGCAAAACGATAGCGTGATAAGCATTTTATAACGCCAGACAGTCATCATTACTTGCCAAATTATGTAATATGTTAAATACGTTTCATATTATATCGGATGTCGTACTTATTCATATATTATTGTTATTCGTTGTAACGGTCATGACTCTACCACTTTTAGTTTTACTTCCTCGAAGCTTATATGTACGTACTGCTGTTTAATTATTTATGATAAGAGTGGCTCGATTAATATTGAAATACTAAATGATAAAAAATATTCTCTGTAGATTGGTGTAAGATATCTTACAGATACGGTAATTTAGATTATTCCGCATTATTTGGACGCGAGTGATTATGACGTTATACTATACGTGTATTGGTAATATAGGTTACATATGTATTTTACGTATGCACTTTACTATAGCTAACTTAAATAAATTAAATTACACGTGCACTCGTTAACTCTACTTTTTGACAACGAATGCAGTGGCGTAAAAATTGGACCCCAGTGCAAAATGAAATAAAGGTCCCCTATACGTATATTATATTTACGTAGTACTGATGGTGAAATAAAATTGGAGTCTTGCCTTCTATAATAATTATACTTTCATGAAAAAGTTAACAGAAGTGTTAAATATGAATTAAATATATTAATTAGAAAGATATACATATAAAATCAATTTAATGGAAAAATATTATTGTTGCGCCACCGGGATTCGAACCTGGATGTCTTTCCTAACCGGGGAAGGTGCATTATCCAACTATGCTACAACGACAATATTTTTAGCGACAATTTTCGAACCTATATATTACCTTTTTGATATTAATACATTTAATCTTTCCATTATTTGACAGAGCCATCTACCTTATTTTTACAGAATCTCAAATACCTTTGAATATATTTAAAATATCACAGACCTATGTTCTGAATAATTACAACTTCACAATAAGAATGTGTTCTCCTAAAAAAATTAACAGAAGTGTGTTTTTAGGCACTAAAAAGTCCGCAACGATGGTCTGGTCTCTAACCCGACATCACAACGCGATACATACGACACTAGAGTGCGGACGAACTTTAGGGGGACCTATCTAACATGGGCCCCAACAGTGCACCGCATTGGCTACGTTGGCGTATTTACGCCACTGAACCAACGTTATAAGGAAAAACGAGACTTAAGCTTACCTTTTAAAAATAATTTATATTTCCGTGTTTTTTTACGAAAATATGGGTTTTTATTATTAATTTATATAAGAAGTTATACAATGGATTTGACTTTTTGGGGTTTGGGTTTTTTTTTATTTCAAATCGCGATTAAAAAACACACATTAATAGGATCGATAAAGTAAATATAATATATTATTTTAAATAATTTGTTTTCACTAATACAAAGTGTTTTAAAAACGTCGAAAATTGATCATATGTACTGCAAATTGAATGGTTTATAACTAATTTTTAACATTTTGCTAATTTGGTTCAATGCAGATTTATCTCCGTAATCATAGATTATAAAAAAATGTATTTCGTATATGCAAGTATTTTATATATTAATGCGATTTTGTGGCACGCGGAAAATAAATTTAATGGTCGCGGTCTTTTTTATAATGGTTGTATTTTCCTAATTATGACAAATAACATTAAGTTTATTAATTTTATATTAGTGTAAAGGTCCTATCTAAGTAATAGTTTAAAAAAAAGTCAAATCTAGTGCACAACTTCTGATATAAATGAATAATAAAAACCCACATATTCGTAATAAACGCGAAAATGTGAATTATTTTTGAAAGCACGTCCTTAAGAATGTTCTGTAGAGCTTGGAGCTGTTACCAAATGGAATCGTTCTCTCTTTCGGGCAGCACTGATGGATGCTGAGGCAGCCGATCTTTGTTCTATAAATGACAGTATGATATTTTTTCAGGAAGAGCTGATGAAGATGAAGGAGATTCCCAACTCTATGGCCGTGTTTTGCTTGGCAACGTACGGCGAAGGAGACCCCACAGATAACGCCATGGAGTTCTACGACTGGATCAAGTCTGGGGACGGAGACCTCACCGGTCTCAACTACGCTGTGAGTTTATTTTGCTGATTTTTTACATTATACATATATGTACTCTCCACGTGCTCTCTGTGTTTATTTCATTATCAATAAGCGCAAGTCTCGGCTTTAATCTATTGGTGATTAGAGCACTGGTTACCAACCGGCGTGCCGTGGCTTTTTATTCTAAATTCTTATATAATACATTATGTTCCAATATGCATATAGTCGACATTCAAAACAGATTCCAAGTCTGCTTTAGTTGTATAATTTCATTGCTATGCGGTACACGCAGATGCCGATGTATGGAATCGCGGAGGGACACATTGGTATATGTATACAGAGTGTAACAGACCTGGTTTACAATATTTTATGTGTGAATACCTGACTAAATTACCAGTCGAAAATGTTCAAGAAATATGTGCCTAATCAATCTCAATCATATCATAGATTTTTTATATAGATATATATATATATTATAGAAAATTATTTCGATTAATTAAATCATTTTATTGATTCCAAACTATATATTGAATACAAAACATTAAGGGTCATCAAATTTTGTTAGATGATTTAGGGCCTGAAGCAAAGATATAGATTATTATTATATAAATTTCGCAAATATTTATTACGAAGTACGTATACTTAAAGCTAAACAAGATTTTGTAAAAATTTCAAACAGTAATATTTTAATTAACAGTGCAGAATTCGCACATATTCCTTGAACATTTTCGACTCGTAATGTAGTCAGGTATCCACCCATAAAATATTGTGGACTAGATCTGTTACACCTGTATACGTAAGAGTATATAATGGTCTTACGATAAACCTTTATCACAAATAATTGCACCTTTATATTATATATATTATTTTTTTAGGTGAAACACGCAAAATATTAAATTTATGAGTTGAGTTTTGAGCAAGTATTCTTCAGTGTACCGCGAAAATGTTATAATTTGAATAGTCGTTCGTAACGCTTCAAAGGTTGGGAACTACTGCATTATAGTCTCTTAGGTGAATAACTTGCTCATTAAATTATTATATTTTCGAATTGTCATGCCGACTTTGCATATCGCTTTATTGTTTCGATTGCGATAATTATAATTTTCTACACATGTGTTGGGTTTCTGTTGACTTCTTGCATTGTAACAGCTGACCTGCTTGTTGGCCGGCACAATTCTCGATATATTTCGTAATTTATGTTACTTGTTTAAATTTGTACGCCACATTGAATCGTAATCGGGAAATTCGATGGTCTTCGGCTTGAGATGTGCGCACTACGCACACGTTATATTTTGGGAGATACCAGTTATGGTATCATTCAATATTCTATAATATATTATTACAATCTATATAATTTATAGTTAACTCTGAAATTGGACGGTCTTCGGCTTGAGATGTACGCACTACGCACACATTATATTTTGGCAGATACCAGTTATGGTAATATGATTATAATGTGTGCATAGTGCGCACATCTCAAGCCAAAGACCGTCCAATTTCAGAGTTAACTATAAATTATATAGATTGTAATAATATATTATAGAATATTGAATGATACCATAACTGGTATCTCCCAAAATATAATGTGTCCGCAGTGCATACATCTCAAGCTGAAGACCGATTTCAGAGTTATTTTAGAATATTTAATGTTATTATAATCTATATAATTTATAATTCACTGTTAAATAATTTTTTTTTTTGGTCGTGCGTAATCGCGTTTTTATTTAAGTACAGATGATGTGGCTTTGTTTTAGTATCAATAATATTCTTTCGATTTTATTTATTTTACATGGATAAAACTTTAGAAAGTAATATACTCACGACGTACCTAGTAGAGCTAATTATATATCTTTGCATATCTTCTTTAATTAATTCACATAGACAAAACTTATACAAGCTCGTCTGTTCTTAAAGTTTCTAACATCCCTTCCATTCGCGATCTCGACTTTTTATACCACCTACAATCGCTGTAAGTATACAAATGTATTTTAACCATAACATACATTCAAATATTTTTTCATTATATACATATATTAGGTGCGCCTCAACTTTACTTACTTGTATCCTCGTTTCTGGTATTCTCAATGATCACATTTTCAAAGCCTTGTCCGAATTGCGCTGGTACCAATATATCGATTGTTAGACTAATATTACGACAACCGAGTACAAAGTACAATCCACCAAACCACTTTCTCAAGTATATTCGCTCGTGCTTCCAACCATGGTATTCTCAGATATGGTATTATTCACATATTCTCTTACACTTCACTAAAATGTTTGATTAAATCGTTATTTAAACCGTGATTGTGTTCGATTGTAACTGTGATTGGTAACAGATTATTCACAGTTCTTCGAGCAATGACTGGTATATTAGAAAGTAAAACTTCAACAGTTAAATTTTAGTTACCAATCATCATTAAATCTCAGTTATCAATCATCGTCACAATCATACGACGGTATACCATCACCAGTTTGAGGTTTAAATTAGTAAAATTGTTTTCCTATTTAATTTATGCCATGTGGCATATTCGAAAAATGTACAAGCCAAAGTACAAGTACAGTAAACGGTCCGTAAAAGTATATATTTATATTAGCACTGGACACTCTTTTCCACTGATGATATTGGGCCGTGCGCAGCGATACTTGTAACTATATAGAAATTGAAGACGTGAAGGATTAGGATACTCGATTGGTTCGTTACCAGTGCATCGGTGACCTCTGTGTTTTTTGAGTGCATATATCCTCTTCCACTCGCTTTCGACACCGTAAAGAAAGATGAGGGAAGATAATATATTGAGTCTCATCTTTATTTTCTTTGATATGCTTCCTAAATACTCCGTATCTTCTGTGATGTAAAAATACACGTAAACCTTTTTCGTAACTATCACAGATGACAGAGAAATATACATTGTAAACATAATGACTCGTACAATACAAGTATGTACATATTTTTTAATAATGGCTGTGCGAGTGTGGTGATTCAGCGAATATTATAAAGCAAAACAAGAAATAGTTTTGTCCTTGTAGTTTAATGAGATTTTGATTGCTTTAGCAAAGAAATTAAAAATAATGACAAATGGTTTACGATTAATTTTGTTTTGTCATAATACATTTTTATTTATTTATCTGTGTAATATTAACATCTACAAGAGATTAATCGCCACTGTTGATTTACTGGAGTGAGTTGATCGGTATTCTGTATGTACGGTCAGTGATTGCGATAACCGTTTTTTGATAATATCTCAGTATATGTAATAAATTAAGCACCTGAATAGTATTCAATTGTACCATTTCATCACTACGTTAAGCCCTTCCTTCTCGTAAAATCATATTTTATTGACAGTTTCCTAGCATAAAGAAGTAATAAAAATTAAATCAAAATATGTGTAGCAAACCACGAACACATTTATTAAATATTTCTTGCTTATAATATTTTCAGATAAAAATCACGAATCACGATATTTTCAAATACCCAATCACTGTTGTGATTGTGACTTAGATATCAGTGATTGGCTCATAGATCGCGATTTTGAATACATCACAAACTCCACATCTTCCCTGCTAGACACATAGATGCCGATCTCAGAACCGTGTGTATGCACATCGCAGTTCACGCCTGTAGCCATTTCGTGTTCCGTTTCTATGTGGAACTAAACTCCATATACAAGCGGGCGAATTTAGTTAGTGTACCTACTCCAGTTAGTCCAGCAGAGTAAAATGGGTGGGACAAGTCACACGGTGGGTAACTCCATACTTGTTGCTTGTTGCTAGCTCGGCCGCGAAGTTTGGTCAGTGTTTTTGCGGAAAACTTATTTTTCAATGATGAAAATATATTTTTTATCAAAAAAAGTAATGGTCTACCACAGTACAACCTAACCTAACATATGAATGCAAACATATTCTTAAAATGATTTTAATTCGTACTGTGCCGTTCCGGCGGCGACTAATATATATATTTTCGTAAATAAGTTGTATCAATTTATGTTCCTAACTTTTTTATTTTATTTTTGTCTTAATATATAGATTATCAACGGGTCGTTAATGACCATGAGATAGTTAGTCCTATAAGTATAGTAAGTACAATGTAAAAATATGTTAAGACAATTAGGAAAATAAAATATTACAGATTAATAGACAAGATATTAAAACTAACGCATTCATGCAAGTGCACATGGGTTCCAAGGTCAACCATGTCGGAACACGTGACGCGCGACAACGAATAGTGCGATCTCGGCTATATGGTAAGCATGCAATACACGATCTTAAATACCGAATAATAAAAAAATGGCGATTCAGCTTCTTCGGTTATCTCAATAGACAGAGCTGAGACAATAAATAGAGCTGACATCGTTCACTGCAGGACCACAAAATATTTTTGAAGATTTTATCCTAAATAACATAAATTTATTTAATTTTATTTGTTTAGTCGACACTGTAGTCTTCCTAATATACCGATCGCATTAATTATAATGTAAAACTGCGGGTAGAGATACCGCTTGATTAGCTGATGCGTCCCTGCTTCATTTTATCGTCTAACCTTGGCGATCGTTTGAGGTCCATGCAGATACAGATACACGCGCCGAGAGATTCCGTATCATGAATCGATTCAGGGTAGGGACGCCACGGTAACTTCTGTTGTGCAATATATAATATAATAAGATAACAATTTTTCCATATCGAAATTATACATAATTCTATATTTCCCTTTACCTGCACATTATATTTTTAGTTTCTTTTCTATGCATAATTTTATTATTCACATATACATATTAGACTTCTTAGTCCACAATATTTTACGGACGGATAGGTAAATTGTCAAAATTTTGCAACGTTTCTATCTGTATTATAAGTATGTTAGTGAACCAAAATAAATTTGATTCAATACCTATTTTAATATGTTCTATCGAGAAAAAAGTTGCCAAAAAAATAAAATATCATCTTGGCCACGCCCTGAAATGGACGATGAATCCTGGTAGAATGAAATAAGACACAGGACATCATTGCCGAATGACTGAGCTATATTTAGAGTGTGTTAAGTGGGTTGATTTGGCAAATACTTAGGTTTATATCTACTTTCTTAGACGTTTTAAGACGAATGTTTATTTTGCCTAGGTTTGTGTACCAAAGATAGGTATAGTACTTTTTAATTTGATATTCGCATACGTCACGCGTCATTGAGCGGATCGCACTAAATGGATGGCCGGCCAATATGGTACACGTTATATGAATAGGTGAATTCTAGGCGGCGAATCCTTTTCAACCGGCCGGTCCGTCAGCATGAAAAACGTGTACTTGTGAGGCTGGCTTTTTAATTGTGAACATTCAACATTACTCGGCTAAACGCCATCGGTACGAAGATTCGGCGCCAGAGATGGATTTGAAATCTACGTACATATTTGACGATTTCTGCTCATGCGCTAAGGAATTTATGAAAGCTATGTTTTTCGCGAGTATATTGCCAGAAGTAGAAATAAATTGTAATTTATTCAAGTAGATACCTACTAAAGACAACCCGTCAATTATGAAGGGAAATTAATAATTTTTGTAATTTTAATTTATTTAAAAAATCAAATCAAAGTAAATACAATAGAATAATAATTTTCTTTATTGCAATAACTGCACACTTTCACGTGATAGAATTGACAGCAGATCTTGTTTATTTTATGTTGTTACGCAACACGGTCGGACGAATACGTAGGATAGCTGGAAGGAGAAGGAAGAATAGAAAGTGAGGGAAAAGGAGTAGGTAAATAAAGAGTAAAGGAAAGTGGATGAGGGATGTAATCAATGTTCTCTTTCATTTTTGGATAACTATGTGCACAAAAAAAATTTTCGTGCTATTTTACCGTCGGATAAGAAGTTAGTGTCATTTTTAAATTTGCATGTGCACTATATTGGGAAATCGTGCGCGCGCAGCTTACTGGGAACAGTGGCAGCAATAACAGCGCGGGGAACTATTATCGCAGCCATACATTTATACAATAAATATTATATTTATTGTTGAATGTCTTTTTTCATTTTATGGATACCAATTTAATTTTGTATAAAGACAGCTTCTAGTTATTAAGACATTCAGACTTTCGACAAATTTAACACTTGAGCGAAAAGTAAATTAATCCCTCGCTAATAACTATGTTTTATACCACTACAAGACTTAAATTAACCCTTTTTCGTCCCATTCTCCATTTGAATGGATATGAAGTTTGAAAATTATTTTCTAAACAAGTACTTACGTATTTTGATTCTGTTTATTTTTAACGCCGTACTGATTTTTTGTCGTTCCGTTGGAATCATCGCATGGGGCATGAGACGTCACATTGTTGGCCGCCGCTGATTTTTCTGCATTTCGTGTTTACTATTTTTTTTTATGTCAATCGAATGCCCTTTCAAATAGACAGTGATCGTTGGGGATATTATTTAAAATTTCATTGTCACTCAAGGTTTTTATGCATTTGCTTCAATTATTTAAGATCCCCCCTGCAATAAACACTGTCTATCGGTTTTTACAAATGTTGATAGATAGACAGAACGTTGGTCATGTTGGATCATCGTGAATCATTTAGAAATTATGTGTAATAATAGTATTTTTTTGTATTTAATTCGATGCTCAAGAAGATATACAATGCTGTGGCATTCGTAACTCAGATTTGCCCAAAACCGATATAGTGTTGTAGGGTTGGTCTCATTAAATCATTTTTCCAGTTTGAATTTCGAGATATTTTTGCATACCCTTTCAAGGTGAGACTAATAGTTAATTATTTTACAATATCAAGTAAACATAAAAGTGTGTTATTTTTACGTAAATAGAGTAAAAGGTATCAATAGAAAAGGATAAGTATAGTATAAGAATAGCCATTTCTTCAACATTCATTTCATTCGTTGCCATTTGAAATTATCAAGCGAAAATGAAATAATTTGTTAAAGTTCTCACCTAAGAATTGTTATGTTTATACTACGAAGAATTATTATGTTTATGATAAAAACCATCGTTTGTGTCGATAAACATATGATTATAAAATATTACAATTTTGCCCCGATTTATAAGGAAAAAATTGATGTGAATTCATACTGATAAATAATATTGATAACTTTTGAAGCAGCTGTATTTGTGAAGAGAACTATTTATGCTAATATTATATAATAATCATACTCCGGTTTTTTTTAAATATTTATTTATTGTTTTAATAAATTACATATAAATTTAATATTAAAATATAAATGAAAATATGACAAAAGCATTCACTGTTAAATAATTAGTTGTTCATCGAGCATATTATCGTTCTTCAGAATTTCGTTGTTTTTTTCTTTACACGTATTCAAAACAAAATTTGATCCACATATATTACACTTTAAACTTAATTTAGAAATAAAACCTTACGTTCTTTCACATATTCAATATTCGTTCCTATGCACCTAAACATCGATTTGTGGGAGTAAATTTGATTAATTTGAGAAAAGAATTGGTGTATGGTCAACCACTCTTTTGCCATCCAATTTAGGAAATTCACACGAGTCCACACATTCAATGCTCAGTTCGGGAGCATCCTGAAAATAATGTATAATATTATTATTATTGTTATTGGTATTAAGTTATCAATATTTTTATGTCTAAAATATTAAAATACGTGTTTATTCATTTATATGACTATAACAAATACATTTGTATCAATCAGACAGGTCTGTCATGTATAATTCTTTTGATACAATTATTTATCTTTAAGGATATGTATTTCCAATAAAAAATAATTTATCTGCACTACATAATATATGTATGTTGAACTATGTAATTTATATTGTTAAATCAAATAGATAATTATTATAGGAATGGTAAAAATTATCAACTTACGTTGCGATTTTTTTTCAAAGAAGTTTACAACCATTTAAAATTTTGTTGGAATATTTCCTAGAGCGTGTCAATGGATACTTTTTGACCTCAGAGGCATCTTGAGTCACAGGAGGCAATAATATCAGAACAATAATGTGTATAATAATAATATATTATATAATTGACTTTTAATGAGAACCAAAGCTAACAAAAAAAAATCACTGGTTCGCAAATTTCACGTTGAATTTTGTGAATGAATGGATTTCATGCGCTGTCAGATTCTAAAATGCTCCGATCGGTTGACGTATGTTTAATGTTTAAATTATAATCTGTTTTCGTATAAAAACAGCCCAAAACCATACAATTTACAAAAATAAACAATTGGTATCGAGAATAAGTATAATATTAATTTATATTGTAGTCAAAATTTGTATTAAAATGTGTTTTATAAGCAAATTTAATCAAAATTTATCGGAGCGCAAATTTCACAACCGCCGTCGCCGTTTTGAACGGCATACTAACAGTGTGAGATATAATTAATAATATCATAAGACTGGAAATATATTATTTAAAAAATGATTATTGTGTTTTTGATATTAAATTTAGTTTTAAATAGTAGTTGAAGCCTCAAAGCATTATATTATTTAAAAACGTATGATCTTACTAAAACAAAGTATTTTAAAAACACCAAATGTACTGTAAATTAAATGATTTATAACTCTATTCATTTTTAACATTTTGCTAATTTGGTTTCCTATAGATTTGTCTCCTTAATCTTAGCTTCAAGATTTTAAGAAAATATATTTCGTTTATGCATTAATTTAGCGTAATTGACTCAATTTCGTACCATGCCTAAAATGCATCTAATGGTCGCGGTCTTTCTTATAATATTTGTATCGTCTTAATTATGGCAAATAACATTCAGTTTATTAGTTTTATATTATATAAAGGTCCAATCTAAGTAATAGTTAAAAAAATGTCAAATCTATTGTATAACTTCTGATATAAATTAATAATAAAAATCCACATTTTCGTAAAAAACGCGAAAATTTGAATTATTATTGCAAGTCGCGCCTCAACGATAGGTCCTATTTTATTATACAGAAAATTTTCTAAATATACCACGGCACATAATCCAGAAAGAAACATTATTTATGTACAGGGAATTAATTTGGATATTAATGGGTTAAGTGTCAAAATCTTATTTCCTTTGTTCGTTTTTATCGCTACGAGTGAAATGGCGCTTCGTAGCGTATATCTTTAGTGAATAATTCCATATAAACGAAGAATACCAAACCGCGAGGCCAGTCCTTGGATAATGATTTTAAACATGCTTTTAATATTCTGAGAAATATCACTGGTTATGTGATAAGAGTACATGAGATAATGAAAGGGATTTGCTTAAATAATATTAATTTGATAACGAATAAGTACATTTCTACGTTCTACTGTGACTGTTACTGCAGCGATCTATTTCAAAAATAATAATATTATTTTCTTATTCTTATGTAATTGTAATGTCGCAATATATTTCGACATTTTATTTATCCCATAATATTCGTAGTCACTTAAAAACTGCCGCCATTGTCAGTTTTATGTTGGTACTTTGGCACAGAATACCGTGCGTGAGTTATTTTCTTGATGTTGTCTACATTGTCTAATGATAACATCTCACTGAAATACCTATAACTATAGAGAAATATTCGTAAGAAAAAACTGACAGCTGGGCTGACCACCAATCTGGTCATGTTTAGATATATTTTAGTATTAATTATTCGGAATCGAATTTAAATAATAAGTTTTTAGTACGAAAAGCTACGATGCTAATTCGAATGATTACGGTTAGTTAGCCACATTAATAATGTAGGTTGGAACGCGGCAGTGATCTTGAACTTTGTTCCTTTGGCAAATAATGAATATTCAGAGAATTTTAATTCCCATATTCCTTAGAAATGTTATATTGTGAACGCGTATGTATTACGTAATATTAAAAAAATATTACGATGTTTCCGGCATGCAGAAGCTCCGCGCGAACATTGATCACACATGTGAAGTTGCCTCATATTCAAATGTCTACACTTTTCACGTGCATGAAGTTGCGGCAAATGTCTACACTGATATTAGCGGAGGATGGGGTAAGGAATTGAGAGCAACATATCCGAGTGGTCGGTTTGAATGTAAATAACTTAAATTTGAATTACACTTATATCTGCAAACATATTATGTTCTCTACGTTCACTTCGATTATCATATTTACAATTGTATGCAAGCAGACCTCATGGATAACAACTAATTAATTGTGTAAAAACATTAATAAAAGTTATATGTTATTGATGCATGAACTTATGATAATTTTATTATGTACCTATTTAATATAATGCTTTCTACAAATATTATTTAAACCAGTCGAATTTTATAAATTGTAAGAAACTAAATGTTCAGTGCATTTTATATTTATTTTTGTTAATATATATGGAAACTCCTTTAGATGTTTAATTTGTTATAAATATACTGTAGTTAAAATTTGAGGTACAAATTATTTTTATTAGTATAATATTTTACTTGTTCTATTTCTTAATTTTAATGAAAATAGTGAGAGTAATGTAATTTTTTTAACACTTTCATACTTGTGGTTTAGTGAATAAAATCGGTAATGACAATAATCGATATTGGTGAAATGTATCAACCCAACCTTTCATTAGTGAACTCTGTGTTATATTAATTTATTTTATTTACTAAGTATTATCTTATGTAATGTTTGTTATTTGATTGTCTTCAGGTATTTGGGTTGGGGAACAAGACTTATGAACACTACAATGAAGTTGCGATATACGTGGATAAGAGGCTGGAGGAGTTGGGGGCTCACCGGGTGTACACCCTTGGATTGGGAGATGATGATGCCAAGTAATTCAAACATTTTATAAGCTAATAATATTATTTGACTTGATCCTAGCACGGATGTGAATCATTAATTGACTTGGCGGTTACTTTATGATGTAATATGATTATTTTAATTTTCACAACTAAACTTTGTACTACACATTAATGTACGAAAATTAAAATAAAAAATATGGATGTATATATATTTTTGAGTCTTTAGGTTTTATTGTACTACACTCATTCAGGGTATCATACATTTGTGTACCCCGTATGTTATATTTAAAAAAAAACTAAGTTTAGTGTTTCCATAAAGAAAAAATAAGTATACATAATGTCTTTTAGTATTCAATACTATTAGTAAAATATTTGAGAATATTATAACATTTTTAAAATTTTGAGTTTTAAAATTCACGTTTCCCTCTCCACTAGGATTGTAAGATTGCATTTACTTTGGCTTGACAGATGCTTTGTCGAAAATTTTGTCTCAAATTTTGCATAATGAATAGTGCAGAGCATATAGAGCGCGGGACAAGTGCTCATTCGTTGTTTATTATATTTTGTTCGCAAAGCAGAATAATCAATTTGCTGCCAAATCTCTGAGATGCGAGACCAAAATTTAATCTGTGTATATGCACTTTAAGGTTGAGGGTTCATTACCTAAACCCGGCAAGGAAACATTAATTTTATTCAGTTTATAAAGATTAAGAAAATAAATAATTTTTTAATATAAAGAACATTTCCCTGTATATTTTTAAAATTACCTATACTATTAAAAGTTCAACTGGATGGCGACTTATTTAATTTAAATTAAATATAAATAAAATCAAATCTTGTATCAATGGATGCAAATCTATAGATTTAGAGGCTTGTAAGATATATTACATTTCATCTGTATCAATTTTTTTTCTTTTCATGCTCGAGTCAAAATAATTTATTATAAGTTTACAATTATTACTATTACCAATAGCATTGAAGATGACTTCATCACTTGGAAAGATAAGTTCTGGCCAGCCGTGTGCGAGTTCTTCGGTATTGAGAGTACTGGTGAGGAGGAGATGATTAGACAGTACCGACTATTGGAGCAGGCAGACCTAAGTATGGAGCGGATCTACACAGGAGAGATAGCTCGGCTACATTCCTTCAAGAATCAACGTCCGTAAGTATCGTTCTGCAATTCCCAGTCTATACATATTTATTAAGGAGAGCACTTCTTATTGTGAAGTTATAATTATTCAGAACATAGGTAAATACTAATTAAATGTATTAATTAGAGAGATATATACATATAAAATCAATTTTATTGAAAAATATTGTTGTTGCTATCGGGATTGATGATTACTCAAAGGTATTTGAGGTTCCATAAAAATAAAAAAGATGGCTTTCAAATAATGGAAAGATATATGTATTCATTTGAAAGTGTAAAATATAAGTTCGAAAAATTTGTTGTCAATGCACTATGTTGGTATAGCATAATCGATTAATGCATGTTCCCCGGATAGGAAGAGATTCAGGTTCGAATCCCGGTAGCAACAACAATATTTTTTTGATAAAATTGATTTTATATGTATATCTTTCTAATTAACACATTTAATTTGTATTTAAAAAACATACATATTTATGTAAAACATAGCTATCGAATCTGATCTTAATTCAGTTGTAACCTGTTTAGAAATTTCAATGCGTATTTTTCTCCTAGGATTGACTGAAATAGTGATGAGTTATTGAATCCATTACTGTGAAATTTGTGTTCGATTGTAACAATGATTAGTAACTGAGCAATCACTGATATAGTGGAAACTAAACCTCTAACAGTTAAATATCAGTTACCAATCATTGATATAAAAAAAATACCATACGCACAATCACAATAACTTTTAGCTCATCACTACTCTGAAAGCCTGTGACACACTTATATAGCTGTTCAATGTATTCTTAAGTACATATAATACAATACATGTCTAATGTAATATGTTCTAAAATGCAAATTGTAATTAAAATAGGCTACAACATCAAAACTAACAAATCTCCATAATTCTCTTATCATTTATCTGAAAACACTTAACCCTTAGATATTGAGGTCTCTGTCTTAAAAACAATTTTAATAAACCTTTTTAAAAATTCATTCACAGACCTTACGATTCCAAGAACCCATACCTGTCTCCCATCAGAGTCAACAGAGAACTGCACAATGGCGGGGATCGCTCGTGTCTCCATATTGAATTTGACATTGAAGGATCTAAGATGCGATATGATGCTGGTGAGTTTTATACATTATTTTTTGTACCGGTACTGTCACAACTTGTTCAAAAGGATAGGCAAAGATTATGAAACAATTGTCTTTTTATACATTTCTTTTTCTTCATCGACATCCATAACACATTCTTATTTGCTCAATTATTCTTTAAGTTTTTGATATTATTCTACAGAATTTGTTCTGTTCTGTCACACCAGGTCATTCTTTGTCAACATTAAATTATTGTACTATCCACCTAAAACTTTCTTTGTACAAAAATGTTCTTAGGTTTTCAGAATCTTCTGTGTACAGTTTTCTGGGATGGGTCCAAAATGTCGGCCAGAAAGGTCAGATATACACAGCATATTAGGCCAGAAAACTGTACACAGAAAAAACTTTATTTCTGCACTCACCTCAACTTGAAATTATTTCCCCATAAGAAGTGTTTTACTCAACCATTTCTGGTTTTCCTGTATGTTCATTTAGTCAATCTGATTCATTCATCCCCTACCATTTCCATATTTTACAAGCTCATACAAGTGTTGGTACTAAGACATCATTATGAATCTCTAATAATTATTTTTCCAATTGATACTGCTTTCTGCTCTGTGTTATTTTGATGATCAGATAGATAGACATTGACTATTAGGTTATTTATAAAGTTGCGAAATGAAATAAAGAATGAGAATAGTATTTTGTAATTTTTTTATATCGCCTGTTGAAGGATGAGGATGTATTTATTGAATGTATGGATACTTTATTAATATAATCTAGACAAGAAAGAATAGTTATGTTATTGTTACAGAGTATTATTTTGTAAATGTTACATAATATTAATTGGAGTGAACCCTTGATTAGGTGATCATCTCGCCATGTTCCCTGTCAACTGCTCTGATCTGGTGAAGCGACTGGGTGAGCTGTCAGGCTCGGACCTCGACCAGATCTTCTCATTGGTCAACACCGACACGGACAGTTCCAAGAAACACCCATTCCCATGTCCCACTTCGTACAGGACAGCTCTCACACACTACTTGGAGATAACGGCCATTCCGCGTACGCACGTACTCAAGGAGTTGGTGGAATATTGCTCTGATGAGGCAGTAAGTTTTTAAATAAAAACAGTTTTACGTAAACAAAATTAAAATATATTTGGATCCCATTTTATTTTATTTTTATACATCTTGTACAATTTAAAATAGTGATAATATTGATATGACTCGATGAAATTGTCATTTTTCTTGAAAAAAACTAATAATTGAAATTAAATATCTGCCTAGGCGTTATTTTCACAACATAATATTTTCATTGCTTCTTTCTTGTAGAAAATTTTCTTAATTATTTATTTGTTTCTTAAAAAAATAGTTTACTTCTTTTTTAGTATAAAATAAAACTTTTTTTAATGAATCTCAATCTCCAGTCCTCAAGCCTCCTCCCTCTCTTGTTCATGACGTAGTGAACACGGAAAAAACACTTTCATTATAAGCTCCAATTTAAGAATAATAATAAGTGAATTTCTTAATAATAAATTTTTTATAAATTTTCCTTTATTATATTTATTCTTTGCTACTGAGTCATTTAAAAAATATTATTTATTATATTGATCTGTCTGGACTTGACAGTCTAATAATTGTTTTTAGAGCTGCCGGATGACTTTGCTTCCGATAACTATGTAGCATTCTTATGACAGGAGAAATTTCTCCTGCGTGAATCTCAAATCATGTTCAGAAATAATATGGATCAGATAAATTGTCCATCTGTAGCTTTTCTAGAATTATGATTCCTTATATTAACCCTTCCTATGTAAAATATCACAAGTAACAAATAAGTAATAATGTTTGATTATTGTAGTAGTTTGTATATATTTGATACATATTTTAAGTGGCAGTATTTTTTTATACATACTGTTTTCTACAATGAATACAATATATTTAAATAATTACTGCGACAAATAAAATGTACCAAATAAATGTGAAATACTAGAACAAATAAAAATAACCTCTTTGTTCATTATTTTATATAAGAGGAATCGCTATACATAAATAGTTCAGTACCGCATTGCATTACAATATTTTAATAATGATTTTGTTTTGATCAGGACAAAGAGAAACTTCGACTTATGTCTTCAACCACAGTCGAAGGCAAGGCCATGTACTCGTCGTGGATTGTAAGTGCTAGCAGAAACATTGTGCACATCTTAGAAGATCTGCAATCTTGTAGACCTCCCTTGGATCATCTGTGCGAGTTGTTGCCGCGTCTTCAGCCAAGATTCTACTCCATATCCTCCAGTCCTAAGGTACTTATAATAAACACTTGGTTAATTGACATTTCATTCCATCTAACACTGATGTAAAATTTCCAATTAACACTTTTTTTCTTGTGTCGGGGTAATGTAAGTCCTAAGAATAAAGTTTGTGACCTTTCCTGAAAGAGGATTTTTTCTTACAAATTGTACTGTTACCTATTGAAGAAGTGTTTAAATATATCTAAAGTGTGTCTGACATTTGATATTTCTAGTTGCACCCCAACACTGTGCACATCACCGCAGTGGTGGTCCAGTATACAACTGCTAGTGGTCGTGTCAACAAGGGAGTTGCCACCTCTTGGTTGGCTCAGATGCACCCACAGCCGGGCACCAACACTCCTGTTGTTCCCATCTACATCAGGAAGTCTCAATTTAGGTTAGTTTGTCAGTTATAGCGCAACAAGTAACTGATCAAGAACTATTAATTTTAATAAATTTTTGGAATTTCATCCAAAATCCAATCTTATTCATACTTACTATTAGTTAATTTGATTATATAATTATTGTATATTTTTGCAATCAAAGATTATAAATACTAGTCAAAGATTATAAATATGATAGAAGATTTTCAAATGGCATGGTGTGGTTATGATTGCAGATTACCAGTGAGACCGCAAACTCCAGTTATTATGATCGGCCCAGGAACCGGCCTGGCTCCCTTCCGGGGCTTCATTCAAGAGAGACAGTTGGCTAAGGAGGAAGGCAAACCTCTGGGAGACACCATCCTTTACTTTGGCTGCCGACATAAGGATCAAGACTTCCTCTACAGAGAGGTAAGAGTTATTTGTTTGTACCTAAAACGCATTCATAATTAAATTATATTAATTCGAAAATGAAACATTAGAATTTCCAAAGTATTATGAAAGTAAATCTTCGAAAAATAGGGAAAAGGCCAATATCATTTGATTTATGTAAATTAAAAAATATAATATTTTTTTATTTATTGTAAAAATGATGTTTTGTAAAATAACGACAATTAAGATCATTTACATTAATAATATTTTTCAATTTGGTTAATTTTACAGGAGTTAGAAGAATATGAAAGCAGTGGACTATTGAAGTTACACTCTGCATTTTCGAGAGACCAAAAGGAAAAAATATATGTCACTCATTTATTAGAGAATAATGCAGATGAATTATGGAATGTAATAGGAACCAATAATGGCCACGTTTACATTTGCGGGTAAGAAAATGTCCACTTTAAACCATAATTTTAAAAATTTAATTTAATTGTGTATATACATTTATTGTTGCTGATATTCTTTGGAATTGCGTAAATTTAATTTATGCAAAAAAAATAATGGGGTTCTTTGTCGAGTGAAACTGGTCCGGGAGCACTGACACTTAAAACAATTTCAGGGAAGTGATAGAGCCTGATAGATACTCCTGATAGGAGTAGGTTTGTATCAAAGTAAATGTTTCATTATGTGGCACTTAGCTTTGAGATCAACTTTCAAGTGAGGTATTGGTATACTAAATCTGTCATATATTCTGACTGGTTACTACATATTAGTATTTTGTTTTCCAGTGATGCCAGGTCGATGGCGCTGGATGTCCGCAATATTGTGCTTAAAGTTATCCAAGAAAAGGGAAATATGTCAGAAACTGACGCTGCACTTTATCTTAAAAAGATGGAGTCGCAGAAGAGGTACTCAGCCGACGTGTGGAGCTGAAGAAAATTTTAATAAAATATATTTCACGACTTGCAAAGTAATACATAATGGAAAATGAAAGTTTTAGCAAATTTTATTAGTTTATATCAGTTGAACTATTGTTTTAAGTTTTATTAATTATGGTAGGAATTGAGATGTGCAGAATGACTTGCACAGAGAATAATGTTATGAACTCCCAGTGTTTAAGTGATATAAGCAAACCGTAACTTTCATATTCATAATTTTAAGAGTGCCTTGTATCATAAAGAACATAAAAAATATATATACATACATATTATTATTTAAAAATCACTAGGAGTAAAATTTTAGGTGAATAAAAATTTTCAATGCAACTAATTCAATGATCTTTCATTTATTTATTTTGATTAGATTTAAAAAATCAAAATTTGACATAAAAATAATGTAAGTTCCCAATTTATATATTTTCTTAAAATACCTCTCATAACTCGTTAAATTTTTATTTTCCATTAATTACCATATATTCTGGAAAATAATACGCACTGGTGCAAACATGCATAAGATTTTTTACAGCTGTCAAAAAATGTGTATGAATAATACAAACTCTGTCAATATCATTTGACTAGATAGATCGTGCTGCTAGTAGATGCTGTCTAGTGAGAAGGGGTGTTAAATATATTTTCATATTAAATAAATAATAATATTTTTTTAATAATAATTTTTAAATTAAATTTTTTTCAAAAATTGCTTATTTATGTCCCACATGAAACTTATTTCACCTTCATGTGAAATAAAATATCAATAAGAAAAAAGTATATTCAAATTTTTAAAACTTATTTAGACACTTTTGAAACAGGTTATCAATGAGTTACAGGGAATTGAGAATGACGTATGATGTGATGTTCTGGGGTTGATTAGTTGCTATTTTCACAAGAAAAATGCTTTAGCATGGTGCAGTGATTTTTAATGTTTTGTTGAATAGATATTGCATGCCGCATTGCCTTCCAAAAATATGGTAATGTTGTTTACATATTTGGATTTTGGTCTCCACCATTTTAATTTAACAAGGTTTTGAATTTGAAGGCAAGAAGGCCGGTGTTACAATATTGTTTTAATTCTCCGATTCCATAATATCCATGACTAAATGATACTCGGCTTGCGGCTGTTATGGTAATTTTAGTTCCTCAGCATATAACACTTACAAACTACTTTTCTAAGCTACTGATTGCTCAGTCTTATTTAATTTATTATATTATATATTGTAACCTGTCCCTGAGCCTTGAATTGCCACAGGCCTATATAACGATTCTTGGGTACTTGTCTACTACACTATTTGTGCAATATATTGATACTACATACCAGTAACGTCACATTACAGTATGTACCATTTATTCATAAATTCTCATTGGGTTTATCACTTAGTTTTTGTGTTAATTATTTATTATTCAAAATTAAAATCTTCAACTTATTTAGAACAATATTGATAAAGCAGCTATTGTTTTCATGTCTTCTGCTGCCTTTTTTAAAATGAAATAATTTAAAAACTATATAAACTGTCATAGTCGTGCGGCAGTAATGTCAATATTTCAATTTGATCAAGGGCGTTTAATACAAGTGATTGATTCTAGAATTCTACATCAATTATAAAAGATATTTATTTTCTTGGGTTAGTTTCACAGACTGATTAATTAAATAGATATGCCATTAAGAGTCCATGTTTATTTTGTAATGCTGTGAAAAGAGCTATGTTTGAAATGTATTGGAGGGGCACCACGATAGCCATATAGTGTATTTTTAGTCACTGAACGAAAGGTACTTGCACTATTGGCACCTCTAGTTATGTTTGTTGCTGTTGATTCAGAGAAACCACAAAATTTTATTGTATAAATTAAAAATTTATTATTATTTAGAATATGGAGTGTTTGAGAAAGATACTCAAAGAAAGCTGACCCACTGAAAGATGGTTGAATTTTATAAAGATGAAAATAAACTATTTAATATGTAATTGAATAACACCAGGTAATATTTAAAGTACCATTAAATATTCTATTGAAGCAGATATATAAGGTTACTTCATCATTGAGTAACGATCGATCGCTTGAAAATAAAGATGGCACCCTTTCAATACTGATATAGTATATGAATGTACATATATGTACTGTGAAATGTCAGAAGTGGAGATTGACCAAACATTTTGGAATTATTTTTTTAAGGAACAAATTTTTGGGTGGATGGTGGATTCAGATTAAACAGAATTTTAATATTCAGCTGCTCAACATGTCAAATTATTAATACAGTAATTTAGTGATATTTATCTTTCACACTTGTTGGAATGAATGACTCAATTTATTTTTGATAAAATTTAGTAATTTACTTTCAAAGGTAATTTTCTTATAAAGGTAATGGTGTCTAAAATAAGAAAAAATATAAACAAAAATGTTTTGATATGAATATATTTTCCACACAAGTGTTGTATGTACTGTGCGTGTATAAAAAAGTGTTTTTCAAATCAATGCTTATGAAATCTAATTTTTAATGTGTCCATGTATATTTGTTTTTTATAATGTGCAATAAATGATGACAAATAGATTTTATTACAACTTTTATATTTTTATTATGTACTCATTTACTTTTCAGTAGTTGATTTTGTAAATAAAATTGTATGAAATTATAAATATTTACATCTTAGCTTTAATAAATTGAGAAAATGAATATAATATTTCTTAGAAAAACCTATTTCTCAGTGCCTCTGTATTCATTTTGTTAATTCACTATTAATTATTGTCTGACAAATTTTATTTTTGTGTGTAAATGATATAAAATATGAAAACTAAATTTTCTTAGTAATTTAACCTTAAATGACCATACAGGTCAAATCTCATTGTAATAAAATTCATGGGACTGTAAAAATATTTAATTTTATTTCATATGGGAGAAGAACAGAATATATTAATATCATTAATTGACATGGCAGTTGCTTTGTGGCGTAACATGATTAATTTAATTTTCATCATCACCTGATGATGAGAGGGACTGCACCTTTCGAAACTAATAGTGAAAATAACCCAACGTGTGTGTAGTACAAAGTTTAATCGTGAAAACAGAATATTTTGTATTTTCACATAATACACACTTTTTTCAAAAATTTTAGCCCCGAAAATGACATTTCATACTAATTTCTACCGATAATTCATAAAACCTTATTATTCGTAGTTCGTATGCATTTTTTATACCCAAAGTAAATGATTTGTTCAAGTAATTCACATATTCAAATGTTTTTAAATACAAACTCGCGCGACTATGCATTCATCATCCCTTCGTAAACATTTATAGCTAGCTCCACCCCCTAGCCAATCACGGCACTGTTCCTTATCGCTATAGATCGGCGAGCTTAGAGCTTGCTAGACCGTGGCCGAACTGAGTGATACCATATTTATGTGTACCAAATTCTGCAGTGCATTTTATAAGATTTGTTATTATTTCAACAATAATTATCTGTGCATTGCGAATTATATATTTCTACTCACCCTTATAACCCTTAATAAAATAATTTGAATGATTTTCATTGAATCTCGTAAGTTATAAATGAATTGTGTGCAACAGTTTTATTGATTTTATATCCGGTTTTTTGTTTATGAAATGTAGCGATTTGTTTAATGTAATAAAGAAACTGAAACCTTTGTATTTAAATACACAACTTATTTTATAATTAAAAATTTTTCGTGTTTCGTTTTATAAAATGGTATGAACATCTCGTAATTCGTGTAAATCCTTGACCATTTGAGAAATGGAACTTATTTTAAAAACTGACAAAAATAGATGTCAAAGATAAAATCAGCGGGAAAATAATAAGTTTCAACGAAGTATGAAGATTTAAAAGTTTTGCATTGTTTTTCATAGGCTTTTTAATATTCCAATTTCTTGCCCAATTTTGATGGAAAAGGCGAGTTTGACCGCTAATCAAATTAAAATGTCCATAATTTATTGCATCAAGCACTGGTGAATCGTTTGAAAAAGCTTGTTTTTTTATATTGGACTCGCCACGCCATCATACACCTTCATTATTTAGGAGAAATTAATTATTTGATAAAAATTTGACACATAAGAAGCTTCACCATCTTTTTCAGTATGAAAATCACAATGTTGACAGCAGCAGCGCGCGAAAAAATGCAGAATCTTAAACTGACAACACGCTTTTTAATGATGCCTTCAAAAAAAATTATTCTCATTATTAGTAATTTGGATTTTTTTTAATTTCGGTCCCATGAGTTACAAATTAACAGAGTTGTACTGTAGTTATTTTGTAAATTTCGTTATTTCGGTGCTCGTGCCAGAATTTTACCTGTATTATGATATTATTTTGAGGTATTAGTCACTTAAATACTTTGCAAAATGAAATAAACTTTTTTTTGTTTTATGTCATTTGGAAAAAAATTCTGACATTGTTATATATTACATTATGTAAACAAGTCAGATTATGGAAAATATTCAGATATACTAAATTGTATGAATGGGGAAAATATATACTACAGGTCATGACGAGTGACAAAATGCAGATAATCCGGGACACTTGGCACACCGGCACACAGAAGCAGCTGCAACTAACTGATAGCGTTATTTCGCTCACTTGACTTTATATATTTAATGTCAATGTCAGTACTGGAAATTTAAGATGCCTTAGAGGACAACATAAGTCTGTGATATTGTTGAATTAATTTTTTTTCTCTTCTGTGCATGCAAATTTGTCTGTAAATCAATGTATGTCCATTTAAAGGTGGGTAATTTCTTACTAATTTTATGTCAAATTTTGTATCTTAATCTTGCACCAATTAAGATAAGTGGTAATACAGTGGAAATCGCAAAAAACATGACACCATGGGGACCGAAATATTTTTTACCATTTTTGAAATGAAATTTCTATACGCACAGAACCCGTAATGTAACGCACATTGAAATATTTGATTGTGTAGAGTAAATTTGCTGCGTTGAAACTTTTCAGATAACGTGATAAAACTGCTGCAAAACAAAAATTAAATTTATTTATATTATACGTACCAGAAAAGCTAATAAAAGTTTAATAACAATAAAAAAGAAGCTGCATCGGCCTGCAATTGAACCCGGGTGAGCAGAGGGTAGTTCAGTGCCGTGTTGCATTGAACTAACTTTGCTCTCATCTCATCGTATGAAATATTCGCAAGATACTTGTATAGGTTACAATGAAGAATGTTTGTATCATCTTTCAGTTTTCATAAGCCTATAATTTTGTTTTTATGGCCCTTTCCATGGAATACATTTTTAGTGAATTTTCAACTCGAGTCAATCTCTCAGATACAAATATTGGTTCCATGAGATTCTTTGGAGACAACTCTAGGCTTTAGAATCCCCGTGTTCGCATCATGTCTAAGAAATTCGCCGTTGTGCACTTAACTTCATGTTGTATGTCAAATATCAAAAATGTCAGTCCATTCACCATTTATGTTCCGTTCGTCAGTTGAATGAATTTGAATCTCCCCAGCAGCAGTTAATACGGAATTTTTGGAATTTTATGCATTGCATATCTAACTTTCAGAATAAATAGTTGTGGTTTTAGACATATCGAACGTTGATCTTGAGTTTTCGTATCTTTCTACTTGATCTCATGAGTTTATTTCTAGATCAATATCTCAATATGTGCACAAAGTACTGAGTCTCAATTATTTTAGAGATTTGTCTCATCATGTCATTCTGTGGACACGGGACACGGGACACATATTATGAATAAATAAATATTTTTGTTTATTAATCTTTTGTTAACAAATTGTGCTTTGTCCAAGTAATAATAACCTTTTAATATTCTGAGGCAGAGCGTTTTACTTCAATAGTGCATAAGTGTAACACACTGATTTTTTAAAAAATATAATCCTACAAACATAATTTATTGCGTGAATTTTACTATATTATAAGAATACATCTGATATTTAAAATTATTAAGCGAAATAAAAATTTATTGCAGATTAATCTTTGTGAAAAAATCTACTAAATGTAAAGTATTTTTTTGCACTGCATTATTTTTGCATCTAATTGTCTATTGACGGATGCCTAGTCAATAGAAAGTTAAGTTATAAACAGTAAACCTTCTATGACGATGCTGCCAAGCGGTAATATCATTTATTTATAATGGTAAGGGTGGTGTGCAGCAAGCGACAATTGTATCTATTGCTTATTATGTGGTGTCGGTATAGTCAATAGAAAGTTGAGTAATAAATAAAAAAAACAGAAAACAATTTGGTGACAATGTGGCGGCTGGTATATTTTTTGTTCTTCTGGGATGTGAAATCTTTTCATGTTAAGGATTTTTAGGAGGAGAGTAAAACACATATGTCAATATGTACTTTTTACTTTTATTAAATTGTTAAATTGAAAAAATTATATTACAAATAATGTAAAGCATATTTATTAACTTGTGTTCATTTTATTATAAAACAACAGCTTTCAAAAGGCTGTTGTGTTTGAGAAGGGAGAGAGCTTTTATTAGATAATAATTAAAATATTTACACATTATTATGGCATCTTTTACTGAAATATCCTTTACAGAATTTTGCACTATTCAAGATCTCAGAAAAACTCAAGAGCCTTTTTGCAAATGGTTATTGTATTCTGATTGTGACTGTGATTATAATGATGATTGGTAACTGTGGTTTAACTGTTGAAGATTTAATTTCCAGTGATTGCTCTAAGAATTACAAATAATCCCATTAAAATCATGGTTTAACCATCACTAACTCATTAGCTGAAAATGCAATTCTGTTTCTGATCTTGCTGTTAAAAAAAACTTTTTTTTCTACTCATTGCTAATTAAAATCTATACAAATTCATGTGGCAAACAATCCAAATGATGTATCTATTCATACTGACTGATGTCTCCATGATGAGGTTTGAAAAACTGCCATGGCGTTCAACTGCTTTGTACTGTAAGCAAATGGATAGGACTATAAAACCTGTCAGATATGAAACCATATAAAACTTCGAGCCAGGGTGAGATCCGTGGTATACTACATGAAGTGAGAGCTATTAAGAGCAACATTTAATACAAGTCCTATAATGAAATTATATGATTTGTATTTATTTCATATGTTGTTTCTACATTTAGTGTTTTAATATCTGCCTGATTGGGCTTCGCCTGTGCTGAGGCAATTAATGCAAACCAGAAAGTTTCGCCCAAATTCTTAAGACATTTTTTTATTGGAATCTAGCATCGAAATAGTGCACGCTCATATACATATATTACATATATGGTCTATTCTCGAGCTCGAAGAATTGGATTATTCCAACATTTAAATTACGTTATAATCAGCAAGATGGGACTGATGAAGTCTATAGCAAGCCGATTCTTCTGTTATGATAGAAGAGATGCAAATGAAGTCACGGAAATTATGAATACTTGACAACTAATCACTATATAGGTAGTTTCCTATTTTACATAATTTTCTCTTAAATATTGTAATAAAATAATTATGTAGGAGTTTACATTTGGATTTCTTGTAATATATAATATACAAAATAGGAGAAAATCAAGTGATTGAATCTTGTTTTTTTTCATTAAAACATTTTTTAAATGTATTGATGATGGTTTCATTGGAAATTTGATTCCAGGCCTGCGGAATCCATTCACACAGATTAGTGACATATGGTTTTATTATTTTTCCAGGGCAATATGATCAGTGGATATCAACCAGCTTGAGTACTGTTTTTTCAAGTCATCTTTAAATGGTTTATTCATAACGACATCTAAAACTCACCCAGCAAACTTCTATTTTTACTGAATCTTCTTGTCTTTCCCAACCGTTTTAATCCAAATCAACACAATAAATCCATTTGTTCAGTTTTCTTTAGGTATGGTTTTTCTATTCAAAATAACATAAGGTGGAAGTTTTGTACCGTCTGCTAACACAGCATTACTGTTACTCTTGCTTTTTCATTCCCTGTAGTTTTAATTAAAATTGATTTATCCCCTCTCTTGTTAACTGTTCATATCACATCAAAATATACCGGTGTTTAATCAGCATTTCCCAACAAATGTAACGGATATTCATGTTTTTTTATTAAATCCGTAACATGTCGTTGAAATATTAAAAGCTTTTCTTCAAATTTAATTGGTAATTTTAGCGCTAAAGTTGTACGTCACCACAAATTCAACACATATCGAACCTACATTCGCCTGCATCAACCTATGCTGGCTTTAAACT
This sequence comes from Eubasilissa splendida, assembly GCA_031772225.1. Classification (NCBI taxonomy): domain Eukaryota; kingdom Metazoa; phylum Arthropoda; class Insecta; order Trichoptera; family Phryganeidae; genus Eubasilissa; species Eubasilissa splendida. The sequence goes on from CM062850.1 coordinate 34,972,135, forward strand.
TAAATTCTGGTATATTTTAATTTCTTGCAATTTTGCAAACATTCGACTGCAATGCTTCTCTTGTTATGAACAATCCCTTTCCGTGTATTTCTTACCTACTTTCCTGTCAATCAATTCAAATCGTCCTTTCTTAGGCCCCGGGGGCTTGAGGAATGTGCATTCATCAAGTCATGTTTTTGTAAATGCCAACGACTTACATTATTTTCTGTGATACCAAATAGTCTGGCATTCGCACAGTTGTTGGTTGTTTCTGAAGCACGCACTACCATAACCTTAAAAATGGAATCATAGCTTCTGCGTATTTCCTGAGTCACTTGATTTTTTCGAGCTCCTCGTCTTTCAATATAGTCAGTCATAATATTTTTTTAGGTAGCAAAGATGCAAAACAAAACACAGTAAAAAAAAAAACTATCAGAAATTACTACCCCTCTATTTACGTGTCGCTTTTTTAACCTGTTAGATGCCCAAAAAATCCTAGGTGAAACAGCATCATTTGGTGTGCAAAAATTTTTAAAATTCACAGCATAGCTTTTTATGAAAAAAGCATGAAAACGTTGGGATAACTAAAATAAAAAAAACCTTTGTACAATTTCATCATAAGCGTCCATCGACCGCGATTTCGTACGGTTTTGATGAAAAAAAAGTTGAATAAAGGAATTGTGGAAGTTTAGTGTTGTCAGGCCGTAACATTTAGAACATTATTATTTATTTTTTGGAAGAACATTAGATTTTATTAATATTATTGTGTTTAATGTGATGCTTAAAACGAAAAAATATTAGCACTTCACATCACAACTACGTACACATCACACTTGTATAGCACTAACACACATAAAATGCTGCCTAACAGCACACTCACTGTATTTATAGTAAAACGCCTGTATTTTAATTTTAATTAATAACTAAAAAATAATATCTTAATCACTTGCATACCTGGCAACAAAAATGAGAAAATCACGAACAAATATCAAAATTTAACTGACAATTTAATGAAATTGGAACATTCTAGATACTTTTCAACTTATTGTGTCGTTCTCATCATTGGACTCTGCGGTAGTAACAAGCATATCGGGAATGTCTAAAAAGTCGGCAATACTCCACTAATAAAAGTCATCCTCCACCATTTTGTAAAAGAAAAAATAAATCAAGTCTTCAAAAATTCGATAACTATAAAAATATCACCACTTTGATGTCGATATGAGTGTTAGTTATTTTCATATAAATCACTTTTATTTATAGTATAAAATAAATCTGGCAACAAAAGTTGCACATCAACTGTCAATTTTGTATGGAGGAAAAATGATGATTTTTACATTCGATTTCAGACGTAATTCATGGTGTTCTTGAGTTGAATAATATTTCTATGGGTCACTATATGATTATCACTACTGGAAAGAATAATTTGGTTTAGAATCCGATACGTGGCGGCCATGATATCAATCGGTATTTACTGACAGCGCGCGCTGTCAGTGGGTGTCGGCCATAGAATAAGGTTAGTTAATGTGACATTTATCGCCGTCTCTGTCGCAAGTTTCCGACGCGGGCTTTCTTGGGGTTAAATAAAAACCTCGCCTTATAGTCGGGCTAATACAGTAGGCTCTTAACAGAACTTAGATAAGCAATGCTGGGAAATCAAACCATAAAGTAGTCAAGAGTGGCAGCCAATCCCAGTTATTATATATTTCAGATCTAACTTAAATAACACTTTCATCATATCAATATATTTTTCTTTATGTGAAATTTTCACAATTTTTTCCCAACTCCTTCAACTGTTTAATCTGAATTAGTATTGTGTATAATAAACGTGTTGATAGCCCAAATCAGTAAATATACATTTAAAAAATCATGTTCCTTTGCCTGCTACGTATAAACATTTTAAATTTTGTTTCAAAATTTCGGGATAATTTTTTTTGGTGAGTTAAAAAAGTTAGTACTAGGAAGGCAAGAGCCAAGGTGTTGGTGAAAAATGAGAGACATAATTAAAACAAAACTTATTTATTAAACTTCAAAATTATTAAAACATATGTACAAGACTTTCTGTGCAAATTTGTAAAACTTACATATTAGTAATATTCCCAAGCATGTTCATGAAACTCAAAACATTACAGAGGAAATATTCCATGGCAATGATTTGAAAGTCAGTTTGGCACCCATTGATCAGTAAGTTCAAATTGGAAAAGAAAATTGATCACATTTCTTCATTCTTTCCTACCCTTTCTTCACTTGAAAATTTCAATCATTTTATTGTTTTCGTCCACTAGACAAACGATGGACAATTATTCAATGTAATATTAAAATAAAATATATAAAATGATTTACTTTTAAAAATAATGATATTTTTAATACATTTGTCAATCAAATATAACATAGACACTTATCAATTGAAGCTAGCGATTGAGAATGCACGTAATAATCAAAATGGAAATCATTTTTGATCAAATCCTCATAGGTTTTTTTAAAAAAATTTATTAATACATTTAATTATTACTTTAAGTAATTTTCAATTTTAATTTATTATAAACATTTTTAGCACCATTAATGTTTTAGACTCAAAACTCAAAACAATCTCAAATTCGCAAAAATATATTGCGCTGCACAAAATATTTAGTACTTTGACAAAAATTGAAGATTAACGAATGGAACGCGTGGCATTCCATCTTACTTACTGGTCCTTAAAGATACTATCAAGATAACGAATTAAAAAAATGATAAGTTTTATTATATTTAAAGGTAATCGAAGATAAGATAACAAAATGTACACTGTTGTAACAAACATTTTTATAATCTGCTCAATACTGAATACTGATTATCAAGTGCCAAACCAAAGTGTTTTAATATTTTCAATTGAAATAAAAAAAAAATTTGACACACTTTCACTGCTTTGAAACACAATGCGTGAAGTTGTGAACAGCAAAAATACCTCCCTTATAAAAATAACTCGAAATACAAAACATTACTTATCTAAGCATAACTCAAAAGCAAAGACAAAAAACTGACTATGTCTATTTATCTACATCCTATCTTCGCAAACTAATTGTCTTATTGGAATAGAAGTCAATACATAATAATAAGTTTATTTTAGTTCGACTAATATAACTTGAGGCATCGTCCGCTGTCATTTTTATTTAAAATATGATTGTCACCAAAGAGACGCATCATTTGACGCTATTACGTAAGGATGAAAATATGGAAAAGAGATAGTAAACACACGGTATCCATTATTTGATCACAATGAATGTAATAAGAAAAGTAAAAGAACTATGATAAAGGATTTTCTTCTCAAACCAAGATTTAAATAATCTTTTTATCTCCAATCACGAGACAAGCAAGTCAGTGAGACCGATGGAGAGAGTTCCAACTCCCAGCTTAGCTGTAGACCAAGTTATACTGGTTGCACCATAATAAATAATTTTCTATAAAAAATGCTGGACGAGTATTAAGCTTTGTGATTTCTTTATGACATTGTAATTATTAGTGTGGTTTATATAATGTATACTATTTATACAAACATCTCCAAGCTCTGATATTTATGATGTGTTACTTTACCTTTAGTAATGTATATGGACGCCGACTGCTTAGAAGCTTTTACTTATTCTAATTGTAAACATGTTGAGTAATAGCAAAGTCAATATTCATCATCACATGAATGGTAAAAGGTTATCGGAAGAAAAAGAGACTCTGTACATGATAGTAACATTTTATTAACTTATTAATTATTATATCAATTTACAAAACGATTGTTACATGAAATATTGCAATCAGGAATATATACAATCAATTATATTGTTTACGATTCATGTGAAGATCAGCCTTCATATATAGCTTAGGATTACGTAACAGAACATCGGCTGCGGACTGACAAAATATACAAAATAATATAAAAATTGCCAACATGACTTTCTCTCACCAACATATTATAAAATTTTAAAAGCTTCAAAAATATATCTAGGTAATAAAAATAGAAATTTACTGAAATTAAAATGAATAAGAAAAAATATTTAAGTCCAACAAGTCTGAAAAGAATTTTTACTAATTTGCTTAAATTATCTTACATTTCTAATATTTACAACAAAATAACTGATTTTGCATGTTCATCATAATGAACATCATTTGTTTAATCACATCGGCTTACGTCTACCCTACATTAAGTTACATACACCACTCAACCGGCAAATATTCACTATGTTAATAAAAAACTTGGAGTAAAACAAATATACATAATTACAATGTCCTCTACATTTCCGTGAAGAAGGAAGCAATGTCTAGGAAACTATTGACTTATTACAAAGCTTACACTTAGCCCATACTGAGAACTCTGCTTTTAATAACACCCAAACAACATAAACACACTATTAAACAATAAGTTAGGGTTGTCAAAAGCTGACGACATTGTACGTAAAAGTAAATGCGAGAACACTAAATGTTTTGGGTTTTCCAACAAACACCTTAGATTAGAGCCAACAACAATCAAATATCATAAAAAGGAAACTTCCACAATCACATCAGTCGAGAGAATCATCAAATACAATAACTAATGGTCTTTCACTTAATCCGTCACACGCAAGTAATAATAAATACCTAATGAATTACGGAAAACCTAAACATTGTATTGTAACAATTGTGATTATTTACTTATATTTGGAAGGAACAAATATTATTTATAATTAAATGATTTAGAGTAGACAAGTTTTGGCAGCATCAGAATACCTAAAAGAATAAGAAAATAAATTTTTCTAACGGCACGTCTGAATAAAAAAAGGGTTAATAATAGGCACAGGAGTGTACAATTCCAACTCCTTCATAAGAAAATAAGATCCTCACAGATAAAGGAACTCAACAAATGGGGAAAAGTAATTAGTGTGCACTGCACAAATCTACATTAGATGACGGTCTGCAATCCAAACGGAATATTGCAAAACAATTAACTTTAGACATGAAACTTTTTTTTTTGGAAATTTAATGACTTAAAAATTCAGTTCAATATGAATGTTTACCATAAACTATTTAGACTGATCAAATTTACTCATACAAGCTAGTCCTAAAGGAGTGCATAGTTTAATTAATTCATAATTATTATTATTCATATTCCTATATGGTTTGATACACTTTTTAATGGTGATAATTGCTCTTTCAACTTTCAAGCCGCACCCTTGTTCTACATTTAAAAACTGATGTGTGTATATATATATTTTTTAAGGAATACTATAATATCATGATTTATATACAATGAATAACGGTATATATTGTACGTATGTGCTCACACATACAAGTAGTTTTAAACATACATTTTGTACAACATTATATATAAGCAGAAACCTAAAGAGAAATTATAGTTTAAATTATACAATGCTGCAAATTTGTCTTCACGTGAGGGATCGTAGGGATTATCATGAGGGAACGATTTATACTTCCAAAATCTTGGGGCATTAAGTGGTATTTCTATCATCCCTACAACTGTCACAATAATTGCTATGAGCAAAATAAAAAAACTGTAAAAATAAGCTTTTCGGAAACATTTTACACCAAAATTTAAATAATATTTGCAGAAGACTGATAATATTCTTTAAAATTAATTCTCACATATTCTTCATAAGTATTTGATTTGACATCAACGTCCGTATAATCATAAAATCAACAGAAAAGTCATGCTATAATATTTAAAAAAAAAAACAAGTCAATTTTTATAGAGAAATATAGTCATAAAGGCACGTTCAAAAGATTCATAATAAATAAATTTAAACAAAGTCAGTGTCTTCAAATGTAAAGAATGTCTGTGGGATATAGAGGTCAATAAAACAAAAGACCCGCTTAAAACTGTAAAAATTCTAGACAGTCATCCTCCTTTAAGACTTAATAGTGTCGAGATTGATAAATCATTTTAGTATTACGAATGTGATGAACGCATTAAATAACGGCTGCAGCGGCAAAGGTCAGCAGTGACTAGGTGTTGAAGGCGAATGGTTCTGTCAGTCCGCCGTTTCCTCTTTTCAGGATTCTTGTTCTGTCCATCCCGCCAGTCCTCTCACCACCAACTCTCGGTTGAGAGATATCACTTGCTGCAAAACAAGATGCAAACAAAATGTTCAATCCACACTTTTTCCTCTTTTCTTCGGCTTAAAAGAATATTCAAGTAAATAGAGGGCGTATAACTTCTCTTGACATCCATCGCCGCCACAATAAGGCAACTATAGAAAGTTTCTATGGAATAGATAACATTTGACAGTTTAATGGCATCTAGTTGTATTGCGGGATTTAATGTGTGACAAATAGACATATAATTCAGGTTTATTATGTATTTACCTGTGGTCCCAATGTAAGGTAAAGGTAAACTTGCGGAAGTCCCTCTTCATTGTAACCGACAACTTGAGCTTGTAGCAGCTGTCCACTTGTCAGACCAGCCATCACTTGCACGGCCTCAGGAGACCATTCGGCTGAAAACATTACAATATTATTGTGAGGATTATCGGCACTCGAGGAACATTTGTCATTTCATTGATCATCAATTGGTCATTTCCACTGATTGATTCGTCGGATTTAAAGAATAGGTACATGATGTTGTTTTTATTTAGACACAATTAGAATTTGAAAAAAAATTGAGAATCTAGAATAAAATTGGCTGTAACAATTTTGTAGATTAACTAAATCAACCCCCATGGAGAGAAATATTGTACCAAAAATGCAAGTAACCGGCCACCTATCGTCATATGGTGATGTATGTTTATATTATGGTAATATCGACACATCTCCCAGAAATGGTAGTGGGAGAGTGGGCTATTGCGGCTGACTAGAAATCAAGCCATTACTTTGCGCTAGTCCTAAAATCGAGTATAGTATATCGCCATATCTTAAACAGGATTTGATAAGCAAAAAATTCTTTACATGTTTAAATGGTCAGGGTGGGGTTTGTAAGGATTTAAATGAATAATTTAATCGCTTCACAATCAGATTCTAAGTATTCAAGTTCTACATTATGAGTAACTTGGTTATTAATACAAATTTTATATGGATATACAAAGCATTTTCTAAATTAGAAAGTAGTTACCCGTACATGCATTATGCAGAGGAAGTAAAGAAATTGATCATAAAAATTTGTTAACCCCAAGGCTAATATTTTTTCGTTTTAAGCATCACATTAAACACAATAATATTAATGAAATCTGATGTCGTTCTTCCAAAAAACAAATAATAATGTCCTAAATGTTATGGTCTGACAACATTATAAACTTTTATTTTTTCCATTATTCAACTTTTTTCATCTCAAAATTGTACGAAATTGCGGTCGATGGACGCTTATGATGAAATACTACCTACTTTTATTTTTAGTTATACCAAAGTTTTCATGGTTTTTTTATAAAAATAAATTTGAAAAAGTTATGATGGATGGTGTGATGTTGTTTCACCTAGGATTTTTTGGGCAGCATGAGATTCGGAGTCACTAGGATTAATCAGCAATGCCAATAAACAGTGCAAATGTTGTCTCACTAAATACGAAGCAGTACAGAGCAAAATTTAAATAGGAGGTATCGGGAATAGGTAGTTTCTCATTCACTTTATCAGCTATTATCCAAACGCAATGCTCACTGGTAGGTGAACTTAATCCTCATCTGCCAGTGAGCATTGTAATCCAAAAATCTAATTCAATTGTTTATTATATTCGCAAAGCCAATATCAAGTCAAATTGATATTACAATATAATAAGTATGCGCTTTTTGCAGAAGCTATTTGGAACATGGTTACAATTATAGGTTTCTTGGAAGTCATAATAAATTAGAATTAAGTAAACAAATTAAGAATATTTAGCACTAAGCCCAATATTAAAATTTGCATGCATTAAACAAACAACGGCATATAGTACATGTAAAGTTTATTCTGTCTAGATCACGAGAACAGGACGAAAACCTTGAATATTTATTTAAATAATCACATGCTGTTAAGGCGGTCTTGTTGGAATTTACAAACAATTCAAAATTTAATGGCATTTTGTGCAATTTCAAGGATTTCCGTGCTAAATGATTATTGCAAGCATAAAATATTTTAATATTAAGCAATGTTTTTGAGCAACCTCTTTCCAGTTAAAAAATAGAAATGTACGATAAAAGGAAGTTATCGAACATGTATTTCATCTAGGCTGATTTTTCATGTCTTCTTTGTCAATAATCAAAATCTTCACTCATAAAAGCAATATTCCCAGTTTCCGTTTCCTTGGGAGGTATTTATTTTTGACAAAATATATAAAGATTCGCATGAACTAATCAGATTATTACGCGTGTAGTTTAGTAGCAAAACTTACCCTCAACAGGTTCTATGTCCGCAAGCTGCACTTCCGTGGCCTGGAAGGGTAGCATCATGAAATCGGAACGGATCTGTTTCAATAATGAATTGTTGACATTCATAAATCCACCAAAATCCACCAACTTCAACAAAGATGTGTTTTGTTCCAGATTTGTTGTGATGACTTGTGTCCTGTACCAATTGTTGGCCGTGGGGGCAGCGCAGATCATGCCCTCTGCGACCTCCTGCGGCAGGGTGGGCACGCTGGGGTCCTGGTAGCACACACCCATAAGGGTGTGCAGGATGTGTAAGGATGGGTATGTGGGATGCGTGGGTTGTTGCAAGAACACTTGCGAAGGCGACACATAGCAGCTCACAATTGTGTCATTATTGACACCCTCCACCAGATTCAACTGAAAAAAAAGAGTCTATTATATAGCGGTCGAGATAAAGCTACGGTACAAATATAAAATATTAACAAATGTACAAATAAACTATAGTAAAATAGTAAAAACTGTCAGTACCGTAGTCCTATTTCATTATATTAGCCCATCACTCAACTTATCTTAATACAGTACAATCGCGTTCATTTGAAATTCAAGGGCTAAAAAAACTTGAATTTGTATTACGCGGAACCCCGTTAATAAGAAATTAAAGGGACCAATTTTTTTTTACTAATTTCGCGATAGATCGCGTAAAGAATCACAAGTCATTAAAAAAGCCAGAAATTTCATGAAAAGCGTACATATTCATCTCGAAAACACATTATTTATTATATGTATGTACTACTGAAATTAATTAGAGTGATCTATTTCTCGTAATAAGTAAAGATCCTACCTTAAAATGTTTTCAGAAAATTAAGCAATCATCAAATAAAATACACAATAACTAATAACACTAAATTAAGAATAAGAATAAATTTAAACATTTATAATTGTCAGGCATGTTTCGGCTTTAAAAAATCATCTATTTTTCCTTCTCATTTTTTGATTCTTCAACAATACTAATTTTACCATCGCATCAAATAAGCGCATGTGTTTCGGAATCACTCAAAAAATTTCATGTGAAATAATAAGAAAACAATGTCATTCAGTGAAAATGAAGTAACACAAACACAGTTATTAGAAATACAATCTTTCATAAATATGTGAAATAAAAAAAAAACACTTTAAAATACAGTTATTAGTAAGAAAAAAAGAATCGAAAAGGGAATGTCTCTATTCTGTGGCCAAACTGCCAAAGTAGCTAACTGATGAAAGTGTATCCGGATTTCCCCTATTTTATCGCGACATATGAATGTATACATAAAGGTTACACACAAAGTAGGCTCAGACGCGCGTTGTCGGCAGATATCGCGCATCTGAGCCTACGTTGTATTAAAAAACCGCACGCATTGTTAATTTTTTATAACTTGCTCGAAATTTTCGAATGTGACAAAATGTACTGATTTATGACGCGAGGGCCTGAAAACCATTTCGTAGTACATGTTAACGGGGTTTTCGCGTCAGAGGGTGGTTAAGCATGAAACTGACATTTTGGGTCCTGAAGTGTTTTTGAAAATTTTGAATAAAAGGGGTTGGAATTAACGCGGTTCTACTGTACAAACGTATAAATAATTAGTAAGGCACGTGAGTTTTAACAACATTTCATACATTTTTGGATAAATATCAAACACTGATATCAATGTGGTCTCTCAGTGGATAAAGTGTACTTAGTTTCTTCAGAAACAGCAGACTTCTAATAAGAAGTGATTATCAAGAGGATCTCGCTGAACTGATCAACATCTCCCGGTAATGACTATGGGAGGGTAATGCCATTATTACTGCCGTAGTTTTTATTACTTTCTATTTATTAATTATTATATAATACATAATGTGAATATATTTTCTAATACATATAATTTATATTTTGCAAATACTATGATTACTTATAATTGAAGTTAAAACACAATCGTTACGAGGTATGTTGTTTTACTACAGATCATATTGTAAACGAAACATTGGTCAGTTATAACAGCAGAACATATCTTTTGTAAACACTTGTCTACTGAGATTCGATTGATACAAAGTGCTCTTCAGCAGAATGACTTAGATGAATGAATAATGAATATACTCACGTTATAACAATCTGACATCAATGAGAACTCCTTCTCGCACAGTTCTTGAGTGATGTCCTTCAGAGAGATGTTCGGGAACCTCTTCTCTGGCAGTCTTTGCTTAATCATGTCCAACACGATGTCCACATCATGCTGAGAGCCTGTTACAACACAAAAAATAAGAATAAATAAAGAAAATTGATTCAAAAATAAAATGCTCATATTTAAAAATTATTTGGGATTATTTATGAAAAAAATGAACAAATTTAATAATTTTCTATAATTATATTTTGTATTGTATACGGTTAATATACTCTGCCATTCTTAATTACTTATCAGATGAAGAATGAAGACTGCCCTTACTAGTCTTTAATTTGTGTAGTGAGCCTTACTATACACGCATTAATAATTACAGTTGTGATGCAATTTTGCCATCACGAAAGTGAGTAATTGATTAAGGATCAAAAGTACCAAGTCAGAGAATTTTTATTTTTATTTCAGTGGCTAATAACGCAAAAACCTATCAACAAGTTTTCAGGATAGGAAAAAGGGATTATTTCAAGATTGATCAAGTAATAAGGAAACAACATTTTAACAAATATATAAATTGCATGTTAAGTAAAATAAAAAGTTAAAGATACAATGATTATCAGGTGGTGCGGGTTGTGTTCATTTTTACTCATGAGATACATTTTAATTATTTAATTTCCTACAGTTCTTGAGAAGATATATCTGTGTTATGGATAGAACCGTTTATTCTGAATAAATCTGCACAAAAACGCATTTTCTGTAGGTAGGTTTTTTATATTATTAAGGGCGTGCTTTTATTTTTCCAGTTTGAAATTCTACCCGAATTACATGTTTTCAAGATGAGGCTAATAGTTAAATTCATGATAAGTATCAGAGAAAAAATTAATGACATTATTTGTTACGTAAATCATGCGAGAGAGAAGATAATAAAATTGTTAATTTTCTCGCATTCAATACAAGTGTCAAAAATAACTCGTATCTAGAGTCTTTTCCACTGTTTTTCATATTGATATAAGGAATGAAATTAAAATGTGTGTTGTCATTTGAATTAATCCATTGAAAATTAAATAATTTATTGGAGTACCCAATTCATATATATATATATATCATATATATCACCTAGATCGAAACTAAGACAATTCAAAAAACCAAGAATTTTTAGTTATTATTGTATTCAGATACTCTGTCATATACGCAACTAACTTAGCCCCAGTTCTCAAATAGTGTCATTTTAGGATACATTTATTATGACCTAAAATGTTATTTAGTTTTATAACTTTAGTAACAAAAAATGGAGAAAAATGTTATTATTTTTTTGACTACTGAAAAATTACTTTTTGAGTTGTCTCAGTTTTGATTTAGGTGTGCGATATATGAATATGTTTTGAAATCATACAAAGTACCTACATATATTTAGATGATCGCTAAAATCAATGTCATAATTTAAAATTTTTATGACAGCTTCAATTTATTATTTTGTATCTATAAAATCTTGTTATCTATTTAAAATACCATGTTGCCGTTTTGGTGATATGTCCGTTTCATAATTACATTCTATTTATGAAACAGAAGGCTAGTGTTTAAAAGAAAAATGTTATCCCGTAAAATCAGTAAAAAAAAAGTAATCTATGCGTGAAACACATATTTTCAGCAGTTTATAATGAAAATAATGGCAGAGCGGATTCAACGTCTGTCATGGCCGAATAGACCGGTGTATTAAAGTTAGATGGACAATTAAAATTATCATCTTTTATAAGAGTGAAAATATATTATTTAAAAATTAATTATTGTGCTTTTGATATAAAACTTAGTTTTAATAATAATAATATTGGATAATTTGTATAGCGCCATTTTCGTAAATATTTTAACCTCAATGGCGCTTTAGTATAAGTTTAAATAGTAGCTGAAACCTCAAAGCATGTGAGTAAATAAAATATATTATTTAAAAACACATGTTTTCACTAAAACAAAGAATGTATTTTAAAAACATCGAAAATTGATATGTTTTGCAAATCTAATAATGGTTAAAACTATTCATTTTTTACATTTTGTTAATTTGTCTCCATAATCTTGGCTTCAAGATTATAAGAAAATATATTTCATTTATGCAAGAATTTTCGATATTAAAATAATTTTGTGGTGCGCGGTCTTTCTTATAATGGTTGTATTTTCTTAATTATGGCAAATAATATTCAGTTTATTAGTTTTAAATGAGTGTAAAGATCTTATCTAAGTAATGATTTTAAAAATAGTCAAATCTAATGCATAACTTCTGATATAAATGAATAATAAAAACCCACATTTTCATGTCAGGCCATGGTAACGCAAACATGCGCAGTCTGTTTGATCTAAAATACGCGTGATGAATCACGATTTTCAACACGTCACCTATTTGAAATCCTATCGACAACAATCCTAAGCTTTCACCATATTTCTAAAACCTTTAAATCTAGTAAAATCTGTAGTTTGTCGAAGTGTCAGCTCCCGGAGGTCAATAGGTTTGACATATAAGAAGTTTTTTTTAAAGGGGAATTAACAAACCGATCACAAATATATATATTCTACTGAGACTCTGACCGCAAAGCCTAGCAGCAAGCAAGCTTATCTGCTAGTCCAATAGATTGCAGAAATGGATGGATACAACTTTTTATGAAATTTATGTGTTTATAGGCCTTTATTTATTGATGGCTTGTAATTTGGAAATACTATACAGGAACACTGGTGCAGAGATATCTTCTAATCCTCTTATATTCACAAATTTACTGGGATGTTATGCCAAGAGGTTCTAAAATTCGTATCTTTATGAATATCTGAATAGACGAAAAGATTACTTTTATTCAAAGGTCGACTTTTATTTAAACAATATATTCCCAAAAAAGTTAGTCATTTTGGAATAAATTTTTTCGTTATTTGCAATTGCGCTACAAGTTCCATCTGAAATTTTATCATTTACACTGTAGTGTGTTTGGCGAAAAAAATTAGGCTGGAATCAAGAATCATTTGCAAACAATGTCAAGTAGGGCTGTGTTAAACCACGTTTTAAAATAAATCACTTGTGGGAAAACTATACTACATAGAATATCAAACAATCATAACATTAAAAAATAAGTTTTAAAAAAACAAAAAAGTGAACTGTGACAACCCTGTTGTATATTATCCTAAAAGAATTTGATTAGATTTTATTTGAAAACACTTCAATCATTAATTCAGATATTATTTGGTGAGTTTTTAGACTTTTCTACCATATTGTATTTATTTTTATTGTTTTTTATCAAATTTATGTTATGGAAAAATGGCTGGCGTACAGGTGTTCCCCATAATAAATAAAGCTTACATTCAAAAGGTTAAATTGTCACATCATCAAGTTATTCTCCAATACATAATATTAATAAAGATAAAACTGTAACGTTACCTTCTATGGCACATATCTTCAATTTAGGAGTGTCCGGGTGTGTCCTGATGTAAACTTTGGCACATGTTGTTTCATTCATTTTATTCAAAAAGCTTCTTTTGTTGCCGATAATCAGCCCCACAACCGATTGGGGCAGGACGAATTGGTGGCGCACAAATAAATCTGCGGGGGCGGGCTGGTCTCCCACGCTGGTAGGGGGTGGGCTCGGCGACTCTGAGCAACCCTTGCCACTGTCGTTTGACCCCTGAAACAAATAAATATAATAATTAATATAATTTTTTTACAAAAAAATAATGGCACGAAGAGCGGTCTCAAGCAGTAAGCAGTTGTCTGCTGTTAATAACAAATCTCATTTTGACAAAAGCTTTAAAGATACCTACATATTATATTCATTAATATTGTAATAATAGAATGGACACAAGTGTTACACAGATTGCTCCAATTATCAATATTTACCACTTTCTTTCCGTATGAAAAATTGTGGCAGATCTATTTTTGGGGAGCTGAATAGTATTCTAAAAATTTAGAGAATTGCTACATTTTCATATACCGAAATGCCAGAAAAATTTATTTGTATTACCATCGAGATAATTTCTTTCAACTGAAAATTCTATAATAGTTATGAGATTTAATATGTGCACTTTAAGCATCAAAAAAACAAATTTTTAAAAGCTCATTTCCATAATATTGCACAAAGTGCACTTGTCGGGCGAGGTATGTAGATAATAATACATTTTTTTAAAATCTGATGTAATTTTATAAAAGAATTTATATATATTTAATCTAATATAAGTACACATCCGAAGAGCCTGCTATGTGTTTAATGCCATTTTAAAATGAAATATATATTTTTTAATGAAAACACATTTTTGTTCCGAAGTTGCGGTTTCAGAACATAGTTCCGTAGTATTTTTAATACAAATTGAATTAATCAATTGCATACCGGTAGTAAAATTATTTTTTCGATGAAGTAAGATATCGTTTAGTGCTTCCTCAATTAACGTCGATTCGATATAACAGTCTGCTCGAAGCCTAAAAAAGCTCAAAATTATAGTAGTATTTCATTGATTCGTATATAATATGATTATTACCGAACACACCAATCAGTAAAATATGGTAATTCGTCGTAGCTCTGTACTTCCCCAAACCTATGATGTCACCATGGCACAACTTGTACGCTGGCAACACCAAAGTGTTTGTTTTCGTGTATCGTGTTTATTAGCAATGAAAGTGTCTAATGTAAAATGTTATTAATTCATGTGCTGTAATCATTGACATTATCGTGTAAGAAAATCAAAAATAATTCTATTTTTCGATTTTCATTAAAAATTAATCTTTATAATTTTTATTATTCAAAATGAATGGGTGTAAAGACAATGAAACAAAAATGACACGAAAAAGCATTTTACTCAACATTAAAATGCAGGTACTGAGGCAATTGGAAAATGGTAAATGACAAGTCGACATCGGAATCGCTTTCTATTTGTCTACTTCTAATATACGAACCATTATAAGAAACCACATCTTTATTTGGATTGATGAAATCAAACACAACATGCCACAAGTCAGGCAATAATCGAAAGAACATCAAAAGGACCCATCCCACCCTTTTCCAGAACCGTTATATAAGTTTTCACTCATGTATCGGTTCTTCAAAGCAAGAAAAGTTTAACTCCCGAAAATCTATATGCAATTATTTATAATGTATTACACAAAAAAAAGAAGAGATGTTAGTTTGTGAATTTAAAAATTACACCTTTTGACACCCCGCCCCTATGTGTTTTCTTTATTGGTAAAAACATACATATATAAACTTCAATACATTGGATTATACATATATTTACTGCCACAAGCATAAATGAGTAATGTTATTACATAAATAGGGCAATCATAGGAGTGACAATTTGTGATACACTTCCTAAGCGGGAGAAAGAACAATACATGTATGCTGTCCTCTATCTCATTTCAATCTGCTGGTCTTCCCAGCATTTCCCATCGCGAGACTCACACCCTAATGGAACTGCGGAAAAGCGAGCAACGATTTATCCCAATCAGTCCTTCAATCATAATGTTAAATCACAATTGATAAACTTGAATAACAATTATCAATAGATTGGAAAAAGAGATACTGATATAGTTATTTGTAGTTTGTAGTATGTACTATGATTAAGCAAAAATGAGATGAGCAATATTATTACATAGTGGGAGAAAGGACAATACACACAGGCAATAATCATGCAAAAGGCTATAAGTATTTTAATCACATTCAAAATCAAAGAGGGGATAGGAGTCAAAACTAGCCGAGGTTGGTTCAATAAATTTAAAAAAAGAAGCAACTTCCGCAGTATTTGAATCATCGAAGAAGCAGCGAGTGCAGATACTACTGCTGCTTTAGATTTTCCAGCAACTTTAAGAGCTATAATTGAAAGAACTAGAACTAGTTTTTAATGTTGATGAGATGGGACTTTTCTCCAAGAGAATGCCGAAGTGCACATTTATATCGCACAAACAAAAGTGACCACCGGGATTCAAAGTTGCAAAAGACCGTTTAATCTCGCTTCTGGGTGGTAACACCAAGGGTGATTTTAAATTAAAACCACTGCTTGTGTATCATATCAAAATGCCAAGAGTCACGGAAGGAATTTGAAAATCTAGTGTATCTGAGATTTGGGAGTTTAATAAGAAATCTTGGATTACATATTTCAAAATTTGTTAACCATATATTTTTGCCCATTCATAAAACGTTACTGTGAATTAAAAAAATTGAACCATAGCCTCTATCACTCATGGATAATGCTCTAAACCATCCCGCCAACTTGTCCGATTTAAACACTTGCATCCGGTTGAAAAACTTTTCCTGCCTCCTAACACAACGTCATTAATTCAACCTACGGATCAGTCATATTATCATCATCGCACATTTCAACAACTCATTGATAAAATAGACAGCGAAAATAAATAAACAATTATACAATTTAAAAAAAAAATAACATGGATGCCATAGGCGATGCGATACCGACCTCATTTGGTAAGAATTAACTGATAAATGCATGAACGGAATGTGGAAGAAGGTACGGCCAGAGGTATCCTGGATTTTCAATGAGAAAAGCCTATTGTTGGCTAAATTGTTAACCTAATCGATAAAGCAGGAATAGATATAGATGAGCAGGATATTAAGGAGTTATTGCAGGTTTCTGGTGAGAGCCTTACCAATGACGACATTCAAGAACTGGCAGAACAAAGTATTCATGTAAAACTTGCAATAGATTTCCTTAGTAAAATTTTGGTAACTATAACTGAAATTATAGCAAATGATCCAGATTTTGTACAGGGTGCAAAAGCAAGACAGGGCGTTTTGGATGCGATCTCTGGCTGCTGACATCTGCTTAATGAAAGATAAAGAAAGCAAAGAAAAATGACACTGGATAACTTTATGGCAAAAAAATTTCAGAAGAGTTGGGACCTTTAACACAAAAATGAACTTTATATTTCTGTGTGCATATGTGCCTTTATATATTATGTAACATATTATTATGCAAATTAACTTTAAAGTTAAATATTAAAGATTTTTTTTATTTATTTTTGGTCACGTGTTTCCCTCTCCCTATTTACTGTATGTTAAAATAACTTCGTAACGCTTTGTCATCTAGGAACGTATCCTAAGTGCTAAATGATGTCTTACTGTATATTGATTTGTTCTGTGTCTTTCTAATTGATTAATTTAATTTGTATTAAATATTAGCGATTGTAAACCGTGATGATGATTGGTAACTGAGATTAAACTGTTGTATGTTCACTTTCAACTGTACCAGTCATTGATTGAAGAATTATGAAAAATCGGTTACCGAGCATCGTTATAATCAAACACAACAAACTTTAAGGATGATGATAATGATTATAATCAGTATTAAATATATACATTTGCGATGGGTGAATATGAACTGATTATGCAAAACTGGAATAACAAAAGTATTAGGAATAATCTTGGTTAATCTTGCATGTTTAGTTTAGTAAAAAACATTTAAATTAAATATTAAGTCACTGAAGAGATGTTTGACTTAATAACTGACCCCATCCTTAAACTCAGTATCACAAGGGTCAATCCTTCAACCTATTTTTTTTATTATTTATAAAAATGCTAAAAAAATGCAAAATAAGGTTATTTGCAGATGATGCACTTGTATACATCACAGGAGACAATTATGCTCACAAGAATACCAATTATGCCAGCAATTAAATATTTGAGAGCCATAATAGATTATAAAATACAAGACATGTGATTAAAAAGATTGCTAAAAGAATGTCACTTCTAGGAAGCATTACAAGTTCCATTAGTACTGAGCCACAACTCCATTAACATTCCTCATATAAACTACTGCAATAGTATTTTATTTTATCTAAATTAAGAAGAAATTATCAACAGTTATCAGTATTGCAAAATAAATCTTCAAATGAAAAATAGATATATTCAGATTAATACAATGCTGAAAAACCTTAATATGATTATCTTTAAACGGAAAATACATTTTAATATTACGGTGTTTACGAGCCCTGTACGATAAGTACCCATGTTAAGAAAGGAAAAGCATTTAATTTTTTTTATTCACTTTTCATTATAGTGTCTTTTCAGCATGATACACTTAGTCCAGCCATATTCCATTTAAGCCATCCAAAAATATGATTTGTCGATCTCAGCAAAATAGGTCTCTGTTTTAGTGATACCTTCTGTGTTTGACGTGAACCACTTTCCCCCTGAGCCATTTTTTCATGTTTGAAAGCAAAAATAAATTGCATAGGGAAAAATATGAAAAAATAGGGTAAATGAGGCGGAAATTTGACCGATTTTACTGTGGCGATAGCGGACGAGTGAGCTGATGCATAGTCATGGTGAAAAGAACGGTTTTTCTTCACCAAATAAATTCAGCGTCGAATCGGCCCAATAAATCAGCACGGTATTACCCTGTAATCGTTCTTCTTTTCTCCAAATAGTTTGTGAAGATGATGCCTTGCAAAATCCAAAAAAAAGATGGTCATGACCTTTTCGGTTGATGGAACCTTTTTGCCTTCTTTGGAGCAGGTTCGCCAGGTGAAGTTCACTGCTTCGACTGTTCTTTTATTTCTGAAGTGTAGTGATGGATCCATGATTCGTCAAGTCACAAAACGCTACAGAAACTCTTATAGATAGCGCTTAGACATGTCCAAACAGTGCTCCGAAGTTGTCATGCGATTCCGTTTTTGTTACACTGTGAGAAAACATGGCACCCATCTCTCCGGTAGCTTTCTTATGCCCAATTTTTTGTAAGCATTCAATGGAGATGTTTACAATGTCGGCAATCTCTGATCATCGACCAGCAGTCTGCTAATACAATATCATGGATTTTATTCACCATAGTCACCTCAATCGGATGGCCTGGGTGCTCTTCATCAAAAACGAATGTTTGGCTACATCTAATATTGACAGGCATCCTTCGACAGATGGCATTAAACAGCGGTATACAGAGAATGCATCTGTGGCGCCATTAGTCATTAAACATGGATACTTATCATACAGCCCTCGTATTGCTAAAATCCTCAGTAAAAAAAATAATATCAGCAGACTATATATATAGAATGAAAGGCTAGATCTCAGAAATCAATGATGCACAGTGCGATGAAGATTTTCAATGAAATATCAGATGACGTAAGAAGGAGAAATTACATAAATTCAAAAATTAAACTAAGTAGATATGTGCAAGATAAGTCATAGTAAAAAGGGCAATATTAATATGGTTTACATATATAGGCACAGTGCTTACGGCACCTTTTGTCGACAGATTTTCCAAGTTTTAAAAACTAACACCAAGGAAAGGAGTCGAGAACATTTGTCAGACGAGAATTGGACAAAACTTAGGAATTTATTATAATTAAATAGAATTATGTTATAAATGTCATTGTTATATGTTATAAATTTACATTAAGAAATGGTTATATAAGAAAAGATTAACAAGATGCGAGTTCTGGCAAAAGTTTTTGCTCTACTCGCGCCTCACAGATCTGGCCGTTTAACAACGCACTTTACAGCCACAAACGACACACGACACTATGTCCAAATCCAATACATCCAGAAAGTCAATAGAAGGTGGTGAATCGCAATATTATTATGGATACTTATATATATATATATACACCTGTATAACTTTACTGTACTCAATATAGAGTAGGCGATGAACTCAATGCGGTATATAATATACAAATACATAAATGAAAAATATTAAAATACATTTGGAATCATTTTTAGGTATAACCAAAACCTTTCTTGACATTTTCTACAAATTATGAAGAATTATGAGAAAAAGTGAATACATTTGAAATGTTTGAAATATCAGATTGCGTACTTACGCCATTTTATAACCAGCATTCTAAC
This sequence comes from Eubasilissa splendida, assembly GCA_031772225.1. Taxonomy (NCBI): domain Eukaryota; kingdom Metazoa; phylum Arthropoda; class Insecta; order Trichoptera; family Phryganeidae; genus Eubasilissa; species Eubasilissa splendida. The sequence goes on from CM062850.1 coordinate 34,992,346, forward strand.
TTTATACAAAAATGATCTCACCTCACTGTGATTATCGGAAAAATTGCTAATACAGGGGCTGGCAAGCATGGCGTCAGCCGGACTGTGGTTTGCAGAGTCCCTGTCTGCGGATCTGGTCTCCAGCTCTACCGGTGCAGCAGAATTCACCTCACTTTTACTATATTGTTCACACTGTTCTTCCAGTTGAATCCCTATACTGGGGATCTCTGCTGCAGCCTGAGTGGAATCTTCCATCACTCTATCATTTTCTCTATGTTTGCGAGATTTTCTACTACCTTTAGCAGTTGGCGTATCGACTGCGTTACATTTAGTTGAATGACGTTCGGTGAGGAGCGGGGTCACCTGTGTACTAATCTCTTGCACTTCCGTGGAATTACAATTATTGGAGGGACACTCCTTAAGGACAGGTACATCTATTTGTTTTTGAATTTCATTTGAAATAGATATAGGTACGCCACGTTCCACAGATGTTTGTTCTGTATTCCTAATTTCTTCTCTTATTAGAGAAACCGGAATGAGCGTAGAACCAGACTGTTTCCGTTCTTGTCTAAGTGGAGAGGCGTGAGCTTCTTCATTTTCCTTACTGATCAATAATTGTTCTGTTAAACTAGAAGTATTCATGACGTCGCGCTTTGCGTTGTACGATTTGTTGATAGCTCCTTCTTCTGCAGTTTTGGTGGTGGAGCGTGACATGTTGCCTTTAGCGGGCAGAGACTTGCCACGTCTTTCTCCTGGCGGAGTGTGTTCTTTTGGTGATTTCTTAACTGGGTGATCTGTATCGAAAAATTTCTGAGACTTTGCTTTCTCGATTTCGTAATCGAGTTGTTTGTCAGTGAGTCGTATAGGAGAGGCACGCTGCGAGTGTATCCCGTTGGACACAATGTCTATAGGAGCGGACTTGGGGATCGCTTTGGCCGGGCTCGGTGCGCACTTAGCTTCAGCGGTGGGGGCGGCGGTCGCCTCCTCCAATTCTTCTTTTAATGTCTTTATATTTCGCGTATTTCCACCAGGGTCACTGTTGGCGCATCCCCTTTTGCGCCTGTACCAATATATGCCAAATAACACTGCCACTGATGGCACAGTCAATACCAGCAGCTGTCGATAAAATGCCATCCTTCGAGAGAAAAGCCACTTTTAACACAATTGTGACACACCTAGAACAAAAGGATTACAATTAGAACCGTTACACAAGGATGATCAATCTATAAATCATACAAAAATAAATTCTGAGATTAACAACCTAACATGACCTAACCAAAGAAAAGAAAGAAAACGAGTAATTTGTAAAAAAAATTAAATATATACTATGTTTTCATAATGTTTCTGACTAAATGAATTCATCATATCCACAGAGAAAGTGTATGTTAAAATGTATGGTGAAAATTTAAAAAACAACTTTTTAAATACTTGTGAACAGGTATTTTTTAAATTTTTGAAATCAGAACACTCAATTCTACAGGAAAATATATTTTTTGTAAAAATCCGAGAAATCACTAAAACGAAGATATGGCGGGAAGGCTTGCGAGCTAAGAGTGAGAAAAGAGGGGAGGGGAGGGGAGGGGTGGGGAGGGGAGGGGAAGGGGTGGGGAAGTGGCGGGGGGAGGGGAGGGGACGGGCGGGGCGGGACGGACGCGGATTCGCGTAACACGATAGCAATCAAGGCGCCGGGCGAATCTGGACTCATTTGAGGTGCTAAATCATGGAATTTATAATAAAATTTCGTTTCATTCCTTTAATGCATGCTTTGTACGCTAAGACACGGTGTAAGGTTCTGTTAGAATTTGTCGAGTTCCTCTAGAGCGCGAAGAGTTCCGCAATCGGCGCTACAAAGTCGGTCGAAGGTAATCTACTGCTATTAATTTGTTTTATAAACATTTGAATCGTCAGTGCTCGGTAAATCGAAATAATAGTCTATCAATCGCATATTTTCGTCATTCGTACTGCAAATCCAATAACTTACTCTTCGCCTTAATCATAATGGAAAGTGGAGTAATGTAGAAACATTGCAAATCGCGCCGCGTCAACATTCTCATCATTTAGTCACAAAATATCCCGACGCGAGTGTTAGGAAATTGAAGAGGAAAGAACAGGAGGAAGATCTGTCTGTGTGTGGGAGGTCGCGCGGTTCGAGAATTGGACTCCTCAGCCACACTCGTTAACCATGGTAGACGCCGTCCTCGTAACGAGGGACCGCCGAAGAAGAAGAGAAAGTTAAGATATTTCGTGAACAGATGACGTTATGAGCGTAGTGTGATCCTAGTTTCTGAAGCACTCGACTGCGAGCACTACTACTAGCTTGCTAAACACAAAAACAAATAAAGCAATCGCGCCAGTTTAATGCGGATTTATGCGGGTAAAAATAAAGTCTTGTCAAAATTACACGAATTTTTTCGTCAACATTCTTGTTGAAGTCCAAATATTCTTCTGCGTTCGAACTCGGCGAGCGTTTCTTCGCGCGCGCGACGTTCGGCAGAGGGCGACCGATCTGACACCCGAGTCCGGCGCGTCGGCCGCTCGCACTCGCGGTAAAAAAAAGATTACGGCACGTCAAAGGTTATCAAAAAAGAAAAAAATTGCAACCCCGGTAATATTAGATGATGCACATAGCGGGGTTACACTGATGAAGAATATAACGTGCGGCTGAGGCTCCATGCGTTAACCCTGAAAAGGACCTTCAAATAATATTACGTAAACAAGTCTGTTGATACGATAGATATTTTTGCGTTCCAAGGTTGTAGACGGAAGCTGTGTTATATTGTTTTGGATTTTTAAAAGCTACATTGGCACTGAACGATACTTAAGGATGGATGAAATTTTCACCCGAACGTGTGTACACGCATCATAAAGTAAGGTAGTTACTATTACTATGTAATAATAAAGTACATTTCCTATCTTTTTACGTACATATTTATTATTATGCAAAGATAGTGCACATACAGTTTTTTCCTGTAGGAAGCAATGTCTGACCTGAACACGGTCAAAAACACAATTTATAAAAATAGCGGAGCAAGCTGCTTCAAGTAAAAATGGAGATATGTTAATTGAATTATTATTAGGTATTATAATAATAAAATATAAAACTCGAGGTCGGCTTTGTCAAGTGCGGAAAGGGCGCGGGCACCTCGGTCGGGAGAGACAAATTGGATTTTGAAAGGAACAGAATCGAGAATCGGCCACTCCAAAACGTGAAGGGTGGAAGAATTGAAGTAGTCAGCGGTCAGGAGGTTTCGCCTCGGTTAGTGAAAGCATCAGACCGAATCTCCGGAGGCATTCGGATCTCGCTGTCACGATTGGCCGGTCCGGGGGAGGGAAAGTACCGCGTCTCCGTCCGAAGAACACTGCTGATGCTGATCCGACAAGAAAGTGAGGAAAATGATAATTACGCTGTCTCTAATAAGAGTTCAAAATGCTTCCCGAAAAGATCACTGCATTATTTTTGTCCCGACACGCGACGATAGTGAATAGTGGAATACTTACGGAAAATAAACTCATAACGTTAAGATGTCGCGGGTCGGGTTGCCACCAGGGCGGAATCTCGGGGGTGAAACCCGAGTTTAGAGCGAGGGGACACAGTAAGCTAAGTCTACAGTAAGCTGTAGCCAAAATCTCCTAAAGAAGAGGAGATAAACAAATCTATACAACAATTTTAACCTTACATGTTCTGTTAATTGTCAATTTGTGTGCTTCTGAAGTATTCTGTAATACTGTTTATTGTCCAAATTGTGTGTTTTTGAAGTGTTTATTTAGTTTCTTTTTAAACTCTTTTATATCCTTTATTTCTTTAATTTGTGTAGGGAGGCTATTGAAATTTTTTATCCCTAAATATATAGAATTTTGCTGATAGTGTTTGGTGTTACATTTAGGGATTTTAAAGTTATTTTTAAACCTTAATGATGTGCTTGTTTCAAATTTTCTAGTGTTATTTTCTTTAATTAGTTGATTAATTGAGGTTTTTTTGTAAATGTTTTCTATTCTGGGGACTGGGAATTTTGCAAAAAGTGTTTGTGTTGAAAAAGTTGATCTTTTTTTTAATATCACTTTAATAATTGTTCTCTGTATTATTTTTACTGAGTTCATTATATTGTTATATGCTCCTCCCCACCCAATTATTCCATACTGGAGTAGCGAGTGAACAATAGCAAAATATACCTTTTTTAAATTATTTATACTTAGAATATTCCTTAGTCTTATGAATATATAAATACATTTTCTTATTCTTTTCACTAATTCGTTAATGTGACTGTGCCATTTTAAATGTTGATCAATAATTACACCAAGATATTTGATTTCTTTTTTTGGGCTTAAGTTTGTACACGAGTCGTTACAGGTAATTTTGTTACAGTTGTCGTTATGAATAGTAATTTTTATATGGGGCGGTGTTTTAAGACTTTTTATTGAAAAGGGAATATAATAGGTTTTTTCAGAGTTTAAAGAAAGTAAATTACTATCGAACCAGGATTTGAGTGTATTCATGGCGTTATTTGCATGTTCGTTTGTAATGTTCCAGTCTTGTCCGTCAACAATGATTGCAGTGTCGTCGGCGTATGATATAATTTTTCCGGTTAATTTTAGTTTGAAAATGTCATTGACATAAATTATAAAAAGAAGTGGGCCCAAAACTGTCCCTTGTGGTATACCAAATTCACTGATTAGGGGTTGGCTTAGAGTTTCGTTAATTTTTACGTTTTGTGGTCTTTCGTGAAGATAGCTTTGAATCCAGCTTAGTGCTTTGTCATCTATACCGACGGATTTTAATTTGAATATTAGTTTGTTGTGGGAGATACTGTCGAAGGCTTTTCTCAAATCCACGAAAATTCCAATACATTTAAGAGATTTGTCTAGAGATTCCTGGATGATATTAGATAGTTTACCTATTGCGTCTTGTGTACTTTTGTTTTCCATGAACCCAAACTGGTTTTCATCAATTACTTTGTTTATTTTGATAAATTGAGACAATCTTTTTTTAACAATTTTTTCTAGGATTTTTCCAAAGTTTGACAAAAGAGAGATTGGTCTGTAATTGGTTATTTCCTCGGGGTTATTTGATTTATATATGGGGGAAATGATGGCTTGTTTGTAGCATGTTGGGAATACCCCTGTTTTTAAACTTAGGTTTATTACATGCATTAGGGGTTTGGATATTTGTTTTTTTATAAATTTTAATGTATTAACAGTATATCCATCATAACCTGGCGCTGTTCCTCCCTTCATACATGTTATGATATGTTCAATTTCGTTAACTGTTGTGGGTTGAAAAATTTCTATTTTATTTCCTGTATATACTGCATTAGAAGTAGCAACGTCAGTATTCCAGTTCGTTGTGATTTTACTAGCCAAGTTTTTACCGACGTTGGCAAAGAAATTATTAAAAATGTTTGCTGTTTCCTGGGGCTTTTCTGAGCAATTTATTTTTGTCTCGTCGTGTATAATAAAACTTATTTTTCCTTTTTTGTCTTGTTTATTTTCCATGATTTCATTAATGATATTCCATACTCTCTTACTATCATTTTCTGCGGATTCTAGAATTTTTTTGTAGTATTTTTCTTTAGTATTTTTTATTAAAAAAGAAAGTTTTTTCTTGTATACTTTTAAATATCTATTTAGTTGCTCGTTATTTGGTTGTTTTTTATTTTTTCTTATTAAGAATTCTTTATGTCTAATTGATACGATTAGACCATGAGTAATCCAGGGCTTTATCGGTTTGTATTTAGAAGATTTGCATTTAGGTAAGGTATATTTAGCGGCATTTATATGTTTAGATAGTGTGTCTTCAAATATGTTGCAACATTCGTTGACGTTATTGCATTGGTATAATTTAGTCCATTTTTCAGAATTTAATTTGTTTATGAGTGTGTCATTTAATTTTATCGCATGTATATTTTTGGTTTGCAAATTTTTTCCCGTCAAATGAGGATTAATATTTTTGTTGTATTTGTAAGTAAATATAGTCGCGTAGTGGTCAGTGACTTCTGTATGAACGATACCAGAAATAACATTATTTATGTCTGAAATGTTACAATGCATGTGGTCAATGCAAGAAGGTAGTTGATTTTTTACGTTTCTAGTGTAGCCATTTATACATGACATAAAGTTAAATTCAGCTAGCATATTTAAGTAATTATCTTTATTATTACATGAGTAGTCGTTAGCTATATTTAAATTTATGTCTCCTAAAATAATAGTTTTCTCGTTTTTTAGTTTTAATATTACATTCTTTAACTCTTCTATAAATGTTATTATCGATGATAAGTGAGTTCTGTATATGGCTAATATGTTAAATGAATTACTATTGTATTTGATTTTTAATTTTAAAATGTTAACATTTTTTATATTTATTTCTTCGAAATTTTGTACCGTATACGTATTTGAAACGAATATCCCTATTCCACTATTTTTGTTTATGATATTATTAGTTGCAAAATATGTGTAGTTTGGTATGTGGAAGTTAACATCGCGCGACGAGTGTGTTTCTGTTAGCACTATCACGTCCAGTCTATTTAATGAATTTGCAACTACAAGGAATTCGTCAAAATTTTTTTGCAGACTCCTAATATTCATATGAATAATAACTAGACTACTATCGGGATTTGGTTCTATTATGAAATTTGTGTCGTTTATTGAATGAAAAATTCGTTCATCTATTTTGATTTTTTTGTCTATAGAGTTAATTATATAATCGTTCATATTTGATTTTATGAGAATAGATAATTAAATTTGAAATATAATATGTTTTCGGTATTCTAATAACATTGATAATTAGTACAGATTGTTGAAGAAAGTCAATAAGTTTGGTTATAAATTTGTTTATGGTGAAGCAAGTCTGATTTATGTTATTGTGTGGCAACCTTTCTTTTAGTATACATCTATGGATTATGATTTCGAAACGCATTGTTGATTTATGGTAACCTGAAGTGAACGCTGTGGGTAGGTTTATGTAAACATTACAATTTTGACAGGTCCAATTCAGATTTAATGCAAAAGAATTGTTCACCGTCATTTTTGCGTGTGTAGATATGTCCATTTTTAATCCATACATACTTAATATTCTTTTCGGCAGCTATCCTTTTTGTTTCCACTAGTAGAGATTTGGTTTTCTTAGTAATGTGTTCGGAGATGTAAAGTGGTTTAGTTTCTATGCTATTCTTAAAAATGGAGGTATTGAGCGTACGCTCATTACCTTTATATAGTTTATTGTGAGCTTTGACACTATTGAGGAATGAGTCACGACTAGACCGGTTAGCAAACTTCACAATAATCGGCCGCGGAGTCTTCTTGGAGTGGTGCTGCCACGCCCTTTGCATGCAGAGGATCTCACTCAGTGGTCCTTTCCAGTTGACGGTTGAGATGATAGTTTCCACACGATTTGTGAGTTCAGCGGTCGATTCTGATGAAGTTTCGTCGCAGCCTCGAATTTCTATGTTGGAGGCTATTTGTTGGTACTCCTGCTCGTCAATTTTTCTTTCTAGTGCTTCTATTCTTCTCACTAATTCAGATTGCTTCTCATTCACTTTTTCAATTTGTATACACCTAGATTCGATGAGTGCAATTTTTGCCCTGAGATCTTCATATTGGCTACTTACAAATTGAATTGCCTGAAGAATACTCGTGTTTTGAGCTGTAATATCTTTCCAATGTTGAAGGTTTTCTTCTAGTTTAGCATCAAAGTAGTTCATCAAAGAAGATCGCAGGTCCTCTAGGTGATGAGTGTATTGCGCCGCCGCTTGTGCATCGATAGTAATGAGGGAAGACGAAGACTCTTTTGCATTTGGGGTGAGATGAGTGATTGGGGGCTCACTCGAATTCTTTCTATCTCTTTTATCTTTCTTGCATGTCGGGCAGTTCCATGAATCAATGTATTTAGTAGACATCTTTTTGAAATTTTCTTTGGATATGTTTATACATTCTATATGGTAAGAATATGAGCATTTTTTGCAGCATAGGTTCTGCTTGTTATTTGTTATAGTGCACATACACGTATTACAGATCGCCATCTCTTTGTTTATTAGTGGGTAATAGCAGCTCAATCTAGTTAACTGGATTTTTACCTTTAGATTTAATTTCAGAATCCTAGTGAGTCAGCACGTGTCGCATTCCTCGTTGGTCCTTTTGACAGTGTTGTTCATTTTTGTCGGTTCTCTGTTGTAGGTGAAGAGCCTGGCAGGCAGGAGATCTGCCTCTGCCTCCCCCTTCCCCTTGCTAGATGCTCCAAATATTGAAGAATCTATCTCGAAGACTATAGTAACGGATTGCATAGCATCATTAGAACTGTATTAGAAGTAGGATGGAGTGAGTGCACTAGATTCAGCTCGGGCTCCGAATGAAGCGAGCATATTTTGAACTATATTTGAACGCATTCCTGACCACCCGGGTTACGCAGCTGATATGGCAACAGAAGTAACGGTGTAAGGAATAAAGCAATAATGTACGATCGAGTGCTAAAGGAACAATCGCAAGCAATTTTACGCCGATTGTGATAAAACGTGTTGGAAAATATTTAAAAAGTGTGCAACGATCGCCGCCGGCCGATCTGCATTCAGAGTTGTCCGAATGCCATGAAATCGCCGGACAATTGCGGACAGAGATGCATATTGTAAAACTGCATATACGAATATATACACATGTGCATCAGTGATAGGCAAATAGGTTGGAGAGCCATATATTATTCATATCCTGATACACTTAGATTCCCTCCTATATCTATCTCCTCATCTTCGCACATCGCTCTGAGGAACATCTGGAAGCATTGTTTTATTTTCAAACGAATACATTAATCGGTGCAGATTTAAAAAGCGGTCGACACAAATTATACGAAAGGCGGTTTATCCGCGACTGAATGACGCGCTGCACTGATCGTTAGATAAAAGGGGGGAATCATAGTGGGCCGGCGCGAGGCGAGCTATGAAAGGAAGTAGACGCAATCCTTAACATGAAAACTGATGAATATCCCAGTGGCCGGACCATTCCACCAGTCGATCGTGCATTGTGATGGATGGTACGGTCGCGTGGCCGGTGGCTGGACCGCGTCGGGAGATGATTGATACAGGAAACACGTGATTCGATAAAAATGTACTCGGATAATCAAATTGTCATTTGTAATTTATCCATATGAATAAAGCACGTACGGTTTTGACGGAAATGTGGAAAATACAATTATATGACATTTACTACAATAATAATGGAAAAATATTTAATAATTTCACGCTCGCTTTGTGTACCAACTTACAAGCTTACTATAAAAATCCAGTGGACGAGAATATAAAAATTGCATCAATCTTTTTAAATTGTAATATAATTTATTATGTAATGCAACTGACGTTTTGTATAAATTGGTTACATAAGAAAACAAATCAGTTTTCCAGAATACATCCATACACACATTAATCCATGTGCACAGCGAGGAGACAAAATGTCAAAAAGTAGTCTTCGGATAAGATTATTAAAAAAAGAAAAGCATTTTACATTTGAAAAATGTCCAAAAATCAATAAAATTGTTTGGACAAGAACACGCGCGAAATTGCGTTGTTTCATAAAAACGAAACGGGTTTCCCCAGTCGTGTAAATCTGGAATCCTTACAAATCGTAACAAGTGTCGATCATACCATAGTAAGATTTCAACAAACCGTTAAAATGGGACACGTACATATTTGATTATATTCCATAAAATAGCCGTCTACCTTGAAATAATAAAGAGTAGAAGATGGCCAACAATGCGATTGAGTAACACTTAATAATAATAACGCAACTGACAGCCAGCCCTCTGCCGGGCAGGGCGACGGGATTGATCAGAATCGCTAAGTAATTCTTTGGAGTTTTCTCTACAATTCATTTGAAATTAATCCGCTACGATTATTGATCAGAACGAATTATTGACATTTTCACAGAAGCAACCGCATATGCTGGGGCTCACGAGCGGAATAGTTTACTGTGTACGATCCAAATAACTTCGACATTTTTATGAACGCAGGCAAGTTGTGTGTGGTATCATGCAATCTCGAGACTACATGAATTTTGGCACCGTCGGCTTGGAAGCCGCAGGAAGGTCGCTCGACGTTTGCAATCGAGATTGCACTTTTAATGGAACAATCGTTTGGACTAGAAATTTTAAACTCGCTAGTAAACTTTTCTAACGAACCTGTAACTCGTAAATATTAAAATGTCCAGACCACAATCGTTCAATAAGATGATAAAAATGGTTTAAAGTACATAGTACAAATCGATAGGACCGGATAGCCATCACAAATCACAAGTCTAGCGCTGTTACTAGGGTAACTGACGACCTTTCACCACCGCGTAGAATGTGGCGAGAGATAAATAATTATACACTTTCCGAGACACCGGCCTTGGAAGTCAAATCCGTAGAAAAGGCTGACATTTGAACGTTCCAACGCTAATCGCAACCTGATCGGTATATGGCTTTGAGAAAGGGTAAATTTGTTGCGAGCTAGAAATGACCGCGCACTGCTCGAATCAGTTGACCACGTCCCGCGACCTGGTGGCGTATATATAAATAATATCCGAACACGATGAATGGTCCGGCACCATCGTGCATGAACTTAATAAACATATATTTGTACACCGCATTGTTGCGGTATACGGTCATCACACGGGGACTTCCGGAATATTGTAGGATGAAAAATCTTATCAACACGTGCATAATTTAACTAGCGAATTAATAATAGAAAACACATGCGCAGAATCGGACCAAAGGACCTCTCCCGCGCGGGTGTCGAGTGCGCTGCGTGTTCTAGCAGGCGGCTATTCGGGCCGGTGGACGATGGACTTTCAACACCCCCAGTGAGAACGCATTATTCTATAAACAAACGAACATTTTGTTTGCGGTTCTGAGAAAGTAATAAATACATTATCTCCACTGACATATGTGATTTCAACGTGGCGCTATGTTCTGCACGACTAACGATAAAATACAGATAAGATAATATATTTAAATAGAGCGACTAGACCGCACAAAATTCAGATAAGGATTTGCGTCGAGTCTTCCAGAAGCCGCAACTTTTACCCCGAGAATATTTCCATTTCCGGAGGGATGAGCCCGTGCTCCAGAATAAGAATAATTGAATTGTACATTTGAAACGAGCTCTGGTTGATAACGATTAAAACATTGTTGTCGTCATATAGTAAGTAACAATAAATCCAAGATGATTTGAAATTATTTTATTATTATTTGGTTTTATTATCACATTTATCCGCGCACTTTTCGAGCTCGCGTGCATATATATATATATTGCATGCTGCGGACACCTTTGTAGGTTAAATGCATTTTCATATTTATTTAAAAAACATTGCAGTTTGACATATTTTAATCAAATTATAAAATTAACTTAGTATTTAAGCATAGTGGTGTGGTTAAATAATAAGTTAGTTCTATAATTTTATTAAATGCTTTTTGTTAAACGTAACTGGGGATTGTCGGACAAGTCGAATTATATATTAACAATTGTATGCATTTTAGACTGGTTGAACGTTAAGATATTCTAATTGTGAGAAATATGTCGCAGTAATTTTAGGTTGATCGGGTAGTGACTAACATTTATGTTAAAGGGATGAGTGAAATGAGGATTTCCTTTGTGCAACACCGGTTAAAGGATCTACTCTCACACAATGCACATCGGGAATCGTGTCGATGCCCGACCTGACTACATAACCAGTCTCTCGAAAGGTAAGTGAACACACACACACCGCACTGCCATTGCGGGTGTTCTGACACGTGGTGAAATATAACAACTTCTCAGGATTCCTCATCTCGATGACCGGCCCGGCACCTCGGAAGACTACAACGTATGCGTTAGCCGCAATTGTATCGCGCGAGGAGTAAACAATAAAATTCGCGTCGGAAAGTTTTCAGACACGGGTATCAAAACGAGAGAATCGTTGTCAGCAGATTTTTCACATCTGGTAGCGCGAGTGATATCGAATATTGCCATGTAAGCAGAGCGAGATACCCTCGCGGCTCGCGGGTGATAAGCGCGGTTCGCAGGTGGACCGAGTTTGCATGCAATATAGGGTGGTCGTTTCCAAACTTCTCAAAAGAAAGGTACATGCGGAGACGGCTTCTCGACCCCGCCGGAGCGATCACCACTCGGCAGATTAAAATAAATTAAGTCGCGGCGAAGCATTTCTGGAACATACGGAGATTCGAGTCCCGCGGATAACCTCAAAATATTCTACACGATATGTAATGACACAATCGTACTTACATGACTGTATGCACATTTGGCGACGAATCCGGTCGCATCCATTGTGAAGATTATTCCCAAAATAACGGTTGGGTAGCACTGTTTACGATGATGCGAGTTATCAACCACCTGACCGAGCGTGCGAGCGTCAACACGTAAACAAGAGCACGAGGGTCAGAAAGAGCCGGCGCGCTGCGCCGCGGTGCACTGGAGACTGAACGTCGAGCACGTGGCGAGCGGCGATCGGGCTGCGGCCGACGTGGCTGCGGCCCGCGCCCCCCGGGACCCCCGCCACGAGCGAGCGGCCGGCTCGGAACCCGCGTCACGAGGTGTTTCGGAGAACAGGGCGACCGGAGCGACAGCGTCGCCATTTTCTACTCGGTGGTTCAGCTCGATAACCGGACACGAGCTCGCTTCTGTTCTCGAACTGGGATAGCCACCGAGCCGAAAGGCCCCAAATGAACGATTCGCGTGGTTTTGTAATGTCACATCGACCGAGGACCCCGTACCTAGAGGCCCGACGGGAAGAGTTTATCAATCACCTGTGTGCCGACCTTCCGCTGGACTCCTAGAATCATGGGGACATTTGATCCGTTGGCGGTTCTCACCCGAACGACGCGATATTACGCAGTTTATGCAAATTATAAATCCCACTATAATTCCTCGATGCAACGAATCTGAAGAGTGACGTAAGTACAGATATATCACTCGGTGCATTCGGGTCTGCCGTGCACTTTATAAAAATACCCTTTATTAGCCTGTATAGTATTCAACTACATTGAAATCACCATTACTTAATGTGAGTAATGGTGTGTCAATAAAAAATATATTTATTTAAAAAAAAATACTAAGATACTTCGACAAAATCACAGATCAAATACGATTGGAAAACACATGCATAGATAATATATTATAAACGAACACAAACGACATAATAATAATGCTTATATACCAGAGGGATTTGAAAGGGAGGGATACTTTTGTTTGTGCTGCTACTGCGCGTGTGTTATTTAGTAATTCTTACTGTCAATGCTACTATGCTTACTGTGGTATTTATACGACACCCTTAAAACCGTCGACCAGGCGGGTGAACCAACATCAGCTTTACCCAAGGCCCGTACAATGGTAGAAACAAGTGAATCTACGGGGAGAGGAAAGCCTCTGTCTCGGCTCGGGACGTTGATATATTTATCATCAGCATCTACGTCTGTCCACTTCAGGCCAACGGCCTCCCGTATTCAATTTATTTCACAATACTTTTGGTATTCTTATACGTTTCAACCGATTTGATAGATTAACACAACATTATTTTAATGGTTCCATTAGTGGGTGATTCCTGGTAATTCCAAATATGTATTTTATTACAGCCAGTACGGTATGCGCGTACTTCACGTTAAGTGTGGGTTTTCCCCTCGGTCCAAATGACAATGACTTTGTTTTTCTACAGTAGGGTGGACCGTTCACAATAACAGTTTAAGTAGGTAATACGGCTAAAACCGAGCCTTTCCGAAAAGCCAAATTTAAAAAAAATACTATGTCGACCACACTACGTGTTTCTATTATATCCGTAGATGATTGTGATATTATCGATATATTCCATATTAAAAAATACAAAAGCATAACGATCCAGTATAGAATCGGTATTATCTGATAAAACGGGCACGAGTTAGAAACGCGGCCTAAGAAAAATGGTCCAGATTCTCAGTGATTTGATACATGTCGCCAAGTTATATAATGATGTATAAGTTATGGGAACAGAACCAGTTCTCAGTTGTGAGTCTAAATCTTAAATATGTGAGACGGATGTATAGAACATCGGTTGACAGTTTATTTTTACATGTGTTTATATTTCAATTGTGATGCTTCATTCGAGGAATCATTCCATTCATTATGGCAGAGAGGCTAGCTAAAACGAAGGCGAAGTTGTCTATTTTCAGTTAGTTTTTGCAGTTAAGTCTGAGGTATGAAAGTTAGCTCTCTGACGTGTTCCATCGTTCTCACGGTGCATGTACATGGATAATATTTGGAAGTAAAGGTCGGTATGGATCAGTTGGTCATTCTACTCGAGAGTAAAAAAACAACAACAGACAACGAATAACAGTTCGCCCCGCGCTTAATTCTGTATTGCGCGACAAGTTTCATCATGAAGATAGCCTTTATGGCATGACGTGTCTGATCCATTTTTCCTTGTTTTTTAAAGCAACGATGTTGTCGATTATCTTTTACTCTTTTAGGTACTTAGGAATGTTTTAATTAAAAGATTCCGGTGGAAAAATTGGACAGGTCGCATTTTTTTGTGTTAATATGAATGTAAAAGTTATGCTGGTATTCAAAAAAATAATGTTAAATAAAATAAATTAGGACGGGTTCAAAGACACCTAATTCTAAACGCACTGATTGAATTAATTACAAATTAGTCCTCGAAAATGGAGAGATTCTTCGTCAACTTGATGATTTATTATCCATCTCTGATCTGGTGGATCTCGTATTCTTTTCACAGTCCGCGAACACGATCGGCATAAGTATTGCAGAAACGCCCCGGGACAGATCTAGATAGAGTCTTTCGTTGGATATTTGAATGTTGTTTGGATGAAAAAAGTGGCCCGGGGGGCTCGGAATCGCGAAGTAACGGTCCGGTCCGCGTGATGTAAAAAGCCGTTTGATTCGAGTCACGGATGGAGCCGCCGCCGGATTCCGCGCTGCAGCGCAACCAGCTCGCCATTAATAATTCATTATTGCATTTCACTATTCCATCCATTAGTGATTAGTGATTAGTGGAAAAAATACTATTATATTTTTATACATTTCTGCCGATCGTTGTTACAGCGGCAAGTGAGCGTACTTACTGTAACTATTATAGTGACCCAGCCGGCACACAGCGGTGAACTAACTATTCGGAAGTACGTAGCAGTGAAAAACAACGGACAGAGAAAGGCGGGAGGCCTTCATCTATCAGTGAATAGAAAACGGCTGATGTTGATGATAACCCGATTAAAATATATCTAATTATTACTCAACCAGATAGACATTCATCTAATACTAAAGCGGTGACTACTTGATACCGAGGTACCATTACCGACAGGATTAATTTTTTTTTTTTTGAACCGGTCGAAGTTCGAAAAGGGCACAAATAATATTATACATTTATCACAATTCATCTACCTACCTTATTATTATCATCATCATCTACTTAATATTTATTTTGATTTGCGGTCAAATCGTGGCTTCAATTAAATGTCGTGTTTAGTGTTAAAGTTCATTTTTATAGTAAGTACGGTACAACTGCAGCTCGAATGATAAAAATATATTAATTTCTCACATGTAGCCTTCATAAATCTTACATTTTATTTGCCTTTATACCTCATCTAAAAATACTACTTTCTTACAATTTTCGTACATTTTTCCTAAAATCCTATCACAAAAGTGAGTAAGTTTCGCACTGAATAAATAAGTGCCCGGACAATAATAACATGGATAGTGAAATAACAATTCCATCCCCTGCTGATTTCTTACAAGGGCAATGGAAATATTCATAGAATTGGAAAACTGCCTATAATACGTTCCGGGTATTTTAATTGTGATTCCAGGGGGCTGGCTAATTGTCGTCCTTACCAGAAAATAAATGCCGAACCGGAATAACCGTACAATGTAGCTAGATCAATATTTTAAAAGCATACTTGTCTCTAAATAACGGTTAATTTGGGACATATCAGGTATTGACCAAACGCTAAATGTATTCAATGGAATGAGTATGAGGTGCTGTTTAAATATAATTATAGCTTTCACTTAGCATTACTATCGGTTTAATAACAATATATATATATATAATAACGGCTACATCATTAATGAAAATAATTCTATACGCCCGAAGTCAAATGTCACATAAACTGCAACACTGTACTGTTTAGACATTCCAGATGTTACAATGTTGATTGATTTCACAGAATAGGGATATTTCTTAATCGTACAGGTGTTTTTAGAATACTTGAATGGATACAATATATTGACGAATGTGAACAGGGCGAGAACTGGTTATCAGCACAGAAGAGTACTATATTTTATTCTATGTAACATGCCTGTAGTAATAAGTAAAAAAAAAAATACCGCAGCTGAGCGAAGAAAAAAGATTCAATGTTGGTGGAAACAATATTTTAAATTCAAAATGATTTTAGTCAATGCTTCTTTGTGGAAAATTGCCAAATTTAATCATGTAATTCGTCGAGTGTATTAATATAGTTACATTATTGCAACCCCTATTCTATATCTCGATAATTAAACGTGACTGACTAAACTGTGGTTTTTGGATTACCGTCTCTCCTACACGTAATTTGTGTAATCTTAATCGCTTAACTGCGGTGGCAACATGTCGTCACATACAGTCGTCATTGCATTTGTAGAAAGAAAAATTAAGAATAAAACTAAAATTCATTTTAAAAAAACACTGCCGCCAGCGAGTAATTATTTATTTGTAATTTGCACCCCAAAGATCACAGGGCGGGTATGATAAGTCTCAGCGCCATTCAAGCCACAAAATGAAAACAAACGCAAGTCTGATTTAAAAAATAAATGTTACGGTGAATCGGGGTAAGTGCATCTACGTCTCCTAATTACGTTTGAAATTGGATTCTAAATGTTATAAATCAATATTTAAAGAGACAGTCTAGTGATAGTGCTAACACAAACATTAGTTTGCCCGTTTTGAATTTCAAATTATGCGAATTGTGTATGCCTTTTCAATCTTTCGTATATCTCGATAATCTTTTGTGCCAGGACGCTGATATTGTAAGTACCTTTATTTTGAATTGTAGTTTGTGATTATTTCCGCGGATTACGATTTTAAGACCAGATACACTTAACCCATAAAGTTTACACCGTGGTGGAAGTGCAGTGGTCGGTATGGTACCCCATATATTTTCGAATGGTGTAGATATATCCATTATTTTTAAAAATAATAAATCAATTTCAAAAACAATCGTTCTGATATATCGCACTTCCCCCGTATAAGTATTTTTAATTAAGGACCAAAATAAGTAATTCATATTGTCATTAAGTAGATCACTAAAGACGTTTTCATTATTTCAACAATTTGTCAGAAATAATACAAGATATTATTACCCCATCTACTCGTGCAATCTACTCGTCCAATTCTCATAAAATGTAGAATTCAATTCTAAGGACTTATATTAGGAAATGGTTAATGATCATTCTATCGAAGCTTCAAAGTCATACATAATCCTATGAAGTTTGAGAGTAGCTCAAAGATTCACCGTACATTATTAATTAGGAGAAAAGCGAAGAATCCCGCCACTGTGAAATTCAAACCGTCGTACATTTATCAACTCTTAGAGGAAATACTCGAAAGCCAGCTCGGCTTCAGAGAGAAAACGCGATAACCGCGAATTGTTCAAATATATCGATATTGATTTGTAGCTGTTAGTACAGGACTAAGGTGGGTGGCCATGAAGGATAATTATAGAGAAAGGAGAATCCTGTACATTTCGAGCCATTAGCTAAACATTGCGAGGTCGATATTAATACTACACCACAAATAACGGTAGGTCGATTCGAAGCGGATATTGTCCGTGTATTGTGCGACCTCTGTTCCTAGTCACTCGTGTTATGCTGCTATCGACAAACCGTGGACCAGATAGATTGATTTTATGTTCTAATATAATTAATAGATGGCGATTTATAACAATGTTTTCATGGTTATAAAACAAATTAACAATTACCGATCAAATTATGGGCGTATACATCACAACATATATTCAATTAATAGGCACTAAATGAACAAAATATATTTTGAAGCCCATTTCAGGAAGTTTTAGTTTAGTAAGTTTTAAAGTTTAATATTAAATAAAATAAAAAGTACAATGTTATGTTATGTTGCAACGTCCACAGAATCGAGAATAAACACTCGTCACTGACGCCTTTTTATATTGTAATTATTTTCATTCACTTTATTTATCAAAGAATAATTGAGTGCTCCAGTATTTTCTCAGATAAAAAAAGGGAATTTATCCTTGGGTTATAGAATACCATTCAAAAAAAAATTTACGAAGGATCTTTATTATATGCAAATTGACTGAAGGTTTGGAAGACTATATACAAGGACATGGTGAAATATTACGCAACGTACTAACTGGATTTTAGAAACACATATTACCAATTTTTCCGGACTCAACAAAATCATATACATCGTATTTAAGATGAACCAAAGATATCTTGGAGGGTTTTTTTTCTTTTAGTAAAAATGTCTAGCGAAGAATAATATTAAATACATAAAAAAAAACTGTAATGTTATTGTCATATTTTATTTATACAAAATTGAGTTTAACGATGCGGATTTTACGTTTTATAAATAATATCGTCTAAATGCCGTCCACTTCTCTCAAGACACTCATGCAATCGGACTCTAAAATTTTCGAACACGCGAGAGTAAAGCGTTAGTTCAATGGCAACAACTTCACGGCGGATATTTTCTTGTGGGGCCTGAATTGTTCGAGGACTGTTGCTGTAAACTCTCGACTTAAGGCGCGACTTGCAATGTGGATTATTATTATTCATTTATATCAAAGTTATTCAATAGATTTGGCATTTTTTCAACCTTTACTTAAATTGAACCTTTACATTAATTTAAAACTAATAAACTGAATGTTATTTGCCATAATTAAGACGATACAAATATTATAAAAAAGACCGCGATCATTAGATGTATTTTAGGCATGGTACGAAATTGAGTCAATACGATAAATTAATGCATAAACGAAATATATTTTCTTTTAATCTTGAAGCCAAGATTACGGAGACAAATCTGTAGGAAACCAAATTAGCAAAATGTTAAAAATGAATAGAGTTATAAATCATTCAATTTGCAATACATTTGATGAATTTTTGACGTATATAAAATACTTTGTTTTAGTAAAAACATACGTTTTTAAATAATATACTATATTTACTCACATGCTTTGAGGCTTCAACTACTATTTATAACTAAGTTTAATATCAGAAACACAATAATCATTTTTTAAATAATATATTTCCAGTCAAATACGATATTATTAATTATATCTGTTACTATGCCGTTCAAATCGGCCACGGCAGCCGTGAAATCCGCGCTCCGTTAGATTTGAATTAGATTTGACTATAAAAACACATTTTAATACAAATTTTGACGACAATATGAATGAATATTATACTTAATCTCGATACCAATTGCTTATTTTTGTAAATTGTATGGTTTTGAGCTGTTTTTATACGAAAACAGATTATAATTTTGACATTTCAACATAAAACATGCATCAACAGATCGGAGCATTTTAGAATCTGATGCGCGGCTAACGCATGCGCGGCCAGCGCATGAAAT
Organism: Eubasilissa splendida; assembly: GCA_031772225.1. Taxonomy (NCBI): domain Eukaryota; kingdom Metazoa; phylum Arthropoda; class Insecta; order Trichoptera; family Phryganeidae; genus Eubasilissa; species Eubasilissa splendida. The sequence continues at coordinate 35,011,906 of CM062850.1, forward strand.
CCATTCATTCACAAGATTCAACGTGAAATTTGCGAACCAGTGATTTTTTTGTTGGATTTGGTTCTCATTAAATCAATAATATATTATTATATATATTATTGTTCTGAAATTACTGCCTCCTGTGACTCAAGATGCCTAAGGTCAAAAAGTATCCATTGACACGCTCTAGGAAATGTTCCAACAAAATTTTAAATGGTTGTAAACTTCTTGAAAAGTAAGTTGATAATTTTTACCATTTCTATAACAGTTATCTATTTGATTTAAAAATATAAATTACATAGTTCAATATACATATATTATGTAGTGCAGATAAATTATTTTCTATTGGAAATACATATCCTTAAAGTTAAATAATTTTATTAAAAGAATTATACATGACAGACCTGTCTGATTGATACAAATGTATTTGTTATAGTCATATAAATGAATAAACACGTATTTTAATATTTTAGATATAAAAATACTGATAACTAAATAATAATAATATTATAAATTATTTTCAGGATTTTCCCGAACTGAGCATTGAATGTGTGGACTCGTGTGAACTTCCTAAATTGGATGGCAAAAGAGTGGTCAACATACACCAATTCTTTTCTCAAATTAATCAAACAAATTATTCCCACAAATCGATGTTTGGGTGCATGCATATGAACGAATATTGAATATGTGAAAGAACATAAAGTTTTATTTCTAAATTCAGTTTAAAGTGTAATATGTGTGGATCAAATTTTGTTTTGAATACGTGTAAAAAAAAAACCAATGAAATTCTGAAGAACGATAATATGCTCGATGAACAACTAATTATTTAACAGTGAATAATAATACTCTTGTCATATTTTCATTTATATTTTAATATTAAATATATGTAATTTATTAAAATAAATAAATATTAAAAAAAAAAGTTTTTTTGATTACAACCGGAGTATGATTATTATATAATATTAGCATAAATAGTTTTCTCTTCACAAATACAGCTGCTTCAAAAGTTATCAATATTATTTATCAGTATGAATTCACATCAATTTTTTCCTTATAAATCGGGGCAAAATTGTAATATTTTATAATCATATGTTTATCGACACAAACAATGGTTTTTATCATAAACATAATAATTCTTCATAGTATAAACACAACAATTTTTAGGTGAGAACTTTAACAAATTATTTCATTTTCGCTTGATAATTTCAAATGGCAACACATGTATAATGAATATTGAAAAATTGTTATTTTCTGATAGCTTTTATTATCTAGGAATTAAAGAAAACCAACAATTGTATACTTTACATTTTCTATCGATACCTTTCACTCTAGCAATATTTACGTAAAAAATAACGCACTTTACTTGATATTGTAAAATAATTAACTATTAGTCTCACCTTGAAAGGGTATGCAAAATGCAAAAATATCTCGAAATTCAAACTGGAAAAATGAAAGTTGCCCTTAAGGTATCCCCGCACGGTTTAAGGTCCGGTGATTGAGGTGCCCAGGGTATATGTCTCCGTACTTGCCGATTCATTTATTGGGAAAAATTCCCCTCAGCTTCTCCATTGAAACTCTAGCTGTGTGAAATTGTGTTCTGTTGTTGAACCTGGGAAACAGATGCGGTACCAAAAACTCGTCGATCTGTCTCTCGCTGGTTAAAATAATAAAAATTCTCGGGCAGAAATTGCACACCACTATCGTTTTGAGACAATGCAAACATTTTTGATGGCGTTCCCTTGGGTTGTCGGGGCACCAGTATCTCATGTTCTGTTTATTAAAATAGCCAATGATATGAAAATGTGCTTCGTCAGTAAATAATATGTTTCCAAGCGTTCGTGCTGTTCCAGCATCGTTCTCGCTAAGGTTTCACGTAAATAATAGTTATTTTCGTTGAGAAACTGCACGATTTGCAGTTTGTATGGGTGAAATTATAGTTTTTTTTTTCAAAATAACGCGCAGTGTTGATTTTTTTATTCCAGTACAGGCTAGGCTGCAATCATCTATATCGATTTTCGCGGATTACGCATAATTTCATGTCGAACTTGAGCCACATGTTCTGGTGTCGCTGCTGATGTTGATTGGTCCCGGAGGAGTTTGGTTAACCATTGTCCCTTCTTGTCTGAACTTTTGAACCCAACACCAGATAAGTTGCGTGCTCGGCCCATCACTTACTTGTCGAATATTAAAGTGAGTACAAAAAGTGCGACGCGCACGAACCAATGAATCACCGCACTTTAAATATTATTCAACCGCGAACGCGCGGTGCATTCCTGACCGGTGACTAATTGCGACTGGCAAACCCACAAATCATGCGCGTCGAATAATACCCCTCCCACTTACCTCACCCTGATGGTTTACGAGCAATTACAATAAACTTTTAAATTAAACATGGTCTAAATCTGGTGAATATTTACTATTTTTGGGAAACGAGTTTTTTTTTGTATGTATAACTAATTTTACACGTGACAATTTTGGCGACACTGTGATCCACTCTACGTTACCGGCCAAGTCATCTGCAGGGGTAATAATTATTCACCCAAGTAGAAATTGGGTTCGCCAACTCGCCAAGGGCGGAATTACACAAACTCAACCTGCGGTGCTGGTCCGGCTGCCCGAGCGATAATCGAGTTAGGTTTCTTCAATGAAATCCTCGAGAAAATTCGCGAGGAAGCGAGGAAACGACGAAAGTGCGGCTACACAGTTAACCGACACCGCAGTTCCTTGTTTAGTGATTCTGTTATTTTCTTAAGACCCAATGGCGTCATCGAGAGTCGGGTCAAACTTTCGGAAGCGACATCGATCTCTGCACAAGCATGACCATTTCCAAAATAGGTTTTTACTTTAAAACAAACTGACATTTCTCTCGTATTTTTTAATCGACCAAGATAATTTATATAAGTCGCAGAACCTAATCAAACGAGTCAGATTCACTTGCCCCAAATTTGGGGTAAGTGAATCTTACTCGTCCAATTTTCATCAAATGCTTTCTATATCAGTTATCCTAAAAGGTAACATTAAAGACTTAAATTAGGAAATGGTAATGATCCTTCTATCAAAGTTTCAAAGGCATCGCATGTAAAGTTAAAGAACAGTCCAATGTTTATGTCGATGATTTACATGTCGCACTTAACCCGATTCACTGTGTACACGGATGACAATTTGGTATCGGAACTCGCGGAAAGAATATAATCAGTGCCGAATACGCGGAGAGAAGATTGACAAAAGGGTGAAAACTAGTAAAACAGATAAAAATATATATTTTTTAGTTTTCAGAACAAATGAAAAAATAAGAATGTGCCTGAAGTCGTAGTAGTTACTCACGCCGAGCAGGAAGCCGAGTTATAAAAGCGTATTTTTTAATGTCCATCCATCAGTTATTGGCTAAAACATTACCTGACAGCGAAAAGGTCAAAACTCTGATTTGCTAGATTGCAGAGGTCCGTTGACTTATTCACTATTTTTTTATATTTGCCACGATGGCAATGAAAACGGGATATTACATTGTGTACGAAATCACATCACAGCTCCTCTTCCTCTCACTCTGCAAGGATAACATTTTTCATATCCAACAAACATTGGTCATGTTGAAGAAGTTAACGAACATCATTACAAATATATCATGATCGAGTATAAAAATACCATGTTTAAAGGTAGGTACGCGCAATTATATTGATTATGTAGGTCAGATTTTCAAGATTCTAACATGAGTATGGGATTACCAATGTTCGCATGCGCGCGGCGCCCGTATTATGCTTGAAAATTAAAAAATAATTAAAATATTGGCAAGAAGATAGGGTTAAGGCATTGCAGATAGTGATTGCAATCCGGATAATCCGGAATTTTTACAGTGAAATCAGTAGGATTTCTAAAATCCACATTTTTAGAATTTTAAATTAAAAAAAAAGTTATTTGCAACGCAATGTCCTATGAAATGGCGCGTCCGACGGGCTAACGTATTGCTCTTTTGCACCCCGCCCCGTCACCGTACAGAGACGTGTCTCGCGCGTTGTCAGTTGTCAGTCGGGCGGCAAAAGTAGTTGCGCAGGTGGTCAAGTATTGCAATAGGTACTGCTATTTAATATTTACACATTTCTAAGTCATAGCTAATGATTTAAGTTATATGTTATTTATTTATTTTTGATTTATATCATAAAAAAGAAAAGCATTAGATTTTTTAAACAAAAAATATTTATTTCTGTAGATTTTAAACAAATATGGTTAGTTTGATACAGTTCCTAACAACAGAGACTTCAATATTCCGTAAGATGATGGTGTTGTTACTCATTATATATGTGGTTGGTTATGCACAAGTGTTTAATTACAACTTATTTTTCTAACAAGGTTTTAATCAAAGAGATGCAATCAGTAGGTATCACTTTTACACCATACCGAAAGTGCTCATTAAAAATACCAAAAGATTAAATGTTTTCAAAAATTCAGATTTATTTCGAATTTTTAGAAATGCGAAAATTCAGATTTTTAAAATAGTTACGAATTGCGAGACTTCTCAACCGTTGCAAGTTGACTTAGCACTGATAAATTCGTCGCTTTTTCTTTCTATTAAGTCTAGAACAAAATACGCTTACACCATTAATTTTGGCTTCGATTACTGCTGCTCGCAGAAATTAATTTTCATTTCGAAGGAAAATATTGTAAAAATGTAAACGTGGTTGCTTCGAGAATCTCACATCCCTTGTACACGGTATTTATGGATAGAAATAACATAAAAATATCAATGAGATGTTACTCTGAAGAAGGACTAACTCTATTTCAAACATACCTATTAATAATGGAACATTTTATATCGTATCATTTTGTATCAAATACTCTTATAAAATGAGCATAATTTTTTGTTATTATTTCACAGTGAAGTAATAACTTTTATACAATTTCCCGGGTTTATCTGACCATTAGAACGGTTTATTACGTACAGCAGAAACGTGTAAAGAAGGCTACAACTTATAGAAAGCAGAATAGCCCCTGGCGAATATCTCGATATCACATCCGCGTACTGCAACTACACACATAGAGGAGATAAGAACACGTTCGCGGAGCAGGGTAGAAACTGGGGTAACAAAAAATATTTTTAAAAAAAACGCGGAAAAATAGTACAAGAATATAAATTTGTACGCTTTGTGAATTACTGACACGATGGTAAAGCAACGCACAAATTATGTTTCTTATTATGTACTAGGAGCCAGATTCACTAAGGGTAACACATTAGAGAAAATAATTTTGTTTTTAGCTACGCATATTTTTAAATAGTTTTTTATGACCATACGAATAAAAAATATATAGTTACCAATTGGTGCGACGCCAACAAGATTTTTTTATTTAATAGAAGAAAAGACAATGCTATATGTTGAGGAATACCATTATCTGAATGAGTTATTAGCACTGATATCTTTGAGTCACACTCGCTAACAGCGATTGCGAATCTGAAACATCGTGATTTGATTTTTAAATAATAATTATTTATTTTTAGTCCATTCCGAGAACTTGTTATTTGTATAGAGCCATCTATCGGAATTTACCAAAATGTTTACATGGGCTTACTGGTAACTCAATTTTATTTTGTTGGAATTTCGTATTTCTATTTGATATATTTTTAAAACAATCAGATCACGTGACGTTAACTTGACTAAACATGCGTGCTAGTGTTACTGCTCGTGCACCGCGCGCAATATACACACTTCCTATATACAAAGAAATGATACATTCCAATTTTTATATATTACATTTACTATATTTTCATTACAAAAACATTTTTTATAATACGAATGCTTTATTTATTGTATATAAACGACAATCCGTAAAACCCGTAATGCAGTATATTATAAAAGAATAAATTCAAGGAATATCAATATTATTTAGACACGATGCAGCATTTAGAAGTAAATCGGTTCAGGGTTTGCAAAATAAGTCGTGATTGGATCACCTTCAATAGATATATTTGAACCGTGATCACAGAAACAGAAACAGAAACACTCACCCTGGATGCAGTGTCGATATTTGATACATTAGTTATTGTTAACTGTGATTCGGCGCGTGCGCACGTCAACCGTGATCACGGTCATAATATCGCTCATGCTTCGGCTGATTCGGCGCATGTGCATATAAAATGTTAATATTTGTGAAGAAATTACATCTCAGTTTATAGTCACCGCTATCTAGCAGATTTAGCTAAAACATTTTACGCATATTTGCTGGGAATTTAACTCAAAAATACACTTATATTTTATTAAAGGATGTCATTCGGTTTGAGATCATATTTAATGAGATATTTATTTTTTAATTATGCTAAAATGTATTTTACGCAAATGAAGTTTTAATAGTATATAAATAAATATGTTGGATAATTTTTGATTATTTATTTCGTCTATTGTTATATCGTGCGGTGTATGCGCATTAGTAACGAACGGTGATCAATCACTGATATTCAGGCCTATTCTCAAAATTGCAATATTGAAATGAAGGTGATTGTTACACCAACCCGCAAAAATAGACGGATAGTTTTGACAGATTATGGTACGTTTATCTCCCTCACTCACTCACTCTCTCTCTCATTCAAATATAACACTATTTTTGAGGGTTGGTGTAACAATCACCTTCATTTCAATATTGCAATTTTGAGAATAGGCCTGAATATCGAAATCCCATTCACACCGGTGACTTAACTCCCTTTTTTTCATCACTAGCATTTGTTTGCAATCCTTGAAGCTCGCGCCGCCATTATTAGAATATATTTTACCCACAATTATTTATTATAAATTTCAAAGTGCAACATCATAAAACGCTATCGTTAGCGATAAATTGAGCGTTTTTATAAACAAAAAAACGGGAGTACAAGAATTATGAATGTTATTTTTGCTACGCGAAACGCGCCGCGCGACACCGCCAACTGTATTTCCCCCAACAAATTAATCAAAACGTGCGGAATGCAAATCTAATTAGATTATACAAATATCTAACATAACATTTTAGTATCACAATCTTCATCACATTATACGTCTAGACATTATTCATTTTAGCAAAAAGAAAAAAATTCTCCTCATCACATTGATTACTGTCCCCCATTCGTTATTTCATCAACACTCCAGCGAATCAGCCTTAATGATACAGACTATTGAATATGGGTAGATGGTAGATACATATTAAAAATATGAGTTGAAAATGTTCAAGCTGCACGAGTCTAATCTCAACCATGTCAGAGATATAAGCATTTACCCCGAATATAACGCGAATGTTTTTTCAGAAAAATATTTTCAGTAAAAAATATCATATAATACGGTATATGGAATAATAATGGATTGATTTCGAGGTACGTAGACTTAAGGCATAACATGATTTGAAAAATCTCATTTAATAAGATTTTCCGTAACTGTAGAGAATTTGTACCTGTAAAACTGAATTTGTTCTGTAAGCAATCCTACACCTCTTGACCGATCTAAACCAAATGTACATTATTAGTGAATGCCATCCGTTCCAATTTTTGCGAAATTACTCATTAGAACCTTGTGTAAAACACAGGCACTCTCCCGCCTCCCGCCTCCCCCTGACCACTCGACACTCTCCTCGCGATATAATGTGTATTAAATGCTGTCCGTCCCAAATCTCAAACCCTGCATAAAACATAGGAACTCTCCCCTCTCACCGGCCACCCGATCCCCTGCCACAGGTGTACATATATATATAAATGTGTTATATAATTTTGCAGTTACACTCTGGGACCGTGAGGAAAGTATAGATAGACACATTAATCTCCCCCTGCCTGAAACAAATATTGCACATATCTTTATTTTTCAAGGCCTGTGAATGGAGGCTCTTTTTATCCAGGACAGTTTTCTATGAGCAAAAGCTCCCATATCGGTATTTCGCATTCGCCTCTAGGTGGGCATTTTTAAATACTCTCGGTAGCCGTGCAATGCTGTATTGCAACCCGACGTGGCCACCAACCAACCGAACCATTCATTGTCCCCTGCAAACTTTATTTATAAACACTGATTCAAATATACAATCTCATAAAAAGAAAAAAACAAACCAGCAGATAGGAGAAATAAATATACACAAACGACACAGGTATACCAGATAATAATACAGGGGGATCGGGGAACAGTGAGAATTAAGCCTACTCCCCCCCTCGGGGAGAGGTCGAGAGAACCACAATCCGGCAGATTTTCATCCAACTCCAGGAGAAAGACTCTCAAGGTGAGCCGGATGGTTTACCCGCTCAGCTCTCCCTCACTGGCAAGCCCCTGAGGATTTCCCAACGGGACACACCACACCCTGACGAACCCCCGGAAGAGTTGGAGGATTCTTCAACATTGCTGAAGGACATCATTCTCAACAGGTCGGTGTTCCGCTGTTCTTTCCAGACCTTCAGTAGTCTCTCCCTAGCATCCCTCGCGATCCCTTAATACCGGAGGATGTGCTCCACCGTTTACCTCACCCGGCCGCAGGAGCACCGCGGGTCATCGGCGAGTCCGAGGTCAAATGATACCTGATACCGGCTGCACCGAGCGGTGGTCGAACACCGGAGACGCGGGATGACATCGAAATACCAATGCACGTCAATAAGGGCCAATACGGTTACGTGCCGTGATCTCTCCCGTTAGATATCACACAAGCGGCGAACTATATTCAGAGAATTAAAAGCACCACTGAAAATATCGATGATGAGGGGAATATTTAAAAATTGCGCATTGTGGTGATAATTTTTCAGCTAACGGCATAAAAATATAATAATAAATGTTCATATCGCTTTGTAAAATACATACAGTATATTATAATACTAAACCATTATCGTGATCATCGGCGCCCCCACCCCCCCTAGCTGTATTTACTTTCAGACATCGCAATTAATAATTGAATATCTGGTCGTTTGGCCGGCTCAATTATGCGGAGAAAAAACCTGTCGAGATCCGGATGTTGGCCCGGAGAATACAATTTCACTCCGCGTACATTAAAAAATCAGAGCGAGCGGCGCTGGAAGAGCAATAGCGCCAATCACATCAAAATGGCGGCAAAAATGGCAGCTAGAGTCAATGTGTGAAGAGATATATGAGCCATTTGACTTATTTTATAATTAGTAGTGAAATTGACGACGATCCAACGAACCCTCTCCGTTGAAATAATTAATGTTTTTGGTCACCAAAAAGTGACACGCTGCGATAATTGTTGTCAACTTATCGAGATTGAAGAGTTTTCGAGCAGACCTGCTTTAGACAAATGTTGTGAGCTTTGTTTTTTATAAAAATGTTGCTATGTGAAAGTTTTCAGGCGCCAGCCGTACTGTCAAAATTGTCGGGGTAGAATCAAAATGACAATGAAGTGGTAAGGACACATTGCTTACAAAATGCAAAATGGCTGAATGCAATGAATGCATACAAATATCCAATCAGACATATTATTAAATGATTCAAATAAGTAATATACCGTTCCGGCAGTGACAAATGTCCGCCACGTATTATATCAAAAGGGCAACAACTGTCGTCCGTCGTTGCACTACGGGCGTTTTTTCTTGTTGGCAATTCAGAGTGTACGCCACCTCTCCTGGGATTTGTAGCGTAATATAAATAATTACTACATTTTGGTTGACAGTATATAGGTTCAAACGGTTTTCAAACGACATGTTTCCCAGCCCGGTTTCACTTTACACGGATTACAAGCAATATGAGGTAATAATATATTTTCTTGATTTACCGATTACGCCACAAGCAATGTTATATTTTGAAGCCTTGAAAAGATAAAATAATGAAAAACCAAAATTGTCGGATAAAGACAAAATAATTATTTGTACAGATAAGAAGTTGAACGTTCATTGGAGTGGATCTTATCTCGACGAAGCTTATTAATATTAGAGATACGGATAATATAAATATGCGTGGCTATTCATTATTTGTTACATTGGAAAATTTCATCTAGGTCGTGGAATGATTATATCTAAATTTGTGTCCAGATTTAATATTAATTATTAAAACGATCAGAGAGAAGTGACACAAATATACTTTTACATTTGCGATGACCGAATTATGTACGAGTGAGAATGTTCTCACACGATAGCTTCAATCGGCTTTACTCGCTTCAGTGGAAATTATGGGCTGTGTTTACGTTTGATACGTATAAATTGGATATTTTTACGTTCGCGTGTTCAGGATCTGCACGGATGAATTACGGCATCAAAAGTAAAAACACATTGTTGATGTCTCCGCTGGGAGTTAAGTTAGTGTGAAAATATACACATCCTTGAACCGAAATAATTTCTACGTTCAAAAAATAAAAGAGAGGGTTATTTATTATTGTTGAATAAATAGAATCCGCTAACCTCACTTGGAGATAATTTATTATTTTAGACATGTTTTGCTGCCAAATTCAGAATAGGGAAATCATCCGAATGATTTTTGAATATTAATGTTTATCACAAGATTTATTTCTAAATAACATTTTGTCTGTGAACAGTGAACAGTTTAGGACAATATTTAGGGGAACATATTAAAATATTATTTAAATATATTAATTATAAAGATATACATATAAAATCAATTTTATCGAAAAATATTGTTGTTGCGCCACCGGGATTCGAACCTGGATCTCTTTCCTAACCGGGGAAGGTGCTTTATCCAACTAAGCTACAGCGACATTATTTTTAGCGACAATTTTCGACCATATATGTTACCTTTTTGATATTAATACATTTAATCGTTCCATCATTTGACAGAGCCATCTACCTTATTTTTACAGAATCTCAAATACCTTTGAGTAAACTGATAGCAGATAAAAAAAAAAAAAAACATATTAAAAAGTCACGTGCCTGATCTCAACCGTGTCAGAGATTCGCAGTTATGCAATCACTTCGATTCTTCTTCTTCTTTTAAATAGAGTGATTTGTGCCATTAATCAAGTTAAAAACTTTGTTTTATAGGAAAAAGTACAATAATATTATAGAATAGGAAACAAGTCAACACCATTGTCGTTCAAAAAACTTGCTATTTTATAGATTAAACGTGGCGAGTTAAGTGAAAGAAGATGATACAAGTTAACCGGGAGCTCAAAATTACCACGAGACCACAGTAAAAAAAAAACAGTGATCAGGCAAAAAAAACAATGGTCAAGGGTTCCCCCTCAGCACCACACACACATTGGGGAATCTATCAAGTTCAATCTGAACAAATGAGAGGCCACCTGGCAATGCCCAATTCTCATTCTAGAGCTATTTGATACTGTTCTTATGGAGATTTTCCTTTTTAAGAACCAGGGGGTGCTGGGGATAGATCCTTGAATTACTTTAAGACGATTACCCTTATAATCATTTCGATTATTTGAAATTTATATTCAAATATTTCATTGCTTCCAAATAATATATTGAATATAAAAATGAAAGGTCATCGAACTTCTAACGGCCAGACTATTTTTCGTAAGATGAGTTAGAATAATAATAGACCATTTTCGTAAAAAATTATTTCGAAGTACGCAGATTTAACCTCTTAACTGCCAACTCTATTTGAAATGGAAGACACCATATAGATTAAGGGTCTCGACTTATCTATCAAAAGCTGAGTCCACAGATGGCTAAATGATTTAAAATTGTGACTTAAATCCCTGCAAATTTGTAAGGTCCAAAAGTGCGTGTTAACACACTTATAGCTCGGTGTTACATACAAATTTTGGCGTGTTAACACGCTCATGGGATTTAAAAGGTTAAAGCGATTTGTTAAAAATCTCATACGATTATATTTTCCTTAATGATCAGAATTTGTACATACTCCTTGAATAATTAGTCGGGTACCCCACCCACAAAATATTGTGGGCTAGGTCTGTTACACCCTGTACACACATATTAATGAAAACATGAATTATATGAATTTATAATAAGACAATTTTATGCGTGATAACTGTCTGATGGATAAACGATCGATTCACCGGAATTAAAGAGATAGTTCATTGGAGACAGCCTTTGATTCTTTTAGCACGATTATTATGAGCATGATATACGTACCTATGCGTCACCCGGTTCAAAGGAAGGTAGTAAAAAAATTGCACGCATTCGGGTCCGACATTTTATAGCAGTGCACGACGTCGATCATCGCTTATACTGCTAAAAAGGAGCTGAAAGATAAAATTGAACTGAAATTTCACGAACGGTCCATCAGTCGTGCCACAAAAGGAATTTAATAATATAAAATGGAGTTAAGAATTGAATATAAACTGTGCTTTAAAAATTAGGGAGCGTTCTTGTTTTACCACAATAAGAAATCCCGCTCGCACTGAATAACATTGACAAATGTAATTGGATAATTACCAGTTTGTGGAATCGGGAAAACTGGATGATGGAACTGCAGATTAATAGTAAAAAATATTATAGACTGTCGACTCCCGAGTATTTATGAAATCGTCGGTAAAACATTAAGCGTTTACAGACGAAGCTCTGATCATGATAGAACGATCATCGAATATGTTGCCAGAGGTGATGCTCCTCTTCTGTTGAAGTGGGCTCGATCCGAATCAATGGAATTATAAAAAAAATGAATACAAAACAATCTACGTAAAAATAAACTATGTCAGGATAATATAAATTCATTTTCAAAAACAAGGACTGACTGGCTAGTTTAGTGTCAAGATTTGAATCCATCGAAGTTGTTTTTGGGACGAGTTGCAAGAGCACACTAGAAAAAAGTGTCGTACAGCACAGAGTGCGATTCAGGAGGCCCTGAAGACTATATATCTGTTAATCAATAGCAGTTTATTACTAGATTATATCACTGACAGTTCTAGTGTTGCGAAAATTACTTAAAAATATATATATGTACATATTTATTTATACTATTCGTGTCATCCCAAAACTATTTTATTTAATTCCTCTCTATTTAAAATGGAATTGGAATATACCATGCTCATGTGTGATAAGACTATTTTCGTACGCGGAAATTAAAAAAATATCCAATGTTATCAACAAGTAAATTTCATAAATCTTGGCATAAACGCCCCTAGCACTTCCACCCTTCAATCAATAATGTGACCATCTAAGAGTTAAGTATCTCTTCGTCAAGGCCGGGATCTAAAAATGTTTGGCACATTATACTCGCGCATTCAATTTGACAGCCTACATAGACAGTGTGTATATAATCTATTATAGATAAGAAGAAGCAAGTTCGCGGCACTCGACAAGGTAGGTGTAGGTATGCTGCAGTAGACAGGCCGCGACCTGATTTATGCCCGTCGAATTGTGTGAGATAGCAATTTGTTATTGCCATCTCACACAATTCGACGACAGATTTGTCCGTTGAATTGTCGTCGTTTTCTGTACCGTTAGTGGATTTTGTGATTATCCAACTCTACAGCGCGCAGCGGCAACGATTTGTTAATTACTTGTCACGGGAATCTTTTGGTGGTTGGTATGTGAAATAAGTATTATATAAATAAGAATTAAAAATATGTCAAATCGGTCTTGACAGTCGAGAATCACAATTTTTTTTTAGATTTGATCTTGACCCAAGTAAAAGCACACCAAAAAATTGAAACAGAAATCTAAATCTTACCAGAAAGACAATATTTCTTTAAAATATCTAAATTAAGACAATCTCTTTTATTTAAAATATTGCTATTTAATTTTTTATATTTATATAATGCACCACTTTTAAGTTATTATTACGGGTCCCTACTCCCTCCCTCTCTCTGCAGTATATGAATCATCCACCCACCCTTCTTCAGGGGAGGAGACAAACTCTTTTCCGCGAATTCCCGCTAAATTATCAGCTTCTTATCTCATTGTCCCATTGACCGGAATGAATTCGGTTAGTGTAGTAATACATTTTTAAGCTCTGCATTACTGTACTTATTCTTCAATAATAAACAGCTTTATAGAACGAATTAACCCTCTAATTAATTAATCCCTCGAATTAACCCCCCCAATATTGGAAAGCGGAACACGCTCCGTCAGTGTATAGATATTAAACTCGAGTTTTTTTACGTTGTCTCACGCATTCCAAATCAAGACATTAACAACAGCCACACAAACTGTTCATCATTATATAACGGATAGCTTATTCAAATATTACATCAACATAATGATAAGGAAGAGCAGGAATATGAACAATGAATGCCGCGCGGTACCAGTTTCGTTCGGTCCGGGAACTGACGACCGAAGGGTTGGTCGCAACTCCGCAGAGGGCGACGGACTAGCGGTTGGAGCGCACCGCGAGATTAAGAGCGAGACAGTCAAACGCGCCGCCGAGTACCGAGGGAGGTATGAGCTTCATTCCGGATATCAGCCTCATTACTGAGTGAATGTTCCCGTCGACTGCTAAAAGGGACTTTTTATTTGAAGGATAGCGGGGTCGGTGCACTATTTTGGTCGTGCAATTCACTGTTGTGACACAAGAAACCTGAACGAAGGTACACCGAACATCTCGTGGGAGCGGAGAATGTAATTTCTCGGAAGAAATGGCCGTTGCAGTAATATAGGTAAATAGCACTGTATATATATATGAATGGAATTAGATTTTCAGTATTCGCATGCGAATGTGCTGGCGCAACCTAGGATCGAAATATCAAAGGAACCTCCGGGATATATATCAAGCGGTGATTAATAATCTTATTATACTATCATTTATTAGACATAATTGTATACATAAAAGTAGCAAAGGTAAAACGTCAAGATAAATGCGATGTAGTTGACTTAATGACTATAATATTAAATTTTCCCAATATGTACTGGGATCAATAAACAAGGTAACACGAAATAAATAAGTACAACCACTTTGCACTGGGTTCAAGAAACGATACAAATTTGTACTAGGATTAATAAACAGTGTCAAAACAATTCATTTGTACTAAGATCAAGTAACAAAACAATGGCAATATAACCAATATGAAGTACGATCAAAAAGCAATGTTAACAAAAAAAAAACATTAATCCACTAGAAAATTTACAGCTAATCAAAAGTTACGCAAAAGATTTTATAGACAAGATTAATGACTAACTCTGCCAACCGCTTAGACATTTAAATGAATTAGTACAGTAAACTCAATCAAAAGCTGTTAGCAAAAAGGAAGTAAGAAAAAATCAAGTGCAAACCATTGATGTTATTTAAATACGAAGAGGGTCGCAGGAATGAAAAAGGACTGAGGATTTACAGTTCAGCGTCAACGTTGGCAATTTTTAATATTACTCGTAAATTGATTTGAAATTGTAAAACTAACAATTTCACCAGTACATTAATATTATACAAGGTTGAAAGCAACTAAATTGCGGATTCTCGAGAGTAATAAGTTAAGTAAAATATGTAAAAGTTGCAAAGTGTTCGAATCCCTCCCGACAGAAAGTTTCCTTCTCAATACACAAATCAGTTTGCAAATATCCATAGAGCGGCACTGGGATGAAAATAAAAGCTCTATTTTTACATTATTAAATTGGTCAATGCGAACGGAAAATATTTCACGTTGGCATCTGTTCTCGGTGCGGTCACAGAACTACTGTTGCTGTACACAACTTAAGAAGCCAATTTTTCAAATTGTCGTTAGCTGGCCCAATTCACGGAATCGCTCCACCAACCACATCGAGGGAATAAAATACTTCCTGTATTTTTAAACTTTATTAATGTTGAAAATTCGATATTTTTTATTATCGTGATTAGTCAATCCTCCGCTGAAATCGCGCTCCATTACTATTCTACACTCGCGGAACAGGCACGAACTATGGGGCGGTGAATACTCATTAATCGGCTTATGTCAAATTAAAAATAATATTTTCCTTAGAATTTCCTCGCTCCGACGTTCAACGGAGCCATCGAGGAAAGGAAACATGATAGGATATCACTCGAGGGCAATGCTACCGTCCTAATGCCCGCCCGGCTGAGGAGTTACTAGTGAGGATTCTATTAGTCGTGCACCGAGTGAGTTCACACGAGAAGTCCTACAAAATATGAGTAATACTAGTTGGCGTGCAATACACACGCGTCGTATGATGAGCTAGGACATAGTGCTCTTGTTATTTATTGCAAACACCCTCGTTCAATCACCACACACACACACACATAGTGTTTTCTGGGCTATTCTGCTGTGGGCATCCTATCTCTTAGACTTTTTTTATAGTTGTTAAATTGCAGGATAATGTTTTATCATATACTTATCAGAATCTACTACTGAATAAAATGGTTCGTTTGAATGTATTTAAATCCGACCTCGCCTTCGACCTCGGTCATTTGTACTGAAAAATATCATGAAAATTTAATTCGTATCATTATCCGACGGCGGTCTCTAGTGATGAACGTGTTCGCTGCCAGTCGGTTTTGGGTCGAACTTGTTTGGATAATACGCATTTTTGTATTTTATTTTGAGAATAGTATTTGTTTGCGTTGATCGGTTAATATAGGCTGTACCGTTAGAGGACACGTCCCCTTTGATAAAAAAATAAGTTAAGAATATTGAAAACTAGGTTTCGGTAACTGCTTCGACAGTTAGTTAGCCCGACAGTATCTTATAAATGTGTAATTTGAAGATTATATTGCTTTACTTTATTAATTTTTCACTAGACTCCAACACAAGGAATAATACGACACATTGTCATTTGTAATCTTGTAAAGAGCGCCTGTGTATCATTGGCTACTGAAGGCATTTGCTAAGTCTAGCAACGAGCGTTGTTCTTGTTGTTGTCACAAAGTTTCTCAAATGTTTGACCGTAAAATGTGTTATTTACCAAATGAATTGTGAAAGTATAAGTTCTAGAAATCTTCAATATGAAGGTTTAACGATAGACCTTAACCTAACCTTGCCCAGAGAGCAGAGCGTGTTAGGTAATATTTGTAGAATTTCAGGTTAGAATGTAATACAGGTTGTTTGGATTACTAAACCACAATTTGGCGGTGAAGGTCGGTTAAAATCACTACAAATAAAGCTCGTCAATTTATCCACTAAAGTTTTCGCTAAGAATTCGATCCAACTTAAAATACGGAATTTTTCTATTTATAAAATGTGTTGTGTCGCGGCACTCGGGTACTAGTTATGAAAAGACTAACAAAATTTGAACACAGAACGCACGAAATGGACAGTTGGCAAATTGCCACGTATTTTCATTATGTATAATGAGTAATCTTTTCAAGCATGGCTTTTTTTATGCCGGAAAAAGTTTTTTCCGCGTCAAAGAACTGTTCAACATTTAAATTCGGGGTTGAGCAAAGACCATTCGGCCTGATGCAACGAAGCCCAGAGGGAGACGGAGCTGTATTGCGAGAGAGTGGACAAGGTTTAAAATAGTCCGTGACGACAGAAATAGCCTGTCAGTAGTCAGCGTACAGCCATCGGACCGGAGACCGGAGACCGAAGGAACGGGCTCTCTCCGACCTTCCAAAATCGAGCACGGACACGCGGCATGGCAGAACTGAAAAATGTCAAACCGGCAACCGCGAATTAGCAGCTGGGGAAATCTTCCGAGGAGCAACATTGTTGGAAAAGCAAAAGTTCATTTAACGGCCGCTGGATCCGATGTGGCTTCTAACCGAGATTGTATTTTCGGGAAGGTCACCGCAACCGACCGAATGAGGGTCAGAGCGGGAGAACCGTTATTTGCGATTGGAGCAGGTCTCTCGGTAGACGTGACGCGGTGATCATACGACGGACGGCGAAAAAACGCGTCCAATTATTGCAGCAGCGGTGCGCCAGGGAGAACGCACGCCGAGCTGGCGCTGGCGCACCCCGCGCGAGGTGGCGACACCTACATGCGAGATACAATTCATTATTTATATCGCGGCGCTGCACGCGTCCATACTGAACTGCCGAACAGCTGAACAGCACATGTTTACTGCAACACGCCGCGATCATTTGAGCAATTAGAAATAAATGCCAAATCATGACATAATCGAGAAGTAAAAGTTCTCTTTCACCTTGGTGGCGGCAACTCGCAGGTGCAAAATCAGTTGTGATTCGTCATAATAAATTAATTCCTACATAAACTGTTGATTTTCACTTGAAAGTCGTTTACGTTGCATATCGCTCGAGCCAGGTAAGGCCAATGTCAAGCGGGCAGGTACTAGCGTGTAGTCTGATTTTCATCTGAATCGGAGCTCTACCGACAGCTCGACAAATGAGTATTTGAAAAAGGTCTAATAACAAATTAAAATCGGCGATTATATTGATTAGTGTATTGGCGACATTATCACGGGATCTAAAACGTCGTTGAAGGAGACCATTCATATTCACAACAGAATTGTAATATATAATACGTAGGTACAGTCAGCGAGGAAGATATAATTATGTAAGGTTGGTGTTGGTTTACAACCGACGTTTCAGCCGAGATTACAATATACGAACTCTGAATGCGGGAGCGGTAGCACTGATAAATACACGGCACATCAAAAACCTCACATATAGAATTCCTTTTGCGTTAACCAGATCGACTCCGTTTCCCAGAAAGAGTGGAATTGAGGCTTGTTAGCTGATGTACGAGGCGACACATATCATGGCACATTTGTAGACGCTAACTCTAAGGCCACCTACTTCAGGCGCAGGAGGGGTTGTATTATAGAAGCTTGCCAGAAGACGGAGTTCATAAAATTAATCTTTATACGAAATCATATCCAGACAATTTTGAATACTACTGCTACGATCCAAATGTTGTGTAAAGCGTCCACGAGATGAAAATGGCGCTATATGAATTATCTAATTTTATTACTATTTTTTTGTAACCTAAAACTGTAATCTGTAATGGTATGCGTTTTTTAATGCAAAATATAATGTTATTTTTGAATTCGATTTCGCGGAACGACCTCTCCCATTTTTGGCATAACTTCGTCAGCTAATATGACAGCATCATGACGTCATACTCCCGCAATCCAACACGCTGCACATACACACTGCGTCCGTCGGACCGGAGATATTTTCTGTTCATCGGAGAATATTTAGTACTGCTTTCGTTGCAATGCGAGTTCATCACTTTTTGCAAAGCGAAATTCTCGCACGAGCTGACGCCCATGAGAGGGTGAATATATCGCCCTAGTGCAATATTATCATTATCGAGACGTTCAATAGCGACTCGGCTATGTAATCTAATGCTCAGGAAGTGTGCAATAAGTCTTCTAAGTATCTTATCAAATAGCTCTAAAATCGTACGGTAAAGGTCTACAAGTTACACTTACTGGGAGTTAGGAATGAAAGTGCGTCATATTGTTTCGACGCTAGCAGTAGTATTAAACCTTTTTAGGCAAGCAAGTAGACGCACATTAGCGGAGTGTTATTATAGAAAGATTTTTTCGTGCATTTCGGTTCAAATCCTCAAGGTCCCCCCCCCCCCACCCCCCCACCCCAGGAAGTAAAAGTATTAACCGTCCGTGACTCATCATCAGATCTGGATTTGGTCGGGCATCGTTATCTGTTCAGCAGGCACCGGGACTCTCGATAGTGAAAAGTCCGTGGCACCTTCGCCGGGTTTCCAATTGGTCCAACTTTAGGGCGAGTCCATTGTTAACGTCATGACTCGGGGTAAGATATTGGTATTATAAATATTAATATACAACGCACGTATACTACACAAAGAATAGGGAAGGCGGGTGGAACAAGATGAAAATAGAGGGTGTAAGGGAAATTGAAGAGTAGTAAAGTGATTCGTGAGCGGAACGGGAGAGGAAGTTTTATACATACAAGACAAGATATTCTACTGATATTAATAATTGCATCATAACACATAGAAAAGCCGATAGACAGTAATAATGAATATATTGTTTAGAAAACTAAATAGATTAATTATCCTCGATGACTTTGAATCGGACGCAAAACATATGGTAAAATAAGCATCGAGATTAATGTTACTGGAAGTGATGAAGATGTTCCAGAGAGGCCGGACAGCCGGACAGCCGGACAGCCGGTCCGCGCCCGGCGTGACGTTGCGCCGGTGCCAGCGGTTTTATTTATGGTTTACGGTCCCGTGACGACTAAATACCTCGTGCCCGAGCGCGTGCAGGGGACCGGCAGGACATGTAAACACGGAATCTCCCTGTCCTGGAGCGATTGTCCACCCACCGGCACGCGCTCACGGATAAATAACTCCTCTCACATCCCCCCCCCACTCGCACCGTTTAGTTCACCTCGTCAAACACGGCTAAATAATTGACGAAAGTTGCCAATTTTTCCCGGACGTTCTCGACACCTTTGCCGGTAATCATCGCCTTCTGGGTGTAAATGATGAAAAAGTATCCTGACTTATGGTGAATCTAGGCGTAACAGTATACACAACTACATCCTTTCCACTACATCGTCTCTTTAAGGTTACCGACACCGTCCTCGGAATTCTAATTGGTCTCTCCGGTCACGCCTGGCCTATACATGGTCGCCCCCGACAATCCATTCATCATCTCTCCATAAGCTCAAACATTCATCCATCCATTCTAGCTTTTAAAACTTATATTATTTCCTTACATCTTACATTTTTATTCGATCGAATGTAGTCTTCGAGGATTTCTTCCCGAGTTTATATTATTAATCAATCTGCTTTCATCGATCGAGATCGACTGTTTCCGAGCTTCGATGGCGAACTTGTATCGTTACTAAGACGACATTATGAACCGCTGCACGCGATTCGGCTATTTCTCGATTGACCTACTTTCGTGTCTAGGCTCCTACTGATATATTCGACATTCTCTGATCCTTTTTGTTGAATAACAACGAGCTTCAAACCGATTAAAATCCTCAAAACGCATATTTTCTTGTTCCGAAAAATAATTGATTTTAGAAAATAAGATTTAACAGTTAGGTACTAAGAGATACATTAAGAATGAAGATTTTTTTAAACGAAATCCTTTAAAAAAAGAAATTGTTAATATTTCAAAAATAATGGTTGACTTGATTTTTTTTAATGATAAGTAAACAACAGTATAAAAAAGTAATAAATATATAATTGAACATTAAAAAAATATAATTACTACAACTAACGTGATACGCCACAAATTTATTTATGCCGTTTTTAAAATTATCCGCAACACTTAGAAACATAAGCACAATAACGACGATTCTTAATAAAAATTCACGTATTTTAAACCAATAAGTTTTTTTTTTTAAACATGTATATATGTACACATAAACTAGTAATATATTATTTACTGTAGTTTTATTAAATGATGATAATATTATACATTTATTAAATGAAAAATATAAAAATATGTTCTGCCTCTCCAAAATATGAAGTCGGCGTAGACAAGTCCTTCGGTAAACAGCTCACTTAGATTACACCGTATGTACTTTTAACTCGTAAAACCCCTCATCATGAATAATGTAAAATCGGAACTAAATTAATAGTATAATGTTTTTACCATGGACGTTGTGTACATTTGCACACTTCGCTGAACAAATGAAGTGGTGGCATCCTAATTTGAATAGCGTACATATGGACGAACATAACCTTACGGTCCACGGTTGAAATTTTGACGCAGATCATATGATTAAGGAAAACACACCGCGATCGATATGATATACCTTCCACCTGCGTATCTCTCACAGCTTGTATTTATAGTAAAAGCAATCAATTACAAGATTAAAATGGGCGAAGTTAACCTAGACGATAAAAGGAATCCATTTCGGTACGCAAACATGTGACTACTGACTGCGATTAAAACCGAAAAATATCTCTCCCTGACTTATTTATAAAGATTTATAAAGAAAATAAAAGCATGGTATAAAATCCTACCCACATAACCCTATTTAATCCACCGGTATTACTGAAAAGTACGAGGGCGATAAATATTTTTTTATAGGTCAAACTATCACTATTCTTAAATAAATTTGTACGTGAAGATAAAAGAAGGCCTTCCGAGAATTACTTGTACAATGAAAGTTTTTATGCACGCCAACAGTCTATTAGAACTGAGACTGAGGAAAAATCAAAATTGAAGTAAAAATAAGAAAGAAAAACATTGAGCGGAAAGGTTTCTCAATGTTACGCAATGTTGTTGCGTGGAAAAGTTAACGCGTAAATAAGGCTAAAAGGGATTTCGCAAGCTCACGTGCTTTATAAAATTTTGCGATAAACGTGGAAATCATTTATTATTATAATAATACAATAATTTACACAGACGACTCGATATTGAGAATAGATGGACCCGGTGAAATAAACAATTTTCGACTTACCAAAGGGAAGCGACGATAGATAGTTCCTCGCAATCACTGACACAATACACAGGGTATTCGAATTCACGTGTGGACACAATATTAATCGTTGATTAGGTTTATTTAGAGAATAATATTACAATCCACGTGCTCACAATGTTTTCGTGCGAACGATAAACTGCAACATGGCGTCGAACAGCCCCGTTCACTATTGCACAGACGCTCTTTATTTTTAATCTGAAAAGTGAACAGTCCCTCCATCTAGCGAAAAAACAGTTAAAAAAGAAATATATGAAAGTAGTCGGTACAAATTGTTTCTGTAATACCAATCATTTTAAGCAGGATTGCAACTGTTTGAACGTAAAGTTTCTTAGGGTTCTGTCAATTTGTGGCTTCAAGTTTTCCATTCTGCGAGAGCTGTCGTCGTTGTTTCGGTGTCGAAGTTTTGGCCTGTTTAAATTAATGTTGGGTAGAACATAATAACAATAAAATGCCGAAGAATAAGGGAAAAGGAGGTAAAAACAGGCGTCGTGGAAAGAACGAAAACGAAACGGAAAAACGTGAGTTAGTGTTTAAAGAAGATGGACAAGAGTACGCCCAAGTGACAAAAATGCTTGGTAATGGCCGCTTGGAGGCCATGTGCTTTGATGGATCTAAAAGGCTTTGCCACATACGAGGAAAACTTCGAAAAAAGGTATGGATTAACCAAGGCGACATCATCCTCATTGGACTGCGTGATTATCAAGATGCTAAGGCTGATGTCATATTGAGGTACACGCCAGACGAAGCTAGAAATCTTAAGACATATGGCGAATTCCCAGAAACCGTTCGTATTAATGAAACTGTCACATTCGTGGACGACGGCTTTGACGAAGACATCGAATTCGGCGATGAAATCAGTTCGGATGAGGACGTGGATCCAGTGGACACCATTTAACAAAGTTATTTATGTCACAACTAACTCCCTTCTGCGTCATGGCTGTCTCATTTCATCGTGATCTGTTTTACCAATACCAATACAATTATTTGTAGATATACGAAGACATTTTCTTAATGACCGTAATAATCTGTGTACAAAATGTTTCGATCCATTGAAATTATTACAAAACTATTCATTGCCAACAAAATATTGTGAAATTAGGACAAATTAAATTGTAAGTTTGAAATCATCTTTTATTTAAGTATTAAAATTCCATTGTCCCAAATATTAATTAGTCTGTCCTCTAGGTGGTCTCTGTGAGCAATGACATTTTAAGTTTAATTATTGGTACAATTATTAAAGGAGGCAGACTTGTCATGTCATGATGTTTGTCTCAATATTATTTTCTCTTCACACCTAATGCATATATTTCACATTGGAATTTTCGTTAAAATTTAAGGTTATAATGGAATGCTATTGTTGGTTGCTGATGAGTATCATCATCTTCTAAAGGCGAATTCATTATTCCTTTGAGTGCAAATATTCAATGGCTTCACGGCAACTGGCAATCCTAGACCATTTAATCTACATTGTATTATGTTATTGCTGAATTATATTGTTTTTATTTTCTTATATCCTATACAAAATATATGCAATAGTTAACATATTTTACTTAAATATCCTTCTTGCACGGTTTTGATCCTTTTATTTAGGAGGAAAACGTTCTCAGTTTTTATTATACATTGGAAAGTGAAGTACGATTTTCATGAAATGTCTATGAACGCTTAATACTTTTAACAATATTATGAAAATCATTTTTAAAAAAATATAATCTGAAAAAATCTTCCATGTTTACTGTAATATCACATTTTATAAAAAATTTACAGCTCGTTATCAGAAAGCACACGTTTTGGTGTTTCGGGAGGCTAGATTTGAAGAATTGTTGCCTTTGATTACGCAACATTAAATTTAAGAGAGTAGTGATTTAAGCATTAAAATAAAGGTTGTTTTTGACTTGTGGAAAAGTCTGCAAGTCCTCGTGTATGCGGTCCAACATCCCAAGATAAAGTCTCTTATGTGTAGATGTATGCTTGACAGCGTGAAACATTAATGTATGATGTAAGTGATAAGTCTCTTATGTGTAAATTTGAATTGATTTCATAAATTGGGCATTGAACAAAAAATTTGTAAAAATCGTAATTTTGTTCTTACATGTTTTATTTTAGTTAATCTTCAGTAATAGTTATTGTAATTTAAAGTGTTGATTGTTTTAGAATACCCATCAATATTAAAACGGACATAACTTTGAAAAATCTTTTGCAGACTTGTGTTGAGATTTTCTTGAGACACTGGTAAATTATTCAATATTTTATTTGCACACCTGTGTAAACCTTCTGAAATTAAATAAGTTTTATAAATAATTTACTTGTTTTCATTGAATAACACCCCTTTTTTTAACGCATTCCATGTTGACAATGCGCGAGGCGTTTTTTACAAAAAAATGAACCCATTTGTATATAATGCATCTGGTACTATTAATTTACATAAATTACAACACAGTCGAGTGCCACGACGGTGGGTCCTTTTAAGTCTCGGCACAGATATATTGGTCAGTAAGCATCGGTATATTGCATGAATTTGTTTAGATTTTAATCAGCAATGAATGTGTAAAGTAATTTAATATACGTATTGTGTAGTCATTCAAATAATTTTCTCAACACATTAACTGTAACTAATCAAATGTAACAGTATCACCATGCACATAAATAAATAACTATGGATATAGTATGAGGAAATATATTGTTTCAATATGACCTTAGCTGAAGTGCATCTTTTGGCGCGTCTCAGGTATTCTAGTGTGTGGGGTCATGTGTGCCAAAACTTGTGTCCCGAATTAATCAAACACTAATTCTTCAAATAATAGGTCTTCCCGGAATTAATGTTGTCGTATTAACAACTGTAAGCAAAACAGGGTTGCCATAAAAATGAAGTTAATTCTGGGAAGACCTAATATATTTGGTATGAATAATACAATCGAAATGCACCAGACACACTTATTGACTTAAATGTTTTGAAAAGTAAAGTAAGTTAAGTCAATTTTACCCCCAGATTCAACTGAAAGATGCCCCTGTTATCCCAACCATCGTAGTTGTCAAGGCGCTGGTTTTTTGTACCGGGGATTCTAAGTTCGATTCCTGGTGAGGTTACAATAAATCTTGTGATTTTTCTCAAGCCTGGGTATTTTTGTGATGTGTTTAACTACAGTAAGTGTGTCTGGTGGCCGTTGTACTGTTAATAATTAAAAAAAATATGTTTCATCTGTTTTAGTAATTATCTTTATCATTTTTTTTTTAAAATATTTATATTGGACCAGGCATGGCAATTAGTAGGCAATATGAAGTTTTAAGAGGATTTACAAAATTCAGATGCAACAATAGCTACATTAATTTTTTTTTAATAAGTTTGGGGACACTGTAGCGGAGAAAAATTGGCAAATCAGATTCTCTTTGTTTTGCTGGATGGTTGCGTCCCGCGGTACATAGTGATAGATACTGGATGGAGTGAACAGTCATACTACTTATTCCAAGAAACATGTGGTTTGCAGATCTCCGCTTCTCTCAACTGGTGATGATAATGATGATGTCAGAAGAAATGAAACAAATATATTGACTGCAGGCAAACTGTACCCGCAGTATACTTCCTTTTATTTCATTGATGGACAATAACACTATTAATTCATATTTAGTCATGTACAATAAGGCATTTATATATATTTTTCTAACGATTTCAGTAAGGTGCTTAGGCAGACGCTAGTAAGATGCTCTTTATAAAAAATGATAATCTTTGTTCGCGAGAAATTTCCTGGCTCTCACTGTCCCACATTTGGTTTTTAAATATATTCATTTGTGGTCATTGTCGCGCCTGCTGTTACTTATCTATGTTTTTTTAATTATTGCCTCGTATCCTTATCACATTACTTTTGGAAACGTATAGTTTAATCCCATACAATAGTTGCAATTATTAAACATTGCAAGCGAGTATCGCATAGGAGTTCAAATCAAATCCTGTTCAGCACACTGGGGAAAATGGATGAAGCTATCTGAGGACGGACGGTTGCCTGCAGCTGGTAGTAATGCAGGACATAAACATGCAGAGATTATTTTATATAATACATACTATTTAATTTAATTTCTGTGTTGAAAATAGGGGTGGTAGCCTTGGTAGGCAGTTAGATTAATTCAGGTTTTAATAATCAACAAATCATTCCAAATCTCTGATTTAAGAATAGTTGAAAATCATTCCACTTCTGTATAGGATGTTCACCTGAATGACTCTGTTTCATATGATGTAGGAAAGCAAGACACTTGTAGGTAATGAATGTTTGGAACAAGTAGATGAGTTTGTGTGTCGGGAAGTATGTTTGATAGAAACGGAAAGATATCGAAAGGAGGGTGACCGCAGGAAACAAAGTGAACGGCGCTTTGAATGGAATTATAGCTAATGAGAACTTGTCAACCGAGGCAAAACTAGCGGTACACAATGGAGTCCTGGTACCGGCACTGATGTATGGAAGTGACTTGAGTGCAGTGGAAATGATTTCGCTTAGACGTATGTGTGGCAGATCCATTTATGACAGAGTAAAGAATGAAGAAATAAGGTTAGAATGTAAAGCTGATCTTAGTATATTGAGTAAGATTAAGAAAGGATCACTAACGTGGTTTGGTCATATGGAACGGATGAATGAGGAGAGAATGGTAAGGAAGATATATGACGCAAGTGTTGATGGCACCAGAAATAGAGGACATCCGCGGACATTGGAGGATGGATGACTAGGTAAACCAAATACTGGAGGATGGTCCTGTTAGAAGCCTCAATAATCGGTGAGCTTGTGTGAAAAATATATGAATGTGGATGAGACGAGAACTGTGTATCAGGACGGAAGATTGTGGCGCCCTATCCTCTCTGCCTACCCCTGTGTAAAACGACGTGATGGTAAGTTAGTTAGGTCCATTCTAAAAAAAAATTGGAATCAGGTGCAGTTGTTGGAACTGGAGGAGTATTTTGATATGTGTCAAACACTACTAACATTTTAGAGGTATTCAATGCTACATCTTTACAGAAACTTAGCCTATGTAATAAAAAACTTAATTGATGAGATATCACAACTTTTAATTTATCCTTAGCGCTTCTTTGTCAGAACATTTTGTAACCGCACTTATTCAGCTGATACATCTGATATTGATTATGTCAATGTCCAATGTTAATTTTCACATATGGTACATGTATAGTTCTGTTTCAAAAATTACCACACTTCATAATGTCTTTATTTCAATCTCTGACTCCAGTCCTAGCAAACAACCTTCTATCGGTTAGTCTGGCCTTGTACACCTTTTGAGCAAGTACTAAAGATTTACTTATCAATTAATTCATCAAGGAAAAATACCACTAAGAAACTATTGAATTTGGTGAAATCTGTGAATAAAATGAAATGTTAAAATTAGTTGGTGTGATTTATTATTAACACATAAGGTTCTCCGATAAACATATTAAATTACAGGAGGGTATATGAAAAATAAAGGATTGCTGTGTTCACACTGGATTATTGGAAAAATGACGAATATGTATCATGAGCTATTTTCTTTTAGCTAATTACATGTACTAAGGAAGAATTTGAGATTCAAGATTTAATCAGTATGAGAGTTACTTAATGTTTGTCTGTAGGAATGAAACATCCATAGATAAGAGATATGAAACATCAAACAACCCATATTTGGAATATGCTTTGACAAACAGTATTATACAATGAGGTTATAGTATAAATACTCTTTGGTATTAATTATCATATAAAATATTATTTATATGATAATTAATAGTTATGAGATAAACAATCAATATTTAATAATCACAGTCGTAACAATAAACATTAATCACACACAGATTATTTCAACATTACAGATTACAAATGAAAAATCAATTTTTAAGGAGAACACATTCTTATTGTGAAGTTGCAATTTTTCAGAATATGGGTCTGTGATATTTTCAATACAAATTAGAGAATTAAATAATGGAATGATAGATGTATCAATTTGAAAGTGCTACATATAAGTTTGAAAATTTGTCATTTACTTACTATGTTGGTGTAGTGTAATTGGTTAATGTATTTCCCCGGATCTATGTTCGAATCCCGGTAGCAACAAAAATATTTTTTTGATAAATTGATTTTATATGTAAATCTTTCTAATTGACACATTTAATTTGTTGTTTGCACCCTCAGGTTTACTTGATTTATGTCTCGTTACTTTGGGGGTTAGGACGGTGGTTAAATTAAATTAAATGTTGTTTGGCGTGTTGAAGGTTTATTGTCTGTATGATAAAAACAATGAAAACAGATAAAATGAATACAGTAAATGAGTGAGGATGTAGAAGGTGCACTTGTCTTATGAAATGAAATGAAGCGAATTGGCGGTCTTGCTCGGCGAGCGCGAGCCGGCAAGACCGCCGTCGTGAAACGATGAAACTAGAGAGACTGCTTGGCGGTGAATGATCGAGCCAGGCTTGTAGCAGCAGCTGACAGCGCTGTCACTAGCGTCAATGCAGACTGAGATGGCGGTGGATTTGAATTCCGATCGCTACATTACTTTTGTTTTAAAGTTAAACTGATTTTATAAAGACTAAAAAATAAGTTTGAGAATAAAGAATGTTTTTCATTTCAATGAATATTTGGAAAAATATTTTTTAATTCTGAATTAAAAGGACTCCAAAACTACTTTGTTTTTTTTAATCTACAAACTGACGATATGGTCTGCTCATATGCTTCCTATTTCTTAAAGTCAATGTATGTTTGGGGGTTAGGACGGTGGTTAAATGAAATACATGTGATTGGCGCGTGTTGAGGTTTATTGTGACAAATGATAAAAACAATGAAGACAGATAGAAATGAATACAGTGAATGAAGATGTAGGAAATCATGAAATGAAATGAATTGGTGGTCTTGCTCGGCTAAGACGAGCCGGCAAGACCGCTCTTGTGAAACGCTGAAACTGGAGAGACTCTCTGGCGGTGAATTGAGCCAGACTTGTGGCAGCAGCCGGCAGCGCTGTCGCTAGCGTCGATGCCGACTGAGATGGCGGTAGATTTGAATTATGGTCGCTACATATGTAAATTTCAATGTATGTATGTATGTCTTATCAATGTATGTAAATTTTCATCAACTATCAACATTTCCTTTAAAAAAATATATATAAATATTAGTGATAAAAATTACATCACTATTTTTCAACTGAACAAAACGTTTTGCTTTGAACAATAGAACTTGCTGGTCTTTTGAGAAGAGAATCTCCGACCTCTTGGTTTCTGGGTGAGTATCTTACTATCTATTTCGGAACTTCAAAATTACCATTGTATGTATATTAGATCTCCAATTAACTAGACTCCTTGGGACCATTGGTAATCTTTACAATTGAAAATTTAGATAATTGATCTCGAAAATAAGATACAATAATATTGTTATACCGAATATTATCTGTGAAAGTGCAATACATACCACATGTGAGTCAAAACTTTCAAATTAGGTTTTTTTTTGGCCACTTTCCATTACATGTTAAAAGATGGATTGACTAGTGTATGCAAATTTTAGAATTATTTTTTGCAATTGGCTTATAAATCATTCATCCTGGCACAATACAGTTTTTGCCCTTACTGTAATGAATATTTCTGCAAATGGTTAATTGAAATGTATAAACGCAGACGATAAGTGCAGTAGTGAACAAATATAATTTTAATGATTTAATATGATTTTATGTATGTACAAATTAATAGGTGAACCGTAAGTAGCAAAGGGATTAAAAAAAGGAATAACTATTTGGCTTATAATTTTTTTTAAATAAAACATCCAAACTGTACATTTTTATGAAAAATTATGTTATTTTTTACTTCAGAATGACGGTCTTGATTCACAGCATTTTTCAAAATACATAGCTGGCAATGTTTCCGACTGTAGCGCTTAGATTTCTGCACAAATCTTGTTCTTTAGATAGTGCATTATCTGGAACTTGTTAAAGTACGTCTGCTCTTTCAGGAAATCCCAAAGAAAATAATCTGTCAAATCCGGCAAACGCAAAATTATTTTGCTTACCAAAAATTTCCTTTTGAAGATCCAGTGTGACTCGGGCCACATGAGCAGTGGCTCTTTGGGCCTGTCTTCCATACCATGATGTTCGCTACATATCGATGTCGCTCGCTAATGACCATTACTGCAATGATATCTACATTTTTAAAGGAATAAGGCCTAATGATTCTCTCTGATGTAACACCACACCAGATCGTGTTGTCAACTTACAGAATCATTGAGAATCACATACCGTTGCCCAATAAAATCCTGGATAAAAAACTTAGATTGAGCGTATGTTCATGGTCACCTCTTTAATATGAACACATGCAGTGCAAAAAGTAGTGTTTTACGAGTAATGTATGTGTGAGAGCGAACACACTAAGATCACAGTCCAAACATTGGGTGACAGCAGACTGCCTGTGTGTATGTTTATACTCAAATCCATAGGTGACACAAGATTGCGTGTGTGTGAACATTTGTCATTAATTGAATATTTGAACTTTTATTATTTTAACTGATTGTAAATTAACTAGTATTTTCTTAACATTTTACAAATGTAAATGTTGATTTAATATCAACCTTAAATTATAAAAGCATTACATTCGTCATGAGTCATGACACAATTTAAAAGTACACAAGTGAACAAATTTTATAAACAGCATCTTTTCCTTCATTCTTTCTTTTTATTATTTACAATTTTTATTTTCCTTTTTTTATAAATTATTATCTATTGATTATTGATTAACCATGTAAAATGTTTCTCTCTGCACGGGCTAAGCCCAGTGAGGTAAATATTAAAATGCTTTTACGCAATGGCGTAGCGAGGTCAGGTGGCGGAAATTATTAAAAGAAGGAAAAATAAGATAGTCATAGTTGCACCTGTTATTTTCTGGTTTATTTACGTATTTCTCTTATTTATATTGTGAGCATAAGCACTTGAAACTTTTTTTTCTTAACTTTGTTCTCAGCAAATTTTGAAATCACATTAAAATCGATTCCTTTTGCTACTTTGTTTTCAATTGACAAGATGGCTAAGCCAGAGAACCGAGCTTGACTCATAGTGGACCTAAGATGACACTTGATAAATTTTATTTATTAAAACTCCTCTTACATGATGCTACTGAAACGCATAACATTAACAACACTCTTAAGGCTGAAGTCAGATTTGGTACAGAATCTGAAAGTGCATATTCAGCAATAAACTTTAAAAATCTTAAAAATTCCATTACAGATAATCTTCATTTGAAACTTCGGCAGCTAGTTCATGACTAAGTTTTGTATTAACTGTGAAACTTCGTCTTCCGAAGTTGTGATCAGATTCTTGGGCTCGTGAATTGCAAACCGAGCTGATATACTTTCCATGTCTTTGCAGAGTGTCGAAACCTGTTAATGTACTCCAATATTGATCTTTTCAATTCTTCATTCAACGTGAGTGGTTCATCTTGAACCTTTTCTTCAGGCATCAATTTCTTCTTTCTGATGGTTCTTCTTTTCACTAAAGGAATGTTCATCTCTTTACAAGTGTTTGTTGCAAATTACAGTCCTATCTCTATGATCTCATTTCTCTTGTTTTTCAAAAAGATCTTCAGACTTCTCATTTTGATAACACATTTCTCAAAACTGATTCCAACAATCTGTAGGTATTTTTGAAACTGGTTTACTTCTTCTAAGACATACAAAAAGCATGGAAAAGAAAATTCACATACTGCTAGCAAAAGCGTTTGCGTTGCTCCTCTGGTTTCGACAGTATCTGTGGGATCACAAAGTTCTTCTATGGCATCAACAATCTTCTTGAAATTAGCATGTACAGATTTTACATATATAATATTATTACTTATTTGTTCTCCTTTTGATCTATCATCTCTGTAATCTTCATCTAACGTAACTTCTTCTAATTTATCTTCATCACTTTCTTTGTGCTCTTTAGTAAGAGGTCCAGTGTTTTACTTTTCCTGGTTATTCGTTTCAGTTCATTACATTTGTCGACTGAACTAAAATGTTTCAATACGTTCTATGTTGACTCGTTGAAGTTAATTAATTGTCAAATAAAGTTATTAAACTCGTTTTAAATATTATTTTTTCAATAAAAACCCAAAAAAATATTTTATTTTAAAGACACATATTTTTTCCATTATGTCACGCCTCTCAGTGATGACACCCGGAGCAGTCCGCACCCCCTTTTGCACGCCATTGACTGTATGTACATACAACATTTTAAATTTTAAAATGAGATTCCGAGGGTGAGTTCCTGACATTGAAGTGGTGGCAGTATGCTCTTTGCTTGAGAATAATTGATTGCTGATTTTAATAATGTGGAGAAAAGTAGAGAGTTCCTATCGCCAGTCGTGTTATGCTTCATCGATTATAAGAAAGCATTTGACTGTGTGAAATGGAAATGCATGGAAAGTACTTGGTGAGATGGGAGTCCTAGAACACCTTGTGCAGCTCACTCGTAATTTATATTTGGATAATACCGGTACTGTCAGACAAAGATGTATATTGTATCCAGACCTTTTTAACATATAGAGTGGCCCAAAAAAAGCGAGAATATCTCGTAACACATGAGTTATTTCAAAACATAATATAATTAATTTTAATTCTTAATATAATTTGAACAATATTTAGCTAATCAGAAATCATCAAAACACCCCATATTACACAATCTACTGGGTTTAAATCTGAGCTGTTCGGTGGCCACATGCCTGGCTCGATGAAATTTCGGGTGATAGATCGGTAGGTTAAATGAAAGAAATGTAGATTGGCGTGTTGGTGTTTATTGAGTCGGATAGAACAATGAAGATAGATGAGATTGAATACAATGAATGAGTGAAGATGCAGAGATGTAGAAGGTGTGCGTGTATTATCAAGTGAATCGGCGGTCTCACTCGGCGCGCGTGGGCCAGCAAGACTGCCGTTGTGAAGCGATGAAACCAGAGAGACTGCTTGGCGGTGAAGGATTGAGCCAGACCTGTAGCAACAGCCGGCAGCGCTGTCGCTAGCGTCAATGCCGGCTAAGATGGGGGTGAATTTGAATTCTGATCCTTACAAAATTAACATTCTCACTACGAAGAAAGTTGATTGTATTATGTATTTCTGACTGTGTAAGATGGAGCTCCGTCCTGCTGTAATGTCTAGCTATACTCCAGGCCTTGTTTTGAAACTCTTTGATCATTTTCCTATCAGTCTTCTGACTGTATTCTGCAGTGATTTTTGTCATTCTGGGCAACAATTTAAAAAAGCCAAATATAAACAATAGGAAAATTAATAATCAAAGATGGCGACCGGAAATTGTTGAAATAAAACGTAATATAGGTAAATAGGTAAGTAAGTAAATTAGTAAACTATTTAAGCTATTGTTGATATAGTTAAACTAATTTTGATGTAATTATATCACATTTTACGAAATGTTCTCACTTTTTTTGGGCCACCTGTATATGGTATGAAGAATACATCATGAGAAATGCACTTGAAAACTGGAATGGTGGAGTAAAAATTTGAGGTAGAAAGATTTACAATTGCAGGTAAGCGGACAATATATCTTTGATTGCTCCATCAGAAGAAGAAATGGCTACACTGCTATGTCACATTGAAGAAGAAAGTAGAAAATTGTGCCTTGAGATCAACAAAGAAAAACAAAAGTTAACATAACCAATTAATTCTCCAACAGATGCCCTTTCAGACCTTGAAATTATCAAGCATTTAATGCCTTTAAGGTATGGTGCTGGAGACACATGTTGCGCATATCAGGGACGAAAAGACGCACAGATGTCTCCATTTTGCAAGAACTGAAGATCAAGGGACAGACTCTCAACCATTTGTCTGAGACGAATCCTTTGAATCGAATTTTTTGGCCGTCTTGCGAAAAGGGAAGATAGCTTGGAGACACTTGTTGTGGTGACAAGAGGAAGAGGAAGAGGAAGATCCCACACCTGTTGGACCGACCAAATGGAAAAGGCAACAGGCACTTTTCTATTGACAAAAAAATGACGTGGATGATGATGATGATTTTAATAATAAACGTGGAAACTAAGTGAACAACGCTTTGAATATCTAATGAGAACTTGTGAACCGACGCAAGACAAGCTATATATAATGGAGTCCTGGTACCGATACTGACGTATCGTGACGGAAGTGAGACCTGGAGCTAGCCAAAGAGGAATGAAAGTAGACTGAATGTAGAGGAAATGAAACCATTGAGGTATATATGAGGGCTGTCCAAATAGTAGTATCCTTTCAAACCGTGTGGAGCGCTAATGACGCGAGTAGCAGCTGCTCAAGGTGAAACGACTTCAGTTAACTGTCTGCTCGCTGTGTGGGAAGTTTTGTAGCGCTGTTACTGTTTTTATTGTTTCTGTGAGTGATTAAAATGTTTAAAAAATTGAAAATTCCGCTACTTGTGAAGTTAGGGCTGTGATTAGATTTCTTAATTATGTGATCATGTGCTATTCACTGTCAATTAAAAGAGGTTTATGGAGATAATGTTATTGATGAGTCGTCTGTTCAGCGCTGGTGTTGAAATTTTAACTCGGGGAGGAAGAACATCCATGATGATGAGCGTTCAGGGCACCCATCTGTCATTACGAATAAACTGCAAAATTCAGTTGACGTATTCATAAAGAACGATCGGCGTGTCATACTTGATGAAATCAGTAAAAGTTCCCTAATAATTATTCATGAAATTGTCAAAGATTATCTAAAGTATGGAAAAATTTATGCAAGGTGAGTCCCTCGCATGCTTACAGATGAGCATAAAAAGAAAAGGATGGGTGAATTTTTTGAAGCGTTATCTTTCTTGAGATTTGTCACTGGAGATGAAGCATGGGTTTCTTATGCAACACCTGAGAGTAAACGATAATCAATGGAGTGGCATCATGCTCGTTCACCAACCAAACCAAAAAAATTCAAGACGGAAAAGTCTATCCGGAAACTCATAGTAACCGTTTTCTGAGATCGACAAGGTGTAATACTCATTGATTTTATGCCCCGTGGAGTCACTATCAATGCTGATTCATATTATGACACATTGAAGAAATTACAGGGAGCAATTCAAAATCGATGGCGAGGTCTGTTGTCTAGTGGCGTCATTCTCCTTCACGACAATGCCAGGCCTCATACTGCTGGGAAAACATAATAACTTCTCCAATAATACAAGTGACAAATTCTCAAGCATCTACCTTACAGCAAGGACCTGGCTCCTTCAGATTTTCATCTCTTTACAAAATTAAAGAACTTTCTCGGAGGAAAGAAATTTCAAAGTGATGAAGAACTGAAAAAAGAGATGAATACCTTTCTCAATGGACTGGTGGCAGGTGGCAGAGAAATATGAAGCCGGGATACAAAAACTCATCATACGTTATGATGAACTTTTAAATTTGTGTGGTGATTGTAGAGAAGTAGTTTAAAATTTGTTGTTAATAAATAAAAAGTATTGTTAAAAAATATTTGTTACTTATTTTTTAATTCTAAAATGGGTACTGCTTTCCTGGAAGGCCCTCATATATGGCAAATCCATTTCTGGCAGAGAGAAGAATGAAGAAATTAGTAGAGAATGTAGAGCAGGATAAAATAATAAGATTAAAAAGGGTCGCTTCGGTAGTTTGGTCATATGGAATGAATAAATGAGAAGAGAATAGTAAGAAAGATATATGACGCATGTGTTGATGGCACCAGAAACAGAGAATGTCCACAGAGGACTTGGCATGGCCAGGTAAATCAGATACTGGACGATGGTCCTGTTAGAAGCCTCAAGAATCAACGAGCTTCTTTGAATGTGGATGTAGTGAAAATTATGAATCAGATAATCAGGATTTTACTGTACCAAATTAATATTTACTAAGTCCTTTCGCAAATATTGTTGTTTTTATTTGTTCATTTTTACAAAATTCAATTAAGTCGAGTTGGGGTAAGTGCATACACGAGGGAAGTGCATCTAAGTCTCCTACTTACTTTAGAAATTGGATTCCAATGCTGCAATCTATTAAAAGAAATATTATAAATCAAAATTATTTAAAGTGACAGTCCAGAGATATTGAGAAATTCAAACATTAGTTTGTGATACTACTTCAAATTATGGCAATTGTTTGCTGTCAATGTGCAAGTTGTGTATGCCTTTTCAATCTATTGTATATTTCGAAAATCTTTTGTGTTAGAAGGCAAGTACCTTTAAAATGAATTGTATTTTGTGATGTACTTATTTATTGATTTATTTTATGATTATTTCCACAGATTACGGCTCGATGTTTCGGAAATGGAACAAATCCATGTACATAACTTTTGGCAAACATTGTAATCGTTTAATTTTGAATTTACATATTCTAATTAGTGGAATTATGTATGTTAGTACATATATATGTATATTATATGGAAAGCTATAACAACCACTTGTTACTAGTCTCAAAACAATTATGTATAAGTTACACTTTTTGGAAAACATAATTTTACTACGCACACTATAAATACTGGTGCGTGATTTAAATAAGATTTTGCCTTGTTCTAATAATTCAAATATGTATCTTTTTTGATAAAATGTCAGATGATAAACTAATGTAAGGAATCGAAAAATCAATATATGCAAAACATATTACATTTTCTTGTACATTTTATGACTTCAGGTCCTGGTGTATTTATGGTGCGGGTTAAAGAAATACAAGAACATTCTGTTTTCTCTATAGAGTAAAAACATAGAATGTGAATGATGAATCATGTTCTTCAATTCAATGTGACATATCTACCTGAGGTTGATTTATAGATAATTGGGTTAATTATAATAAATTGCAACACTACAAATTTTTTCCTTTTTAGAGCCATCTTTGGAGATCATGCTAAACTAGTTTTTCTCCTTATTTGTTCTGAAAAGCGTGTTGTGTTGTTTATTCAAAATTTGGTCAAAAGCTTTAAAATAATGTATACAGATGGCTACACGTTCAATTATTCATGTTGATATATATTTAAATACTAAATATTTGACTCAAAAGTTGTAATCCTCGGTAGTATAGTGGTAAGTATCCCCGCCTGTCACGCGGGAGACCGGGGTTCGATTCCCCGCCGGGGAGAATATTTTTTTTGCATTACACAATTTGTTAAATATCAAAAATAATGTTTAAAAAATATCGAAAGTTTTGTTTAGAATTTCAAGAAACGGAAATATGTGTGAAATGCGATTCGTACTCAATTTTCCTCGTTTTATATTGATTTCGATAAATTGATTGTTTAGTGATAATTTATTTTCATTTATGGTGTAGAAGTGCTAGCTTGCTTCAGTTGTAAGTTGCCTAGTAATCAAGTGGTCGGAGGATCGAGCCTTGTCGCACATCAGCTTAATTTGATAATAGTAAATGTATTCAAAGTCTCCGTTTAAAAAAATATATTATATAAAGCACTTATCGAAAATGAAATATAAATTGACCCTTTGTTCTATATGCGA
The DNA here is from genome assembly GCA_031772225.1 of Eubasilissa splendida. Taxonomy (NCBI): domain Eukaryota; kingdom Metazoa; phylum Arthropoda; class Insecta; order Trichoptera; family Phryganeidae; genus Eubasilissa; species Eubasilissa splendida. The sequence continues at coordinate 35,049,427 of CM062850.1, forward strand.
ATGGAATGAAAAAAAAACCAATAAATTGATTACTTAAATTTTGATTGTAATATAGGAATGAACAAATATAAACACCACGCGCCTAATATAATGTTTAATATATGTATTATAAGTATTATGTTTTGAATACATTGACGTTGTTTAACAATTGTTCATTATTTGATGTAAAATATAATATTATGATAGATGAAAAAATATGTCTTAATCGTACATGAAAAAAACATCCTCTTTATTATGAAGTTGTTTGCTTCTATTAAGTATATCGAGTGGGTTATTTTCCATGTAGGAGATCACGTCCGCCTGTTGCTCCTTGTCCAAAGACACGAACGCTTCTATCAGAGTTGCATAGTCCTCAGTCTCCCTGATATAGTACAAAACGGAAGTTTTCTCGACGGACGGAAGCGGGCGACTAGCAGCTAAGCAGCGAAAGTCTTCAATCATCTCAGTCGTGAGGCTCGCTTCAGCGTCCAGGTCGGATATGTCATTCAGTGGGCGACTATGGGCCTGAAAAGAATTACAAATCCAATAAAGCCAAATCTAAATTATGTCCACCTTCGTTGTCCACAAAACCTTCATCAAACAAGCAGGGGCGGATTGGCTAAGATTGCTCGAGAAATTTTCGAGGCTCAATAATATTTTATTAATTGTTATTTTTGTAAGATGATTGAAAAATAATATACAATATAAAATAAAATGCAATTCTGTAAGAGTGGGTATATTATTATAAATTTAAAATACGGTACCTAGGTATACATTTGAGTACATCGGTTCAAAAACTCACCAACATCAACAATTTGATAGATAGTGATTTTGGATATTTTTTATGCGTTGATTCCAAAAAATCATGTTTTTTTTCCTATCAGCTCTAGTTTTTGAGATACAGGCCAATTGATTTTAGTTCTGATAAAAGCCAAAAATAATGAAATCTTCAGAGATCAAAATTGAAATTTCGTACCTAAAATTAAAATCTAATTAATCAGTTTCAATTACTTGGTATTACCCATGACCGTAAACTCCGACATTCCTATATCTGGGTAACCCCCACCATAAACTAATTAATAACTCGCTCATATTACTCTGCCTTACCCGGTTAAGTTTACTATTGAGTTTTCGTAAGTGAAGTTGTGCTATCATTTTGTGTAAAGTTCCGGCGTTATCTAGTAATAAAACATTGAATTAAAGCCATGACATCCACAAGCAGATGTAGCTGTGTGAATCGTCTAGACGTTTTTTGTTATGTATGTGGTGAATACACTAGAAAATAGAAAACCTATTTCTGACTTTGTGAAAAGGGCTTTTCTGGCCTAATTTGGCATCCACGCGGGAGACCAGGATAAATTTTGGGCTCCACATTTCGTATGTAAAACATGCATTGAACATTAGCGACAGTGGACAATTGAAAAGCAGAAGTAAAAGAGGAATATGAATATCACTAGTCCTGAAAAATATTAAGTATAAAGAAAGAATATCAGTGGGTGATTTTGTCGATCTCAAAATGGTAAACTTCCTCCTTGAACAGTAAAGTGAATATACAAACTATTCTTGTTTTTATGTCTTTGGGACAGTAGAGCTAAGGATCAGCACTGGGTTAAATTGACTTTTAAGAAACGTCATAATTCAAGGGAAACAAAACTTAATCAACGAACCTTTGTTTGCGAGAGAGAAAATCATATTTCTACCCTGCATATCAAGTTGGGGCTTATGAAGCATTTTGCGAAGGCTTTTAATCGAGATGGACTATGTTTTGGCTACTTGACACAAAAACTTCCTGGGATTAGCACAAAAAAACTGAAAGCCGAAATATTTGATGGTTCATATTAAATAAGGCAGCTAATTAAAGATCCACAATTTACCGCATCAATGAACGAGATTGAATCTAATGCTAGGCGTTCATTTGTTCAAGTATTAAAAAAAATTCTTAGAAATTATAAGGCAGAAAATTACATAGAAGTAATGGAAAATATGCAATCCAAATTTAATATTTTCAGTGAGCATGAGCATAAAAGTTCACTACCTCCACAATCACTTATATTGGTTTCCAGAACTCCTAAGTAATTTTAGTGAAGAACAGGGGGAAAGATTCCATCAGGACATTAAAACTATAGAAGACGAGATAGCCACATGATGGCCGACTACTGTTGGAGTCTTCAGCGACACTGTCCGGGTAAACTCCATACCAGAAAGTCGTATAAAAGGAAAATTTTAAGTGATGAAAGTATATTTATCCACTGTGAAATAAATACCTTACTTTGTATTTTTAACTAGCAGTTGGAGCTAATAGTAATAAAGTAAAATGTACATGAGTTAAAAATAATATGATTTTATTCTAAAAGAGGCCAATATAGCATATCTCAAAAACTAGATCTGATAGACCAAATCTGATGGCTATTTTGGATTCTATGCCCAAAATGTATCTAGAAACAGTTAAAAAATAGCTGGTACCAAAATGTGTGTTGCCCAGTGTAATACGTTTTCTTCGATAACGCAGGGGTAGTGTGTGGGCACTCTGTTCCTCAATTAGATTGATGACAATTCTATTATCAATCTCATTCAATATGTCAAAATAATAGCTTCAAGTCTATTGTCACTAATTGTACTTATAACCTATTTTTAACCGGGCCCTACATAGTCATTGACCTAAAAAATAAATGGTTTATTGCAATAAAATATGTGCAGGATGCAATAAAAGTTAGTGCTTATTCGGAAATATTTTTTATTTGCCAACTAGTTAAGAATGAATTTTAAGATCATATTTTTAAATTTATAAATACAGTCGATTCCGTTTAATGGGACCACCGGTTTATCGGGACCGCCGGTTATATATAATATGTTAATAAATGGCCAACATCCGCACTGAACAAAAATATAAGACAGGCTACAATTGATGAATTCTTGCAGAAATATTTTTAAATGTATTATGTACATTATTTTCATGATTATTTTTTTAAAGTTACTGTTATTATAATTGTTTTTGAGCATTATTAATTATTTATTTTTTCATATTTACACGTATACCTAATAATTATATATTATTTTTCTGTAATTCAATATTTTTTTAAATAATTTAATAAAGTTCAAAAATATGCAGGTACGTATTATTTTTTAATTTTACCTTAAACTTTGCTTATTAGAGCCAGCCGCTTATTTGGGACAAAATGTTTGGGCCCAATGTGTTCCAATTAAGCGGAATCGACTGTATATTCATATGTATATATTCATATATATATGTATATATAATAGTTAGGTGTGGAGAATGAGAGACTTTTAATGCTGTTCTACTGTTTAAGGCTAAGTTGTTCTATAAATAAGTACTTGAGGACATTAAACAAAGTTCAGAAGATAGCTCTCATTTTATTATTATTAGTGTGACTATATTCGGGTAAACCCGGGTTTTCTCCCAGTAAACTTACAAAATGCCATAATGAGAGAAAACATGAATTATTTATTATAATTCAAGAATCCTTTTCGTTCCTAATAAATCTATTTCACAAGTAATCTCCTTCCACTTGTTCGTTATAATAGTTTACCATTAGATCGCATTTTGTTTAATTTCTTGTTCCCTGTTTCTTGTCCCGTGATTAAAATCTACATAAAATGATTAGTTTTTCTATTGTTTGCAATTGATTTCAACACGCTAATTCAATGACGCGCGAATTTCAAGGTTTGGCAGGCAAGGATATCGCTTAGAGTAATATTAAATATTTGCAAGTTAATTTTGACATGAAAATATCATCGGCGGCACCTGCAAATTGTTCAGACTGAAGTAAAACCGATTGAAAACAAAAATGCGTGACGGAAAAACTTACCCCGACGTATTAATTTATAATCCTATTCAGTCTTGTCACCCCTCCAGTCCATCTGAGCATTTTAAATTCGCCGGTGCTTTATTTTTCTTCGTGGGTTTTCTTCATTGTCCGGCACTGTACGGCCGTCTTGTAAACTTGACGTTCAGTTTTGGAACGTAAAGAACATAAGTGAGGAGTGGCCCTTTTGCCATGCAGTTTGTATTTTATGAGTGACTTTAGTCTCGACTTCAGCTTGAGAAGTAATCATCGAGCCCGGTTTTTAAAATTTATTAACTTTTGGAACAAGAATCTTTTTGATGCGTATTTTTCGAGTATGATCTGTCGTGGCTGGATATATAATATTTCACCTAATTAATTAATCATAGAATCACTGATTCCTGTGAAGGTGTAATTGATATAAATCGGGAGAAATTAAAAATTGTAAATATTTAAAAAAAAAGAACGTATTAGTGTAATAAACAAAGGAATATATCCATTACACGAAATTTACAAATTGTTTACCAAAACTAATTAATTGTCTAATTTGTATAAGAATGTACTCACTTTGAAAATAGCACAATTCGTAAAAATGGCGAATGTAATGAAGATATTTGTCCTCATCTTGGTGGTAGAAGTTAGAAATACTGACAATATGCACAAGAGCAAAAGTTTACGATAGATCTAGAACGTCCAATTACTAAATGATATACCGTCATTATTGCGCAGGTTTTTATATGCATGCTTTAAAATGACGTTTATCTTAAGATTTGATTATAGGGATTATGTAATTTATACTGATTCTAATAACACTGTGTGATTTGTTTAAACACGCACGTTTGAGAAAAGATTGAGATTATACAATGGAAACTACGTATCATTTTATCAGCATTCTACAATACAATACTGAAATATGTGTAATTTATTTGATGCAGAAGATGAGTAAAACGAAACCTTGAATAATGCCATTTCAATAAATAAAGGTTCATGTTAAGTATTAGTTATCGTATTAAATTGATACGCCAAATTGAAGAATGATTTAAATTCTCGAGATTTTTATTACATAATATCCATACAACACCTAACACTAATCACTAGCTGTTAAGGCAGGTTAAGTTAAATGGTTAAGGGTGACTAGAAATCGAATTCTCTCTGGGAGATATTAACTATTAATTTACATCTATTTTATAATATGCTAATATTTATTCATTTATAACTTTAAAATATTTATATATAATAGTTTACATTACATTACATTTATATGTATGTTAACGCAGTAATTCAGAATGAAATACTAGAGACATTATGATTACTATGTACATCTCATTTGATGATTGATAATTCTCGATTAAACAGTTTTTACCCTTTATAAAATAGATTAATTCCATACCGAACGGTAGGTACGGCACACTAACAATGTTATACGAAGGTATGTAAATGCTTTAGAAATTTCTGAAAAAAACAATTTCCTTTCTAGTTTGCTAACTTCTATAAAATGCATTTATAATACTATAATACATAGTGTCTCTAGTGATTTATTGATCGTCTGTACATTTTTAAATTACTTTACTATATTTTTATCTGCCTTCACAATGGCAATAATAAAATTAAGTATGAAAAAATATTTTATGTACTTTCAGTTTATGCTAATGATATCGCAATGGACTTCTCACTGATAATGGGACGCGGTGAATGCATGGTAACGATATTAACACCATGTGTCAATATTTTCTGTAGGCTATGATAAATTATCAAATGGGGAATTAAAAATACTAAGATACTCAGAATGAATTATTCTTAAAGAAAATTTGTATAATCGTTGGACAGACATTTCTCCAGCACCTGAATCTCGACATAAATTTTGTTGTGCTCTAATGAAGGTATAAAGGAACTTTGCCGTATTTCATTACATTTTCTTTAATAGGGTTGCAGCCCATATTGAGCATTGGCTTCCTGAATCTTTCGCCTCCACATTCTCCGGTTCTGGACGACTGTTATCCAGTTCGTAATTTGCAGAACTTCTACTTTGTCCTTCCACTCTTCTTCTATCACCTGCGTGTCCAAGAAGAATTATCGTTTGGTTATCTTAGTCGCTGTAAAGATGCAGGAGAAGGCAGAAAACACGGAACCAAAACATAATTATTCTTAGGTCCCTACGTGGTAGGAGAAGAGACAGTCCAATCGATCTTTTAACATTAGCCATGCCTCTAAGTACTCAATTTCCAAATCCTCTAATTCTGAATCATCCGTTTAATAAACAAATGTTTTAAATTCGGTTTTTTGCTCCCTGTCACACTGTAGTCAGGAAATATGCACGTCACAGATAAAGAGAAAATACATATTATTGTGAAAAGAATGCATTAATGTCTACAATCCACGTGACTAATGCCACCTCGATTTGTTGCCAAAACGTTAAAGCTCCTTCAGAATACGTGCCCTATCGGGGGGCACTTTTGTGGTTCTGTTGTGAAGCTTGTTTAATATTTACGAGTAATAAGAATAAAACCAAAATAGTGCTGTTTGTGCAGTGTTGAACTATACAAACTAGGTCCGAGTGTAGACTTAAAGTCAAGACTACTAGAAGTTCTAGATGGTTGAAGACTTCACCTATTTAGGATCTAATATGACCAATATGAAGTTTAGAAGAGGATCGCCGCAGGAAATAGACCACTCATCTGTCCTCCCAGTATTGAAATCACGGATTGTCCACAAGAAAACTAAATCAATACTTTGTAAAGCTGTCATCCGTACTGTTTTGACTTTAGAATGTGAAGCCCAGTCAATCAGAATAAATGTTGGACAATTTTGAGAGGAAAGCGCTTCGGAAAATTTATGAATCTGTGCGGAGTAGATAACTTTAGAGAAGAAGATTAGTTCATCATGTTATGTATAAACAGGTTCAATATTTTAAAATCCATGTCAAAAATGCGAAATCTCTGTGTCCAAAAACTCAACTGTTTCAAAAGTATAAGCATTTTATTAAAGCCGTGTACTTAAAGGTTTTGGTAAATTCAAAAGATTTTTTGTTCTAGTAATTTATTATATAATGTAAAATTTGAAAGCTTTCAAGAAAAAGTTAACTTAAAACCATACAAAAGCTTACACGAAAACATCTTATTCCACAGGTGTTGATATTAAGTCATGAATGAAATAAAAGAACTCTATTAGTACGATTGTTGAATGTGGATCCTCATTCAGTTTTGACAACTCCTTCACAGAATCTTTATCGTCTTTTGTATAGAAGACTAGATCCTTAATCTCCTGGTAGCCCCTCATATTTCTGACATAATTCACCAATGGCTTATCGGCTGGCGGTAGCGGGAGGCCGGAGGCTACGGCTTGAAGATCAACAACCAAAGCAGCCACTAAATCTTTCTCATCATACTTGGTGTCGGATGTCGCGTTTAGTGCACGACTTTGAGCCTGGAAAATAAATTGAAGTATTTTAAACCGACTTTAAGGACACATGGGTGGTACATTTATCTCTAAACTCGCGTATAGAGATTTGAGTGGGGAACGAGTTGCAATTCGTTCTCTTTCGCGAAGCAGAAATACCCGAAATCAACATCAACATAAAATGCCGAATTTTAGAGATGCGACTGCAAAGTTTCATTCATTCAGGTTTTCTTGAACAAAGTAAACATTTTATGTACGTTATTTTTATGCAAGTTGGAATTAAATATTTCGTTTGTATATAACACTGTTGCGTTTAAAACATCAGCTGTATGTTTCATAAATAGTATATAATTATGAAACAGACATATCACCAAAACGGTAACGGGGCGTTTTAAATCGATAATATTAAACAAGATAATAAATTGAAGCTGTCATAATTTTTTTAAATTTAGGACATTGATTTAAGCGATCATCTAAATATATGTAGGACCTTTGTCTGATTTCAAAACATTCATGTATTCATTAGGTACTTTAATAAATGATTTAATTTTCGATTGATTAATTTAAATGTCTACACACATTTTTATTACATTCCACAAGATTCCATGTATCAATATGAAAAATACTCTCAACACGAGTTATGTTTGATACTTGAGAATGCGAGAAAATCAACAATTTTATTGTCGTCTCTTTCTATTCAAGCCTTCCTCTCTCGCATTATTTACGTAACAAATAACGTCATTCATTATTTATTTGATACTTATAATAATTTAACTATTAGTGTCATCTTGAAAGCGTTTCTAAGTCGTGTATAATTTCTCGACTTTCAAACTGGAAAAATGAAAGCTCGCCCTTAACAGATATTTAAGTATTTTGTAAGATCTGAAATAATTGTCGATAAATGTTTTTGTTTATGAAGATATTCTCAAAAACAAAAAAATATGGACATAGTGTCCACGAGGTAATAATAACAAATAATTATTGTTAACTTAAACGAATGACTATTTATTTCTATTGTACCCATTTCTAAAGTAAAACATTATTATTTATGCAATTAAAAATATATTTCAAATATTAAAAAAATACTTACATTGAAAACAGCACAAGTCGTAAAAATAACAACAGAAATTAGGATATTTTTTGAAATCATTTTTATTGTGCGAAAACTTTTCAATTTCTACAAAAGCAAGTATGTAGCAGGAATACTTCCAAGATACTTTCAATCGCTGAATGATTTCCAGTCATTTTTGAATTGGTATTTATATCCTCGCATCCATAATATGACGAATGCAAATTACAAGAACTGTAAAATTTATGATGAATCTAAAAGAATTTATGAGTACGAGGTATAATGAATCTAAACATTATGTATTAAATTGATTTCCACCACGGGATGAGCTGCAGCTGTCGGGGCATCAAAACTACCTAAGAAATATTTTTAGTAGTTTTCCTCTAACAAAAGTGTAATAAATTGAATAAAAATATTGTAAATTCGTCGATAAATAATCACTATAATTATTCGGTATGAGGACGTAAGACTTTATTCCTTCTTTTTTGTCCTCGTTGATCTAATCATTCTATTTCACTTTGTTTTGGGCTGCATTTTTGGTTAGGTTCAAATTTTTAAGATCGCGACTGACTGAAGCCATTCGTGTTGCTTGTGGTCTTCCTTTTCGTTTCTACATTCACGGATTTCCCCCTTTAAGCAATGAGGTCACCTTAAAATGGAAATCTGCCGATAAACTATTCTGCAATTTGATAAATAATGAAAATCATATATATGTATGTACTAAAGTTGGAATAAAAAAAAAGTACCATGTGAGTCTTTATTTCGTTATTCTTAACTTTAAGACCTCGTTAGTCATAAAAAACACCAAATTCCTCACACACACCGCCGTTTATTCCAAAATGAATTGATATTTTTAATAATTTCACTTCAAGAATGGTGAAAATTGGTTCCATCATTGAATTTTAATAAAGTTGTGATACATTTCTTGAGTATAACGAAAACAAAAAAAATACATAACAATAAAAAGTCGTAAGTAGTATACAATAAAATGAACAAAACGTAGATATGTTACCTTTCAATACAGCTCAGCATTTGAGTTGGGTAAATCGGATCGCTCTGTTTTTGGAGATGTAAACTATATACGTAGAATTAGCAGTTGGAGAGATCTCGCTTTGGAATTTTTGCCTTCAGCATTCGAAGATAATGTTAAGGTTTTTCGTTTTGGGATTTTTATTCAGTTATTGAAGTATCGGACTCGTATTGGGCCTTTGTTAAAAAAAAAACAATATATAATCCAGACGTTTTCACGTAATTGTATAATTTATTCTGGGTTATTCTGTCGTACATCAGTCATATATTGTAATGAAGGCCTCTGAATTGTCACTCATATATATGTGTAGGACTTTAATGAGAAAAATGAAAGTCGATTTCTGCTTTATTTACGTTATTTATAAATTCGAATTCAAAAGGCATCGTTACAATCGAATACTAACCGTACAAACACAATCACAGTAACGGTTTAGTTCAACACTGGTTGAAAGAACGCTTTCTTCTCATGGGTAAACAATGGAAGATTATCCTCGGTACCTCGAATCATTGCAGTGCAGATATCATCTTTATTCTACTATGAAAATCGATATTGGAATAAGTGACCATTTTATTTATTGTGCCTGAAAGAAATTGAGATAATTTATTATAAAAATTACAAAATTATTTGAAAAGATACAAGGATACATACATAATGTAACTAATAATAAAATAAACAATCTCAGTTTTCGTTGGCTAGATCCGTAGGTTATATTTTGCAGCACGCTACTAATTAATGAATTGAATCAACCGCTAAACAACTAAAACAGTATTAATTCTATATTTAATAAGCTGAATAATGTCAGAAGTGAGAAGTTCTAAAAGAATGGCAAATGGCAAACAGTATTATAAGTACGTAGCAATAAAACGGATTGAAATAACGAATATACTTTATCTTGTTGTAATATGGTGTACAGAGCATCACAGTCGAGTTGAGCTGGAATATTGGAATTTTGAAAAAGATTTTTGAAATTTTGTGCTCGAGAAAAATAGCAGAGCTGGACAAAAATGAAATCGAACGAAGTCAATTTAGAAGATACACATAAAAGAGAATATAAATGCATCTTACTGACCATAGAAATTTCTCGGACACATTAATTCTATTACGAAATATGATAAAATAGAACGAAAGAAATGTTTACACATTGTACTTAAACTAAGTTACTAACTAACTTTTGATACGATGTTTCAAGCCAATACTTAACCATAACCAACACTTATATCAGCCTTGGTGATAGATTAATAACAGGATTTGAAACGTCAGTTAGAGAGGTCAGGTACATACGGTATAATGGTCCAGAAAACTCTAGGGAGACAAGAGACCTCTACAACAATAATGGAATCATTGATTAGGGTGCATGTACATTAATGAAATTCGTCTCGAAACTCGCGTAAAGGAAAATACAGAGTTAAACGTGGATCCATCTATCATCCGTTGTTTATATTATTTTGTACGCTGGAGCAGAATAACTTACTGATGTGTTGTCAAAGTCTTATCAATGTCCTAACATCCTTAAGAAAAATAAGAAAATATGTACCACGCTTTAACATTATGTAGTTTTCTTTAAAAATATTTTTGATAATGTAATAATCTATTTTATGTTGGAAAATGGGTGTTAATTCTTTTTAACGTCTTTTTAATTTAATTTTAAACGTATTTTATTTTAAAAATCTAACGAATTCGATAGGCCGGGGTACTGGTTTGGAATTGAAAGGGAGACTTTTCACTAAGGGCGCTCCTAATATTTCATAAACAAGCGGGGAAACGGAGTATCGATAGGCGTTGGCTACATGGGATCTAGAGAGGTCTACATGCTCTCGAGGTCGTCGGCTGGAGAATCAGCGCAGAGCGCAGACGAGTGTGGGGAACTTCGATCTATAGTGCCATGATGATGATGATGAGGATTATAAGGCCAATAAAAAAATTAACGACACATACTTATTTATAAATTTTAATGAATTTAAATAATGTGTACGCGTGTACACATTCCCACGTATGTATTTTTCATAAATAATTAATTTTATTTTATTAATGACACCTTTGACTGTAAAGATCTATGTTTAAAAAAATAAATGAAAAATTTTTTTTACTTTGAAAATGATAATATGTATAAGGATATTTTAAAGGATTTAATAGAAATGTTTGTATAGTAACAAAATGCTTGTTTTCAAATATTTTCAAACAATATCCGTAGCCATTATGCCGTATTTATAAATGTAACTCATTATTACTTGGAATAATACATTTATTTTCTACAAAACCAGGTACTAATTAATGGATATAGGTTCTCGCTGCAGCCTGAGCAGGCGGTTGCCCAGGGCGCCTCCGGTGTAAGGGTTTTAGTGTTGCATTTTATTAAATTGACACCGATCGAAAAAATAGCTCCTACCATAAAGCAATATCATAACGATACATGAAGTGGATGCTCAATTGTTAAAAAATGTATTTTTCACGCATATATTATAATGTGTCTATATTTGTAATTGTTTAACATAATATATTTACAAAAATTTTTAGAAATGTATCAGTTTTTAGCATCTAGTTTTCAAAAATGAACCTGATTGTTACTGTTCAAAAAATGTCCATACAAAATCAAATATATATTCACCTAATTTGAAATTCATATGGACACTTCAATTCAGTGTAATGTATCAGTCTTCCAAAGAATGTCATTTCTGCAATATATTATATGAAAATAAACTTCTTATATAAATAAATAATTACTAACTACATTACAGATGCTGTAATGCTATTGAATAAGTGGGTTTATAATAGAATGGAATTAAATTTAAAATGTAAAATATATTTAGAAAAATATTCTGAGATAAATTGTTTTACTCAGTCAGTCACTTACCGTAACCGATCATTGTTGTAAAAATATTCATCTTTATTTTAATACCATTGTTATGGGCAATTCAATGTACACAAGATGTGGATATAGGTTTTCCCTTTTTCAATCTAGTGTATTCTAGACAGTTCTTTTAAGATTATACATTGTGACCGAGCAGTCGGGGGTTCGATCGTTGATCAGGAAGACCTTCGAGTCGGTCAACATTTATGTACACATATATATCGCATCTCTAGGAAAATATATATTATAAGATTTAGATTCGTTTTCACAAAACGGTTAAGCTGGAGACGGATGAAAGCTGTGTGGATGTGATCGTACTTTTGACGCTTATGGCTCGTGTCCACGATGATCTCTCAATGAGACTTTGATCTTTGAGACACATATACCTTTACATACGTACGTGTGTACCGGATGCGTCATTCTAATCAGAGAGCAAAACAAATGGAGCGTTGATTCATAGATCGCTTCGTGCTGAATTCTGTATAGTTTTTACGCTACACTCTAGTCGAATCTCTGAGAGAAATCTCTTCCGTGGATGCGGGTCATTAGTTAATAACTGTAAGGTAACACGAAAAATAAATATAATTTTGTTTCTTACAATTAGTTAGTTAGATACAAAACGGCGAGATACTTAACACCCTCCAGTAAAGCATTTAACCCCTAATTTCTGCACAGCTTCCGGTCGCCGCGTTTCCCGTGCGCGATCTTCAGTGGCTGGAGAGTCAAGCCGCGAAGCCTCGCGGCAGGTTTACGAGTCATTTGGGTCACACCACCCGCACCCCCGCGGGGAGGGCTGCTGGCGCGACGGGGGAGGGGGCCAGACGGGGAATGAACTGCGGTTCACGCTCACACAGCGATGCAGAACCGTCAACACGCTGAGGCCGTCGAGGTGTGCTCGCGCTTGTGCGTGTGTTGTGCTTAGGGGGATGGTGTTACGCAGGAATTGAAAACGTTTGTGGCGGTGCAATAAAAAATATATAAATTGACATAAAGGATATCTCTATAAATAATTTATAAGGTACATATAGAAATATGTGACTTTGTCAGAAGCGTTTCAACATTTGTAAGGTAAGATGGATTATGGAAGATTTTAACAAAGTATTTTTGGAAATGCTCAGGAAAACTGAAAGTAAACAGTAGGTTTACCATAGTAAAGGTCAGTACACAGTCATCTCTGACTCATTAATTTAAACGTTGTCTATTGCATTTTACGGAGAGAATCATCAAAGTACGCCAATGTAGCCACGCGTTAAAAAGGGACCCAAAGGTTTACGCCCTGCAATACATTTAGTATCGATAGTTTTCCCAGCGCTAACATTGACTAATAATTTTTAAAATTAACCACAGAAAGAATAGAATTATAAAATTTAAAAACTCAATTTTCACGTGTATTACAAAAACACGTAATACACACAATATTTTTCATGAAAGTGAGAATATTATAGGTGACTTATTTTATTATTACTATTTACTATCATTAATAATACCACTTAGTGGTTAATATTCTTATTTCTATGGATAATACAGGGAGCCGTTATATTTTGCAATGGGGTTCAATTTTTTTAGTTACGCCGCTGAATCAATGTCTATGTGTATCGATATTTATAATTACTGTTTTTAGTAATTTTTATTTTTATTATTCTTGCTTAGAGAACTGTAAACACTTTAGCTATAATAAAAAAAATACGTCGTTCCATGGTAAATCTAGTCAAACTTATGTATTTGTATATTCAAGGTCTAGCTCATAATTTAATAATGAAATCTTCAGAGTAGCGACTAATTATTTAATTGCAAATATTAACAATGACATCAGCTGCACCTTCTGTGACAATTCTATCAACTATCTCGGTGAGCTCTTCTCGGCTTGCAAGTGGCTGGTAAACTTTGAGGTATTTATTGTCGGACACCCTGAGTTGAAAATAGAGTCCTGAGGAGTAACGGGACTGCGGTAGCCAAAACCTGGTACGGAAGTCGGGGGTCAGAACAGAAATGTGTGCATTCCTTTCTCAAATTGTTATGCAGTTATGTGTGTGTTATAATATTGCCATAGATGTGTACATTATCCGTTAGTGCATTAGTAATTAAACGGAAAGTTTGAACGGTAGCAGTTTGCTATTAGTACTCGGTAGCAAGCGCAGTGCCGATCAGAGCCAGCCGACTCGACCCAACTGCATACTGAAGTTAGTCGGTGTTGTTGATAATATAAGTATCGAACTTAGACAACACCGTGAGGAATAAATGTCATGTCGCATGGATTCAAAAAAGTAATCGACGAAAATATTAAATAAACACAAATGAAAATGTATTATTTAGGTGTTAATAAAACATCAGAAAATGCTAATTAAACTACAAATAAAGTTTGTAAACACTTTCATTTATATATAATGTGGGATGTCCTTTCAGAGTCCTGAAGTCCAACTGAGTAAAAATGTACATTTGGATCATAAAGATCGGGGTGGACTGGTCCGAGGGACTCGGGATCCTAAGGAGTAATGATGCAATATTTGGTTCAGCTAGATCTAGGTGTAGAATTATAACAGGCATACATTCAAAATGTATACGTAAAGAAATTATAACATTTTATGGATGCCACAGAATTATCCACGAGCCATGAGACTAGTTGGGAAACATCTAATCTTCAGTGTATCGGCCCTGATAATGAACCCTGCAATGGAATCCGAAACTTCGGCCAGAGAGATTGGAGATACATAGAAGAGGAGCACAGAAAATTTTACATAGAACATCTGAACATTTGAACAGAAGCTATACAATCTTGAGAACATATTTATAATAACTATTTTTTACACTCTGTCTCAACTTTCAGGTGTATTTGTCGCACCGCATTCCTTGGCTTTTGTACAGTTGTATGAGCTGTTATAAGAACTGAAATACACGAAGAAAAGAATGAGAAGAAATGCTTTCAGTGTTATAAAAAAGGATTTGTATTTATATAAATAAAACAATAAAGAATTAGAAGTACCTCATTTTATTATTAATAAAAACTGTAACTTTTACCGGCCATCGGTAAACCATTATAATAATAAATATTATATTATTTTGTTTCAGTAGGATTGACAGACAGGTGAGTGCAAAATTCAATTTGCCATAAAATACATAATTTATTTTGAACACAAGTAAAAATAAGTTAAAACACATCTTGCGCGGCAAGATTAGTTATACTGGTAAAAAATCATACATTCATACATTCCAGTTCTTTCACACAATTATCCATATACAAGTTGAACAGCCATGAAGACATTACACAACCTTGCTAGACACCCTTTGTAATGTCAAACCATGGTGTGAATGTTCCATTGATTGTTACACACGCAGAACTTCCTTCATATAGTGATGCGATTGTGTGTATAAGTTTACTAATCACCCCGTAATCAGAGAGCACATTCCATAACCTTTCTCATATAACTCTATCATATGCCTTTTGTAGATCTACGAAGGCACAAAAAAGTTTTTGGTTTTTGGCCAAAAAATTTTCCGTCATCACTCGTATAGAAAAGATCTGATCCATGCATCCTCTTCTACATACTTTTTCTTTCGTCACTGTCGTGTAGTGTATTTTGTTCATTTGTAAACAATATTTTTGAACGTTATATCAGTGAAGCGAGCTCACTATAACAGTGAAGATGAGTTGTATGAAAACAGGGCTGAATCAAAATAATAATAAGTATTTCCTCATTATAACCGCGCTCAATATAACCGAGTTCGATCGTAGTTTATTCTGGAAATCTGTCCTTTCTAGACTTAACATACTGGAGAATTCAAGAAAAAGAAGTATTAACTCACATAATTAAAGTAGATTTAACGACTGTTACTTAATTAAAATATTTTTTTACGAAGTGATCATTGTCTGATTTGACACTATTATTTAAATTGCGCGCTAAATATTATATTATTTACTAAAAATAATCAACATAAAAATAAATTAATATTTACTCATAAAATATTTCCTTATAACGTTTTCTTAATGATATTTTTTGTGATTGGTTAGCGCTACCAAATTTGCCAGAGTCGCAATGTTACCCATAAACCCATAGATATCCCATTAAATTTCTTCCCAATCTGATTAAATACATTTGGTTAGTTGGCTGCCTTCCATTGGCGTATTCAACGATACGGTACCCCCGCCAGATGAAAAATATTTAAGGGAAGAACACCGAGTCATCCTTGGTGGGAGAGGTATATTTGTGTGCGAGATGGAAATGTACCGTTAATAATATCTCACGGGTAAGTAGTACAGAAATATTAGTAATATTAATTTTAACTAAAATGTTCCTCCCTCCATGCTCCCATGTAGTGGGCTAATGAAATAGATTTTGACATGACATTCATTTGGCATCACCTGCGCTATATTATGTTATGAAAAAATAGATGCAGTTATTTAAAAAAAAGGGATTGCCAGAATATCACCAAAGAAAGGAATCTCAAAGAAATGATTAATTATTAGTATTTCTACTGCTCTTTGCAAACAATGCACACTGTTCTTTACAATGTTATTTTTAAAAAAAAAAATTCATTCCAACATTATTACATACATATATATTATAATATTCAATATTTTCCAAACTGCAGAACAGTTTTACGGGAAAGAGCAGTAGAAATACTAAGCCAATGGCGTCGTAGCAAGCAATTGTTGCTAAAGCAAAACTATATCTCCTTTTAGAATACAAAAAAAATACTTGAAAATCAGATTTCGCATCAGATTAACGTCGTTCTTTACACTGTATAATTTAAAGGTACGATTTTATTTATAAAATATATCAAATGTGTAATCTGTAAAACTTCATTCTTAATTGTCTTAAAATGTTCTAAAATTTTTAATCACAAAAATGATCAATTATAACGTTTCCATATTCACATTACGAAGTTCACATTATTGTGGATGTCACGCAAAACTTGGTGCTAAAATACTTAAAACATGTGTCGCCATTATAAGTTCTAAACTGCGCCAAAAGTTTTTAGCCAAACAGTTATTTTTAATATTAATTCACAAAAGTGGGTACAAAAATTGCTTCAGAATTGTCGACCAACTCAATTCTCGACTTCAATTCTCTTTGTTTTCAGTAAACTTCTTAAGTTCAGGACCGGATTTATTTACTAAATTTGCAAAAATGTAACTGAACGATATCACATGTAAAAGGACTGTATTATACAATCTTGTTATTTATATAGTTTCCATCACGGACAACGTAGAAAGATTGACGCACTGTACATGATTTAAACATTCGAACGTGTTCATCATCCTATGATTTTAATTAAACTTCAATCTATGGTATGCTCCGTTGGTTTGCCTCCTACATTGTTCGCAATCTGTTGACGTATGGGAATGTTCAAAATTCACAAAAATACCATAAGGGGTACCCCAAGGATTACATCTGGGCCCCCTATTGTTAAATATTTACTTAAATGACTTAATTTATTATTTTTGCAGGTGATTTTTTAAGATTAGGATTATAAGAATTATAAAAATATGCAGGCATGCTATATGCTCAATATTGTCTCAAGATTCTCCAGAAAACTTAAATTACAACAAAAATAATTTGTCTAGAATATGAATATCATACATACAAGATCTGTCTACCCTTTTAAATGATATGCTCTTGTGAAAACAAATTCATTCAGAATATCACACAGGACACATGGTGTTATGCAAGCCTTTCTCGAAATCACAAACAATTAAAACTATGCACGCACTTGAATTCTCGTCTTCTGATCACCCTTCTACAATGTTCACAAAGATTGAGTAGAAAATATCCAGAAGAGCTTGATAAAGTACTGTCGAAGTGATACAAGATCTCTATTATTATGCTCAAGCAGCGGAACGTCACAAATTACTGTCATTATAAAACAGACGCACAGTATCAGATATGAAATTTCTGCACAGCATTGATCGATTCCTGTGATAGTATTCCTGCAGTGAGATCGATTCCTGTGACATAAATTCTCTTATAATCTTCGAGGCCAATTTCTTAATCTCAATTAATATTCAGATTATAATTTACTTTCGGTATCAATAAAGAAACCTTGTTACGTTGTAATGATTATGTTTTTGGAACTGAGAATAATATCGAGTCAAAAAAACGGTAAAATGGATATAATTTGATTGATTATAAATGAGAATGTCTCATTATTTACTCTTTAATTTAGATACATATTGCGAGAAAAGAGATGTATGTACATATTTCTTAAATGTCATAAAACCACCCTAAGAAGCGGTGAACATCGAACAAGAACATAGGGGACGAGACTGGAAGGGGTCCATGGAAGGTTGTCGGAAGGTCGCACCAGGAACGAGGTCCCAGACTTCGCCACCCCTCTAGCCTCCCCGTGCAGCCGGATGCTTCCCCGTCCCTCTCGGCGAAGCAACTATTACAATCATCTCAGACTGTGATCTGTGTACGCTTTTTGCTATTGGAGAAGGATCTCAACTTTATATAATATTAAATTTCTAATAAGAATTTTTTTTTTTGAGTTAATTTATATTAATAAATAATTAATGTTAGAATATAAATACTTATATTTAATATATTGATATCATATTATTTTACTCTACAGTGAGCTTTAATTGCAGAGGATCACGCTACGAAACCAGTATGAATCAATGATTAAAAATAAAGATTGATACAAATTGATTAAACAATTAAAAAGAAATCATCATGTATACATATTATTCTTCTTCCACACAATTAAACATCACAAACACACCGGTGACCTGAAACGCCGAGAAAAATAGTTTAACATTTTAACTTTTGAAAATGATCATTATGATTAGAAAAATATTTCACGTTGTAACATTAAATAATACTTACCCACCCACATATTATTTGTATCAGAAATATTACTGTTTATTTTCCAATTTTCAAATTTTGACAATACTAAATAACTTTTTTGTACCATATTCTATTTTGAAAATGTAACCTCAGAATAAACGATCATATATATACATTTTAATTGAAATATACAATTTTCTTCAATGAAACGTACGAATTTCTCTACTTGTGACAAACAAAAAGACATTGGGATTTAATATATTATATTATATACGACTGTTTGATGTTTGTATGTATATTACGGCAATGTAAAGACATACATAAATCTATATATTTGGAGGAAGAATATTCAAGAGAAGACACGACAGAAGACTTAGCTAATTATGGAATTCAAAAACACAATTGAATCATACATTTGACGTAATGCTGAATAATTAGCCAATGAGAGAGTATAGAGTTGTTTTTCAATTTTATATACACAGGGTGAATATTATATTTAAGGCCGATATTGTTTTTGAATAACTAAGAAATGAAATACAATTTTTTAATTTAGTTTTTATTTATCAATTATTTAGTTTATTACAATTATGTATAAAATTGGCCAAGTGGCCGACTCTGGCAGCGGCATAAATGTGTGTTCTTTTAACCATATTTTTATAACATTCTCTCACACTTCACGTGTTATTTCAGCAATTTAATTTCAAATATTGTCCTGTGACATCGGAATTGTTATTGGTTTATTAGTAGTGTATACATTTTATTTCAAGTACTTTTACAGAAAATAGTCGGAAGCTGTCAAATCAGGTGATCGTGGAGGCTAGTCGATATCACTACTTTTTGACATACCATTGCCGCATATGGCTGGAAAAAATTACTCGCAAAATTTCAAATATGAGGTGGCACTATTCCGTTAGAACCACATATGTTTCAGGCTCAATTGACCCAATTTGGTCACCAATAAGTTTTCCAATATGTGACGAGATAGAGATCACCATTACTGGTATTGTCAAGTATTGTCCCTTGCATCCTGAAAGAAATAGGCACATATGCCACATGGAGCACCATACAGTCACTCTGCGTAGATGTAAAGGTCATTAGTGTATCAATTGAGTATTTTCAGTACCCCAATAATGACTGTTTTGTTTAGTAACAAAACCCGCTAAGTCAAAATGAGCTTGGTTGCTTAGATGTTTATAAAGTGTCGGGGTTATCAATATAGATGCAGAACATGTGATACTGCACGTTGTTGAGACGTTAGATGCTCTATAATTAATTATCTCTACGACTACCAAATGCGAACTGACAAATGTTTGCCAAACCAAAATGGCGGCAAAACAAATTCGCCCTGGAACATAATATTCACTCTGTATATAGTACGTACATAAGTCTGTAAAAGTAAAATGCAAAATCATATTTATTATTGTATAAAATGTAAGAATTCATAAATATGTTGAATGACTTTTATTTATTATATCATTAATCACGAAATAATGTTTAAGACGAATCTAATATGGATAAGCTCCTCCAATATCGTTTCATATTGAGATGTTGCATTAGAATTATGCGGCATGTATGATGTGTGATGTATCAAATCCAATCCAATTACGTGTCTGGAAAACATCCAGAAATTCCTGGAACTCATGCCGGTAATGGCAGATTTCAACAAACTGAACCCAATAAAACTGAGTCTCGTCATGAAGGGGTTAACTAACCCCGAGTGTGACATGGCTCAAGAAATTCGATAATAAAACTTGATTTCGAGAAGTCTACACATAACACATACGTATCGATGTACGACGTAACGTTCGATTTAACTATTTTTATGTGAAATAAGAATTTCTCATTTGAGGTTTCATCGACGAAAGAAGAATTAAATTAAATTGAATGTACTGCAAATGAATTGAAAAATTTATTTATGACAGAATGAACAAATTAAGATCGAATGAAAGGCGGCTTAAGTTCAGTGGAGTAACTATGCCAATGCAGTGCATTAGGGTCCATGTTAGATAGGGCTATCCTTTGGCACTGATATTTTTTCCAGCAATCCATAGCAAGAAATGAAGTAAGAAATTAAAAAAATCATTTCTCTCGTGTGTTACAAAAACAAGTGATTCTCACTAATATGTCAGGTTAGGGTTAGGGACCAGACCATCGCTGTAGTGAAGATCGCTCTAAAGCGACACAACTCAACAACATATAAATGCCTAAGAAAACATTTTTTTTCATGAAAGTGCGAATATTCTATGAGACAAGAGACTAATTTTATTCTTACTATTTAATGGATAAATCAAGTAGTACTAATATTATATACCTAACATACAATTATTTTTAAGGGCCCTTTTTTACATTCTGTATTGGGGCCCAATTTGGTAGTTACGCCACTGCTTAGGTTATTTGACCTTTAAGTTGAGTGAAAAGAGGATGACAAGAAAGACCTGGTAAGATCAGGTGAATCACATAGCTCTGCAACGGTGGTATGCTGGAGAAGATTGTGGCGCTCTATCCTGTATATCTACCCATGTGAGGAAACGGCACGATGATTATATTTTAGATTTGTTACTACGCTCTCAAATATTGTCCAGTGTGTTTATTGTACATATTGTAGTAGGTATCTATTAAGATTATTAACACATTTCGAATGAAATTATGTAATTATTTTATAAAACTCACAAAAATATATAATATTTCAGTGCTTGTAACTAGGGGTTAAGTGCAGACTACAGAGGCGCAGCGGTCATCGCCCCCGGCAGGGGTCGCCCCATCGGCCCCAACCTTCGCGCGCCCCTGGAAGGTTGCCGCCTCTGCCGATTCCAGGAGCATCCACTCTCCTCATTGAGCCAGAAATCGAACCACATACCTGAAGGGTGGGCCAAAAATTTCGAGCTTTCAATGTAAGTATGCAATGAGAACCAGAATTAAAAATGAAGATATATTTTAACTCGGTTCGTATTATCCCCTTGACGTATGAGAAGATGGGAAGAGAGCCATAGAGGATAACACTTTTGGTAATACGTGAAAATGTTCCGTGTGCAACAAGTTCAATTGATTAATCGTGGGTTGATCATTTGCGTAAGCGGCGCACTGAGTTTATCCTTACACAAAATAATTCGTAATTTTGCTCACTTCATTTGGTTAGTTTTAGAATGTCCAGAAATCGATTGGGTTACATTAAGGTTATAAAAATAAACGCATATGTCGCAACCAATGTAAATTCACTAATAATATGGATGAGAATAATGCGTCTAGCGTTGTATGCATTACTAATGCTTAATGAACAAATCGCCTCCCTGTTGAATAAACTACAATGTTTCGTCTGTCTGTATAAATGAGTAGGCCTAGACTGCATAAAACAATAAAATGGCATTCAGTAAAAAGATACCATTTGTAGCAGTGGTAGAAAGCATCACTTGGTCTTATTCTTTTGACGTATTGGACGTGTTTTGTTAGCTCGCGGGGGGTTGACTCGTTCGACACGTACAAACCACCCGCGTGTATACGTTCTCCCGGTAGGTAGTTTGCCCCGGTCGAGTGAAAGTGCCCCGGTAACTGCGGCGCGGTGTGCCTACTCACTACCACCCCCGGCGGCCTCCTCCTTCGCGGCGATCCCTAAAATAGGTTTCGGAGGGGTTGGGGCAGGTTTTCTTTTGTTTTCATGGGGCGATGCGCCCGATGCGGAGGACGCCCGGTCTGCTGTGCTGGCATGCACAAAACGATGATAGCTTTTAACATTTTCATTAACGATTGTAATAATTAATGACATCATCCGTGCCGACCGAGAATATTCCAGGAATACACTACTCTTCTGGTCGTAAATAAATTCTAACGATTTCGTAACCGGAGATTTTTCTTGGAATCTTTTTATTTGTTGAGAATTTCTTTGGAACGAATGGTGGTGAATTCCCAGTAAAGTTATTATATCGAGAAAAATAAATCAAATACATAAAGTAGAACGTTTGGCAGATCCCCGTAAAAACGTAATAATATTATAATTCTAACAATATTTGTAATCACAAAATGCACATCGTTCGACATAAAATATTAAAAAAGTGAAGCTGTAAAGCATGCATCAAACAAGTCAATTTACGCCGTAAATATAAGAAAATACAATGCCGAGCGAAGATAATGCACGGTGGGTGAGTTGGGACCAAAAATAAGTTGGATTTTACGTGCTGCGCCGCGGACACTATGTAATTAGTTATTACGTTATACTAAATGGTATCCTATGTGCATCTTTTTACTGATACTGGAAAGCAGCAGTAAAAGGGTTCACATATGATCAAAATCTTTCATTCCACTAGCATTAAGGGATTCTGTTAGAACTTCTTAACTTTCAATATTCGTCGAATTATTGGCCAGAAGTTTGTAAAAGTTTATATTGGAAATAATGACAGTTTTTTGTAAAAATACACATATCAGGGGGGCAGTAAAGTTTAATGCAGTATTGCAGAGCTGTAGAGTATGCTAAAATGGAAAATAAGACCATAAATTGATCGTGATTAGAGAATCCAATCCCGGGATCCCAGCCCATTTTACAGTATTTATCAATCCCGTATAATCCCGAAACTTTCGGGATTCATATTTTAGATTTACAAAAATTAGATGTAGACTAAAAGATGAAACACTATTTTGATTGCTTCGTGCATATAATTTATAATAATAATATTGTATCACTTTCAAATTATTATTTGTCAATTTTACATTGTTAATTACGTTAATTTTGTTCAAAGATTCCTTACATAAATACAAAAATCTTATATAATTTGTATTTGTTTTTTATGGACCCTTTAAATAAATGTACCATTAAAAAACATATGAGCATTTTACAATACCAGGACTACAGGACTATATAAATTAAATCTCGGGATTGCAATGTTGACTGCTGGGATTGGATTTGCTAATCACGTGATCAATATAAGGCAAATATTTCTTTCGAAAATAATGTAAAATTGTTTAAAAACGCTTGTAAAATTATACTAGGTCAGATTTTAACTGGCTTAAAGGAATGGATATAGATAATAATAATTAATATAATATATATTGTATGTATGTATTATTAAGAACCTGCAGATAATCATCTAGAAATAAGTATTGTGAGTTTAGCTAATAAAAACATGTTTTTTAAATGATGTAATAAAATAAGTGAAATTGTTAATTAGACTATTCATATACTGAAGAAGCGATATTATAACGAACTTAATTAAATAATAGTTAAAATTATTATTGTTTTATTATAAAAGTAGTCTTTTTGTACAATCACACATTGCGTAATAATTTGTGAGAAATAATTATTTTATCAATTCAAATATGAGCGAAAAATTACATTAAATAAACAGAATTTTTTTGTATTAAAATATTATAAGAGAAATTTGTATGATAGCGTAATTCATAAATTATATATATTTGATCACCTCATCTATTTATATTTTCCGTTATCTGGCGTGATGTATATTACAATAGTTCAGTTAGCACATTTTGATAAAGATTTTTTCTAATTTATACTGCATATGAATTGGCGAAGCCTGGAATTTTTATATATAACTATGATAGTTTTCATAAATACATCTATTAGAATTTTACATAGTTAAGTTTCATCATAAAATAATCATCGTGAAAGTAATAAACACAATCATGGCCGTACTGCACCCGTGTTCATAAATGATCGTAAAAGATATTATCACTTTCTTGATTGCGCTCCTAGGTAGGGTTACCTAGTGTTGTGATAAAAATTCCTAAAATGTTTACTCGAATCAAACATAAAATATTACATAATTAGTACTAGGCAGGTACTGCGGTGTAATTGTAATTAAATGCGGATGTAATCCTATAAGAATTTCTTTGATTTATATACTTGTCCATACCTATTTCCATGTTGAACCGGCCGGTTGATCCCTCTGCCAATTGATTATATTTTAAATCGTTTTATTTAAATAAATGATGGTTTTATCACCGTTTACACTATATTTTAAATTAGTTATATTAAAATGCAAATAAAATTAAAATTAAAAAGTGAACTAAAATGTTAAAACAATAAATCAAAAATAGTTCATCACAATTCGTAAAAGTAATAATATTTAAGAGAAAAAAGATTTATTATAAATATGAAAACACTCTTAATTATCTGGAATTATATGTCATGTCGTATGAGAGCAATATTTTAATAAATTTTATAACATTCACGAATGCTGATATTTACGAATATAAATAGGTACTTGAAGAAGCTTTGGGAGATCAAGTATCCAGGGGATCTAATCGCAGAGGGATCAACTGTCCGAGGGATTAACTGTCCGAGGGATCAACTGTCGGAGGGAACAACTGTCAGGGGATCAATTGTCGGGGGACCAACTGTCAGCGGATCAACATCGGTACACCGAACCAGCCAACTAGTAACTAGTAAGTATGGTGTGAAGAGTAGAGTATACCCTCAACCACTGTGTGCCAAAGGTAATATATATTTAAATCGCTTCAAGTTTATATTTTCAAGAGAGGTACCTAGTAAAGTCATTTGTTTTTTATAATTTAATATGTTAAAGAGAAAAATTTTCACAAATGGATTTGTCTGAGCGAGCGACTTGAATTCTGAATTTTTGAAGCAGAGTCATCAACCCTGTGCGCACTGTGGGGTGCGTCGGTCGGTCGGACAGGGTAAAGGTAAAGAGGGTAAGGTGTTTATCTCACGGGAAAGTGCATTACCCTCCGGTCTGGGTCTAGAGTCTAGAGCTGGCGGCGGGGGCGGGGGCGAGGGATGACCCGGAGTGAAGGCACTCGGGGGGGTCGACAACACCAGGCTGGGTCGAAATATTATTTTGTTTACAAACAAATTGTAAGTAGATATTTGTTTACCCTTAACGGCGTACTACTTTGTACACTCAATATAAATACATTTTACCACCGTTAGCGATCGACAATATTTTCTTCTTAATTGCCTATACGATTGTATGAATTATATTATATTTCGCTAACAATGAATACAACTGTAATATAAATGAATACAAAGTTCTTTATTACAAAGGAATGTAATAATTTTCTGCCAATATTACATTTTACTCTACTCTGAAAAGTTCTTTACATTAAAAGTACGATTTTTCTGACCACTGGAAACTATCTTTTGACTGAGATTTTAAGAAGCCAATTTATTGCGAGACGTATCCCGATTACAGACGACCTTAAAATGTGTTTCATTGAATCGAGAAAACACCGCATTTTTTATTTACTGCGCTTTCTTAAAGTTGTTTCAGGTAAAGTGAGAAAGAATCATAATCCTCATACCAACGTTTAGGTATAATGTTTGAAACAACAATTTGTGGTTAGATATATTTATTATTAAACCAACATAAACCTTATATTTAAATAGTTTTATCTTTTGACGCCGACTGGTGTCGAAGCAAACGTCTCATTTTTAATGGCAGTATATGTTCTTTATATAGCTTTGTGCGTTTAGTCAGATTTTAAATATATGGAGTTGGACATTCAATTTTCTTTGATGAGTTCGCCTAATGTATGATACTTTCTGTTAATTTCGTATTTTGGTGGATTCAGGGATGTCCATAAAATCACACAAAGGCTTCGATTCACAAGACTTTTATTGGTGATTACTATTTTAGCACAAACGGCTCTTAAATATAGTATACCTCGGACGTTGGCCTATTCCGTTCTGCCGCGTATTTCCCCAACGCCCCGCAGCAAAACGGCGGCGCTGCTCGCGCGCGTACCTGACACAAAAGTATCAGCCTCACATTTTCGTCTATATGATATTGCATCCAGTATTACAACAAGGACCTTGTGAAAAGATATTAATATAAACTAGCAGATAAGCAATTGGCTCCGCCGATACCTGGATTATTTCAGATTGTTTAATATGTTCATCGGACTGGTGAGATACAAAGCAAGCGCACGGGGAACGAAATACTAGGAATTAGATAAACCCTAGTATTTCGTTCCCCGTGCGTTTGCCATAATGATCTAAAATATTATTCAAAGTTGTATGGAAAGACAACAAGACCGTTAAAACATATGAGGCAATTTTTGTTGGTAAATTATACGAGAGCTGAGTACGCTCACGTGCATGCTGCTCGCAGGTAGATTAGCGTATGTTTATTTTACTATTCAGTTTCCATTTTCTTGGGATATTTATTTATTACTTGATAATATAATATAACGCTGAATAAATCTATATTAGTTCTGTCATCTGCTAAATACTCGTCTGCCATTGCAGCGGCGGCGAGGCTGCGGACTGCGGGCTGAGCGGCGGTTCGGAGGGAAAGGGAAACTAGCAGCCCGTCTCTCCGTGTCCCACCCCTTTCTACCCCGCCCCCGTCGGGCCACTCGGGCACATTCACTTTTAACCTCCGGCTGTAGTTTAAGGTCAAAGCGGCAGTTCTATTGGCCGTACAAAACTACGCTAAATAATATAGAAGACTCAGCGATTCTAAAGAACTTACAGCCTCTGTGAAAATTCTCTCCAACGATAGACTAATTTGAATTTTTAAGGATCTTTGTATAATGGAGATTTGCCACCTGCCTCGAGGATTTAATATTAAATGGTGCAGTTTTAATAGTAATAATATTTTATAAGCTCAAAAAGCCAATAGAACACTTACGACAATTTTTTGGAATTCTATTTTGTTTTCCAAAGTACGTATCCATAGAAAACATATTATGCAGTTTTAAAATATTATTTTGTATTTACTGGCTCCTCCTATACGACAGACTTTTCCCGCAGTTTAATGATATGAAGTAGGAAAAAAATATGAATATAACAATTTTTTTTATTGCTTTGTTAATTAAATAATTTGCTTTACCGGCCAAGCTAAAATATTAAACACAAGAAATAACCCATCAACAATAACGGAAAACCAAACTTACTACATTACTTTATTTAATTTTTTTTACTAAAATACAATAGCAAAATAAATTACTTTTGTGCGATAATCGTTTACTTTCAGTGCTACAGGGATAACTATTTATATATGTTTTACAGACAGAGAATAAGAAAATTATTATAAAAAGTGATTTACCAAACTTAGCATGAAAAGTTCTAAGAAGTCAGATTACAAACAATTACTACCATTACAGCATTTATTTATTAATTATTAATTATCTCAATATAATTATATTTTATTAATTATCGCAATCCGCGATTATTAATAAAAGTACGCAATACGAGTATTAACCAGAATATTAAGTACTTATTTATTATTCAAGATACAAACTATAATAGGTTGAGGTTTTACTGAGAAAGATGTATTTAAACATTTTATAAAATTCGAATTACTCATATTTACATTTAAATTACATAATAGGTATCCTTAAAAAAATGGACACTAAATGTACATACTTGCATTTTCTATTGATGAAAGTGAAACAAATGTGTGTTTTAAAACTGATACAGCCATTTATTTAAATTACTTAATAATGTATATAATATGCATATTTAATTTATTTATGCAGCCAATGATATATGAAAATAAACAATTGTATTAATTATAAGAGACTTTGGTGGTCTCCGGAAGGACCCACTCTTTCCCGGAACCGTCGTAGGAGTTTGAACTCCCTCTATCGGTTCCACGCTACAATGCTATATCAACGCGATTTTAAACTATTTTAATCTAAGAGCAAATAAACGATCAGTCTTTAAGTCACGAATTAAAGCAAAGTTACGAGCAAAATTAATCTAATCTTCCGGTTCCCTTTAAGTGCTGTCTTTATTTATTGTAGTAACAGATACATGCAAACAATATTAACATAAAATATAACAAAGAATTCAAGAAAAAAGCAAAAAAATAAAATAAACAAAAATTATATGAATAAATTATACAAAATAATTAATATATATAATTAAATTATATATATATATATAGGAGGCAAGAAGCATGAAGGGATGGAAGCGGGCAGCACAATGCCGGCAGTGCCACGACGGCTACCGCGCGCCCGCCTCCAGAGCCCACATGCCACATTGCCTACGGACAAAAAGTATTTAAATAAAATTAGAGCAGTGACACAAGATAGCCATTTAAGGGCCATTTAGACTCTCCCAAAAGGGAAAATAACGAGACACAATTATGACGCGAGTCAACGATATTACGCCCACTTTCTGCAGATGATCAATGGTCACAGGGGCAGAGTTACCGATAAATGCA
Organism: Eubasilissa splendida; assembly: GCA_031772225.1. Lineage (NCBI taxonomy): Eukaryota > Metazoa > Arthropoda > Insecta > Trichoptera > Phryganeidae > Eubasilissa > Eubasilissa splendida. The sequence continues at coordinate 35,078,473 of CM062850.1, forward strand.
AGCATTCGATATCAAGTTAATTTAGATCAGCCCCAAACAGTAAACTAATATATATTAATTTGATTTGGTAGGAATGTTAGAAAAGATAAGAGAGAATGTAGTGAAAACGGACGTGCATTCACTGATCATCTGCCCAGGTCACGCCATCTCAGCTTCCATGTTTCAATGAAATCCTTGAACAGCCTTCTTCTTCTTTTCTTCTTTCTTCTGCATTGAGTCCGGTCTACTGTCTAAGGTTTTCCGACCCAAAAGAACTTCTTCCAACTGATCCACTTCTAACACTCAATTCAATTCAGACAAAATGAAAATTTCTTATATCATGCCTAATCGTAGAGAAGTTTAACATGAATTCTTATTAAATTCAAATGATTATTCTTTCTCTATAAAATTATACGGTATTTATTTAAAATTGCGTTGATTTTTTAATACGCCCGCATTATCAAGGCTGTGCTATAATGAACAGTGATGTATAGTAGATTGTGTATCACCCAGGCGCTGGTGGTAGTACGATAAAGATATATACCTATAAAAAAAAGATTTTTTGTCGTCTGTTTGTTGATCCTATGCCTCATTATTACATATATTTTTTCAAATACTACTTTTAGGTAAGTGTAAACTGTTACAGCAGCGTGATAATCTTTTGCGTGTTATAAATTATGATTAAATGTGATATTTGGGAAAAAAACATATTTTTATAATTCACAAAACATTTACCAAACCGTTTTAAAATTAATTTTCAGTCTGAAATAAAAATATATTTTATTCTGCAATTCTGATTTAGAAGTCTTCTAAAATCTTTCCACAAAATATTCGATACAATAGTAGTTTAAAATATGTATTAAAAACATTCATTTGTGTTTCTGTAAAACCAATGATAATTTTACAGAAAAATCTTAAATATTTTGAAGCTCCCATTGCTTACACTTACTGTTTAAATTTATTTTAATCTAATTTAATAAATAAATTTTATTTTGATCAAATTTTCATCATATCATAATGAAGTCTAAAATACAAAATACTAATATTATTATTGCTATATTTGATTTGTCTTTTTTATTTTTCTACTTACAAAATGAGTTAAGTTTTTTTTGCAACAGCCCCGTGAGCTTGGCGCTATAAGTTATAAATACAATTGACGTGCTTGTTGGTTTGGTAGTTAAGACACTCGCCTAGTGATCTAGTGGTCTGGGGTTCGAGCCTTATTCCAGGATACCGGTAAGTTAGACCTCTTTCCATAGAAAAAGCGTTTAAGTTAGTTTGAAAATAGTAATAATATCGGTGTGACACGTATTCCACGTGGGCCATCTCTATTTAAAAAAAATGTCTGCTATAAAAATATATCAATTTCGAAGACAGTGGTCGTGGTATAAAGACACTGAGTAATTGCCGGCACCCGATTGCTTTCTTTTAGTAGTAAATAAATTAAAAGAGAGATTCATTTAACAAAATATATAATTATTCTACTACTTAAATGAAAATAAATGGGTTCTATAAAAATGAAACGAAATGGTGTTGCGTCAGTGTGTTATAAAAAATTTTCGTGCACAGAACCTGAATAACAGAATATTCCCGGCGTGGTTTTCGTCAGACTAACTGCACAAGGGCGTGGTAGTGTCCGGTGGCAGTTGCAGGGAGGTGGGGAGTAGAATGCAGGTGGGGTGGGGGTGCGGCGGTCGTCATGGCAACCGGCGGGGAAAACGGTTCACTGGCATGCGGCGGAAAGACGGGGACTTAATAACCAAACCAGGTCGCAGATATTGTTTACTTATTTGAGGCTGTGAATTTATATATTGTCTTAGTAATCATAATAATATATTGTTTACTGAATTACTTAAAATTAATTTCTTGTTATGTTAGTTGAAATGCTAACGATCTGAAATAACTTGTAGTGCTGTTCCTCCCCAAACTTGCCAAGAAATAAAGTAAAGTTCGTACCCTTGATATTCGTCTCATATAATAGTTGGATCCTATATCAGCTTTTTAAAACAATTTTAACGTCTTCAAAACGTTATGTAACTTGAATCATGAAATTTTAATATTTATTTGAAAATTCAGATCACAATAGGATCTTTTTTATTTTGAATTCTATCATAATCCTTGGAGTTGTCATTCTATCATGTCTATTTTCACGATTGTTCCATTTTTGCAATACAAATATTCGTATCTTGATGTGATTTGGCATAAACGAATATTTTAAAAGAATTGAATCAGATTGATAGTATAACGGAAAACGTAAGGAAAATTCCAGTGATTTTTTCCGTACCGTTTGAAGGATCTCCATGAGATATGAGGGGAAAAATTTGTTGATGCATTGTCCATTTTTGCAAAATATGGAGCTCTGTGTTTTGTGAAATTGTGAATGTGTTCACAGAAATTCCAAATTGGCTAGAAATTACTGAAGACTTACGTCCAAACGAAGTAGCAGCTGATTATCTTGATTAACTGATCAGAGTGTATAAAATGAAATTAAGTTTTTACATGATCGAATTTCAGAATAGTGAACGGCTGCATGCACTCATTTTAATAATTTTATAAGCAGGCGACACATTCAGGAATGCTGCACGAATTGATGAAATTATCAACGCTGAAAACCATACATCAATGAAAGTCCGAGTATAAGATTTTATGAAATTATCTTAAGAGGCATAGACCACGTGATTTAGAGAATCCACGACTTCATGGGTGGATGGTGGAATTTGTTATCAAGAGTTACCAAAGTAATTTCGCGACGAGACTATCCACAACATCGATTGTTATCTATTCTATCATTGTCGGCGTGGTATTTACACCTGAAGTGACTGACAGGGGTTGAAACAGACAAAATGTCTATTTAGCTAATCTAACTACTAATATTATATAGTGGTTGATTGTTTGTAAATCCTTTCTTGTTCTTAGTCTCAATTAGAATGCAATGCATAAGCACAAGAACATTCGTTTTGCTATTTATATAGTATTTTTATTTTAAAATTTGACATATATTTATAGTTTTTGTATGCCAATAAATATTGTATATTTATTGATCAATTTTCTTAATCGTGTTAATTTCTTATGCTCGAACAATAATGATGCTGAATACATTTTGGCTTTGTTAAACTACATCTAGGCAATATAAAAGTAGCGTGGATAATTATGTACGTAGATAGGCTAAGTAACGCCAGATAGAAATCCAGTTGATTAAAATATACAAGTATACCTCTGTTGTAGGATAAGTTGAAGAAAGGAGATGAAACTAAAGCATTAACAATTATTGCGTTCTAAATTATAACAGCAGTCGATAGTCGTGTTGAAGAAAATACTTATTTTCAAATGGTCACGGAGGTTCTGTAAAAGTTTTTATAGATATAATAGAACATTATGGACCATCGTAAGAGGAAGAAGTGAAATCGTTCTCTCGTTAGCAACAATCGAAATCACTGTCGATTTAGTACAATAAGTACGTTAGGAGAATTGTCTATAGCGGTTTAAAGCTTCCTGTTCATTGTTGGAGATTTCCGTCTCAGCAATAAATCTGGTTCGCCGGAAGCAGAAATACTTAGGTAAGCTACGTTCCTCATTATCGATAAAATTGCAATATTGATCAAATATAGTCTTTGTTGATGGTACATTGGAGGTTAGTGGCAAAGTACTAGAGGAGCGGGGGCGGTTTTACGTGGATATCGTCCAGTATTGCCTTGATTATCAAAATGCGGAGCATGCATGTGTGCAATAATTCTTTTTCTTCTTATTCATCAATTATTTGACATCCATCTTTGAATGTGGGTCTCCCTTAAACTCTGGCTTTCACCACTCATTTTAACCCACCACATTTGTGCCCAACGAACTTTACTTTTATTGTCCCGGTCACGAACGCCACTGCAGTATCCTCAAGGTCAAAAGCTTTTTTATAACAAATGGCTACTAAAAATGGTGTGGAACTGTACAGTATATTCTAGGTGAGCGTAGGTCTTCGATTGATACGCCCCTATAAAAGACTTCCAATAAAAATGTAGTCGAATGTATTTATAGCTAAAATTGAAATTAAATATTTCTCTATGATGTGGCAAAACATATGATCCTGGCATAAATATATTTAAAAATTCTAAAAATAAATGAAAAAATATAGCAGTGATTTTAATAAACTAAGTAAATATCATTCAAGCATGTTTATTGACAATGTTATTTTATTTTCCAGAGATAGTTCTACAATTGATGACTACTAGGTTTTACATTTAGAAATTTTGATGAATATAATTTATTTTTTTACTCTTATAAAGGTCCTGTTGAGGAGTGTGTCGACCTCGAGCGGCGCCGGCGTCCCGGCGGCGGCGCTGCAATGTCAGGTGCACGTCCCCCCGCCTCCAGTCGCGAGCGTGTAGGCTGCAGAGCGCGCGGTGCGAGCGACGCTACGCACGGAGAGGTACATCTATAGCCAAATTTTGTCTTCTCGTGCACGACCTACATTAACGAAAATGCTTGGCATCAAGATTAGTTGTTCTACTTATTCATGTAACTTAAATAAATTAATATTATATACATTATTTTATGTCCAATATTTATCTTGTTTCTTAAATGTCTTGTAAATATGAATTAAATATATGAATCAGAAAGATATACATATAAAATCAATTTTATCGAAAAATATTGTTGTTGCGCTACCGGGATTCGAACCTGGATCTCTTTTCTAACCGGGGAAGGTGGATTATCCAACTATGCTACAGCGACAATATTTTTTAGCGACAATTTTCGAACCTATATGTTACCTTTTTGATATTAATACATTTAATCGTTATTTTTACAGAATTTCAAATACCTTTGAGTAAACTGAATAATTTTCGATAAAATTGATTTTATATGTATATCTTTCTAATATACATATTTAATTCATATTTAAAATATCACAGACCTACGTTCTGAATAATTACAACTTCACAATAAGAATTTGTTCTAATAATTAAGTTGTATCAATGTGTACAAAATTTAATAAAAATGAATTGATAATTCTGGCGTCTGCTATCAGTTTACTCAAAGGTATTTGAGATTCTGTAAAAATAAGGTAGATGGCTCTTTCAAATAATGGAACGATTAAATGTATTAATATCAAAAAGGTAACATATAGGTTCGAAAATTGTCGCTAAAAATATTGTCGCTGTAGCATAGTTAGATAATGCACCTTCCCCGGTTAGGAAAGAGATCCAGGTTCGAATCCCGGTGGCGCAACAACAATATTTTTCGATAAAATTGATTTTGTATGTATATCTTTCTAATTAATATATTTAATTCATATTTGAAATATCACAGACCTATGTTCTGAATAATTATAACTTCACAATAAGAATGCGTTCTCCTAATAAATGTCTTGTATTATGATAAAATGATAACTTATAAAATGAGATTTAAAAGACCATAAAACATAGCCCAAGTAATGACTTATTTTCTTTACAGATTTGAGATGGCATTACATTATAAATCATAATCATAATCATCATCATGTGCCCGACGATCCAAGACAGATCATGGCTGATAGCTAAATTCTTCTCCACCGGTTTCCGTCCGACGTGGCTGGTAGCCAGTTATTTCCCCCCGTGTGAGTAATGTTCGCTATGAAAGCCAATCCTACCAGTACAGTATCAGACTCCCTCTTCTCTTACACAGACTATTAGAAAAAAAAAAACATTTGTGTTTGTCAGCCATACACTGTTCATGACCTAACCAGTATAGTCGACCAGTTTTGTTAAATTGAACTACATTAACCCTATCGTACATTGTGTAGAACTCGTTATAAGGCCTTCAGGGAAGTGTGTACAATAATATAATATAATAGTATTATTAGCGTTAATCAGATCAACCATTTTACGAACAATCAATCTTGTAAATATTTAAAGGGCACCTTCGTCTTGTTTTATCAGTATCATTTGGTCTATCTGGAGAGGAGACGAGACCTGATTCGACATAAAAGATTAAAGAAGTACCAGTTAGTGGAAACACTCGTATATTATTTTGATTAAATTCCAATTTCTTAGAGTCTACATGCGGCTAGACCGCCAAATCTACTACTACAAGTGCATCAGTGCTAATCGCTTTGACACTTTTACTAACTACCTTATTGTAATAAACATCATAAGTGTTTTATATTAATACATGAATTGGAAGGGTAAAAAATTCTGATAAAAAACCCTCTAAACAATTTACTGGAAGTTAAATAATTCAAATTAATTAGGTGCGACACTTTATGTACAGTGCCGCCATATTCTAACATAATACTTATAGGTAAACTAAATTTAATTACTACTAAACTTAAGAATATTGTTTTTATTTTTACAAAGTCATTTATTGGAGAGTTCAGTCGACACTGTCCGCTTCTGTGTGCATCTCAGTCCGGAGGATCGAGCGGGTTACTTCGCTTCAGGAAATAGTGCCTGGGCAATCTGTGTTTGTATCTGAAAAGCATGAGCAAAGCATGTTGTGAATATTATTTTGATCTTTTCACTAATTAATTATATTGTCGTTAAAGTTATAGGGGGGGATAAGACGTCACAAATTTTTGCCCTGATATACCTCTCTAGCTTCGATTATTTTCATTCATCTTCTCGTGCACGCACTTTTTTTTTAAGCTTTTAACAGGGCATACTCATATCTTTTCTTTATCATTAATTGTACGTTCCGTACATTGTACGTTCCACAAGTCCAAACCATATCTGTGATTCATTTTTAATTCTATTGATTGCGTTACAAACGAAGGATCCACATTTCCTTTTAATTTTATCATTCTTTACACTACCGTACACAGACTTTCTACACTCGCGCCTGGGAGAGCGAATTTTTTCTGCTTTCGTTTAAATTTCGGCAATTCCAATTACAAACAGTGGGATCGTTGTCAAATCTCTTTAATGGTATATAAAAAAATCTGAGACCATTGCTAGTCTCCAGTTCATCTTTCATGTCGGTTGTTGATTACATACAAAAATGAATTTTAAAAATATATACGTTCGAAAGTATATTTTTATTTAATTCTCATGACTCAACATTAAAAGAGTTAGTATAAGTTTAATTAAAAAATTAATTTTGGAACATATGAGGCACTTAAAGATTAATGAGAAAATTTTTTACTTTTATTCTCGAGGAATAATAACGCCTCGGTTTTCTCTAGAAAATCATCTACAAAAATACGATCTAACCCAGAAGAAAAGCCAGTTTCATAGACGAGAACTCGTAAATATAAATTGAATGTTGTGGTTTTTTACCTTTCATTTTATGATTTTATTGCCTCAAAATGTTTTATCCCGATTTAAATATAGTCTTATCCCTTACTTTATCTGCACTTCTGCTGCACTTCTTGCAGTATTGTTTTTACTGGACCCTTTTTATGATAGATAGTTCATTTTCGATAATTGCGGAATGCGTGCTGGCCATTTTTGTCCTTCATTTCTTCATATTTTGTGTAGGAATTAGGTGAAGTAAGTACAAAATTTAACTTAATTATAATGTAATGTGCTCTTTAATATATTTATAAATAATTTTAATAAGGTTTTGGTTTGTTTTAAAATTTAAATTAAATACTTCACCAAAAATATTATTAGACTTGGGTAAAATAATATGTGTATGTACGGTATGTACGTAACGGGGGCAGTTTTAAGATCTCCTGGTCACGATTGAAGAAAATGCATTGATTTTTTTAGGAAGTTCCCTCTGCATTAGATAGGAAATCTGTCGAAATATATCTATAATTATAAAACTGTTTTCAATCAGTAATATAAATGCACACGTAGAACCGTTAAAAATCAACAATGTATCCAATTCCTTATCAATATTATCACAATTTTATCCTTATATTGGAGTGCGACCTTGGCCCTGGATAGATAACGACAAAAATGTATTTTAATATTCAGAACACCGCGATAACTGTTCTGTTCCTACGAGATAAAAACAAGTCGGTTCCTAAAACACAGCCGCTCACATGAACGACAATGGCCTCCAGGTTCGGTCATTTGAGATGCCTCAAATATTAATCCATAATAACTGTTTGTTTCTCAAACTGTGCCCTTATGTATTTATATATATATAACCAGGATATATAAAATTTTACAGTTTTAGTAATGTATTTTATAATGTGAAGATTTGTGTAATGTTAATACAGGATGTTTCATCGAGAGCGGGTAGATTTGTATTGCCCGCCATTTCGGGGGATTTGGTCCTGTTACTTTAAATTTGACAGGTTTGTACTTTAGATCTATAAAATTTACACGCATTAACAACATATTTCAATAATGAAAACTTATTATCTAAATTAATGTTCAATTATGGTGTAAATTACGTTAAATTTTGTGTCGCAATCATGTACCTGCAGCAGGCACAATTCGGCGTATTTTGGCGGCATGTTTCCAATTCAGTGTTCATTGAAAACGTCACTGCTGCATCGTTCACAAGAACTGGGCCTGTCTTGATCATCTCTATATAAAATTTAAAGAAATATCTAGTTGACATAAGCTCGTCAACCTGCGAACGATGTTGTAATTACAATATTTTGAACTAACAACGTATCTACGAGAAAATCTACGAGAACCTTCTATACCCTTTACATGGGCAATTTAGGGCGCTGTGTGAGCTGGGGTTGTGATTAACCCGCACTTTTTTGAGAACGCTCGAGGTAACGCTGTTAGAGTAGAGTCTAAAGCCCGATGCATCGGAACACGATCAACAGCTTTTTGACACACAATTGGAGAATCCGGATCTGCGCTTTCAACAATGGAAATTTTAAATAATCGATAGATTTTACTCCAATGGACTATTTTATGAGGTTTTTTTAAAAAATATGGTTTATATTAACAACCCACAAACTATTAACCGACTCACAACCAATATTCGAAAAGATATCGCCGCTATACAAGTTAAAATAGAGCACGTATTTGTATGGCTAACAGGGGCGGTCATTTAACTGATTTACTATTTCACATATAATTTGCCAGTTCTAAATAAAACATACTCAACGTAAATTAGCAATTGCGTCGTTTTAAGACTAATTATTCAAAAATAAAATCTACCTGTTATCGTTGGAATACCCTATATAAGGAATTCGAGAAAGAAAAAAACCGTTGGCTAGAACCACAGTATTTACAGCGAATATTAATTGTTCATACTACTTTATACAGGTATATTATGCATTTTCTGTTTAACCACCAATTAATTATTCGTATGAATAATATCCTAACGTCCGCTTGTGTGTCACTGTATGGGTCATTCTGTGTGTTATGTAAGGAAATTTGAAAGGAAACACATTACACTGGAGTGAAGTGTTAATTTCCTTTGAAATGTGCGAATTAAGCGGACATACCTTTATGTTCTGAAGGTACATTTTTCAAATAGATAACAAACTTGTCTATTGTATTGTAAGAAATTTGAAAAATGGAACACTATAATTTTAATAAAGCTGCTATACTGTGGGTAGGTAGGTACTTTCTTTAATTTTAAATACTAGTTATATTCACGACTAAACACACGACGCACTTCCAATCTTGGTTATACATCGTGTAGATAAACGGAAACTGTTCCATAATATGCAATATATTCAACAAGAATCTCTCTCATTCGATAGAATTTAAACTAGAGGGTGGAGAAAAAATTGAAGCACTATTGTTTATAATATTTTAATCCTAGTTACAGATAAAATAACAGCGAAAATTTATTAGTGACATCAATTTATAATTTGTTGGTAAAGTTTTACGGATCGTATTGTTCCACGATAGTTCATTTTTCCCCTAAAATATAGTTTGCTGTCGCCGGGACTTGAATATGAGACTCTCTCTGATCCAAGACAGCTCGGTTAATGTGTGTCAAACATATTATTTGTATTTTTCTCCTGCGTTGACTAGTAGAAAGCTACCAATTTTATTAAACGTATTGTGTCACTGAGGAACTTTAAAAGAAATTTTGTAGATGGTTTCAAGAGTCTTCATCAATGGAATACGACACACAACTAATTTTCAATTTAATGTATTAAAACCATTTTTTTCATCTGGATGGTGTAAAAAGGTCTCGAGTTCAACAGGTTCACCCGTTTGACGGCAGTCACCTATAGGCTGCGACCCTAAGTATATGAACAATCTATTGAACTTTGTAATGCAGTAATTAGTTATATAATTGTTGTTAACTCTTTCATCTCCTTCTCATTCCTTTATGCGTTCTCGAATTACGAGTACATAGACTCATCTCAATGTGGGGTTGTTTCGTTATTTGAATGTCTAAAAATACAGCAAGTCTACAAATCGACGAAATAAATATGCATAAGAAAAATGTGTTTTGAAGAAATAGTAACAAACTAGTAACTAACAAAAATAATCAATTAATTTTATCTGCAACGCTACCCGCACATTCCCTTTCTTTCAGCACAGCCTCCGTGAACTCGGCTGATATACGCAATGTCATTTGCGCCGTTATGCGGGTCGAACGTTTCGGGGGCCACGGCGGGGACGTCGCCCCAGGGGGTGCAAGGGTGCCCCAATGTCAGCCCGAACCGGCGCCCCGCCCCCGCCCCCGTCGGCACGGGGTAGTACACGGCGGCCTGGCGCAGTTGGCTCTGCATCCGAGGGAGCGTGATATGAAAAGGTACTTTGATAGCCGAGAAACAATTGAACAGATTTTTCTTCTAAATAGCGCCAAACAGTTGAGACAGCTCGGTATTTCAGGAATTGTGTTCGCGGAGCTACAGGTGGACTGACTGAAAATATCGTGCGGATTGAATCGTGTTTTTATGCTTCATTTACAGGATTTGAGACAGTATATTTTTATGAAATTCATTCGCTTCATTCGGTGATCGGTAACCTTTAATATTTAAAAATTAAAGGCAGTATAGTCGATCAAATTGATTTTATATGTATATCTTTCTAATCAATTAATTTAATTATATAATAGCAAATCGTTTGAGTAGTATACTGCGAATATAATTTGTTCGCAATATACTGCTCAAAATCTAAGAATTTCTTATTCTTCAAGCCTTGCGAGCAGATTAAGTTAGAAATGGCGTCGATTGTCAGAAACTTCTTAAGCAAATTCATAAATATTGTTTTTAAACAATCAAAAGATGTAGCCGATTTATAACCCCTATCTGAACGATGAAATCTGGCAATCAATTATTTATTAAATAAGTATTGTTGCAAATTGAATTGCTTTAAAGTTTCGTTTTGAAAAGGGTTTTCAGTTTTGTCTGTTTTGTTAATGAAGTATTCTTTGAAAATTGTTTGTCATACATATTAATAATCTTGTTTCCATTCTTATTATTACGGAAATTTAAGTAATGCATAGTAAGGAGGATTCCGTTCATACACGAGGTCAACTTTAACTAATAACTATAACTAGTAATTTATTTTACATTTTTTAAACAAAATTTCTGCTCACAATATTATATTGATTCCTACATAATTATTAATGAGATTAAAATTCACTAATTGGCGCGCTATCACCACATTTATGATAAACATGTACATATTTATTTATTTACACTCTATCAGCAATGTCAGGGACAAGTGAATATTAAATATCCGAGTCACATAATTATTGATACGTAAATATATAATTTCAATAATAATGTGTATTTACCAACATAATAATAAAATACCTCACCTTATATTCCTTAATTGTGTAAAGAATAAATATTATGTGATCTAATAAATATATTTAAAAATCACTTTAAATTGGTTGTCATCTTTCGCAAAACTTACCTATTCGGATTTAAATGCAATTTATGATATCATTAGAGTGTATTTCAATTCAGAGTCCTGATAGATTTTTTCTGTATATTTTTCAAATTGATTTATTTAATTTATGTAGAACTAATAGTTTTGTTCAAAATATCACAGAACGATGTTCTGAAATTGTAACTTTATAATTAAAATTACGAGGGCGAGTCAAAAACACTTTCGCCATAACATACCTTCAAGTTTGTCATACTGTCACGTGTGCGAAATTTGATTCCGATCGCGTCATTTGCCTTTCGGCTATTAAACATGTTAAACATGTGCGCTCCGCTAGCAGTTTGCACCAAAGTGGAACAACGAGCAGTGATCCGACTTCTCTGGTCGGAGGGTGTAAAAAGGGCTGAAATTCATTGTAGACTTTTATCACAATGCGGGGACAGTGCTTTATCACGTAAGTTTTTTTTTTATGGATTGAGAAGTTTAAATGCGGCCGCACGAGTGTGGCGCACGGAGAGGGAGTAGGACGCCCGTCAACAAGATTCAGCAAGCTGGTTCTAGCGAATAGGCGAGTTACAATCGGTGAGGTAGCGTCTTCTTTGAAAGTCAGTCATGATCCTGCACATCTAATCATCCACGACGAGCTTGACTTCCTTAAAGTCTACGTAAATAAATTGTAAAATGAAAACTATATAGATAATTTTTGACTTCTCGTATTTCAGATAGATTTAATGTAATATATTGAAAATGATGGAGATATTGAGTAATATGTATATGTAAGAATAAATTACATTTAAGTTAATAAAAAATTACAAATATGTGTATGCATAGCCTCTTTGTAGACAACTAAGGTGCGGCTTTATACGCCATCTTTTTTACATTGTTAACATTTTAGTATTGATATTTATTTTTTTATTTTTGTGAAAAGTATTAATAAAAACGCAGCGATAGCAAAACGGTATGGCACACGCGCAAAGCGGCAGCCATATAATTATCTTCAAAACGTGGTACATTTTATTTAATAATGATTAAGATAATATTGAAGTGCGCTATTTGTTGCCTGTTGCCTGTTACAAGCCGAGGTCAAACGGAATATTATCAGCAGAATAACAGTCGACTCACCATAATCAATGTTCGGATAGGTCAGAACATGTGGTTAGGCACTACGCACTAGGCACTTGGCACTTGCCACTTGGCAGCTCTCACTGAGACAAACAAGTGCGGTAGGTGTACAGGCGCACGTTAACTTTAAGAACTACTCACAAATTTGATTTAATTTATTTATTTACCATATCTATGAATTATTACACGTGCACATGTCTCACAAGAATCTGTCTACTAATCTGTGTCGAGAATAGTTTTTTTTCGAAATTATGTTTTTTTTAAATCACGCATGACTCGTTTATACAGACAAAAGTTATTATCAAAAGTCATCCTTAAGAACAGGTATACCTGTCCAGGTAAACATGACAAGTTAACCGAAGCTCAACTTTGGCCATTCTCGTAGCGGCCAACCTGTGACAATCTCTCAGTCAACCGTGGCATCGGTACAGCGCAACTACGATGCGGTAGCGCTTCTAGGTCTTCTCGTCATTTTACGAAAGAAAGAAAGAAAGAAAGAAAACCGCGGCGACAAAAGTGGTGTAAAGAATGGTTGTTAAAAAGTAGCCAATACAGTCACGTCAATTTGATAAAGAATTTAATTCCATTGTAGAGTCTCAAGATTACTGCAGTTATTTAAGAATGAATGGCTCATGTTTACACAATTCGCTACTAACTATGCAACGCGACCTTTCCGTTCGCGGTGGATGGAGCGACTGTGACCTGCGCCTTGGAGTAACACACACCCCCAGGTTTGCCCGAAGTTGGCACTTACCCACAGGTAGAGAATATGAATTTTCATTTGTTGTCAGGTCGCCTGTACAGGTAGGGATATCGGCCAGTTTTGCCACATACACGCTCTGATTCGCCTATATAGGCGACTTGAACAGGTGTACCTGTCAGGTATATCGTTGCATATATGGCCGGCTTTATCCGCTATTGGCTTCTTATACACCTAGCTTGTGTTAGGTACTTTTTCCGGGTGGTAGTCATATCAAATGTTGTTCTTTTCTGCAACTATTTGTAATAATCCCACGTATTCTAGTTGCTTGATGTTCTTATTTATTTGTTTTTGTGGCATGTTTAGGAAAATTTTACGCTAATATAAATACATAGAAAGTGCATCTTCGCAGATCATTATAATATAAATAAATGACAGACGTATCTAGATAAAGTATTAACCCATCAATAATGAACTGATATGACGTAATAGATTATTACATTAACGCGCCAATTAGTTAGTAGTTTAATCGATGCCGGGTGTAAAGCATTATAATATTACATCAGATCGAACTGAGATAAAAATAGGAAGTATAAAATACCAGTCTCGTAAATGAAAGTGGTATTTTTGCGTGACTAATAGCTCGATTTCAGGATTAACGGTGACTGATCTTGGGCAGGATCTTGACTCACGGAGTGTACGTGAAAATGATGTGTCACGGTACAGGACTAATTTTTCTTCAGTACTTACCTATACTTTTTTGTTAATTGAAAGATTATTTTGAATTACTGTAATTTTTTTTTTGCATTTAGACGCGGTTTATTTAAGAATGTGCTTAATTTTATTGGTTAATTATTTACTATAATTTCTGCATTACAAAGATTTTATTCATCATTATCAGCTTGTATCTCTCCACTGTCGAAAAAACTCCTCCACACCTCCTTACCAAAAATCGCCAATTCTCCGTCTGTAGCTATGAGGATATATATAGAAAGACTTTGATACAAATGATCAAATGGCAATAATAATAATAATAATTTGTTGACT